>CM060110.1:2707699-3985453 GCA_030522415.1 Channallabes apus
GTTGTGTAACTTTACACCAGTCGCTTTACAAGCAGCTCGTCTTTCCTCTGGAGTAAACTGCACTGCAGTCGTGTCTTTGTGATCTGCTGTATTTGTTTATCTGTACTGGTGGTTTATCTCATGGCTAACCGAAACTAACCAGCGCAGACGTTAGGTGATTTCCAGAGCCGCTCTAGTTTCTCTTTCAGCTACCAAAACTAATAAGTCACCTGATTTCTCGGATGAAGACGACGTGAGTTCTCCACCAGTGCACGTTTTGTTACTCTGGTGTAGCGGTTAGCACAGGGTCATGGGTTCGATTCCTGCCTCGAGCTCTCTGACTGTGTGCATGGAGTCTGCATGTTCTCTTCGTAAAGGGTGCAATCACGCCATCTCCTGGTGAAATGCCACAAATTCAGCAGGTTTTAGGCAGACGGAAACATCTCGTCTGTACCACTCGGGTTAGGGTTAGTGTTCATGGGGGGCCGGAGCACGAGGCGGGGTACACTACAGGGGGGCAGTCTTTGGACTGGGGAGGAAATCCATGCACACACACACACACAGACACACAGACCCCGAGACGGGGATGGAACCCTCTATTCTGGAGGTGTGCTAAGCACTGCACCACTGTGAAGACAACCACACACTCAAACATGTAAATAAAGAGCCGTCCGTCTGAGATCAGACACCCGTGTGGACGTGTGTGAAATGCTTATGAGAGTTTTCACTAAGAATATAAAATATGAAATAAGCAATAATTTTATATACAGGAGAAAATATAGGGGAAAAAAACCTTTCTGCTATAAAATAAATGTTAAGAATTGTTCATTCATTCATTCATTCATTTTCTATACCGCTTAATCCTGTGTTCAGGGTCGCGGGGGACCTGGAGCCTATCCCAGGAGACTTCGGGCACTAGGCGGGGTACACCCTGGACAGGGTGCCAATCCATCGCAGGGCACACACACATACACACACTCATACACCCAATCACACACTACGGGCAATTTAGGAACGCCAATTAGCCTAACCTGCCTCTTCACAGCTCATACTTATGAGGGGTCGATCTTCCCAAACAGTAGGCCGACTGAGTCTTTTGTTGTTGTTGTTGTTGTTGTTGTTGTTGTGGCTACTGGTTTTGTTTCATTGTTTTGGGATGATGTCAGCACTTTCGGTTTGCACCAAGATGGACGGAAGTCAATGTCTTTTCGCTTGTGTAATTAAAATCGGATTTGTTCAGTGTTTTTTACATTTTCTCTTCCATACTCTGAAAATGTCAGTATTGTTTTTTGATAAATAAATATGTTACTGTAATAGACCCCCTTAATGTGCTAAAATCATTACATGCCAAGTGACAAATATTTTTTGTTAATTAATAATGTTAAGTATAAGAGTCGGTGGGCGGAGTCTGTCTCGGGTTTGTCCCTCTCTCGAACCGAGCACTTTATACTCAGATTCATTTATTTATCCTCCCTCAGGGAATTTCCTCTGTGTGTGTGTGTGTGTGTGTGTGTGTGTGTGTGTTATATATAAATCTTTCTGGCAAACAGAAAGCAGATCAGATCATCTGGACTTCCACAGAGACAGGAGCGAATCAGATACACCATGACTACAGACGTGTGTTTTCCCGAGGTACTGTTCATGTTTTTACACTTAGTGTTAGTTTAATGTTTAACTCGTTTATTATAACGACATGTCAGACTCTACACCATCATGTTCATACCGAGACGTTTCTCTTTTCAGCTTAATCAGTAAACGCTGTTTGTGGACGACTGCACTCTATAATGCATGTTTTTACTATTAATTCTACTTCCTGTTCTTGTAGCTCGGTTTGAATCCACATGTAATTATATCCTCGTGATGAACGAGTACGAGGATGCGTTAGTGCTGTTTAATCTGTGAAAGGTGACGTGACATTTCAGCAGACACTTTATTATACGTTCTACATGGACAATCCTACAGAAATGAATCTTGGACACATGGACGTGATGAATAGGTCATGTGACTGCATGGTTAAAGACGTACAGCTGTTATCACAGAGGGTGTACTTATATTTGCCAGTTATTATGTTGACAATAATGGCTGTATGTTGAGTTATTTTCAGAGGACCTTAAATCTATACTGTTATACACGCGGCACACTGACGACTGTAAAATACATCCGAGTTTCATTTCTATAGTCTTGTCCTGCGAGAAGATATTACGAAAATGTTTGCTGAAATTAGAGGGGTGTACTTACTTTTGTGACTGGGCATGTATATCCAAACATAGAAGTGTGTTTAAAGAGATCAATCTATTTCTGTAAATGTCACATACACACCGGGGAACATCTCACTTCTATCATTTACAATAACGGGAGAAAAATGGTAGATTTATTAATATTAAGTTCTCTGACTCTGTTTATGTTTATTTATTTATTTTTTTCCCGTTATGTTTGTGTGACGAGAATGGAAGGAGTCTCCAGTGTCAGTGTCAGTGTAATCGACTGCGGTAAAGCTGTAACACCTTCAGGACGGAGGGGGTCACGTTGTTTTGCGGTTTCTCAGTAACTCGACAAGCTGCAAACTATTTTAGTCGTATAAACTTCCAAAAACAAACAAACAAACAAACAAACAAACAAAAAAACGAGTTTGTCTTGAAAAGTAATGTAACCGACTTTCAGAACCTTTAATCGACGTGCATTATTCTCATGCATTATTTATTCATTAATTTATTAGTCATTTATTGATGCAGTCACCTGACTGTCTGTGGCAGGGAAGCGACATTTGTGGTGTTGATTATTTACCTTTAACAGCATCGCACACACATTGTTTTCTCCACCTGCTCCATGCTCACAATGACTCCTCTTCATCTCTCTCTCTGTTCCAGTGTGAGGAGTTTACCTTCCTGGATGCGCTCGATGAGGAGCTCGTACTCAACCCTCCGCCCAATCACCCGCTGCTCACACACAGCACTCACACCAGTCTACAGGTGTGTGACCATGCTCCACCATCCCCTCTGCCCGATGTCGTCGATGTTCAGGTGTTCGATCCGTCTAAGAACATCCGCGTCCCGTTCATCCTGCAGGGCAGCGACACGGCCGACACGCTGATGAAGAAATACCTCCAGGAGAGACCCGAGCTGGGGAAGAAGCTGCAGCTGGCCTTGAACGGGAGGAGGGTTTCACGTCAGAAGAGCCTGAGGGAGCTGGGGGTGAAGTCCGGGGCCGTGTTCATCACCTTCCAGAGATGTGTTGGAGGATAAGAACCGGGACACCTCTCGCAATACGTCACACTTACATTTCCGTCATTTCAACTTCTCACTCTTTCTAAAGCCTTCTCAGGTCCGTGAGATCATCCTCATACCTGTAGTGTAATGTAATCTCTAAACTTGTATATTTAGCTTGTATTATGTATGTAAAATTACATATTTTTTTCTCTTTACATGTCTGGTTTAAATCATCACTACATTTACTGATCAGATTGTTTTACCTTTTTTTTAAACGTACATTTGTTGACTGTTGTTGTTCCGCTTACAATAAAAGTAATAAAACCGTGAACTTCATCCCGTCATGATTAGTTCTGTGTTTTTACCTCTTAAATGTTATACTAATTCGTACATTTATTCCATTACACAGCCTGCTTTAGGAGTCTCAGTTTAGCTTAAAATAATCCAAGCACAGAGAATTTCATCAGAACTTTATAAAAACAAACAATAAACAGAAAGTGAAAGCAGCTGATCTGGTGTGTTTTGGCTGCGCTGGTGAACGTCAGGTGTTTCCCCAGGAGATACGGTTTCCCCATGTCTACAATCAGATATGACCTTAGACGTGCATTTCCCTTACAAAGCTCCAGAAACGTGCAGAAATAAAGAATGCATGAGAATTCACTATAAGGTTAAAAGTATGTGCACCCCTGAATATCACACCTGTATGTAATTCCAGCACTGTGTTAATATGTAGGGACTTAAGGGGTGATCAGGTGTCCAAACAGTATAGATTTGATTAGAATCAATAAAAAAAAGCCACTGTATTTAATTAGTGTTTATCTTGTGGCTATACTCCTACAGAGGCTACAAAGTGCTCAAGATATACAGTGATTGATTTTTCACTAGTTAACAACACAACTACAGTTTCCAAAGTTGTTACTCCATTGTCCTGGTCACAGCTCAGACTGCACTTTTTAACTTCACATCACACTAAGCAAAGTTCACACGCAAACGGTTTAGTTGGGAGTGGCAGGGTAGAGAGAGAGAGAGAGAGAGAGAGAGCTGTCAGGTGCAAACAACAAATTCAAAAGTAGGAAAGTAAACAAGTTATTATGCAATACATTTATTTCCACACCTATATGACTATATATGACTCTGGGTCATAACCGTATGTAATGCACTATGTTGATATTGAAGGATATTGAAGATAGCTGTTTTCATCTCTTGCTTCCTTTAACAGTTGAAGTATAACTACAAATAAATAAAATAATAAATACAGTGGATATAGGAAATAATCACCCCTCCTTAAATATAATCGCTTTTCAGCCTGAAATGAAGACAGACACAATGTTTGTTTTATCCAATTGTTGTAACGCGAGTGTGCGTGTCGTTTTCACATTCCGAATTAAAACTTGGGGAAATGAGAACATCGCGTGAATGCAGCCACTGCACGCGTTATTCACACCTGCTCTGACGGTAGCACGTAGCCTTAGCACGCTAAGCTAATGCATAAAACGCTCTAACGCGTGGCTGTATTTCACCACAAAGGATCCCGTCACTGTGACATGAAACACATTGCTTTCACAGGCACCAGGAGAAACATCGTAGAGGGAGGCATCGTATGTTTGTGTGTCTATTCACACCAACAGGAGAGTCAGGAGAGGTGTGGGGTTTTTACCAGATAGGACAAATATGATCATATTTCTGTAGAAGAATTACTGAAATGTGAAGCTGTTTGTAGCAAAGAATACCAACTACTGTCCATTATTGGTGTTCAATTATTGTAGTTGTGGTAGGGAGTATGTAAATTACTTTCTTGTATATACTTATATTACTTATATTTATGTATACTTATATAATATATATATTCTTTATTATTATTATTCATTATTCTTTTTATATTATATTGTATATATATATTTTTTTATGTTTTTTTCTGTGTGCTTTGGGTCATTATTATGTTGGGAGGTAACGCTTCTTCCCATTGACAACTTTCAGATTTCCCTCAAGAATTTGTCAATATTTTGCCCCGTTCATTCCCCTTCTATCCTGATGAATGTTTCAGCCCCTACTGCAGAGAAACACCCCATAACATGATATTAGCAGCTCCATGCTTTACTGTAGGAATGGTGTTAATTGGAAGGTGAGCTGTATTGGATTTCCACCAGACATATCAAATTCTTCTCTTATCGCTCCACCTGCGTTTTCCAAAGCTCAGTCGTGACCGCATGTGGCCTTTCTTGAGGAGTGGATTTTTTCTGTCGATCCTCCTGTACAAGCCGGATTTGTGGAGAATATGTGATACTCTTGTCACATGAGTACAATAAACACTCTTTGTCATAAATTCCTGCAACTGCTTCAGAGTTGCTGTAGGCCTCTAGGTAGCCTCTCTGACCAGATTCCTTCCGTTTGGATCGGTGTCCTGATCCCGGGAGGGTCTGTGTCATAACAAATCCCTTCCACTTCTTAATAATAGACTTTACTATGCTGCTAGGCAGTGATAAAGTCCCTGACATGTTTCACTTGGATGTTAAAAGATGCACAAAGAGCAAATACAGCTAGATAAAACAAAAACTGCGACTGTCTTCATTCTAGGCTGCAAAGCAACAAAATGTGATTATTTTAAAGGGGGTAATGACTGTTTATTCTGATGTCTTCATGTTCTCCTTTAAATAAAGATGAAAATGAACTTCATCCTGATTGTTGCTTTGTTTTTAATTTATGGTTTTAAAGTAATTATTAATGTATTTTCTTGGCACAGCCTGCTCTAGGAGTTTTAGTTTGATTTAACTCAACAGAACTTTGTACAGACATCAAACAGAAAGCGAAAGCAGAGGACATTTGGTGTATTTAGATTGTGTTGGTAAATTTCAGGTGCTTTCCAGGTGGCACAGTTTCTTTGTTCATGGTGGCACGATGCCATGCATACCATCAGATGTGAAGTCAGATATGCATTTCCTTTAAATGTCCATGAATGGCAAGAAATAATAAATGTTAATTGGGTCAATATTATTGTAATGCTATGGCTGATCCGTGTAGTATGAGGTGTTACAAACTATAATAGTGTCATTAATCCTGAAACAGTGAACAGCTTATCAGTTAGTTTCTGCTATAGTGTGTTGGCTGAATCACTGAATAATGCGGAGTAGAAATAAAGTGATCTATAAAACTTTGTAAACAGTTCAATTGTTCAAGAAAAAATTTACCACAACAAAGTTAAAAGCAGAGGGATGCACCATGTTTATCAGCTTTCAGGCATCAGCTGGCAGTGTGTGTGTGTGTGTGTGTGTTAGAATTAAAACACACACTTGCTTGATGCAGAATCATTTCATGCACTAATTATAGTTTGGAGATTTATCACAACCATATATATTTACATTTTTCACATACAGCACGTTAAAAAAAATCTATTATTAGTTTCAGGTTGACATTATTACACACCAACCTGTACTGAAGTTCTCAAAAAGTATTCTTAAAACACAAGAATAATTAGTGAAGTCAGCTGTTATTGTCACTTCAACCACATACAGTTCAGTACACAGTGACATAAAACAACATTCCTCCAGGATTAAGGAGACACATATAAGATCAATTAACACCAATTAACAACATAAATTAACAACACCAATTAACATCAATTAACAACACCAATTAACAACATAAATTAACAATATAAAGTGTATATAGAGTGTATTATTTAATCAACTTGCTTTAGATGTTATAGTTACAGAGTCAGAGGGAAAGTGGATAAGACATGAGTTAATAAAGGTTTTGTGGTGAATGGAGGTTTGCAGGTTTTTCATCTGTAAAAAGAAACAGTTGCTTGTCCAAACTGGACCCAGTACTACAGGATGGATTGCTGAGAGTCGGAGGACGTCTCGGCAGGTCCGCAATGCCAGAGCACGTTAAATACCCAGTCATTGTACCTAAAGACTCACATATCACAACGTTAATATTAAGAGACGTTCATGACAAGATAGGACACAGTGGCAGAAATTACATGCTTTCAGAATTGCGGCAGAAATACTGGATTCCGACTGCTAACTCACTCGTAAGACAGTTCCTCTCCAGGTGTGTGATATGCAGGAAGTCTAGAGCTAAAGCATGTGGGCAGAAAATGTCAGAATTGCCACTCGACAGAATAATACCTGACCACCCACCCTTCACCAATGTGGGAGTAGACTACTTCGGACCCTTCAAGGTCAAACGAGGCAGAAGTAACGTTAAAAGATATGGCGTACTTTTCACTTGTCTGACAACAAGAGCCGTGCACATTGAAATCGCTCATTCGCTTGACACAGACTCTTGTGTGAATGCCATGCGACGCTTTATAAGCAGGAGAGGTCAGGTGTCAGTTATGCGAAGTGATAATGGAACAAACTTCACAGGCGCTGAGACTGAACTGCGCGAGGCTATTCAGCAATGGAATCAGTCACAAATTGAAAGCTTCCTCACTCAAAGGAACATACAGTGGATATTTAACCCGCCCTCTGGATCTCACTTTGGCGGAATATGGGAAAGACAGATCAGGTCAGTTAGAAAGATCTTGAGATCAGTACTGAAAGAACAAACATTAACTGACAAGAGCCTGCATACATTCATGTGTGAGGTAGAAGCGATAATGAATAACCGACCCCTCACTACTGTCTCGGAAGATCCCACAGATCTGGAACCTCTGACACCAAACCACCTGCTGCTGATGAAAAAACAGCCAAACCTGCCACCTGGATTCTTCAAAAAGGAAGACATCTATGCACGTCGCAGGGAGAAGCAGATCCAGCATCTATCAGACCTGTTCTGGAAGCGATGGGTACGTGAATACTTGCCCTTGCTCCAGGGGCGGCAAAAATGGTTTCAAGAGAGAAAAAACCTTTCGATTGGAGACATAGTTTTAATAATTGACGAGTCTTCTCCAAGAAATTCATGGGTCATGGGACGAATCACGAAAGTGTTCCCCGACAAAAGGGGACTTGTGAGACGTGTGTTAGTTAAAACCAAGACCAACACTCTGGAAAGACCCATCGACAAGCTGTGCCTCATATGTGAAATGGACTGTTAAATGTGTGGTAATATGTTATGAAATTTGATATGCAAATGTAAACATCTGAGATAAATATTATACACTTAAAAGATTTAAAACGTTTAGAAGGTTAAGAATGTTTGATCTAATGGCTTTATCAAAAAAAAAAAACACAAATTGTAATTGTCAGTCTCCATGCCTGTCAATTAGGGGCTGGAATGTAAGAGCCATATCGCACTTGTTATGAATTTGTTGTTGTGTTTATTTTATTTTATTTTATTTTACTTGTTATTTCATTTATTCTACCTTGTTCTATTCATTAGTAAAGCATTAAGCATTAAGTTTGTTACATAAGCCATAAGCTTTATATTTCTAAGTTATGCATCCATTTTGACACTCGTAAGTTGGTCTGTGATGTCATTCTACTATTACATGCATTTGTGTGACTGTCATATGATAGAGAGTTCAGTTTAGATGCGGAAGGCTACGGAAACACAAGCTTTAGACCGTCAGCTAACGTAAGCTGGGAATGTAAGAAACAACAAGAGTGTTGTTAGATACCCAAGCCAAGACTGTAATTTACAAGATACAGCAAACAGGTTGTTGTAAAACTCAGAGATTTGCAAGATGCAGCAACTGGTGTCTGTAATCACAGTGGATTTACTCAAGACGACTGTATGAAGTGTTGATTCTTTGATGCTGCCAAAATAAACTACAAGAGACAAAGAGATCATCGGACTTCAGTTCTTGTGAGTAAATGATCAAAACAAAGCTACGCGTCAAAACTGGTGAAATAATATGACCGCATCTACAACGACGTTTATCCATAACACAGTCGACAAAATAATGAATCAAATGTTTACTTTCCAAAAAATATTTGTCACTTGGCATGTAATGATTTTAGCACATTAAGGGGGTCTATTACAGTAACATATTTATTTATCAAAAAACAATACTGACATTTTCAGAGTATGGAAGAGAAAATGTAAAAAACACTGAACAAATCCGATTTTAATTACACAAGCGAAAAGACATTGACTTCCGTCCATCTTGGTGCAAACCGAAAGTGCTGACATCATCCCAAAACAATGAAACAAAACCAGTAGCCACAACAACAACAACAACAACAACAACAACAAAAGACTCAGTCGGCCTACTGTTTGGGAAGATCGACCCCTCGTAAGTATGAGCTGTGAAGAGGCAGGTTAGGCTAATTGGCGTTCCCAAATTGCCCGTAGTGTGTGATTGGGTGTATGAGTGTGTGTATGTGTGTGTGCCCTGTGATGGATTGGCACCCTGTCCAGGGTGTACCCCGCCTAGTGCCCGAAGTCTCCTGGGATAGGCTCCAGGTCCCCCGCGACCCTGAACACAGGATTAAGCGGTATAGAAGATGAATGAATGAATGATGTGACCATGTAAAAGCTGTAGTTATACAGTATGTCTATATTATGCAGACATCATTGTTTTTATATAAAAGAATGTTTAACAAAAAAAGCCCCAAGCACATTGCAAACTGTTAAACCACACGAGATATAAATATTTACAGAATTGCTTATAAATCTTTAACACAGAGTAAAAGTGAAGCTGTTTGAGGTACTTTAGACTGAGCTGATAAATGAAGGGTGGTTTCCAGCAGGTACAGTTTCTTTGTTCTTCTTCCCGATGACTCGATGCCACACATGTGATCAGATGTGACGTCATGAATGCATTTCCTAGAAATGGCCCGAATATTGTTCGACACAAGTGATAGATGATAAACACAAACATAGTGAATCCCCCTTTATCTGCAATTTAATCAAAAAGTGAAACTCATTCATAGTGAAATATATTCTACATTCATTGCATTTAAAGTTAAATATTTATATATTTCTTCTTTATTATGCTGATTATTACAGCTCATAAAAACCAAAAGGGGTATCTTCCCTCACTGGGTCATTCCACACACACACACACACACACACACACACACACACACACACACACACACACACACACACATACACACACTACCACATTATCTATATCTTACTTTCTATACAGTACTGTAGCAGGTGCAGTCATGCCATCTACTGGTCATATATTGCATCTTCAGCTATTTTTAGGCAAATGATGATTAGAGATGTCAGGTTGCAGCTGAGTACAATTAGTGTCATGTGATTTTGAGGTGCATGCTGGGTAATGGAGTCTAGAACACACACTTGAATACAGGATTGACCCTGAATACAGGATAAAGCGGTATAGAAGATGCGATGAGATGAAGATCAACCAAAAAAAACTATTTACAAATCACAAATATCCAACTATTGAAAACGTATGTTCATTTATGCACTCAATGTTTGGTTGGGTCTCCTTTATCACAAATGACTATATCACTGTGGCATGGCATGGAGGCGGTCAGGCCGTGGAAATGCTGAGGCGTTACTGAAGACGTTACTGAAACCTGGTTAAGAAACCTGGTTTAAAAAGTCTATCTCCTATCCTGATTTAAATGTATCTGTTTAGACAGGACAAAGGTGGTGGCGTGGCAATTTACACCAAAGAACATCTTAAGTGCTCAATTGCCTTATCTAAGTCAGTTCCCAAGCAATTTGACTTGCTTGTTCTAAACATTGAACTCAGTAATAATTTGACTTTGTCAGT
Organism: Channallabes apus; assembly: GCA_030522415.1. Taxonomy (NCBI): domain Eukaryota; kingdom Metazoa; phylum Chordata; class Actinopteri; order Siluriformes; family Clariidae; genus Channallabes; species Channallabes apus. The sequence continues at coordinate 2,718,524 of CM060110.1, forward strand.
GGCTGGCTGCTATCGCCCTCCATCAGCCCCGGCCTGCACCCGGACCACATTGTCCAGTGTGTTGGCCCCCTTGATCAAAACTGAATTTGTGCTTCTTGGTGATCTAAACTGGGATATGACTAAACCACCCGATAAAGTCATTCAACAATATGATGCACTAAATTTACATCAAATGATCTACTCCCCCACTAGGTATGATGCCAAATCTATAGACAAGGCTACATTGATTGATATAATTTTAACAAACTCTCCTCATAAGTATTACTCTGGGGTATTTTGTTCCGATATTAGTGATCACTGTTTTACTGCATGTGTTCAAAATGGCTCCATCAAGAAACCGACTCGATTCTGTTGTAAACGGGATTTAAAAAATTTTGATCATCAAGCTTTTCTACACGACATGGCAGATGTTACCTGGTCTCGAATCAGTCTGGTTCCAACTGTAGACGAGGCTTGGTATTTATTTTATACGTTTTTTTAGGGCTGTTGTTGACAAACATGCCCCGATGAAAACTCCAGTACTCATAATCTCATACTCCAGTACACCTATCCCAAATGGTAACTACGCTAATCCCCCCCCCCATCTGTTCTGTAATTCTCTACCCATCCCGAGGCATCGGGAGATTTTGCCAGCTTCAGTAGACAAAGGCCGACCCTGCGAGGTTCCTGAGGCATCCAGAGAAGGACCAGCTCCAGCTGGATTCAGCTTTATGATGGTTGGAGCTACACATGCTGCTCCTGTGCTTCCAGTGATCCAGACCTCATCTGCCCTCTGCACCTACTGACTCGTCCCTATGCTGAACTGGTCTTCATGTCAATTTAAATCATTTCTGTCATATTGAATTTTCACCTGCACAACACACAAGATGTTATATCATTTCTATCTGTTATCGCCCAAATGAGGATGGGTTCCCTGTTGAGTCTGGTTCCTCTCAAGGTTTCTTCCTAATGCCATCTCAGGGAGTTTTTCCTTGCCACCATCGCCGCCACCCTTGGCTTGCTCATCAGAGAAATTTCATTCATTCGTCTCATTATTATTATCTACACATTTTTCTCACACATACACACTTCCAAATATTTTCTTTTCTAAAATTATTATTATTATTATTATTATTATTTTTTTTTTTTTGTAAATTTTCTTTCATTTTTGTGAAGCTGCTTTGAGACAATGACCATTGTTAAAAGCGCCATATTAATAAAATTGAATTGAAAATTTAATTTAAAAGACTCAAGGAAAGGATCGACATAGTCCTTGGGTTACCCCGGAGCTTATTGTGCTTTTACAACAAAAAAACATACTTTGGTGCAAGACTCAACACTCTAGATACGCAGCAGATATTTTGGTTTTTAAGCAATTTAGAAATAAACTGTCACGAACTGCAGGTGTGTGTCGGCGTGTTTGTGGCATAAATGCAGGAGGCGAGCTGGCGGTTCAACAATGATGTTTATTTTAAGTAGCACTGAAAACAAAACATAAGCTCTTCGTGGAGAGCCACTAGAACTCTTTAATCTCACTTGAATACTACTCAACTTAAATAAACAAAACACCAACACAAACCATATGACGATTAATGCAACACAACAAAAGTCAACTCAAACAGGCTATTTATAGTCTTAATTATCATCCTCGGTTCAGGTGAACTTCTTCGTCACCTGACGAGGTGCATCCTGGGAACTGAAGTTTAACATAACAAAAGAAACTACAAACAAAAACTCATAACAAACAGGCGTTTTGGCGCCCTCTAGGGGTTAACCCTTACATTACAAGCCGTTCGCAAAGCTAGACTATTTTAAGGAGCAGTTTTCTCTTAGTAGGTCTGATCCGAAAAAATTCTGGAATATGGTAAAGGAGATGGAAAATAAACCATCTTGTAAGCTACCTCCTTCACTGTACTTACAGAACACTGTAGTATCTGACAAGAAGCATATGTTGGAGCTTCTCAATAAGCATTTTATAAGTTCTGGTTTAACACTTGATTCATCTAATTCTATTTCATCACCTATAAATCCTATTAATTGCTCTACTGCATCTCCTCCAACTCTCCCTCATCCTACACTACCTCCCTCCACCTCCTATAGTTTCTTTTTGCGGTCCTTTTCAGAGGAGGAGGCTCTGGATGAACTGCTCAGGCTTCCAATAAATCTGCTGGGTCTGATGAGGTGGATTCTGTCTTTTTTTTAAATTGCTGCCTCTATTATTGCCGTCCCCATCACAGATATATTCAATTTATCTTCATACACAGGGCAAATCCCTTGCGCTTGGAAGTCAGCGTTAGCGTTCCCTCTTTTTAAGTGTGGCGATTGGTCAGATCTCAATTGTTACAGGCCTATTTCTGTTTTGCCATGTATCTCTAAGGTTTTGGAAAAAACTTGTAAATGGTCAACTCACTGAATACTTGGAAGCTCACAACATCTTATCACCTGCTCAATCAGGATTTAGAACTGGGTTTGGGTGTTTAACAGCAACTCTTAAAGGCTTAAATGATATATATTCTGCATTGGACTCTAAATTGTACTGTGCTCCTATTGTCATTGACTTGGCCAAGGCCTTTGATTCTGTCAATCATAAACGTCTTATTGATAGGCTTTATGATACTGGCTTCTCTGACCAATTCTTGTCTTGGTTTTCTAATTATCTAAGTGATAGAGTGCAGACTGTGAAATCTGAACAACTTCTTTCCCAGCCTCTCCCAGTCACCAATGGTGTCCCACAGGGATCAATACTTGGACCTACACTTTTTTCTATTTATATTAATAATGTAGCTAATTCTGTTACAGACTCATTTATCCATCGTTATGCCGATGATACAATTCTTTACTCTACAGGTCCTTCTCCTGCTGCAGTTTTGCAGCAACTTCAACTCAGTTTTAATAGATTGCAACAGACATTTTCCAATTTGCATCTTCAGCTAAATACTTCCAAAACTAAAGTGGGTTTGGAAAAAAAGGTCACGTTTCATCTAGCTTTCCAAGTATCTGCTCCCTTGATGGGACACCATTGGAACAGACTACTGAATACAAATATCTGGGTATTTGGCTGGATAACACCCTGTCTTTTTCAAAACACATTGATAATTTGAAGTCCAAGATCAAATCAAAACCTGGGTTCCTTTATAGAATGCGTTCTGCATTTACGTTATCTGCTAGGAAAACTCTGGTGCAAATGATCATTCTCCCCATGTTTGATTATGGTGACGTTATTTATAGATCAGCATCCAAAGGTCTGCTTAAAAAGCTTGATGTTCTCTACCACTCTGCCATTCGGTTTATATCAAACGCTCCTTTCAAAACTCATCACTGTACCCTGTATTCTTCTCTCAACTGGTCTCCCTTGTACCGTCGCAAAATCCATTGGTATATGGTCATTTACAAAACTCTCCTCGGTTTGTACCCTCCTTACCTACAAGAACTGTTACACTCTTTTTCTTCTGGGTATAACAATCGTTTTGCTAACCTGATTCGGCTGACAGGTCCTAAGGCTTCTTCTGCATTTGGCCGTCGTCTTTTCAGAACACTGCTGCTAGAGATTGGAATGACCTGCAAAAAACGTTAAAACTGGACAATCTCATTCCTAAGTCTGTTTTTCATTCTCAGATCTCAGCTCACTTTAAAGACGTCTGTAGCTGTTATTTAGACTAGCTGCTCTTATTCATTGCTGCTCCACTGTTCATATTGTTTGTAAATGTGTATGTATGTATGTTTATATATGTGCATGTGTGTGTGTGTATGTATGTGTATATGTACAGTATATATATATATATATATATATATATATATATATATATATATATATATATTATACGTGTGTATATATATATATATATCAGGGCATGACATTAACTTTTTTGCTGACTGGCCGATGTGACTAGTGGATTTCCGGAGTCACTCACCATTCAGCCTTTTTACTCGCCACAATATTGTTACCAGAAAATCGGAGTTTTTTCTTCCCCATGATACGTTAATGTTTGTTAGATCTAGATTTACTTATAAATGACAGCATACACTGTATCACTATAGTAGTAAAGTATTCAGTACTGTTAAGATCCCAATATAAAAACATGTAAACATGAACAGTATATTCTGCTTATTGAACTTAAATTCAAGCCTCTTACCACATGACATTGAAAAATAACAGATTCAGTCCAACTGAACTCATTCTGATATTAAAAATACAGCAACTCAGAACATTTATCATGTTAGTGTGTTGTGTACTATTATCAGGTATTATTATTCATTATGTATTATTATATCAGAATTCTGAGTCAGGACAATGGACTCTGGTCTGTCTTGTAGTGTTGACTCTTTATAGTGAAGGTAATTCAATCAATTGATGAATTTTCTATCATTCAACATGAAATCTAAATAGATTTTAATAGTGATTACTTTTATATATATAATCAGTAAATAACCTGCGAAAGGGACAAACATTCTCATCCTGTTGAGAAGCAATAGGCCTTTAAGGAAATGATACACACACACCAAACAGGAAGTAAAAGTGTGCGTGCGTGCATGTGTAGAGAGAGGTATGAAATGTCCTCATTACATTCACGCGTGTTTTATGCGCGTAATATTACGTTGCAATGCGTTTATTATATCGGATGACTTTAGAGAAAACTACAACAAAAATATATTGTCATACCAAAGAATAAACTACCCGCCAAAGTGGCCAGTGAGACTAAAGTTATTACCCCCCACAGCCCAATTTTACCCGCATTTGGCAGGTGCCAATGTCAAACTCTGATGTGTATATATATGTGTATATACACTACCGTTCAAAAGTTTTAGGACAGTTTCTAACTCCATGATGGTTCCTGATGTTTATTTCTTTCTACATTGTAAAGCTGAAGGCGTGCAGTAACTGCATGAATCTCCTTTGAACAGTTGATATTGAGATGTTTCTGCTACTTCTGCTCTGTAAAGACTTCATAACGCCTCTAATCTGAGCTGCTGTTAATTGGTCATTTTTTCAGGCTGATAACTCTAAATGAACTTCTCGTCTGCAGCAGAGGGAGGTTTTGGTCTCGTCCTCCTGGGACGGCCTTCATGAGAGACAGTTTCATTATGGTGCTGGACGGATTTTGCGAATGCACTCGACACAATACTGTTCTTGCAGGAACTATTACAGAAAGGCCGACCTCTGTGTCTTACAATAACAACTAACTGGTGTTTTTCTTGTTGTTACGTAATTACCTAATTCCATATGTGTTATTTTATAGTTTTGAAATCCACAGTATTGTTGTAGAATGTAGAAAATAAATCACTAAACAAAAACAAAGACATTTGCAAGTGATCTAAAACTTTTGAATGGTAGTGTATATATGTGTGTGTGTGTCTATTAATTTTTCATAATTTATTTTATTTTATTTATTATTATTATTATTTTCTATATATGTAACTTATTTACTGTTTTTTGCTTTAATTTTTTTTCCGTAATTTCATTTATATTTCTTAAAAAAAATTTTTAAACAAAAAGTTTTATTTTTATTAGTTCCCCTACTTCCCGCAAAAGGCTTAATCTGTCTTGCCTGGTTAAATAAAGGTCAATAAATAAATAAATAAATAAATAAAATAAGACCAGGACAAACATTTGTATTTCTTCCAAACTGACAGTTGGACAGAATGTCTCTGCGTGCTGCAGTGTTACAGTTTTCATTCAGTGGAACTAAGAGGAACAAAAACTTTACCGATGTAATGATGACTCAACATAAAGCCAGCTCCATGAAGAACACCGTGTGTTAAGAGTGTGTTGGAGTGGAGGAACTCGGGTGTCCTGCACAGAGCCATGACTGAACTCAACCCCACTGAACCGTCAGCTGGACCTGGAGCCTCCTCGACATCCCGACATCAGCGCCTGAGCTCACTCACTCTCCAGTAGCTGGATGAACACACATAGTGGGAAGCCTTCTGAGAAGAGTGGAGAGCATTACAAGTGGAAAGGGGCAAATAAACGTGTGTTAATACTGAATGTTTCGGAATGGGGATGTATGGGTGTGACTTTTTTCTTTGTGAGCTGATGCTGAAAACTAACACCGGGACGGGGATAGGTCATTCCCAGAAACACTCTAGTTTCTCTTTCAGGTGCTGAACAAAAAGCAGTCAGATGATTTCCTGGACAAAGACAATTCGAGAGAACCACCTGCACAATGGTCTGCATTTCAACTGAATGAGTTTTCTTTTTGGTATCACACACACACAAAATGGAATTTGTTCCAACTTAAACACTTTGGTTTGGTGAAACATGAAAACAACAACAACAACAACAACAACAACAACAGTAATTTAAACATATAAATATAAATATATAAATATAATATATTTAGTACTTTTGCACTGTGTATCTGCAGGTATATTCAGATTAAGCCTTGATTTTTAATAACAAAACACTCTTTATTGCGGGAATTTCTTAGCTGTTCTCTTCAGTTTGTTGAAAAACACACATTTTATAGACTGTGTCATCTAATGATTTTTGTTGTAGGATTAGTTTCCCATTTGGAAGTAATTTTTATAGCAGTATTTCTGGTATTTAAAGAATGCATATAGGTACATTACAATAGGACTTGATCCTGTTCTGTACACTGACATGAAGATTGACTTTGTGTTTTTATGTGCATGAAAACCGAGAACTACTTTAGATTATACTTGGATTAGACTGAACTAGTTTATACTCTTATCTTATAAAAATAAAGATAGGGAATATAAAGGAGAGGCAGTGTGTTCAGAACACGCTACACATCAAAAAATATCTTCCTAATACATTTTGCAGAAAAAAAATGTTCTTTGTAAAATGCACATTGCATGCACACACTGAATCTGCAAGAAAACTTTTATCAATTTTCTTTTGTTTACATTTACGAGACACCCTTATCCAGAGCAACTTATATTTTTCATCACATTATATATCTGAGCAGTTATGGGTTAAGGGCCTCGCTGAAGGGCCCAACAGCGGTAACTTGGTGGTCATGGAGTTTGAACCTCGGATCTTCCAGACGATGGATGGTTTGGAAGATCCGATGGCTTAACCACAGCCATTGGAAGCCATCTTCTCAACCATCATCTTTTCAATGGCTTAACCACTGAGCGACCTCTTATTCACAGAAAAGCAGTAACACAACAGCTTGTTTTCAATAAAATGCACCTGATTGCAGTCCGGCAAGAAATTTCTTATGTAATTTCCATGTAATTACATATAATAGTCAGCAGGTGGCTATTATATCATTCAAATACTACACACAATGGTGGTTATGTAACAGCATGCAAAAGTTATGAAGTTGAGTCAGTTTCGGATTTAGACATGGGTGTCACGGGCAGGTGGCATCTTGTCAGGGGTGAGGCACAGAGTGTGCTGGGATAAAAAGGTTCATAATGATACCAGTCACACAACCAGTTCACAATGATACCAGTCACACAAATGGTATCACTCGTTTACATTTACATTTAGGCATGTGGCAGACACTCTTATCCAGAGCGACTTACATTTTTTATTTTTTATTTCAGTCATGCTATAAAATGCTATTGAATATTTAATTCTTCTGTTTTGTGTGAAGCTGTAAAGATTTATATAGAACCAGTCTAGAGCTCATTGGAATATTGACTTAACTTGATAAGTTTGTGATATAAAGCTTATGATTATTTATTTGTGTTGTTCCACATTAAATAATAATAATAATAATAATAATAATAATAATAAAAAAGTCAAAACTGAGACAAAAGGAGTTTTCCCCCAGATCACCATACACACTGGAAGTAAAAGTACAGATATTCATTGTACGATGTAGTGAAGTTAAAGTAAAAAGCATTCACTTAAAAAATAAACTATACTATAAACTATATTATCAGTAATGTACAGATACATAAAAACTACACTTAAATACAGTTAATGAAGTTACATCCTATAGACATGTTATGGCCACACCCATCATGATCATTTAAAAAACAATAAAATGATTTCTATAAAATACGGCATGTGTAGTATGAATGTATTGCTGTAATGAGTATTACAGTCATTTGTACTATTGAATAACCTCAGGAAAGAGTTCACGGCATGCAGGGGTGATCACGCTGGATTTTGTCTTAAATATTTGGACACTAGATGGAGACATCAGCAAACAGTTAATATTAGAGCTCTAATACAGGACAGTAACCTGATGCAGGTTGTTGCAGAATGCTTCAAAAGGAAACTACTGAGAGATGGCCTCTTTATTATGCTTTATTATCAGTGCATCCTCTTTGTATTGATGTGGTTGAAACTCAGTTATCTTTATATTCATATAGTACATTATTGTTCAGTTTCTGTATACTTCCCTATGGAAGGATAACGTGTGCATAAGATATGCACATACACCTGCACTTCTGTAAAAACTGCTGTTATAGAGAACCAATCAGACCACAGAATTCAGCAGCTCTGTGGGATCATGTGAAGCTAATCTTAAGACAAAACCAGCCCAATTTATAGCCTTTAGTTTTGGGACATGATAAAAAAAAATGTAAATCACCTTTCAACTTAAATTTACACTAATGCTAAAACTTTTAAAAGTTTTTGACAGTTGCAGTTAACACACTTGACAGTAGGGGGTGCTACAGTCTGCTCAAACAGTGCATTGCCTATGGGCATGGGGTGAGGCTGAACATGCCATGCGCTGACTCATAAATAAAGTGTTATACTATCACTGCATGCCTAAGGCTAGTCAGTCATTGGTCAGCTAGTGTCTAGCAAATACCTATAGACCATGTGATCAATGAAAGGCTGACTAAGCTATTTAGTGCCATTTAGGATCTGAGTGGAAATTCAGACTTACACCTGAGAAAATTAACACTACTCATAAGGTAGTGAGGCAAAGGATGTGGGTTTCTGATGATTTATTTTATATCATATGGCTGCAGCACTCTTATTCAACCTGCTGTGCTGTGAAGCCTGACGTAGAACACTATTAATATGACAGACCTAAGCTGTGTATAAAACATATAAGATAATGAGAATAGACTCATTTGTGTACTTATGGACTATGGTACTGTAAGAGATTTTTTTTTATTGTTTAAAATGTTGTTAAATGTGTTATCTTGTTGATTAGCCCTTAATGATCTACATTATGTGTAAGTTTGAAAAAAAAAGAGCTACTGAAACCTGTAACTTCTGACAGGTTTTTCTAAATTTTTGTAGACAGCATCACATCCACCTTAATGTTACATTTCTACAAAGGGTTGGATGGATAGATTGAGGATAGAAATGAAGAACTCTGCATAAATCCCAATAAAAGTAAAAAAAAAAAAAAAAAAAAACTTTTACTTTCACAGCATTTGTCAGATGCCTTTATCGAGAGAGGCTTTAAGTTTCAAAGAAGTGAAAGTGCTAAGAAGTAGCTAAGAAACAGATAGGTCTTTATCTTTTGATTAAAGATTGACTCATCTGTACAGACGTCTACAGGAAGTTCCGAAGTGGGTTGGTGTCTGAGAATTTAGGGAGATTGACTACAAGTTGTGCAGTTGCATTCCAGATCAACTGTAGAAACCAAATCGAACAGAAATGCAGACAGACCTGCCAGGAGGGAGTTGTAATAGTCCAATATTGAATTAACAAGAGAAGAGCCTGAACAAGATCCTGAGAGACCTGTGTGAAGAGAAATGGATACCTTTTTCTAATATGGTAAAGAGGAAATCATCAGGAGTGAGTAAGGTTAGCAATGTGAGGGGGGAAAAAGACAGTGGACTGTCCAGGGTTACTCCAAGGATGTGATTGTGGAGATCATAAGATCCTGAAGGGGGATGAATTGGTTTGGCTAAGATTAAGTTTCAGTTGATGAGCTGCCAGACAAGATGAGATGTTTGTCAGACATTCATCTGCGCAGAAACCTGATTACCTGATTGTCAAAGTCAAAAGTGATTGCCTTAGGCAGGAAAGGAGAGAGTTAAGTGTCATCCGCAGAACAATGCAGAACCACTCTAGGACCTCATCAAGAGATAAGTGCTGAGCCTTGTGGGACACAAGTGAAGAGGCTGTGTGGAGCAGAGGAGTGGAAGACTATTTTCTAGAAGGCACATGCCTACATCAGGGATGAGGTCATTGTCTGAATAGAATATATAACCAACTGTGTCAAAAAAAGAGTACAAAAGTCCAAACGCTACCTTACCAGAGGAGAATCATCCAAGATAGACACCAAGATAGAACACTTTAAAGCACATCTCTGGCTACGTTTACACTGTCAGGTAAATGTGGCCCAATTCCGATGTTTTGCTCATATGTGACACATATCGGATATGTTCTATGTCCGTGTAAACAGGAAAAACCCCCCGCATGCATTCCGATATTTCGAGATCGGTTTCAGGCCTCCTTCATATGTGGAAATAAATCGGATATGAATCAGATATGTGCTGATGTGATTGTCGTGTAAACAGACAGATCGGATTTCCTGAGGCATTGTGTTCTGTACGTCATTAAAACTGCGACTTCTTCGCGGATTAATGGTGTAATGTTATTCTCCGTAACATAATGTTACACAAGCCTTGTGCCGTTTTTTTTTTCCTCCTCCGTTTGAAAAACCATGGTGCGTGAACTTTGCATATATAGCAGAGATAGCGTTAAGCATATTTCACCTTCATCTTTCTTGGTTAGTGTGTAGCGCAAGAACCTCCCTTAAAGTATGCGTGATGTTTCAGATGGTATGGCGAGTGTAAACATGTGAATCGGATATGAGTCATAGTTAAAAGAACGTGTAAACAGACGGTCAAAAATATCAGATATAGGTAACAAATCGGAATTAAGCATCGAGACCTGCAGTGTAAACGTAGCCTATGTCATTAAACAAAAACTAAAAGCTAATACACAAACAAATACAAAGAAAGCTATCAAGTCTAAAAGCTGAACCAGAAAGTTTAGTAAAAGTGAGCACAAAATAATTCAGATCAAAACTTACAAACATTGAGGGCCAATGGTAAAGCTTCTTCTTCTTCTTCTTCTTCTTTAAGGTCTTTGTGGTTGGCAGCCAACTTCTAGGTGCTTTAAAACCATCTGCAGGACTGAAAGAGTGACACAATGTTTTCACAGGGAAAATTAGGCCCTTTTTACTTTAAAATTGAACACTTTTAACACTATATTTAATGCATTCTATTAAATGTGTATTTAATCATTTCTGTATGTCTACAGTGTGTACATGATCCAGTAGGATGTTCTCTTACTTTGTAAAGGTTTTGATTTAATCTTGTATGTTCTAGTCTTATGATCACTTTGTCCCTTCCAGATATTTCGCCTGTCCCATGATACTTGCCAGATTTTGTTTGTATGGTTCTTAATCATGTTCTTGACTTCATACCTATTTAGTGTATTATTTTTTTAGTGCTTGTTTAGTGAATCTATCCACTTCCTTATTTCCTCCGTCTCCCACGTGAGCTGGAACCGACAGAGAAGAAACCTGTACACCCTTTATGGCAGTGTGTAATGTTTTAAACAGAATGTCCTGCCAACAGGAATTGCTCGACCCCATGCCCTTAAGTGCTGATAAACTGTCAGTTACAGTTATCACAATAAGCTGATGAATTTTCTGTAAGTTGTTATATTATTATAAGAGTTCCTGTGCCCTGAGAACAGCTGCCTCACTGGGCTTCCTGACTCCTCATGTGGTAACACCTTCTCTATCTTGTATCCAACCAGCTCTTGTCCACTAGAACCCCTTTTGTTTTGTCAATGTTAATGACTGGTTGTTTTGATGTTTGGGATACGGTACCTAATGGCACCAACTGCTCTGCTGAGAATGAACAGAGATCTTTACACATCATGCCTGTGTGTGTTTATCTCTCCCGGTTCTGTCCTTGACTGGTTAGTGTATCAAGGTGCGGAGGTCACAACAAGCAATAACTCTTCTTCTTCTTCTTTTAAACCTAACATACTCCTAATAGTACCAAAGTATACACTGGTAGCTGCTCTCATTTCAACCACTAACTTGTGCTGTGGGATAAAGAATGTTGTGCGCATGTGTTCTGTTCGTGCATCTTTACAGCCATCATTAGAAAGGCTTTGCTTTAATGTGATTTTGTGTATGGAAGTTCGAAGTGCAGTTGAAGCCCTAAAGAATTCTTGACTTTTTTAGGCTTATATTTATGGATGGCATCATAAAAATAAAAATGGGATTAAAATGTGGTTCCTGTAGCTTCGTATTCTTTGCTTTGATGTTCCCTACACATCCATTTTCTAGTATCATGTGACTTGTGTTTTGCTACCTATGGTTTAAACTCTCTCGGCTGGCCTGGGAACGCCTTGGGACCCCCCCGGAAGAGCTGGAAGAAGTGGCCAAGGAGAGGGAAGTCTGGGCATCCCTGCTGAAGCTGCTGCCCCCGCGACCCGACCCCGGATAAGCGGAAGAAAATGGATGGATGGATGGATGGGTTTAATCTCCTAGTTGTTTGCCCGTGCCTCAACTCTCCTCTACATCTCAATATTCCTCCCACTGTTCTAAAGAGCTTTACCATCTCCATGCAGTGATTCTCCTACTGGCTCAAAAATATCATTTATCACTATATTAAAGAGCAACGGGCTGTAGACACGACGCTGCTGTCTTCTTTAAGTGTTCTGTACTGACATATTAACCTTTATTGCTCATACAATTGCCATACAAAAAGAAAAATCGACAATCAAAAGTTGTACATTTCCACTCTCCATGGTCTTACCGAGCTGTAAAGGTTACCACAATTGGTCTGTAACTTGTCAAGACAGAGACATCTTTACCCGGTTTTAATATTGATAATATTGGTACATGGGTTGTTCTCATGTTGCAGGAATAGTTCCAGTTTCCCCTTAATAGTTAAAAAGCCACCAAAGTTCCTGCAGTGAAATGTGTGTCATACGTTCTAGCACTTTATAACCAACACCTTCTCTCCACGATGATGTTTTCAGTGCCTTCAATAACGCTGTCTTTAATGAAAACAGTGTAAATCTTAGGCATCACCTGTTTACTTGTTATTTCAGCGTGTAGTGCAGTGGTGTTACTGATACTCTGCCTCGCTGCTGATACTCTCTGAGCTTTGTATCTTTACAAATGTTTTTGCTTCGAGTTCTGCCTTCTCTATATCATTGATTGCTGTTTGATTGGTTAAATACAGAACCAGAACTCCATAGTTGCTTTGTGTTTCACTGTGGCCTTCAGAGTCTACTTTTAGCAGCTCCTAAGTTTTTTCCAGACTGTTGCTTGAGCTCTTTTCTATTGGACCAGTTTTTCTAGATCACCATGCTTCAATCTGTTGTGTTTCTATTTTTAACAGCAACAGTGCCGCTGTCATTCTACCATGGTGCACATCTTCTTGTGCTGTCTGATGAATGATACTACATTTTATTCCTTGTATATCTAATGTATTACTTCAGAACAGAACAGCTCACTGCATCTAATAGCAATGTTTAAAATCTTCTCCCAGTTTGCTTTTTCTCTAAAATCCACCTTTATAAGTTAAAAGCGTTGTTTTTCTGGTGCATCCTCGTTACAGTCTCCACAGTTGTACGATGATGGTGATCACTGCGTCCACACATCCCGAGTCCAGTGGAGGATGAGGTGCACGCTCTGTGTTTTGTCTACGAGTTTAATTGCTAAAATGTATAGAGATTAAAGTCTTATCAGCAGTAACGTATAAACTGTATCCATGACTCTACTTCACCACACTGTACTGTTTCACCATTTCTCCAAACTACTGTTTAGGTTTTTACACGGATTATAATAATAATTGATAATTATTTATATGTCTTTCTCCATCCACATTCTTACTTCTAACTTCTATTGACTCACATTCATTCCAACTATTACTCACCCTTTATCCAGTCTCTTTCTCTATAAATAAACTCCTCCACCTATCACGTGACCATCTATGCTGTGTACATATTGACGCATAGAATAGTTTTCAATTCTATTCTAGCCCATTTGTAACAAGACTGCTCACATTCCATTATACAATCCCCCCCTCCCCCCCCATGTAGTGATTTATGATTATGATTATGATTATTATATCAGTCCCTCCATTTAACATTTCTTTCACCATCTCCCAGCACAGGCCTTCAATTAAAAGGTGTTTCTTGTCCGAGTTCAAAATAATCTTACTTTTTGTCTGTTTATTCTGAACAGTTAAGGAGAAAGTAATGATCAATGTGTCCTCCTTAATTCTAGTACAGCTTCCATGTGGGTTGTCCTCCACTTGTCCTTAAGTTTGTAAAAGTCTCTGTCTGTCTGATTAACTAATACCATCACTAGTTGATATTAGATGTTTAACCTCATGTATTTGGCTCCTGTACATTTTTTGTTTAATATATAAAATCAGCTGATACTTTAGTAAGTCAGACATTTTACATTACACTTATATGTGTGTAATTATACTTTTAATTAAAAAAAAAATTCACTGATAGTTCTGGTAAACGGGTGCCAATATTAAAACACACACTATCTGCTGTTATAGTTAGTTCCTCCCGCTTGCTGTGCAGGCTGATGGTGGCAGCATGAAACTGGAAGCAGCTGCTGAACTGACGGTTGTTTTCGACGTTTAGGGCGAGGTCCCGTTGAAGCATTTTATTATTCAGGATTAGTCATCTTCACCGCAGGATCATCCACGTTGTTACAACTCTTTACTGGTTATTGTGTCTTCATCTATTCAGTTACTGCTTTTACGTAAGATAATTACCCACTTGTGCGTCATTGGCATCTATTAATGGACTTTAAATGACGGGTTTCCTGTGGCTCAAACTGCTGTGTGTATTCTGTCCGTGCCGAGAATGCGTCTAATTAATATCTCACTTTAGTTCTAATTGCATTAAAAATTCCCAATGCCATATTTTTCGTTGCATTGCAGTTTCTTCTTGCTTAATAACCAATTAAAAGTCGATTTAAACCTGAACATTTAATTTCAGTGAGTTTTCGACATTACTTTGAATTGGGTGTTTTATTTTCTTCACCTAATAATGTTCTCTTTTAGCAGCAGCTGTATGTGTTATTGTTTGTTCCATTTTATTTAGGTATCTTTATTCAAATGATTGCCTTCAAATATCACAAAAACATTGAATCAATATTGAATGTAATATATATATATATATATATATATATATATATATATATATATATATATATATATATATATATATATATATGTTAATTTACACCAATAGAACTTTAACTGAAGAGTTAACCTGAAGCTGAAGTTTGACCTTTAAGCTTTTTAGAATAATTAATATTTAATCACATTAGTGGCATAAAAAAACCTTGTGATCATAGTGTAAAATTCATCATAGGTGAATTAACTATAATCTTAATTAATAAAAGAAAAGGACAGATTGATTCTCAGATCTTTCTTTAATCACTCAAACACTACATCTGCCTTTCTTTTTCACTCTGTAGTGTTCTTCTTATTTAGTTTTTAAACCTCACCAAGACCCGGTCTATCAAATCACATTGGGGAATGTCATGAAAAACAAAATGGACTTTTGGTATATACCAAAATATATATAAGAATATTGTATGATTAGTAAAATTACATTGTGGAGCATTTGAAAGCAGACAAAATGTACCAAGGCAGTTCGTCTTGCTCAAAATGTCCAGCAGCTTTTATTGATCCATGGCTCGGGAAAGATAAAAAAAATAAATAAATGAATAGACCTATGCCTTTCATGCATTTATAAATGTATTTGTTTTTGTAAAATATTCCTGAAATACTTAAATAATGTTTAATGATCACTTTTTATTTATGATCTAAAACATTTGTACCATTTAACATATTTTAATTACTGTGAGCCTCCCTCTATTCTTCCTCCTTTAGCATTTTTAAGAATCTTACCATGCTCATAAACAGACAAAACTTGCCACACAGGTGAGAAGTGTGTGTGTGTGTGTGTGTGTGTGTGTGTGTGTGTGTGTAAAGTTTTTTTTAGCCCTGCGTCCTATCTTGGGGCTACAACTGATTTGTGACTGAATTATGACAAAGACGTTGAAAAGGCATTCATGGCATTAAATTGCTAAAGACTATTTGATGGCTCAAAACGTGTTGCCATGGTAACGTAATACTGGACATACCTAAGCCCGCTAACATGAAGTGAGGGTACATGAAGGTACGTGTGTTGAGTGATGTACCGTAATCACGTGCACATGCCAAATCTTCACAACGTACAGCATGTAAAAGCTTCTAATTCCTTTTCTTGTTTGTAATAACAACCACAGACTGATTGAAAGTGATAACAATGTATGCTATTGAGAAAATGTTAAATGACTATGAAAGGTAAATTCTTGACGTTGCATCAGTTCAGATCACGTTAATGTAACACACAGGAATAACACTTGAAGTCAAAAACGTAACACCGTTGATTAACTTTAGATTATATTTACCATCATCAATGACATCAACATTATGATGTCACACCACTGACATTACTGCACCCAGAGAAGCTTAAACAAGTATACATGGATATATTTTTTGCTCTTTATAATCTAAGCACCCAGACAAAGAGCAATTGTTCTTCCCCATGATACTGTACGACCAAAGCCAATGTTGGCCGAGCTCCAGGCGTCACGATGTGTCTGTCTCCTCTGCTGTGTGTTTAACAGTCAGTCATACATGCAGAACGTTCTCAGTGATGACTCACATTAAAGGTCAGTTCCATAAAAAACGGGCAGAAAAAAAGGAGAAAGTTTTATGCAGTCACAAAGTTAGGACTTGGTATTGCTGTGGTCTGGTTTAAAACTTAAAAAGAATCCACTTATTCAACAGAATGAATGTTCAACTCAGAATGGGTCAAAATACCAGCAGCAGTGTGAAGACCTTGTGGAGACTCACAGAAAACATTTGTCATTGTCCAAGGGTGTATAACTAAGCACTGAGATAACATTTTGTTATTGACCAAATACTTCTCTTCCTCCATAATTTGCAAATACATTCTTTAAGAATCCTACAATCTGATTTCTTGTTTTGTCTCTAATAGTTGAGGTTCACCTACAGTATGATGAACATTACAGGAGACTCTCAGCTTTATAACTGGGAGAACTTTTACACAATCGGTGGCTGAGTGTATATACAGTACAGGTGCATCTCAGTAAAATAGAATAGCATCCAAAAGTTTATCTATTTCAGTAAATAAATGTAAAAAATAAAACTCATACATGTACACACAGATTGATATAATTCAAGAGTTTATTTATTTCAATTTTAATAATTCTAGGTTACTGCAAATAAAAATCCAAAATTCAGTATCTCAGTAAATTGTAATATTGCGACCAATAAAAAAGGTTCTAACACAGAAATGTTGGACTTCTGAACAGTATGAGGATGTACAGCACTCAGTACATGGTCGCGGCTCATTTTGCATGAATTACTTGACAAAAAGGACTGGACTGTTGGCTCGGTGGGCCGAAATCGTCTTTTCGAACGAAAGTAAAGTTTCATTTGCAGGTTTGGGGAGCCTGTCATCTGCTGGTGTTGGTCCACTGTGTGTTTTATCAGGTCCAAGGTCAGCGCAGCCGTCTAGTTTTAGAACACTTTATGCTTCCATCTGCTGACCAACTTTATTGAGATATTTATTTTACATTTTCCAGCAAAACTTGGCATCTGCTCACACTGTCAAAAGTACTAATCCCTGGTTTAAGGACCATGGTACCCCTGTGCTTAATTGACTAGCAAACTCACCTGATCTAAACCCTGTAAAGAATCTCTGGAGTATTGTGAAGAGGAAGATGTGAGACACCAGACCCGACAACGCAGAAGAGCTGAAGCCCACAATCAGAGCAACCTGGGCTTCCACACAGTAAGACCTCAGCAGTGCCACAGACAGATCGCCTCCATGCCACGCCCTATTGCTGCAGGAATCCATGAAAAGGAGCCTTGACCAAGTACTGAGTACAAGTACTCTACATGTTCATATCTTTCAGTAGTTCAACATTTCCGTGTTATTTTTTTTTTGTATTGGTCCTAATTAATAAAAAAAATTTCTAAGATACAGAATTTTGGGTTTTCATTAGCTGTAAGCCTTAATCATCAACATTACAGGAAATAAACATCAGAAATATATCAGTCTGTGTG
Organism: Channallabes apus; assembly: GCA_030522415.1. Lineage (NCBI taxonomy): Eukaryota > Metazoa > Chordata > Actinopteri > Siluriformes > Clariidae > Channallabes > Channallabes apus. Next base: position 2,736,545 of record CM060110.1, read on the forward strand.
GATATGGAATTCTAATTTACTGAAATTCACCTGTGTGTATACAGTATGTTATTGTTTCTATAGTAACAGCTCATTCTCAGGGACATGTTAATAACTAAACCTCCAGTGCTAGCGCTTTGTAACAGAATCTGAATCTTCCCACTTATCTGCACTTATCTGTTATCTGCAGTGTGTATTTACAATAACAGCGTAAGAATAAATGTATAAATGTATCATTCATTTATTTTCTATACCGCTTAATCCTGTGTTCAGGGTCGCGGGGGCGGAGCCTATCCCAGGAGACTTCGGGCACTAGGCAGGGTACACCCTGGACAGGGTGCCAATCCATCGCAGGGCACACACACATACACACACTCACACACCCAATCACACACTACGGGCAATTTAGGAACGCCAATTAGCCTAACCTGCATATCTTTGGACTGTGGGAGGAAACCGGAGTACCCGGAGGAAACCCACCAAGCACGGGGAGAACATGCAAACTCCATGCACACAGAGACGGGAATCGAACCCAGACCCTGGAGGTGCAAGGCGACAGTGCTAACCACTACACCACCGCGCCGCCTAAATGTATCATTATTACAGGATTCACTGTGACATCAAATGTCCACAGACATTCCCGACAGGTTCCTGCTTACTGTCAGGGCAGCGCCCAGGAAGCATCTCGTTTAACACGTTCTTCAAGTTCCAGGGTTTTTTTTCACCATATCTTCATTGTGCATCAATTATTATGAAGTGTATTATGGAACATTACGCATAAAGTCCCTTCTAATTCCTCTTCCTGTTTTTTTTTTTTTTTTTTGTAAATATAATCACTGTTTTTTTGTTTTCAGTGTTTGAACAATGTTAATTGAAGTGTCTGCACCCATGTCCTCTACGCCTTACATTCCTGACACAGACGTCATAATTGCACGCATAAATATAGCCCGGGTTCTATTTTGGTGCTTCCTCATTCCAGGGGTGATCTGGGGCGTAGTTAACATTTACACTTTTAACTAATATCAATTTACTGATGTTCAAAACGTCAAAATATTTCTTGCATTTGTTACATAATGAATAAAAAGACAAATTATTTTATTCATAGATACTTTATTATACATTTACATTATACATTTAAATGGTGATCTATGAATACACATCAATATCATATGTCCTTAAACTTTTTTACTCACTATTCTGCATTGTTACTGTCAGTGATGTTTGTGCCACTACGCTCGTATGTCTGTGTCTGATATACGTGTAAAAGCAAATGTCACACGAATGTGTTTGTGTTTCTGGGGTGGAGCCGTTACGGTATGCAGTCCCGTATCTTAAGGCATGTAATTAGATCTGAAGCACCTTTGTAGTTTTGTCACTTTAATTAGCCAATAGAATAAGGTTTTACTGACATGAACGATGACTCACAAATTTCAGGGAAAGAGATGTGCTAAAAAAATAAATGAGTGATTATTAACGTATTATTTAATTCTTCATGCCATTGCGGCAGAGAGCAGTAGATGGCGCTGAATTAGGGTGATTTGATGTTAGAATAAATTTTCATTAAAGAGTCAAAGTTTGTTTTGTTTGTTTTTTGAAGCGGGTCAGGGGGGTGTTCCAGAAAGCAGGTCATGTGACATACCCGGATAAGTTTGAGGGTAAGTTAGTGGATAACCTCAACTTCCGGTTCCAAAAACGGAGGTAACTTTCTGGGTATGTATGTAACCATAGCAACTTACTCTCTGAAGATAACCTGCTCGGTAGCAGGTTATGTTCCAGGGTAAGTTTGTTTCAGAAGGTTATTCAGCAGGCCACGCCCCTTTGATGAGGATCCTGTGGACGCGGAGGCACAAATTATACAAGGTTTTTTTCGCCGGGAGAGAGTTATAAGACCTCATAATTATGTTTTTTCATTTCCTAATGATTATTAGAAAGAGTTTTGTTGGTTTTCAATGGAATTGTTAATTTACTTAAATCTCCTGAAACCGCATATTGCAAATGTCACAAATGGCAGGTCTGCGCTTAGTAAACATTCCGTACGTAGCACTTAATTTTTTTGCGTCATGGCATTTTTTGTACAACGTGGGTGATGCAGAGCATGTGGGAAAGGCAACTGTATGTCTGGCACTTAAACACTTCTTACACACATGTGTACAGCAGGTCCCTGGACATAAACATCTGTGTGGTATTAAAGAGGAATTCCACAGAGTGGCAGGTTTTGTCCTTTGTAGTAACATCGATGACGCATATTTAATATGTAGTCAAACTATTTATATACATGTATTCATCCTGCACACACACACACACTTGATCCTCCCATATATGACTTTCTATTTCAGGGTTTCCAAATGTAATTGGGTGCATTGATGGCACCTACATTCCTATTAAAGCTAAAGCTATAGCTTCAATAAATGAGGGAGACGATGTTAATAGGAAATCTATTCATAGTATCAATGTTCAGGTAACAACTTAATTTTGCGTCCTTAATTTTTTGCCTTGTTAAAATCATTAAACTCATTACTTTTTAATATGTGAGGCAACTCACATCATTACTAATGGTGAAGCAAAATGGCCAGGATCTGTGCATGATGACAGAATTTTCCACAAGTCATCATTATGCCAGACATTTCAGTTGGGTATGTTTTGCACTACACAATGCTTTCATTCATTCATTTTCTATACCGCTTAATCCTGTGTTCAGGGTCGCGGGGGACCTGGAGCCTATCCCAGGAGACTTCGGGCACTAGGCGGGGTACACCCTGGACAGGGTGCCAATCCATCGCAGCTCTATACAATGTTTTTTTTAAATTATTTTTTAAAAATATATATTGTACACGTGAATCATTACAGGACAGTACAGTAGTTACTTGCTGGGGGACAGGGGATACCCTTGTCTGCCCTATTTAATGCCACACTACCCTGAACCTGATCCTGGACCATAGACACGCTATAACCTGACTCACAGTCGAACACGGGCCAAGGTGGAGATGACCATAGGGATCCTCAAGTCTAGGTTTCAGTGTAGCTCAGTGTGAGCTCCGGGTCAGTCCAGAGAGGGCATGTGACATCATAATGGCTTGTGTTGTGCTTCACAACATTGCCACTATAAGAGGAGGGAGCCACCCTCCTTATATTGAAGAAGATGCCCAGAGGAACCTCTACAGATTTTTGCACACAACAGAGATGGAAGACTTTTGGGAGACAGGATTTGTCAAAATTACTTTTATTAAATAGTTTGCACTGGACTGCTGTATAGTTCATTTCTTTATTTCCTGAAAAACAATGAAAGTAAAATGAAATAAAATGTGTTATTTTTATGACATTGCTTTATATACACAACACTTTTAACACGCAACAGATTAATATACGCACAAGTTCTCACCTTAAGGCGATGCTCCAGTAATTACATTTCTAGTGTTGCTTTTTTAATGGATAGCCTTTTCTCTTCCATTTGAAGCTGTATAAGGTCCATCTCCATGTCACTTTTTCATATTAGTTTTTGAAGATGGACCTTATACAGCTCCTGGCAACAGTAGGAAGGAAACTAGGAATTATTATTCAAAAATAATAAAATAAATAAGATTCTGTCAGACAATTAAATTAAAATATGGACATCTGCATAAATATTCTTACATTGATTAGATCGTGCATTGAGGTTAAAGGACCTTCATTCATGGAGAAATCCCCATGTATGTACTGTGAAAGAACAATGACAGTTTGTTACTCTAATGTAAAAAGGGGGCGCTGCATTATAATGGTGCATCCCACCTCAGTGGATCTACCAGCATTGTCCACTTCTGTCACAGCAGATGTGTCTCTTCATCTTCATCCTTCAGTGAAAATATGCAAGTATACGTTATCTGGCAAAAAAATCAAATAAAAGTAACTAAAGTACAACAAAACACTTACAACTGTGACGGACTGTGTTCTTTCTGTAGCGTCCAATAATACAATCCCTCTATTAGTATCTATAAGAAAATACAACCTATAGAATTCTCAATATTATCAAAGAAAAAACTAATAATGCAGGAAAAAACATGTCAAAGTAATACAGCTAAGATCACAATAGCCTACTGTATACATCATGGGCAGTTAAATACAGTAAGCCTGCATAAAAACATAAAGCATGTTCAAAAGCCTTTAAGTGTCAGAGTATTTTATTAAGTCGTATAATGAAAACAAACCATAGTGGTAAACTTACATTTCACCATGTTAGTGTCACTGGTGGCCCTTTATTAAGGGACAGAGCCACTCCTCAGAGGGGGGGGGGGGGAGGGGGTGCTGGGTCTCCGCCAGTTAGATTGGCTTCAGCCTTCTTTCTATTAGCTACATGACAGAACGAATATACTAAATATACTCCAGAAGGATTAAACCTTATTAAATAAGAAACCATACAGTCAGTATACACTGGTATTTTAACCTAAAGAAATTAATGGCAGCAAAAGTAAATGCTTTCATTTAACAGCCAAAAGGATGCAGAAGGGATGTTTAATTATTTAGCATTATAATAAAAGGGCAGGCGATGTCAAATTTGCAATTTAATACACTCACACATTTACTCTGTCTTTTATTTTTTGCCAAGTCAACTCTCTTTCTTTAGCCGATGCAGCCGTATTGTTTTTTTTTTTCATTATTATTGACTTAAATTCCTCATATGCGCGTATTAAAACCTCTGTGAAGTATAATAGACTCTGTGCCGCTCACTTTTTTTCACTTTGATGTTCCATTTTGACTCGTGAAATCGTCGATCCATTGAAAATGTCTTTATGTAGGCACCGTGCACACGCACTAACTCTGGGTCACCAGTAGAGGGGATTAAACTTAATCTTATCAGGGGGTTTGGAACCGACATACTCTCGGTATGCGGGTTTGGGGTTAATCAACCCAGAGGTTAAGATTAACCAAATGGTAAGTTAACCAAGCTTTCTGGAACACGCCCCAGATGAGTTGTAATCAATAAACCCAAAATCTAAAAATAAAAATATATACTTTACAATGCTAAACTGCTTGCTTTTGTGTATTGTAATAACAATAAGTTTCACGAATTAATCTTGAACACCAGTAATGGATTGAGGCCATCATGAACATCATTCCCCTTGATTAATGAAGTGTCAAGTAAATATAGTAATAGCAGAATTTGCAGAATTTTCCTTTGGAAATAGTCGCACCGTTCAGAAACCAAAAAAAAAAAAAACCAAAAACATTCTTATAACAACTATACCTGAAATTATCTTAATCTAACATATTTACTCCTCACTTGTTGTTGTTGTTGTTGTTGTTGTTGTTTTTATGTCATATGTTTATTTTATTTGTTCCTAGAAACGATTCCTGAGACTTTTTTTCTTTAAACATATCTATGAAACTAGTCACTTTCTTACGTTAAAATTCTTGAACCATGATCTTTGCACATTTGTTTCATGCCACAAATTCTCGACTAGTTCAGGTGGGGTTTAATATGCCAGGTATGCCCTTGAGAACCAGACCTGCAGTGTAGGTGTAAGACATGTCAGAGACAACACTGTGTACACATGTCAGATAATTAAACAGGTTGTTCTTTTACACCACACGAGACTGCAATTACTCAACTCACTTCTGCTGCTGAATGTTGTATCGATTCGAAATATCTAAGTAAGATTAGCTTAGAACAGTTAAAAGGCTGGGGTCAGAGCGCAGGGTCAGGCTTAATACGACACCGCCTGGAACAGACAGCATTAAGAGGCGTGTTTAGAAAAACTGGGTAAAACTTTTGATCTTCTGGTGTCTGATTTTGTAGCTGAGGCAAACCAGACAGTTAATTATTAAGGATTCTTACATAAAATGTGCATATAGCAGTCAGAAAGCTTGAGTCACAGCACAGGGTCAGTTACGACAGGGTTAAAAGCCAGACTCAAGGCCTCACCTCATAGAGATTTTACGTATTAATGTTAATTTTAATAACATTAGCTAACTTTTTAATTATATATAATTCTATTTAATCCCTAAACATACCATTGTTTACTATATATGTCTTTCCAACTGATCTGAGTGGAGATTCTGCCCTCAAATGAAATATATTGATGCCTGAATTGCTGTTTATCAGTGATTAATATGAGCCTTTCACCCTTTTAATCCTTTTAACCTGACAATCTAACTGGATGCTGAAAGTTAAAACACTCCCATGAAAAGTCACAAAACTGGAAACCTATACGATAACAAAGGATGGTTGTAGACAGGAACAGTGTGCGTGTGTGCATGTGTGTGTGTGTGTGTGTGTGTGTGTGTGTGTGAAGACACAAAGCCAAAAATGTGCACAGACAAACCATGTTTACCACTAATGTTCTGCCTCTGCTGTAGATCATACACACACACACACACACACACACACACACACACACACACACACACACACACACACACACACACACACAGCATCACAGCGCTGACCATGTTCCTAACACCCACCCCCCCCATTACTGTTCGTGCCACACTCTCCACACTGATTACTGGTTGACCTCCTGTTTGTGTACTGTTTCATGTTTATGTATTAGTTTAACCTGTTTGGGGTTATTAAAGTTCTGTCAGACTGCATTGTATTCTCCATTCTTAAATATAATTAACTTTGGGATTTGTTTCTTAATTACAGTACTTCCTTCATGCTTTAATTAGGGCAATTTAACCCACCTCTTTAGAACTTTTCAGCAGTATCAATCATTGCATACTTGCCTGCATAACCAGTTAAACAGGACATGTTGGTTGGTGTGTGTCAACTTATACATAAATGTGACATATATAAACATGTGCAAATGGCTTGGATCGAGACGAGGACACTTATGGAAGTGTCAATAACTCCCAGTGGAGTTCCAGTAATGTGAAAGTGATTTGGTTGGCTGTGTGAAGTTATACACGGTCCTGCAAGAACAGAAGTTCGCCATTCCATTCACTAAGTGTTCACAGTATGAGTATTGTAGTGGGGGAGAAACTGGCACTGAGTTCCGAGAGCCCCAATGCAGGAATGCAAGCCTGCTATGAAAAGTGAGATATGGATCAAGAAAGGAAGAGGGGACAATGAGACTGCTTATGCATTGGGCTGAGAGTTTTGTGCTTTACCCCTGGTTTAGGGGAATGGACTGCAGTGGGAACAGGGCAATCATAACTCGCATCGTCATTCATGAATGTACGGTGTTCCTAAATTGAGGTTTAAGGGTTTGAGTCCCACCCACGAGTTGGTTGTGTGGAGTTTGTAGGTTCTCTCCCCGTGCTTGGTGGGTTTCTTCTGGTTTCCTCCCACAGTCCAAAGACATGCAGATTAGGATAATTGGCCTTCCCAAAGTGCCATAGTCTATGAATGACAAACAAGCTTTGAGCTGGCAACCCACCCTCTTAACTCGACCCCTTAACCCAACCCCTTAACTGACACAGAAAAGAGGGAGATATGCTGGATGGCATGTGGACGGACCAAGAGTCTTATTACAGTGTGTGTTTCAAGTCTTCTATAGTTGTTAACCGCTCCTACACCTTCATTCACAAGAAAATCCTGGTTTGATTTGAATACGTGCGAAGGAGAAGATTTTGGAATAAGAACAGGGACAACCAGTCCTAATCAAAGCATAATTTGCATTAATAAAAGATGACCAAACCTAGGACATGATGATCCATGTGACAAACAGAATATTTGATCAGTTCTATGTCAGTGACTTCTGAATTATACGTGTAAAATATTGTCGCATGTGAAATCTGATAAAAAAAAGACTGTGAATGTCAGGTACAATGAGTTAAAAAGAAATACTGTTACTGAGGCAAAACACAAGTTTATGGACATCAAATATTTGATAAAAAAAAATATATATATATAACAGCAGAATATAATACAAACGTCTGAATAATACAATCCATCCATCCATCCATTTTCTTCCGATTATCCGAAGTCGGGTCACGGGGGCAGCAGTTTCAGCAGGGATACCCAGACTTCCCTCTCCCTGGCCACTTCTTCCAGCTCTCCCAAGGCGTTCCCAGGCCAGCCGGCATGTCCTGGGTCTTCCCCGGGGTCTCTTTCTGGTGGGGCGTGTCCGGAACACCTCACAAGGGAGGCTTCCAGGGGGCATCCTAAATAGATGTCCAAGCCACCTCATCTATAGAGAGCCAGAAGGAAACACAAACATGAGGGCTCCCTGAGATGTAAAGCAAACAATCACCTGACAGTCAACAAACCTGAGTGATCAAATGAGAGTGAGGAAGACAGCATCTACACATAACAGTTCACAATAATACTCTACGTCCATGAGTCCCCCAGATCTGCTCCTTTACCTAAGGCAAATCTATTTATAAAATTGCTTGGCTAAATAAATAGGTTTTTAGCCTAGACTTAAACACTGATACTGTGTCTGAGTCCCGAACACTATTTGGAAGCCTATTCCATAATTTTGGGGCTTTGTAAGAAAAATCTCTGCCCCTAGCTGTAGTTTTCATAATACGCGGTACTGACAAGCAGCCTGCATCCTTTGACCGAAGTAGGCGTGGCGGATCGTAAGACACTAGCAGTTCGCTCAGATACTGCGGCGCGAGACCATTTAATGCTTTATATGTCAAGAGTAGTATTTTAAAATCAATGCGAAATTTCACAGGGAGCCAATATAGTGAAGATAGGATAGGGGTGATGTGCTCATATCTTCTGGTTCTAGTGAGGACTCTCGCTGCTGCATTCTGGACTAGCTGGAGCTTGTTTATGCACCTAACAGAACAACCAGACAGTAAGGCATTACAATAGTCCAACCTAGAAGTGATAAAAGCATGAACTAGTTTTTCTGCATCATTTAGCGACAATATATTTCTTATCTTGGCAAAATTTCTGAGGTGAAAGAATGCTATCCTGATGATATTATCTACATGAGCTTCAAATTTGAAATACTAACAATTTAGTTTGATGCCATTTCCGAGCGGTGTGTTTTAAAGTGCGCGTGTGATCGTTATACCACTGAGCGAGTTTCTTATCTCTAATAATTTTTCTTTTAGCTGGAGCTACATTATCTAAGGTACAACGAAATGTCGACTCTAAATATTCAGTCGCCTGATCGAGTTCTGTGGGGTCAGACGGTGGCCTAATCGAAGTTGGTAACTCTGGGAGATTACTGATAAAACTCTGTGTGGTAGTTGTTGTGAATGTACGTTTAATACGGTAGCGCGGTGCTGTGCGTACATTATCACTGTGACACACTTGAATGGAGACAAGATAGTGATCTGAGATAATTTCAGACAGTGGAATTGTGAATACATTTCTTATACTTAATCCGAAAAAATATTATTAAGTCTAAAGTGTGACCTGCTTTATGAGTGGGTCCTACTACACACTGATTTACGCCTACGGAGTCCAGTATGGATATAAATGCTGTTCTCAGAGGGTCTTCTGTATTCTCAAAATGAATGTTAAAATCTCCGGCAATTAACGCTTTGTCTACAGAAATGACCAGCTCTGAGATTAAATCCGCAAATTCACTAAGAAATTCAGAATACGGCCCTGGAGGTCTGTAAATTATAATTAGGGGAATCGACTGAGCTGACTTAATATACTTAAGTGCACTTATGTTATATAAGTGCTATAAAGAATTTCAAATGAGTTAAATTTGTGTCGGTGTTTTTGTACGATAGACAGATTATCATTATGAATAACTGTGACGCCTCCTCCTCTACCAGTTAACCGAGGCTGGTGTATGTAGCTGTATCCAGGAGGACTAGCTTCATTTAGAGCTACATACTCGTCCTGTTTAACCCATGTTTCAGTTAAACAGAGTATATCAAACGCCTGATCTGTGATAATTTCATTAACAATAACTGCTTTTGATGCGAGAGATCTAATATTTAACAATCCTAGCTTCAGATCAGAGGTGCCGGCTGCGCATTCAGTATGATCGGAGTTTGTGGTCTTTATGTTAATTAGATTATTGAAACAGACTTTCTGAGTCTTTCTATATTTTTGCTTAGATCGGGCAACAGACACAGTCTAAATATGGTGAACCCTGAGTGACGACTCTATGCAGCTAGCAGACGGTTGGTTTAGCCTGTCTGTCTGCTCCCTGGCCTGGGCTCTGGATTGTCACCGATTAACTAGACCTCTACTGAGACTATGAGCTATACTACAGGAAATGAGAGCAGCACCTTCCCGAGTGGGATGGACACCGTCCCGCCCTAACAGGCCAGCTTTGCCTTCAAAGGTCTTCCAATTGTCTATGAAGCCCACATTATTTTTGGAGCACCACCTGGACATCCAGCGGTTCAGCGGCCATAACCTGCTGTAAGCTATGTCGCCACGTCTCATTGGGATGGGACCAGAGCATACTACTTCATCGGACATCGCCTTCGCTAATTTAAACACCTCTGTAAAGTTACTCTTACTAACCTCTGACTGACGAAGGCGTATATCATTAGCTCCAGCATGTACCACTATCTTAGAGAACCTGTGCTGTCCTAGAGCCCTAAGATTACCTGCTATGTCTGGTGCTCTGGCTCCCGGGATACACCTAACCACTGCCGCTGGTGCCCCTAAAGGTCTAGCTAATGTCACGTGCCTCAGTATAGAGTCTCCTATATCCAGTGCTCTTTCAGGTCATTTTAGAATCTGTCTTTTTTAGAAGCCTGAGGTGGTGTGCATTCCTGGTTTTAAACCACACTGTGCCAAACGACTAACACTTTCTACCAGAAAGCCTATTAGTAACCTCGGAAAGTACAAATATTGCTGTGCTTTGGTTGTAATACTCATGGTGATTGAGGGCCAGGAAAGTGAGGCTGACAATTCTATGCCCAGGAATATGATGTGGTCTTAAGTTAACCATTGGGGACAGTTTTTAGCTTCAATTTAATTTTCAATTTTAGTTTTATTTGTATAGCGCTTTTAACAATTGACATTGTCTCAAAACAGCTTCACAAGTTGAAGTTCACATTTAGCACTTTGATCTTGGTGTCATTCAGAGGGAGTAGCTTACAAACAGGTCACTCAAGTTTTTCCTCCAGTTAGTCTCATGCTTAATGTATATGAGTCCAAACAACATTTATGTTATTATCAACTATTAGCAATTTATGCATATTGTGATTTATGCCAGCACCCCTGTGGAGTCACAGTTTGTGTGAAGGATCGTGTTTGTTGTTGATGTTGAAAATCATCAGTCTGTCACTGTCCCCATTAATCTGAAAACCCAGTATCCAGCTACAGATGGAACTGTGCATGTCTAATTCATTTGGTTATTAAATAACATCCTAAAATAAGTGATTCTCTTTTCCAAATCAGTCAGAGTAAAGTGAGGAGCAACAAAGACAGCACCTTCATCACAGTTGTTCACCATTCTGCAAACTATAAAGACTCAGTTGTAGCAAAAGTGCTGCTGTTTGGGAAGTGCATAACCAGTTTTACCTGGCACGTCATCACAACATATATCAGTTCAATAGTAGTTAAACAATGATTGTTTTGTGTACACAAATCTGTTCTTTATGTGTATGTATGTCTTTGATTACTCTGCACACATCAGCTGGAGCTTCATGGCATTTCCATGATCCCTTGGCTTCTTCTGGAACCAGTCGATTCTTCATATCCAAAACACAAAAGCAACAACATCAAAACAACATAAATGTTATTTTTACTGTATTTCTCAACATACAACATAAAACACATACACAGAGGAGAAGAAAATAACAAGTGTACAACCAGAATAAGCAAGCTCGGCCTTTGAGACAGGATTTAAATAGGAAGAGAGAATATATCTCATTGGTTTGTGTAACATTTTGTAATATCTAAGATAATTAATGTTTTTCTTAAACTAGTATAATAATTATAAATATTATATTACAACCAACTAATCCAAAACGTTGGGACACCACGGAAATTGGCAATAAAAATGCAAAAGAATTGTGGTTGTACAAAGCATGGATTGTTCCTTTCATAGAGAAAGCATTAAATATACCATAATATATTAATTTTAAAATAAATAAAAGTGGTTAAGGTCACATGTATCAGTTCATACTGAACTACACTTTGCTCACAATGTACTGTAGATTCATCATTTATTTACACTTAATTTATGTATTTATTTATTTTGTAGAATTAAAAAATATATCTTGTTTGCTCTAAACTTGATTGCATTTATATTATTTTTCACATTAATGATGATTGATCCAGCTGTGCGTGTGGGAGGACAAACGGAGGTCACACTTCACTTTCACTACCTAATTAAACATATCCTAAAGAGCTATTACAACTATATAGGTTTATTATTATTATTCACAGTATTATAACAGAGTAATAGCCTGACATTAAAGTTTCGCAGTTGTCTTATCATATGGGCTTCAGAAACTACCTAATGAGCCTAAGCCCTTCCTTCGCATATCACTGCACGTCTTTGCTTAGCTGGGTTCTCTTAATGGTAACTGGTGACATGCTGAGAGGATCCTCTATGGACTGGTCCTCTCGGACAGCTGCATTTTTAATTGGAAAGACGTACGTCTCTTTACCTCCGGCTCAGTGGGGAGGGTTGTGCCAGATGATCAATTGAGCTCGAGCGCCTTCTTCGCAGTAAGCGAAGTTAAAAAAATAATCGAGTGTGTTACTACACCTGTCAGCTGCTTCTTTACCAGTGCAGTGTAGTGATGGAACAGTGCGTCTGTCGGTTAGACCCAAAGACACACCAACTCGGAGTGAAGAATGAGCATGTGGTTTAAGAGACACTATAAGTCATTATAAAATGTGATGGAGGTTTTTGTTTTAACTCATTCTTCCTTCCTGTCTATCCGTGTACTGGAATGTGTATTATGTGTATTATCATGTGAATGAGCCTAACAAGCCTGTAAATAATAGGTGTATGGCGAAGGTAGGGGAGGTAATTAAATAACAAAGACTCGACTGTGTGTCATCTTCTCTGTTTTTATAATGACCGAGATTTAAACACACACTATACAATCATTTTAAAGCTAGTTTACATACAGCTATGGTACTAACATTTGCATTTTTTTTCTTCATTTTTTTATTTTATTCATTTTTTATAAATCTCATATGGGAAAAGTTGTTGTTGCTTAACTAACAACCAATTTATAGTTGTTTCTTTTCTGTGTTTCCTAACCAATTTAGAAAGACTCAGAAAGTCTGTTTCAATAATCTAATTAACATAAAGACCACAAACTCGGATCATACTGAATGCGCAGCCGGCACCTCTGATCTGAAGCTTGGATTGTTAAATATTAGATCTCTCGCATCAAAAGCAGTTATTGTTAATGAAATTATCACAGATCAGGCGTTTGATATACTCTGTTTAACTGAAACATGGGTTAAACAGGACGAGTATGTAGCTCTAAATGAAGCTAGTCCTCCTGGATACAGCTACATACACCAGCCTCGGTTAACTGGTAGAGGAGGAGGCGTCGCAGTTATTCATAATGATAATCTGTCTATCGTACAAAAACACGGACACAAATTTAACTCATTTGAAATTCTTTATAGTAACATAAGTGTACCTAAGTATATTAAGGCAGCTCAGTCGATTCCACTAATTATAATTTACAGACCTCCAGGGCCGTATTCTGAATTTCTTAGTGAATTTGCAGATTTCATCTCAGACCTGGTCGTTTCTGTAGACAAATGTCATGGCTCCTTCTGGGAAATCACACACGAACGAACGCAATTGCAGGAAATGACAGTCTTTATTACTTGTAGTCCCGTCTTTGGTTTGAACAAACTTAAGATAATGTTTCACAAAAAACAAAGTATGACCCGAGGGCCCTTCACCAGGTGCGGTCTGCAGGCGGAAACACTAGAACATATGATACTCAACATAAAGTACTCTGGGGACACTTTCGAACTGCCACTGGACCGCGTAGAAACCGGTCCGAACGCGTGAAGCTGCCTTGCTTCCGCTTACTTCGCCTGCAGATACCGCCTTAAACCTGGGTGAGAGAGAGAGAGAGAGAGAGAACACAATCAGCATTCCTGTTGGGTGCACGATGGTGACCAGACAATGTGGTGTGGGTTCGGCTGGGTTAAATAGTGAGATACACAAGGGTAGACAGGTGAATTCACTTTTGTGTTGATGACTGACAGTGACATACGTAGACACACTAGGGGGAGACAAAGCCACGGCTCAGTAATCCGGTGAACCTGATCTCCGGGGCTGAGGCGGATCGGATGTTACATTACCCCCCCTCCCAGGACCGGCTTCCTGAGAGGCAGGTGGGCGCTCGCTTCTAGGCACCGAAAGGGGTCGGGACCCACCGGCCTGATGGAATTGCCGGCGAGCGGGTCGGCCTGGAGGTCGTGGCGCAGGACGATCCGGACGAGCTTGATGGAACTCGAAAATGAGTTCTGGGCTCAGGATGTCCTTTGCCGGGACCCAACTGCGTTCCTCCGGCCCATACCCCTCCCACTCCACCAGGTACTGGAGGGAGCCCCCTCGCCTTCGGGAGTCCAGCAGTTGCTGGACCCTAAATGCTGGAGCGCCCTCGATCTCCACAGCCCCGGGGAGTGAAGGGTCTACGACGCCTCCGTCTAGTGGTCCCCGTCTTACTGGCCTGAGAAGAGAAATGTGGAAGACGGGGTTAATACGCATGTGTGAGGGGAGTTGTAATTTAAAAGAAACGGGGTTAACTTGAGACAATATAGGAAAAGGACCGATGAATCTGGGAGAGAGTTTACGGCAGGGGAGGTTGAGAGAGAGGTCCTTTGTCGAGAGCCAAACCCGGTCTCCTACCTGGAGCGGAGGACTTTCCCTTCGCCGCCTATCGGCGAATCTCTTGAACCGGCGCACTGCTTGGGAGATATTGGCATGCGCCCCCTCCCATACTTTTTCCGCTTTTTTAAACCACTCATCCACCATGGGGATATTGGTGGGAGTGGCATCCCAAGGACAAAGCGGTGGCTGATGTCCGAGCACACACTGAAACGGCGTTAGGCCGGTTGAGGAGCGTTTCAATGAGTTTTGTGCATATTCCGCCCAGAATAAACAGTCCGCCCATTCATGTTGCCGACTACTACAATATGCGCGGAGGAATTTCCCGAGATCTTGGACAGTCCGCTCTGCCTGCCCGTTTGACTCTGGGTGATAGCCTGACGTTAGACTAACAGTGGTCCCCAATTTCTGGAAAAAAGCTTTCCAGACTTTTGCGATAAATTGGGGACCACGATCGGAAACAATATCTTCCGGTATGCCGTAGTAGCGAAACACATTATTGAATAGGGTTTCCGTCACCTGGGAGGCGGTTGGGAGGGCGCAGAACGGGATAAACCGGCATCCTTTAGAGAAGCGATCCACCACTACGAGGACTGATGTGTACCCTTTAGACACTGGCAGGTCCGTCACAAAATCCACCGCTAGGTGGGACCACGGTCTGTTAGGCGTGGGTAAGGGCATTAATTTTCCAACTGGCAACCCCCGGGGGCTTTTGATGGTTGCACAGGTAGCGCAAGACGAAACTACTGTTTTCACTGTTTCCCGCAGATTTGGCCACCAGAATCTCGGTTCTAGTAGTTTACGCGTTCCCAACTCGCCGGGATGTCCTGATGATAGATTAATGTGTGCCTCTACCGTCACTCGTTCACGTAGTGACTCCGGCACGTAGGTTCGATTCGGTGGACAGTCCGGCGGCGCGGGCTCTGCCCGCGTCGCCTGGGCTATCTCCGCATCGAGGTCCCACGTGATCGGAGCCACCACGAGCGACGGGGGCAAAATGGGCTCAGGAACCTGGGTTCGGTCCTGCGTCGCAAAACAACGGGATAATGCGTCCGCTTTGAGATTTTTAGAGCCGGGGCGATAGGTGATAATAAAATGGAAACGAGTGAAAAACAGTGCCCAGCGGGCTTGTCGGGGGTTTAGTCTTTTAGCTTGTTGGAGGTACTCTAGGTTCTTGTGATCCGTGAGCACCGTAAATGGATGTTCTGCCCCCTCCAACCAATGCCTCCACTCCTCTAACGCCGCTTTTATTGCAAGCAGTTCGCGATTACCGATATCATAGTTGCACTCAGCAGGTGTCAGTTTTCGCGAAAAAAAAGCACAGGGGAATAACTTCTCCGGGTGGCCATGGCGCTGTGACAGTACCGCTCCGAGTCCTACCTCCGACGCGTCGACCTCAACTACGAAGGGCTTGTTAGGGTCGGGAAGTTTTAATATAGGCGCGGAGGTGAAAGCTTGTTTGAGGCGCCGAAACGCGATGCGCGCGTCCGGCGTGAATGGTTGTAGCTTGCGCGGTTTACCCTTTAATAAACTAGTGAGCGGTGCTGCCAACGTACTATAGCCCCTAATAAAGCGCCTGTAAAAATTGGCAAACCCGAGGAAGCTTTGTAGCGCCTTCACTGAAGTTGGTTCCGGCCATTGGAGTACCGCTCTGACCTTGGTTGCGTCCATCTCGACCCCCAGTGGCCCTATGCGATAGCCCAGAAATGCAATCTCGGTCTTATGAAACTCACATTTCTCCGCCTTCACATAGAGTCCATGTTCCCTCAGACGACGGAGGACGGCGGTCACATGACTAACGTGTTCTTCGTATGACCGAGAGTATATCATGATGTCATCTAGATACACTATCACAAACCGGCTTAACATATGTCGGAACACGTCATTCATGAACCCCTGAAACACCGCAGGCGCGTTCACCAGTCCATAAGCCATCACATTGTACTGATAATGACCTGATGTAGTGCTAAACGCTGTCTTCCACTCATCGCCCTTGCGAACACGAACGAGATTATAAGCGCTGCGGAGGTCAAGTTTGGTAAAGATGGACGCGCCGCGGAGCAGATCGATCGCGGCCGGAACCAGAGGCAGCGGGTGCTTATATTTCACTGTGATGGTATTGAGCCCTCGAAAATCAATACACGGCCGAAGGCCCCCGCCTTTTTTTTCGATAAAAAAGAAACCTGCCGATGCGGGCGACGTGGAGCGACTAATGAGCCCCTGCTGGAGAGCCTCTCTCACGTATTCCTCCATTGCCCGTGTCTCCGACACTGACAATGGATAAACCCGCGAGCAGGGCGGTGCTTTCCCCGGCAGGAGGTCAATAGCGCAATCCCACGGGCGGTGAGGGGGAAGTCGTGCAGCGGCCCTAATACTAAAGACGTCTTTAAACTTAACGTACTCTGATGGCACGAGGGTAGATACTAGGGCGCTAGGACTTTCTATTGTGGTCGTTTGGGCCATCAATGAGGATGGCATGCAAAATTTCGCGCATCTAGGGGACCAAGAAAGGATGCGAGCACCTGTCCAATCAAAATTGGGGTTATGAGAGCTAAGCCATGGGAGGCCGAGCACGACGGAATGATTCACCTGAGAGATTACATAAAATTCCAACTCTTCAGTGTGATTCGGGAAAGTTAACCGTAGGGGCACGGAGATCATATTAACAGGCGATTGACCTAATGGTTTGCCATCCAGAGCGTTAATCACGATCGGGGTTGGAAGCTTCGACACAGGAGCGTGCAGCGAGGAAAGGAGAGAGGATGAAATGAAATTCCCAGCCGATCCCGAATCTATTAGGGGGGAAACAGAAATCAGATTATTGTTATATGACAAGGTGGCTTTAACACAAAAGGACCGGTTGGTTCGTGCAGGTGTGTTTGTGTATATGACTGGTGAGGGTGTGTCCGTGTTTATGGTTATTGGCGGTGTGTGCGCGTGTATGACTGCAGGGGGTGTTTCCGTGTTTAGGGTTCGTGGAGGTATGTTTGTGTATCTGGTTCGTGGAAGTGTGTCCATTTTTACTTTTAGCAGTGGGCATTCTCGGATGAGATGCCCCCCCCCCCCGCAGTACAGGCACAGTCCGGCCGTAAGTCGGCGTCGCCTTTCCTGCGCCGATAACCTGGATGTGCCGATGTCCATAGACTCAACAGCCGGGGACTCGCGTGATTCCGGTGGGCTTTTGCTGAGGCGTGGGCGGTGGTGCGGTTCAACTCTGCCTCCTGCTCCTCTGGCGGGGGCCTGTCGTTTCTGACCGCGGAGGTGCTGGTCCAGCTTGATGGCGAGTTGGATGGTTTCATCCAGATCCATTTCTGCATCTCGGCATGCCAACTCAAGCTGGATGTCTGGCTGGAGACCGTCCCGAAAGCGTGCGAGGAGGCTTTTCTCGCACCATTCGCTCTCCGCGGCCAGGATCTTAAATTTCACCGCGTAATCGGCGACAGTGGTTGACCCCTGCTTAAGTCGTAGTAGTTGCTGTTCCCCGGTTCTGCCCTGGTCCGGGTGATCAAAGACTGCGCGAAACGCGCGGAGGAAGCGGACGAAGTCATTCATATCGCGGCCCCCCGCACTCCACATGGCGGCGGCCCAGTCCATCGCCGCACCTGTGAGCTGCTGCGTCACGAAACTGATCTTTTGTCTCTCATCGAGACCAGGGTACTCAGCCAGGTACAGCTCACAGGCAAGGAGGAACTTTCTGCAGCCTTCTGGGTCGCCAGCATACCTTTCCGGGGGGGCTGCTCGTGGAGGGGATCGTGACGCGCGTCTTGGCGCCGCAGGAGAAGACGACTGTCTTGTCGCGATGTCACGAACACTGTGGGCCAGGTCATTGATCGCCCTGGCCAAGCTGTCCATCTGCCCCTGCTGTCGCCTGATGTAGTCCATCATTGGGACCGTATGATCGGTGACGGGTGTTCCTGCTGCGCTCGGATATTTGGTCTGGTCATCTGTCATGGCTCCTTCTGGGAAATCACACACGAACGAACGCAATTGCAGGAAATGACAGTCTTTATTACTTGTAGTCCCGTCTTTGGTTTGAACAAACTTAAGATAATGTTTCACAAAAAACAAAGTATGACCCGAGGGCCCTTCACCAGGTGCGGTCTGCAGGCGGAAACACTAGAACATATGATACTCAACATAAAGTACTCTGGGGACACTTTCGAACTGCCACTGGACCGCGTAGAAACCGGTCCGAACGCGTGAAGCTGCCTTGCTTCCGCTTACTTCGCCTGCAGATACCGCCTTAAACCTGGGTGAGAGAGAGAGAGAGAGAGAGAACACAATCAGCATTCCTGTTGGGTGCACGATGGTGACCAGACAATGTGGTGTGGGTTCGGCTGGGTTAAATAGTGAGATACACAAGGGTAGACAGGTGAATTCACTTTTGTGTTGATGACTGACAGTGACATACGTAGACACACTAGGGGGAGACAAAGCCACGGCTCAGTAATCCGGTGAACCTGATCTCCGGGGCTGAGGCGGATCGGATGTTACAACAAAGTGTTAATTGCCGGAGATTTTAACATTCATTTTGAGAATCCAGAAGACCCTCTGAGAACAGCATTTATGTCCATACTGGACTCCGTAGGTGTAAATCAGTGTGTAGTAGGACCCACTCATAAAGCAGGTCACACTTTAGATTTAGTAATATTCTTCGGATTAAGTATAAGAAATGTATTCACAATTCCACTGCCTGAAATTATCTCAGATCACTATCTTGTCTCCATTCAAGTGTGTCACAGTGATAATGTACGCACAGCACCGCGCTACCGTATTAAACGTACATTCACATCAACTACCACACAGAGTTTTATCAGTAATCTCCCAGAGTTACCAACTTCGATTAGGCCACCGTCTGACCCCACAGAACTCGATCAGGCGACTGAATATTTAGAGTCGACACTTCGTTGTACCTTAGATAATGTAGCTCCAGCTAAAAGAAAAATTATTAGAGATAAGAAACTTGCTCCCTAGTATAACGATCACACGCGCACTTTAAAACAGACCACTTGGAAATTAGAACGTAAATGGCTAAACGTACTAAATTGTTAGTATTTCAAATAGCATGGAAAGAGAGCATCCTGAACTATAGGAAAGCTCTTAGTGTAGCTAGATCAACGTATCTCTCCACTCTTATAGAAGAAAATAAAAATAATCCTAGATTTTTATTTAATACCGTAGCCAAATTAACCAGAAATAAGACCACTACAGAAATCTCCACAACAACATCATGCAATAGTGAGGACTTCATGAACTTTTTTAATAATAAAATTGTAAATATCAGGCATAAAATTGAGGCTTTGAAACCGAACAATGTAATTGATACAGATGTTAACCTAGCCATGTCAGATTCAAACCTAGAATACTTTACTCCTCTTGAAGAGAATGAACTAATTTCACTCATCTCTTCTGCAAATTCATCAACCTGTATATTAGATCCTATGCCGACACATTTTCTTAAACAGATAGTACCAGTAATAACAGAACCGCTGTTGAGAATAATTAATTCCTCACTCAGCATTGGTTATGTTCCAAAATCTTTTACATTAGCAGTTATCAAACCAATAATTAAGAAACCTGACCTCGACCGCTGTCAGCTGTCCAATTACAGGCCAATATCAAACCTCCCCTTTATCTCTAAGATTCTGGAAAAGATAGTAGCGGAGCAGCTATGCTCATATCTACATAGAAATGGCATACATGAACTGTATCAGTCAGGATTTAGGCCTCATCACAGCACAGAAACAGCACTCGTTAAAGTAGTAAATGACCTCCTATTGGCCTCTTATCAGGGTTGTGTAACTATGATTGTATTACTCGACCTCAGTGCAGCTTTTGACACCATTGATCATGCTATTCTTCTTCACAGATTAGAAAATGTAGTAGGAATTAAGGGTACAGCCCTCTCCTGGATCAGATCCTATTTGACCGATCGTTATCAGTATGTAGATTTAAATGGTGATTATTCTGCTTGTTCTCTAGTGGAGTTTGGCGTTCCGCAGGGTTCAGTTTTAGACTCACTGCTTTTTTCCCTTTACATGCTTCCTCTGGGCAACATAATCCGTAAGCATGGTATTAGTTTTCATTGTTATGCTGACGACACACACTTATACGTCTCAGCAAAACCTGATGAGAAAAACTGTTAGAATTATTTTACATATAAAGGAGTTGATTCTACTCTCTTGTTCTCTTCCTCATAGATTTGATATTAACGTGTTAAATCTTTCCAATATCATCTTCCTGTCTCCTCTTGCATCTGTTCTTAAAGGTGTGAACGCTCCCACGCTCACCTTCCCATACTCTCTTTGTCTCTCTCTCTCCCCCTCTCTCTCTCTCTCCCCCTCTCTCTCTATCTCCCTCTGTCTCCTTCCCCCTCTCCCCCTAACTCGAGCCAACATCTTGTGATCTGTCTCTGCACGGACACCTCTATCTTCCTCTCCTTTGATTCTTCAGGATCTCACCAGGACATTTACAATGGTTCATGCTCTTTGTAGTAACATATGTCTATAGCCCAGGAGTTTGGTCAAATATATATAAACCCCATCTTTTGCTGTTAATAAACAGAGACCTTTCTGACAGACAACGTGTGTGTGTGTTTGACTGAATCTCTCCTGGCGCCAGAAAAGCTTACCGAAGCACAGCGGACAGACCGAGCAACTCGCCTCTTCTACTACAAAACTTTAGAAAAACTTTACAATCTGGGGGCTCGTCTAACCTTTTCTCTCCAGGAAGGTAAGTTAAGCAGTATTTTTGCTATTGTACTTCCTTCCTTGGTCAGAAAAGTTTTTGAATCAATAGTTTATTTATGTAGTAAATTGGCGTGTATTTGGGTTATACTTTGGAAAAAGAAACTTTATGCGTTTTAATTAGTTTTTGTTTCGCGTTGTGTTTGACATTACTCGCGTTGATTTATTGATTCAAATTACAGCGGCTGTAGCGGTTGTGGATAATTGAAAGATATAGATTAAACTAGGGGTTTAACTAAAACTGAACCAGTGTTGTTAGCATTAAGCTAAAAACATACACAGCGCTGTCGTCGCGAGTACCTACGTCATCAAAACCGCGCCCCACTAGAGGAGACGCGCTACTTCGGGTGTGTTTTAAAAAGTTATACGTTCACTAATTTCTGTTGTTTACGTAATTTATGCATTACAATATTGGTAATTTAGTGAGGCATTTGTAGCGTGCACTTTGTGTATAAGCTGGCCCTGGCGTAGAGGCGCGTGGCTAGAAAATAAATAAATAAATTGGTTATAGCCATATTCCTTAGAGTGTTCTTTGGAACAGGGAGCGGCGTGCAGTTGCAGTTGTACACGTGGGGGGTGCATGAGTTTTATTGTCTCCCTGACGTAGAGGCGTGTGGACTCAGCCCGGTGCACCTGAGGTCCATTTTTCTGAGAGTGTTCTCAGAAATAGGGTAGATTGGCCGAATGCCTTATTAATTCACTATATTGGTATTTGATAAATGTGTGATTAATCTCCAAAGATGTAGAGGCATGTGAGATTTGAAATAGAATCCATATTCCTGGTAGTGTTATCAGGAACGCGGAGATATTACACATATATATTTTGATAATACACTTTATAGATTACAGTATTCTTCAGTTTTAAATAGATTCTGATACACTGTTCGAACGTCACACCACCCGTAATTAAAAATTTTTAAAAAAAATAATAATAATTACAAAAAAAAGGCTTAAAGTGTCCGCTTAACTTCGATAAGCTTGGTTTGTTTACTAACTGTAACTTACTAACAAGATGGGAAATGGTCGTTCCAAACAGTCTCTTACTCCTAATGATTGGATGAATAATTAAGGATTTGGAATTTTTATGTCACCTATTCGACAGGAGTAGGTTTTAGGAATTAAACTATATAAAAAATTTTTAACTGCATGGTTTTTTACACAGGGACTTTCTTTGTTAATGATATAGACCCTAATTCTGTTAAATATCTTAATTTTTCTCTAGCAGGGATAACCTAACCTGCCATACAACTCATGGGAAGGATGGTATGTGATCTGGATGTTACAAGCAATTTTATTGCCTCCCTCAGAGGAAAATCTAATCACGCATTACCTACAATAAGTGCTAATGGTTCAAAGACACCTGTTAAATGCCACACTATTATATGCAGAAACTGCAATGGACAAGGACACTGGGAACGTCACTGTAAAGAAACAATCTGCAGATACTGTAATAAATCAGGACATTGGGAACGGGAGTGTTGGAAGAAAAAGAGAGATATAGAAAATTGTTATGTTTCTTCTGTTCCACAGGCTTACCAGAGGCCTCAGACCATTCCATTCCATAATATGTGCCCTGCATGGCATATTCTTAATATGATACAGTGGCTCTTTATGCTTATGATGTCACACATGATTTTGGAAAGATGTCACATGCAACTCGCCTCTTCTACTACAAAACTTTAGAAAAACTTTACGAAAACCATCTTACTAAAGTTGAGCAATGTGTGCAGGACATAAGAAATTGGATGCTAATTAATTTCCTTCTGCTTAATCCGGATAAGACAGAAGTTCTAGTCATAGGACTGCATAGAGCTAGGAGTAAAATCTTAGATTACACCGTAACTTTAGATGGCCTTTCTGTTCCATCTAAAGTAAGGCTGAATCCCATTTCTACCCCTTACCCCTTCACATAGCCCTACCCCTCCGTTTGGCGCGTTCACGTGAAGGGGTAGGGGTGTCTCATTTCTCTTTTGGTTAGAGGGGGAGGGGGAAGGGGAAGGGCCAGATAGCCCTCCAAACGAAGATTTTTCAGGACCTCACTTCAAACGAAGGGCTAAGCGGAATTTTCAACATGGCTGCTCACTCGAGCAAACAGACCCATAAATGTAAATTTTTGCCATAAATAAAGATTTTTATGACAAGTTTTCATTATATGTATATTACCTCTAGTCTTGTGTTTGTGTTTATGGTGATGTTCTGTAAAGAAATGTTTGCAAAAAAATCGCTAAAGTTTGCTAGCGGCTAGCACAGATTGCACGATATTACAAATATATATTTTATTTTTATATATTTTTATAATTTATATTATGTATAGGGATGAAATACGGCGCAAAAAAACTTTGGGAGTGAGTAATCTCTCTTATTGCAGTGTGTGATAAACATCGGCGCATGTCCTTTAACGTAACATTAGGAACTAGTGACAACGTATGATGACGTATAACAGTGTTGTAGTGGTGTCCCATTTCTTAGGGGAAAAATTTAAACCCTTCCCCTTTCCACTTCGTTTCAAGGGACAAGGGGAAGGGGCAAGGGGTAGGGGAAGGGGTAGGGGAAGGGGTAGAAAATAGAAATGGGATTCAGCCTAAAAGACCTGAAAGGCGTGATTATAGATTCCAGCCTTTCATTTGAAGCTCATGTAGATAATATCACCAGGATAGCATTCTTTCACCTCAGAAATATTGCCAAGATAAGAAATATATTGTCGCTAAATGATGCAGAAAAACTAGTTCATGCTTTTATCACTTCTAGGTTGGACTATTGTAATGCCTTACTGTCTGGTTGTTCTGTTAGGTGCATAAACAAGCTTCAGCTAGTCCAGAATGCAGCAGTGAAAGTCCTCACTAGAACCAGCACATCACCCCTATCCTATCTTCACTATATTGGCTCCATGTGAAATTTCGCATTGATTTAAAAATACTACTCTTGACATATAAAGCATTAAATGGTCTCGCGCCGCAGTATCTGAGCAAACTGCTAGTGTCTTACGATCCGCAACGCCTACTTCGATCAAAGGATGCAGGCTGTGTGTCAGTACCGCGTATTATGAAAACTACAGCAGGGGGCGGAGCTTTTTCTTACAAAGCCCCAAAATTATGGAATAGTCTTCGGGACTCTGATCTGGGGGACTCATGGGCATAGAGTATTATGGTGAACTGGTATGTTTAGATGCTGTCTTCCTCAGTCTCATTTGATCACTCAGGTTTGTTGACGGTGAGGTGATTGTTTGCTTTACATCTCAGGGAGCCCTCATGTTTGTGTTTCCTTCTGGCTCTCCCTTTTAGTTATGCTGTCATAGTTAGTCCTGCCGGAGTCCCTGCTTGCACTCTACAGTAAATATACATTCACATTATACATTTTGACTGTGACCATACCTAATTGCCATCTCTCCTCCTCTTCTCTTTCTCCCCCTCTTTCTCTTTCCTCTCTCCCCCTGTCTCCCCCTTTCACTCTTTCTCTCTCTCTCTCTCTGTCGAGCTACACATGTGGTTCCTGAGCTTCCAGTGATCCAGACTCCCTCTGCCCTCCGGACCTGTCTGATCCATCCTGGTGCCCGGTTTCTGGTTGGAGGTCTCGTCGCATGGATGCCCCGTGTGTCTCTTTAGGATGTGCCTGGTGTCTGGGGATGATTCTATCTACTTAGAAGATGGTTCTGGCCTCGACTGGTGTTGTCAGCTGTTTCTCTGAGGACTTGACAATTCGATAGTTCAGGACTGGAACTTTCTACAAGTCTATCTGAGTCTCCAATAACTACTGGACTCCATTTTAACATCAATTAACATCAACTATTATAGCTGAACCTAACACTTAACACTTTATAAATGCAGATCATTTCCTGCTATCTGTTTCACCCAGATGAGGATGGGTTCCCTGTTGAGTCTGGTTCCTCTCAAGGTTTCTTCCTATTACCATCTCAGGGAGTTTTTCCTTGCCACTGTCGCCCTCGGCTTGCTTACCAGGGACTATCTGAACATTTTGATTCATACACATTCACATTCCATACAAATTAAATAATTATTTTGATTGTGTAAAGCTGTTTTGAGACAATGTCAATTGTTAAAAGCGCTATACAAATAAAATTGAATTCAATTTAATTATTGCACACAGCAGTTACATTTATTAGAAAAGACATAATGCCTTCTTGCTCATGCACCCACCTACAGAATCACCTCTCATGCAAACAGTGCATGATAAACAGCCAGATCTGGGCTCAGCAATGTGAACTTACAAGTTTTAAAGGAAACATAAAAGCTTGGAACATGGGTGTGTTAAGACCTGCATTTGTGTGTGTGTGTCTGTGTGTGTGTGTGTGTGTTACCCTGTTATCCAGAGTCACTTACATTACTGCTTTGAAAATTTTATCTACATAAATAAAAGAAAGATTTTGACTGTGCATTGGTCAGAACTCACTCTTTCAATGTTATCTTTATGTTTCATACATCAGAGGTCCAGAAATCAAATTTTATGTCTGTCTATTTGCCTGTCTGTCCGTCTGTATGTATGTCTATCTGTCCAATCAGAATTTTTCATAGCATCACACAAAACTGTCTGGAAAAAATTGCCTGAAGTTTACCCTGTGCCATGAATTAAATTTAAATGTTAAGTAGAGGTCAAGTTATGAGTTTTGTGCCATATTATAAACTGAAAATTTTGTCTTAAATTGACTGCTGGACAGAATGAAATGAAGCTTTTGCAGTACTTAGATCTCTACCTGTAGTTTAATCTGCACCATAAGTGAAATCTAAATGTTGAGTAAAAGTGATGTTATGTGGCAGATTTAATAATCTACTTTAAAATAAGCCACTAATATGCTATTTGCTCAATGTAAACAAACACTTGCACCAATAGATATTTATTCGAAACTGAATATTTTTACTGTGATTAGTTCATGTATCAAACACGCCAAATTTTGGCATATATAACCTCAGTCAGGTGACGTCATCGGATGAAGCGCACCTGCAAGTTATAAATAGGAGTGGACCTCCTCCCTTGCTTCCGCGGAAATGGAAGTAGTTTCCTCAGAATGCTCCTCTATTGATGACAGAGAGTTTGAGGAGCTGCTCGAAGTTATTACACGCGCAGTCGAGCGGCTGCATATTGACTGGCCGCAGGAGCAAGCTTTACCCAAACGATCAAAACTAGATGACAGATTTCTGTTGGGTGGCCGGGGGGCGGAGCCTCAATGACGCTCTCTCCCCTTTTTCAGCGACCTCCACAGCGAGTTAACTCGCACTTGAAGCAAGCCTTATTCATCCCGTGTTTTCGTGCCATCGACTTCTATTTATTCGAATATCGTTGATGCGGAAGCATGGGGTTATACGATGATGCCTCAGGTAGAAGAGACACTTGCGGGCTATCTCTCTCCTGGGATATCATCATCACTAAAAAAGCCAGAACTTCCCTCCAAGCCATGCAGACTTTCATCTGCCTTGCTGGGAAAAGCTTTCCAAGCAGCAGGTCAGGCTGGTGCTTCTCTGCACACCATGGCGGTCTTGCAAGCGTACCAGGCTGATCTGCTAAAAGACCTGAGCACGGGCGGCACTGGCAATGATGGGGCGTTTTTAGAATTACGCCAAGCCACAGACCTGTATCTCCACGCAAACCAAGCGGACGGCCCGTGATATCAGCCGTTCTATGGCCTCCCTGGTTTTATCAGAGAGGCACATGTGGCTAAACCTTACAGGCATCAAGAAGGAACGGACGATCCTTATCCTTGATGCCTGTAAGGTTTAACCACAGGTGACTCTGTGGCTAAATCTGAGGCTCATGCGCCCAGGACGGTGGGGGTGGCTCCTCCCGGGGAGGGGCGCGTAGAATTGGCACCCTCAGGGGGTCGGTGTTTATTCTCCGCCACCATTGGTGTTTCGGACAACACCGGTCTCCAACATGAGGTTAGCTTTTCGGTCAGTCCCTGCCTTAGTCCTGGATGACAAATTTCGCAGGATTGCGAATTTTCCCCCGTTTACCCGAAATGCTATAACTCGTGCTCCTTTCGGAGAAACTGACAGCGTGGAAGCTACTGCTAGGTATATCTCCTTGGGTATTAAGGACTGTAGAAAAAGGCTACAGGAACCAGTTCGCACATCACCCTCCGCGTTTTAACGGCGTGGCCTCCACTTCCGTGAAACCGGAAAGGGTGCATCTACTGACTCTAGAATTGCAGACATTGCTGGAAAAAGGGGCCATAGAACATGTTCCCCTGCCAGACAGAGAGTCAGGCTACTACAGTCGGTATTCCTTGGTTCCCAAGAGAGACGGGGGGCTGCGTCCGATTTTAGATCTTTGCGGGCTGAACCGCTATCTCAAAAAGTACAGATTCAAAATGTTGACTGTCAAAATCATTGTTTCACAAATCCAACCAAGGGATTGGTTTGTGACAATAGATGCATATATATTGGAATTGGTTTGTGACAATAGGATGCATATTTTCACATCGAAATATTGCCACAACAAAGGAAGTTCCTGAGGTTCGCTTTTGGGGGCGAAGTTTACCAGTATCGGGTTCTTCCATTTGGTCTAGCTCTCTCACCCTGCACATATACAAAATGCATGGATGCAGTCCTTGCTCCCTTGCGACTCCGGAGCACCCGCATTCTGAATTACATAGATGACTGGCTGATCCTGGGCCTAGCGCTTCGACGATGTCGTCCTAGCTCATTGCCGTTCTTGAACAAGCTAGTGCACCAGGTCCTACTTTGGGCACAGGACAAATTCTTGTCCCTCAGGGTGATTTACATTCCAGGGCATATGAATGTCGGAGCAGATTTGTTGTCCACACACAGGGAATGGAAACTCCACCCCGACGTAGTCAGTCAAATCTGGGAAATCAGGGGAAATCGCCTCTAGGTATCAGAGCTCATTCGGCTAATCTGCCTCATCTATTGAGCTCGCAAGAGGTGTTCCCCTGCAGAAAGTGTGTGATGTGACAGGTTGGTCCTCTCCGCACACATTTGTGAGATTCTATAGTCCGGATGTTCACGCTACTCTGGGCTCACGGGTCCTCGAGTCTCCCAGAGATAGTTCTGAGACCTCCTCGGCGTTTGTGCGCACATGCTACACAACCTTCGGGTCCAGACACTTGCAGTGCTGCAGCGTTGGTATTCTCGTTCCCATAGCGTTTTTATGCAGCATCGAGTGTAGCTTTTGAAAGGGAATGTCTCAGGTTACTTTGCTGTAACCCTGTTCCCTGAAAAAGCGGAAACGAGATGCCGCACTGCTTACGTGACTGGACATCCTTTCAGATGAAATTGATCTGAGGAATGTTTCCAGTTCACTCCTATTTATAACCTGCATCTCATCAGATGACATCATCTGACCGATGTTATATATGCCAAAATTTGGCGTGTTTGATACATACATGCTTCGGAACACGAACAGATGTTCCCATAGCGTTTTAACGCAGCATCGAGTGTAGCTTTTGAAAGGGAACATGAATGTTGACAAGAGATCCCACCACAGCTGTAAAATTTAAATAAATGCAATCGTAATCATCACCTAATTAAAAGTGAAAATATGAACTAATCACAGTAAAAATATTCAGTTTTGAATTAATATTTATTGGTGCAGGTGTTTGTTTACATTGAGCAAATAGCATTAGTGGCTTATTTTAATGTAGATTATTAAATCCCACATATAACTGTTCATAACATCACTTTTACTCAACATTTAGATTCCACTTATGGTGCAGATTAAACTACAGGTAGAGATCTAAGTACTGCAAAAGCTTCATTTCATTCTGTCCAGCTGTCAATTTAAGACAAAATTTTCAGTTTATAATATGGCACAAAATTTTTCCAGACAGTTTCCCATAGCGTTTTCACGCAGCATCTCATTCCGGCTTTTTCAGGGAACAGGGTTACAGCAAAGTAACCCGAGATGTTTACACTGCCTCTCTCAATGATTAAAATATTTTAAATGTCTGGGTAAAATCATAAAATTGTATTGTCTGTGGGAATTGTAGAGGCAAGTTCTATGCAAGAAGCTTTGGTATTGAACTTGATTTAGTAGTTAGTAAAGAAGGCCATCATTAGGCTGGGGAAAAAAAACAGGGAAATATGGCACTTTTCCACTGCATAGTACAGCATGACACGGTTCAGTTCAGCTCACTTTTGTGGGGTTTTCCACTGTGAACAGTACCTGGTACCTGGTCCTTTTTTTAGTACCACCTCAGCCGAGGTTCCAAGAGCGCCGAACCGTTACCAAAACGTGACATGTAAACTCCGCTGGTCACTAATTGGCCGGAGAAAATCATCATTACTGCGTCGCTGAACTTGCGACACGAGACACAACAGATCCGCTATATTTAGAACAGCCAGCAAAGGATCGGACGCACCTTTTTGTATTACACACAACAGACCCGCTATATTTACAGCTAGCAAAGGATCGGACGCACCTTTTTGTTCTCCTTCGTCTTGCTGTTAAAAACATCGACATGCCGAGAATGAAGAACACCAATCCGTCGATATGCTCTATTGTTGTGTGTTTGTTTGTGGCGCGTTTACGATGATGTCACAGCAGTAGCGGCGCCGCAACTATAACGACATGTGAATAATCCCGCCCACACCAAAGCGTTACTAAACTGCAGTGGAAGCGCAAACCGAGCCAAACCGAACCGAAGTGAGCTGTACTGAACCATGCTGTGCTGTACTATGCAGTGGAAAAGAGGCAATAGATAGCAGAAGCTTAGGAGTGACTAAATCAATCATTTGGTACATTCTCACAAGGAAGGGAATGTCCTGGCAAGCTTAGCAAAATCAGGGCCCGGTTTCTCAAAAGCTTCTTATCGCTAAGTAGTTCTTAAGTTGTACCTTAACCTCTCTCTTAATGTTATGGCGCATTTCCTGAAACGTTCTTACGTCTAAGTATCTCTTAGCTAAGTCACACGTTCGTAAGGTTGGTCCAGACCTCATTCTTAGCGTAGTTTCAGCTCAAGACGCTAGTCGCCGCCACTGAGCAGCAGTCTTTATAAATCAGCGGTGTATGCAAACACATTATGGCACGTTATCAAAGTCGTATTAATGATGGAATATACTGTAGACCTGTTTAAGAATGTTATTTTATTTGATATCAGAACTAATAGAGTGACTTTTAATTAGCCTATTTCATAATGTGACTAATGCATTAAAATTGGCAATCACTATTAATATTAAACAGGTGGCGAACAATTAGGCAGCGTGGAGTTGTGTTAAACTGAAGACGGCGCGGTCCGTGGAGCCGTGTGGGTCATGTACATTTTTCCTTTAGACAAAACTTCAGCCCTTTTCATATTTTCCCCGAGGTCATTATTAAAAAAAATAAATAAATAAATAAAAGTTTTGCCTTCCAAGGCAACAGATTATGGAGCTTCTTGAGCTGCTCAGACCTGCGCGTGCCAGGCCAATGCATCGTACTTACGCTCTACGTTCCGATGTCCAGCTGCTCGCTGCTTTTTGTTTAAAATATGTTTCATTGATCATTAGCCATTATCCATGACTTTATGGGTTTTTCTTTTGACACGTTAAATTTTTATGAAATTTTATTTAGATAAATGAGAAAATAACCTTGGGAGATTCAAACCCCGCATCCATTCATTTTTCTGGGTGATTGTAATGTGTAATACCCCTATTCACTTATGCGGTTTGACTCGCTATGAGATGCGGTGTTATACCCCTATCTCACCAGCGGTCTCGCGCTCTGGCCGTAGGCTTGATCATGATTCACCCCGAGTTTTGCGCTGTGATTCCGTTTCCATCTTTCCGCGTGAAAAATTCAACATTTAATTGTTTTTGCTGGTCCTCGCGGAAGCTTGCAGACCTTGCAGAACTTCGCGGAACATTAAAGGAATGTCGCGGGCAATCGCGGCAGCTCACGGAGATGAGTCAGGCCACAGAGGTGAGAGAGGGGAATTAGGCACCGTGATCCGCCTCGAGTGACCGGCGCCTGACGGTCCGCGAAGATCTACAAGGTCCGTGAGCTTCCGCATGTTAAACATCTTTATTTATTATTCTTTTTGCGTGGTAAGATGGAAACGTAATAACAGCACCAAAACTCGCGCTGAATCATAACGAACCGCACTTACGGCCCCGCGTAGATGAGATAGGGGTATTAAACCTCCACTCTGTCATCTCATCATATTTATTCCATAAGTGCGCTGTACAACCCCAACAACTGACATGTTTCACATTTTTCTGAAGCTGGTGAAGAGCTCTTCACTACTGTTATCAGCTGTATTTGCCCCCTTCCTGATTTCTTATTCTTTTGCATGTTTGTCACACTTAAATGTTTCTGCTCATCAAAAACCGTTAACTATTAGTCAAAGATAACATAATTGAACACACAATGCAGTTTTTAAACAAAGGTTTACGTTATTAAGGGAGAAAAAAAAACTCCAAATCTACATGGCCCTGTGTGAAAAAGTGATTGCCCCCCTTGTTAAAAATAACTTAACTGTGGTTTATCACACCTGAGTTCAATTTCTGTAGTCACCCCCAGGCCTGATTACTGCCACACCTGTTTCAATCAAGAAATCACTTAAATATGAGCTACGTGACACAGAGAAGTAGACCAAAAGCACCTCAAAAGCTAGACATCATGCCAAGATCCAAAGAAATTCAGGAACAAATGAGAACAAAAGTAATTGAGATCTATCAGTCTGGTAAAGGTTATAAAGCCATTTCTACAGTTTTGGGACTCCAGCGAACCACAGTGAGAGCCATTATCCACAAATGGCAAAAACATGGAACAGTGGTGAACCTTCCCAGGAGAGGCCGGCCGACCAAAATTACCCCAAGAGCGCAGAGACAACTCATCCGAGAGGCCACAAATGACCCCAGGACAACATCTAAAGAACTGCAGGCCTCACTTGCCTCAATTAAGGTCAGTGTTCACGACTCCACCATAAGAAAGAGACTGGGCAAAAATGGCCTGTATGGCAGATTTCCAAGGCGCAAACCACTTTTAAGCAAAAAGAACATTAAGGCTCATCTCAATTTTGCTAAAAAACATCTCAATGATTGCCAAGACTTTTGGGAAAATACCTTGTGGACCGACGAGACAAAAGTTGAACTTTTTGGAAGGTGCGTGTCCCGTTACATCTGGCGTAAAAGTAACACAGCATTTCAGAAAAAGAACATTATACCAACAGTAAAATATGGTGGTGGTAATGTGATGGTCTGGGGTTGTTTTGCTGCTTCAGGACCTGGAAGGCTTGCTGTGATAGATGGAACCATGAATTCTACTGTCTACCAAAAAATCCTGAACGAGAATGTCCGGCCATCTGTTCGTCAACTCAAGCTGAAGCGATCTTGGGTGCTGCAGCAGGACAATGACCCCAAAAACACACCAGCAAATCCACCTCTGAATGGCTGAAGAAAAACAAAATGAAGACTTTGGAGTGGCCTAGTCAAAGTCCTGACCTGAATCCTATTGAGATGTTGTGGCATGACCTTAAAAAGGCGGTTCATGCTAGAAAACCCTCAAATAAAGCTGAATTACAACAATTCTGCAAAGATGAGTGGGCCAAAATTCCTCCAGAGCGCTGTAAAAGACTCGTTGCAAGTTATCGCAAACGCTTGATTGCAGTTATTGCTGCTAAGGGTGGCCCAACCAGTTATTAGGTTCAGGGGGCAAATACTTTTTCACACAGGGCCATGTAGGTTTGGATTTTTTTCTCCCTAAATAATAAAACCCCTCATTTAAAAACTGCATTTTGTGTTTATTTGTGTTATCTTTGACTAATAGTTAAATGTGTTTGATGATCAGAAACATTTTGTGTGACAAACATGCAAAAGAATAAGAAATCAGGAGGGGGGCAAATAGTTTTTCACACCACAGTATATCTTAAGAGTCTTCTTAGCGCCCGAATAGTGTGCGTTATCGAGAAACCGGGCCCAGAT
Organism: Channallabes apus; assembly: GCA_030522415.1. Taxonomy (NCBI): domain Eukaryota; kingdom Metazoa; phylum Chordata; class Actinopteri; order Siluriformes; family Clariidae; genus Channallabes; species Channallabes apus. The sequence goes on from CM060110.1 coordinate 2,769,812, forward strand.
TGATAGAAAGATAGATAGATGAATAGATAGATAGATTTATAGCTTTATTGTCATTCCATAGTACAGGTACTAATCAACAAAATACAGTGCAAATAGTTTTTGAGTCTTGTTGAGTCTGGTTCCTCTGAAGGTTTCTTCTTATTGCTGTCTCAGGGAGTTTTCCCCTCAGCACCATTGCTCATTTAGGGTTTACATAATAATGACAATGAATGCCTGTCGCAATCTCCACCAATAAATGTAGACATTTTACTGTCACACAATGCCCAACGAATTATTCAACATTAATATGTAATGTTTAGCTCCGGGTCAGAGTTGTATCGAATCTTTAACGATTCGGGTTAATTTGATTAACTGAATAAAAATTTATAACATACACTTTATCGACTACCCGTCCACCGTTTAGCACAATTTAGTGCATCTTACCAGTTCTGCTTATCACGTGGCCAATGATGGTAACACAAAATCTAGTATTTAGCAATTATGAGCAAGGTAACAAGATCTGGGCAAATGTTTAGACTTTAAAATACATGACCAAGACAACAGTTCTTTATCAAGAAACAAGAATTTATTTGACTAATCTACAATACATGAAACTACTTAAACGCACGCACACACACACAAACACACACACACAAACACACACACACACACACACACACACATACACGGACACATAATTTGGAAGGTGAAAATTAATGAAGTTATTCTAGTACTGTTTACTAGAGTCTTGGGTTTAATCTTACGGTTTAGTTTTGAAACAAGCACCAACTTCAGCAAGGTATGCAGCTTTGTTTGTTTACTTGCGTTATGTTTCATTATCATCCGTTGGTTCGCCTCCAGCGAATCGAATCACGGCATTGCTGATTGGTTGGTGCGCTGTTGTAGAGGTGATGTCTTTCAGGAAAGCCCTTCGGTGAGGTGTTGGTTGCTTGGTTACCAATGGCTGCGCTCTGGAACTTCTCCTGAGGGTTTCTTCGTTACAGCACGAAGTCTCGTTGAGAGTTTCTTGAAGAGCAGATGATGCCAGCAGTGGCGGCAAAGCGCCCGCAAGTTCGGAAGCCCGAGCTGCTTGGAAGAGGTTGCAGGTTGCAGGTTGTAGTGTTCGTGGATGTTAACTAGCTTGTTGTAGACTTCCTTAGAGTTTTTGTCCCTTCGGTATCAGTCCATCCCATGGGTGATTGGTCCAATCGGATTTAGTTGCAGGGCTTAGCCACGCCTCACGTGGTGCTCCTTTTGTGCATACCTTAGACCAGTGTTTCCTTTTGTGCGTACCATTAGTGACCAGTGAATTACTTATTAAAATTAAGCAACATTATGTGATGTAATGAGTAGACTTTACATAATTTCAATTGCCATGTTATAGCTAATTTATTTATGTACTTTTTACAAAAAATATAGGGTGAAATGTACCCAAACAAACTGAATGCAATTTGTTACCTCGCATTTTTTGGGTAGATTCTATAGGTAGTTTATGACTAACTAGCCAAAATTTTATCAGGAAAGTTTAACTTCATTTAAAAACTTCACCATTTTTATTAAATAATTAAATAACAAAGAAATGTGGTACAAAAATATATTTTATAAAAATAGCAGAATAAGAGAATAACACTGAATAACTGTACTTAGACTTGGGTAACTGTCCCCAACATAAAGCAAGGAAGCACTCTATTCCATTCAGTGTGAAGTTTAGCTGAGTTTACCTAAACAGTCCCAGGCAGACAAATTCACCTAATGCAGACAAATGAGTCCAATTCATACAGACAGTAAAGTCCAAGTCCTACCACTGCATGAAAAGAGGTATATCTGTACTAGGAAACTCCTGTATACACCACTGATTTCCGGAAGAATCTACAAGTACCACTGAGCGTATACATCAAATTCCACCAAGCTAGGATACTTCTGGATTGATACCAATTGGGATGTATCTTGCTGAGGAATCCTTCCATGGTGCAGTCATTTGTTGCCATGGCAAATAATCCACTCAAGGATTTTGTCAGGAGATATTCACTCCCCAAGCCCCATTTGCATTTTACACCTTTGCCCAACTTTGCTCTTCCCTATTGGTTTCTTATCTCAACATTGATTTTTTTTTTTTTAAACACTCCCAAAACCCTGACATCTATTGGGACATTACCCAGTCACTACAGTCACTACTTTTTATTTAGCCCAAACCAAGCCCTCATAACTTAGTGACTTGATTGTCACTTCGACTTCCTGTTGTTGACGTAGCTTCCTGTTTTCGTATCGTTGCCCCGAAAGTTTCGCAGAATGCGCAATCCTCATCTAAGAACAACAAACGGAATTCCTCTCCAAACAACTAAAACTCCGACTCAGGGTACGTTATCATGTCTACCCTTCAGCTTGTTCAGTGTGTAGAGTGCAGGATGTTTAGACATTCTTCCTCCGTCATTAGCGATAATTTTACTTGTGATAGGTGTGTGTTAGTGAGCACTCTGACGGAGAAGATATCAGCGTTAGAGGAGCGCATCCAGACTTTAGAGAGGGTTAGAGAATGTGAGAGCAGCGTTATTCCTGTAGCGGACAGTCTGGGTGCCACAGGCAGAGATAATCAGCCCCCCAGCCTTCACAGCGGGGCGAGTGGGTGACGACTCGGCGGCATACTCGTTCAGCCAAAGCTAACGCTAAGGCTAGCCCACCGGAGCACGCCTCCTCTGCGCTTCACGTGTCCAACAGGTTTGCTCTCCTCAGTGCTGCACCCGCTGAGAAACCTGAAAGAGCTCTGGTTATAGGAGACTCTATAGTGAGGCACGTAACATTAGCTAGACCTTTAGGGGCGCCAGCAGCAGTGGTTAGGTGTATCCCGGGAGCCAGAGCACCGGACATAGCAGGTAATCTTAGGGCTCTAGGACAGCACAGGTTCTCTAAGATAGTGGTACATGCTGGAGTTAACGATATACGCCTTCGTCAGTCAGAGGTTAGTAAGAGTAACTTTACAGAGGTGGTTAAATTAGCAAAGGCGATGTCCGATGAAGTAGTATGCTCTGGTCCCATCCCAATGAGACGTGGCGACATAGCTTACAGCAGGTTATGGTCGCTGAACCGCTGGATGTCCAGGTGGTGCTCCAAAAATAATGTGGGCTACATAGATAATTGGAAGACCTTTGAGGACAAAGCTGGCCTGTTAGGGCGGGATGGTGTCCATCCCACTCGGGAAGGCGCTGCTCTCATTTCCTGTAGTATAGCTCATAGTCTCAGTAGAGGTCTAGTAGAGTCGTCACTCAGTGTTCACCATATTGAGACTGTGTCTGTTCCCCGAGCTAAGCAAAAATGTAGAAAGACTCAGAAAGTCTGTTTTAATAATTTAATTAACATAAAGACCACAAACTCCGATCATACTGAATGCGCAGCCGGCACCTCTGATCTGAAGCTAGGATTGTTAAATATTAGATCTCTCGCATAAAAAGCAGTTATTGTTAATGAAATTATCACAGATCAGGCGTTTGATATACTCTATTTAACTGAAACATGGGTTAAACAGGACGAGTATGTAGCTCTAAATGAAGCTAGTCCTCCTGGATACAGCTACATACACCAGCCTCGGCTAACTGGTAGAGGAGGAGGCGTCGCAGTTATTCATAATGATAATCTGTCTATCGTACAAAAACACGGACACAAATTTAACTCATTTGAAATTCTTTATAGTAACATAAATGTACTTAAGTATATTAAGTCAGCTAAGTTGATTTCACTAATTATAATTTACAGACCTCCAGGGCCGTATTCTGAATTCATTCATTCATTCATCTTCTATACCGCTTTATCCTGTGATCAGGGTCGCGGGGGACCTGGAGCCTATCCCAGGAGGCTTTCGGGCACAAGGCAGGGTACACGCTGGACAGGGTGCCAATCCATCGCAGGGCCGTATTCTGAATTTCTTAGTGAATTTGCGGATTTCATCTCAGACCTGGTCGTTTCTGTAGACAAAGCGTTAATTGCTGGAGATTTTAACATTCATTTTGAGAATACAGAAGACCCAATGAGAACAGCATTTATGTCCATACTGGACTCCGTAGGCGTAAATCAGTGTGTAGTAGGACCCACTCATAAAGCAGGTCAAACTTTAGACTTAATAATATTCTTCGGATTAAGTATGAGAAATGTATTCACAATTCCACTGTCTGAAATTATCTCAGATCACTATCTTGTCTCCATTCAAGTGTGTCACAGTGATAATGTACGCACAGCACCGCGCTACCATATTAAACGTACATTCACATCAACTACCACACAGTTTTATCAGTAATCTCCCAGAGTTACCAACTTCGATTAGATCACATGATCACACGTGCACTTTAAAACAGACCACTTGGAAATTAGAACGTAAATGGCGTCAAACTAAATTGTTGGTATTTCAAATAGCATGGAAAGAGAGCATCCTGAACTATAGGAAAGCTCTTAGTGTAGATAGATCAACGTATCTCTCCACTCTTATAGAAGAAAATAAAAATAATCCTAGATTTTTATTTAATACCGTAGCCAAATTAACCAGAAAAAAGACCACTACAGAAATCTCCACAACAACATCATGCAATAGTGAGGACTTCATGAACTTTTTTTAATAATAAAATTATAAATATCAGGCATAAAATTGAGGCTTTGAAACCGGACAATGTAATTGATACAGATGTTAACCTAGCCATGTCAGATTCAAACCTAGAATACTTTACTCCCCTTGAAGAGAATGAACTAATTTCACTCATGTCTTCTGCAAATTCATCAACCTGTATATTAGATCCTATACCGACACATTTTCTTAAACAGATAGTACCAGTAATATCAGAACCGCTGTTGAGAATAATTAATTCCTCACTCAGCATTGGTTATGTTCCAAAATCTTTTAAATTATCAGTTATCAAACCAATAATTAAGAAACCTGACCTCGACCCCTGTCAGCTGTCCAATTAGAGGCCAATATCAAACCTCCCCTTTATCTCTAAGATTCTGGAAGAGATAGTAGCAGAGCAGCTATGCTCATATCTACATAGAAATGGCATACATGAACTGTATCAGTCAGGATTTAGGCCTCATCACAGGACAGAAACAGCACTCGTTAAAGTAGTAAATGACCTCCTATTGGCCTCTGATCAGGGTTGTGTAACTATGCTTGTATTACTCGACCTCAGTGCAGCTTTTGACACCATTGATCATGCTATTCTTCTTCACAGATTAGAAAATGTAGTAGGAATTAAGGGTACAGCCCTCTCCTGGCTCAGATCCTATTTGACCAATCGTTATCAGTATGTAGACTTAAATGGTGATTATTCTGCATGTTCTCTAGTGGAGTTTGGCGTTCCGCAGGGTTCAGTTTTAGGCCCACTGCTTTTTTCCCTTTACATGCTTCCTCTGAGCAACATAATCCGTAAGCATGGTATTAGTTTTCATTGTTATGCTGACGACACACAGCTATACGTCTCAGCAAAACCTGATGAGAAAAACCATCTTACTAAAGTTGAGCAATGTGTGCAGGACATAAGAAATTGGATGCTAATTAGCTTCCTTCTGCTTAATCCGGATAAGACAGAAGTTCTAGTCATAGGACCGCATACAGCTAGAAGTAAAATCTTAGATCACACAGTAACTTTAGATGGCCTTTCTGTTCCATCAAGTGCAACAGTAAAAGACCTCGGCGTGATTATAAATTCCAGCCTTTCATTTGAAGCTCATGTAGATAATTTCACCAGGATAGCATTCTTTCACCTCAGAAATATTGCCAAGATGAGAAATATATTGTCACTAAACGATGCAGAAAAACTAGTTCATGCTTTTATCACTTCTAGGTTGGACTATTGTAATGCCTTACTCTCTGGTTGTTCTGTTAGGTGCATAAACAAGCTTCAGCTAGTCCAGAATGCAGCAGTGAGAGTCCTCACTAGAACCAGAAGATATGAGCACATCACCCCTATTCTATCTTCACTACATTGGCTCCCTGTGAAATTTCGCATTGATTTTAAAATACTACTCTTGACATATAAAGCATTAAATGGTCTCGCGCCGCAGTATCTGAGCGAACTGCTAGTGTCTTACGATCCGCCACGCCTACTTCGGTCAAAGGATGCAGGCTGCTTGTCAGTACCGCGTATTATGAAAACTACAGCTGGGGGCAGAACCTTTTCTTACAAAGCCCCAAAATTATGGAATAGTCTTCCAAATAGTGTTCGGGACTCAGACACAGTCTCAGTGTTTAAGTCTAGGCTCAAAACTTATTTATTTAGCCAAGCATTTTTATAAATAGATTTGCCATAAGGTAAAGGAGCAGATCTGGGGGACTCATGGACATAGAGTATTATGGTGAACTGGTATGTTTAGATGCTGTCTTCCTCAGTCTCATTTGATCACTCAGGTTTGTTTACGGTGAGGTGATTGTTTGCTTTACATCTCAGGGAACCCTCATGTTTGTGTTTCCTTCTGGCTCTCCCTTTTAGTTATGCTGTCATAGTTAGTCCTGCCGGAGTCCCTGCTTGCACTCTACAGTAAATATACATTCACATTATACATTGTGACTGTGACCATACCTAATTGCAATCTCTCCTCCTCTTCTCTTTCTCCCCCTCTTTCTCTTTCCTCTCTCCCCCTGTCTCCCCCTTTCACTCTTTCTCTCTCTCTCTCTGTCGAGCTACACATGTGGTTCCTGAGCTGCCAGTGATCCAGACTCCCTCTGCCCTCCGGACCTGTCTGATCCATCCTGGTGCCTCGTTTCTGGTTGGAGGTCTCGTCGCATCTCGTGTGTGTCTTTGGGATGCGTCTGGTGTCTGGGGATGATTCTATCTACTTAGAAGATGGTTCTGGCCTCGACTTGTGTTGTCAGCTGTTTCTCTGAGGACTTGACAATTCGATAGTTCAGGACTGGAACTTTCTACAAGTCTATCTGAGTCTCCAATAACTACTGGACTCCATTTTACATCAACTATTATAACATCAATTAACATCAACTATTATAGCTGAACCTAACACTTAACACTGTATAAATGCAGATCATTTCCTGCTATCTGTTTCACCCAGATGAGGATGGGTTCCCTGTTGAGTCTGGTTCCTCTCAAGGTTTCTTCCTATTACCATCTCAGGGAGTTTTTCCTTGCCACTGTTGCCCTCGGGCTTGCTCACCAGGGACTATCTGAACATTTTGATTCATACACATTCACATTCCATACAAACTTAAATAATTCTTTTGATTGTGTAAAGCTGTTTTGAGACAATGTCAATTGTTAAAAGCGCTATACAAATAAAACTGAATTGAATTGAATTGATTGGTTATTGGGCAGGTATGTACTGTAGAGTAGGGGGCCCTATCCCCCCCCCCCGCCCGCCCCCACAATACTATATGTCCCCCACATCCTTTAAAAGATGACAATAGAATTGATTCAGAATTTTTTTTTATTAAAATCAAACCAAACACTAATAAATATACAAAACAAAGTAAGAATAAAGGGGAAGAAACATAAAATATGGAAAAAATGAACAAATGTGCATTTATGAAGGTGCATTTAAATTAAAATCAATACTAAAACAAACATGCACCAGTGCTTGTTAGATATCCAAAATAAATGTCCTTCTAGCTCAGTCCCATTAGATATTACACGCTGATGACATGGCATACAATGGCATCCTCCTCATCGGACATCAGTTCCTGTATTGCAATCTGCCACAGTTCTCTCTCTATATCTGTTTGAACGACTCTACACCTGGACTCCAGCAACTGCAAAACACACCATTCGTTAACCCCTAAAACACGTACCGAACTTAATACATAGATGAATTTGTACACTTGCTTATCTTTGTCTGTTTTTATCCCCTGTCTTAATGGAGTCTCTTAGTTGAGACTTTCCTGGCCGAGATAAAGACTATTTCCTCTGCAATGTCTCATAGCCCTGTAACATGCTGGATAAAAAAAAATCTGATAAGTGACAGAACCAATTCAAATTATTAGAGGGACAAAAATTAAGGGACATGAAAATAATTACAATAACAATTTCTGATGACCCTTTATACACTCAGGGTCTGCATCTGCAAAAGTCATCTTTAATTCCTCCAGCAGATACTGTATGTCGTCACTGCCTGATCATGAAGTAAACTTATTCTGTGTGGAAAGAGAGTAGTATCATTAATTACATTTAAAATGATTATGTAAAACCCCGTACGTACACAGCATGTAAAGAAACAACATTCTTACCCAGTTTGTGGATCGTATTTATATGAGTTGTTTTCTGAATTATGGAGGTTCCTTACAGCTTTCTGTAATGTTGAATTAAAACCGCTTTAATACATACATTTGTAAACAACATCGCATAATTCAGACGTGACAAACTTTTAAATATGCTGGACGCCTACAACAATGCAAGTAGATGTGTAGCCAAATGCTTAGGCTAACTTGGCCAGGTATAATTTACTACTATGTGGTCAGGTAACATAAAGCTCAACTTACCGCAATGCCCACGTTATCCATGCTTTTAGCTCTTTTATGCACATGGCTTGACTCTTCCTGCAGTATTCTCTCATCAAACTAGCGCTCAAATGCATCAAGATCCTGGATAACCTCTTTGAGAAGAGCAGTGTGTGTGCAGCTTGCTTCTCCTTCAAACCCTCAAGCTGAAGAGACAAAGGCACACCATGGCTAATCCCCCCACACGGCTATGATAAGAAGGACAGCACTTCTTCCTGCTAGTCATTAACATACAAAAGGCCTTTACACCTCACAGCCATCACCTCTCACTGCTAGCTGTGAGAATTCCTACAAAGTTTCACAGATTCCCGTATATATCCACATACATGACGTGTCTGGTCGTTTCACAGAATTTCCTTTGCATTCTACCTTTCCAAGCACTCTGCCTCATACATCTGGCAAACCTAAAGTTTAGCGGAGATTTCCCATAACATACAGTGGCTTGCAAAAGTATTCGGCCCCCTTGAACTTTTCTACATTTTGTCACATTACAGCCACAAACATGAATAAATTTTATTGGAATTCCACGTGAAAGACCAATACAAAGTGGTGTACACGTGAGAAGTGGAACAAAAATCATACATGATTCCAAAATTTTTTTTACAAATAAATAACTGCAAAGTGGGGTGTGCGTAATTATTCAGCCCCCTTTGGTCTGAGTGCAGTCAATTGCCCATAGACATTGCCTGATGAGTGCTAATGACTAAATAGAGTGCACCTGTGTGTAATCTAATGTCAGTACAAATACAGCTGCTGTGTGACAGCCTCAGAAGTTGTCTGTCAAGCACTAACCTGAGTAGACCAGAAGACGTAGCTTAGCGGTAAGCCCTTTGTAGCGTGGATGGTAAACCCAAACACGGAAGCAAGCGAGTAGGCAGGATAACCACGCGATTTAGTCTAAGGACTCTCCCCGAAGCGGAGCAAGGGAAAAACACAAATTTAACCCGCATTCTATAAACATACTCTCGAATCAGAAAGATAACCCAAGAAAGTTCTCACGAATTGGCAGAGAAACAACCTGGACCAACATGGGCGAAGCTCAATGACTGAGTGATGTGAAGCACCATCTTGTTTCCTTTTATGCTTCCTGTTTTGCGACTGTACTACTTCCGGGTCCTAGTGCCGGTCGCGGCGCGGGTGTGTGTGTGACAGTACTCCCATGTCCAGGACCAACTCCTGACGGTCCTGGGGTGGAGGATACCCGACGACGGTAGTCCCTAATCGGCTCGGGGTCAAGGATGAACCGGGCCGGAATCCAAGATCGTTCCTCGGGACCATAGCCTTCCCAGTCGACCAGGTATTGGGTGCCTCGAGGGCGCGAATCGAGGATCCGAAGTATGGTGTAGGCAGGACCACCGTCGATGATACAGGGAAGAGGAGAAGGGAGGGGGGTGGAACCATAGGAGAAGTGGTGAAGGGTTTCAGCTGAGAGGTGTGGAAAACCGGATGGATTCGGAGCGCCGCAGGCAGCTGGAGCCGGTAGGTGACAGGGTTGATGCAGAGTGTGATGCGGTAAGGATCGATGAACCTGGATGATAACTTCTTTGACTCTGTGTGGAGATGCAGATTTTTGGTGGACAGCCATACTTTGTCACCTACGTTATACATTCGTCCCGGTGGGTGTCGACGCCGATGTTGGGTGGTGTAGCGGTTCTTAGCTCGTCAGATGGCTTGATTGGCTTGTCTCCACCGCCGCCGACACCTGTGAACCAACTGTTGGGTCGACGGTACATCAACCTCCGGTTCTTGATGTTTGAGCATATAAGGCTGGAAACCGTGTCATGCCTCAAATGGACTGATTTGTGGCAGATGACACATGAAGGTTGTGAGATAGCTCAGCCCATATGAGAATATTGGGAGCAACAACACCATGAAGTCCAAAGAACACACCAGACAGGTCAGGGCTAAAATTATTGAGAAATTTAAAGCAGGCTTAGGCTACGAAAAGATTTCCAAAGCCTTGAACATTCCACGGAGCACTGTTCAAGTGATCATTCAGAAATGGAAGGAGTATGGCACAACTGTAAACCTACCAAGACAAGGCCGTCCACCTAAACTCACAGGCCGAACAAGGAGAGCGCTGATCAGAAATGCAGCCAAGAGGCCCATGGTGACTCTGGACGAGCTGCAGAGATCTACAGCTCAGGTGGGGGAATCTGTCCATAGGACAACTATTAGTCGTGCACTGCACAGAGTTGGCCTTTATGGAAGAGTGGCAAGAAGAAAGCCATTGTTAACAGAAACCCATAAGAGTCCCGTTTGCACAGCAAACATGTGGAAGAAGGTGCTCTGGTCAGAGTTGATGGAAAGATGGATGGAGCCAAATACAGGGCAATCTTGGAAGAAAACCTCTTGGAGTCTGCAAAAGACTTGAGACTGGGGCGGAGGTTCACCTTCCAGCAGGACAACGACCCTAAACATAAAGCCAGGGCAACAATGGAATGGTTTAAAACAAAACATATCCATGTGTTAGAATGGCCCAGTCCAAGTCCAGATCTAAATCCAATCGAGAATCTGTGGCAAGATCTGAAAACTGCTGTTCTCAAATGCTGTCCATCTAATCTTACTGAGCTGGAGCTGTTTTGCAAAGAAGAATGGGCGAGGATTTCAGTCTCTAGATGTGCAAAGCTGGCAGCTGTAATTGCAGCAAAAGGTGATTCTACAAAGTATTGACTCAGGGGGCTGAATAATTACGCACACCCAACTTTTCAGTTATTTATTTGTAAAAAATGTTTGGAATCATGTATGATTTTCGTTCCACTTCTCGCGTGTACACCACTTTGTATTGGTCTTTCACGTGGAATTCCAATAAAATTGATTCATGTTTGTGGCTGTAATGTGACAAAATGTGGAAAAGTTCAAGGGGGCCGAATACTTTTGCAAGCCACTTTATTTGTCCAGATACAGCTCTTTTCATGCAGTGTACGGACAGACACATGCACACTGGTATAAACATTTCAAATTGTAATATTTCATTTAATCATAGCTCATAGGTCCGTGTACTTTTTGGTATTTGTAGTTTCTTTTTATAAACAAAAATAAAAAAATGAAAATGAGAGCTATATTTGTTTTTTATTTTAAAATGTCAGACACCTTTTTAAAATTAGACTTGATTTTCTTTTCTCGTTGATACTTTGAATAAAGAAAGTTTTACAGCTTAGAAACGAAAAAACAGCTGCATTTTCCTTCTCTAAAACCGGAAGTATCTCTTCTTCTGTTGTTTGTGGCAACATGTCGTCTTCTTGGCGCTACTACGTTCACCTGCTAGATGACACAAAACATGGACCACTACATAGTTTTCATGAATAATAAAAGAGTGTCACTCAGGGACGAGGACATGACGGCTGAAAAGTTAAGTCGCATATTTCAGGTAAGAAAACTTTTTTTTTTAAATGTAACTTTAATATTTACCATGTCATTTTAATTAACGTCAGTTACTGCCAAAAAAGTGTTACCCATTAACTTTAATTTTGCCGCTAATTCCAGGTTAACCTTAGCTAGGGTGAAAACTTTAATTTGCTTCGTTCACATTTGATGATTAACTGCAGTCTTGCAAATATATTTGCTTTATGTAACTTTAAGTACATGGGCATGGATTAATTTAGGTTGATAACAGGAAGGAGGTTTTTACGATGTCCACGAGACGCAGTTTAATCACTTTAATAAACCATGTCTCCGCCCTAATCAACTATCGGGATTGATGTATAATACGACGATGGGACTAATAATGGAAATAAATAATACCAATGATCTTATTTCGACTCAAGCCTTCTTCACTCCTGTAATTGGACATCAGAACATATTGCAGTTTATACAGCACATTAGAACATTTGAAACATTCAACAGATGTTATAGAGAAAAATAAATAGTTGTAACACGAGTTTGGGGGTGGGTGGGCGCTCTGTGCCCCAGTAGAGCTTTGTGTTCAGAAACGCCTCAGGTTAAGAATGTAACGTTGTGTATATTTGAATTCTCATAAGGTGATAAGTTATTTACTTTCCCAATTAATGTTACATCTGCACAATATTATGTCTTTCAGTAAAATGAGTCAATGTTTTTTTTTTTTCTCAATCAGGTTTCAGCTAATACTGTTTACCTCACTGATGATTCAAATGTGGCCCTGTTCCCTGGAGGAGTCTCTGGTGTTTTCAGCACATTAGACCTTACACCTAAGGCGAAGACATGGATTCAACGCCAGTAGGCTCTATCAGCCAGCGCTTTGCATTCATGCGTACACCAGCAGCGGCTTCTGCTGGTTCTGCTTCACAGCGGGTTACTGGTCCCTCCACGGCCACCAAAACATTTCAGAGGTAGGAGTATTGTTCATTTCAATGTTTTTGTAATTTAGATAATAAAAAAAGCAAAAAGAGGCCATAAATTATCTCTAGGCCAACACATGGATAGCTAATGTGAATAGTTAGAAAGAATAACAAAACTACTATTGCAATAATTGTGAAATCATGTTTTGTCTTTCAGATCAATTTACCTTGCTGAGGTGGTTGGTGGGAAGTTGATTCCCAGTAAAATGGTGGTAGTTCGCTATCTGGAGTGTGAAGCTTCCCTTCAGGGAATAATAGGAAAAGTGCAAGATGCCATTGGCAATTACAACCCTATAATTTTGACAGATGCCCAGGGCAATGCCATTCTGGAGTCAGAAGGTACAACAGGTGAGTCACAGAAGCCTTTATTTAAATAAATAAATGTTACATAGGTTGTTACAAAAAGATGGTGTAACACCTGTGACATAAAGTTGTTGTAAAATTACAAAATAAAAACAGTTCACCTTTTTTTTTTTTTAAATGTCAGTACATAAATTTTCATTTCATCCTTAGGGTCACAATACTGGAAGCAAAATGCTCGAAAAATACTTGCTGTACCAGAACAAGACTTTAATAGCCTCCAGGGAACAAAGAGGAAGAGATTGAGGTGTGCATTCAAATTATCACTTTGCAGTGCAACAAACTGCAAAAACGTACATGCTTTAAGATTACAGTCTCAAGAAGAACTGTAATGTAGGATGTGTCTTGGAATAGTAATATGCAGTAATTTTTTTTGTTAGTCACTCAGCCCTCTTTCCACCAAATAGTACCAGCTCAACTTGACTCAACCCTTTCAAAGTGTTACTGGTTCTGCTGCAGATAATCTATGGTATCCACTTACTAGATTGGTAGTCATAGTGATGCTGCATGTGATGGTGAGATTCCAGTTGGTTTTGCTATGAAGAAAACCATAATTGTGAGTAGAGTTGAGCCAGTAATATGCAGTGGAAAAAGGACTTAATTTTTCTTCACTAATGTACTATGGTTAGCAAGCCTAGTCCTGGAGATCCCCCTACCCAATGCATTTTAGTGTTTTCCTTGCTCTATCACACACATTTCTTTTCAGAGAATGCTGTTAGTTACCTGATCACTTGAAGCAGGTGTGCTGGGAGCAGGGTAAATATTAAGATGTGCAGGGGAGGAAATCCTCAGGGACCAAGGTTTCGAACCACTGCTTTAAACACTCATCTAAACAGATTTAAATTATTTCCTACATTTGTAAAATCATTCAATGAATAACTTTATTCATTGAATTCAAGGCAAATTAAATCTTTCAACAGTGGGATTCTTTATTTATCAGTTTCAGTTTAGAGACTCAGTGTTGTACATACAGAATTTGGTTTAGTTGAATCATGTGAAAATCATCCTTTTAGTAAACATTTTGTATTTCTGGTCTTTTTTCTATCAATACTCTTTGGAGTACAGTGCTGTGAAACAGTATTTGTCCCAATTTTTGGAAAGGTGAGTTAAATTTCAATTGCCACATCCAGGCCTGATTAATGCCAGACCACTTGAATCAAAAAATGGGGCCAATACTTTTTACAGGACTGTATATTATCCACAGACCATTGATGAGCAAAGACACAACAAAAAAACTGCTGAAGCCTCAATTTATAAGCCTTTGTGCAGAGAGGGCTTGATTTATTCACCTTTCACATACAATAAAACTGAGTTAATAGATGAATGTTTGCAAATCAATATAAATATGTGGGATAACTGCATGACCAAACATGTATCGGCATATAAGTAGACATGGAGAAAAGAAAATATTCTCTAAACGTAACAGTCTTCTGTCACATTACTTTTGCAGGTATTATGGAAGAGCCAATGCTGTCGCTGTGCTGCAGAAGCATTATTGGCTGCAAGACATGTGTGGAGCAGTGGAAGGAGACGTCTCCACACTGTGCAAAATGTAGAGAATTCAACTACAGTGCAATAGAAGTTGCAGGTCTAACTGCTGCTTTTTCAGTTTTCAAATCCTTTTTTATGGAAGAGTAATGTTTTGATTACTCACAGAATGGTAAACCCTTACTGTACATCTATCTATTGTTCTTGTTTAGTATGTTCTGTAAATTGCTAATGCACCAGTTTATGCATTTCTCCGAGTTATGTTTATCAGATAAAGCAAGGCTTCTTTGTATGGAGCAAAGTCGTTGTTTACTGCTCTATAAAACAAATGTGAAATGTCTGGATATTTCTCAGAGAAATTATTCTCCGTTCTTAGCTTGTCCTGTTCTGTTGTAAAGGGATCAACTCCAAATGTGGAGTATGTTGTCAGTGTAGATCCCACATGCTGTCTGTAAAGGTCTGCAGCTCCAAGTGAATGTGGCAAGAGTCCTGATGGAATTCTTTGTTTACACCCAGGTTCTGCAAAGTGATTTGGTATGCCTTTTCCTGTTAGCATAAGGACAAAAGTTTAAAAATTATTGCGTGTGGATCAGTGTGCTCAAGGTATATTGCCTACTATATAATTTACCTGGAATCCTATGAGCATTCCATGATTCTGCCACGCTTGTAAGACCAATGTGACACAGCCTACAAGTCAGGTTGGACACACAGTATCTTACAAGGCTGTCCTCCATATCGATCTCCTCTTGGTCCATCAGCTGGAGAAGGGCTGTTTTCAAGGGATAGTTGACACGATTGTTGATCTCAGGCCAAAGCCGTTCAACTGTATGGTTCTGATTTAAAAAATAAACACGGCCTGAATTATTTACAGGTATAGATTTGAAAGAATTTCAGTTTCTTTTGTTAGTAGTACAGAAATCTTACTCTTGTAGATGAAGTCTGTAGATAAGGCAGTCTTTCCTGATTGAAGCGATGGTGTGACAGCATCTCCTGCATGAACAGTGTCAAGTAAAACTCCTTTCCATAGTCTACCCGCACTTGGTCCCACATACCATACTGTAGGTGACCACTGCAGGTCTAGGGAAGAAAATTAAGTTGTGCAAAATGTTATTTTCATTTCTGTCCAACATTGGTGCACTTTATATTATACTTTTGAATGTACATGTTCATGCACTGATCAAACATAGCATTAAAATTCATTAGGTGGTTTTAGTATGGCTCTGATTGGTATGAGGATACACAGTCCCATACGCAGCAAGCAACAATACACTGTAGGTTCTAAAGCCTTCCGATTATAACCACAGTGCTTGGCAGTTTGCTGTGTATGGGGCGGTGTAGCTACAGATACAGATACAGGGTTTAATGTTGTGTCAGGGTCACAACATTAAACCCACCTGGTGGTTTTAATGTTGTGGTGTATTTATTTGGTACTTGAACAAAACACAGCAGACACTTGTGTTAACTTTACTGTGCAATAAATGTTTGTTACATGATTGCCATGGAATGTTTTTTGTGCCTCTCCATTTTATTAAATACACAAAGGTATAGAGTATATTGAACTGAAATAGCGAACAAAATATTGTTAAAGTTTTGTTATTGCAAGGAACACCAAAAACATTAGATTTTTTTTTCTCTGTTTCACATCCATGTACATTTCAATTAACTAGGTTTGATAGTGTTAATTTGTGTAAACATGTTATTTTACATTATTTCAGATAAATTAGGTTATACACATTTATCAAAAACTGATAAATTAAATTTAAATTACAAAATCAACAGGCATCTGTGGTACTGTTAGAATTACCTGAAAACATCTTCATAGATGGACAAATTGTTTTTGATCGGCATTGTGGAATGACTCACAATCTTTTTGCTTAATCCATCGATGGCTAAAACATGGGTCACTCCAAACATCACAAGCTTTTCGTTCTGGTCGAGGTGAAGCTTATGGCCCATATATTCAGCATGGTAAGGTAGGGGGTTAAGGTTCCGAGCTCCCTTAAAAGTAATGAGATTCATAAAAACAAAAAAAAGAGAAAGAAATCACAGTGTAATACCATCAAGTCAGCTTTTAACAGTATGCTCAAGCAATGTGAGCTAACTGAAAGTTGGGAATTTTTTTATATTACCAGTAGTAGAAGCAAACTGACATCTTGCTCTATATACTGTAAATAAAATCTGACTTATAAATGAAAGTTGACAATTCTCAAATTTACCATTTCAATATAAAAACCTTCTGGTATCAGGTTTTTCAGTAAAGTGCTGTTAACTGTTTAAACATCACATAATGTGGACTCATCTTAGATATTAGAAATGTCTGGTTTATAGTGACTCAAACAAGCTGCACTTTCATTAGCCACACTATTCAAATACTACTGATAATCTGGACTGTACTGAATGATCACTTATCAGTTTCAGGAAGCACATACTTTTGATATTGCATTTTCTTAATTACAATTCTGTTCTTTTACTCAAGTAGGATTTTGAACGCGCACTTTTAATTTTAGTGCCGCATTTCTAGTGTTGCCTATTATTGGCATATTTTCGTCATTGAAGGTTATAACCACTTTATGTACCACTGGCTATTACAGACAGGCGACAACAGCCCGGGACATTCTCAGTACCAAATTTTCTAATGTTTCTTGCGGAAAACCCTCTGGCTTCTCCAAATTCCAGCGACAAGTGTTCAGAGATAACTTCAGATGACAAGCCTTGTCTTGCCATTTCTAAAATTATGTCTGAGTGAAGTTCCAAAGCCATGACTTTTCACTACTAGCCGGACTGGCGTTAGCTGCAGGAGCCTGCAGGGGAGGTGCCGGGTGATGCACACCTCGCTCTAACAACTTCCGGCTTCTTACTAATTAAATAACGATTAGTTTCTGGTTTTTGTTTTCTTGCATTATTACTTTCTGATGCACAAAAGGAAAAATGGAAAAACAACCGTTTTCATTTCCCATTATTGTTTGATTTTAATTACAAGTCAAATAAGCGTGTATTTTTCTTTTTTTGTTTTCTTTTTCAAACGACAATTTCAAATACCAAAATATACACGGACCCTCATAAAAGCACATCGTAAAGTCAGTTATATACATGTTACAAAAGGAAAATGTTGTGTGACTGTCCTAATTTTAAATAGTTTGTATCAATATAAATTGCTGCTTTTTGTTGAAGAAATGGATTAAAGACATAATTTAGAAAACAAGTGTTCTAGATTTCAACACTATGTTTAACTCAATATCAACAACAGCACTGTTAGCATCATATGCTGGACAATTTAATTTATGCATGCTAGCTGAAGTAAAAAATTAACTACAATTAAGTTAATATGTCTATCATTTTTCCCACACAAAAATAACATTTGTTTGAGTGACAAACATTTCTTAAACACAACTTTAATATCAGGCAAGTGTATATTTTAAATGCTGTAGCTAAAGCTTAATTCCAAACTTCTTGTTTTACCAGCAAAAAGCACAAATACTTATATTTAAACGTTAGCTTTCTATAAGAGTTGGCTATCTTACTAGCTAATGTTTCAATAACTTAAAACAGATTGTGCTTTATTACTTTACAGGCATAAACTACCAGTCAATATTATAGTCCCAGTAAACATTTGAAATCACGTTTTTTTCCATACCACTAATACCTAACTAATGCGGGAAAAAATATTTTTTCTCCTGTACCTTAACATTAGCTAAGCTAGCTTATGACAAATGCTTGCCTAAAGAAAGGTACAAATGTGAACTCCTCGTCGAACAGTGGCCACAAATCTTATGAGAGATAAGAATAAATGTTACCCTTTGCTTTCATGATATGATAAATAGACAGCATGTTACAAAGATATCTTACCTTTAGCCCAGAAGCTTGACAAATGAACATGTGCCTCAAATAGCTCATGCTTACAACAGAGCCAATGTTTTGGGGTATATCTTACAATGTTTTTTTTAGGTTGCAGTTATTACTATAAATAATTAGGTAGTGTGGGTGAATTTTACTCATTATTATATAATTAAACTTGCTGACTAAAATAATAGGTAAATGGTAGACTATTTGCAAGGGTAGTATTTACCACCAACCAAAATCATTTTTTACAGTGTAGTAAATAGCTTTGTCACTTTTTGTCATGTAGCATGTCAGCAAGCTATGCACAGACAGAGCACGAGAAAAACAACTTCAACAAATATGTTGAATAGGCAATTGAAAGATGTGAAATCGAGACTTCTACGTTCTCAGCATGAAATAAAAATAATTTCAATTGACATTTTGTTTATATATATGTATATATACACAGTGAGGTCAATAAGTATTTGATCACACTGTGATTTTGCAAGTTCTCTTATTTAGAAATTATGGAGGGTCTACAATTTTCTAAAGAATCTAAAAAAAAAATCCGTAAATCACGTGGTATGATTTTTTTTTTTTACAATTTATTTGTGAATTACTGTGTCAAATAAGTATTTTATCACTTGCTTATCAGCCAGATTTCTGACCATCAAAGACCTTTTATTTTGCTTTTAAAGAAAGCAACACTACACTCTGCTACACTACACTACACAGCTACACTCTGCTCATGATGCTAAATTAGTAGCACCTTTTAGAGGTCGTTAGCTGTCATAAAGACACCTGTGCACCCCACAACCAGCCAAAGTCTAAGTAGCAACATGGGATATCAATGATGCTAAGCATGGTGAAGAATCAGCCCAGAACTACACGTGAGGAGCTGGTCAATGTCGTGAAGAGAGCTGGGATCAACGTTTCTGAGGCTACTATCACTAAGACGTCATGATTTAAAATCTTGCATCGCACAGAAGGTTCCCCTGCTTAAGTCAGCCCATGTCCAGGCCCGTCTGAAGTTTGCCGGGGACCATCTGGATGATCCAGAGGAGTCATGGGAAAAAGTCCTGTGGTCAGATGAGCCCAAAGTAGAACTTTTTGGGCTTAACTTAATTCGCCATGTTTGTAGGAAGAAGAATGATGAGTATCATCCCAATAATACTGTACCTACAGTGAAGCATGGGGCTGGAAGCATCATGCTCTGTGCACAGGGAAACAGCCCCTATCATTACAGCATGGCCTTTTTCCTTCCCCACATAGTGAGGTTAAACCCTCCGCTTACACAGAGACTTGTGAGATCGTTGTATAGGGCGATTGCTTGATCCTCACTCCAAACACATTTCTGGCAGTCGCCCTATACAACGATCTCACAAGTCTCTGTGAGGACAGGATGACTGCACTGTATTAAGGAGAGGGTGCATGTGACATATTGGGCAAAACCCTCCTTCCCTCAGTCAGAGCATTAAAGATGGGTCGTGGCTGGGTCTTCCAACATGACAATGACCCAAAGCACACAGCCAGGAAAACCAAGGAGTGGCTCCGGATAAAGCATATCAAGTTTCTGGAGTGGCCTAGCCAGTCTCCATAACTAAATCCAATAGAAAATCTTTGGAGGGAGCTGAAACTCTGTGCATCTCAGCGACAGCCACGTAATCTAGAGAAGATCTGTATGGAGGAGTCGGCCAAAATCCCTCCTGCAGTGTGCGAAACGTGGTGAAGAACGACAGGAACCGTTTGATCTCTGTTATTGTTAACAAAAGCCTCTGTACCAAATATTAACATTTTTGGACTCAAGTGATCAAATACTTTTTTGACACAGTAATTCACAAATAAATAGTTTAAAAAATCATAAAATGTGATTTCAGGATTTTTCATTTTAGATTCTGTCTCTCACAGTGGAAATGCACCGATGCTGAACATTGTAGACCCTCCATGATTTCTAAGTAAGAGAACTTGCGAAATCACAGGATGATCAAATACTTATTGACCTCACTGTATATCATATAGTAATTCAAATTAAGAGCTTAGCTTTTACAAGCTAAACAGGTCACTTCAGAAGCTTATATTTTTATACAACTACTTTAGAGCATAATTTGTGACCAAATATGTATTTTTTTATTTGTCCAATTTATTTAAAGTCCTCATGTCACCATGTGTTTCCATGTGTTTTTGTCTTAACATTATATAGGACACCATCACCATAGATTATCACCACTCCTGACTTTAGGTTGACCTTTTTCCTTCCTGGCTGTAACTATGTCAAACAAAAGTATGGAAATGTCATTGTTAGTAACTCTTTCACTGTAAATAAAAAGCAGCAAAGCTGTGATTGGCTCCCAAGCCCTTTTAACATCATGGGTTTGGCATAATTATGATACATGCATTGTTAAATCTTCTGAATAAATATCCCTTATATCTGCATTAGTTATTAGTCTTCGACACTCGGCTAAGAACACTCCACACCCGCTACCTGTGAATTAAGGTGAGTCATTTCACCCAGTTATTTTCTCTCTCATCACTTCATGTCGACTGAGATACAATATGAAAATGTATTGGTTAGTTATAATTCAGGTATTAATATGTACTGTTTAATGGTCCATGATGGAATATTCGTAAGAATATAAACAAAACTGCTTAAAATCCACAAATTATATGTAGTTGTTAAATCATAACCACTTTATATCCTTGTTATTGTTATAAAATTAAATATAAACCAAGTTAATAAATGGCATAAAAATGGCATAAATAATATTTAATTTCTATAAAATCATGTGACATAAGGATTGCCGAAACTAATACTTTAATCTATCTATCTATCCATCTATCTAACTTATTTATTTTTAGACTCTAAACAGCACAATGGACTGGAAGGTTATGCTGACTGTTTTGTGCCTGATTGGTAAGTGTTAAATTTTTTTTCCCCTCTTAAAGTTATAAATTCCATTTCAGGTTCTTTATTTACTCTAATTATCCGGGTCAAATATAACACACACACTCACACTCAATACATTTTGCTGTCATAAAGAATATCAGAAATCACAACAAAAGCTGTCAGTAATAATCTGTGACCGATAACAACAGGACAAATTAAACCACAGACTTGACAAACTTCTTGTACAATCTGTTTTTTAATCTTTTATTTCAATAATTGTCAAAAGTTCATGCAGATGTTATTGAGAGAACGAGTACTTGTTGAATGTCCCGTTAGCTATTTATTCCCCATGTTTGCCTTCATAATGTGCTTCACTCTCCGGAGAAAGCTTTCCACTAGATCTTGGAGCGCGACTATAATGTGTGTTCATTCAGCAACAAGAGCATTAGCGAGTTCAGGCACTGATGTCGAGATACAGAGGAGGCTCCAGTTTTGGTTCATCCCAAAGCTTCAAGTTTTATTCAAGTTCAAGTTTTATTGTCATATAAAGATAACAATGAGACATCATTACCATAATGAAATTCTTAGACTCATGTTCCACAACTTTACATAAAGATATAATATAAAATATAGGAAGAGGAGAGGAAAAAAAATTATAATAATAACAATAATAATAATTTAGTAGGTTAAGTTCAGTGAAGAACACCAAAGGTTTTCCATACCAACACGAAGTCTTCATAGAGCTGACGTTGTGGATCTCACATGGGCGTTATCATGATGGATAAGGGTTTGGACCTCAAAGCAACAGAAGTCCTGAACCAAAACCAAAAGGAGGAAAAAGTAAAGCACAGCATCATTGATCTTTTAATTAAATCGTTTCAGAATTTAAACACCCAACGTGCAAGAGAGGAAAAACCAGGATAATAACACATAAACAACAAGACAACCTGAAGCTAATACACTGCCTGGCTAAAACAGTTGCCATTTCAGAAGAGACAAATTACTGTATTGTGTTGCATCAAGCAAAGAAAACAATAACGAGAATAGAAACTGCGTTAAAAACGCTTTAACACATGATCAAAACATAAAAGGACAGTGTTGAACCATCTGTTTTTTGGGAATCCAATCCACACACACACACACACACACACACACACACACACAGGCCCGTCTTTCTGAATACTTAAGCATAGATAGGTGTCTAAGATGAACTGAGACAAAGACAACTCTTTAGTGATGACCAAATTCTTAACACAGTACCAGTGTCAGTGATTTGGTGAAGAAGAAGAAGAAAAAAAAAAACAGATCGTACAAGAAGTTTGACAAGTCTGTGGTTTGATTTGTCCTATTGTTATCGTGTCACAGATAATTACTGACAGCTTTTGTTTAGGGTTCTGGTATTGTCTTTGACAGTTAAGTAATTGGTTGTAGAGCATGAACATATCTACTATTTACAGTGATCTGCAGTATGATATATAAAGTAAGACAATATATTAAAATGTACAAGTCTGATGACTGATATCATGAATGACTACAGAATCTCTCTGTCTCTCTCTCTCTGTCTCTGTCTCTCTCTCATGAGACATAACCTAGCAAGTATTTTCAGATATTCAATTACATTGACGTTCCCAAACTGGAAAAGTGAGAATTCCATTAAATAAAATGAATAAATACTGGTTCAAATGGCCCATTGTGTGCTTTCAACTGTGTGGTAAGAACTTTGGAATGGTCCACCTACAGTATGGGTGTGATGGTCTGATCTCCATATACTTTTGGCTGTATAATTCAGTGTTATTGTGAATTTGGGTGGTGCATGTCTTCTGCACACACCCATACCCTCTCACACACCGAAAGCCTCTGTCCGAGTGAGTGTATGACTGGGAATCAGAAAGCCTTTAAGGATGTTTTTGTGTTTGTTGAAGAGGTTTAATAACAGTTTGAATCGACAAGACCTCTGGGGTTGTGCCATGGTGGACGGCACGGCAAAGGGAATCCTTTGGGTGCCGTGGGTTGCGGCATCCGTGGATCAGACTTGTTTGTCCACAGCATCCCATGGCTGCTCAATCGTATTGAAATCTAGCAGTTTGGAGGCTGTGTCGGGGTCCTTGGACTTTTGCCTGCTGTGTGCGGTGGGCTGTAGTGTGTCGGTGCATTTCTGTCATGACCAGCATTCACTTGTACTGCAGTGGCTTTTCAGTGGGATCGGCCCAGATGGGCTGCCTTTGATCCCCGCAGGCGTGAGTGAGGCTTGAGTGCCCATAATTCTGACACCAGTTTAATGGTGTGTAACTGATAATCAATGCTATGTGTTAATGTTATGTGGTGCTAATATTATGGCTGATACGTAGGTGTATAAAATCAGTCACTAATTGAGGCTGCACACTTTAATATTTGATGTTGATTGAAGCTTTGTCTTGATCTGTCAAGATGTGTCATTAATTTCAATAAAGAGGAAAATGGAAGAGACTGAGACTGCGATTTTTATCCAGACAGTGTGTTTACAAGCAAACAAACAAGATGGCGGCCTATTCGGCACACAGCAATATGTTTAGTTCATTTATGAAAACTCATGTGACAACTAAAAATAATTAAATAAAACAGACAAAATCACAATACAATCAGATGAACATTTCAATGACATCTTCAATGGGGGAAAAAAAGATCAATAGATCAACGTTATCAAATTCTTAATTTTTTTTCCCTCAAAGTGCAATACAGACTGAGAAAAGACTCGAAAAGGTTCCTGTTTTCTCATTCCCAGTAAACTGAGAGTGTCATAGTATTGAATTGAACAATAAGATTCAACTGTATTGTCAATGTACAAAGCACATATAAAGCCAACACAATGCATCTAAGGTGAATAAGAAGTGAATAACAAAGCGCACGAGTGCTTAACAAATCCGAAACAATACAATAGAGATGGGATTATGTGTCCCAGACTCTCTGCTTTGTCAAGTTAAAAATCTCCACCCGCACAGACATGTTTGTGTGCGTATGTTGGGTTTAACACTGTGACAATACCTGCTCAAATACGTGTACTAGTAAAACTACCCTGATATAACCACACTAACAACCACACCAGAACTGTGTACTCACTATACGAGCTGCTTAGATGCCTTCAAATTATACATTATATATTCCTTCCCTCTTGTGTTATGTTATTTTAAAAACAAAAAGATATAAAGAAAGGTCTTTGAAGTCATTCTAGGAATTATATTTCACTTACATTTCGATGTAATCTCATTCAGCCTTTTAACTGGCACTAATATGTTACTAATCTTTTGTTTCCTATAGTAAATACAGACTAATATCTACAGCATAAACTGCAAGTTCTGTGTTTGATTATATTGATGTAATACGTAGATATGGAGAGTTCTCATGTTGCAGCTGGTTACACCAGGCAGTGGTGGTTTTTCGTAATATATTTGCTGTAGCCATCGACATTTATCATTCCTGTCTGACAGCTACAAGTACGCAAACAGCTGGGACAAAATCAAGCAGAAATAATGGCAAAGTTGAATAAAGCATCAAAGAACAGCATAGCACCTCAAGGCTGTAAGGGAAGATCAAGTTCAAAGAACATTAGAGACATACAAAGCTCACCAATAAACAGTATTACGTATATAAGTACACACCTTTAAAGGTACTGCAGTTTATTAATCATTTGTCCATGTACATAGGCTAATATGTTTTGTGTTATATTATTTAGCTATGAACACCTCTTCTGTAAACACAACGTCAAGTGCACCTACAAACAGCTCTTCAACAAACACGTCTTCAACCCTAACAACATCTACAAACAGCTCATTGACAAGTGCTCCTGCAGTAGCTGCAGTATTTAACGCGACCATTAGCATCAATGTTACCAATGATCCAGCTCTGGCCAATACCAGCTTTGCATTATTAGCTAACGCTGTCAAAGAAATGGTAAGATTTTAACATTTAACACAAAACTATCAACTTGTTGATGTATATAAGATCTGTGTTCATCAAAAAAAAAACATATACATTGTTAATTATCTTATTTTGCAGTTTGCCACAGTGTTAAGCAAAGTCTTCAAAAACTTTGTCGATATTCAAATGCTTGGATTCTCGTGAGAAATTTTATACACAGACATTACTCTACATAACTGTTTTTCTTTACTTGTAATGACTGACATTGCTAATCTGTATTTGTCCATCCTTGTGTTTTAGGAATGGTTCGAAAATGGTTAACTTCAGCATTGAATTTAACAACAATAATGTCATCCCAACTAAAAGCACTGTAAGAATCACACTTTTAAGTGCGAGTATTGCCAACACAAGCTTGAACATTAGTCCAACTTCTATAAAAGTCATCAAGGTTTCTGGTAAGTGTACACCTTTAAAGGTACTGCCTTTTATTAACAATTAGCACATATATATGTTCTAATATATTTTGTGTTATATCATTTAGTTATGAATACGTCTTCAATAAACACAACGTCAACCGCAAGTGCAGCTACAAACAACTCATCTGCCAACACAAGTTCATCCACCGTGACAGCAACAAACAGCTCTTTAGCAAACTCATCAACAAATGTGACTTCATCCAACACTACAGCTACGAACAGCTCATCAACAAACACACCTTCATCCAACAGCACAGCTATGAACAGCTCATCCACAAATGCTCCTGCAACAGCTGCAATATTTAACGGGACCTTTAGCATGAATGATACCTATGTTTCAGCTCTGGACGATCCCAACTCTCCGGAGTATAAATCATTACTTAACTATCTGAGTGAAATGGTATGATTTTAACCTTAACAGAAAATGATTAACTTGATGTATATGACATATGTGTTCATTAATTTTTTTTTTACTTTGTTAATAATCTAAATTTCCAGATAACAGCAATCTTCTCCATGACCGTCGACAACTTTGGCAGTTTTCAAATTTTATCACTCTCGTGAGAAATTTTATACACAGACATTTCTCTATATGAATGTTTTTCATTACATTTCATGACTGACATTGTTAATCTATATTTGTTCATGCTTGTGTTTTAGCCCTGGATCTATAATTGTTAACTTCACTATTGAATTCAACAACAGTGACGTCTTCCCAACTGCATCCACTGTGAAAATCATACTATTTAGTGCGAGTATTGCCAACACAAGCTTGAACATTATTCCAAATTCTATAAACATCAACCAGGTTTCTGGTAAGTGTACACATTTAAAGGTACTGCCTTTTATTAACAATTAACACATATAAATGTTCTAATATGTTTTGTGTTATATCATTTAGTTATAAATACGTCTTTAGTAAACACAACGTCAACCGCAAGTGCAGGTACAAACAACTCATCTGCCAACAAAAGTTCATCCACTGTGACAGCAACAAACACCGCTTTAGCAAACTCATCAACAAATGTGACTTCATCCAACACTACAGCTACGAACAGCTCATCAACAAACACACCTTCATCCAACACTACAGCTACCAACAGCTCACCAACAAACACACCTTCATCCAACAGCACAGCTACTAACAGCTCATCAACAAACACACCTTCATCGAACACTACAGCTACTAACAGCTCATCAACAAACACACCTTCATCCAACAGCACAGCTACTAACAGCTCATCAACAAACATACCTTCATCCAACACTACAGCTACCAACAGCTCATCAACAAACACACCTTCATCCAACACTACAGCTACCAACAGCTCATCAACAAACACACCTTCATCCAACACTACAGCTACCAACAGCTCATCAACAAACACACCTTCATCCAACACTACAGCTACCAACAGCTCATCAACAAACACACCTTCATCGAACACTACAGCTACCAACAGCTCATCAACAAACACACCTTCATCCAACAGCACAGCTACTAACAGCTCATCAACAAACACACCTTCATCGAACACTACAGCTACTAACAGCTCATCAACAAACACACCTTCATCCAACAGCACAGCTACTAACAGCTCATCAACAAACATACCTTCATCCAACACTACAGCTACCAACAGCTCATCAACAAACACACCTTCATCCAACACTACAGCTACCAACAGCTCATCAACAAACACACCTTCATCCAACACTACAGCTACCAACAGCTCATCAACAAACACACCTTCATCCAACACTACAGCTACCAACAGCTCATCAACAAACACACCTTCATCCAACACTACTGCTACCAACAGCTCATCAACAAACACACCTTCATCCAACACTACAGCTACTAACAGCTCATCAACAAACACAACTTCATCCAACACTACAGCTACTAACAGCTCATCAACAAACACACCTTCATCCAACACTACAGCTACTAACAGCTCATCAACAAACACACCTTCATCCAACACTACAGCTACTAACAGCTCATCAACAAACACACCTTCATCCAACACTACAGCTACCAACAGCTCATCAGCAAACACAACTTTGTCCAACAGCACAGCTACCAACAGCTCATCAACAAACACACCTTCATCCAACACTACAGCTACTAACAGCTCATCAACAAACACACCTTCATCCAACAGCACAGCTACCAACAGCTCATCAACAAACTCACCTTCATCCAACACTACAGCTATGAACAGCTCATCAACAAGCACGCCTTCATCCAACAGCACAGCTACTAACAGCTCATCAACAATCACACCTTCATCCAACAGCACAGCTACTAACAGCTCATCAACAAACACACCTTCATCAAACACTACAGCTACGAACAGCTCATCAACAAACACACCTTCATCCAACACTACAGCTATGAACAGCTCATCAACAAGCACACCTTCATTCAACAGCACAGCTACTAACAGCTCATCAACAAGCACAACTTCATCCAACAGCACAGCTACCAACAGCTCATCAACAAATGCACCTTCATCCAACACTACAGCTACGAACAGCTCATCAACAAGCAAACCTTCATCCAACAGCACAGCTACCAACAGCTCATCAACAAACACAACTTCATCCAACAGCACAGCTACGAACAGCTCATCAACAAACACAACTTCATCCAACAACACAGCTACTAACAGCTCATCAACAAACACACCTTCATCCAACACTACAGCTACCAACAGCTCATCAACAAACACACCTTCATCCAACAGCACAGCTACCAACAGCTCATCAACAAACTCACCTTCATCCAACACTACAGCTAAGAACAGCTCATCAACAAGCACGCCTTCATCCAACAGCACAGCTACTAACAGCTCATCAACAATCACACCTTCATCCAACAGCACACCTACTAACAGCTCATCAACAAACACACCTTCATCCAACACTACAGCTACGAACAGCTCATCAACAAACACACCTTCATCCAACACTACAGCTATGAACAGCTCTTCAACAAGCACACCTTCATTCAACAGCACAGCTACTAACAGCTCATCAACAAACACAACTTCATCCAACAGCACAGCTACCAACAGCTCATCAACAAATGCACCTTCATCCAACACTACAGCTACGAACAGCTCATCAACAAATACGACTTCATCCAACAGCACAGCTACTAACAGCTCATCAACAAACACACCTTCATCCAACAGCACAGCTACTAACAGCTCATCAACAAATACGACTTCATCCAACAGCACAGCTACCAACAGCTCATCAACAAACACAACTTCATCCAACACTACAGCGACGAACAGCTCATCAACAAACACAACTTCATCCAACAACACAGCTACTAACAGCTCATCAACAAACACACCTTCATCCAACACTACAGCTACGAACAGCTCATCAACAAACACACCTTCATCCAACAGCACAGCTATGAACAGCTCATCCACAAATGCTCCTGCAACAGCTGCAATATTTAACGGGACCTTTAGCATGAATGATACCTATGTTTCAGCTCTGGACGATCCCAACTCTCCGGAGTATAAATCATTACTTAACTATCTGAGTGAAATGGTATGATTTTAACCGTAACAAAAAAATATTAACTTGATGTGTATGACATATGTGTTCATTAATTTTTTTTTTTACTTTGTTAATAATCAAAATTTTCAGATAACAGCAATCCTCTCCATGACCTTCGACAACTTTGGCAGTTTTCAAATTTTATCACTCTCGTGAGAAATTTTATACACAGACATTTCTCTACATGAAAGTTTTTCATTACATTTCATGACTGACATTGTTAATCTATATTTGTTCATGCTTGTGTTTTAGCCCTGGATCTATAATTGTTAACTTCAGTATTGAATTCAACAACAGTGACGTCTTCCCAACTGCATCCACTGTGAAACTCATACTATTAAGTGCGAGTATTGCCAACACAAGCTTGAACATTATTCCAAATTCTATAAACATCAACCAGGTTTCTGGTAAGTGTACACATTTAAAGGTACTGCCTTTTATTAACAATTAGCACAGATAAATGTTCTAATGTGTTTTCTGTTATATCATTTAGTTATGAATACGTCTTTAGTAAACACAACGTCAACCGCAAGTGCAGGTACAAACAACTCATCTGCCAACACAAGTTCATCCACTGTGACAGCAACAAACACCGCTTTAGCAAACTCATCAACAAATGTGACTTCATCCAACACTACAGCTACGAACAGCTCATCAACAAACACACCTTCATCCAACACTACAGCTACCAACAGCTCACCAACAAACACACCTTCATCCAACAGCACAGCTACTAACAGCTCATCAACAAACACACCTTCATCCAACACTACAGCTACTAACAGCTCATCAACAAACACACCTTCATCCAACACTACAGCTACCAACAGCTCATCAACAAACACACCTTCATCCAACACTACAGCTACGAACAGCTCATCAACCATCACACCTTCATCGAACACTACAGCTACCAACAGCTCATCAACAAACACACCTTCATCCAACACTACAGCTACTAACAGCTCATCAACAAACAAACCTTCATCCAACACTACAGCTACTAACAGCTCATCAACAAACACACCTTCATCCAACACTACAGCTACCAACAGCTCATCAACAAACACACCTTCATCCAACACTACAGCTACCAACAGCTCATCAACAAACACACCTTCATCCAACACTACAGCTACCAACAGCTCATCAACAAACACACCTTCATCCAACACTACAGCTACCAACAGCTCATCAACAAACACACCTTCATCCAACACTACTGCTACCAACAGCTCATCAACAAACACACCTTCATCCAACACTACAGCTACTAACAGCTCATCAACAAACACAACTTCATCCAACACTACAGCTACTAACAGCTCATCAACAAACACACCTTCATCCAACACTACAGCTACTAACAGCTCATCAACAAACACACCTTCATCCAACACTACAGCTACTAACAGCTCATCAACAAACACACCTTCATCCAACACTACAGCTACTAACAGCTCATCAACAAACACACCCTCATCCAACACTACAGCTACTAACAGCTCATCAACAAACACAACTTTGTCCAACAGCACAGCTACCAACAGCTCATCAACAAACTCACCTTCATCCAACACTACAGCTACTAACAGCTCATCAGCAAACACAACTTTGTCCAACAGCACAGCTACCAACAGCTCATCAACAAACACACCTTCATCCAACACTACAGCTACTAACAGCTCATCAACAAACACACCTTCATCCAACAGCACAGCTACCAACAGCTCATCAACAAACTCACCTTCATCCAACACTACAGCTATGAACAGCTCATCAACAAGCACACCTTCATCCAACAGCACAGCTACGAACAGCTCATCAACAATCACACCTTCATCCAACAGCACAGCTACGAACAGCTCATCAACAAACACACCTTCATCCAACACTACTGCTACCAACAGCTCATCAACAAACACACCTTCATCCAACAGCACAGCTACGAACAGCTCATCAACAAACACACCTTCATCCAACACTACTGCTACCAACAGCTCATCAACAAACACACCTTCATCCAACAGCACAGCTACGAACAGCTCATCAACAAACACAACTTCATCCAACAACACAGCTACTAACAGCTCATCAGCAAACACAACTTCATCCAACAGCACAGCTACTAACAGCTCATCAACAATCACGCCTTCATCCAACACTACAGCTATGAACAGCTCATCAACAATCACGCCTTCATCCAACACTACAGCTACCAACAGCTCATCAACAAACACACCTTCATCCAACACTACAGCTATGAACAGCTCATCAAGAAGCACACCTTCATCCAACAGCACAGCTACTAACAGCTCATCAACAAACACAACTTCATCCAACCATACAGCTACGAACAGCTCATCAACAAACACACCTTCATCCAACACTACTGCTACCAACAGCTCATCAACAAGCACACCTTCATCCAACACTACTGCTACCAACAGCTCATCAACAAACACACCTTCATCCAACACTACAGCTACGAACAGCTCATCAACAAGCACGCCTTCATCCAACACTACAGCTACGAACAGCTCATCAACAAACACACCTTCATCCAACACTACTGCTACCAACAGCTCATCAACAAACACACCTTCATCCAACACTACAGCTACGAACAGCTCATCAACAAACACACATTCATCCAACAGCACAGTTGCCAACAGTTCATCAACAAGCATGCCTTCATCCAACAGCACAGCTACGAACAGCTCATCAGCAAACACAACTTCATCCAACAGCACAGCTACTAACAGCTCATCAACAAACACACCTTCATCCAACAGCACAGCTACTAACAGCTCATCAACAAACACACCTTCATCCAACAGCACAGTTGCCAACAGTTCATCAACAAGCATGCCTTCATCCAACAGCACAGCTACGAACAGCTCATCAGCAAACACAACTTCATCCAACAGCACAGCTACTAAGAGCTCATCAACAAACACACCTTCATCCAACAGCACAGCTACTAACAGCTCATCAACAAACACACCTTCATCCAACAGCACAGCTACTAACAGCTCATCAACAAGCACACCTTCATCCAACAGCACAGCTATGAACAGCTCATCCACAAATGCTCCTGCAACAGCTGCAATATTTAACGGGACCTTTAGCATGAATGATACCTATATTTCAGCTCTGGACGATCCCAACTCTCTGGAGTATAAATCAATAGTTTACTATCTGAGTGAAATGGTATGATTTTAACCTTAACAGAAAATGATTAACTTGATGTATATGACATATGTGTTCATTAAATTTTTTTTTTTACTTTGTTAATAATCTAAATTTTCAGATAACAGCAATCCTCTCCATGACCTTCGACAACTTTGGCAGTTTTCAAATTTTATCACTCTCGTGAGAAATTTTATACACAGACATTTCTCTATATGAATGTTTTTCATTACATTTCATGACTGACATTGTTAATCTATATTTGTTCATGCTTGTGTTTTAGCCCTGGATCTATAATTGTTAACTTCACTATTGAATTCAACAACAGTGACGTCTACCCAACTGCATCCATTGTGAAACTCATACTATTAAGTGCGAGTATTGCCAACACAAGCTTGAACATTATTCCAAATTCTATAAACATCAACCAGGTTTCTGGTAAGTGTACACATTTAAAGGTACTGCCTTTTATTAACAATTAGCACAGATGAATGGTCTAATGTGTTTTCTGTTATATCATTTAGTTATGAATACGTCTTTAATAAACCCAACGTCAACCGCAAGTGCAGCTACAAACAACTCATCTGCCAACACAAGTTCATCCACTGTAACAGCAACAAACAGCTCTTTAGCAAACTCATCAACAAATGTGACTTCATCCAACACTACAGCTACGAACAGCTCATCAACAAACACACCTTCATCCAACAGTACAGCTACGAACAGCTCATCAACAAACACACCTTCATCGAACACTACAGCTACCAACAGCTCATCAACAAACACACCTTCATCCAACAGCACAGCTACTAACAGCTCATCAACAAACACACCTTCATCCAACAGCACAGCTACTAACAGCTCATCAACAAACACACCTTCATCCAACAGCACAGCTACCAACAGCTCATCAACAAACACACCTTCATCCAACACCACAGCTACTAACAGCTCATCAACAAACACACCTTCATCCAACAGCACAGCTACTAACAGCTCATCAACAAACACACCTTCATCCAACAGCACAGCTACCAACAGCTCATCAACAAACACACCTTCATCCAACAGCACAGCTACTAACAGCTCATCAGCAAACACACCTTCATCCAACAACACAGCTACTAACAGCTCTTCAACAAACACAACTTCATCCAACACCACAACTACTAACAGCTCATCAGCAAATACGACGTTGTCCAACAGCACAGCTACTAACAGCTCATCAAGAAACACAACTTCATCCAACACCACAGCTACTAACAGCTCATCAGCAAATATGACTTTGTCCAACAGCACAGCTACTAACAGCTCATCAGCAACCACAACTTCATCCAACACCACAACTACTAACAGCTCATCAGCAAACACAACGTCATCCAACAACACAGCTACTAACAGCTCATCAACAAACACAACTTCATCCAACAACACAGCTACTAACAGCTCATCAGCAAACACAACTTCATCCAACAACACAGCTACTAACAGCTCATCAGCAAACACAACTTCATCCAACAGCACAGCTACTAACAGCTCATCAGCAAATACGACGTTGTCCAACAACACAGCTACTAACAGCTCATCAACAAACACAACTTCATCCAACAGCACAGCTACTAACAGCTCATCAACAAACACACCTTCATCCAACAACACAGCTACTAACAGCTCATCAGCAAACACACCTTCATCCAACAGCACAGCAACTAACAGCTCATCAGCAAATACGACTTTGTCCAACAGCACACCTACTAACAGCTCATCAACAAACACAACTTTGTCCAACAGCACGGCTACTAACAGCTCATCAGCAAACACAACTTCATCCAACACCACAGGTACTAACAGCTCATCAAGAAACACAACTTCATCCAACAACACAGCTACTAACAGCTCATCAGCAAATACGACTTTGTCCAACAGCACAGCTACTAACAGCTCATCAGCAAACACAACCTCATCCAACAGCACAGCTACTAACAGCTCATCAGCAAACACAACCTCATCCAACAGCACAGCTACTAACAGCTCATCAGCAAATACGACGTTGTCCAACAACACAGCTACTAACAGCTCATCAACAAACACAACTTCATCCAACAGCACAGCTACTAACAGCTCATCAACAAACACACCTTCATCCAACAACACAGCTACTAACAGCTCATCAGCAAACACACCTTCATCCAACAGCACAGCAACTAACAGCTCATCAGCAAATACGACTTTGTCCAACAGCACACCTACTAACAGCTCATCAACAAACACAACTTTGTCCAACAGCACGGCTACTAACAGCTCATCAGCAAACACAACTTCATCCAACACCACAGGTACTAACAGCTCATCAAGAAACACAACTTCATCCAACAACACAGCTACTAACAGCTCATCAGCAAATACGACTTTGTCCAACAGCACAGCTACTAACAGCTCATCAGCAAACACAACCTCATCCAACAGCACAGCTACTAACAGCTCATCAGCAAACACAACTTCATCCAACAACACAGCTACTAACAGCTCATCAACAAACACACCTTCATCCAACAGCACAGCTACTAACAGCTCATCAACAAATACTACATCATCCAACAGCACAGCTGCTAACAGCTCATCAAGAAACACACCTTCATCCAACAGCACAGCTACTAACAGCTCATCAACAAACACAACTTCATCCAACAGCACAGCTACTAACAGCTCATCAGCAAACACAACTTCATCCAACAGCACAGCTACTAACAGCTCATCAAGAAACACAACTTCATCCAACAACACAGCTACCAACAGCTCATCAGCAAACACACCTTCATCCAACACCACAGCTACCAACAGCTCATCAGCAAACACAACTTCATCCTACAACACAGCTACTAACAGCTCATCAGCAAATACGACTTTGTCCAACAACACAGCTACTGACAGCTCATCAGCAAACACAACTTCATCCAACAGCACAGCTACTAACAGCTCATCAGCAAACAAAACTTCATCCAACAACACAGCTACTAACAGCTCATCAGCAAACACAACTTCATCCAACAGCACAGCTACTAACAGCTCATCAGCAAATACGACTTCATCCAACAGCACAGCTTCTAACAGCTCATCAGCAAATACGACTTCGTCCAACAGCACAGCTACTATCAGCTCATCAACAAATACAACATCATCCAACAGCACAGCTACTAACAGCTCATCAACAAACACACCTTCATCCAACAGCACAGCTACTAACAGCTCATCAACAAACACACCTTCATCCAACAGCACAGCTACTAACAGCTCATCAACAAATACAACATCATCCAACAGCACAGCTACTAACAGCTCATCAGCAAACACGACTTCATCGAACAACACAGCTACTAACAGCTCATCAACAAACACAACTTCATCCAACAGCACAGCTACTAACAGCTCATCAACAAACACACCTTCATCCAACAGCACAGCAACTAACAGCTCATCAACAAAGACAACCTCATCCAACAACACAGCTACTAACAGCTCATCAGCAAACACAACTTCATCCAACAACACAGCTACTAACAGCTCATCAGCAAACACAAATTCATCCAACAGCACAGCTACCAACAGCTCTTCAACAAACACAACTTCATCCAACAGCACAGCTACTAACAGCTCATCAAGAAACACAACATCATCCAACAACACAGGTACTAACAGCTCATCAGCAAATACGACTTTGTCCAACAGCACAGCTACTAACAGCTCATCAGCAAACACACCTTCATCCAACAACACAGCTACTAACAGCTCATCAGCAAACACAACTTTGTCCAACAGCACAGCTACTAACAGCTCATCAAGAAACACAACTTCATCCAACAACACAGCTACTAACAGCTCATCAGCAAATACGACTTTGTCCTACAGCACAGCAACTAACAGCTCATCAGCAAACATACCTTCATCCAACAACACAGCTACTAACAGCTCATCAGCAAACACAACTTCATCCAACAACACAGCTACTAACAGCTCATCAACAAACACACCTTCATCCAACAGCACAGCTACTAACAGCTCATCAACAAACACAACTTTGTCCAACAGCACAGCTACTAACAGCTCATCAGCAAACACACCTTCATCCAACAGCACAGCTACTATCAGCTCATCAACAAACACAACTTCATCCAACAACTCACCTACTAACAGCTCATCAACAAACAAAACTTCATCCAACAACACAGCTACTAACAGCTCATCAGCAAACACAAGTTCATCCAACACC
The DNA here is from genome assembly GCA_030522415.1 of Channallabes apus. Taxonomy (NCBI): domain Eukaryota; kingdom Metazoa; phylum Chordata; class Actinopteri; order Siluriformes; family Clariidae; genus Channallabes; species Channallabes apus. The sequence continues at coordinate 2,806,554 of CM060110.1, forward strand.
ACAGCTACTAACAGCTCATCAGCAAATACGACTTCATCCAACAGCACAGCTACTAACAGCTCATCAACAAACACAACTTCATCCAACAGCACAGCTACAAACAGCTCATCAGCAAACACACCTTCATCCAACAGCACAGCTACTAACAGCTCATCAACAAATACGACTTCATCCAACAGCACAGCTACTAACAGCTCATCAGCAAACACAAGTTCATCCAACAGCACAGCTACTAACAGCTCATCAGCAAACACACCTTCATCCAACAGCACAGCTACTAACAGCTCATCAACAAATACGACTTCATCCAACAGCACAGCTACTATCAGCTCATCAACAAATACAACATCATCCAACAGCACAGCTACTAACAGCTCATCAACAAACACACCTTCATCCAACAGCACAGCTACTAACAGCTCATCAACAAACACACCTTCATCCAACAGCACAGCTACTAACAGCTCATCAACAAATACAACATCATCCAACAGCACAGCTACTAACAGCTCATCAGCAAACACGACTTCATCGAACAACACAGCTACTAACAGCTCATCAACAAACACAAATTCATCCAACAGCACAGCTACCAACAGCTCTTCAACAAACACAACTTCATCCAACAGCGCAGCTACTAACAGCTCATCAAGAAACACAACATCATCCAACAACACAGCTACCAACAGCTCATCAGCAAACACAACTTCATCCAACAACGCAGGTACTAACAGCTCATCAGCAAATACGACTTTGTCCAACAGCACAGCTACTAACAGCTCATCAGCAAACACAACTTCATCCAACAACACAGCTACTAACAGCTCATCAGCAAACACAACTTTGTCCAACAGCACAGCTACTAACAGCTCATCAAGAAACACAACTTCATCCAACAACACAGCTACTAACAGCTCATCAGCAAATACGACTTTGTCCAACAGCACAGCTACTAACAGCTCATCAGCAAACATACCTTCATCCAACAGCACAGCTACTAACAGCTCATCAGCAAACACAACTTCATCCAACAACACAGCTACTAACAGCTCATCAGCAAACACACCTTCATCCAACAGCACAGCTACTATCAGCTCATCAACAAACACAACTTCATCCAACAACTCAGCTACTAACAGCTCATCAACAAACACACCTTCATCCAACACCACAGCTACTAACAGCTCATCAGCAAATACAACTTCATCCAACAGCACAGCTACTAACAGCTCATCAACAAACACAACTTCATCCAACAGCACAGCTACTAACAGCTCATCAACAAATACAACTTCATCCAACAGCACAGCTACTAACAGCTCATCAACAAACACAACTTCATCCAACAGCACAGCTACTAACAGCTCGTCAGCAAATACGACTTCATCCAACAGCACAGCTACTAACAGCTCATCAACAAACACACCTTCATCCAACAGCACAGCAACTAACAGCTCATCAACAAATACGACTTCATCCAACAGCACAGCTACTAACAGCTCATCAGCAAACACAAGTTCATCCAACAGCACAGCTACTAACAGCTCATCAGCAAACACACCTTCATCCAACAGCACAGCTACTAACAGCTCATCAGCAAACACACCTTCATCCAACAGCACAGCTACTAACAGCTCATCAACAAATACGACTTCATCCAACAGCACGGCTACTAACAGCTCATCAACAAACACGTCTTCCATCAATGTCTCTCAGACATCTGGTCAGTATACACTTCCTAAAATTTTAAATAATGCAATTTTGTTTTTATTTTAAATGACATTTTTCTATTAATTTAATGTTATCAACATGTTTTGATTCTGCAGATTCGTCCATTCCACTCTTGAATGCCAGCTCACTTGCCATGATTCATAATTCCATGATCTGGATGTCACTTCTATCACTTCTACTTTCACTAGCATTGCATTTCTAGCTCTATACCAGAATCATACACAAAGACCTGTATATATATATATATATATATATATATATATATATATATATATATATATATATATATATATGATTCATATAATTATTCATAAAATAAATTACATTTAGTTGAATGTTTTCTTCTTATAAACAAATGTATCTTTACTTAAGAAATACCAACTAATTTAGATTCTAATAATATTCTGCAAGGAATTTAATTTCACTTATATTTAAATCCATATTTAAATTGAAATTTAAACTACATATTTTATAGTTCTGTACTGTATACTTTCTTATTACTTGATTATGAAAACCTACATAAATGGTAGTTCTTTATATCAATGTATCCTGATAATAAACACTGTATAAAATAAAGCTTTGCACATTTATTTTTTCTTTTATGTTTCACACTTTGGAGGAAAAAAAATTCTGTCTCTATGGCTGTCTGTCCAGCCAGATTCACAGCATTACGAAAACTGACTGCAAAGAATACTTTGGCACTACTTAGATATTTGACGTTAAACCTGCGTCATAAGTGAAATAGAAATGTTGAGTAAAAGTAAAGTTATGAGCAAGTTAAGTGCCAGATTATGTCACAGCATCTATCCCTTTTTTTATACTAATTTTGAGCTTTTTCCTCTGAGGTGGGTGTGGCTATACATGTCATTTACCAGAGCCAATCAACGTAATAGTTTACCGTGTACATAGAAAGTATGTGGAAATACAGTTGTAATACACTTACAATCTGCCAAAATCCTCAAGAAACAGATACAAAAGCGTGACCCAACATGGCTTACTCCAAATATGGATTAAACATGGATTACTCCATCAAAAGAAAGTAGACAATGAAAACTGAACCTTTAAAGATCTACATGTACGTGGGCTTCAACCTCAAATAATAATAATAATAATAATAATAATAATAATAATAATAATATTATCACTGATTACATTAAAGACCAGCAGATTATTTTTAGCTTGAACACTTTAACTATTTCTACAACTTCTTTAACCATCTTTTCCTGTCAAATTAATAATACAATGCTTTCCTTTGATATATTTGAGAGACACATGGCCCTCACACCCATTTGTGATTTTTCCACAAACTGTTGCCACAAAAAGCATATGAAAGCACTAAATTGTATGCAGTAGAAACAATCAGCAAATGCTTCTGATTCTGGAATGAAAACTTTGAAATTAAGTTACTGTTTAAAAGGTCGTCGTTTTAATTTCAGGCTCCACCAGGTTGCCCTTGAGGGTTAATAAATGATCGCTATCTGCTCCAGGGGCACCGTATTGTGGCTGACGCTGTGTCTATGCTGGGATATATTTATATATATGTACAAAAGGAACCTCACTTGTGCAGTAGTATATATGTGACAAATAAAGGCTTAACTCAGCTTAAAACCTGCACCACCAGTCCTTTCTGCATAAGACTGGTGTAGAAATAAAATTTCTCGCTATTGGAACGAGAGAACAATTTCAGCAGCCCTTCAGAGTTTACACTTATTTCATCATCAGTGCACATGACCTGGACACCACAAAGTCCTGACCTTAACTCCAACGTCTTTAGGATGTGCTGGAGAAGATTTCACAGAACAGGTTAACTAATCTGTCAGTTGGAAGCAGAAACAAATGAGGAAGTAGAGAGTGATGACGGGTCTATCTGGTCTGATCCCACAGAAAAGCTACAGTAGCACAAACTGCTAAAAAGTAAATACTGGCCCTGATAGACAGGAGTTGGGCCACACAGGGCACCACACATGGAAGCAGCCCTGACACTGGACTTTGGTGGGGTGATTTCTTCAGATCTAATCTAATCATCTAATTTCCTTCAAATAAGGATTACGTAGCACCAACCAAGACAAAAATGTGTTTATTTATAATTAATTATAATTAATTACACCTAGAAAAGCTAACTTATAAAGAGCTTACAGTAACTTACTGTCTTATGCATACATTAGCACACACACACACACACACACACACACACACACACACACACACACACACACCTTAGTGACAAACACAAAGAGGGTTGAACGCATTTCCAAATCAGATTTCCAAGAATCTAAGAATTCCACTCTCCAATCATTCTAATTTCTAGATTTAGATTTTCTAGCAGTAATTAAATAAACATTATTGTAATTTACAGTGGAATTACAACAGCTTTTAGCAACATATTTATATTATTTAGCAAAAAACATAAAGAATTTATGAACTTCTAATGATCTTCCATTTTTTTGTGTAAAATCACAGATTTTTCATATTTACTGATTTACTGTTGTTTTCTTTTTCTTTTTTTTTGTTCAGTGATAGAATACAAATATTCCACTTTGGAAAAGGAGCCGTGAGATAGCACTGGATCTGTTAAAAAAGTGGAGAACATTTTAGGCAACAGATCTATGTGACGAAAAGTGCCAAACCCTCTGAGGGACTGGTTAGGGGATTAAGTTTAACACGTTCAGCGAACAAGTTTAGCATGTTCAGCAAAGCTACAAGTCAAATACAGTAATTGTAAATTTGCCCTAAATTGTGAGAAAAGTTTTAAAACTTTTAAAAACTCTTAAAAAATCTTTAAAATGTCTCCTGGTCTTTCCTTTCCCCTCTCTAAATCAAAGCTGGTACACTGGTGTATTTTCATACATTAACAAACACATTAACTTTCTTTCTTTGTTGTCTTTCAGTTTTGTTGATAATTGTGATTAAAGAAAGGTGACACTAGTTTCTGGTATCACTGTACAGTGTGAACTAAAGAAGACCCACTGAGAGATTTACATAGAATGATATAGTTTAACATCACTTTATTTTGCACATTGTCTTTATCATGCTGTAAGAATGCAGATTTTCAGGTTGTCAAGGTAATTAACAAGCAACCAAGCTGTGATTGGCTCTCAGGTCCTTTTGACATCATGGGTTTGATATTTTAAGGTATATGCTATGTTATATCTTCTGTTTAAATAATCCATTTACCTTCCCCGTGTTTTACATGCTGCCTTTGCCACTGGACTGAGAACACTACATACTGCACCCAGGACCGTGTACAGGTCAGTCATTACGTACTCTGTTATTTCTTTATGCAGAATAATCAGACTGAAACATGATGCTGCATAAACGCATATTAATCTCCTACAAACTACTTAAATATATAAAGATGATCACTGAGGCATAAATTGGAACATTGAGCTTAAAGATATTACATAAATATTATGTTCCTAAGTTATTATTTATTTTACAATACAGTCACTAAGTAATTGCTTAACTTGCAATAATTTGATAAAACAAAAAAACATTTGTATCTAAAATCTTTTTTTTCATCTTAGACAAAGCACAATGGACTGGAGGGCTATACTGCCGATTTTGTGTTTGATTGGTAAGTGTTTTTTCCCCTATTAGTGTATACAGTATACAGTAAATTATATCTCAATTTCTGTAGTCACTCACATTATTGAGGTCAAATATAACCACTAACATTCAATACATCACCTTCCTTTTATATATTACATTATTATTACACTCACTGTAATAAAGCATTTTATAGCATGTATTTAGAGCATATATTATATTATAGAGTAAGTGACTTAGACTGCAGTCAAAAGCAAGACTGAAAACCACAACAGAATAATGGCTTAATTTTTGACACAATACGACTAATCAGAATATGAAAAAAAAAAAAAAAACAGGCTTGTCATACTTGTCCAATATATAATGTTTTCCTAACATTTGTTATGACTACAGTAAGTGGCTTATGCTGGTACCCTGTGTTAAGTGCTTGATCCGTTATCACAAAGGAATGATCAGTTTCTCATTTCACTTTAGACTCGTATCTATGCTTAAGTATGCAGCCAGACTCATCAGGCCTGTCTATCAGTTAAAGTGCATGTTAGTGTGAAAGAGAAGAGCACTTGTTGAAAATACCTGTTTTTGCTGTTATAATGTGCTCCACTCGTCTATGAAGGCTTTTTGCTAGATTTTATGGCATGGTTGTGGTGATTCGTCTTTATTCAGCTACGAGAGCAGTGAGCTCAGGTCTGCTTCCAGTTCAACCCAAATGTGATGGTTTGGTTGGGTTGAGTTCAGTCAGGGCTCTGTCCAGGACATTTGAGTTCTTCCACCCCAACCTTAACACACCATGTCTTCATGGAGCTTGCTTTGTGTGCTCTTAGTTCCAGTTGTCCTCCAAGTCTAGATAGTTAAACCAAAACTAAGGGACTCACCCGTAAAAACTTCTCTATTAACGCAACAGTGTGTGAGAAAGAAAAGCACATATTAATTCAAATTAAAAATTCTAATTGTATTTGTCACATACACAGTCATACACAGTTGGTTGGATATGCAGTGAAATGCTTATACGACCGCATGTGACCTTAAAAGTGATATAAATATGAATAAAAAGAAATATAATAGAAAATAGAATTTAGCTATGAAAGATAAGTAAGAAAATATTTCTGTAGAAATAAAATATTCTGTGCAATAGAAAAGATATAGAAAATATGGATTTTTTTTGTAAATTAAGAAAAATGACGGGGGTTGCAAATATGCATGAAAGTGACTTATTAATAAAGAGACTTGTGTGCATGATCCAGGCGGCGCGGTGGTGTAGTGGTTAGCACTGTCGCCTTGCACCTCCAGGGTCCGGGTTCGATTCCCGGCCAGGCTCGATTCCCGTCTCTGTGTGCATGGAGTTTGCATGTTCTCCCCGTGCTTGGTGGGTTTCCTCCGGGTACTCCGGTTTCCTCCCACAGTCCAAAGACATGCAGATTAGGCTAATTGGCGTTCCCAAATTGACCGTAGTGTGTGAATAGGGGTGTGTATGTGTGTGTGCCCTGCAATGGATTGGCACCCTGTCCAGGGTGTACCCTGCCTCGTGCCCTAAGCCTCCTGTGATAGGCGCCAGGTCGACCGCAACCCTGAACACAGGATTAAGCGGTATAGACGACGAGTGAGTGAGGGAGTGTGGATGATCCAAGATTGAAACATGAATATAAATATGAAGTTTATAAGAAATATAATTGTACTTATTATTATTATTATTATTATTATTGCTGTGTATTCATAATCACTACTTTATTTAAGTTTACAACAACTATCTGATTACTATTATTGACAAGCTTCATTCTTTTAAATGAAGCTGCTATTTTAAGATTAATGAATGATCTAGAAAAGAAGTAACCACATTAAATAAAAATGTCTTTTTTGTGTGCCAGAAGCCCATTGTGTGTTTTTAACCGTGTGGTTCCAGTTAGTAAAAAAAATTAAAAAACACACACACACATGAGTGCAATTGTCAGGTGACCACCTACTTTTGGCTATATAGTGTACTGCAAAAGTATTTTAAATATATGTAGTGGAAGACAAGATAATAAGCTTTCTTCATTTTCTACTTAGCTTGATTTTGTTTATTTAAATCAAGTATATGATCGTCCTTGAATATGGAATTGAGAAACAGATGGTAAAATGAAGATGGTCTAATCAGTTACATATCCTATCAAAAACCTTTACCAATAAAAGTAACAATAACTAACTAACTTACAATAGCCTTTTGTAGTCCTTTGTGACTGTGTGCGTGAGAAAGAGTGGTTTTATGCTAAGGATCTAACTACACTTGATTCCAAATTCTGTCTATCTATGTTTAATGATATGTGAAAATGTGTACAGAGCCTGGGCTCTGTTCAGTCAGGGCTCTATGTAACATGTACCATGTCCACTTAAAAAGGTGGTACAAAAAAGAGTCAGGGGAAGCTCAGTGGTTAAGGCATTGGATTATGGTTTGAAACGACCCAGATTCAAACTTCACCATTACAAAGTTGAGCAAGCCCCTTTACCCTCAACAAAAGTCTGATGCTGTGTGTGACAGCCATGTTGGTATGTTTTGTTGTGGGAAATGTGTAAAGAAGATTGCAGATGAGGCAGACAAAAATAATTCTGGGAAACTGAAGAGAAATCTTTAAATTTCCATGTAAAAAAGCTTGTTCTGGATTTACCTGATATCACATTTAAAGCAGTATGCCATTGCTTGCAGCATTTTAAGTTCTTATACTTATTATGGGAATGATATTACAGTCTTACAGATACAGTATCAGCCTCTTTACTGGCAATAAAAATTTATCTATGTATGTATATTCATATCTCACTCTACTGTATAAAACATGATGGACAACTCTAATGATATAATTGACTTTCACTGTCAACATCAGCAAGCGTTTGATATTTTAAAAAAGGCAATAAAAAAATGCAATAAAAAGGCAATAAAACCTTCTTTTTTTTCCTCAAAGCCGCAAGTGCAGCACAAGCTACAACAAACACAACATCAACAAACCTGACTTCAAACATGACCTCATCCAGCAATGCCTCCTCACCCCAAGGACCATTCATCAATGGCTCATCAACAAACACGTCCTCACCTCTGAGCCCAACTAACAACTCATCCACAAATACATCCCTGCCCCCAAGTCCATCTATTAACAGCTCTTCGGCAAACACAACCTTTCCCCAAAGTTCATCCACAAACAGCTCATCCACAAACACATCCTTACCCCTAAGCCCAGCAGCCAATAGCTCAACAACGAATGCAACCTCTCCCCAAAGCCTCTCCATAAACAACAGCTCATCCACATCCACACCCACAACTTCATCCAACACCACAGCTACTAACAACTCATCAACAAATACTTCATCCAACAGCACAGCTACTAACAGCTCATCAACAAACACACCTTCTTCCAACAGCACAGCAACTAACAGCTCATCAACAAATACGTCTTCATCCAACAGCACAGCTACTAACAGCTCGTCAACAAACACACCTTCATCCAACAGCACAGCTACTAACAGCTCATCAACAAACACACCTTCATCCAACAGCACAGCTACTAACAGCTCATCAACAAATACGCCTTCATCCAACAGCACAACAACTAACAGCTCATCAACAAACACACCTTCATCCAACAGCACAACAACTAACAGCTCATCAACAAACACACCTTCATCCAACAGCACAACAACTAACAGCTCATCAACAAACACACCTTCATCCAACAGCACAGCTACTAACAGCTCATCAACAAATACACCTTCATCCAACAGCACAGCTACTAACAGCTCATCAACAAACACACCTTCATCCAACAGCACAGCTACTAACAGCTCATCAACAAATACACCTTCATCCAACAGCACAGCTACTAACAGCTCATCAACAAACACACCTTCATCCAACAGCACAGCTACTAACAGCTCATCAACAAATACACCTTCATCCAACAGCACAGCTACTAACAGCTCATCAACAAACACACCTTCATCCAACAGCACAGCTACTAACAGCTCATCAACAAATACACCTTCATCCAACAGCACAGCTACTAACAGCTCATCACCAAATACGACTTCATCCAACAGCACAGCTACTAACAGCTCATCAACAAACACACCTTCATCCAACAGCACAACAACTAACAGCTCATCAACAAATACGACTTCATCCAACAGCACAACAACTAACAGCTCATCAACAAATACGACTTCATCCAACAGCACAGCTACTAACAGCTCATCAACAAACACACCTTCATCCAACAGCACAGCTACTAACAGCTCATCAACAAACACACCTTCATCCAACAGCACAGCTACTAACAGCTCATCAACAAATACACCTTCATCCAACAGCACAGCTACTAACAGCTCATCAACAAACACACCTTCATCCAACAGCACAGCTACTAACAGCTCATCACCAAATACGACTTCATCCAACAGCACAACAACTAACAGCTCATCAACAAACACACCTTCATCCAACAGCACAACAACTAACAGCTCATCAACAAATACACCTTCATCCAACAGCACAGCTACTAACAGCTCATCAACAAACACACCTTCATCCAACAGCACAGCTACTAACAGCTCATCAACAAACACACCTTCATCCAACAGCACAACAACTAACAGCTCATCAACAAACACACCTTCATCCAACAGCACAACAACTAACAGCTCATCAACAAATACGACTTCATCCAACAGCACAGCTACTAACAGCTCATCAACAAATACGACTTCATCCACCAGCACAGCAACTAACAGCTCATCAACAAACACACCTTCATCCAACAGCACAACAACTAACAGCTCATCAACAAACACACCTTCATCCAACAGCACAACAACTAACAGCTCATCAACAAATACGACTTCATCCAACAGCACAGCTACTAACAGCTCATCAACAAACACACCTTCATCCAACAGCACAGCAACTAACAGCTCATCAACAAACACACCTTCATCCAACAGCACAGCAACTAACAGCTCATCACCAAATACGACTTCATCCAACAGCACAGCTACTAACAGCTCATCACCAAATACGACTTCATCCAACAGCACAGCTACTAACAGCTCATCAACAAACACACCTTCATCCAACAGCACAACAACTAACAGCTCATCAACAAATACGCCTTCATCCAACAGCACAACAACTAACAGCTCATCAACAAACACACCTTCATCCAACAGCACAGCAACTAACAGCTCATCACCAAATACGACTTCATCCAACAGCACAGCTACTAACAGCTCATCAACAAACACACCTTCATCCAACAGCACAACAACTAACAGCTCATCAACAAACACACCTTCATCCAACAGCACAACAACTAACAGCTCATCAACAAATACGACTTCATCCAACAGCACAGCTACTAACAGCTCATCAACAAACACACCTTCATCCAACAGCACAGCTACTAACAGCTCATCAACAAATACACCTTCATCCAACAGCACAGCTACTAACAGCTCATCAACAAACACACCTTCATCCAACAGCACAGCTACTAACAGCTCATCAACAAATACACCTTCATCCAACAGCACAGCTACTAACAGCTCATCAACAAACACACCTTCATCCAACAGCACAGCTACTAACAGCTCATCAACAAATACGACTTCATCCACCAGCACAGCTACTAACAGCTCATCAACAAATGTGACTTCATCCAACACTACAGCTACTAACAGCTCATCAACAAACACACCTTCATCCAACAGCACAGCAACTAACAGCTCATCAACAAACACACCTTCATCCAACAGCACAGCAACTAACAGCTCATCAACAAATACGACTTCATCCAACAGCACAGCTACTAACAGCTCATCAACAAATACGACTTCATCCACCAGCACAGCTACTAACAGCTCATCAACAAATGTGACTTCATCCAACACTACAGCTACTAACAGCTCATCAACAAACACACCTTCATCCAACAGCACAGCTACTAACAGCTCATCAACAAACACACCTTCATCCAACAGCACAGCTACAAACACTTCTCAAGTAGCCGCAGTATTCAGCTTAGTCTTTAGTCTTAATGAAACCTTTTCCCAGGCACTGGCCAATAACAGCTCTCCAGAGTTTAAGGCAGAAGAAACAATGGTCCTTGCTGTGGTATGTTTTCTTCCATTTTCCATTTTAATTGTGCAAAACAAATTAAACAACTCTCTGCATGAATATTTCTACTGGCACAAAAGAAAATGTGAGGAACCCATGACAGTACATGTGGTGGCTCTGTGTGAACACCAGTGTCGGGGGACGTTACTTTTTAAAGTAACTAATTACATTACAAAATTATTGTCTTTAAAAAGTAATCAGTTACATCACAGCGTTACTTTCTGATAAAAGTAACTAGTTCGAGTACTTTTTCATTGCAGGAAATGAAAACTCCTTTGTGATTCGTCATGCATGTATTTTAGTGAAGACCTTAATAATTATTCTACCATCATCACTCAGCCAAATTTGGCCCATAATCTGTTAACTACTAATACCCCTATCTCACCTACGCGGTTTTGCACGGTGGTCATAAGTGTAGCTCATCATGATTCACCATGAGTTTGTGGCACTGTGATTAGGTTTCCATCTTTCCTCACGTCAGCCCTCGCATAGTCAAACCGCATAGGTTAGATAGGGGTATAACAGCAGGAATAACAGTGGGGGCGGGGCTTGTAGGACAACTTTCACACACACACACACACACACACAATAAGTTTATGGATTACATAAATTGTGGGAAAAATAGATTGCATTTTTGAAAATACTAAATAACTGAGTTCTTAAATGGCAGACATAACGCGTTAGATTACTCATTACATCAAAAAAGTCATGCAAGTACTCTAGCGCATTCATGTTATGTACACCACCTGGCTCCAAAAGCAGTCACCATTTTAAAATGGTTATGGGTAATTATTAGACTGAATCAAGCAAGGAAACTATTTATATTACAGAAACTTGATCAGAACTGTTTAATGACTTGAGTGTGAACATGAGTGATGAGTGTGACAAGTGAAGGTAATATTTAACTGTGAAAGTAAGAGCATGGCACCATGCACATTGTTCATAATATGATGTTTTTTTTTTTCAATTAACTTTAATCTCCCAGATTGAGCCATTATACAGAGCAAGAAGCCCAAACTTCATTCGGATGAACATTTTTGACTTTAGGTGAGAAATAATATAAAATAACTCTGAAACTTTTTTCTGTTAATGATTTAAATATGTATTTAACTAAGGGTGTTTTTAGGAACGGCTCTATTGTAGTAAATTCCAGCCTGGAATATAGTGCGAACAGCACCATCCCAAGTAACGCCACAGTACAAGCTATCCTCGTTAATGCGTCGAACACCAACTCAAGCTTGAACATAAGTACAAATACCATAAGCGTCGCTCAGGTTTCAGGTCAGTACACACTTATACATATACTGACATTTTAATAACATTTTGTATGTGTAAATATACAAATTTATATTTAATCTCTCATAAAATAGTAACAAACAGCTCACCAACAAACCCAACTTTGGCTCCGGGAACAGCTGGAAACAGTTCATCATCAAGCACGCCTTCATCCAACAGCACAGCTACTAACAGCTCATCAACAAACACACCTTCATCCAACAGCACAGCTACTAACAGCTCATCAACAAACACGACTTCATCCAACAGCACAGCTACTAACAGCTCATCAACAAATACGACTTCATCCAACAGCACAGCTACTAACAGCTCGTCAGCAAATACGACTTCATCCAACAGCACTGCTACTAACAGCTCATCAACAAACACACCTTCATCCAACAGCACAGCTACTAACAGCTCATCAACAAACACACCTTCATCCAACAGCACAGCAACTAACAGCTCATCAACAAACACACCTTCATCCAACAGCACAGCTACTAACAGCTCATCAACAAATACGACTTCATCCAACAGCACAGCTACTAACAGCTCATCAACAAACACACCTTCATCCAACAGCACAGCTACTAACAGCTCATCAACAAATACGACTTCATCCAACAGCACAGCTACTAACAGCTCATCAACAAACACACCTTCATCCAACAGCACATCTACTAACAGCTCATCAACAAATACGACTTCATCCAACAGCACAGCTACTAACAGCTCATCAACAAACACACCTTCATCCAACAGCACAGCAACTAACAGCTCATCAACAAACACACCTTCATCCAACAGCACAGCTACTAACAGCTCATCAACAAACACACCTTCATCCAACAGCACAGCTACTAACAGCTCATCAACAAACACACCTTCATCCAACAGCACAGCTACTAACAACTCATCAACAAACACACCTTCATCCAACAGCACAGCTACTAACAGCTCATCAACAAACACACCTTCATCCAACAGCACAGCTACTAACAGCTCATCAACAAACACACCTTCATCCAACAGCACAGCTACTAACAGCTCATCAACAAATACCACTTCATCCAACAGCACAGCTACTAACAGCTCATCAACAAACACACCTTCATCCAACAGCACAGCTACTAACAGCTCATCAACAAATATGACTTCATCCAACAGCACTGCAACTAACAGCTCATCAACAAATACGACTTCATCTAACAGCACAGCTACTAACAGCTCATCAACAAACACACCTTCATCCAACAGCACAGCTACTAACATCTCATCAACAAACACACCTTCATCCAACAGCACAGCTACTAACAGCTCATCAACAAATACGACTTCATCTAACAGCACAGCTACTAACAGCTCATCAACAAACACACCTTCATCCAACAGCACAGCAACTAACAGCTCATCAACAAATACGACTTCATCTAACAGCACAGCTACTAACAGCTCATCAACAAACACACCTTCATCCAACAGCACAGCTACTAACAGCTCATCAACAAACACACCTTCATCCAACAGCACAGCTACTAACAGCTCATCAACAAACACACCTTCATCCAACAGCACAGCTACTAACAGCTCATCAACAAACACACCTTCATCCAACAGCACAGCTACTAACAGCTCATCAACAAATACGACTTCATCCAACAGCACAGCTACTAACAGCTCATCAACAAACACACCTTCATCCAACAGCACAGCTACTAACAGCTCATCAACAAATACGACTTCATCCAACAGCACAGCTACTAACAGCTCATCAACAAATATGACTTCATCCAACAGCACAGCTACTAACAGCTCATCAACAAACACACCTTCATCCAACAGCACAGCAACTAACGGCTCATCAACAAATACGACTTCATCCAACAGCACAGCTACTAACAGCTCATCAACAAATACGACTTCATCGAACAGCACAGCTACTAACAGCTCATCAACAAACACACCTTCATCCAACAGCACAGCTACTAACAGCTCATCAACAAATACGACTTCATCCAACAGCACAGCTACTAACAGCTCATCAACAAACACACCTTCATCCAACAGCACAGCTACTAACAGCTCATCAACAAACACACCTTCATCCAACAGCACAGCTACTAACAGCTCATCAACAAACACACCTTCATCCAACAGCACAGCAACTAACAGCTCATCAACAAACACACCTTCATCCAACAGCACAGCTACTAACAGCTCATCAACAAACACACCTTCATCCAACAGCACAGCTACTAACAGCTCATCAACAAACACACCTTCATCCAACAGCACAGCTACTAACAGCTCATCAACAAACACACCTTCATCCAACAGCACAGCTACTAACAGCTCATCAACAAATACCACTTCATCCAACAGCACAGCTACTAACAGCTCATCAACAAATACCACTTCATCCAACAGCACAGCTACTAACAGCTCATCAACAAATACGACTTCATCCAACAGCACAGCTACTAACAGCTCATCAACAAACACACCTTCATCCAACAGCACAGCTACTAACAGCTCATCAACAAACACACCTTCATCCAACAGCACAGCTACTAACAGCTCATCAACAAGCACACCTTCATCCAACAGCACAGCTACAAACACTTCTCAAGTAGCCGCAGTATTCAGCTTAGTCTTTAGTCTTAATGAAACCTTTTCCCAGGCACTGGCCAATAACAGCTCTCCAGAGTTTAAGGCAGAAGAAACAAGTGTCATTGCTATGGTATGTTTTCTTCCATTTTCCATTTTAATTGTGCAAAACAAATTAAACAACTCTCTGCATGAATATTTCTACTGGCATAAGAGAAAATGTGAGGAACCCATGACAGTACATGTGGTGGCTCTGTGTGAACACCAGTGTCGGGGGACGTTACTTTTTAATGTAACTAATTACATTACAAAATTACTGTCTTTAAAAAGTAATCAGTTACATTACAGCGTTACTTTCTGATAAAAGTAACTAGTTCGAGTACTTTTTCATTGCAGAAAATGAAAACTCCTTTGTGATTCCTCATGCATGTATTTTAGTGAAGACATTTATAATTATTCTACCATCATCACTCAGCCAAATTTGGCCCATAATCTGTTAACTACTAATACCCCTATCTCACCTACGCGGTTTTGCACGGTGGTCATAAGTGTAGCTCATCATGATTCACCATGAGTTTGTGGCACTGTGATTAGGTTTCCATCTTTCCTCACGTCAGCCCTCGCATAGTCAAACCGCATAGGTTAGATAGGGGTATAACAGCAGGAATAACAGTGGGGGCGGGGCTTGTAGGACAACTTTCACACACACACACACACACAATAAGTTTATGGATTACATAAATTGTGGGAAAAATAGATTGCATTTTTGAAAATACTAAATAACTGAGTTCTTAAATGGCAGACATAACGCGTTAGATTACTCATTACATCAAAAAAGTCATGCAAGTACTCTAGCGCATTCATGTTATGTACACCACCTGGCTCCAAAAGCAGTCACCATTTTAAAATGGTTATGGGTAATTATTAGACTGAATCAAGCAAGGAAACTATTTATATTACAGAAACTTGATAAGAACTGTTTAATGACTTGAGTGTGAGCATGAGTGATGAGTGTGACAAGTGAAGGTAATATTTAACTGTGAAAGTAAGAGCATGGCACCATGCACATTGTTCATAATATGATGTTTTTTTTTTTCAATTAACTTTAATCTCCCAGATTGAGCCATTATACAGAGCAAGAAGCCCAAACTTCATTCGGATGAACATTTTTGACTTTAGGTGAGAAATAATATAAAATAACTCTGAAACTTTTTTCTGTTAATGATTTAAATATGTATTTAACTAAGGGTGTTTTTAGGAACGGCTCTATTGCAGTAAATTCCAGCCTTGAATATAGTGCGAACAGCACCATCCCAAGTAACGCCACAGTACAAGCTATCCTCGTTAATGCGTCGAACACCAACTCAAGCTTGAACATAATTACAAATACCATAAGCGTCGCTCAGGTTTCAGGTCAGTACACACTTATACATATACTGACATTTTAATAACATTGTGTATGTGTAAATATACAAATTTATATTTAATCTCTCATAAAATAGTAACAAACAGCTCACCAACAAACCCAACTTTGGCTCCGGGAACAGCTGGAAACAGTTCATCCTCAAGCACGCCTTCATCCAACAGCACAGCTACTAACAGCTCATCAACAAACACACCTTCATCCAACAGCACAGCTACTAACAGCTCATCAACAAACACACCTTCATCCAACAGCACAGCTACTAACAGCTCATCAACAAATATGACTTCATCCAACAGCACAGCTACTAACAGCTCATCAACAAACACACCTTCATCCAACAGCACAGCTACTAACAGCTCATCAACAAATGTGACTTCATCCAACAGCACAGCGACGAACAGCTCATCAACAAGCACACCTTCATCCAACAGCTCATCAACAAATGTGACTTCGTCCAACAGCACAGCGACTAACAGCTCATCAACAAATACGACTTCATCCAACAGCACAGCTACTAACAGCTCATCAACAAATACGACTTCGTCCAACAGCACAGCTACTAACAGCTCATCAACAAATACGACTTCGTCCAACAGCACAGCTACTAACAGCTCATCAACAAACACACCTTCATCCAACAGCACAGCTACTAACAGCTCATCAACAAACACACCTTCATCCAACAGCACAGCTACTAACAGCTCATCAACAAACACACCTTCATCCAACAGCACAGCTACTAACAGCTCGTCAACAAATACGACTTCATCCAACAGCACAGCTACTAACAGCTCATCAACAAACACACCTTCATCCAACAGCACAGCAACTAACAGCTCATCAACAAACACACCTTCATCCAACAGCACAGCTACTAACAGCTCATCAGCAAATACGACTTCATCCAACAGCACAGCTACTAACAGCTCATCAACAAATGTGACTTCATCCAACAGCACAGTTACTAACAGCTCATCAACAAATGTGACTTCATCCAACAGCACAGCTACTAACAGCTCATCAACAAGCACACCTTCATCCAACAGCACAGCTACTAACAGCTCATCAACAAATGTGACTTCATCCAACAGCACAGCTACTAACAGCTCATCAACAAACACACCTTCATCCAACAGCACAGCAACTAACAGCTCATCAACAAACACACCTTCATCCAACAGCACAGCAACTAACAGCTCATCAACAAATATGACTTCATCCAACAGCACAGCAACTAACAGCTCATCAACAAATACGACTTCATCCAACAGCACAGCTACTAACAGCTCATCAACAAATACGACTTCATCCAACAGCACAGCTACTAACAGCTCATCAACAAACACACCTTCATCCAACAGCACAGCTACTAACAGCTCATCAACAAATACGACTTCATCCAACAGCACAGCTACTAACAGCTCATCAACAAACACACCTTCATCCAACAGCACAGCTACTAACAGCTCATCAACAAACACACCTTCATCCAACAGCACAGCTACTAACAGCTCATCAACAAATACGACTTCATCCAACAGCACAGCTACTAACAGCTCATCAACAAACACACCTTCATCCAACAGCACAGCTACTAACAGCTCATCAACAAACACACCTTCATCCAACAGCACAGCTACTAACAGCTCATCAACAAACACACCTTCATTCAACAGCACAGCAACTAACAGTTCATCAACAAACACACCTTCATCCAACAGCACAGCTACTAACAGCTCATCAACAAACACACCTTCATCCAACAGCACAGCTACTAACAGTTCATCAACAAATACACCTTCATCCAACAGCACAGCTACTAACAGCTCATCAACAAATACGACTTCATCCAACAGCACAGCAACTAACAGCTCATCAACAAACACACCTTCATCTAACAGCACAGCTACTAACAGCTCATCAACAAACACACCTTCATCCAACAGCACAGCTACTAACAGCTCATCAACAAACACACCTTCATCCAACAGCACAGCTACTAACAGCTCATCAACAAACACACCTTCATCCAACAGCACAGCTACTAACAGCTCATCAACAAACACACCTTCATCCAACATTACAGCTACTAACAGCTCATCAACAAACACACCTTCATCCAACAGCACAGCTACTAACAGCTCATCAACAAATACGACTTCATCCAACAGCACAGCTACTAACAGCTCATCAACATATACGACTTCATCCAACAGCACAGCTACTAACAGCTCGTCAACAAACACACCTTCATCCAACAGCACAGCTACAGACACTTCTCAAGTAGCCGCAGTATTCAGCTTAGTCTTTAGTCTTAATAAAACCTTTTCCCAGGCACTGGCCAATAACAGCTCTCCAGAGTTTAAGGCAGAAGAAACAAGTGTCATTGCTATGGTATGTTTTCTTCCATTTTCCATTTTAATTGTGCAAAACAAATTAAATAACTCTCTGCATGAATATTTCTACTGGCATAAAAGAAAATGTGAGGAACCCATGACAGTACATGTGGTGGCTCTGTGTGAACACCAGTGTCGGGGGACGTTACTTTTTAAAGTAACTAATTACATTACAAAATTACTGTCTTTAAAAAGTAATCAGTTACATTACAGCGTTACTTTCTGATAAAAGTAACTAGTTCGAGTACTTTTTCATTGCAGGAAATGAAAACTCCTTTGTGATTCCTCATGCATGTATTTTAGTGAAGACATTTATAATTATTCTACCATCATCACTCAGCCAAATTTGGCCCATAATCTGTTAACTACTAATACCCCTATCTCACCTACGCGGTTTTGCACGGTGGTCATAAGTGTAGCTCATCATGATTCACCATGAGTTTGTGGCACTGTGATTAGGTTTCCATCTTTCCTCACGTCAGCCCTCGCATAGTCAAACCGCATAGGTTAGATAGGGGTATAACAGCAGGAATAACAGTGGGGGCGGGGCTTGTAGGACAACTTTCACACACACACACACACACACACAATAAGTTTATGGATTACATAAATTGTGGGAAAAATAGATTGCATTTTTGAAAATACTAAATAACTGAGTTCTTAAATGGCAGACATAACGCGTTAGATTACTCATTACATCAAAAAAGTCATGCAAGTACTCTAGCGCATTCATGTTATGTACACCACCTGGCTCCAAAAGCAGTCACCATTTTAAAATGGTTATGGGTAATTATTAGACTGAATCAAGCAAGGAAACTATTTATATTACAGAAACTTGATAAGAACTGTTTAA
The DNA here is from genome assembly GCA_030522415.1 of Channallabes apus. NCBI lineage: Eukaryota > Metazoa > Chordata > Actinopteri > Siluriformes > Clariidae > Channallabes > Channallabes apus. The sequence goes on from CM060110.1 coordinate 2,826,521, forward strand.
TGACTTGAGTGTGAGCATGAGTGATGAGTGTGACAAGTGAAGGTAATATTTAACTGTGAAAGTAAGAGCATGGCACCATGCACATTGTTCATAATATGATGTTTTTTTTCAATTAACTTTAATCTCCCAGATTGAGCCATTATACAGAGCAAGAAGCCCAAACTTCATTCGGATGAACATTTTTGACTTTAGGTGAGAAATAATATAAAATAACTCTAAAACTTTTTTCTGTTAATGATTTAAATATGTATTTAACTAAGGGTGTTTTTAGGAACGGCTCTATTGCAGTAAATTCCAGCCTTGAATATAGTGCGAACAGCACCATCCCAAGTAACGCCACAGTACAAGCTATCCTCGTTAATGCGTCGAACACCAACTCAAGCTTGAACATAATTACAAATACCATAAGCGTCGCTCAGGTTTCAGGTCAGTACACACTTATACATATACTGACATTTTAATAACATTTTGTATGTGTAAATATACAAATTTATATTTAATCTCTCATAAAATAGTAACAAACAGCTCACCAACAAACCCAACTTTGGCTCCGGGAACAGCTGGAAACAGTTCATCCTCAAGCACGCCTTCATCCAACAGCACAGCTACTAACAGCTCATCAACAAACACACCTTCATCCAACAGCACAGCTACTAACAGCTCATCCACGAATACGACTTCATCCAACAGCACAGCTACTAACAGCTCATCAACAAACACACCTTCATCCAACAGCACAGCTACTAACAGCTCATCAACAAATGTGACTTCATCCAACAGCACAGCAACTAACAGCTCATCAACAAACACACCTTCATCCAACAGCACAGCTACTAACAGCTCATCAACAAATATGACTTCATCCAACAGCACAGCTACGAACAGCTCATCAACAAGCACACCTTCATCCAACAGCACAGCTACTAACAGCTCATCAACAAACACGACTTTGTCCAACAGCACAGCTACTAACAGCTCATCAACAAATACGACTTCGTCCAACAGCACAGCTACTAACAGCTCATCAACAAATATGACTTCATCCAACAGCACAGCTACGAACAGCTCATCAACAAGCACACCTTCATCCAACAGCACAGCTACTAACAGCTCATCAACAAATACGACTTCGTCCAACAGCACAGCTACTAACAGCTCATCAACAAATACGACTTCGTCCAACAGCACAGCTACTAACAGCTCATCAACAAATACGACTTCATCCAACAGCACAGCTACTAACAGCTCATCAACAAACACACCTTCATCCAACAGCACAGCTACTAACAGCTCGTCAGCAAATACGACTTCATCCAACAGCACAGCAACTAACAGCTCATCAACAAACACACCTTCATCCAACAGCACAGCAACTAACAGCTCATCAACAAACACACCTTCATCCAACAGCACAGCTACTAACAGCTCATCAAGAAATACGACTTCATCCAACAGCACAGCAACTAACAGCTCATCAACAAACACACCTTCATCCAACAGCACAGCAACTAACAGCTCATCAACAAACACACCTTCATCCAACAGCACAGCTACTAACAGCTCATCAACAAATACAACTTCATCCAACAGCACAGCAACTAACAGCTCATCAACAAACACACCTTCATCCAACAGCACAGCAACTAACAGCTCATCAACAAATACCACTTCATCCAACAGCACAGCAACTAACAGCTCATCAACAAACACACCTTCATCCAACAGCACAGCAACTAACAGCTCATCAACAAACACACCTTCATCCAACAGCACAGCTACTAACAGCTCATCAACAAACACACCTTCATCCAACAGCACAGCTACTAACAGCTCATCAGCAAATACGACTTCATCCAACAGCACAGCTACTAACAGCTCATCAACAAATGTGACTTCATCCAACAGCACAGCTACTAACAGCTCATCAACAAATGTGACTTCATCCAACAGCACAGCTACTAACAGCTCATCAACAAGCACACCTTCATCCAACAGCACAGCTACTAACAGCTCATCAACAAATGTGACTTCATCCAACAGCACAGCTACTAACAGCTCATCAACAAACACAACTTCATCCAATAGCACAGCTACTAACAGCTCAACAACAAGCACAACCTCATCCACAAGCACCACTACTACCAGCGCATCAACAAGCACAACTTTATCCACCAGCACAGCTACTACCAGCTCAACAACAAGCACTTCAGTGCCTCCAAATACAACTGCAATTTTTAGCTTGATCTTCAGCATAATAGGTCCCTTCGATCCCGCGCTGGCTGATAACAACTCTCCACAGTTTTCAGCTAAAGTTGCGAATATTCGTAGTCAGGTATGTTTTATTCATAATGCCTAAATTTTTAGTCCATTTGATTTTACTATGCACGAGTCATTTCACTACCTAAAAGTTCTGTTGCCATCTTTAGCTTTTAATTACTAGTGATGGTAATATTAACAAAATTGTGGTGGGATGAGTTGGTGGTCTGGACAGTTACACTTATATACCTGAAGATGGCACTCGAAATGGCAAATCTGAGAAACTATAAAAAAGACACTGGAAGGACATTTTAGTGTAAAGGAGCATGGTATCGTCCCAACAGCAACTTGCCCTTCCTGAAGATGGGGAATATCTATAAAGGAGCCTTGATACATACCAAAAGAATGACAGTATAAAGTGTTGGAGTCACCAAATGACTCAGGCAGAAACATGATAAATTTTGTGCTAGTAAATTAGTGAGGGCTGAGGTCGGATTACTGAATTATTATTGTGGCATAATGAACTAAACAGAAGGAAACTTAAAGCAAGGAATGCTCAAAACATTGCTAGTCTATAAAGTGCAGAATAAAGACATTAAAATAGAATATAGACAGATAAAACATCATAAATTGCCGAAAGTTCTAATGGGAAGTCTTAATACTGTAATCAAATCTGGCACTGTTTAAAGGAGATATATACCAGCATATAATATAGAGGTTGGAACCTAGGAAGACACCCAGGGAAAATAAAATCACAGCAAAGATGATACAGACTGGAAGAAAAGTTCTGTGAAAGTGTTATTTAAACTTTGCAATCAGATTTGCAAAGGAAAATGTCTATCTCCAACATACTGAAGGAAAGCAATCACTGTACAATCCATCCAGACAATAAATAAGAATGTTTGATACACTGGGAAAGAATGCTTAAGCAGAAAAGAAGTGGAGGAAATAGAAGAGGAAGAAGGATTTAGAAATTGCAGAGGAACCACTGACCAGTTATTCAATGTTCAGTAACTTACTGAGAAATTCTTCAAGGAGAAATTGAGTTTATACTGTATAATAACTTGTATTCTAAGCAGGTCCTAAATATTGGGAATGTGGATTATGGCAAAGCCTCAGAAATATGAGTAGTGATGTTGCTTGAAGACTTGTGTAGCAAATGTGTAAGCAGAGTCCCAATGTATGATAAACTAAGAATGGTTTGGAGTTACTGTCATTTATCACCAGTTATTAAACTTGCTACTGGAAGCAATGATGCAAGAAGCCAGGCAAACAGCTAGAGCTGATGTGAACGGTAATGGAAAAAGGTAAACAATCTACAGTATGTTTGTGGAGGATACTCTGATAAGATCAGAATCACCCTGAGGAACTACAGATGATAATCACTCAAGTGAGTGTATGTGGCAAAAGATTTGCTCTTGAGATCAGTGTCCAAATAACAAAGGTGATGGTTATTAGCTAGGAAAAAGATTAACTTGCTATATATATACTGTAATTAGCAGACTGAACAGTTTTACCTGGAGGGTTGGTCGTTAATGACGGACAGTAAAGCATGAATATCAAAGAATTGCACATGCAATAGGAATGATGGCTAAGTAGGTTATGTTGGCACAAGAGAGACAACGTAAAAGAAGACCTGAAATAATTATAATATAAGCTGAATATTAAGGAAATGACTGATTTGACAATGACAGAGAAGGATGATAATGATGATAATGTCATGATGATGATGGAGAAGTGGGGTGGAGGGGGGATGTTTATTATTCATTACTTTAAGATGTACCTTTTAAATATTTCGGACTAAATGTGACTGACTTGAGTATCAGTGTGTTTGACACTGTTGTTCATCCTGACCTTGATTTAATTCTATTTTTTATTCTAATTCTAATTGTTACTAATTTACTTCCTTTAGGTTGAACCCGTATTGAGGAAAGGCTATAGACAGTTCAACACCATGAAGATTTTAGATTTCAGGTAAAAATAAAGATATGGGTTTGAATATTCATTTCTTATTAAATACTTTTTATTGATATTTTAATTTAACCCTGTATCTCTACATGTGTATCCCTTTAGGAGCGGTTCTATTGTGACAAACACCACTCTATATTTCAATTCGAGTGGCGCAAACATTACTGCACCCCAAATTTCAAACACCTTTATCAGTGGACAAAGCAGCTACAATTTTACTCTTAATACAACCTCCGTCAGTGTCATTCAGACTTTTGGTGAGTATTCAGTTGCAGTGATCTTACTGTGTTCCTTACTACCACTATTGTTTATTAATTAGAATGAATGAAAATGACTTAAAGTTATGATATATATTTATGTGCATTTAATTGTATTTATATGCTTCTTTTTTGCAGGTAATTCCATGGCGCCAGGGATTGCCAGCTCAGTTTCCATGATATGGATGTCTCTTCTATCACTTCTGATTTCCCTGGTGTTGCATCTGTAGCTCTAGACCCGATTATAAAACAGAAATAAACATATACAGTTTATGATCCTTATATATAATTCAGGGCGGAACATTTTTTTTCCTTTTGCCATAAGCAAAATATCTTTAGAAAATAATGCAAAAAAAATAGTAAAAAAAATAAATAAAAAACAAATAAAAGAGACTTAATGAGGGTTCTGATTTGCCTGATAAATTCTCTACATTCTATAACAAATAAATAGATAAAACAAATATACTTTTATTTAAATGCATTAAATTTCTTTAAAACCATTGCATAATAAATTGTATAAATCAATGTTGTTCTATTCAGCATAATATATAAACATTTAAATGTATATCTAACTCCACCTATTACTGTTTATGTCTATATGTTTATGCACAATGATTAATGTATGTATGAAAATAAAGCTTTGCACAACTTTATGCATCTAATATAATAACATAACAAAACACAACTTAATTATGTGTAAACATGACCACACCAATGCATGATTTTCATTTTGTAACTTTTCCCACACACCTGCACATCATTTTATCTTGCAGAAAGGCCCAGAAAAGAGCTGGTGTGAGTGCCGGTGTACTTTCCAGTCAAGCAGGAGCCGCACCTGATCCCACCCGTTAACTTGTTAGGTTATTAAGAGACTATTAAAATTAAAACCATGAAGACATAGTTTCCCATGGTTGGACTAAAAGGACTTGAGTGACACAGGGTCGTAATCTCAATCACCCTGAACACTGAAGATTGACCACGCCAATGCAATCCCAGGCCTCACCATCTGTTCCTGACCTCACAAATGTAAAAATCTTTAAAGTCACACTCCAAAAGCTAGTGGAATTCTATAGAATTGTTAAAAAAAATTAGAGAGGTACATATGTCATTTTCCTATATATTAAGCTGCTGATTTGTTGTTATTATTATTATTATTATTATTATTATTATTATTAAATAGCCTTATACAAAACTTCCAGGAGAAACCCAGTGATCAGCTGAACAGAACAGAAAAGGGTTTTCTAACTATTCAGTTTAATTCAATTACATTTTATTTGTATAGTGCTTTTAACAATTGTCATTGTCGTAAAGCAGCTTTACTTTTCCTTATTATTTTAAAAGAAATTATGGATGAAATGTGAGTGTGTGTGAATCAGAATGATCAGATCGTCACTGATGAATGAGCCGAGGGAGACGGTGCCGAGGGAAAAACTCCCTGAGATGGTAATAGGAAGAAACCTTGAGAGGATCCAGACTGAACAGGGAACCCATCCTCATCTGGGTGATAACAGATAGCAGGGATTGATCTGCACTCATACTGTGTATTAAGAGACTGGAAGTTCAGTATGTGTGTAAGTTAATATGGTGTCCAGTTCGCTATTGGAGGCTCAGGTAATTACTCTCCATGGAGTTTGTTTTGCTTGTGATTGATCTCTATTTTTCTTTTCTTTGTGCTGGTGAAATGTCTCATAACTTAACAGACATTGCTATGGTGGATTATACTCCTTTGCGACAGGACAGCACACACACTGTTTAAGAGTTTGGACTACACATTCTCATACCCACCTAATAATTTATATAGTTGTAAATAGCCTTATATTGTGCATTATTCTGTCTGGTTGGTATCAATTCAACTCAATTCAATACAATTTTATTTACAGTGGTGTGAAAAACTATTTGCCCCCTTCCTGATTTCTTATTCTTTTGCATGTTTGTCACACTTAAATGTTTCTGCTCATCAAAAACCGTTAACTATTAGTCAAAGATAACATAATGGAACACCAAAATGCAGTTTTTAAATGAAGGTTTACGTTATTAAGGGAGAAAAAAAACCTCCAAATCTACATGGCCCTTTAATTTGTAAAAAAATGTTTGGAATCATGTATGATTTTCGTTCCACTTCTCATGTTTACACCACTTTGTATTGGTCTTTCACGTGGAATTCCAATAAAATTGATTCATGTTTATGGCTGTAATGTGACAAAATGTGGAAAAGTTCAAGGGGGCCGAATACTTTTGCAACCCACTGTATATGTATTTATTTATTTTTAAAGAAAAGGTAAAAAGTAACTTAATATGTCAAACCACAATGGTTATGACCAGCCTAATAATAATACTGTAATCAGCTGACTGATTTTTACCATTAAAAATAAACGAAACTTTACGAAATAAACAAAACAACTTTCAACCTCATTAGTGTTAGTTACCTAGACATGCTAATCCACATGCTAATCCACAGGTAGCATTAAAATTCCTTTTGCAATTTAAGAACAAACGTAAGCTGCGTAATTTTAATCTAAAATATACTACATGTTTTTTGATCACAGACAAATTAAACTTTTAACTTTTTAGTTTTTTTACATTCTATTGGTTTTTAACATTCTGACTCCTTGTCAATAATAAATACACACTTAATGTTATTTACATTTACATTTAGGCATTTGGCAGACGCTCTTATCCAGAGCGACTTACATTTTTATCTCATTACAAATCTGAGCAGTTGAGGCTCAAGGGCCCAACAGTGGCAACTTGGTGGTTGTGGGGTTTTGAACCTGGGATCTTCCGAACCGTAGTCCAATGCCTTAACCACTGACCTACACCTGGCTACATTATATATTATACTATATATTATATTATATTCGGTGCAAAAATCACATTCACTGGCCGCTTTGTCTTCTTCATGGTTTTCTTATTCATTTGATCTGTGGCAGGCAAAGTATGCTACTGCCCCTTAAAGGTCTGGATGAATGATGTTTGGTAAAGTGTTTTTTCTGACCTGACACTGAGGCCTGGTGATGTCCGGCACATTTCTCTAACATAGTGGTTCTCAAACTTTCAAGCCAGCGACCCCTAATTGAAGATCGACAAGATCTCGTGACCCCCACTATCAAAAACAAGCAATAAACATAACAAGCTGTTCACAGTATTTTGACTACATTTACTAAACATCAAAATAATTTTAGCTTACCTTTCAATGGGAAGGGTGTACTTATTTTTGGCAGCACAAAAGCTTCATTCGTGGCCTGATGGTAGATACAGCTACCCGCATATCATCTTCCACATCATGACGTTATCGGTATTTATTTTTTATATGTAACAGTGGTGTAGATGCGGTTGGCTTATTTCACTAGTTTTGACGCGTAGCTAATGTCTTAAAGTTTCACTCACATGACAGAAGTCCGATCTCTTTGTCTTTTGTCGTTTATTTGTCAGCATCAAAGAATCAACACTTCATACAGTCGTCTTGAGTAAATCCACTATTATTACAGACACCAGTTGCTGCATCTTGCAAATCTCTGAGTTTTACAACAACCTGTTTGCTGTATCTTGTAGATTACAATCTTGGCTTGGGTATCTAACAATACTCTTGTTGTTTCTTACATTCCCAGCTTACGTTAGCTTACGGTTACAACAACCTCGTTGCTGTATTTTACATTTCTAGCTTACCGGGAGCTCTCACTAGCTGACGGTCTAAAGCTTGTGTTTCCGTAGCCTTCCAAATCTATACTGAGCTTTCTAGCATATGACAGTCACACAAATGCATGTAATAGTAGAATGACATCACAGACCAACCTACGATTATCAACTTATGATGCATGACTAAGAAATATAAAGCTTATGGCTTATGTAATGTGGTGGAAATTCTGAAACCAATATTAAGATCATACACTGGGTAAGAGCAAAGTAACAAAGGTTTTAATTTAAACTTCTGCAGAAGGACCAGTCTCATACAGCAAACAGTTGCAGCATAGAGAAAGGTGATCTCTTTCTCTAGCTGACCTATTTTATACACAAACATCTCTGTTAACATAATCAACGCCCCGTACGTGAAGTTCCTACATTCAAACTCATGACTCTTTATCTGCCCCAGACTAGATGTCCATACCTTATCATTTATTCAGGGACAACTACAATCAGGTTGTTTCTATTCTGTTCTCGGCCTTGTGTCTCTAAGTTTCGACAAACAAGTTCAAACTTCTAACGTCTACGTTACACACTTACTACAAGGATCAGAATTAATACATAATTAAAATATGATTTTTCCATTACAATTTCCCCCTTTTGTCATTCTATGACAACCTAAATATTTTAATTCTACAATTCAAAACAATACTAATAAGCTATGCATTAGGTAAATTTCATCAGATATTGTCTCTCCAACCTGGGTTTTTAACAACATCACCACTAGCACTCTAATGCACACAGAGGACACTACAGCTGTCTTTATGGGGATAGACCCCTGACACAAAAGCATAAAAAAAATTTGCAACCTACTTAAATATACATGCTTGACATTTCTCTAAAGATTTACATTATGTCTTCTTCCATATCATGATCTAAACATTCAAAATGATAGTCACCGGAATTTTGAACTCTGTCAGAAGTCGGGTCGTCCCAGTCCGTTTTCCGTTTTATGTTGTCAGTCTGTCTTAACATTTAATAATTTACTGTGTTCAGAACTAGTCCCTGTATACATCTGCAAATACAGGGTGTTATACAGAGGCCTAACAAGATTATAATCCCAATTGGTAAAACACTATAAACGAGCCAATAACTCCAGCCTCCCCATAATTGCGTTAACCATGAGATCCAAGACTCTACTTGGGGAGGTGGTTGCAAAGCCTTCTTCATGCGGTTTATGATGTTGCTGATATTCTGATGATCGTCATTGAAAGGCGTGAAAGGCCTTTACGGTGTCATTTTTTAGTATTAGTAACATGTATGCTAAACCATTTACCTTGTTTAGGGCTACAGCTGTTCCTCCGCCGAGGAAGAGTGACCAGCCTACATTTGCTCCTGGGCTAGTCCATGGGTTTCCTAAAGTGTAACCATGAAATTTAATAGGGACATCTCTTTTTCTTCTATTCTCTGACATCCGTGGCCCCCACGAATTTTCTGTGTGTACTGACACACTAGGAGTTACATATGCAGGATAACATGAGCCTGTCCAATTGAAATTTCTTAACAGGCAATGGGGAGCAATAGCTCCCTGGGGCATCAAAACATAGGTTATTGGAATAATTACACTCAGGGACTGCTGGGTTTGGCCTCCCTGTTTGTTTGTAGTATTCAGATATCTGTAAGATGGCCATGGTGGTTATCGGTATAATACAAGACGTGTTGTCTGCATTTGCTTCTGCTGCTGTGACATTATTTAGGGGCAGTGCTACCCAGCCCGAGGACATGACATGGCATACACAACACAAGAGGTTGTGTATGTCTGTTATATTATCAGCAATGTCTAATGATAGGGCACATTCCCAATTTCCCTGCACATCTATTGAGATTAGTGTTATGTCTTTTTATCATGCTGTCTCTTCTCTTTATTCTAGTTAAATGCATGTGGCTTGAGTTTGTTAAATAGACTTTACCATCGCTGTTTCTCTCCGAATTCTCAATAAGTAGGCACATCAGGGTAACCATAACTATTATTATTCCTAAAGTTACCCAAATTGCTTTGGGGTGTTTTCTCATTTGTAACCAAGGGTCCAGTCCAGCTAATTCAATGTCTGTAGTGTGAATAATCTCAGTCACTAATATTCTCCGTCCTCTAAAACAGTCTTCTATCCTGTCAGTAGTTACAACACTTACTTTTAACTCTAATTACTTTTATATGTCACCAATGTTACTCCGTGCTACTGCTACTTTGACACCTTACAATTTCTTCATGTGTTGTCCTCAAATGTAGTGTACTTATTGTTGTGATGAATTTGATTGGAGAGTCGTGGTTTAGCGTTGTTTCTGTCCACTCTAGTTGGTTCTCCTGACCCATGCATTTTGCGTGCAGGTGAGGGTCTGTCGGGGTTTACAGGAGAGGTTACTAGCACGTCACTGTTCACCCTTGGTGACCTCGGTGTTGATTTCTCTTAGGTTCTGGAACATGTTTGGGGTTGCTGGCGTGTACCCCATCTCTGTTTCCACTACTTTTACTTCTTTTTGTGGTGTTAGGAGCACTGTCAGTGGGCCTGTATTAAAAATAAATCCTCAAAGAGTTTTGCACAATAACATAACATTTCATCTTCACAATGTCCTTTTACTTTTCGTGTGCTCTGGCTTCATCTTAATTCCTTTATCTACAGTACAGTATGTTATTAGTAACACAAATGCTTATTCCCCCTTTTGACACATGGTCCTTACACGTGTGTCAACTTAGCATAGAAAGAAATAGCTTTATAGGTAGACATGGCTTGTGATTGGGGTCGTACCAAACCCCTTCTGTCAAAACACATCCCGCTTTTCTCCAGAGTGTTTCCTCTCCTGGAGTGACTGTAGCTCTGAAGCTCTTCAAGGTTAGCTGTGGGGGTGAGAGCATTAGACACACACATGTTATGGTTATAGGAAAGGGGAAGTTTGGCCACGGCCTTCACTGCTGCATCTGCTTTTCTGAAATAGAATAAAATTTGTTAGTTTGAGCATTACATTTACACTATTTAAATTTCATGTGCTATAACTATGACAAACTCCTGTTAGCACCTATTTCTCTATCACAAAATATTGTTCCATCCACGTTCATTTTATATCCGGATTCTGTAGTGGCGCTTACTGTGGATCAATCCTAGTGGAACAAAGTTGTTTAACAGTGAAAGAAAGGAGTTAGAGGGTTAGAACTATACATCTTTCCACATTGATATTTAAAATTTAGTATTGTACTTTAACCACTCTGTTGCAAATAAGTGTGATTCTTCTCTGTATAAAAGATACTGAAACTTCATGAACTAGAAATGTCAAATTACTGTAGCCCACTATATATCTTTATTCTACACCTGCCTTCTCAGCTTCTGGTACTGGACATAAACACATGGGTGATGCTGCTGCTACAGGATCTGATTTGGCTGAGAAGTGAGATAAAGATCTAATTGTTTTTCTCTCTTTCTCTCTGTTTTTTTTCTGCAGCCAGTCTGAAATCATGCAACAATTCTTTTCATCAACAGTTTTTGTAAAAGGCCTTTTATAATTTGAAATGTCCAATATTAAAGTAGTTTATACTGCCAAATTTGATTCAATTAAAGATTGTTCTTGCTTCCGGAGTTCAACTAAGTGCACTGTGAGCCAGTAGACCCTTCCCATGAGTGTATAGCTCACTGGGGCCTCGAGGATTGTATAGATCAAAATAACTTTTCTGTAATAAAACACTTTTACTTTTTACATTTCTACTTTAGCGTCAATTTTCTTATTTGTTTTAGAATATTTTGGACTACTACTGTACTTGGATCCAAAGTTTTATCTTGTCCCAAAACAATTTGACCTAAGATATGACTTGTATGTGCGAATTGTAGCTTTTATATGGTTTGCTTTATGACCTTGTTCTGCTGGACAATAAGAAGTTGCTGATGTTTACCATGACAACAGCTTTAAAATAAAGAATTAAACACTGGAATTATTTCAGTTAAAGACTCGGGTAGATACAGTATGAAGTTTGTAGGGCCTAAATTTTACTTTGGGGTGATCACCGCCAGTTCACTTCCCTTAATTAAACCTACATCGTGCTTGCCATTTGCCCATACATTTTAGTGAGTAATTATAAACATAAATTCTTTTTTAAAAAAGAAAAGAAAAAGTTCCGCATGCTGATAACTTAATTTTTTCTGCCTGGCCAGGTCTTGTGACTGTAAGTACTGTAATATATACAGTTCTTTTATACTTTAACACATGATTTTTCAGCATTGCATCAGCATTTGTTTCTCTGTGGCTGTAATGTAATGTCAGATAAGACGTTCATTCTCAATCACTCTCATTCATACCACATGTCACTCAAACGCCCAATATTTATTTATTTTTTATTTATTTTTCCTCATCCTTATTACTTTTATCCAATAACACATTAGGGGTGTCCCTACTGTGATTAAGCGACATTACTGTGACACTTTACTGTGCTACATTTTCTCATGTGCACACTGCTTATCTCTACATTAACTACACATCTGAGCTTATCTTTAAAAAAATGAGATATGTGACACATATCTAATATCATAATGTGTTTACTGGTATATATTTGTCTATCACCGTAGCATTTACTGAACTCATAGTTGAAGTGCAGAGCTTCCATTCATACACATACAACAGGGGCAACGGATCACATTTCACAAGAGTGAAATCCTCAGGCTCAATACTGGTTTAGTCTCAAGAGTTTTATACCTAATTTACATATGAAATCTTCACCCCAATAGATTTACTGGGCAGCAATAAGTGCAAAAAAATCTAAATTTATCATCATGTACACCTGGAAAAAGCCACACGCTTGGCTTTATGAGGCTCTTTTCAGATGCATGTCCTGAAGTGCCCACAGAGTTCAGGAATCTGCCACTCTGTTTCACTAAACTGTCAAATTCACACACTTTAATGACTGAATGACCTGCATGGAATGTAGCTAAATGAATTTTGTTTGTCATGGAGCTGCAATTCCATTGTTGGCATTTTACTGATATTGTATACTTCAAGATCATACGTAGCATGTGTGGATGTTTCTAAGATACAAACGTGAATTGAATCATTGAAAAAGATAGCAAGCTTTTCTTCATTGCGATCAGAGCAAGAAGTGTTAGTAGGAAAAAATAATTATTTTTGACTCACCCTCTCCTTCGGGTCTGCTCCCCATGCCCCCGGCCTTTTTCTGTCAATTTCCACCCTGATCCTCACCTCTCCTAATCCATTCCTCTCCTCTGCTCCTTCTCGGACAGTCTCTAATCCAATGGTCTTCACTTCCGCATGCATAACAGCCATTTGTTCTCCCACGTCCACGGCCACGGCCTCCTCGTCCTCTTCCACGTCTCCTGTACTGTACATCCGCAGTTTGTCTTACCATCTGCAACACTGCCAGCTGTGCATTGTGACTCTGGTCTTCTCTCTTCCTGTTGCGCTTATCTTGTTCTTGTGATACCAGCTTTTCCGCATGTATTGCATGTTGTTCAATGAGACTAAGTTTTCCAGTGTCCCATCCAACGCATGTGTTTTTCACCTTCTGAGCGATGTCCTCCTGTAATCCATTTATGAAACTGTTCCTCAAATGTGCTTCATACGGTGAAATTGCTGCCACAGACATGTCTGCAGGCCTCTCCAACCCACTGTTCGCATCATGTACCTCAGTGAGACGGGTGAGATAGTGTGACACGCTCTCTCCTGGTTGTTGTTTGCACATTGATATTTTAGTCATATCCATTTTTGCTGGGAACGCTTCTTTACACGCTGCTGTAAGGCACACCACAAAACCGTTAAATGCTTGGTTTTCTTCATGATCAGCCTGAGCTCGCCGTGCGAAAACATTGTCCGTTGGCCAGGAATACTTAATCTTTGCAAAGTCCGCACCTAGTTTTCTCCCCAAAAGTCGTCGCATTTCATAAGATGTCGGGCGAAACTCTGAGCAAAATCTGCTCATTTCATCACCGAATTTCTGTCCTCCCATCTCTCTCGGGTCTGGGAGTTGTCCATGTGCATTTTCGATGTCCTTTATTGTCCATGGTCGGTGAACAAGCATCGCTGTGCCATCCGCCCCTGCTACAGTTGTTACAAAATCGGAGCGTCGTATTTAACGTCGCCACCGCATTACGGCATGTGCATTTGCTGTGCATTTGCTTGCTTTTACCACTGAGTGGCGCTATATAACTACAGACTGACGCCTCATGCCTTACATTCTCTGTCTCATTAATGAGACGTGTCCCATTAAATAATACACGTAGTAGCCGATAACATCAAGTGAAACACTGTAGTTGATCGAATTCATAATCACAGTACTATAATTACAGTACAAATGTAGAATTCAAATTAAATCAAATCTTATTAAGATCAAATTTAAGCACAATAAATATTAACACAGTGAGCCTTTAGATTTTATCACGTGTAATTAGAAAAGAAGTGGGTATGGTTTTATTTAAATATAATTTTCTAAACCAATAAGATAAAAATAACACCAAGTTATTATTATAACAGGCTTACTTCGTCACTTATCCAGAGCTTGCTTTATTAACCTTGCCTTATTTAACGTTACTTGGGTGCATTGTCTTTAAGTGCTCGCTTGGTGTAGCGGTTAGAGCACACGGTCAGTGATACACAAAGCGCCGGTTCGAATCCCGAGGGATGATTTTTTAAATTTTTTTATTTTAATTATAGCAAAATTAAAATAAAAAAAATTGTTGTATTTTGATTTTGCTTCAGCATACTATAGAAAAAACAGCAAACTCGCACGCAACCAGTTTGTATTCTTTAAATTTAGGGGAGTGACGGCTCGGTCTGCTGCTGCTGCGTGTGTGTGTGTCATTATACTGATGAAAAGTGGTGGCCATCTGCCGTACCGGGAGTTTTGATTTACGACAGCTGTTTACGGCAGTGTAGTCCAGTGCGGGAGATGCATTGTGGGTAATGAGGTCCGGTGTTACATCTGTTACATTTTTGATAACAATAGTTTTTTTACAAACATTTCTAAACCAATAAGATCAAATGACACCAAGTTTAAAACAGATAAAATACACGTGCAAATAGTATAATTGTATAACAGGCTTACTTCGTTACTTATTTAACGCTTGCTTTCAAAGAAGTCGAGTGGCTTATTAACATCACGATGGTGTGTTGTCTCTTAGTGCCTGGTTGGTGTAGCGGTTAGAGCTCTCGGTCAGGGATTTACAAAGCGTCGGTTCGAATCCTGGCTGATGCTGTTTTAAAAAATTGTTCTATTTTAATTTTACTCAGCAAACAAACAGCAAACAAAAAAAAATTATTATTCAGAGCACGATATACAACCGTAATGAGTCCCGTAACCGGCTTATACAGCTGGCATGTGACCAACGTATTTAACCGTGATGAGTCCATAAAATCAGTAGCAGCTAATAATTACTAATTACTTTAGTTAATGCTGCTACTGATTTTATTCCAGTTTACCTGTTCAGGTTGATTGCGATTCTTTTTAAAATATTGTCTCAGTTTTATATGTTGTTCGTCTTGATGGTTGTCTTCTTTTCACTTGGCTCAATTGACAACACTCAAATGCAAATTATTCACCGTGAATCAGCTGTTCTCACCTATCCATTCAGAGAAACTGAATGAGCTGAAATGAGCCTTTGTTTCACGACCGCGACACCCCTCTCTCTCACGCACATACAGTACAGAGTAGACCAAATCATTACAGTACATACTTTATCCAACGAACATGAAAAATATCCACATAATGATGAGTTAAGAAGCATTGCTTAATTTTCGTTTAGACAGACTGTTTGTATCTGATTATTGGTATTATTAAAGAACAGCAGCACAAACAACAACACAAGGGCTTGTACAGCAAGACACATTTTTATTATTTTGCAAAGAGTTAAATTTGTAACAGTAAAAGGCATCCGAATTTAAATATATAAATTACTAGAAACAAATTGAGCACACTATCAGAATAAAAAATAGAACAAATCAAATGTATTTTACACATACACAAGGAGGATAATGATACCGAGTTTATATTAAAATATCAAATATTGTAATATTGTTTTTGTGTTATTATAAATAATGAAATGCAGTAGGCTGTTATGGTCATCATCAAAAGAAAATATATTAAGTAACAGATAATATTAGGTTTATGTTTCAAATTAGATAAAATGCTGATTTTCCAGCAGTAAAATTATTGTATCTCTACAGTTTACAAAACCTCCGCTGCGTGTATTCATTCACAGTCTCCAGAGCACGCACAGAGAAATAGGAGACTGTGGTTTAGGAGTGGATTGGAGAGAAGAGAGCTGTTCAGTTACTATAAAAAAAAATCTAAAAAAATATATAAAAACATAATATGATCTTTTTGAGTTATGAGGTTTTTTTTATTATACATAAGACAACCTTTCAGTTTTGTAAATATTCTAGTTATAGTGTGTTAAGTTTTTCTTTAGGTTAAACGGTTTTGAGAATTAGACCATCCAGCTAAGATCAATATTATGTCGTTGATTGATAAAATCTGGATTAAGGATATTTTATTTTGTTTTATTTATTTAATTTGTATTTTTCATCTTCCCCCTGAGGGATTGCCACCTTATTGTGGTCAGGGGATTTGCGTGCCTCAGTGCTTGAATGTTTACCGAGGGCTCAAGGGAGGTGTGTCTGTGTGTGTGTGTGTGTGTCTGTGTGTGTGTGCGTGTGCGCTGCCTGTCCTTTTTTCAGCGGATTTTTCCGCTACCGCAGATCAGTTTATCAACTTGTAATATATAAATTTTAGGAATATATTAACATGTGGAGACATCATTATATGTTGAATGGAACTTGTAAGCCTTTGAATGGTGTTAAAAATACTTGCAAAACAAGTATTGCAGCCATACATTGGAGGGAACTTCTGAGGTGGTCAGTGCTTGATGGCACGGTCGGTCGGAGGGGGTTGTGATCACACCTATAGATCTTTTGTTCTAGGCTATCGGTCAAATATCTCTCCACTTGGAAGCAAAAACATGCAAGGGATTTCAGCATCTCGACGCACATACTAAGCTGTTTATAAAGTAGACACTTTGTTTTTTCATTTTGTAATCTTTCCCGTGTTTACCGTGTACTGTACAATGTATATTCATTTTTTTAATGAATTACTGTAAATACTACACATTCCGTTGATTTACCAGAAATTACTTTTCTGTTTTTTGTGTGTGCTAAACTAAACTTCAGGGTCAAAGTAATAGCGATTTTATTTGAAAAGTATTATATATTTACAATGCTGATAAGTTCAAGCTTAGATTCATATATAAACTGCTTCAAAGTCTTTCCACCCCGTGACAGCTGTAGGCTGTAGACAGCAGTAGGCTGTTATGGTCATCATAATTTTCTTTAATAAATAAGAGAAAACATTGTAAGCTGTGGCTGGAGACATCGTTTCTGCAGTACTCCTGGTCGGTGTTAGAAAGTCTGGGGTTGGGGTGTGTGCACAGTTCAACCGTGTACTAAGTGCACCTGCGTGTGCCTCTTTGCAGACTATTTTTTTGTTTATTTGTATATGTATGTTATTAATATTAATTTTTTAGAGATTGTGTGTGTGCGTGCACGGAGAGTGTGTGTTGATAAGTGTATGTGGATAAGTTGATAAGTGTATCAGAAAGCATTAAAATGTTCATTTGAATTAAAATGACACACACACGTCTGTATATACAGTATATCAATTACATATATATCAATTTCATTAGTTCGTTCATTCTATTTGAAGCTTCGGATGTTTTTTTTTTTTTTTTGGTTTGGTTAGATTAGTTCTGAACTCGCTTCCGTGAAACTATCGCTAAAACAATATACTGAGCCCTCCTGAGGATATAAAGCTTTATTATTGTGTTTGGATAAATAATCAGATCTACCACAGCAGGTAATAAACTATGGTGTGTCATAACCGAAGCAAACACCACGATTATACCTCGTTTCGTTTGACAGGAACGTGGTTCACTTGGCCGCGGTGTATTATAAACCTGTGGAATGTTTCACTGTTTATGTTCACATAAGAGGAATAAAAGCGAGTGAAATGTGGAAATGATGAGGACTAAACCAATGATTTCGGTAACTCCACTGAGTGTAACATCTGCATAGTGACACTGAACATCTTCACTTTTCCGTTTACCTCTGAAAAAAAAGCTGTATTTAGTTTGTTTATATTTAGAGTTTTTATAACAGTAGAAGAAGTATGCGTGCGCACGCACACACATAGACACACACACACACACACACACACACACACAGACACCTCCCTTGAGCCCTGCGTCTGTCGGATTTCAGCTGTCACGGGGTGGAAAGACTTTGAAGCAGTTTATATATGAATCTAAGCTTGAACTTATCAGCATTGTAAATATATAATACTTTTCAAATAAAATCGCTATTACTTTGACCCTGAAGTTTAGTTTAGCACACACAAAAAACAGAAAAGTCATTTCTGGTAAATCAACGGAATGTGTAGTATTTACAGTAATTCATTAAAAAAATGAATATACATTGTACAGTACACGGTAAACACGGGAAAGATTACAAAATGAAAAAACAAACAGTGTCTACTTTATAAACAGCTTAGTATGTGCGTCGAGATGCTGAAATCCCTTGCATGTTTTTGCTTCCAAGTGGAGAGATATTTGACCGATAGCCTAGAACAAAAGATCTATAGGTGTGATCACAACCCCCTCCGACCGACCGTGCCATCAATCACTGACCACCTCAGAAGTTCCCTCCAATGTATGGCTGCAATACTTGTTTTGCAAGTATTTTTAACACCATTCAAAGGCTTACAAGTTCCATTCAACATACAGTATAATGATGTCTCCACATGTTAATATATTCCTAAAATTTATATATTACAAGTTGATAAACTGATCTGCGGTAGCGGAAAAATCCGCTGAAAAAAGGACAGGCAGCGCACACGCACACACACACAGACACACACACACACACACAGACACACCTCCCTTGAGCCCTCGGTAAACATTCAAGCACTGAGGCACGCAAATCCCCTGACCACAATAAGGTGGCAATCCCTCAGGGGGAAGATGAAAAATACAAATTAAATAAATAAAACAAAATAAAATATCCTTAATCCAGATTTTATCAATCAACGACATAATATTGATCTTAGCTGGATGGTCTAATTCTCAAAACCGTTTAACCTAAAGAAAAACTTAACACACTATAACTAGAATATTTACAAAACTGAAAGGTTGTCTTATGTATAATAAAAAAAACCTCATAACTCAAAAAGATCATATTATGTTTTTATATATTTTTTTAGATTTTTTTTTATAGTAACTGAACAGCTCTCTTCTCTCCAATCCACTCCTAAACCACAGTCTCCTATTTCTCTGTGCGTGCTCTGGAGACTGTGAATGAATACACGCAGCGGAGGTTTTGTAAACTGTAGAGATACAATAATTTTACTGCTGGAAAATCAGCATTTTATCTAATTTGAAACATAAACCTAATATTATCTGTTACTTAATATATTTTCTTTTGATGATGACCATAACAGCCTACTGCATTTCATTATTTATAATAACACAAAAACAATATTACAATATTTGATATTTTAATATAAACTCGGTATCATTATCCTCCTTGTGTATGTGTAAAATACATTTGATTTGTTCTATTTTTTATTCTGATAGTGTGCTCAATTTGTTTCTAGTAATTTATATATTTAAATTCGGATGCCTTTTACTGTTACAAATTTAACTCTTTGCAAAATAATAAAAATGTGTCTTGCTGTACAAGCCCTTGTGTTGTTGTTTGTGCTGCTGTTCTTTAATAATACCAATAATCAGATACAAACAGTCTGTCTAAACGAAAATTAAGCAATGCTTCTTAACTCATCATTATGTGGATATTTTTCATGTTCGTTGGATAAAGTATGTACTGTAATGATTTGGTCTACTCTGTACTGTATGTGCGTGAGAGAGAGGGGTGTCGCGGTCGTGAAACAAAGGCTCATTTCAGCTCATTCAGTTTCTCTGAATGGATAGGTGAGAACAGCTGATTCACGGTGAATAATTTGCATTTGAGTGTTGCCAAGTGAAAAGAAGACAAACATCAAGACGAACAACATATAAAACTGAGACAATATTTTAAAAAGAATCGCAATCAACCTGAACAGGTAAGCTGGAATAAAATCAGTAGCAGCATTAACTAAAGTAATTAGTAATTATTAGCTGCTACTGATTTTATGGACTCATCACGGTTAAATACGTTGGTCACATGCCAGCTGTATAAGCTGGTTAAAGGACTCATTACGGTTGCATATCGTGCTCTGAATAATAATTTTTTTTGTTTGCTGTTTGTTTGCTGAGTAAAATTAAAATAGAACAATTTTTTAAAACAGCATCATCCAGGATTCGAACCGACGCTTTGTAAATCCATGACCGAGCGCTCTAACCGCTACACCAACCAGGCACTTAGAGACAACACACCTCCGTGACGTTAATAAGCCACTCGACTTCTTTGAAAGCAAGCGTTAAATAAGTAACGAAGTAAGCCTGTTATACAATTATACTATTTGCACGTGTATTTTATCTGTTTTAAACTTGGTGTCATTTGATCTTATTGGTTTAGAAATGTTTGTAAAAAAACTATTGTTATCAAAAATGTAACAGATGTAACACCGGACCTCATTACCCACAATGCATCTCCCGCACTGGACTACACTGCCGTAAACAGCTGTCGTAAATCAAAACTCCCGGTACGGCAGATGGCCACCACTTTTCATCAGTATAATGACACACACACACACACATGCAGCAGCAGCAGACCGAGCCGTCAGTCCCCTAAATTTAAAGAATACAAACTGGTTGCGTGCGAGTTTGCTGTTTTTTTCTATAGTATGCTGAAGCAAAATCAAAATACAACATTTTTTTTTTATTTTAATTTTGTTTTAATTAAAATAAAAAAATTTAAAACATCACCCCTCGGGATTCGAACAGGCACTTTATGTATCACTGACCGTGGGCTCTAACCGCTACACCAAACGAGCACTTAAAAGTGATGCACCCAAGTAACCTTAAATAAGGCAAGGTTAATAAAGCAAGCTCTGGATAAGTGCCGAAGTAAGCCTGTTATAATAATAACTTGGTGTTATTTTTATCTTATTGGTTTAGAAAATTATATTTAAATAAAACCATACACACTTCTTTTCTAATTACACATGATAAAATCTAAAGGCTCACTGTGTTAATATTTATTGTGCTTAAATTTGATCTTAATAAGATTTGATTTAATTTGAATTCTACATTTGTACTGTAATTATAGTACTGTGATTATGAATTCGATCAACTACAGTGTTTCACTTGATGTTATCGGCTACTACGTGTATTATTTAATGGGACACGTCTCATTAATGAGACAGAGAATGTAAGGCATGAGGCGTCAGTCTGTAGTTATATAGCGCCACTCAGTGGTAAAAGCAAGCAAATGCACAGCAAATGCACATGCCGTAATGCGGCGGCGACGTTAAATACGACGCTCCGATTTTGTAACAACTGTACTGGCGGCTGAGTCAACGACATCGCTAAACAGGCCGGAAGGCGAGATAGGGGCATTAAGGAGAAATGCATAGTCCTATCCTTGATGCGCCTGAGATTTAGCCACAGGTGCCTCCTGCGAACACCGTAGCAGCCATAAAACGGCCGATAACACGAGCCGTCTGCTTTGTTGCATGAAGAGACAAGTCTGTAGTTCGGCATAATTCCAATATGCCTTATCTTGAAGAGCCCCGCCAGTACTCAAGTCTCTCAGAAGGTCAGCCTGGTAGGCCTGCAAAACCGCCCTGGTGTGCAGTGGAGCACCAAGCCGACCTACTGCCTGAAAAGCTTTTCCCTCCAGGGAAGATGAAAGTCTACACAGCTAGAAGGGAAGTATAAGCTTTCCAGGAAGGATGATGTCCCAGGAGAGAGATAGCCTATGAAGTGTCTCTTCTATCTGGGCGCCATCATATAACCCCGCGCTTGCACATCAACTATATTTAAATAAATAAATAAGTTGATGGCAGGAAAAACACGGGATGAATACAGCTTACTCCATGAAAGGGTTAACTCATATGGAGAGAGCTAAGGGGTAGGGGAGAGCGTCGTTGAGGCTCCGCCCCCCGGCCACCCGACAGAACCTGCCGTCTACTGTTTTTTTTTTTTTTTTTTTTTTTTAGTGCTTAAGGCTATTTTCATCTCCGCTAAACAAGAGAGGAATCCTCGTGATGACAACGCGGAAGAAAAGGAGTTTTCTTACCTCCGTCTGCCGCAGCTCTGTCAGATGCACGAGTTTTAAGCCAGGAATGCGCGGCGGCTCAGAGCTTCTCACGGAATGCGGGGCGCACGCAGCACTAACCGAAGCAGTGTAGAGATCGCACTCCAATATGGATTATCACACACGGAGGGATATCTAGTTTAAACTCGCCATATTGGTGAGTTAAACACTTTCTTATTTTGCTGGTTTAAACACAGGCACGCTCACAACAAGACTGAAGACAAATGATCTGAGGTTTGTTGCCGGCTCACTTGTATTTATAACCTCCACCTGCATCTAATCAGATGACGTCACCTGACCAAGGTTATATACATAGCCAACCGGCAACTGGACAAAATGGTTCCCATAGCGTTTTCACGCAGCATCGAGTGTAGCCTTGAAAGGGAACCTTATTTTTCCTGGAGAGCTGGAAAAGTTCATCCATTTTGTTGGGTAGAGAGCGGAGATTCGCCAGATGTATACTCAGCAGCACAGTTCTAAAGCCGCGCTGTCTGAGCTTGACGAGCGCGAAGGCTCTCTTCCCCCATCTGCGCTTCTTAAAGCATTTCAACAGTGCAGCTGCTCCACTGGTTACAATGTTCAGCAAAACGTTAGCAAAATCGTTAAAACGTTATAGAAAAAATAGCAATAGAAAATTTTGTGATGTGTCCTGCTGACTGTTCAGCAGTTCATCCCTGGTATAAGTGATTACATTTGAGAAACAAAAAACGGGACAAACTAACAAAAACAGTAAGACAAATGGAGAGCTCCACTCCGAGGCAGCCATCCGTATATATATTTATATATACACAAGTGAAACTTGAAAATCTATTTATTTAGCCAAGCAATTTTGTAAATAGATTTGCCGTAGGTAAAGAAGCAGATCTGCAGGACTCATGGATGTAGAGTATTATGGTGAAGTGATGTTTAGATGACCATGGGATTACTGTACTCAATTGGCCAGCAAACTCGCCTGACCTGATCTATGGGGCATTGCCAAGAGACATGAGATCTAACAATGCAGAAGTGCTGAAGGCCACTATTGAAGCATCTTGATCTTCCATAACACCTGAGCAGTGCCACAGGCTGATAGCTTACATGCCACACCGCATTGAGGCAGTAATTGCTACAAAAGAAGCCAGAACCAAGTACTGAGTACATATGCATACTAATACTTTTCAGAGGTCCGATATGTTCTATGTAAAATCCTTGTTTTATTGATTGCATGTAATATTTTAATTTTCTGAGATTGGGGATTGGGGGTTTTCATGAGCTGTAAGCCATAATCATCTCAATTATGACAAATTACGGTTTGCACTATCTTGCTTTGCATGTAACGAGTCTCTCATATATTAGTTTCACCTTGTAGAGCAGCCACACAAAAGGGACTCCTTCAACAACAGGAAAATGGTCATGGAGCTAATGCTGCTCACCTGTGGCCGAAGGTGTGCCCTAGCGGTTTCTCTTCCCCCATTGACAGTGGTTTGGTCACCGGGCAAGTTCCCGCGCATGCGCGATCGCGACGCTAGGGAACCCGGAAGTGACGTGGGTCACATGAGCCGGCATAAAGCCGGAACCGGCATAGAAGCTGGCACGCAGAGATGAGGACAGTGCGCTGCATGTTTTTTGAAGCTGAGAGCCTGATTGCGGATTACCTTGTGATAATTTCATTCAGTACCCAGCTCATTCCGTTTCTCGATCTTCCAGACCTACCATCGTTATCTGGTGAGATCGAACCATCTCTCCAACTCACCATCTTCATACCTTTTGCCGTTTTTCAGACTCTGGACTATCACACACACTCACACACCCGCATACATCACACACACTCTATAGTTGTATTATATTTGTATATATTGGTTTGTGGTGCACCGTGTTTGTTTATTTCTTTATTCATTTTGATAATACACTTGGTTTAATTTATTACAATTGTTTTGTGTCGCGTCGTGTTTTGTCCAGCTGCGGTTGCGCAATACCGGAAGTGTGGTTTTCAAGCCCCTATTTGGATTCCCGAATCCGTTCTTTTGTAACCAAGCGATTAATACAACCCAAGCGTTACATAGTGGTGGCCCGTACGTACGGGGAATCTGTATTTTGGGGTATTTTCCGGTTTTGTGTGGCGTGGCTGAACAAGATGGACGCCGCTAATACTAAGGCTAATGCTAGCAGTGCTGCTAAGGCCGACTTTGTAGTGGCTAATAACAGGCTGGATGACATAGATGATGCATTTGATACACGCCGTAACCCTACAGCTGAATTAACTTCATTGATTAGTTCATTATATATATCAGATAACCATGATATTGACAATAATGATGACGATGATGATGATTTTATTGTTCATGGGACTGATATTGGGGTAGTGCACACACTACAGAAGGAACTGTTTCAATGTAAGATGGACTTGGGGGCGCTTACTGATAAAGTGAGCTCTATGGAGAAGGATTATAGACAATCCCTGGACAGCAGTCTCAACAGGGAAATCAGTCTTCGTGACGCAGTGGACACAAGCTTGGAAGGGCTGCAGCGCTACTGCCAGGAGGCTCTCGATAAAATGGAGAGAGCCACCGTTGACTGTTTTCTATGGCGTGACGTCATCTGGGAAAACCGGATGAAGAGACCGCGGCTCACTTGTACGCCCAGCGACCACAGGTTACAGGCCTGCACCCCTGCATCCCCTCCAGCTCCTGCACAACATCTGCCCAGCACTTCAACCACTACAGCTACGGCGAAGGTAAAGCCACCAAGCACGCATGCCAGCAACGACGTTCCTACTGGTGTTCCCGCTCATTCCTCGGCTCTGCTCTCCTCCCCACTTTCTTCTTCTTCTTCTCTTCATGCTCGACCATCCATCTGCGTGGAGTTTCCAACCTTCTGCGACGCGTCAGAGACAGCTGAGGTGAGGAAATTCATCGAGCAAGCAGAGAAGTACATAGCAATCAGACCCCTGACCCGACCAGAGCTGCTGGGAACCCTCGGCTCGGTTCTACGAGGGCCTGCTCTGAGTTGGTGGAAGGCGGAGAAGGGCAAGGTGAAGGACTGGCAGTTGTTTAAACAGGCATTCCTGGCGGCGTTTATACTGGATGACGACCTCGATGAAGAGGAAGACAACCTGAGGTCTCCGGTACAGCAGCCAGCGCAACGCCAGCGAGACTTCGCCGATGACCCCCCCCCTCTGTCTCATGGGAAAACCTGATATCTCAGAGGAAGAACTAGTGGGGCGAACCCGGGAGAACAGCAACAGGAGAGTGGCGTTAAGAGGAGCGGCGAGCACCATGGAACAACAGGTGGAGAGTGGCGCTAGGGGAGAGAAAGATCGCGAGGACCGCTTTAATCCGTGTCCAGATGCCATACCCCGAGCACACCCGCCGCTGAAAGGAGCTGACACCCCACGTCTACCCACCACGTCCACTAAAGAGGCCTCCAACTTACCAAGCGACCTGAGCGAGATCATCAAAGCCCAACAGAACGACCCAACTATCACGAAGCTGCTCTCAAAAGATCACTCAAGAGGCACACAAGATCAGAGGGTCACCTTCGAATGTCATCAGGGCGTGCTGTATCGCCGGGTACCAGTAAGGCACGGGGAGAAAATCCAGCTCGTTGTCCCCCAGTCTCTAATAAAGATTTTTCTTTATTACTACCACGACAATCCACTGGGAGGAAACTGGGGACAACTGAAGACCCTGCTGAGGTTACTAGAGGTGGCGTGGTGGCCGATGGTGCGGAAAGACGTCTGGCGTTATACCAGAGCTTGCAGCATTTGCCAACGACACAAGACACAACATCCATCACCATCCCGACTAAGACTTATCACGGAGGAGGGCCTACAAGGAGACAAACCATCCAGATCCACACATGCCAGATATCAAAATACCCGGAGGAAAGCAGCGCACTTTCAACCGGGAGAACTGGTGTGGATCCAAACTCGACCTCTCTCCTCCACAGCAAAAAGATGTTCTGCGCAGCTAGCGCCCAAGTGGGACGGTCCAGCAAAAATACAAAGAGGTAAAAGACCAATTAAATACACAATGTCTTGGGGCTACCCACAAAAAGCCGAGGATTACAGTGTGGCGAATCTCATCCGCTTGTACGGACGTTCTCCTCAGACGCCGGAAGCTTGGGGGGGGGGTCTATGTAGCGCAGCCACACAAAAGGGACTCCTTCAACAACAGGAAAATGGTCGTGGAGCTAATGCTGCTCACCTGTCGCCGAAGGTGTGCCCTAGCGGTTTCTCTTCCCCCATTGACAGTGGTTTGGTCACCGGGCAAGTTCCCGCGCATGCACGATCGCGACGCTAGGGAACCCGGAAGTGACGTGGGTCACATGAGCCGGCATAAAGCCGGAACCGGTGTAGAAGCCGGCACGGAGAGATGAGGACAGCGCGCTGCATGTTTTTCGAAGGTGAGAGCCTGATTGCGGATTACCTTGCGATAATTTCATTCAGTACCCAGCTCATTCCGTTTCTTGATCTCCCAGACCTACCATCGTTATCTGATGAGATCGGACCATCTCTCCAACTCACCATCTTCATACCTTTAGCCGTTTTTCAGACTCTGGACTATCACACACACACACTCACTGTAGATGCGGTCATATTATTTCACTAGTTTTGACGCGTAGCTTTGGTTTAAAGTTTCACTCACACAACAGAAGTCCGATCTCTTTGTCTCTTGTAGTTTATTTTGTCAGCATCAAAGAATCAACACTTCATACAGTCGTCTTGAGTAAATCCACTGTGATTACAGACACCAGTTGTTGTATCTTGCAAATCTCTGACTTTTACAACAACCTGTTTGCTGTATCTTGTAATTTACTGTCTGAGCTTACAAATATAACAACACTCTTGCTGTGTATATCCACTTACGGGACCTTACGGTTACAACAACCTAGTTGCTGTATCTCACATTCTTAGCTTACCGGGAGCTCACCTTAGCTGACGGTCTAAAGCTTGTGTTTCCGTAGCCTTCCACATCTAAACTGAACTCTCAATCATATCACAGTCACACACATGCATCTAATAGTAGAATGACATCACAGACCAACTTATGAGTGTCAAAATGGATGCATAACTTAGAAATTTAAAGCTTATGGCTTATGTAACAAACTTAATGCTTAATGCTTTACTAATGACTAGAACAAGGTAGAATAAATGAAATAACAAATAAAATAAAATAAACACAACACCAAATTCATAACAAGAACAATATGGCTCTTACACTCACACACCCGCATACATCACACACACTCTATTTATAGTTGTATTATATTTGTATATATTGGTTTGTGGTGCACCATGTTTGTTTATTTCTTTATTCATTTTGTATAATACACTTGGTTTAATTTATTACAATTGTTTTGTGTCGCGTCGTGTTTTGTCCAGCTGTGGTTGCGCAATACCGGAAGTGTGGTTTTCAAGCCCCTTTTTGAGTTCCCGAATCTGTTCTTTTGTAACCAAGCGATTAATACAACCCAAGCGTTACAACCTTTTAAGTTGTATTACTGAAATAAATTAACTTTTGCACAATATTCTAATTTTTTGTGTCTTACCTGTATATACACCATGTCAAATTCATCAAATTCTAATTTTATTTGTCACATACACAGTACGATATGCAGTGAAATGCTTATACGACTGCCAGTGACCTTAAAGAGTAGTAAAAGCTTATACATAAGAAATAATATGAATAAAAGAAATATGTTAAGAAAAAAAATATTACTAGTAAAATAGTAAAATATGCTGTACAAAAGTAAAATATACTGTGATATGTCACGTTCTGTTAGGTGTTGGACTGTGGGCAACAGTTGAGGCATAGACGCAGAGGGGGATAAGATGTAACAAAGAACGTCTTTAATAATCAAAACCAAACTAACATGAATAAAACATGAACAAAAGAAGTTGGCTAAAAATGTGGAGCGTGCTATAAACAGAACTCAAAATACTTAGACATAAGACTAGGGATTACACACACTGATACAATACAGACATGGGATAGAGACTGGACTAGACAAGACACACTAAACAGACTAGCGGACTAAACACAAGGGACTATACATGCAAGGGATAAACAAACACAAGACAGCCTTGGCTAGGTCTACTAGCTGTTACGCCCATTGGCTGCTAAGCTAGCTAGTAGCTAAACAGACCAATTGCTAAACAGGCTAGTAGCCTGAGACCCAAGAGACAAACATACAAGATACACAGCAGACTAGGTATGAAACAGACTAAGAACTCTAAAGGTTAGTGGCTAAACAGGTTAGTACCTAAACATACTAAGAGCTAAGCAGACGAGGAGACTAGACATACTCGAAGACTAGACAGACTATGACCTAATCAGGTTAGTAGTGTTCTGGTTATTATTTACACAGACTAATAACTAAACATGCAATGGGGGTTACTTACACAGGAGGGTACATACATAAGGCTAATTCTCCTAGAGGCTAATCCTACTAAGAGACACAGAGACAAAGCCATATTAATATAAACAAACTGAACTTAAGGCTCCAGAAACCAAAAGGCCAACTATAATTAAACCACTTAACAGAACTCACGTTAAGGCCTTGGGATGAGCATAGGGATAAGCCAGTGGACAGATGAGGTGCAGAGGGAGATGAGGTTTGGATCACTGGAAGCACAGGAGCAGCATGTGTAGCTCCAACCATCATGAAGCGGGATGGGTATAGGTGTACCAGAGTATGAGGTTATGGGATGAGTTACGTGTATGCCAGATTAAAAAGATGCGTCTTGAGTAGATTTTTGAACTGGGAAACCCGTGTCTGCTCCCCGAACACTGTCTGGAAGGCTATTCCAAAGCTAAATATTAAACCGCCCTACCCCCTTTTGTAGATTTAGAAATTCTGGGAACTACTGTACCAGAAGTCCGGAGTTTTGTGATCTTAAAGCGTGTGGTGGATTGTAGCGTATCAGAAGACTGGTTAGGTATGTGGGAGCTAAACCATTTAAGGCTTTGTATGTAAGTAACACTATTTTGTAATTTATTCTAGACTGAACACGTAGCCAGTGCAGGGATGATAATATAGGGGTTATGTGATCATATTTTCTGGAGAACCCTGGCAGTTTCCCAGAACAAACAGCTATTTATAACAAGTCTAATGAGCTTCCTGAGTTCAGGTGAGCATCCGTGTCACCTGACTGAGGTGCCTTCTGGGAAACTGTGTCTACAACCAAAAACTACAAACTAAACACAGTGCCCTCTACATTTACATTTAGGCAGATGCTTTCATTCAGAGCAACATTTTTTTTTATCTCATTACACATCTGAGCAGTTGAGGGTTAAGGGCCTTGCTCAAGGGCCCAACAGTGGCAACTTGTGGGGTTGTGGGGTTTGAACCTAGGATCTTCCGAACCGTAGTCCAATGCCTTAACCACTGAGCTACCCCTGGCCCTGGCCCTCTAGTGGGCAACGCTCACATGATAAAAGAAATACATTATAAAAAATAAGATTAACTAGTGCAATGTAATGTACAAAGTAAAAGTAAGATATACTGTACAAATAAGAACAAAATATCAATATAAAACAAAATATCAATATACCAAATATAGAAATATAGAAATGAAAATAGAAATGGAAATTTGTCAAAAACAGAAATTTGGAATTTTTTTAAATGGCTGTGGTGTGCAAATATGCATAAAAAGTGACTTCGTGAAATGTCTTATTTAAAGTGATTTGTGCAATGGTCCATGGATGAAAAATATAAATATATAGTGCAGTGTGCATGAATGTGTCCAAAGTGGCCATGAATGCCCAGTCAGTGTTGGATGTTGCAAAAAGATGGGAATTAGTCCTGTGTTGTGTTGTGGTTGAGAGACCTTATCGCCTGCGGGAAGAAGCTCTTCCTCAGTCTCTCTGTGTTGGCCTTCAGAGAGTGGAATCGCTTCCCAGATTGCAAAAGAGAGAACAGTCCATTGTTTGGATGGCTGAGGTCCTTCACCATCTTCCTGGCCTTGGCCCAGCACCGCTTGGTGTAGATCGAGTGCAGATCAGGGAGCTCAGTGCTGATGGTGCACTCATCTGATCGCACTACCCTCTGTAGAGCTCGTCTGTCCTGCATGGTGCTGTTTCCAAACCAGGTAGTGATGTTTCCCATCAGGATGCTCTCTATGGTGCAGGAGTAGAAATTCCTGAGCACCTTGGAGGGGAGTCTGAAGTCTCTCAAGCGTCTTAGGTTATAGAGACGCTGCTGGGCCTTTTTTACCACGGTGTTGATGTGACAGGACCATGACAGGTCCTGAGTGATTGTCAGAACTAACCCGATGGCGACCAGAAAGACGTTGCTTAGCAGTTAGCCCTGTAGCGTGCATGGTAAACCCAAACGCAGATGGACACGAGTGGGCAGGATAATCGCGCGATTTGATCTAAGAACTCTCATAATAAATGAGTAAAGGAAAGACACAATCTAACCCTCGTTCTATAAACACACACTCAGTCTGGAAACAAACCCAAGAAAGTGAGTACTCACGTGAACGGGAACGATTCCGAAATGACATGGGCAAAACTCAATGACAGAGCGGTGTGCGGCGCCATCTTGTATCCTTTTATGCTTTCAGGTTCGCGACCATCTTACTTCTGGGTCCTAGTGCCGGCCGTGGCTGAGTGTGCATGACAGTACCCCCTTGTCCAGGACCGACTCCGGACGGTCCAGGGGTGGAGGATACCCGGTGACGGTAGTCCCTAATGAGCCCGGGGTCGAGGACGAAGCGAGCTGGAACCCAGGACCGCTCCTCGCGAGTCGAGGATCCGTTGCATGGTGTAGGCGGGACCACCGTCAATGATACGGGGGGGAGGAGCAGGTGGGTGGGTGGAATCATGGGTGAGGTGATGAATGGTTTTAGCTGGGAGGTGTGGAAGACGGGGAGGATCCGGAGCGCCGCAGGCAGCTGGAGCTGGTAGGTGACAGGGTTGATCCTGAGGGTGATGCGATATGGACCAATGAACCTGGGTGATAGCTTCCGTGACTCTGTGTGCAGGTGGAGGTTCTTGGTGGAAAGCCATACCTTGTCACCTACGTGGTACAACTGTCCCGGGGGGTGTTGGCGGCGGTGTTGAGTTACGTAGCTGGTGTTGGTGCACCGTATGGCAAGGTTGGCTTGCTGCCATAGCTGCCGGCACCAGCGAACCAACTGTTGGGCCGATGGTACATCAACCTCCGGTTTTTGGTGGGCGAACATCGGAGGTTGGAAACCATAGCACACCTCAAATGGGCTCAGGTTGGTGGCTGAGGACACATGGAGATTGTGGGACAACTCAGCCCACTTGAGGTAGCGGGCCCAGGTCCGTTGACGATCTGACACGTAACATCTCAGGTAACGAAACATCTCAGCCTGAGTTGAGTGGGAACATAGGGCCGTCCGGGCAGCCCACCTGCCGGTGCGGGTTCGTTGGTCAGTGCCTGGTCCATGTCCCAGTGCAGGGGTGCGATGATCCGGGTGGGTGGAAGGACAGGCACGGGCTCTGCCCGGGGCGCCTCTCGCTCGTACTGACGGGAGAGGGCATCGGCCTTGGTGTTCTTTGACCCCGGGTGGTACGAAAGATGGAAATCATACTGTTCGAAGAACAGGGCCCACCGTGCCTGTCGTGGGTTTAGCTGTTTTAGGTTGCGGATGTTGAGTAGGTTCTGGTGGTCCGTCCAGATGATGAACGGCTCACTGGCGCCCTGGAGCCAGTGACGCCATTCCTCCAAAGCCCACTTTATGCCCAACTGTTCATGGTCCCCTACTCCGTATCGCTGCTGAGTGGGGTTAGACTTTTTGGAGTAGAAGCCACATGGGTGTAGCTTCTGGTCTTGACCTCGTTGAGAGAGAACAGCGCCGGCGCCCACTTCCAACGCGTCCAGCTCCACAACGAACGATTGGCTGGCATCCGGATGGAGAAGAATAGGTGCGGTGGTGAACAGGTGGCAGAGTCTGTGGAAAGCTGAGATGGCGGTAGGGTTGAGTTGGAAGGAAAGGGTGGAGAGCCTGGTCAGTGCAGTGAGCGGTGCTGCAACTGTACTGTAGCCCCGGATAAAGCGAGAATAAAAATTCGCAAACCCGAGAAAGCGTTGGAGCTGTTTTAGTGTCCTGGGTAGGGGCCAGTGATGTACAACCTCCAGCTTCTGCGGGTCCATGGCCACACCCTGGGGCGAGATGATAAAACCCAGGAATGTGGTGGAGTGCTCGTGAAAAGCACACTTTTCCAGCTTACAATACAGCTGGTGGGCGAGCAATCTCTTTAGAACAGCTCTAACTGTTCTAACTGGGTGTGTTCTTCAGTGGTATGGGAGTAAATTAGGATGTCGTCCAGATAAACGAACACCCATCGGCCTAGCATGTCCCTGAGGACATCATTGATGAATCGTTGGAAGGCCGAGGGTGCGTTGCAGAGTCCAAAAGGGATAACCAGGCTCTCGTAATGTCCAGTGGGGGTGATTTCAGTTCTTTATTTGTATAGCGCTTTTAACAATTGCCATTGTCTCAAAACAGCTTTA
The DNA here is from genome assembly GCA_030522415.1 of Channallabes apus. Lineage (NCBI taxonomy): Eukaryota > Metazoa > Chordata > Actinopteri > Siluriformes > Clariidae > Channallabes > Channallabes apus. Next base: position 2,859,382 of record CM060110.1, read on the forward strand.
CACAATCAAAAGAACTATTTAAGGTTGTGTGGAATGTGAATGTGTATGAATCAAAATGTTCAGACAGTCCCTGGTGAGCAAGCCCGAGGGCGACAGTGGCAAGGAAAAACTCCCTGAGATGGTAATAGGAAGAAACCTTGAGAGGAACCAGACTCAACAGGTAACCCATCCTCATCTGGGTGAAACAGATAGGAGGAAATTATCTGCATTTATACAGTGTTAAGTGTTAGGTTCAGCTATAATATTTGATGTAAAATGGAGTCCAGTAATTGGAGACTCAGAGAGATTTGTAGAAAGTTCCAGTCCTGAACTATCGAATTGTCAAGTCCTCAGAGAAACAGCTGACAACACCAGTCAAGGCCAGAACCATCTTCTAAGTAGATAGAATCATCCCCAGACACCAGACGCATCCCAAAGAGACACAAGGGGCATCCATGCGACGAGACCTCCAACCAGAAACGGGGCACCAGGATGGATCAGACAGGTCCGGAGGGCAGAGGGAGTCTGGATCACTGGCAGTTCAGGAACAACATGTGTAGCTCGACAGAGAGAGAGAGAGAGAGAGAGAGAAAGAGTGAAAGGGGGAGACAGGGGGAGAGAGGAAAGAGAAAGAGGGGGAGAAAGAGAAGATGAGGAGAGATTGCAATTAGGTATGGTCACAGTCACAATGTATAATGTGAATGTATATTTACTGTAGAGTGCAAGCAGGGACTCCGGCAGGACTAACTATGACAGCATAACTAAAAGGGAGAGCCAGAAGGAAACACAAACATGAGGGCTCCCTGAGATGTAAAGCAAACAATCACCTCACTGTCAACAAACCTGAGTGATCAAATGAGACTGAGGAAGACAGCATCTAAACATACCAGTTCACCATAATACTCTATGTCCATGAGTCCCCCAGATCTGCTCCTTTACCTTATGGCAAATCTATTTATAAAAATGCTTGGCTAAATAAATAGGTTTTTAGCCTAGACTTAAACACTGAGACTGTGTCTGAGTCCCGAACACTATTTGGAAGACTATTCCATAATTTTGGGGCTTTGTAAGAAAAAGCTCTGCCCCCAGCTGTAGTTTTCATAATACGCGGTACTGACAAGCAGCCTGCATCCTTTGACCGAAGTAGGCGTGGCGGATCGTAAGACACTAGCTGTTCACTCAGATACTGCGGCGCGAGACCATTTAATGCTTTATATGTCAAGAGTAGTATTTTAAAACCAATGCGAAATTTCACAGGGAGCCAATGTAGTGAAGATAGGATAGGGGTGATGTGCTCATATCTTCTGGTTCTAGTGAGGACTCTCGCTGCTGCATTCTGGACTAGCTGAAGCTTGTTTATGCACCTAACTGAACAACCAGACAGTAAGGCATTACAATAGTCCAACCTAGAAGTGATAAAAGCATGAACTAGTTTTTCTGCATCGTTTTGCGACAATATATTTCTCATCTTGGCAATATTTCTGAGGTGAAAGAATGCTATCCTGGTGATATTATCTACATGAGCTTCAAATGAAAGGCTGGAATCTATAATCACGCCGAGGTCTTTTACTGTTGCACTTGATGGAACAGAAAGGCCATCTAAAGTTACGGTGTGATCTAAGATTTTACTTCTAGCTGTATGCGGTCCTATGACTAGAACTTCTGTCTTATCTGGATTAAGCAGAAGGAAGTTAATTAGCATCCAATTTCTTATGTCCTGCACACATTGCTCAACTTTAGTAAGATGTTTTTTCTCATCAGGTTTTGTTGAGATGTATAGCTGTGTGTCATCAGCATAACAATGAAAGCATGGGTGAGGTGATGAATGGCTTCAGTTGGGAGGTCTGGAAGACGTGGTGGATCCTGAGCGCGGCAGGCAGCTGGAGCCGGGAGGTGACAGGGCTGATCCTTAGCGTGATGCAGTATGGCCCAATGAATTTTGGTGATAGCTTTCGTGACTCGGTGTGTAAGTGAAGGTCCCTGGTGGATAGCAATACCTTGTCACCTACGTGGTACAACCGTCCCGGAGGGTGCCGATGGCGGTGTTGGATGGCATAGTTGGCGTTGGCGCGTCGGATGCCGAGGTTGGCTTGGTGTCATAGCCGCTGGCACCGGCGAACCAACTGTTGGGCCGATGGTACGTCAACCTCCGGTTCTTGGTGGTCGAACATCGGAGGTTGGAAACCATGACACACCTCAAATGGGCTCAGGTTGGTGGCTGAGGACACATGGAGGTTGTGGGACAACTCCGCCCATTTGAGGTAGCGGGCCCAGGAGCGTTGACGATCCGACACAAAACACCTCAGGTAACGCTCCAGCTGTCGGTTGGTTTGCTCCGTCTGACCATTTGTCTGGGGGTGGTAACCAGAAGATAGGCTGCAGGTTGAATGGATCAGACGGCAGAAAGCCCTCCAGAACTGGGCGGTGAACTGGGGACCTCTGTCCGAGACGATGTCCTTTGGGAACCCATGCAATCGGACTACGTGTTCCAGTATCAGCTCGGCGGTGTTCTTAGCTGACGGGAGTCCGGCGAGGGCCACCAGGTGCACTGCCTTGGAGAAGCGATCCACAATGGTGAGGATTACGTCCTTTCCCTCCGAGGTCGGCAGGCCCATGATGAAGTCAACGGCAATGTGCGACCAGGGCCGCCGAGGGACAGGAAGTGGTTGAAGTTCCCCCGGTGCCGGCTGATTGGTGTTCTTCGCCCTGGCGCACACTGGGCACGCCCGGACGAACTCATGATGTCCTTTCTCATCGAGGGCCACCAGAAAGCCCGTTTCACGAAGGTGAGGGTTCGTAGGGCTCCCTGGTGTCCTGCGACGAGCGAAGAATGGCCCCACTGGAGGACTTCGGGTCTTAGTTGGGTTGGGACATAGAGTCGTCCGGGCGGCATACCTGCCGGTGCGGGTTATGTCGTCAGTGCCTGGCGGACCCTCGTCTCCACATCCCAATGCAGGGGTGCGATGATTCGGGTGGGTGGCAGGACAGGCACGGGGTCCGCCCGGGGCGTCTCTCGCTCGTACTGACGTGAGAGGGCGTCGGCCTTGGTGTTCTTTGACCCCGGGCGGTACGACAGATGAAAGTTGTACTGCTCAAAGTACAGAGCCCACCGTGCCTGTCGTGGTTTGAGTTGTTTAAGGTTCCGGATCGTGAGCAGGTTCTGATGATCCGTCCAGACGATAAACGGCTCACTGGCGCCCAGTGACGCCATTCCTCCAAGGCCCACTTTATGCCCAACAGTTCATGGTCCCCTACTCCGTATCGCTGCTGAGTGGGGTTAAATTTCTTGGAGTAGAAGTCACATGGGTGTAGCTTCTGGTCTGGACCTCACTGAGAGAGAACGGCGCCGGCACCGACCTCCGACGCGTCCACCTCCACAACGAATGGTTGATTGGCATCCGGATGGAGGAGAATGGGTGCGGTGGTGAAGAGGTGGCAGAGTCTGTTGAAGGCGGAGATGGCGGTTGGGTTGAGTTGGAAAGGATGGGTTGAGGGCCTGGTCAATGGGATGAGTGGTGCTGCACCTGTACTGTAGGTCCGGATAAAGCGACGGTAAAAGTTCGCAAACCTGAGAAAGTGTTGGAGCTGCTTCAGTGTCCTGGGTAAGGGCCAGTGACTTACAACCTCCAGCTTCTGCGGGTCCATGGCCACACCCTGGGACGAGATGACAAAACCCAGGAATGTGGTGGAGTGCTCGTGAAAAGCACACTTTTCCAGCTTACAGTACAGCTGGTGGGCGAGCAATCCCTGACGTGTTTGGTGTGTTCTTCTGTGGTGTGCGAGTATGTTAAAATGTCGTCTAAATAGACGAACACCCATCGGCCTAGCATGTCCCTGAGAACATCATTAATGAACTGTTGGAAGGCCGAGGGTGCGTTACAGAGTCCGAATGGAATGACCAGGCTCTCATAATGCCCGGTGGGGGTGATGAAGGCCGTCTTCCACTCATCACCCTCCCTGATGCGCACCAAGTTGTAGGCGGTCTAACTTAGTGAACACAGTGGCACCAGAGAGGGCGTCCAGGGCTGAGTTGGTAAGAGGCAGTGGGTGACGGTTTCTGATGGTGATCTTATTTAGCCCCCGATAGTCGACACACGGATGAAGTTCGCCCCCTTTCTTCTTCACGAAGAAGAACCCCGCGGCTGCCGGCGAGGAGGATGGCCGAATGGTGCCATTTCGTAGGGAGCTGGCGACATATTCCTCCATCGCCTGGGTCTCGGTGTTGGAGAGGGAGTAGAGATGGCGGCGGGGGGGTTGGAACCCGGCTGGAGTTCAATGGCCAGGTCGCACGGGCGGTGAGGTGGTAGGTGGTTGGCCCGGCGTTTACAAAACACCTCAGCCAGGTCCCGATAAGGTGGAGGAATGGCGTGGATGTCGATGTTGGGGGCCTCGGACTCCCTGGAACACGTCCCAGCCTGGGCCCGTAGGCATAATTCGGTGCAGGTCCCCACTGGAGGATCCGGCTTTGAGACCATGAAATAAGCAGGTCGTGCTGCAGAAGCCATGTTTAGCCGAGGATAATGGGTGGAGAAGAGATGGATGTAAGGTGGAACTGAATGGGACTCGTGGTGCTGACCGAGGATTAGAATAATGGGTTGTGTCTGCTGGGTGATGGGGCTGGATGAGAGGGGCCATTTCATTCACCTGTCATTCACCGGGGTTGGGCGTTTCCCGGACGGGATGGACAGGTCGTTCGGTGGTGCGCCGCTGATCCACAGTAGGCGCACAAACCCTCGTGGTAGCGTCTCTCACGTTCCGCCACGGTCACGGAAGCGTGCCCTAGTTGCATGGGTTCCCCGGCTCCGGTGTCAACCACAGCAGGGGGTGGAGATCCGACACGTCCGGTGAAGGCAGGGGTGACGGTGGGTAGTGGTCGTGGTACAGTGTAGGTGTATGTGGGAGCTGGCGGCAGGGTACGAGGTGCCGGCTTTGGACGGGAAAGGAGGCGCTGGTCGATGCGGAGGGCTAGCTGGATCAGCCCCTCCAAGGTGGCTGGGAGTTCTCGTCCGGCCAGCTCATCATTAATACGAGCAGCCAGTCCCTCGAAATAGGATGTCCGGAGGGCTGCGTCTCCCCACGAGGTTTGGATGGCGAGGGTGCGGAAGTCAGCAGTGTCAGCAGCTCATGGACAAACCTCCCTGCCGCAGATGGTAGAGTTTTGTGTCGGTCTCCACCTCGCCCGCAGGATGTTCAAATGTTAGTTTAAGCTGACGGGTAAACTCATTGTAGGAGTGAGCAGTGTCGGTGTCAGCGCGCAGGACTGCCGAGGCCAACTCTGCTGCCTGCCCTGATAGCAATGAGACGAGTAGTGCAATGCGCAGGTGGAGTATTTGGTGGCATTAAACTCAAACACCAGTTCCAGCGATGTTAAAAACACACTGCATTTCCCATCCGTGCCATCCCATTTATCCGGGAGTGCTAGAAAAACATCAGAAGCGGGGGGGGGGTTAGGTGCGGCGCCACGGCCGCTGCGGCGGGAGGACCGCTAGCCAGCCCATCAACAGCCGTCTGGAGGCTCGCGTTCTCCTGCTTAAGCTCCGCAACCTCGCGGTGCAAAGTCTTGGACACACCGGCGCGGAGTATCGAGCTCCGCGGTTAGCTTATCGATGAGCACAGCATGCTGGGTTTACTGCTTTGGGCTCTGTCATTCTGTCAGGAACTAACCCGGGATGACCAGAAAGGCGATAGCTTTAGCAGTTAGCCCTGTAGCGTGAACGGGAACGATTCCGTAATAGCCTGGGCATAACTCAACGACAGAGCAATTTTTCTTGTATCATCTTGTATCATTTTATGCTTTCAGGTTCGCGACCGCCTTACTTCCGGGTCCTGGTGCCAGTCGCGGCTGAGTGCGCATGACAAGATGAGTGAAATTAGTTCATTCTCTTCAAGAGGAGTAAAGTATTCTAGGTTTGAATCTGACATGGCTAGGTTAACATCTGTATCAATTACATTGTTTGGTTTCAAAGACTCAATTTTATGCCTGATATTTACAATTTTATTATTAAAAAAGTTCATGAAGTCCTCACTATTGCATGATGTTGTTGTGGAGATTTCTGTAGTGGTCTTATTTCTGGTTAATTTGGCTACGGTATTAAATAAAAATCTAGGATTATTTTTATTTTCTTCTATAAGAGTGGAGAGATACGTTGATCTAGCTACAGTAAGAGCTTTCCTATAGCTCAGGATGCTCTCTTTCCATGCTATTTGAAATACCAACAATTTAGTTTGATGCCATTTACGCTCTAATTTCCGAACAGTCTGTTTTAAAGTGCGCGTGTGATCGTTATACCAGGGAGCGAGTTTCTTATCTCTAATAATTTTTCTTTTAGCTGGAGCTACATTATCTAAGCTACAACAAAATGACGACTCTAAATATTCAGTCGCCTGATCGAGTTCTGTGGGGTCAGACGGTGGCCTAATCGAAGTTGGTAACTCTGGGAGATTACTGATAAAACTCTGTGTGGTAGTTGATGTGAATGTACGTTTAATATGGTAGCGCGGTGCTGTGCGTACATTATCACTGTGACACACTTGAATAGACAAGATAGTGATCTGAGATAATTTCAGACAGTGGAATTGTGAATACATTTCTTATAATTAATCCGAAAAATATTATTAAGTCTAAAGTGTGACCTGCTTTATGAGTGGGTCCTACTACACACTGATTTACGCCTACGGAGTCCAGTATGGACATAAATGCTGTTCTCAGAGGGTCTTCTGGATTGTCAAAAAAATGAATGTTAAAATCTCCAGCAATTAACACTTTGTCTACAGAAACGAACAGGTCTGAGATGAAATCTGCAAATTCACTAAGAAATTCAGAATACGGCCCTGGAGGTCTGTAAATTATAATTAGTGGAATCGACTGAGCTGATTTAATATACTTAAATACACTTATGTTACTATAAAGAATTTCAAATGAGTTAAATTTGTGTCCGTGTTTTTGTACGATAGACAGATTATCATCATGAATAACTGCGACGCCTCCTCCTCTACCAGTTAACCGAGGCTGGTGTATGTAGCTCTATCCAGGAGGACTAGCTTCATTTAGAGCTACATACTCGTCCTGTTTAACCCATGTTTAACCCATGTTTCTTAAGCACCATCTTAAGCACTTAGAAAAAAAAAACTGTAGACGGCAGCTTCTGTCGGGTGGCCGGGGGGGCGGAGCCTCAACGACGCTCTCTCCTGCCCCCTCTTAGCTCTCTCCATATGAGTTAACCCTTTCTTGTAAGTAAACTGTATTCATCCCGTGTTTTTCCTGCCATCGACTTATTTATTTATTTAAATATAGTCAAATGCGGGGTTATATGATGACGCCCAGATAGTAGAGACGCATCACAGGCTATCCTATCATCCTCCCTGGTAAGCTTATACTTCCTTTCTAGCTGTGTAGACTTTTATCTTCCCTGGAGGGAAAAGCTTTTCAGGCAGTAGGTCAGCTTGGTACTCCACTGCACACCAGGGCGGTTTTGCAGGCCTACCAGGCTGACCTGCTGAGAGACTTGAGTACTGGTGGGGCTCTTCAAGATAAGGCATATTGGAATTATGCCGAGCTACAGACTTGTCTCTTCGTGCAACAAAGCAGACGGCTCGTGTTATCGGCCGTTTTATGGCTGCTACGGGTTTCGCAGGACGCACCTGTGGCTAAATCTCAGGCGCATCAAGGATAGGAGTGTGCATTTCTCCTTAATGCCCCTATCTCGCCTTCCAGCCTGTTTAGCGATGTTGTTGACTCAGCCGCCACTAGGTTCTGGGGTGAAGTTATATGAACAAGCTTTTGGGAAATTCCCTCCCTGCTGTGCTCAAGAGTCGGGATTGTCGGCCACCCAGTCTCGACCGCGTCTGACTCTTGCGAGGTGTAAACACAAGGAGTGGGTTCTTTTTTGGACCCGGGCACCTCCTCCTAAAAAATTGGGGTGCGCCCCGTTTCACTATCTGCCCCAGGAGGTCAGACTGATTATATATATATATATATATATATATATATATATATATATATATATATATTTTTTTTTTTTTTTTTTAAATATGTAAAATTAAATAAATGGGGGTGCCCCCCTTAATGGGAGAGGCACCTAGAATTCCTTTCAAACGAATAAGTGTTCTCTCTGGCACCCCCAGGAGGTCGGTGTTCTTGCTCCGCCACCACTGGTGTTTCAGGCAACACCAGTCTCCAATAGGCTGTTACTGTAGTTCTTCGTTTTTTTTCCTGCCATGTTTCAGGATGCCGAACATCTAACAGCCCCCCCCCCCCCCCCCGTTTAACCAAGCCGCCAAAACTTTTGCCCTTTTCTGAGAAATTGGCAGCGTGGAAGCTACTGCCAAGTATATCTCCTTTGGTACTAAGCACTGGAGAGAGAAACTACAGGATTCAGTTCTCACTTCACCCTCTGTGTTTTCAATGGCGTGGTCTCCACTTCCATGAAACCAGAAAGTGCGCATCTGCTGACAAAGCTGCCAGGGTAGGGGGCCATGGAACATGTTCCCCCACCAGACAGTGAGTCAGGCTACTACAGTCGGTATTCTTGGTTCCCAAGAGGAACGGGGGCTGCGTCCAAATTTTCAGATTCTGCAGGCTCTCCCGCTATCTGAAAATCAATGAATACAGTTCAAATGTTGACTGTCAAGGTGATTGCTCTCAACCGTACCAAGCGATTGATTTCTGACGATCAATTTAAGGACGCATACTTTCATACAGAAACATTGCCACTGTAAGTGCCATATCGTACTTGTTATGAATTTGTTGTTGTGTTTATTTTATTTGTTGTTATTTCATTTATTCTACCTTGTTCTATTCAGTAGTAAAGCATTAAGCATTAAGTTTGTTACATAAGCCATAAGCTTTAAATTTCTTAGTCATGCATCATAAGTTGACAATCGTAAGTTGGTCTGTGATGTCATTCTACTATTACATGCATTTGTATGATTGTCATATGTTAGAGAGTTCAGTTTTAGATACAGAAGACTACGGAAACACAAGCTTTTGACCGTCAGCTAATGAGAGCTCCCGGTTGTCATGCACACTCAATCCACGACCGGCACTAGGACCCGGAAGTAGAGCGGTCGTAAATCAGGAAGTATAAAAGGAGTAAATAAACCATAGCAGAGCGCTCAGTCATTGAGTTCGGCCCATGTCGGTTTGTGTTGCGATCTTCCAAACCGTGAGTACTCACCAATCTTTTGGGTTATTGCTTTCTGCTATTTGTGTGTGCATTTATAGGATGCGGTTTAAATTTGTGTTTTTCCCTCGCTCACCCTTTGTGAGAGTCCTTATACTAAATCGCGGGGATATCCTACCTACTCGCTTCTCTCAGCGTTTGGGTTCACCATCCACGCTACATTGGGCTAACCGCTAAAGGAATGTCTTCTGGTCCTTCAGGTTAGTTCACTCGTGACAGAATGACTGAGCCTTCCACGGTGAACCCAGCGGATTATGCGAGTCTTTGCGACATTGTGGATCAGCATGCCTCGCTAATCAATCAGCTAACCGGGGATCTCGCTTCTCTCCGCCGCGAGGTCGCTGAGCTCCGGCGGGAGAATGCGGATCTCCGCGCGGCTGTTGATGGCGTCACTGCTTGATCGCACGCCGCGGAGGCCGCGGCGCCGCATCATCACCCCTCCCCCCCCCGTCTGATGTTTTTTTTTCTCTACCAGAAAAATGGAATGGCACGGACGGGAAATGCAGTGTGTTTTTAACAGCGCTTGAGTTGGTGTTTGAGTTCAATTCCATCAGGTACTCCACCGATCGGCTACGCATTGCACTACTCGTTTCGTTGCTAACAGGGCAGGCAGCTGAGTGGGCCACGGCAGTTATCCGCGCTGACACGGACATCGCTCACTCATACAACGAATTCACCCGTCAGCTCAAACTCACTTTTGAACACCCTGCGGGCGAGGTGGAGACCGACTCAAAGCTCTATCACTTGCGGCAGGGCGGGTTGTCCGTCAGTCGCTATACGGCTGAATTCCGCACGCTCGCCGTTCAGACTACCTGGGGAGATGCAGTGCTCCGGACATCCTACTACGAGGGGTTGGCTTCCAGGATAAAGGATGAACTAGCCGGGCGAGAGCTCCCCGCTACACTGGAGGGGCTAATCCAACTGGCCCTGCGGATCGACCAACGCCTCGTCTCTCGCCCGAAGCCAGCTCCTAGAACCCTGCCGCCAGCCTCTACCTCCACCTTCAACCCACCACGACCACCTTCTTTCGCCACCTACTCCACACCTGAACATGTCGGTTCTCCACCTCCTGCCGTGGTTGACACAGGAGCCGGGGAACCCATGCAACTAGGACGCGCCTCCCTGACCATATCGGAACGCGCACGCCGATTCAAAGAGGGTCTGTGCACATATTGTGGTTCCGCGGACCATCACCGGGTGATCTGCCCTCTACGTCCGGGAAACGCCCAGCCCCGGTGAACAGAGGGAGAGATTCACCGGGCCTCCTTCAAATCTCCACCACCATCGACAACCCTAACGCACGCCTTACGGTTCAGGTATCCCTCCAAATTGGCCACAAACGAGTTCGAAGTACCGCATTCATCGACTCCGGGGCAGCGGGTAACTTCATTGACTCATCTTACGCCAAAAAATTGGGGGTAAAAATTGAGACGTTATCCCAGCCCATTCGGATCACATCAGTTGACGGTTGCCCCCTTTCATCTAGCCCTATCATCGCCCAAACCCAACCCATCACCTTAGTCATCGATCAACACAAAGAACAATTACGGTTTCACCTCACCTCCGTCTCATCGCCACCCATCATTCTGGGTCACCCATGGCTCATCCAACATGACCCCCTCATCTCCTGGACTCAGAACAGGATTCTACAATGGGGCGCGACCTGCACCGAATTTTACCTAACCCTAACCCTAACCCTAGGGCTTCGGCTGGGACGTGCTCTAGGCAGTCCGAGGCCCCCTACGTCGACACCAACGCCATCCCCACTGTGTACCGAGACCTGGCTGAGGTCTTCTGTAGAAGACGCGTCACACACCTCCCAACGCATCGCCCCTATGACCTGGCCATCGACCTCCAGCCGGGTTCTATACCACCCCGCGGCCACCTCTACTCTCTCTCCACCACCGAGACGCAGGCGATGGAAGACTATGTGACAAATGCCCTTCGCCAAGGTACCATCCGGCCCTCCTCATCGCCTGCTGCCGCGGGGTTCTTCTTCGTGAAGAAAAAAGGACGAGAACTTCGGCCATGTGTCGACTATCAGGGGATAAATAACATCACCATAAAGAACCGACACCCGTTGCCTCTTACCAACTCTGCCCTGGACGCCCTCTCTGGCGCTACCATCTTCACAAAGTTGGACCTGCGGAGCGCCTACAACTTGGTGCGTATCAGAGAGGGCGATGAGTGGAAGACGGCCTTCATCACACCCACGGGACACTACGAAAGCCTGGTAATACCCTTTGGACTTTGCAATGCCCCCGCCGCTTTCCAACATTTCATTAATGACGTTCTCCGGGACATGTTAGGGCGGTGGGCATTTGCATACTTGGACGATATCCTAATTTATTCACGAACTCCTGAAGAACACACTCAGCACGTCAGAGTGGTTTTAAAGAGATTACACGCCCATCAACTGTACTGTAAGTTGGAAAAGTGCGCTTTTCACGAGCGCTCCACCATGTTCCTGGGTTTTGTCATCTCGCCCCAGGGTGTGGCCATGGACCCGCAGAAACTTGAAGTTGTGCGTCATTGGCCCCTACCCAAGACCCTTAAGCAACTTCAACGGTTTCTCGGGTTTGCGAACTTCTATCGTCGCTTTATCCGGGATTACAGTACGGTTGCCGCCCCCCTAACCGCTCTGACCCGACCCTCACCTTCACCCTTCACTCTAGACTCCGCCGCCATTTCAGCCTTCCAAAGGCTTTGTCAACTTTTCACCACCGCACCGATTCTTCTTCACCCAGATTCAAGCCAACCATTCGTTGTGGAGGTGGACGCCTCAGATGTGGGCGCTGGGGCTGTTCTCTCCCAGCGAGGTCCAGACCAAAAACTACACCCCTGTAGTTTTTTCTCCAAAAATTTGACACCACTCAGCAGCGATACGGAGTAGGGGACCGCGAGCTGCTGGCCATAAAGTGGGCTTTGGAGGAATGGCGTCACTGGCTCCAGGGCACCAGAGAGCCATTCATCGTCTGGACCGATCATCAAAATCTCATCATGATCCGCAACTTAAAACAGCTGAACCCGAGGCAGGCGCGATGGGCACTATTTTTCGAACATTATAATTTCCATCTGTCATACCGCCCGGGCTCGAAGAACACCAAGGCTGATGCCCTCTCCCGTCAGCATGAAGAGGATGCCACCCGGGCGGAGCCCGCGCCTGTTCTCCCACCATCCAGAATTATCGCACCCCTCCGCTGGGAACTGGAAACAAGGGTCCGCCAGGCACAGGTCACGGAGAACGAACCGGCAGGTGCGCCGCCTGGATGTCTCTACGTGCCTCACCCCATGAGACCAGAAGTCATCCAGTGGGGGCACACCTCACTCCTCTCCGGGCACCCAGGTAGCAGGCGCACAACTCAGTTCGTCCAGCGCGCCTTCTGGTGGCCATCCATGACCAGGGACATCGAGGAATACGTTCAGGCGTGCCCAGTGTGCGCCAGGGCAAAGGACACCAACCAGCCGACACCAGGGGAACTTCAACCACTTCCGATCCCTCGTCGGCCCTGGTCGCACATTGCCGTCGATTTCATCATGGGCCTGCCGGAATCCAAAGGGAGAAATACCATCCTAACCATCGTCGATCGTTTCTCCAAAGCTGTGCACCTGGTGGCCCTAACCGGACTCCCGTCAGCCAAGGACACCGCAGAACTGATATTAGAGCACGTAGTCCGCCTGCATGGGTTCCCCAAAGACATCATCTCAGATAGGGGGCCCCAGTTCACTGCCCGATTCTGGAAGGCCTTCTGCCGTCTGATCCATTCCACCTGCACCCTATCTTCTGGGTACCATCCCCAGACCAATGGTCAGACTGAGCGGACCAACCAACAACTGGAGCGCTATCTAAGGTGTTTTGTGGCGGATCGTCAGCGCTCCTGGGCTCGCTACCTCCTATGGGCTGAGTTGTCACACAACCTACACGTCTCATCTGCAACCAATCTCAGTCCATTCGAGGTATGCCATGGTTTCCAACCTCCGATGTTCGAACACCAAGAACCGGAGGTTGATGTACCATCAGCCCAACAGTTGGTCTGCAGGTGTCGGCGGCTCTGGACATTAACGAACCAAGCCATCCAACGAGCTAACACACGCTATGCCGCTCAACATCACCGTCGACACCCTCCGGGACGTTTGTATAACGTAGGTGACAAGATATGGCTGTCCACAAAGAACCTCCATCTACACACCGAATCAAGAAAACTGTCACCCAGATTCATTGGACCATATCGCATCCACCTCAAAATCAACCCTGTCACCTACCGGCTCCAGCTGCCTGCGGCGCTCCGAATCCACCCCGTATTCCACACATCCCAACTAAAACTCTTCATCACTTCACCCATGGTTCCACCCACCCCCCCTGCTCCTCCTCCCCGAATCATTGACGGCGGTCCCGCTTACACCGTGCGACGGATCCTCGACTCGCGCCCTCGGGGCAGAGGTACTCAGTACCTGGTTGACTGGGAGGGCTATGGTCCCGAGGAACGGTCCTGGGTTCCTGCACGTTTCATCCTCGACCCAGAACTAATTCTGGATTACCGTCACAGGGTATCCTCCATCCCAGGACCGTCTGGAGCCGGTCCTGGTCGGGGGGGTACTGACATTGCACACTCAATCCACGACCGGCACTAGGACCCGGAAGTAGAGCGGTCGTAAATCAGGAAGTATAAAAGGAGTAAATAAACCATAGCAGAGCGCTCAATTCAATTCAATTCAATTTTATTTATATAGCGCTTTTAACAATGGTCATTGTCTCAAAGCAGCTTCACAAAAATTTAAGAAATTTAATTTAACAAAAAAAAAAAAAAAAAAAAAACCCATTTTATATATATATATATATATATATATATATATATATATATAGAATAATTATATATAAAGTAATAAGTAAATAAATAAAATTATAATAGAAAATAAATAAATAAAAACAAATAATAATAATAATTATAGAAAAGAAAATAATTGGAATTGTGGATGTGTGAGAAAAATGTGCAGATAATAATGAGATGAATGAATGAAATGTCTCTGATGAGCAAGCCAAGGGTGACGGCGACGGTGGCAAGGAAAAACTCCCTGAGATGGCTCAGTCATTGAGTTCGGCCCATGTCGGTTCGTGTTGCGATCTTCCAAACCGTGAGTACTCACCAATCTTTTGGGTTATTGCTTTCTGCTATTTGTGTGTGCATTTATAGGACGCGGGTTAAATTTGTGTTTTTCCCTCGCTCACCCTTTATGAGAGTCCTTATACTAAATCGCGGGGATATCCTACCTACTCGCTTCTCTCCGCGTTTGGGTTCACCATCCACGCTACATTGGGCTAACCGCTAAAGCTACGTCTTCTGGTCATCAGGTTAGTTCACTCGTGACACCGGTAAGCTAAAAATGTAAGATATAGCAACTAGGTTGTTGTAACTGTAAGCTAACGTAAGCTGGGAATGTAAGATACAACAAGAGTGTTGTTATATACCTAAGCCAAGACTGTAATTTACAAGATACAGCAAATAGGTTATTGTAAAAGTCAGAGATTTGCAAGATGCAGCAACTGGTGTCTGTAATCACAGTGGATTTACTCAAGATGACTGTATGAAGTGTTGATTCTTAGATGCTGACAAAATAACCTACAGTGGGAGCCACGCCAAATAGCCGCGACAGTGTGGCTGAAGTGTGAATGGCGTGTGAATGGCCTTTGCACGCCGTAATCCCCCTCCCCTTTCTGGCTGAAAGGCGTGTCAAGATTTCACAGTAAACACGCCCATTCAAGCCCAATTTATTAATTTACCTGGTGCCACCACTAGATGGCGCTTCGTTCTCAAGAACACGTTAAAACAAGCCAAGCCGAGTTGCAATCACGTGATTTTAACAACCCGCCTCCACCCCCGCCGAACTGACGCTACTAAACTACAGAGATGAAGATGGCGGCTTAACGGACTATTCGTGGTAAGTGATGTTTTATTTTATAAAATGTGTTTGGGGTAGTTTACAGTTTATTTCCCAGTTTAGTTTTTTATTGGCTGTTTTAAATATCACTGGCAGCACCAGCAGCGGTCAGATGTGACTTTAGAGAACTTAATGTTCTGTTTACCAAGTCTGGAGTTAATATTACAGCTTACTGTCAGTGTCACACACTCACAGTGTCACTCCACTTTAACTCAAAAACATGCTCAAGCTTCGACAATACTATTAATGTCCCTATTACAAGAGCTGCACTACCCGATGAAGAGTGTTTGTGTTCTCTGTAAATACTGAGAGAATCTCACCGCGTGTTGTCTGGATAAATTCAGCGCTTATTTATTCTCTGGTTAAGAGTTAATCTGCAGGTTATTTCTGTGACTGTAATATAATGTGATGCAGTTGATGAGGGACACAGACTGAGGGAAGCTGTACAGGAGCTAGTAACGCTCATAACCCGGTTTATATTTTATACACTTTGTCCGGGACTTTCCGCGGTAGCGCGAGCGCTTAGTTAACGAGCTGAATAACAACACTGAAGTGTTTATCAGTTAAGGGGGAGGTGTGTGTGTGTGTGTGTGTGTGTGTGTGAGGGGCTTCAGTAAGTTATAGTTTGGCTTCAGGGATGAACTAATGCTCATATACGATTGTTATATCGCTTAACTTATTTGTATGAGAAGCGCATTAAGTAAATTCTCGGTTAATTTAATGCAGACGATAATACAGACAGTCAGTGGTTAACACTAACACTGTTCACTGGTTAACACTAACACTGTTCACTGGTTAACATTAGCACAGGCAGTTTATTTACATTCCAGAATCCCCAAAACAGTACTTTACACACTCTGTGGTAAATAGGTTTATTAATATATATTATTTTTATTAGAACTATATGTTCTGTGAAGTTTGTCTTTGTCTTGACTAAATTCTCCTGTTGTCTTTAAGCAGAGCTCCCGCTGTGGAGGATTGGGGGGTCAGACGGCTGACGGCTGGACTTTTGGAGCTACAGGACTGGAGGAGCCTGAACAAGCTGTTGAGGGAGCTGTAGGAGGGATGACGTCACAGTCCGACAGCTTTAGAATGATGTTTGATCAGGTCTACTGTATATTCTGAACATAGAACTGCAAAATGTCTGATACAGTACTTTGGGGGAAACAAAGACTTAAACTGTTCCATGTTTAATAGTTTTGATATTTGAAAAATTAATATTTTAATGTAAAAGGACTATAGATAGAGACTTATAAGCAGCTGGTGTATCCGGGTAGTTTAATGAACTTTAAGCAAAAAGACAACATGTATTCATCTGTTTTATATAAATTACTGTTTTAACTTTGACTAGTTTTGGAAGAATAAATTGAATTGTTAAAGTCATGTTTTGCGTGTTTTAATTTTGGGGGATTGTTTGGGTATTTAAAAAATTGTTTAGTTGAACCAACAACTTCAATGGGCAAAAAATGGGATACAACTTTGTTTTAAATAGTCAAAGATTTGGGCTGAAAATAATAATAATTATTGATCATAGAAACAAATGAAACCTGTTAAACACTTGATTATATGTATTTGTGATTGTGACCCATAATAATTTTTTCTCAGTATAAATAAATGTTTTGGGTTTTAAGAACTCCAAAAGAGCAACGACAAACTTGGTTTGTCAATGACAAACCATTGAGGTTTCTCACCTTCCACTCCTGAGTAGGACATGGTGTTAATTGCTCTGTGTGTGTGTGTTTTTGGCGGGGGGGATGGGTGTGTGTGTGTGTTTTCGGCTGTTCAGCAGTTCTAAACACAAGCACAGTTTTTGTCCTTAACTAAAATACTTCAATACGTTAATAATGAATTTATTTAGTTGAATAAGGTAATAAGCGATGTTTAAACCAAACCAGTAAGTTAAGTAAGTGTTCCATACATTAAAGTACTGTGTATAACTAAGTGCCCTAGCAAACACAGTTACAGTACAGTTTACAGTACAAACAGAGTGTGTGCGCTGGGGGGATTGGAAGGTGAGTGAGAATACTCATTTACAAGACAAAAGAAGGTCAGAGGCAGGGCCGTTCTAGACCAGACAACACGGGGTGGGGGGAGGGGGGCATCATGTTCGAGCACTGTTTTTACCTGGCCTTACTGTATAGTAACAGTATTGTATTTGCTGAATTGTGTTGAGGCACGCAAACCCCCTGACCACAATAAGGTGGCAATCCCTCAGGGGGAAACAAAAAATAAATAAATAAATAAATAAATAAATATTTATTTATATATATATATATATATATATATATATATATATATATATATATATATATATATATATATAATTATATAATATCCTTAATCCAGATTTTATCAATCAATGACATAACATTTATCTAAGCTGGATGGTCAAATTCTCAAAAACGTTTAACCTAAAGTGAGACTTAACACACTATAACTAAAATATTTACAAAACTGAAAGGTTGTCTTATGAATAATAAAAAATACAAACTAAATTAAAACAGATGGTCTGTTGAACAGATCATAATATGTTTTATGTTTTCTGATTATAAATGATATATGGGTTGATTTTAGAAAGGCTAAATGAAATAGCTAGTTTTGGTCATGTCAGTCCAGTAACTATACTATGTAAAAGTAATTATAATATGAATTAATTAAGGGCAGGACCTAACCTAATGTTAATAATTTACACCATGATAACATTAGTATTCATGTTTTTGTATATATTTTTAAATGTTCAAATGAACGTTTCAGAGTATATAATTTGTCGTGTCATCTGTGATTGAGACCCATGAGTTAAATTGAAATATTTTTTATAGGTAGTAAGCCAGGTTTTAGTAACCTTGGATAAATCAGCATGAAAGCCCTCTCTCGCGCATGCGCTCTCACGCTGTCTCTCGCACTCACACACACACACTGTACACACACAGACACACACAAATAATACATGAAATCGCGTAAAACCAAATGAAACTAGGGTAAAAAATATGAGCAGTAAAATACAGTAGTATCCTGTAGGTGATTCCTGTCCTGTGATAACAGGCACTAACACTCGAGAACTGTTTACTTCTGTTAGTTTTGTTTTCAAGTGTGAATGTTTATGGGGATTAAATCTGTCTCTGCTGCTGCATCTATACACCGTTGTGATAAGTGATTGATGCCCCATCAGATCTTTGATGTGGGACGTTATGCTGGTTAAATGACTAAAGACACACTGATCCGTATGGACAGATATTTGTTCCAGATATTATGCGCCATTAATCAATTTGTTAAGCCAATTTGACTTTCAGCGAAAACATCAAAAATATAACGAAAACAAACCCGAGCAGAAGTAAAATTTAAAGTTTTACTTTCAAATTAAAATGTGATTTGTCACATACACAGTGCGATATGCAGTAAAATGCTTTGGGTGCTTTAGGTGAGGCTCGAACTCGGCATTGCTTCACCTGGACCGCTTTATAAGTATCACGCGCTAACCGATTGCGCCACGGGAGCCACACGGAAGTTGGTCTTGTCAGAGTATCCTCTCTCTCGTGCACACACACACACACACACACATGAAATTGCGTAAAACCCAACGAAATATAAGCAGTAAAAAAAAAAATCTGTAAAAATACATTAGTATAACAGGCGCTAACCCTCTGGAACTTTTTTACTATTGTTTCCAAGTGTTTATGGGGATTTAATGTGTCTCTGCTGCCGCATCCATTCACAGTTGTGATAAGTGATTAATGCCCCATCAGATCTTTTGACGGGGGAGCATTATGCATGATTAAATGACTAAAGAAATACTGATCCATATGGGCAGATATTTATTCCAGGTTGCATGCGGCATTAATTGCTTTTCTTATGCCACTTGTAGACTATCAGTGAAAAAATCAGCGAAAACATCATCAAAAATATAACGAAAACAAACCCAAGCAGCCGTTACATTTTGAGCTTTACTTTGCAGCAAAATATTATCTATCAGTATATTAAATGGAACTAGGTAAAATACACAGTAATGTAAAATACTGTACATAGCCTGCGTTTTTATTCCGTACCTACAATGATCGGTATAGACAAATTACAGCCACTACCGTGTCTTTAAGGATCATTTCAGGATGTCTTAAAAAATATTTCACTAACTAATTTTATTAATTCATTATTAAATAATAAATAGCATAATCATCATGGGTTGTGTATTGAGTGATTTAACAAATCTGTTTTATTAATCGGTTTGTTGTTGTTGTTTTTTCATCTATTTATGAAACTATGTTGACAATGCAAGAACTGTCTGTATATTAAAGATACGGTATTGGGCTTCCTGGACACTGCAGTTAACTGTGCCAGTCAATGCTCCATCTGGCGGAATTATACGGCATTGCAACCATCTTTTTAGAAAGCGCATGGGGGCGTTTATGGGGCGGGGCATCGTTAACTGCGTCATCGCGGGGGATCACATTCCATGCACGAAGCCTGCATTAACCCTTCATGGATCTGCCACGGAGCCGTCATGCTCCAGGCGGCTGTTTGACGTGGCTCCCACTGTACAAGCGACAAAGAGATTGGACTTCTGTCGTGTGAGTGAAACTTTAAGACAAAGCTACGCGTCAAAACTAGTGAAATAATATGACCGCATCTACAGCCACAACACAGGAAGATCCTGAGGTTCGCTTTCGGGGGCGAAGCTTACCAGTATCGGGTCCTTCCATTGGTCTAGCTCACCCGCACACATAAAAAATGCACGGATTTAGCCCTGGTTCTTACGGGAGTCCCAGGGCATCGGGTGGCTAGTGCTTCGACATGAGCATGTCGTCCTAGCTCATCTCTGTTCTCAGGGACCCAACGCCACAAAAGCGTGCTCTTTCCTGTTCAGAGGAGAACACATTGGGTGCCATATGGGATTCGATCGTAAGCGGGCACAGCCGTCTCCCGCTCGTGTCGAACCCATTCTCAACACCCTCAAGGAAAACAAGCTAGACCAGAAAGTGACCATCATTTTCAGACATCCTAGCTCTCATGGCAGCTGTATCCACGGTGACACCTTTGGGCCTTCTGCACAGAGAGCATTCCAAGTTGTGGCTAAGAACCAGGGGATTTCACTAGGGCCAATCCCCAATATGGGTTATGCGCCAGGTGCTTCGTACCCTTTCTACGTGGTTCAGACCCCGGTCTCTACTCTGGGTCCCACTCTAAGTTCATCTTGTCGTCGCTGAGGCTAACGACAGATGCTTCCCTCACAGGCTGGGGTGCGGTCTCAGATGACCGTCCAGCCCAAGGGAGCTGGAGTGGCTATCTTCCCGCATGGCACATCAATTGCCTCGAGATGATGGCTCTATTTCTGGCCCTAAAGCATTTCATCCAGCAGTTGAGAGGCTGCCATGTCCTAGTGCGGTGGACAACACTATGGCAGTCTCATATATTATCGCCAGGGCGGACTGTGCTCACGCCGCTAACAGCTAGCGCACCAGGTTCCTGTCCCTCAGGGCGATTTACATTCCAGCATGGATGCGGGAGCAGTAGTACTGTCCAGTCTATCTCTGACACACGGGGAATGGGTACCCCACTCCGAAGTAGTCAGGGAGAGATTTTCATGTAGCAAGGCGGACCCCTTGCCTTCCAAGATATGCTTCGCCTTTTACTGCTCTTCAGATTTACGTCCACTGCATCAGCTAGTGGCGTAGGTCAGAGCAGCTTCTACATGTTTTGGATGAGAGATGCTACTGCCCTCTCCTACGAGGCGCGTGAGCTCACTTTGCCTCTAGGAATCAGGGCTCTTTCAACCATGGGGATTGCCTCATCTATTGCACTGGCAAGAGGTATTCCCCTGCAGCAAGTGTCTGCTAAGCAGGTAAACCCAGTCCACTGCCGAATTGTTTCAGTGCTGGAGTTTCCATCCTCGGGTCTGTGCCCTAGTACTCTCAGGATGTACTTAACTGCATCCTCTCTCAACTATCTTCCGAAAGCTCTATAAACCCAACAGGCACCCTATTGCTCTTGAAGCCTTCTGTCCTCCGCGCTTACAGCTTCGGAGCAGGAGAGACTTCACTTGCTGTGTCCAGCTTGTGCTCTTTAGATCTACATCCACCGCATCAGCTAGTGGCGTAGGTCAGAGCAGCTTCTACATGCTCTGGATGAGAGATGCTATTGCCGTCTCCTATGAGGCGCGTGGGCTCACTTTGCCTCTAGGAATCAGGGCTCATTCAACCAGGGGATCACCTCAGCTATTGAATTAGCAAGAGGTATTCCCCTGCAACAAGTGTGTGCCAAGCAGGTAGACCCAGTCCACTGCCGAAATGTTTCAGTGCTGGAGCTTCTGCAGGAAAAGCTTGTCTTCTTGTACTGGAGAAACAGATGCGTCTTGAGTCGTCGTTTAAAGATAGTCTCTGTTGTACGGACATCTAGAGGAAGTTCGTTCCACCACCTAGGTGCCAGAACAGAAAAGAGCCTGGATGAATGTCGCCCTCGATCCCTGAGAGATGGTGGGATGAGGCGAGCAGTGCTGGAGGATCGGAGGGAACGTGGTGCAGTGCGTGGTGTGATTAGAGCAGAGAGGTAAGTGGGTGCAGGGCCATTTTTAGCTTTGTAGACAAGCATCAGTGTTTTGAATTTGATGCGGGCAGCTACAGGAAGCCAGTGCAGGGAGGGGAGGAGTGGGGTGGTGTGGGAGAACTTGGGGAGGTTAAAAACGAGACGTGCTGCTGCATTCTGGATCAGTTGAAGAGGACGAATCGTGGACAGAGGCAGACCTGCCAGGAGTGAGTTGCAGTAGACCAGTCTTGAAATAACAAGGGACTGAACAAGCACCTGAGTAGCCTGTGAAGAAAGAAATGGGCGAATTCTTCTGATATTGTAAAGAAGAAATCTATAAGAGCGAGTAAGGTTAGCGATGTGTGGGGAAAATGACAGATGGTTGTCCACGGTTACCCCAAGATTGCGGGCAGTGGCTGAAGGAGTGATTTGATTGTTGTCCAGGGATATCACAAGGTCTTGACCTGGGGATGAGTCACAAGGGATGAACAACAGTTCAGTTTTACTCAGATTGAGCTTTAGCTGATGTGCAGTCATCCAGGATGAGATGTCTGCCAGACATGCTGAGATCCGGGTGGAAACCTGAGTGTCAGAGGGAGGAAAGGAGAGAGTAAGTTGGGTGTCATCTGCATAACAATGGTATGAAAATCCATGCGATGATCTGACTTTACCAAGAGACTGGGTATAGAGGGAGAACAGAAGAGGACCAAGTACTGAGCCCTGTGGGACACCAGTAGAGAGTCTACGTGGGGCAGATGTAGATCCCCTCCATGTTACCTCATATGACCTATCTTCTAGGTAAGAAGCAAACCATTGCCACGCTGTTCCACAAATTCCAAGGCTTGTAAGAATAGATAATAGAATCTTGTGGTTCACTGTGTCAAATGCAGCTGACAGGTCCAGGAGGATGAGAACAGATGACAGTTTAGCAGATCTAGCAGCATGGAGCTTCTCAGTGACTGACAGAAGGGCAGACTCTGTGGAATATGCCACTTTGAATCCAGATTGGTTGGGATCATTAAGGTTGTTCTGTGAGAGATAAAGAGACATTTGGTTGTAAACAGTTCTTTCAAGAATTTTGGAAATAAAAGAGAGAAGTGATACCGGGCGATAGGTGTTAACTTCTGATGGGTCCAGGCAGGGTTTCTTGAGGATGGGAATAACCCTTGCCTTCTTAAAAGCAGCAGGAACATGACCAGATGATATGGAATGGTTGATGATGGTTGTGGTGAAGGGAAGGAGGTCTTGTGAGATTGCCTGGAGCATTGTGGAGGGGATTGGGTCTAATGAACAGGTGGTGGGGTTAGATGACGAGATGATCTGCTGAATCTCATCAGATAACAAGTTGGAGAATTCTGCTAAAGGAGGGAAGGGAAGGTCCTGAGGTTCTGCTGTAGGAGTTTGGTTGGGAGCGAAGTACTGGCGGATTGCTGCAATTTTCCCATCGTAGAATGTGGCAAAATCGTCAGCAGTCAGAGAGGAAGGGGCAGGAGGAGTTGGTGGGTTGAGTAGTGAGGAGAAGATGTTGTGGAGTTTGCCAGGATCATGTGCAGAGGCTTCCAGCTTTTCTCTGAAGAAGGTAGTTTTGGCAGAAGTCACAGCACATGAGAATTTGGAGAGAAGAGTCTGGTAAGAGATGAGATCTGCATCAAGTTGCGATTTCTTCCATCTTCTCTGTGCAGTTCTTAATTCTCTCCTGTTGTTGCGTAGTACATCTGATAGCCAAGGAGCAGGACAAGACATCTTCCTTGGTTTAGATGACAGCGGGCAAAGGAGATCTATGGATGAGGAGAGAGAGGAGAGGAAAGTTTCAGTAGCAGTCTCTAATGGTAGAGAGGAGAAGGAGGTTGGGTCTGGGAGGGATGATAGGGTGCATGAAGACACAGAGGAGGGGGAGACAGAGTGAAGGTTTCTGCGAGAAAAAGAGAAATTTTGGTCATTAGGTTTACATAGAATAGGAAGGATTATGGTGAAGGATACCAGGTAATGATCAGATTTATGAAGAGGAATAGTAGTGACATCCATGACTGGGCAAGGACGGCAGAAAACGAGATCGAGAGAATTCCCTGCCTTGTGTGTGGGAGGGCAGCTGTTTAGAGTTAAAGAGAAGGAGTTAAGTAGAGGGAGAAGGAAAGAGGATTGGAGTTTGTCAGATGGAAGGTTGAAATCTCCTAGAACAGTGAGAGGAGTGTTAACAGAAGGAAAAAGACTAAGAAGAATGTCCATTTCATCTAGAAAGTTTCCTAGAGAGCCAGGAGGATGGTAAATAACTAAGATGTGGAGGTTAATTGGAGAGGTTACCTTAACTGCATGTAATTCAAATGATGAAAAACTGAGATGAGACAGGGGGATTGGCGAGAAGGACCATCTCTTGGACAACAGGAGACCCGTACCACCACCTCTACCAGTTTCTCGTGGAGTGTGAGAGAATACATAGGCAGAGGATAGGGCAGCTGGTGTAGCAGAGTTCTGAGGAGATATCCAGGTCTCAGTTAGTGCCAGAAAGTCAAAAGAGTAATGGGTAGCTATTGCAGAGATAAAATCTGCTTTCTTTACAGCAGATTGGCAGTTCCAGAGCCCACCTGCCACCAGTGCAGGGCAATGAGACAGTATTGGAGGGTAGATAAGGTTTCTGGGAGATCTGCCTCTGCTGTGTGAGTAAAAGCTGTCAAAATGGACTAACCTGAGGTGACCAGAAGACGTAGCTTTAGCGGTTAGCCCAATGTAGCGTGGAGGATAAACCCAAACGCGGAAAGAAGCGAGTAGGCAGGATAGCCACGCGATTTAGTCTAAGGACTCTCACAAAAACGGAGTAAGGGAAAAACACAAATTTAACCCGCGTCCTGTAGATACACACACAATAGCAAAAGACAAACGGAACCAACATGTGAGTACTCACGGTTTGCTGAAACGACAACTGGAGCTGACATGGGCCGAACTCAATGACTGAGCGGTAAGCCATCGTTTGTTTACCTCTTTTATACTTCCTGGTTTGGCGCCCGCCTTACTTCCGGGTCCTAATGCCGGGCGCAGATTGAGTGTGTATGACAGTACCCCCCTGTCCAGGACCGGCTCCTGACGGTCCTGAGGTGGAGGATACCCGGTGACGGTAGTCTCGAATCAGTTCAGGGTCGAGGATGAACCGGGCCGGGATCCAAGATCGCTCCTCGGGGCCGTAGCCCTCCCAGTCAACCAGGTACTGAGTACCTCTGCCCCGAGGACGCGAGTCGAGGATTCGGCGTACGGTGTAGGTGAGACCGCCGTCGATGATCCGGGGAGGAGGAGCTGGGGGGGTGGGTGGAATCATGGGTGATGTGATGAAGGGTTTGAATTGGGACAGGTGGAATACTGGATGGATCCGGAGCGCCGCAGGCAGCTGGAGCCGGTAGGTGACAGGGTTAATTCTGTGGGTGATGCGGTATGGTCCGATGAATCTGGGTGAAAGTTTTCTTGATTCGGTGTGAAGGTGGAGGTTTTTAGTGGAAAGCCATACCTTGTCACCTACGTGGTACAAACGTCCCGGAGGATGTCGACGGCGGTGTTGGTGGGTATATCGGGTATTGGCGCGTTGGATAGCCCGGTTGGTTGTAATCCATAGCCGCCGACATCTGCGGACCAACTGTTGGGCGGACGGTACATCAACCTCCGGTTCTGGGTGGTTGAACATCGAAGGTTGGAAACCGTAGCATACCTCAAATGGGCTTAGGTTGGTGGCAGAGGAGGTGTGGAGGTTGTGTGACAGTTCGGCCCAAATGAGGTAGCGCGCCCAGGAGCGCTGACGGTCTGCTATGAAACATCTCAGATAGCGCTCCAGCTGTTGGTTGGTCCGCTCCGTCTGACCGTTAGTCTGTGGGTGGTATCCAGATGATAGACTGCAGGTGGAGTCGATCAGACGGCAGAAGGCCTTCCAGAACCGGGCTGTGAACTGGGGCCCTCTGTCCGAGACGATGTCCTTGGGGAACCCATGCAGACGGACTACGTGCTCTAAAATCAGCTCTGCTGTTTCTTTGGCTGACGGGAGTCCGGCGAGAGCCACCAGATGCACGGCTTTAGAGAACCGGTCGACGATCGTGAGGATGGTGTCCTTTCCTTCGGAGGCCGGCAGGCCCGTGATGAAGTCGACGGCAATGTGCGTCCAGGGCCGTCGAGGAACTGGGAGTGGCTGTAGTTCTCCTGGGGTTGGTTGATTGGTGTTCTTAGCCCTGGCGCACACTGGGCATGCCTGGACGAACTCTTGGACGTCCTTCGTGATGGATGGCCACCAGAAATCCCGCTGGAGAAACTGGAGGGTCCGTCGTGTGCCTGGATGTCCCGAAATGGGTGAGGAGTGACCCCACTGAAGAACTTCTGACCTCATCTTCTCGGGCACAAAGAGTCGTCCAGGTGGCACACCTGCCGGTTCGGTCTCTGCAGCCTGTGCCTGGCGAACTCTCGTCTCCAGGTCTAATTGGAGTGGGGCGATGATCCTGGAGGAGGGAAGGACAGGCGCGGGGTCCGCCCGGGGAATGTCCACCTCCAGCTGTCGGGAGAGAGCGTCCGCTTTTGTATTTTTGGAGCCCGGGCGGTATGAAAGGTGGAAATCATAATTTTCAAAGAACAATGCCCACCGCGCCTGTCGTGGATTTAGCTGCTTCAGGTTTTTTATGGTAATGAGGTTTTGGTGGTCCGTCCAGACTATGAATGGCTCTCTGGCGCCCTGGAGCCAGTGACGCCACTCCTCCAGAGCCCACTTTATGGCCAGCAGCTCGCGGTCCCCTACCCCGTATCGCTGCTGAGTGGAGTCAAATTTTCTGGAGAAGAAACTACATGGGTGTAGTTTCTGATCTGGACCTCGTTGTGAGAGGATAGCTCCAGCGCCCACATCTGAAGCATCCACCTCCACAACGAATGATTTACTGACATCTGGGTGAAGGAGGATCGGTGCCGTGGTGAAGCGGTGACAAAGGGACTTGAAAGCGGAGACAGCTGCAGAGTTGAAGTGAAAAGGGAGAGATGAGGGACGGGTCAGGGCGGTTAGGGGGGCGGCAACTGTACTGTAGTCCCGGATAAAGCGACGATAGAAATTCGCAAACCCGAGAAACCGTTGAAGCTGCTTGAGGGTCTTGGGTAGGGGCCAATGACGCACAACCTCTAGCTTCTGCGGGTCCATGGCCACACCCTGGGGCGAGATGACAAAACCCAGGAACGTGGTGGAGCGCTCGTGAAAAGCGCACTGGTAAGGGCTTGTACTTCCTGGTTTGGCGCCCGCCTTACTTCCGGGTCCTAATGCCGGGCGCAGATTGAGTGTGTATGACAAAAGCATCTTGGTTTGTGAGAACTGACAGAGATAGGTTGAAGACACATGCTAGACTGAAGTAATTGTCTATAAAACTTGGTGAACAAGAGTTTGAGTCAATTCTCTGCACTTGCTATCTAGATTCTTGACTAACTTTGTTGTAGTATATGCTTATTAACCGCTATTAAGCAGAGACACCTTCAATATAAGTAGCTAAGCCCTGCCCACAATTCACACCTTAAGGAAGCCTGAAACTACTGTTGATTAATTACCTGAGAACAAATTGCTTTAGACCTACTTCAATCACACTTTAATCAACACTACCAAACAGCAAAAACTAGGTACAGTATACAGTAAGAACCAATTGTGTTTCAAAAACAGTACAAAAGTTAAAAACCTACCTTACCAGTGGAGAAGAATCCAATATAGAAAACTAAAGCACACTAAAGTTTGAGCTAGATCCACCTTCAATATAAGTAGCTAAGCCCTGCCCACAATTCACACCTTAAGGAAGCCTGAAACTACTGTTGATTAATTACCTGAGAACAAATTGCTTTAGACCTACTTCAATCACACTGTAATCAACACTACCAAACAGCAAAAACTAGGTACAGAATACAGTAAGAACCAATTGTGTTTCAAAAACAGTACCCTCAGGATGTTCTTAGCTGCATTGTTTGAAGCCTTCTGTCCTCCGCCTTTTACAGCTTCGGAGCAGGAGAAACTTCACTTACTGTCCAGTATGTGCTCTTCAGATTCACGTCCACCGCATCAGCTAGTGACGTAAGTCAGAGCGCCACTATACTGGGTGAGAGATGCATATTGCCCTCTCCTATGAGGCGCGTGGGTTCACTTCACCTCTGGGAAGCAGGGCTCACCCAACCAGGGTGATCGTCCCAGTCTCACCAGCAGAAGGTATCCCCTGCAGTAATTGTGTGGTGCGAAGGGTTGGTCCTCCCCGCACACATTTCTTACATTTATAATCTGGATGTTCATGCTACTCCGGGCTCACTGCCCCCGAGTTAGCTGCCCAGGCTAGTTCTGAGACCTTCTTGGCTTTGTGCACACATGCTACACAACCTTGGGTTCCAGACACCTGTAGTGCGGCGGCGTTGGTATTCTCGTTCCCATAGCGTTTTACGCAGCATCGAAGTGTAGCCTTGAAAGGGAACGTCTCGGGTTACTTTGCAGTAACCCTGTTCCCTGAAAGGCGGGAACGAGATGCTGCATCCGAATGCCGCACTACCACGTGACCGGACGGCCGTTCAGACAAATTAATCTGAGGTTGTTGCCGGCTCACCTGTTTTTATAACCTCCACCTACATCTAATCAGATGATGTCACCTGGTCGAGGTTATATATAGCCAAAAACTTTGGCGTGTTTACACAGCGTGCTTCACGACCGGCAACGCGACAAAATGGTTCTCATAGCGTTTTACGCAGCATCTCGTTCAGGCCTTTCAGGGACAGGGTTACTGCAAAGTAACCCGAGACGATTCACAGCATTATGAAAACTGACTGCACTACTTAGATATTTGACATGAAACCTGCGCCATAAGTGAAATAGAAATGTTGTTATGAGCAAGTTAAGTGCCAGATTATGTCACAGCATCTATCCCTTTTTTTAATATACTAATATTGTGCTTTTTCCTGTGAGGTGGGTGTGGCTATACATGTCATTTACCAGAGCCAATCAATGCAATAGTTTACCGTGTACATATAACGTATGTGGAAATACAGTTGTAATACACTTACAATCTGCCAAAATCCTCAAGAAACAGATACAAAAGCGTGACCCAACATGGCTTACTCCAAAAATGGATTAAACATGGTTTACTCCAAAAATGGATTAAACATGGAAAAAAAATCAAAGAAAGTAGACAATGAAAACTGAAACTTTAAAGATCTACATGTACGTGGGCTTCAACGTCAAATAATAATAATAATAATAATAATAATAATAATAATAATAATATTATCACTGATTACATTAAAGACCAGCAGATTATTTTTAGCTTGAACACTTTAACTATTTCTACAAATTCTTTAACCATCTTTTCCTGTCAAATTAATAATACAATGCTTTCCTTTGATATATTTGAGAGACACATGGCCCTCACACCCATTTGTGATTTTTCCACAAACTGTTGCCACAAAAAGCATATAAAAGCACTAAATTGTATGCAGTAGAAACAATCAGCAAATGCTTCTGATTCTGGAATGAAAACTTTGAAATGAAGTTACTGTTTAAAAGGTCGTCGTTTTAATTTCAGGCTCCACCAGGTTGCCCTTGAGGGTTAATATATGATCGCTATCTGCTCCAGGGGCACCGTATTGTGGCTGACGCTGTGTGTATGCTGGGATATATTTATATATATACAAAAGGAACCTCACTTGTGCAGTAGTATATATGTGACAAATAAAGGCTTAACTCAGCTTAAAACCTGCACCACCAGTCCGTTCTGCATAAGACTGGTGTAGAAATAAAATTTCTCGCTATTGGAACGAGAGAACAATTTCAGCAGCCCTTCAGAGTTTACACTTATTTCATCATCAGTGCACATGACCTGGACACCACAAAGTCCTGACCAGAGGTGTCAAGTAACGAAGTACAAATACTTCGTTACCTTACTTGACCATTGACCATTGACCATTGACCATTGTTAAAAGCGCTATATAAATAAAATTGAATTGAATTGAATTGAATTACTTAAGTAGAAATTTTGGGTATCTATACTTTACTGGAGTAATTATTTTTCAGCCGACTTTTTACTTCTACTCCTTTAAGCAATTATCTGTACTTTCTACTCCTTACTTTTTAAAAACAGCCTCGTTACTCTATTTTTATGATCAGAACGCGCAACCCCTCCGGTCGCATGATAAGAACGCACACAACTTACCCCCCCCCCCCCCGTCACATGATCAGAATGCGCACAACGCCCCCCCCCCCCCCGCCACATGATCAGAACGCGCACAACGCCCCCCCCGTCACATGATCAGAACGCGCACAACGCCCCCCCCCCCCCCGTCACATGATCAGAACGCGCACAACGCCCCCCCCCCCCGTCACATGATCAGAACGCGCACAACGCCACCCCCCCTAAGCACCCCCCCGTTGCATGATCAGAAAGCGAGACCTTAATGCTTTTTTCCCCCCTCACGGTACTTTTACTTTTATACTTTAAGTAGTTTTGAAACCAGTACTTTTAAACTTTTACTTAAGTTAAAAGCGTGGGTTGATCCTTCAACTTCTAAAGAAGTATTTTTGAACCCTAGTATCTATACTTCTACTCAAGTAATGAATGTGAATACTTTTGACACCACTGGTCCTGACCTTAACTCCAACGTCTTTAGGATGTGCTGGAGAAGATTTCACAGAATCATCTAATTTCCTTCAAATAAGGATTACTTAGCACCAACCATTATTAAGAGAAATGACACAAAATTTCACAAGACAAAAATGTGTTTATTTATAATTAATTATAATTAATTACACAGAGAAAAGCTAACTTATAAAGAGCTTACAGTAACTTACTGTCTTATGCATACATTAGCACACACACACACACACACACACACACACACACACACACACACACACACACACACCTCACACCTTAGTGACAAACGCATTTCCAAATCAGATTTCCAAGAATCTAAGAATTCCACTCTCCAATCATTCTAATTTCTAGATTTAGATTTTCTAGCAGTAATTAAATAAACATTATTGTAATTTACAGTGGAATTACAACAGCTTTTAGCAACATATTTATATTATTTAGCAAAAAACATAAAGAATTTATGAACTTCTAATGATCTTCCATTTTTTTGTGTAAAATCACAGATTTTTCATATTTACTGAACAACTGTTGTTTTCTTTTTCTGTTTTTTGTTCAGTGATAGAATACAAATATTCCACTTTGGAAAAGGAGCCGTGAGATAGCACTGGATCTGTTAAAAAAGTGGAGAACATTTTAGGCAACAGATCTATGTGACGAAACGTGCCAAACCCCCTGAGGGACTGGTTAGGGAATTAAGTTTAACACGTTCAGCAAACAAGTTTAGCATGTTCAGCAAAGCTACAAGTCAAATACAGTAATTGTAAATTTGCCCTAAATTGTGAGAAGTTTTAAAACTTTTAAAAACTCTTTAAAAATCTTTAAAATGTCTCCTGGTCTTTCCTTTTCCCTCTCTAAATCAAAGCTGGTACACTGGTGTATTTTCATACATTAACAAACACATTAACTTTCTTTCTTTGTTGTCTTTCAGTTTTGTTGATAATTGTGATTAAAGAAAGGTGACACTAGTTTCTGGTATCACTGTACAGTGTGATCTAAAGAAGACCCACTGAGAGATTTACATAGAATGATATAGTTTAACATCACTTTATTTTGCACATTGTCTTTATCATGCTGTAAGAATGCAGATTTTCAGGTTGTCAAGGTAAATAACAAGTAACCAAGCTGTGATTGGCTCTCAGGTCCTTTTGACATCATGGGTTTGATATTTTAAGGTATATGCTATGTTATATCTTCTGTTTAAATAATCCATTTACCTTCCCCGTGTTTTACATGCTGCCTTTGCCACTGGACTGAGAACACTACATACTGCACCCAGGACCGTGTACAGGTCAGTCATTACGTACTCTGTTGTTTCTTTATGCAGAATAATCAGACTGAAACATGATGCTGCATAAACGCATATTAATCTCCTACAAACTACTTAAATATATAAAGATGATCACTGAGGGATAAATTGAAACATTGAGCTTAAAGATATTACATAAATATTATGTTCCTAAGTTATTATTTATTTTACAATACAGTCACTAAGTAATTACTTAACTTGCAATAATTTGAAAAA
Organism: Channallabes apus; assembly: GCA_030522415.1. NCBI lineage: Eukaryota > Metazoa > Chordata > Actinopteri > Siluriformes > Clariidae > Channallabes > Channallabes apus. Next base: position 2,891,130 of record CM060110.1, read on the forward strand.
ACAAAAAAACATTTGTATCTAAAATCTTTTTTTCATCTTAGACAAAGCACAATGGACTGGAGGGCTATACTGCCGATTTTGTGTTTGATTGGTAAGTGTTTTTTCCCCCATTAGTGTATACAGTATACAGTAAATTATATCTCAATTTCTGTAGTCACTCACATTATTGAGGTCCAATATAACCACTAACATTCAATACATCACCTTCCTTTTATATATTACATTATTATTACACACTACGTTACAATCACTGTAATATAGCATGTATTTAGCATACACTATATTATAGAGCAAGTGACTTAGACTGCAGTCAAAAGCAAGACTGAAAACCACAACAGAATAGTGGCTTAATTTTTGACACAATACGACTAATCAGAATATGAAAAAAATCGAAAAATTGAAAAAAAAATTGATCCATTATCACAAAGGAATGATCAGTTTCTCATTTCACTTTAGACTCGTATCTATGCTTAAGTATGCAGCCAGACTCATCAGGCCTGTCTATCAGTTAATGTGCATGTTAGTGTGAAAGAGAAGAGCACTTGTTGAAAATACCTGTTTTTGCTGTTATAATGTGCTCCACTCGTCTATGAAGGCTTTTTGCTAGATTTTATGGCATGGTTGTGGTGATTCGTCTTTATTCAGCTACGAGAGCAGTGAGCTCAGGTCTGCTTCCAGTTCAACCCAAATGTGATGGTTTGGTTGGGTTGAGTTAAGTCAGGGCTCTGTCCAGGACATTTGAGTTCTTCCACCCCAACCTTAACACACCATGTCTTCATGGAGCTTGCTTTGTGTGCTCTTAGTTCCAGTTGTCCTCTAAGTCTAGATAGTTAAACCAAAACTAAGGGACTCACCCGTAAAAACTTCTCTATTAACGCAACAGTGTGTGAGAAAGAAAAGCACATATTAATTCAAATTAAAAATTCTAATTGTATTTGTCACATACACAGTCATACACAGTTGGTTGGATATGCAGTGAAATGCTTATACGACCGCATGTGACCTTAAAAGTGATATAAATATGAATAAAAAGAAATATAATAGAAAATAGAATTTAGCTATGTAAGATAAGTAAGAAAATATTTCTGTACAAATAAAATATTCTGTGCAATAGAAAAGATATAGAAAATATGGAATTTTTTGTGAATTAAGAAAAATGTCGGGGGTTGCAAATATGCATGAAAGTGACTTATTAATAAAGAGACTTGTGTGCATGATCCAGGCGGCGCGGTGGTGTAGTGGTTAGCACTGTCGCCTTGCACCTCCAGGGTCCGGGTTCGATTCCCGGCCAGGCTCGATTCCCGTCTCTGTGTGCATGGAGTTTGCATGTTCTCCCCGTGCTTGGTGGGTTTCCTCCGGGTACTCCGGTTTCCTCCCACAGTCCAAAGACATGCAGATTAGGCTAATTGGCGTTCCTATATTGACCATAGTGTGTGAATAGGGGTGTGTATGTGTGTGTGCCCTGCAATGGATTGGCACCCTGTCCAGGGTGTACCCTGCCTCGTGCCCTAAGCCTCCTGTGATAGGCGCCAGGTCGCCCGCGACCCTGAACACAGGATAAAGCGGTATAGATGACGAGTGAGTGAGTGAGTGTGGATGATCCAAGAATGAAACATGAATATAAATATGAAGTTTATAAGAAATATAATTGTAATTATTATTATTATTATTATTGCTGTGTATTCATAATCACTACTTTATTTAAGTTTACAACAACTATCTGATTACTATTATTGACAAGCTTCATTCTTTTAAATGAAGCTGCTATTTTAAGATTAATGAATGATCTAGAAAAGAAGTAACCACATTAAATAAAAATGTCTTTTTTGTGTGCCAGAAGCCCATTGTGTGTTTTTAACCGTGTGGTTTCAGTTAGTAAAAAAATTTAAAACACACACACACATGAGTGCAATTGTCAGGGGACCACCTACTTTTGGCTATATAGTGTACTGCAAAAGTATTTTAAATATATGTAGTGGAAGACAAGATAATAAGCTTTCTTCATTTTCTACTTAGCTTGATTGTGTTTATTTAAATCAAGTATATGATCGTCCTTGAATATGGAATTGAGAAACAGATGGTAAAATGAAGATGGTCTAATCAGTTACATATCCTATCAAAAACCTTTACCAATAAAAGTAACAATAACTAACTAACTTACAATAGCCTTTTGTAGTCCTTTGTGACTGTGTGCGTGAGAAAGAGTGGTTTTATGCTAAGGATCTAACTACACTTGATTCCAAATTCTGTCTATCTATGTTTAATGATATGTGAAAATGTGTACAGAGCCTGGGCTCTGTTCAGTCAGGGCTCTATGTAACATGTACCATGTCCACTTAAAAAGGTGGTACAAAAAAGAGTCAGGGGAAGCTCAGTGGTTAAGGCATTGGATTATGGTTTGAAACGACCCAGATTCAAACTTCACCATTACAAAGTTGAGTAAGCCCCTTTACCCTCAACAAAAGTCTGATGCTGTGTGTGACAGCCATGTTGGTATGTTTTGTTGTGGGAAATGTGTAAAGAAGATTGCAGATGTGGCAGACAAAAATAATTCTGGGAAACTGAAGAGAAATCTTAAAATTTCCATGTAAAAAAGCTTGTTCTGGATTTACCTGATATCACATTTAAAGCAGTATGCCATTGCTTGCAGCATTTTAAGTTCTTATAATTATTATGGCAATGATATTACAGTCTTACAGATACAGTATCAGCCTCTTTACTGGCAATAAAAATTTATCTATGTATGTATATTCATTAAATTGCTTCACATATATTGGCAATAAAACCTTATCTTTTTTTTTCTCAAAGCCGCAAGTGCAGCACAAACCAGTCCTACAACAAACACAACGTCAACAAACATGACTTCAAACATGACCTCATCCAACAATGCCTCCTCACCCCAAGGACCATTCATCAATGGCTCATCAACAAACACGTCCTCACCTCTGAGCCCAACTAACAACTCATCCACAAATACATCCCTGCCCCCAAGTCCATCTATTAACAGCTCTTCGGCAAACACAACCTTTCCCCAAAGTTCATCCACAAACAGCTCATCCACAAACAGCTCATCCACAAACACATCCTTACCCCTAAGCCCAGCAGCCAATAGCTCAACAACGAATGCAACCTCTCCCCAAAGCCTCTCCATAAACAACAGCTCATCCACATCCACACCCACAACTTCATCCAACACCACAGCTACTAACAGCTCGTCAGCAAATACTTCATCTAACAGCACAGCTACTAACAGTTCATCAACAAATACAACCTCATCGAACAGCACAGCTACTAACAGCTCATCAACAAACACACCTTCATCCAACAGCACAGCAACTAACAGCTCATCAACAAACACACCTTCATCCAACAGCACAGCAACTAACAGCTCATCAACAAGCACGCCTTCATCCAACAACACAGCTACTAACAGCTCATCAACAAATACGCCTTCATCCAACAGCACAGCTACTAACGGCTCATCAACAAACACAGCTTCATCCAACAGCACAGCTACTAACAGCTCATCAACAAACACACCTTCATCCAACAGCACAGCAACTAACAGCTCATCAACAAACACACCTTCATCCAACAGCACAGCTACTAACAGCTCATCAACAAATACGGCTTCATCCAACAGCACAGCTACTAACAGCTCATCAACAAACACACCTTCATCCAACAGCACAGCTACTAACAGCTCATCAACAACCACACCTTCATCCAACAGCACAGCTACTAACAGCTCATCAACAAATACGACTTCATCCAACAGCACAGCTACTAACAGCTCATCAACAAATACGACTTCATCCAACAGGACAGCTACTAACAGCTCATCAACAAATACGACTTCATCCAACAGCACAGCTACTAACAGCTCATCAACAAATACGACTTCATCCAACAGCACAGCTACTAACAGCTCATCAACAAACACACCTTCATCCAACAGCACAGCAACTAACAGCTCATCAACAAATACGACTTCATCCAACAGCACAGCTACTAACAGCTCATCAACAAACACACCTTCATCCAACAGCACAGCAACTAACAGCTCATCAACAAACACACCTTCATCCAACAGCACAGCAACTAACAGCTCATCAACAAGCACGCCTTCATCCAACAGCACAGCTACTAACAGCTCATCAACAAATACGCCTTCATCCAACAGCACAGCTACTAACGGCTCATCAACAAACACAGCTTCATCCAACAGCACAGCTACTAACAGCTCATCAACAAATACACCTTCATCCAACAGCACAGCAACTAACAGCTCATCAACAAACATACCTTCATCCAACAGCACAGCTACTAACAGCTCATCAACAAATACGACTTCATCCAACAGCACAGCTACTAACAGCTCATCAACAAATACGACTTCATCCAACAGCACAGCTACTAACAGCTCATCAACAAATACGACTTCATCCAACAGCACAGCTACTAACAGCTCATCAACAAATACGACTTCATCCAACAGCACAGCTACTAACAGCTCATCAACAAACACACCTTCATCCAACAGCACAGCAACTAACAGCTCATCAACAAATACGACTTCATCCAACAGCACAGCTACTAACAGCTCATCAACAAACACACCTTCATCCAACAGCACAGCTACTAACAGCTCATCAACAAACACACCTTCATCCAACAGCACAGCTACTAACAGCTCATCAACAAATACGACTTCATCCAACAGCACAGCTACTAACAGCTCATCAACAAATATGACTTCATCCAACAGCACAGCAACTAACGGCTCATCAACAAATACGACTTCATCCAACAGCACAGCTACTAACAGCTCATCAACAAACACACCTTCATCCAACAGCACAGCTACTAACAGCTCATCAACAAACACACCTTCATCCAACAGCACAGCTACTAACAGCTCATCAACAAATACGACTTCATCCAACAGCACAGCTACTAACAGCTCATCAACAAATACGACTTCATCCAACAGCACAGCTACTAACAGCTCATCAACAAACACACCTTCATCCAACAGCACAGCTACTAACAGCTCATCAACAAACACACCTTCATCCAACAGCACAGCTACTAACAGCTCATCAACAAACACACCTTCATCCAACAGCACAGCTACTAACAGCTCATCAACAAACACACCTTCATCCAACAGCACAGCTACTAACAGCTCATCAACAAACACACCTTCATCCAACAGCACAGCTACTAACAGCTCATCAACAAACACACCTTCATCCAACAGCACAGCAACTAACGGCACATCAACAAACACACCTTCATCCAACAGCACAGCTACTAACAGCTCATCAACAAACACACCTTCATCCAACAACACAGCTACTAACAGCTCATCAACAAATACGACTTCATCCAACAGCACAGCTACTAACAGCTCATCAACAAACACACCTTCATCCAACAGCACAGCTACTAACAGCTCATCAACAAACACACCTTCATCCAACAGCACAGCTACTAACAGCTCATCAAAAAACACACCTTCATCCAACAGCACAGCTACTAACAGCTCATCAACAAGCACACTTTCATCCAACAGCACAGCTACAAACACTTCTCAAGTAGCCGCAGTATTCAGCTTAGTCTTTAGTCTTAATGAAACCTTTTCCCAGGCACTGGCCAATAACAGCTCTCCAGAGTTTAAGGCAGAAGAAACAAGTGTCATTGCTATGGTATGTTTTCTTCCATTTTCCATTTTAATTGTGCAAAACAAATTAAATAACTCTCTGCATGAATATTTCTACTGGCACAAAAGAAAATGTGAGGAACCCATGACAGTACATGTGGTGGCTCTGTGTGAACACCAGTGTTGGGGGACGTGACTTTTTAAAGTAACTAATTACATTACAAAATTACTGTCTTTAAAAAGTAATCAGTTACATCACAGCGTTACTTTCTGATAAAAGTAACTAGTTCGAGTACTTTTTCATTGCAGGAAATGAAAACTCCTTTGTGATTCGTCATGCATGTTTTTTTAGTGAAGACCTTTATAATTATTCTACCATCATCAATCAGCCAAATTTGGCCCATAATCTGTTAACTACTAATACCCCTATCTCACCTACGCGGTTTTGCACGGTGGTCATAAGTGTAGCTCATCATGATTCACCATGAGTTTGTGGCACTGTGATTAGGTTTCCATCTTTCCTCATGTCAGCCCTCGCATAGTCAAACCGCATAGGTTAGATAGGGGTATAACAGCAGGAATAACAGTGGGGGCGGGGCTTGTAGGACAACTTTCACACACACACACAGACACAATAAGTTTATGGATTACATAAATTGTGGGAAAAATAGATTGCATTTTTGAAAATACTAAATAACTGATTTCTTAAATGGCAGACATAACGCGTTAGATTACTCATTACATCAAAAAAGTCATGCAAGTACTCTAGCGCATTCATGTTATGTACACCACCTGGCTCCAAAAGCAGTCACCATTTTAAAATGGTTATGGGTAATTATTAGACTGAATCAAGCAAGGAAACTATTTATATTACAGAAACTTGATCAGAACTGTTTAATGACTTGAGTGTGAACATGAGTGATGAGTGTGACAAGTGAAGGTAATATTTAACTGTGAAAGTAAGAGCATGGCACCATGCACATTGTTCATAATATGATGTTTTTTTTTTTCAATTAACTTTAATCTCCCAGATTGAGCCATTATACAGAGCAAGAAGCCCAAACTTCATTCGGATGAAAATTTTTGACTTTAGGTGAGAAATAATATAAAATAACTCTGAAACTTTTTTCTGTTAATGATTTAAATATGTATTTAACTAAGGGTGTTTTTAGGAACGGCTCTATTGCAGTAAATTCCAGCCTTGAATATAGTGCGAACAGCACCATCCCAAGTAACGCCACAGTACAAGCTATCCTCGTTAATGCGTCGAACACCAACTCAAGCTTGAACATAATTACAAATACCATAAGCGTCGCTCAGGTTTCAGGTCAGTACACACTTATACATATACTGACATTTTAATAACATTTTGTTATTATTGTGTAAATATTCAAATTTATATTTAATCTCTCATAAAATAGTAACAAACAGCTCACCAACAAACCCAACTCTCGCTCCGGGAACAGCTGGAAACAGTTCATCATCAAGCACGCCTTCATCCAACAGCACAGCTACTAACAGCTCATCAACAAATACGACTTCATCCAACAGCACAGCTTCTAACAGCTCATCAACAAATACGACTTCATCCAACAGCACAGCAACTAACAGCTCATCAACAAATACACCTTCATCCAACAGCACAGCTACTAACGGCTCATCAACAAACACACCTTCATCCAACAGCACAGCTACTAACAGCTCGTCAACAAATACACCTTCATCCAACAGCACAGCTACTAACAGCTCATTAACAAACACACCTTCATCCAACAGCACAGCTTCTAACAGCTCATCAACAAATACACCTTCATCCAACAGCACAGCTACTAACAGCTCATCAACAAACACACCTTCATCCAACAGCACAGCAACTAACGGCTCATCAACAAACACACCTTCATCCAACAGCACAGCTACTAACAGCTCGTCAACAAATACACCTTCATCCAACAGCACAGCTACTAACAGCTCATTAACAAACACACCTTCATCCAACAGCACAGCTTCTAACAGCTCATCAACAAATACACCTTCATCCAACAGCACAGCTACTAACAGCTCATCAACAAACACACCTTCATCCAACAGCACAGCTACTAACGGCTCTTCAACAAATACACCTTCATCCAACAGCACAGCTACTAACAGCTCATCAACAAACACACCTTCATCCAACAGCACAGCAACTAACAGCTCATCAACAAACACACCTTCATCCAACAGCACAGCTACTAACAGTTCATCAACAAACACACCTTCATCCAACAGCACAGCTACTAACGGCTCATCAACAAACACACCTTCATCCAACAGCACAGGTACTAACGGCTCTTCAACAAATACACCTTCATCCAACAGCACAGCTACTAACAGCTCATCAACAAACACACCTTCATCCAACAGCACAGCAACTAACAGCTCATCAACAAACACACCTTCATCCAACAGCACAGCTACTAACAGTTCATCAACAAACACACCTTCATCCAACAGCACAGCAACTAACAGCTCATCAACAAATATGACTTCATCCAACAGCACAGCAACTAACAGCTCATCAACAAACACACCTTCATCCAACAGCACAGCTACTAACAGCTCATCAACAAACACACCTTCATCCAACAGCACAGCTACTAACAGCTCATCAACAAACACACCTTCATCCAACAGCACAGCAACTAACAGCTCATCAACAAACACACCTTCATCCAACAGCACAGCAACTAACAGCTCATCAACAAATATGACTTCATCCAACAGCACAGCAACTAACAGCTCATCAACAAACACACCTTCATCCAACAGCACAGCTACTAACAGCTCATCAACAAATACGACTTCATCCAATAGCACAGCAACTAACAGCTCATCAACAAACACACCTTCATCCAACAGCACAGCTACTAACAGCTCATCAACAAATACACCTTCATCCAACAGCACAGCTACTAACAGCTCATCAAAAAATACAACTTCATCCAACAGCACAGCCACTAACAGCTCATCAACAAACACACCTTCATCCAACAGCACAGCTACTAACAGCTCATCAACAAACACACCTTCATCCAACAGCACAGCTACTAACAGCTCATCAACAAACACACCTTCATCCAACAGCACAGCTACTAACAGCTCATCAACAAACACAACTTCATCCAATAGCACAGCTACTAACAGCTCATCAACAAACACACCTTCATCCAACAGCACAGCTACTAACAGCTCATCACCAAATACGACTTCATCCAACAGCACAGCCACTAACAGCTCATCAAAAAATACGACTTCATCCAACAGCACAGCCACTAACAGCTCATCAACAAACACACCTTCATCCAACAGCACAGCTACTAACAGCTCATCAACAAACACACCTTCATCCAACAGCACAGCTACTAACAGCTCATCAACAAACACACCTTCATCCAACAGCACAGCAACTAACAGCTCATCAACAAACACAACTTCATCCAATAGCACAGCTACTAACAGCTCATCAACAAACACAACTTCATCCAATAGCACAGCCACTAACAGCTCAACAACAAGCACAACCTCATCCACAAGCACCACTACTACCAGCGCATCAACAAGCACAACTTTATCCACCAGCACAGCTACTACCAGCTCAACAACAAGCACTTCAGTGCCTCCAAATACAACTGCAATTTTTAGCTTGATCTTCAGCATAATAGGTACCTTCGATCCCGCGCTGGCTGATAACAACTCTCCACAGTTTTCAGCTAAAGTTGCGAATATTCGTAGTCAGGTATGTTTTATTCATAATGCCTAAATTTTTTGTCCATTTGACTTTACTATGCACGAGTCATTTCACTACCTAAAAGTTCTGTTGCCATCTTTAGCTTTTAATTACTAGTGATGGTAATATTAACAAGATTGTGGTGGGATGAGTTGGTGATCTGGCCAGTTACACTTATATACCTGAAGATGGCACTCGAAATGGCAAATCTGAGAAACTATAAAAAACACACTGGAAGGACATTTTAGTGTAAAGGAGCATGGTATCGTCCCAACAGCAACTTGCCCTTCCTGAAGATGGGGAATATCTATAAAGGAGCCTTGATACATACCAAAAGAATGACAGTATAAAGTGTTGGAGTCACCAAATGACTCAGGCAGAACTAAACAGAAGGAAACTTAAAGCAAGGAATGCTCAAAACATTGCTAGTCTATAAAGTGCAGAATAAAGACATTAAAATAGAATATAGACAGATAAAACATCATAAATTGCAGAAAGTTCTAATGGGAAGTCTTAATACTGTAATCAAATCTGGCACTGTTTAAAGGAGATATATACCAGCATATAATATAGAGGTTGGAACCTAGGAAGACACCCAGGGAAAATAAAATCACAGCAAAGATGATACAGACTGGAAGAAAAGTTCTGTGAAAGTGTTATTTAAACTTTGCAATCAGATTTGCAAAGGAAAATGTCTATCTCCAACATACTGAAGGAAAGCAATCACTGTACAATCCATCCTGACAATAAATAAGAATGTATGATACGCTGGGAAAGAATGCTTAAGCAGAAAAGAAGTGGAGGAAATAGAAGAGGAAGAAGGATTTAGAAATTGCAGAGGAACCACTGACCAGTTATTCAATGTTCAGTAACTTACTGAGAAATTCTTCAAGGAGAAATTGAGTTTATACTGTATAATAACTTGTATTCTAAGCAGGTCCTAAATATTGGGAATGTGGATTATGGCAAAGCCTCAGAAATATGAGTAGTGATGTTGCTTGAAGACTTGTGTAGCAACTGTGTAAGCAGAGTCCCAATGTATGATAAACTAAGAATGGTTTGGAGTTACTGTCATTTATCACCAGTTATTAAACTTGCTACTGGAAGCAATGATGCAAGAAGCCAGGCAAACAGCTAGAGCTGATGTGAACGGTAATGGAAAAAGGTAAACAATCTACAGTATGTTTGTGGAGGATACTCTGATAAGATCAGAATCACCCTGAGGAACTACAGATGATAATCTCTCAAGTGAGTGTATGTGGCAAAAGATTTGCTCTTGAGATCAGTGTCCAAATAACAAAGGTGATGGTTATTAGCTAGGAAAAAGATTAACTTGCTATATATATATAATTAGCAGACTGAACAGTTTTACCTGGAGGGTTGGTCGTTAATGACGGACAGTAAAGCATGAATATCAAAGAATTGCACATGCAATAGGAATGATGGCTAAGTAGGTTACGTTGGCACAAGAGAGACAACGTAAAAGAAGACCTGAAATAATTATAATATAAGCTGAATATTAAGGAAGTGACTGATTTGACAATGACAGAGAAGGATGATAATGATGATAATGATGATAATGTCATGATGATGATGGAGAAGTGGGCTGGAGGGGGGATGTTTATTATTCATTACTTTAAGATGTACCTTTTAAATATTTCGGACTAAATGTGACTGACTTGAGTATCAGTGTGTTTGACACTGTTGTTCATCCTGACCTTGATTTAATTCTATTTTTTATTCTAATTCTAATTGTTACTAATTTACTTCTTTTAGGTTGAACCCGTATTGAGGAAAGGCTATAGACAGTTCAACACCATGAAGATTTTAGATTTCAGGTAAAAATAAAGATATGGGTTTGAATATTCATTTCTTATTAAATACTTTTTATTGATATTTTAATTTAACCCTGTATCTCTACATGTGTATCCCTTTAGGAGCGGTTCTATTGTGACAAACACCACTCTATATTTCAATTCGAGTGGCGCAAACATTACTGCACCCCAAATTTCAGACACCTTTATCAGTGGACAAAGCAGCTACAATTTTACTCTTAATACAACCTCCGTCAGTGTCATTCAGACTTTTGGTGAGTATTCAGTTGCAGTGATCTTACTGTGTTCCTTACTACCACTATTGCTTATTAATTAGAATGAATGAAAATGACTTAAAGTTATGATATATATTTATGTGCATTTAATTGTATTTATATGCTTCTTTTTTGCAGGTAATTCCATGGCGCCAGGGATTGCCAGCTCAGTTTCCATGATATGGATGTCTCTTCTATCACTTCTGATTTCCCTGGTGTTGCATCTGTAGCTTTAGACCCGATTATAAAACAGAAATAAACATATACAGTTTATGATCCTTATATATAATTCAGGGCGGAACATTTTTTTTTCCTTTTGCCATAAGCAAAATATCTTTAGAAAATAATGCAAAAAAAAAAAAGTAAAAAAAAATAAATAAAAAACAAATAAAAGAGACTTAATGAGGGTTCTGATTTGCCTGATAAATTCTCTACATTCTATAGCAAATAAATAGATAAAACAAATATACTTTTATTTAAATGCATTAAATTTCTTTAAAACCATTGCATAATAAATTGTATAAATCAATGTTGTTCTATTCAGCATAATATATAAACATTTAAATGTATATCTAACTCCACCTATTACTGTTTATGTCTATATGTTTATGCACAATGATTAATGTATGTATGAAAATAAAGCTTTGCACAACTTTATGCATCTAATATAATAACATAACAAAACACAACTTAATTATGTGTAAACATGACCACACCAATGCATGATTTTCATTTTGTAACTTTTCCCACACACCTGCACATCATTTTATCTTGCAGAAAGGCCCAGAAAAGAGCTGGTGTGAGTGCAGGTGTACTTTCCAGTCAAGCAGGAGCCGCACCTGATCCCACCCGTTAACTTGTTAGGTTATTAAGAGACTATTAAAATTAAAACCATGAAGACATAGTTTCCCATGGTTGGACTAAAAGGACTTGAGTGACACAGGGTCTTAATCTCAATCACTGAACACTGAAGATTGACCACGCCAATGCAATCCCAGGCCTCACCATCTGTTCCTGACCTCACAAATGTAAAAATCTTTAAAGTCACACTCCAAAAGCTAGCGGAATTCTATAGAATTGTTAAAAAAAATTAGAGAGGTACATATGTCATTTTCCTATATATTAAGCTGCTGATTTGTTATTATTATTATTATTATTATTATTATTATTATTAAATAGCCTTATACAAAACTTCCAGGAGAAAGCCAGTGATCAGCTGAACAGAACAGAAAAGGGTATTCTAACTATTCAGTTTAATTCAATTACATTTTATTTGTATAGTGCTTTTAACAATTGTCATTGTCGTAAAGCAGCTTTACTTTTCCTTATTATTTTAAAAGAAATTATGGATGAAATGTGAGTGTGTGTGAATCAGAATGATCAGATCGTCCCTGATAAATGAGTCGAGGGAGACGGTGCCGAGGGAAAAACTCCCTGAGATGGTAATAGGAAGAAACCTTGAGAGGAACCAGACTCAACAGGGAACCCATCCTCATCTGGGTGATAACAGATAGCAGGGATTGATCTTCAAATTAAAATTCAAATTTTATTCGTCACATACAGTACACAGTCATACACAATACGATATGCAGTGAAATGCTTACACGACCGCCAGTGACCTTAAAAAGAGAATTAAATCTTATAGTAAGAAATAAATATGAATAAAGAAATACGATAGGAAAATTTAAACTTAACTAGAATAAAAATTGAAATAAAAATAAAAGTATACTGTACATAAAATAGAAATAAAAATAGAAATATACTGTACAATAGAGATCTTTTTTTTTTTTTTTTTTTGGTGGAGGAAGTATGGTGTGCAAGTATGCATAGAAACGTGTCTTAAGGTGCCTTATTAAAGTGTCTTTAATAATAATCTGCAGTCATACTGTGTGTTAAGAGACTGGAAGTTCAGTATGTGTTTAAGTTAATATGGTGTCCAGTTCGCTATTGGAGGCTCAGGTAATTACTCTCCATGGAGTTTGTTTTGCTTGTGAGTGATCTCTATTTTTCTTTTCTTTGTGCTGGTGAAATGTCTCATAACTTAACAGGCATTGCTATGGTGGATTATACTCCTTTGCGACAGGACAGCACACACACTTTTTAAGAGTTTGGACTACACATTCTCATACCCACCTAATAATGTATATAGTTGTAAATAGCCTTATATTGTGCATTGTTCTGTCTGGTTGGTATCAATTCAACTCAATTCAATACAATTTTATTTATATAGCGCTTTTAACAATGGTCATTGTCTCAAAGCAGCTTCACAAGAGGAAAAGAAATAGTGTGCATACGTGAGAAAAAAACATGTGTTTAGATAATAATGAGATTGTGAGATTGTCCCTGATGAGGAAAAAACTCCCTGAGATGGCAGTAGGAAGAATCTTTGAGAGGAACCAGAGTCAACAGGGAACCCATCCTTATTTGGGTGATAACAGATAACAGCAATTATATACATGTGTTAGGTTGCTGGAAGTTCAGTGTAACAAATGTTCTCCTAGTTGTCATGGAGTCCAGTTCAGCACAGGGATGAGTCAGCAGATGCAGAGGACATAGGGGGTCTGAATCACTAGAATCTCAGGAGCAGCATGTGTAGATCCAAAACATCATGAAGCTAATGGGTGCAGGGATGATAATATTGGGGTTATATGATCATATTTTCTGGATCTAGTGAGAACCCTGGCAGCTGCATTTTGGATTAACTGAAGCTTGTTTATTGAGGATGCAGGACAACCACCTAGTAATGCATTACAATAGTCCAGTCTGGAGGTCATGAATGCATGAACTAGTTTTTCTGCATCAGATACGGATAAGATGTTCCTAAGTTTAGCAATATTTCTAAGATGGAAAAAGGCTGTTTTTGTGATATTTGAAATGTGATTTTCAAAGGACAAGTTACTGTCTAATATTACGCCCAGGTCTTTTACTGCTGAGCTGGTAGTAACAGTACATCCTTCTAAGCGCAGGCTGAATTGTGAAAGCTGTTGTGTGCTGGTTTTTGGGCCAATAAGTAATATCTCTATCTTATCTGAATTTAATAAAAGAAAGTTATTGGTCATCCAATCTTTTATGTCCTGGACACACTCAGTTAATGTAGACAACTTGGGTATTTTGTCTGGTTTTGTTGAGATGTATAATTGGGTATCATCAGCATAACAATGGAAACTAATCCCGTGTCTTCTAATGATGTTACCCAAGGGAAGGATGTATATGGAAAACGTCTCGGTTTACAGTGCTGTAACCCTGTTCCCTGAAAAGGCGGGAACGAGATGCTGCATGAAAACACTATGGGAACTATTTTGTCCTGTTGCCGGTTGTGAAGCATGTGTGCAAACACGCCAAATTTTTTGGCTATATATAACCTCGGTCAGGTGACGTCATCTGATTAGACGCAGCTGCAGGTTATAAATACTAGTGAGCCGGCGACAAACCTCAGATTGCAGATCTGGCCGTTAAGACTGCGTGTGTTTTCCCGCGAGATGCCTCAATTTAGCGCACAGCATGCCGCGACTTGCCATAAGCAACATTGGGGAATTTAAATAAATGTGTTGTGCTTCACTGAATTTCCGCCAGCATGGAAGGACTTTATCTAAAAGCCGGACAAATACAACGAAGAATTGTGTATAATTAGTTAGCCTAAAACAATATTGTTTCCAATGCTGATGCAAACATGAATTTTATTTTGTTTTACATCAGATCTTTCATGATGAATGTGTGTATATGTGCTTCATATTATATACAACGCGACAGCACGCTCAGTTACTGTAATCCCACTTCTCACCTTACATGTAGGTCTGCTCTGACTTATTAATTCGTTTTAAACCCTTTAAAAATGCGTGTGTATACAGCTCAAAACCTCCATCAGTTATTGTATTGATTTTTAGTATGTTTTATGATATTCTGTGTGCGTGAGAACAGAATGTTACTTCTTTCTCTTACCTCGACACAAGCTGCACTTTCAATAAACACATCCTATAGTAGTTTATGTTAAAGGTCGTAAAACTGTTAAACGCTTGTAAATGCAGTGCTACTCCCAATTTTATGTTCTTCTTTACCTTATCTTTTCTAAACATTCCTGACCAGATGCAAACACTCCTGCACCCACCTTTTCTTTGGTTCTTTGCGTGTGTGTGCGTATATATACTCCTGTCTTCCACAATAAACTTGGAACGTCTCACTGAGCACGGACTTGTGTATTATTGAGGGGTTCCCTGGTACCAGGCGGGAAGCAAAATACAGGCTGAGCACTGACTAGACGGGGTCTAGCAAAAACAAGAAATCCTTACAGTTATTAAAGATAGCGTCTATTTAGCAAAAATGCCCCAGTGATTTCGGAGCTTCAGGAAATCTCCCGGCGCTCTGCGCATAACTCTGGGCCGAAACATGTCGGAATGAATTTATAAACGTTTAATTTATAAACTAATTTATAAACTGGCCCACGCGGGCCAGTCGTGAATAGCTGACACTCAGTGACAGTCAATGAAATTGAAGCATTTTTGCGGCTTTCCACGTGGTGTGACGTTGCTTAAATAATAGAATAAAATCGTCCAGACCCTGGTTCGAATGCCGCTCTGGGTGAAAATGTAATAAATGTGATAATGTAAATACAAAATGTTTTACACTTTTTGCTTATGATCATTAAATTATAGCAACTGTGAAGTGAGTGCTAATGTGTTTCATAGCTTAAGAAACAAAAACCTCAATTGCAAACATGCATTTAGTACAAACCGGTGAGAATCGAACCCGGGTCTTCCGCATGGCGGGCGGATCACCTAACCACTGCCAATCACCAATCACCTACACCAGTGCTCGTATATTTAGAGCGCATTAACACACTAATGTTTTAGGCTAACATATCATACATCTTTGTAGTCTTTTTGCACACACGCGCGGGTGTGTTACAATAAGAATAGGAATAATAACAATAATAAATTTGGAGAACTAATAATAATAATAATAATTCTGAATGGAGAAAGCGCAGTCAAAGAAGTACCATCATTGAAGGAGAGAAAAAACTGAAGAATAAATACATATCAGTTTGAGCTTGACACGTTTATGAGCTCTGTCGCTTGCTGTCAATGGGCGCCAAAGAGAGACAACACATTTTCGGCTTCACAATACATCAGACTGAAACACAACTGCCCCCTACAGGTAATGAAGGGCATTTTCACAGCTTCCCACATGCAACCGCGGCCAGTCACGGGATTCCTTTTCTCGAAACGTGCATTCTTAATGGCCAGATCTGTATATTGGTTAGCATTATACTGCTTCAGTATCTATTAGGTTATATTATAAAATTATTTTTATTTGGTATATTAATGTTAATGTTATTTATGATTTAAATTAAATTTCTTAAACAATTTGCTTGGACAAAAGATGGCCTTAAAACATTAGATTTTTATTAAAGCCAGCATATAAAATACATTAACATTGTTTCCACTTAACAAATATGTGGACATTAAAATAATGGACAAAATGCAAAATACATGTTCTCAACATGTAAAATAGCAGCATATGGAATTCCTATGAATTTTAAACAAATATGTTGCAAAAAGTGCTGTCACTTCAGATTTCGCATGAACATTCAACTGCAGAACACTGCACTGACTTTGCACAAACAACATTTACACAGAGTTCGCATGAACACTCAATTGCAGAACACTGCACTGACTTCAAATGAACACTCTATTGCAGACCAACACACTGACTTTGCATCAAAACACCATTAGGCAGAGCACAGCACTGACTTCTGATCCAAAACAGAATGTTGAACATGTGCTGTACTGACTTTGCATTACTGAACAAAGCCCCACTCAAAGCCCAAAAGAGTTTTTATCAGGGTGGCTACATGGACATTCACAGTTGCAGTCTTTTTATGGACAATTTTTCCAGTCTTTTTGGAGATCACCTTCACCTGGCTGGCTTTTGTCCCTCTCTCAGGATTCAAACCAATGAAGCGCCTAAAAAGCAATGTTGAAATAACATACATTAGGCTTGGAATCAAATGAACCTGCCATATTTTTTCTCAACTGTAATGTAAATAATAAAAAGAAAATGTAAAAAAATTTAAATTATTTAATATCTTCATTATTTTACATTAAGTGAACACAATACGTGCATTAACTACATAAACACGATTTGTGTTATCTGAATATTTCTGCCGTATGAGTAGTGTAACAATTGAAAGTGTATTAATAAAGCACTACATAAATAAAAGAGACTTGTATTAAATACGTGGTGGCGCGGTGGTGTAGTGGTTAGCACTGTCGCCTTGCACCTCCAGGGTCTGGGTTCGATTCCCGTCTCTGTGTGCGTGGAGTTTGCATGTTCTCCCCGTGCTTGGTGGGTTTCCTCTGAGTACTCTGGTTTCCTCCCACAGTCCAAAGATATGCAGGTTAGGCTACTTGGCGTTCCTAAATTGCACATAGTGTGTGATTGGGTGTGTGAGCCCTGTGATGGATTGGCACCCTGTCCAGGGTGTACCCCGCCTAGTGCCCGAAGTCTCCTGGGATAGGCTCCAGGTCCCCCGCGACCCTGAACACAGGATAAAGCGGTATAGAAAATGAATGAATGTATTAAATACAGATAATATATTTTTTTCAAACATAATAATATGTATGAGAACAAACATTACATTATGGTGATGTCATTGACAGTTCTCTGCTTCCCGTTAAATCATTGCACAATTTATATTAAATGACAAGTTCTTAACAGATCTGGAAAATAAGGCACAATATAATTTTTTTTACCTTTGTACAAACTCCAGAGTCCTTGACGCTTCCTCTTGGTACTGTAGATTAAAGACGTAGTAAGTGGAAAAAACAGCAGCTAGCCCTGTGATGAAGCTTTGGTCGACACCTTCACAGATTACATGAACTTCGATGGTGATCATCCATCCTCCAATTGTGGTTTCATCACCGGCACCTGATAAAGACAACAAACTGTAATTAAAACAGTGTCTAATATGGTCATCAATACTTTATTCATTCATTCATTGTAAAGTAAGTAAGACATTTTCGGCAGATTAGTACTTTTCATGACCTGGGATGGCTAAAACAATATAGACTGATAGGAGAACCTTGCTTATCTGACACTTACAGCACACAACAGTATCAGTCGTGGAGAGGCGGGGAGGGTCAGGGTGCGCTCAACATCTGCTGCCGTGGCAGATATCTGTAGAATACATCAATTGTATACAAATTATAAATGACAGAATAGCAAGCCCAGTAATAGCAAGTACATTATATGTAAATGTAAACAAAACATACGTCAGCACGGAGTATCAGTCTCTCTATTCCTTCATCGAAGTAGGCCATCAGCTGCTGTATTAGAGTCAACTCTCCATCTTCATCCTGGGAGACGCCAGACTGCACATCTTTGTTCTTTGATTTGGTCCGCAGGTACTTCCTGATTCTCTGTCCACATTCTTTAACGGATAGGTCCAAGGCCCGTTAATGTCAGTTAGTAACTCGAAGTGATTGAAGATACCTCTTTGGGTAAAAAGGTAAGGCCACTGGATTCTCATATCTTCGATGGAAGATGATGGAGTCTGATTTATATGTTTACGCTGAAGACAGAATGTTGTTTTCATAAGGTTAATCACATCCCCCTTCTCACCACTGCGAATAACTTCTTGTCTATAAATGGTCTCTAACTGTTTCCTCTTCTGCTCCAGGGTTTCATGTGTTTCTTCTGGTGGCAGTTCAGGGTTAAATTGTGTGCATCCATAAGAATCACTTGGCCTCTGATGCAGTTGTCCAGGCACTTTCGAAGTTCGGAGTCTCTTCATTGTCCCTGAATGGTTCATGTTCTGAATTCTTGTTTTTAATTGACAAAGCAATGAAGTAAATCCGCTACCAATGATGACACCACTTAGTGTCATATCTGCAAAACTGTTGGGGAAATGCTTAACAATGTTGCGGCAGATGATGAGACATTCATTGCGTGTGGGGTTATTCTCACATTTCCTGATTTCATCAGTTAGGATACGTATAATCTGGCGTCACTTGTCAGGAGCAGGACGCTTGCCATTGGCAATAGCTGACTGCACTTCCACAGGCATTTTATCCCAAGGAATCTCAAAATTTTCATACCACTTACTGGATATGCTGGGTGTTTGGCTTTCCTTGCTTAAAGTACAAGGTGTTGATGCACATGAAGAGCTTGACCTTAAGCTTGAAGATGTGCAGGGCTGTGAACTGGAGAGGGAAGACATACTTGTATCTCTTGACTCATCTGGCAATTTTTGGAGATCAAGTGTGACTTGTGTAGTTTCTGAAACACATATAATTGAAATATATATTTTTTAAAGCAAATCCAATTTCTTTCCAAGATGTACAGTGGTTACAAAATCGGAGCGTCGTATGTAACGTCGCCGCCGCATTACGGGATGTGCATTTGCTGTGCATTTGCTGGCTTTTACCACTGAGTGGCGCTATATAACTACAGACTGACGCCTCATGCCTTAGTTCATTCTCTGCCTCAATAATACACGTAATAGCCGATAACATCAAGTGAAACACTGTAGTTGACCGAATTCATAATCACAGTACTATAATTACAGTACAAATGTAGAATTCTAATTAAATCAAATCTTATTAAGATCAAATTTAAGCACAATAAATATTAACACAGTGAGCCTTTAGATTTTATCACGTGTAATTAGAAAAGAAGTGTGTAGGGTTTTATTTAAATATAAATTTCTAAACCAATAAGATCAAATAACACCAAGTTATTATTATAACAGGCTTACTTTGTCACTTATCAAAGACGTACACTTGCTTTCAAAGAAGTCGAGTGGCTTATTAATGTCTCTGGTGTGCATTGTCTCTAAGTGGCCGCTTGGTGTAGTGGTTAGAACGCTCGACCAGTGATCTACAAAATCCCGGTTCGAATCCCGAGTGATGTTTTAAAATTGTTTTATTTTAAAACTAAATAAAATGTTTTAAGTGTGCTTAAGGTAGAGTCTTATAAAGGCTATGTAGACTTATATAGTTTTATTATATATTTTTTGCACATTAATCTGAGTCCTCATCTGTTAGATCTGTTTAGTTTTTTTTTTCCTGCCGGGACGAATGCGCGGTTCCATCCCTTTCCCGCCTATTCAGGGAGCCTACGGAGTGAGCGATTAACCATAGTCGAATCGATTGGTGTGCGTCCAACTCACGTTACTCGTGTGCTATTAATGCCGGCTGGTGATAATTAACGTTAATATGATCTCGGGCTTGCTCACGATGCTCAACATCTATAAAAATAGCAAAGTATTGTGTATAGAGTGATAAAAAAAACTATCTAACGCATGTTAGAAAACATAATTTCCTGCATTTTTTTTCTGCTTCAGGAGTCAGTCTGTTCTGAGACAGTGAGAGTAGAGGAAGGGGCAGATTCAGGACCAGGGAGGGAGCCGGAGACAGCAGAACAAAGAGATGATATTGCCAGCACCAGCACAGGGAGCACAGTTTTTAGTTTAGATCTCATGTTTACATTTTATTGTATGTTGATGGCTGCAATACTTGTTTTGCAAGTATTTTTTTGTTTATTTGTATATGTATGTTATTAATATTAATTTTTTAGAGATTGTGTGTGCGTGCACGGAAAGTTTGTGTTGATAAGTGTATGTGGATAAGTTGATAAGTGTATCAGAAAGCATTAAAATGTTCATTTGAATTAAAATGACACACGTCTGTATATACAGTATATCAATTACATATATATCAATTTCATTAGTTCGTTCATTCTATTTGAAGCTTCGGATGTTTTTTTTTTTTTTGGTTTGGTTAGATTAGTTCTGAACTCGCTTCCGTGAAACTATCGCTAAAACAATGTACTGAGCCCTCCTGAGGATATAAAGCTTTATTATTGTGTTTGGATAAATATTCAGATCTACCACAGCAGATAATAAACTATGGTGTGTCATAACCGAAGCAAACACCACGATTATGCCTCGTTTCGTTTGACAGGAACGTGGTTCACTTGGCCGCGGTGTATTATAAACCTGTGGAATGTTTCACTGTTTATGTTCACATAAGAGGAATAAAAGCGAGGGAAATGTGGAAATGATGTGTGGCAACTCAATGAGAACTAAAGCAATGATTTCGGTAACTCCACTGAGTGTAACATCTGCATAGTGACACTGAACATATTCACTTTTCCGTTTACCTCTGAAAAAAAAGCTGTATTTAGTTTGTTTATATTTAGAGTTTTTATAACAGTAGAAGAAGTACGCGCGCGCACGCACGCACACACATAGACACACACACACACACAGACACACCTCCCTTGAGCCCTGAGTCTGTCGGATTTCAGCGGTCACGGGGTGGAAAGACTTTGAAGCAGTTTATATATGAATCTAAGCTTGAACTTATCAGCATTGTAAATATATAATACTTTTCAAATAAAATCGCTATTACTTTGACCCTGAAGTTTAGTTTAGCACACACAAAAAACAGAAAAGTAATTTCTGGTAAATCAACGGAATGTGTAGTATTTACAGT
Organism: Channallabes apus; assembly: GCA_030522415.1. Taxonomy (NCBI): domain Eukaryota; kingdom Metazoa; phylum Chordata; class Actinopteri; order Siluriformes; family Clariidae; genus Channallabes; species Channallabes apus. The sequence continues at coordinate 2,913,146 of CM060110.1, forward strand.
AATTCATTAAAAAATGAATATACATTGTACAGTACACGGTAAACACGGGAAAGATTACAAAATGAAAAAACAAACAGTGTCTACTTTATAAACAGCTTAGTATGTGCGTCGAGATGCTGAAATCCCTTGCATGTTTTTGCTTCCAAGTGGAGAGATATTTGACCGATAGCCTAGAACAAAAGATCTATAGGTGTGATCACAACCCTCTCCGACCGACCGTGCCATCAATCACTGACCACCTCAGAAGTTCCCTCCAATGTATGGCTGCAATACTTGTTTTGCAGGCTACAGCGCACGCGCGCACACACACAGACACACACACACACACACAGACACACCTCCCTTGAGCCCTCGGTAAACATCCAAGCACTGAGGCACGCAAATCCCCTGACCACAATAAGGTGGCAATCCCTCAGGGGGGAAGATGAAAAATACAAATTAAATAAATAAAACAAAATAAAATATCCTTAATCCAGATTTTATCAATCAACGACATAATATTGATCTTAGCTGGATGGTCTAATTCTCAAAACCGTTTAACCTAAAGAAAACCTTAACACACTATAACTAGAATATTTACAAAACTGAAAGGTTGTCTTATGTATAATAAAAAAACCTCATAACTCAAAAAGATCATATTATGTTTTTATATATATTTTTTAGATTTTTTTTTATAGTAACTGAACAGCTCTCTTCTCTCCAATCCACTCCTAAACCACAGTCTCCTATTTCTCTGTGCGTGCTCTGGAGACTGTGAATGAATACACGCAGCGGAGGTTTTGTAAACTGTAGAGATACAATAATTTTACTGCTGGAAAATCAGCATTTTATCTAATTTGAAATATAAACCTAATATTATCTGTTACTTAATATATTTTCTTTTGATGATGACCATAACAGCCTACTGCATTTCATTATTTATAATAACACAAAAACAATATTACAATATTTGATATTTTAATATAAACTCGGTATCATTATCCTCCTTGTGTGTGTGTAAAAAACATTTGATTTGTTCTATTTTTTATTCTGATAGTGTGCTCAATTTGTTTCTAGTAATTTATATATTTAAATTCGGATGCCTTTTACTGTTACAAATTTAACTCTTTGCAAAATAATAAAAATGTGTCTTGCTGTACAAGCCCTTGTGTTGTTGTTTGTGCTGCTGTTCTTTAATAATACCAATAATCAGATACAAACAGTCTGTCTAAACGAAAATTAAGCAATGCTTCTTAACTCATCATTATGTGGATATTTTTCATGTTCGTTGGATAAAGTATGTACTGTAATGATTTGGTCTACTCTGTACTGTATGTGCGTGAGAGAGAGGGGTGTCGCGGTCGTGAAACAAAGGCTCATTTCAGCTCATTCAGTTTCTCTGAATGGATAGGTGAGAACAGCTGATTCACGGTGAATAATTTGCATTTGAGTGTTGCCAAGTGAAAAGAAGACAAACATCAAGACGAACAACATATAAAACTGAGACAATATTTTAAAAAGAATCGCAATCAACCTGAACAGGTAAGCTGGAATAAAATCAGTAGCAGCATTAACTAAAGTAATTAGTAATTATTAGCTGCTACTGATTTTATGGACTCATCACGGTTAAATACGTTGGTCACATGCCAGCTGTATAAGCCGGTTAAGGGACTCATTACGGTTGTATATCGTGCTCTGAATAATAAATTTTTTTGTTTGCTGTTTGTTTGCTGAGTAAAATTAAAATAGAAAAAATTTTAAAACAGCATCATCCAGGATTCGAACCGACGCTTTGTAAATCCCTGACCGAGCGCTCTAACCGCTACACCAACCAGGCACTAAGAGACAACACCCCTCCGTGACTTTAATAAGCCATTCGACTTCTTTGAAAGCAAGCGTTAAATAAGTAACGAAGTAAGCCTGTTATACAATTATACTATTTGCACGTGTATTTTATCTGTTTTAAACTTGGTGTCATTTGATCTTATTAGTTTAGAAATGTTTGTAAAAAAACTATTGTTATCAAAAATGTAACAGATGTAACACCGGACTTCATTACCCACAATGCATCTCCCGCACTGGACTACACTGCCGTAAACAGCTGTCGTAAATCAAAACTCCCGCTACTACAGATGGCCACCACTTTTCATCAGTATAATGACACACACACACACACAGCAGCAGCAGCAGACCGAGCCGTCACTCCCCTAAATTTAAAGAATACAAACTGGTTGCGTGCGAGTTTGCTGTTTTTTCTATAGTATGCTGAAGCAAAATCAAAATACAACAATTTTTTTTATTTTAATTTAGCTATAATTAAAATAAAAAAATTTAAAATATCATCCCTCGGGATTCGAAACGGCACTTTATGTATCACTGACCTGCGCCGGCAAGCCGTGAATAGCTGGCATTCAGTGACAGCCAATGAAATTGAAGCATTTTCCACGTGGTCTGACGCTGCTGGCATTGCTGAAATAACATTATAAAATCAGCGAGACCCGGGTTCGAATCCCGCTCTGGGTGAACTTTTAATAGTCTGACAGATTATTATTATTTTGAAAAATATGTGTATAAATATTATATTTAATTTATAATAATATAAATATTTTTTGGGGGGAGGGGGAATTACTTTACAAACTCCACATTGGACCATTTGTGTTTTATTTCTCACTATACATTAATTACTTATGTTAATTTATAATAATATAAATATTTGCACTTTATATTAATAAATATTTTTTGGTGGGGGGGGGGGGGCAATTACTTTACCAACTCCACATTATTTGTGGTTTATTTCTCACTATACATTATTTACTTATGTTAAAGACGAATGCTGAAATTATCACATAAAAATAAAAAAATACTGATCATTCTTGGGAACAGTAACACGACAATTGTCATATTATTTCTTTTTTTACTGGATCATTATAAGAAGAAGACAACTTACTACTATGAAATACCAAAAAAAAGAACTAGAACAATAAATACACATCAGAAAAACAACTGTCACTTTCTTATTTTCCCTTTCCTGACTTCCATCTTTGTCTTTCCATCTCATAAAATTCAGAATCTTCAAACTCTGTCCAGGTCATCTCATTCTTCATGCCCAGGTCCTTGTATGAAGAAAATATTTTTGAAGGACAGTAAATGTACTTCCCTGCCATTCCAGAGAAACCCGTGTGAATGTGAGGGCTGTTTGGGCCTTGCTTTAGTTCCAGTTTACAAAAACGACACTTGCGGCCTGTGTATTCAGGTTCACTCCTTTTCCTCTTCTGTTGCCCTCTCTTCTCCGCCTTCATCTTTGTTGCATCCAGTTCCCGCTGAAAAAACTCTGTCTCTGAAAAGTCTTCACACGGCATTCTTGGATTTGTCAATCCTTCACCACCATAAACTTTGAAGACCTTTGTGGAGCAGTAGAAATATCTGATGGGTCCTTGCTGGTAAAACAAGTGGATGGACGAACCATCATTCAGATACTTAGATTTTGGCTGGCCACAGGAAAGACATGTTTTTGTTTGTGCCCTCTTTTGTGCTGGATGTGGAGGTCTCGGTTGTTCCTGTTGCTTCTCCATGATGTTTTTAACCATTTCCTCAATGGAGTCTTGTGTCAGAGGTGTGGCATGGGTCTGAACAGGAGGAGGGGGGTTTACTACTGAGACAGGCATGGTAATAACTGGTATAGTCATAGTCCCACTTCCCTGTGTCAGAGTGTACCAGAGTTGCTGCCTCTCGTGGAGTTTTTCCGGGCTAGTGTTTATTGAGGATGCTGTGTTTATCATCTTGCTGAGATGCTTTATGTACTGTGAAATGTGGACTTTGGTTGTTGGGTGGAGCATGTTGTTTGGGTCTTTACAGGAGTTGTGAACTAGAGCAGCATAATCTTGGTCCACAAGCTTGAGCATGTCCTTGTGTCCTCTGTGTTTATTAAGGAGGTCGTCAATGACCTTCTTCATAGGGGCTGGCCAACGCTTGTGGTCCAAGACAAAGATCCTGCCCCCAGTCTTCACAGGTCCAGTCCGAGCGGCGATTGGTGTGGCCAGCAGAGGCAGAGATGGGGGGTATGGGCTTTCTGTAACAGAAAAAAATAAGAGTGCAGTAAATCATTCTGGCCCTGATAGCAAAAAAAAAAAAAAAAACAGAACTCACATACTCGTCTAGGTAAAAACCCAGATTAACAATGAACCTAGACGGCTAGATTTTTAGGGTGAGGCTATTACTATTATCTGCTATCTAAAAGTCTAGTAAGTGACATGTCAAACATTGTGACAAGAAGACTACAAGGTTATGTAATATACATAGAATCAAGACAAATACAATTTGATTACTGCTGGTGACGCTTAATTTTTGTCAGCTACTTGTTTGTCAGATGTTCACCTGTCTTAAGCTTGGGCTCAGGTACCGATGCGTCCGGTTCAAAAGCAACATCACCAGACGGGCATGCTGGAAACCGAAACACTCTGGTTGGAGTCATGGAGGATGCCTGAGGAGTCCCTGACAGGGCCATGGGTGGGTTGGATAGAGGAGGAGGTGTATGGAGGGCATAGGTAGAGCCTGTACTTTTCCTATGCTTATCCCAATCAAGAGGAACTGGACGGCAACCAGGCTCAACATATTCCAGGCCAAACTTCTCTCCAGTGTCTGTGGTTGAAAGATGAAGAGCAGGATACTTCTCATCTCCGAGGACCCTTTTAGAAACGGCATTGAGTTGTTCAATCAGAATTGGATCGAAAACAGCTGGAAGGGAAACATCTGGCTGCTTCAGGTCCACCAGACGTTGATAATTCCACCGTGCCACCCCTGTCATCCCCTGAGCTTGAAACAGCTCTATGGAAACACGTGTTCCAGTGACCCACTGAGCTTGATGGAAGTGGTACCCCTCCTGTTGAGATGTGCCTCTAATGGGGATCCAGACAGGAACTTTAGCTCCTTCACCTTGCACATGATTTAGCTGCACCATCCCTCCATGCCTGTACAAGATGGCACCTTCTACCTCTGGATCACTGAGGCAACCTCGCAGCATGCGTACCCGTTGAATCCGCCATGCCTTCAGCATAGAGGGCTTGAAGAGAGGAAGTCCGTTTGGATCTTGAGTAAGGTAAAAGTGCCGGAAAACTCCCTCAACTCTCTGGATGAGCTCCTCAGGCTGTGGAATCTTTGTTCTGCAGTGTACACGAATGTGCTGTTTCGTGGGGTTGGCAGGGTGAATTCCGCAAAATGTATAAGCATCTTTAAGCCTCTGTAGGTCTTCCTGGTCCACCACGGAAAAGGCAGCAGAAAGGAACTGGGCAAAGGAACTGTACAGAGGATGATGCTCAGAGACACACTCACGGAGGAACCGCCGCATACAATGAAATAAGTCCAGTTTGATGGTTATATCGGTGTTGTAATGGGACCGTGATGCACATGAGTTGAGCAGGCTTCCAGTAGTGGCCTCAGCAACAATAGCCTCAGGTGTTTGCCAAGCTTCCCAGTTCAGATGCTCTCCTGGAAGAGATTCCGCCACCTTAAATGCTGCACAACAATCTCTGAAAGAGAAAAAAAAAGAAAAATGTATCCCTAAATGTAAAAAACATTTATATCGTTCACTAAGTTCATGCAGTGTATTCAGTAATGATACATAATAATGTAAATGTCATATGTAATGATGCAAATGTATTCCTTTCCTCAAATTACAAACATTATTTGTAATGTAAAATGTTAAAAGAAATATTAGATGTAAATATTGGCATAAAACTGATCATTTCTTACCTGTCAACCCACTGGTATCGGGCCTTCTCTATGTCTGCAGTGCTATAACGGGTTGCAAGTCCCTCATACATGGGCTTCAGTGACTTCTCTGTCTCAGATTGCACCATTACCCATGAAATGATCATCCAGTTTTCATTCATGACAGCATATGATGACATGGTTCCAGATGAAAACGTGACCTTTCTTGCGACCTTACGGGTATGGTCTGAACGGAAAGCCTGCCCAAAGGTGCCCTGGAGCAGTTTTTTGATGGCGCGCTCCTGGTGCTCATACTCATGCAGTAGACAGTCAGTCAGGTAGTGTGCAGATACAGAGATGCCGTTCCATCCATCTGAATCACTGTACTGCCCAAAAGAAGATGGCTTAGTTTCCCGTCTAATGAATTGCGTAATTGTCTTTTGCCCGTACTTTCCCGCCTCCCCATCCATGACATTTTGGCAGCTGAGAAGGTAGGCCAGGTTGGCGCGTTCATATTTCAGTTGCATCATCTCCATAATTTGGTTTGTCATGTCTGTTGGTGATTTACCTGTGCGTCTGAGTTCATCCATGACTGACTTACATATGGCCTTCTTGTAGGTCAGTTTTGCAGGCAACACATTTGTGAATCGCTGGGGAAGTTTTTCCAGCCACACTGGGTTGTCAGCATACCACCTTTTCTTGCAAACCTTGCAGCACAGCCTGGATGACAACAGGTAGTACTGTCCAGTGATGCCAACAATAGCACGAGGTCTCCCAACACCTGCAGAGGCAACCTGAGGCTGAACACAACCTTCAATGCATGGCAAAGGGTAGTTGTTCCTCAGCCTCCCCATTAGATTGTCATTTTCTGGCTTCCAAATAAAAAAGGGGTGAAGCTGAAAGTACTTGGGGGAGGGAAGCTCATGGATGCTGTCTATCAGTTCCGGCTGGGGAGGGAAGCGCCACAAGGACACCATCTTCATCGGGTTGCTCACAGGAATGGAACCTGGCCAGAGACCCATAGATTCTATCTCTGTCTTCATCCAGATCCTCTGCTGCTGTGAACAGTTCCACTGACTTACATCGTGGTCATATCCTGGAAGTTGTGGAGGGGGACAGCTGGGGATAGTTGGTGATGGCTGGACTAGTGAAAACAAGAATAAAGAAAAAGTTAAGTGTAAGATTATGAGTGTGTGTGTGTGTTGACTATATACCTTTAGATTGTGCACCACCATGTTAAAAAAAAAAAAAAAAAAACTTACTTTGAACACTTGCTGCAGTAGGTGGATGAAGTGGAGGTTGACTGGTAACTGCAGACCTCTCAGGAGAAATTAAACGTGTCTCTGACAATACAGAAAATGGTTAACATTTAATTATTGCACACAAGACAGACTACATTATGACACAGCATCTACAACTCAGTCACTGAAATTCAAACAGTTATAGTGAAATCCTAAAACTGCTTACCGTTAATCAGATAACGCCTTTAATGGAAGTTAAAATTATGCTGTTTCTAATTTACTATGTAGATATTTTTGAGAACTACAGTTCAATCTATTCACACCTGGTACTGTGACGGTTGAGACTGTAGGCAGAGGACTTGCTGGTTCTGGTATAAGAAACGTCAGCTCCCGAGGCAGGGGCACAGATCTTTTTACAGATGACAGAGCTTGGGTTGCACAGAAGAAAGCATGACAAAAAAGTACATTGCTAGTTGATTACTTGTAACAGAAAGACTTATCTAAATAATCACATCACTACATTACATATGTAAATATGACATAAATATTTAAATGGATAAACGGGTATTCAGAAGAAATGTGAAACAATTACCATCTATCCCTGAACCCTCCAATGGAAGTGGAACGGACGATGAGAAGCGAGTGTCAGATGGTACTGCAAGAACAAAAATACTGTCAGTCATTTATATTTTGGCAATATACTTAAACTGGTGTTAGTAAAGACAGAAATAGCAAGTCACTTTGCCTGCTTATCTCGACCAGACACAGTGAAACAAAACACAATTCAAATGATTTTTCAATACTCCACTGTTTCTTTGTTATGTTGGACTAATATCCAAAAATTGTCACAATTTTATGAATTAATATTTAAACGTCACAATTAAACAGTCTTACTTAAGCAGGGAGAGCAACCTGGCACAGTGTAAACACATACATTTAACTGTTAGTAACCAAAGCAGTCAAAGTAATTTTCTTCTTTTCAAACATCACAGAAAATTAAAAAGAACTCTTACCTTGATCACATGGGGCATCAATTCATAGTCACTAAGACAGTTAGTGAAAAAACAAAGAGGACCAGAACGTGGTCAACATGAGAAGGAAAGGTTTAGAGAAGATCCAGTTTGGGAAAACAATTCATAGTCACAGCACAGGGGCCAGTCTGTTAGAAACCTCTTTCAGGTCCTGATCCTGATGCCTGTTGGTCTCTGGCAGTCGATGATGTCAGTGGCGTAGCAGAAGCAGGAGCTGGGGGAAACAGAAAAATATAAATAAAATAAAGACTACAAAGCATGCACACTTTATAATAGACATACAGATCTGTGACTGTTTTTAATTTAAAATGCATGTTTACTCACAGCTCTGCACAGACAGTTTGGAAGGTGATATACTGAGCATTGCTCTCTCCAGCTCTTCATCTTCATCCATCACTGTGGTGCAGACATAAAAGTTGACCACTGAAGTTATCTAAGTTTAATCTATTTGATGCATCAAAACAGTTTTATTTTATCTTATACAGTGGTGTGAAAAACTATTTGCCCCCTTCCTGATTTCTTATTCTTTTGCATGTTTGTAACACTTAAATGTTTCTGCTCATCAAAAACCGTTAACTATTAGTCAAATATAACATAATTGAACACAAAATGCAGTTTTTAAATGAAGGTTTACGTTATTAAGGGAGAAAAAAAACTCCAAATCTACATGGCCCTGTGTGAAAAAGTGATTGCCCCCCTTGTTAAAAAATAACTTAACTGTGGTTTATCACACCGGAGTTCAATTTCTGTAGTCACCCCCAGGCCTGATTACTGCCACACCTGTTTCAATCAAGAAATCACTTAAATAGGAGCTACCTGACACAGAGAAGTAGACCAAAAGCACCTCAAAAGCTAGACATCATGCCAAGATCCAAAGAAATTCAGGAACAAATGAGAACAAAAGTAATTGAGATCTATCAGTCTGGTAAAGGTTATAAAGCCATTTCTAAAGCTTTGGGACTCCAGCAAACCATTATCCACAAATGGCAAAAACATGGAACAGTGGTGAACCTTCCCAGGAGTGGCCGGCCGACCAAAATTACCCCAAGAGCGCAGAGACAACTCATCCGAGAGGCCACAAAAGACCCCAGGACAACATCTAAAGAACTGCAGGCCTCACTTGCCTCAATTAAGGTCAGTGTTCACGACTCCACCATAAGAAAGAGACTGGGCAAAAACGGCCTGCATGGCAGATTTCCAAAGCGCAAACCACTTTTAAGCAAAAAGAACATTAAGGCTCGTCTCAATTCTGCTAAAAAACATCTCAATGATTGCCAAGATTTTTGGGAAAATACCTTGTGGACCGACGAGACAAAAGTTGAACTTTTTGGAAGGACCGTTACATCTGGTGTAAAAGTAACACAGCATTTCAGAATAAGAACATCATACCAACAGTAAAATATGGTGGTGGTAGTGTGATGGTCTGGGGTTGTTTTGCTGCTTCAGGACCTGGAAGGCTTGCTGTGATAGATGGAACCATGAATTCTACTGTCTACCAAAAAATCCTGAAGGAGAATGTCCGGCCATCTGTTCGTCAACTCAAGCTGAAGCGAACTTGGGTGCTGCAGCAGGACAATGACCCAAAACACACCAGCAAATCCACCTCTGAATGGCTGAAGAAAAACAAAATGAAGACTTTGGAGTGGCCTAGTCAAAGTCCTGACCTGAATCCTATTGAGATGTTGTGGCATGACCTTAAAAAGGCGGTTCATGCTAGAAAACCCTCAATTAAAGCTGAATTACAACAATTCTGCAAAGATGAGTGGGCCAAAATTCCTCCAGAGCGCTGTAAAAGACTTGTTGCAAGTTATCGCAAACGCTTGATTGCAGTTATTGCTGCTAAGGGTGGCCCAACCAGTTATTAGGTTCAGGGGGCAATTACTTTTTCACACAGGGCCATGTAGGTTTGGATTTTTTTCTCCCTAAATAATAAAACCCCTCATTTAAAAACTGCATTTTGTGTTTACTTGTGTTATCTTTGACTAATAGTTAAATGTGTTTGATGATCAGAAACATTTTGTGTGACAAACATGCAAAAGAATAAGAAATCAGGAGGGGGGCAAATAGTTTTTCACACCACTGTATGTCTTTGGGAAAAATAAAAGAAAACTGAGACCCACCCATAACTTGAGCAGGAGCAAGTGGGGTCGGAGAGGTTGAAGGTTTTTTCCTTTGCAGGTACTGTTGTAACTTGTGCATCTTTGTCCCTGGTACACAGCTTTTCTTGAGAATAAAGGCTGCATAGCCATCATCCCTGCTGTCCCAAATCTCTCGCCAAGTGGTGTTGGCACGAGAGCCAAAACCAACCAGCTGGTCATCTTCTGATGCTGTTGTTGCAACAGGGTTTTTTTTTGACTCGTAGTCAAGAAGAGACTGAATTTCGTCAAAACTAAGCACATAACTCAGAAATGACAGTAGGCTGTCTTTGCTAAGCCCTTCTGCCATAAAGACTCCGATAGTCTCTTCTTTCTGCCGATTCTTTATGAGGTATATGGTATACCCCATGTCATTCTCAAGCAGCCAGTGGAAGGACTTCCCTTTATATTTCCCAAACTGCAGGATGTATTCTCCAAGCACCTCTGCCTTATCTGAAACATCCCCCCCTCTCGGACTGACCACGGTGAGGGCGTTTTGCCTGACGCGCTCCTCCTTCATAGGTGCAGACCTGTCCTGTAGAGATGGGTCGTCTTTTATCCGTCTGGCTGCACTGGTCGGATCTTGACGGAGATAGCCAAGTGATCCCTTGCGAAAACTCACACTGACTCTCCCAGGGAAAAAAACTCATTTGTGCATTTTGCCTGTTATGAAGAATTTTTTTTTTAATTCAAGTATCATTTTGATACACACTCAATGACACACTCAACGGACTGCAGGGATTATGAAGATTAAATATCAGCATCAGCACTGTTTTTTATGGTCTACACTTTCTAATTCTAATTCTAATTCTGACACTGACATGAAAATACCACAGACATGGGAACTATTTATTTTCATATAATAGCATATAATGCTTTTATAGTACCCTGATACTTATTCGCCAATATAGTACATGTACCACCTGATGGTTTACCTGTTGTGATCACCCCCCCCCCCCCAAAAGATAATATACAATACTCTGGGGAATAGCATGGTACTTATTGGGTAATAACATTCCTTATGGAATAACACAGTATAGATAAATGTAACAGAAAGAAATTTAGCGGTTGTATCCCGTAGTTTTTTTTCATATTTAAACGAATTTTAAATAAATAAATGCTCATGTCATTTCACTTAGGTGATTAAAATGCATCCCGAAAACAGTATACAGTATATAGATGTGAACACAAGCACAGTCAGTAAATGATGAAGGCAAGCGATAAACTCTGCAAAAAATATTTAGTTTAAATAGCGACAACGAGGAAAACTCTTTAGAAAGAGATGAAATGAAGTAAATTTATCTGTTCGTGTCCTGTATAAGTTCAATTTAAAAAAGAAGAAAAAAAAAACGCTTACCGATTAGCAGTACACGCCTTCTCGAGTACACAGTGTCCCAGTTTCAGGCTCGCACACGATAAACTCTGGGAAAAAAATATTTATAGCGAGCTACAACGAGGAGAACTCTTTAGAAAGAAATAAAATAAATTAAATTTATCTGTTCATGTCCTGTATAAGTTTAATGAAAATAAAATAAAAATCTCCTTACCGATTAGCAGCACACACCCTCTGTCCCAGTTGCTGGCTTGCTCACTGCAAAAAAACAAAACCGTTATAGCGACGCCGAGGCGAACTCTTTAGAAGGAGCTGAGATAAAGTATATTTATCTGTCCGTGTCTTGTTTAAGGTTTTAATTATAAAAAAAATCCCCTTACCGATTGATTAGCACGTCTGTGTCGCTTCCACACCGTCTCTCTGTCTCCGTCTCTCTGGCTCAGTTTCTGGCTCAACCAATCAGCATCTGTCTCAGTTCCTGGCTCGACCAATCAGACAGACCTCAACCAGGTGAGCCACGCACGACGCCAGCGAGACGCGCAGCGGCCGAAAGCATAATTACATCCGTAGTGGTTTTAGCACTACCATTGAAAATGAATGGGAAACGGTTTAGGGTTTTTTCTACGGCGGATCGACCAATCAGCGCGCGGAACCGCACTACCATTGGAAATGAACGGGAAACGGTTTAGGGTTTTTTTCCTACGGCGCATTGACCAATCAGCGCGCGGAACGGTGCCGGTGGGGCTCCGCAGCGGCCACCAGAGGCCGAGAATATATTACATCCGTAGTGGTTTTGCACTACCATTGAAAATGAATGGGAAAGCGTTTAGGGAGTTTTAGCTAAAGAATCCCCGGCCGCCGCGCGCCTCTAACCGCTACACCAAGCGAGCACTTAAAGACGATGCACCCAAGTAACGTTAAATAAGGCAAGGTTAATAAAGCAAGCTCTAGATAAGTGACGAAGTAAGCCTGTTATAATAATAACTTTGTGTTATTTGATCTTATTGGTTTATAAATTTATATTTAAATAAATAGTAAACTTGGCCGATTTCGTTATAATTTTGTTTGATGAGTGGGGCTTGAAAACTCTCTTGAAAAATATGGTCATTTATTTCAGTTAATAAATCTACTATAATTTTTTTTTAACTCATTATTGTACAGTACACATTAATAGCTCTGGTTCAGATTTTTCATGTTTGTTGTGGAAATTACCATCACTGTTGTATTTACTGCGATGAATGAAAATGTCACTTTGCGCCACCTGGCGGCCATTTTACGAATGACTTTGAAATGCAACTGATTTATTTTGGCCGCTGTTGCCTTTAAACGGCGGTATACGCGGCGAGATCGCCATTCCAATTTTGTAACCACTGTAGGTTAATATTTTCTTTCAATATAAGAATGAAATTTGAATGATAGAAAATCAATGGTTAGCATCCCTTTGACAATAAAAAGCATATACATATAAAACATATACAGCAAAACAAAGAATAATAATAATAATAATAACAATAATAATAATAATAATAAAATATATAAACAAAAAATTACCAAGTTTGAATGCCTCCAAAAGTTTTCTTTGCTGTATAACAGGCAGGACATCATTGAGATCTTCCTGTTGTACATATATGAGGTCTTCTATTGATTCCACACCTGAGCGTTCAAGTGAAGTGATGACATGTTCTCGAATCTCCTCAGTCAGACTGGGCAAAGCCCTGAGGATAATAGCCTTTATCTCGTTATGGAATGACATGTAGGAAAGTAATCTAAAAAGTGAGAACAGAGTGGTGAAGAGTTACCAAAGACATGCCACAAACTGAATATTTAGGCAGTGGGTAATAATCAAGAAGCTCTGATTGATTGACACAGTAATAAGCCTCCTGCATTGGTGTAGTGCAATAAGTGTTACTATAAGGTTGATGAACAGCCTGATATACCTCCGTGATAAAATACACAGCTGAATCCTTATGAATGACAGCCTTTTTGATTTGTCCTACTATAAGTCAGTCATCATTATGGCCCATCACCACAAACATGTAGCTCTTATAAGTTGTCCCTTTTACAGTCACACTATGAGTAATAAGTGTATGAAGAGGATCAAAGGTCAGATGAGCAACTGACCGTATTATCTTGGCATTGTAGTCTCCAGCAATGAATTCAGTTCCCTTCTCTACCACAACAGAGGGTGGGAACAGTGTCCCAGCACTTAGAAAAGATTGTAAAGGTTGATGTCTTTCAGCAAGAGTTCTGCAGAGGTTTTTGAAGGTATGAAGCTTTCTTGCACATTGTTTGAAGGAAGTATGCTTACTTTCGAACCGTAATGTGCATAAACGGATGAGTGGCCCAAACTGAGTGATACGTTCTGGATAATGACTTAGGTAGTGATGCTTAGGCTTAAGTGGATGTCCCCCAAAACTCTGTGTTCTGGTATGCAAATATTCATCTATCAGAACTCGTAAATAGGCTACCTGACCTGTAGAAATTGCTGGTGCACAAACAAGCTCTACAATTTCTCTTAGCTGTAAGATAGTTGCCATGCCACACTATCTTCAGGACATTTTATTTTATCACCAATTAATACGGGCAACATTCGCAGGAAACACCAATTTTGAACTGCATGTCCGGAGAGTTTTCCAGCCCCAGGGTTAACCACAGAAGGTTTGTTGTTAGCATCATTGCCTAGATATTTAAAATGATTTATGCGCTGATTCAATTGAAAATAAGTGAAGTTTTTCTCTTTTGACACAAAGTAGTTGAGGTATAACGCCAAATCAGTTGAAACAATGCCCTCAAAATGGTCATGACCAAGGCAAGGAGATAATCTGGGCTGACATACATGAAAATATGTGAGCTCATTGAAGAAGGAGTCAAATTTAACACCACCACAGTCACGTGATTCTACATTACAACTCAGGGCCTCAACATGTTTCTGAAATGACTCTGGTGTGCGGTCAGGGCCCTTGGGCAGAGCGTCTGCCAGAAATGCTTCCCGATTAATCTCACAATACCTGCAAAAATGTGAGCTTCTGCGAAAATTTTCTGTGAAGCCCCCAATATTGTGTGAACCCAAATTGTCACCTGAAATTGCATAAATGGTTCCTTTGAAAAGCTGGCCATGTGGCAGTGTAACTCCATTTTAACATTTTCTCCTGCAGTCAGCAAATATCAACGGCAAAATAACCATGCTAGTATAACACAAGCCCTCTTTGAGCTAAAAATAAACTTACGTTGACTGGCAATGCAAACGTAGTTACTACATTACTAAGTTCAGTACATAATACTCACAAACATCGATTTTATTAGCAAATAATATAATAAAGGCTAGTACAGTGTAAAAACGAAAATGATAAAATTGCATTTACCTCAAGCAAGGAGGAAAACACTGTGTGGGAATGCCGTTTATCTCGACCAGTTCAGCTTCAGCCGGTAAGTTTGTAGTCGGGACAAACCTCAAAATTGTGACGTTCTAAAACTCTTCCTCTGTGATGGTTGCCCAATAGAGGGCAGTGTTTTTTAGTCTGTAGTTTTGTTCCTAGACTCAGTTTCCCAGAAGCCTCTGTGGTGGATTTTTTTATTCTCCCCACACCGAAGTTGCCCTAATTTAAAACATTAAACAAATACTGTAACTTGAATAAAAAATCAAAGAAAGACTCTGGATTCCGTGTAGATCTAGATGAAGTAAGGATAAGTTTTATTGCAACAATAAAACAAAGTGAGCCAGTCTTGAAAATGCCTAAGCTGTGAATCAGAGCATCACCAAGAACAGACTGATCTACTGTGACATCGGTGCCTTCTTTTATACAGTTTTACAGGGGGCGGGACGCTCATCTGGCCCCCTCATTTGCTCATTATTTTTTTCTAGTTCCTTATCAAATTTTTCAACCAATAAAATTACATTTGCATTATACGTCATATACCTCGTTATCTGACTCCATCTTTTACCAAATTTTGCTTCCAATATAACTTATTTTCCTTTCAAATTAGTTTCCATTATCTTTTCACTTTTGTTGTTCAACTTAAAAAATATTGGGGTGGCGCTTATGTCTGCTATAAATTCTTGGTGCTTCCGCTTTACTCTACAGTTTTCAAGAGACAGGCCATGGGTAAGCATCTTCTACATGTTATTTTAATTATTTGTCTAAGTTTGTGATTTTCATTGTATTTACCTATTTTATTTTTATTCTTATAGCTAATCGCATCTGCACGAATGATCACCACATCGCTTTGGACGACTCGGACAGCCAGAGCAGTCCGGCTCACAGTCCTACTGACTATACTCCTACTGAACCTGTCCTGGACCGGGCCTCGGTGAGTTTTACTGAGCATGAGCCCGAGCCATCTGCTTCGTTACTGCAGTTCCTAGAGGAGACAGGGCTCACTTTTTCCAAGAATGTTGATCCCAAACCGGGTCCTTCTAAGAGGCCACGTGCGGATAGTCCTTATCCATTTTCTTTTAGGCCTGTACGACCTGAATCTACAACGCCAGCTCCACTGGTCTTAAGACCTGTTTGTCACGTAAGTGTTGGCACCCAGACCGATGTTAAAGTGTCTGTTGGTACCCAAACAGATTTTCCTTCTGCACTTGTGCCAAATCCAAATCACGGCGTTTCTGTTTCTATTTCCTTTCATTGATTTTTAAATTAGTGTTGTCTTTCCTCTCAGGAGGTTTTGCTAATTGACTTCTTATGCATTTTACTTTGCTACTGATGCTTACCCAGGCCCTGTGTATTTTTTATACTTTTTTTATGTTGGGCCTAATACTTTGTATTGTATAATATTCACTATGTAGATACACATACTATATTGTGTCTATTACTTTATTAAACTTATTATTCAGATCACTGTGTGTGTGTTTTTGGTTATTTAATTTGACATGTTGCTTGTGTATCCAATGCCTGTTACATCACAGTTAAGTAGCCAATGCCTGTTACATCACAGTTAAGATCACCCCATGTCTGAGATTACATCATGTCTGGGGCTATGTCATATCTGCTGATCTGGTGTCGTTTCTAGGGTTACTATGAGATCTCTAAGATGGCTGCCAGTCTAAGGTTTGTTGGGTACATACTGTATTCTGAACGTCACATGGTGTCTTTGGTACTATGACATCACATTGTCCTTGGCTCAACTCTGCTCACTTCATCTTACATCCATAAGATAAAATTAATAGTTTTCTGTAATATTACTGCATGCACAAATATATGTAATTAAAATATGCTTACATATTTCCCCCTCTGTGACTTTTAAGTCACATAAAAGAGCATAAAGAAAAGTAAAGAGATAATAATGCTTACTCACTAACTTATGAACATTAACAGAATTTAAACAATGAATTTAAACAATGCTTAACTTATGAACCTTAACCTTACATATTACTACAGAAACAAGAAATAAACCTTACACATCAATATTAATCCTTATAGAATAGGAAAAAACTAAGAAATAAACCTTGAACTAGTAACTTTTCATCAAAATTATGGTATCTTAAATCATTTTAAATCAAAGTCATAGAAAAATCTAATTCAAAGAAATCTTACATATAAAGTTGTACATATTACTTAAATTTAAATGTAATTAAAGCTTAAGCAAAGAAACCTAAAAGTGTAGAACAGAACTTTCAAAGAACTTTCTGTAACATCCGATCCGCCTCAGCCCCGGAGATCAGGTTCACCGGATTACTGAGCCGTGGCTTTGTCTCCCCCTAGTGTGTCTACGTATGTCACTGTCAGTCATCAACACAAAAGTGAATTCACCTGTCTACCCTTGTGTGTCTCACTATTTAACCCAGCCGAACCCACACCACATTGTCTGGTCACCGTCGTGCACGTTAAAGGAATGCTGATTGTGTTCTCTCTCTCTCTCTCTCTCTCTCCCAGGTTTAAGGCGGTATCTGCAGGCGAGGTAGCGGAAGCAAGGCAGCTTCACGCGTTCGGACCGGTTTCTACGCGGTCCAGTGGCAGTTCTAAGTGTTCCCTGAGTACTTTAAGTTGATTATCATTTGTTCTAGTGTTTCCGCCTGCAGACCGCACCTGGAGAAGGGCCCTCGGGTCATACTTTGTTTTCGTGAAACATAACTTTAAGTTTGTTCAAATCAAAACGGGACTACAAGTAATAAAGACTGTCATTACTTGTAACGCTGAACGCAGCAGGAACATCCGTCACCGATCATACTGTCCCCATGATGGACTACATCAGGCGACAGCAGGGGCAGATGGACAGCTTGGCCAGGGCGATCAACGACCTGGCCCACAGTGTTCGTGACATCGCGACTAGACAGTCGCCTCCTCCTGCGGCGCCAAGACGCGCGTCACGATCTCCTCCACGAGCAGCCCCCCCGGAAAGGTATGCTGGCGACCCAGAGGGCTGCAGAAAGTTCCTCCTCACCTGTGAGCTGTACCTGGCTGAGTACCCCGGTCTCGATGAGAGACAAAAAATCAGTTTCGTAACGCAGCAGCTCACAGGTGCAGCGATGGACTGGGCCGCCGCCATGTGGAGTGCGGGTGGCCGCGATATGAGTGACTTCGTCCGCTTCCTCCGCGCGTTTCGCGCCGTCTTTGATCACCCGGACCAGGGCAGAACCGGGGAACAGCAACTACTAAGGCTCAAGCAGGGGCCAACCACTGTCGCCGACTATGCGGTGAAATTTAAGATCCTGGCCGCGGAGAGCGAATGGTGCGAGAAAAGCCTCCTCGCACGCTTTAGGGATGGTCTCCAGCCAGACATCCAGCTTGAGTTGGCATGCCGAGATGCAGAAATGGATCTTGATGAAACCATCCAACTCGCCATCAAGCTGGACCAGCACCTCCGCGGTCAGAAACGGCAGGCCCCCGCCAGAGGAGCAGGAGGCAGATTTGAACCGCACCACCGCCCCCGCCTCAGCAAAAGCCCACCGGAATCACGCGAGTCCCCGGCTGTTGAGTCTATGGACATCGGCACATCCAGGCTATCGGCGCAGGAAAGGCGACGCCGACTTACGGCCGGACTGTGCCTGTACTGCGGGGGGGGGGGCATCTCATCCGAGAATGCCCACTGCTAAAAGTAAAAATGGACACACTCCCACGAACCAGATACACAAACATACCTCCACGAACCCTAAACACGGACACACCCTCACCAGTCATACACACGCACACACCTCCACTAACCATAAACACGGACACACCCTCACCAGTCATATACACGAACACACCTTCACGAACCAACCGGTCATTTTGTGTTAAAGCCACCCTGTCATATAATAATAATCTGGTGTCTGTTTCCCCCCTAATAGATTCGGGATCGGCTGGGAATTTCATTTCATCCTCTCTCCTTTCCTCGCTGCACGCTCCTGTGTCGAAGCTTCCAACCCCGATCGTGATTAACGCTCTTGATGGCAACCCATTAGGTCAATCGCCTGTTAACATGATCTCCGTGCCCCTACGGTTAACTTTCCCGAATCACACTGAAGAGTTGGAATTTTATGTGATCTCTCAGGTGAATCATTCCGTCGTGCTCGGCCTCCCATGGCTTAGCTCTCATAAGCCCAATTTTGATTGGGCAGGTGCTCGCATCCTTTCTTGGTCCCCTAGATGCGCGAAATTTTGCATGCCATCCTCATTGATGGCCCAAACGACCACAATAGAAAGTCCTAGCGCCCTAGTATCTACCCTCGTGCCATCAGAGTACGTTAAGTTTAAAGACGTCTTTAGTATTAGGGCCGCTGCACGACTTCCCCCTCACCGCCCGTGGGACTGCGCTATTGACCTCCTGCCGGGGAAAGCACCGCCCTGCTCGCGGGTTTATCCATTGTCAGTGTGATGGAGACACCATCACAGTGAAATATAAGCACCCGCTGCCTCTGGTTCCGGCCGCGATCGATCTGCTCCGCGGCGCGTCCATCTTTACCAAACTTGACCTCCGCAGCGCTTATAATCTCGTTCGTGTTCGCAAGGGCGATGAGTGGAAGACAGCATTTAGCACTACATCAGGTCATTATCAGTACAATGTGATGGCTTATGGACTGGTGAACGCGCCTGCGGTGTTTCAGGGGTTCATGAATGACGTGTTCCGACATATGTTAAGCCGGTTTGTGATAGTGTATCTCGATGACATCCTGATATACTCTCGGTCATACGAAGAGCACGTTAGTCATGTGACCGCCGTCCTCCGTCGTCTGAGGGAACATGGGCTCTATGTGAAGGCGGAGAAATGTGAGTTTCATAAGACAGAGATTGCATTTCTGGGCTATCGCATAGGGCCACTGGGGGTCGAGATGGACGCAACCAAGGACAGAGCGGTACTCCAATGGCCGGAACCAACCTCAGTGAAGGCGCTACAAAGCTTCCTCGGGTTTGCCAATTTTTACAGGCGCTTTATTAGGGGCTATAGTACGTTGGCAGCACCGCTCACTAGCTTATTAAAGGGTAAACCGCGCAAGCTACAACGATTCACGCCGGACGCGCGCATCGCGTTTCGGCGTCTCAAACAAGCTTTCACCTCCGCGCCTATATTAAAACTTCCCGACCCTAACAAGCCCTTCGTAGTTGAGGCCGACGCGTCGGAGGTAGGACTCGGAGCGGTACTGTCACAGCGCCAGGGCCACCCGGAGAAGTTATTCCCCTGTGCTTTTTTCTCGCGAAAACTGACACCTGCTGAATGCAACTATGATATCGGTAATCGCGAACTGCTTGCAATAAAAGCGGCGTTAGAGGAGTGGAGGCATTGGTTGGAGGGGGCAGAACATCCATTTACGGTGCTCACGGATCACAAGAACCTAGAGTACCTCCAACAAGCTAAAAGACTAAACCCCCGACAAGCCCGCTGGGCACTGTTTTTCACTCGTTTCCATTTTGTTATCACTTATCGCCCCGGCTCTAAGAATCTCAAAGCGGATGCGTTATCCCGCTGTTTTGCGACGCAGGACCGAACCCAGGTTCCTGAGCCCATTTTGCCCCCGTCGCTCGTGGTGGCTCCGATCACGTGGGACCTCGATGCGGAGATAGCCCAGGCGACGCGGGCAGAGCCCGCGCCGCCGGACTGTCCGCCGAACCGAACCTATGTGCCGGAGTCACTACGTGAACGAGTGACGGTAGAAGCACGTATTAATTTATCATCAGGACATCCCGGCGAGTTGAGAACGCGTCAACTACTAGAACCGAGGTTCTGGTGGCCAAATCTGCGGGAAACAGTGAGAACAGTCGTTTCGTCTTGCGCTACCTGTGCAACCATCAAAAGCCCCCGGGGGTTGCCAGTTGGAAAATTAATGCCCTTACCCACACCTAACAGACCGTGGTCCCACTTAGCGGTGGATTTTGTGACGGACCTGCCAGTGTCTAAAGGGTACACGTCAGTCCTCGTAGTGGTAGATCGCTTCTCTAAAGGATGCCGGTTTATCCCGTTCTGCGCCCTCCCAACCGCCTCC
The DNA here is from genome assembly GCA_030522415.1 of Channallabes apus. Lineage (NCBI taxonomy): Eukaryota > Metazoa > Chordata > Actinopteri > Siluriformes > Clariidae > Channallabes > Channallabes apus. Next base: position 2,933,971 of record CM060110.1, read on the forward strand.
CAGGTGACGGAAACCCTATTCAATAATATGTTTCGCTACTACGGCATACCGGAAGATATTGTTTCCGATCGTGGTCCCCAATTTGTCGCAAAAGTCTGGAAAGCTTTTTTCCAGAAATTGGGGACCACTGTTAGTCTAACGTCAGGCTATCACCCAGAGTCAAACGGGCAGGCAGAGCGGACTGTCCAAGATCTCGGGAAATTCCTCCGCGCATATTGTAGTAGTCGGCAACATGAATGGGCGGACTGTTTATTCTGGGCGGAATATGCACAAAACTCATTGAAACGCTCCTCAACCGGCCTAACGCCGTTTCAGTGTGTGCTCGGACATCAGCCACCGCTTTGTCCTTGGGATGCCACTCCCACCAATATCCCCATGGTGGATGAGTGGTTTAAAAAAGCGGAAAAAGTATGGGAGGGGGCGCATGCCAATATCTCCCAAGCAGTGCGCCGGTTCAAAAAATTCGCCGATAGGCGGCGAAGGGAAAGTCCTCCGCTCCAGGTAGGAGACCGGGTTTGGCTCTCGACAAAGGATCTCTCTCTCAACCTCCCCTGCCGTAAACTCTCTCCCAGATTCATCGGTCCTTTTCCTATTTTGTCTCAAGTTAACCCCGTTTCTTTTAAATTACAACTCCCCTCACACATGCGCATTAACCCCGTCTTCCACATTTCTCTTCTCAGGCCAGTAATGCGGGGACCACTAGACGGAGGCGTCATAGACCCTTCACTCCCCGGGGCTGTGGAGATCGAGGGCGCTCCAGCATTTAGAGTCCAGCAACTGCTGGACTCCCGAAGGCGAGGGGGCTCCCTCCAGTACCTGGTGGAGTGGGAGGGGTATGGGCCGGAGGAACGCAGTTGGGTCCCGGCAAAGGACATCCTGAGCCCAGAACTCATTTTCGAGTTCCATCAAGCTCGACCGGATCGTCCTGCGCCACGACCTCCAGGCCGACCCGCTCGCCGGCAATTCCATCAGGCCGGTGGGTCCCGACCCCTTTCGGTGCCTAGAGGCGAGCGCCCACCTTCCTCTCAGGAAGCCGGTCCTGGGAGGGGGGGTAATGTAACATCCGATCCGCCTCAGCCCCGGAGATCAGGTTCACCGGATTACTGAGCCGTGGCTTTGTCTCCCCCTAGTGTGTCTACGTATGTCACTGTCAGTCATCAACACAAAAGTGAATTCACCTGTCTACCCTTGTGTGTCTCACTATTTAACCCAGCCGAACCCACACCACATTGTCTGGTCACCGTCGTGCACGTTAAAGGAATGCTGATTGTGTTCTCTCTCTCTCTCTCTCTCTCTCTCTCCCAGGTTTAAGGCGGTATCTGCAGGCGAGGTAGCGGAAGCAAGGCAGCTTCACGCGTTCGGACCGGTTTCTACGCGGTCCAGTGGCAGTTCTAAGTGTTCCCTGAGTACTTTAAGTTGATTATCATTTGTTCTAGTGTTTCCGCCTGCAGACCGCACCTGGAGAAGGGCCCTCGGGTCATACTTTGTTTTCGTGAAACATAACTTTAAGTTTGTTCAAATCAAAACGGGACTACAAGTAATAAAGACTGTCATTTCCTGCAATTGCATTCTTTCATGTGTGTGATTTCCCAGAAGGAGACATGACACTTTCAAAACCTTACAACCTTACATATTCAACCTAACCTAACCTTACATATTACCCCCTCACTAAACCATCCATTTAGGAAAAACAATTGAAAATGAGTAAATATAAGCATAAACATATATGAGAATATAATAAGCATGCAATGGTTATAATATGATGAGTCCAGAGGTGGGCGAAAAAACCTTCAGTACAGCCAATCCAGAAGGAACAATTCCACACCTTGCCAGCTTTTCATGCTCGACAGTGTATACATCACCAGGACCTCATCCTGTATAATAATACATATATGACAAACATTGAAAACCATCAAAGCCATTTAAGCAGTCCATTAGGGTCCCTGTAAGTTAAAGATAGTGTATCAAGATTTTCAGACCCCTCTTCAGTCCAGGTCTTACGATCCTCGTCTGTGAATTCGATCACATACAGGTCCTTACAGCTTGCCAGCTGAGATAGTGGAATGCGGTTTATCCTGCCCGTCTCTAAGCGCAAAAAGTCTAACCACACTTCATCGGCTTTTGGAAGAGCATCCAGCGCACGTTGCAGGGATATCGGTGTATCTCTCCATAAGATGTCATCCCCCAACATTACTTTGGTTATGGTCTTAGTTGCTGCCATGTACACATCGTCAAATTCAACTATCCCACAGATATCATATGCAGCCCAATCCTCTTCGATCCCAATACCTCTGTAGATGCCTAACTTCAGATGTCTCCCAAGCTGATATGAAGTTGTTTCCAGATGAAATCCTGTGCTCATGTCAAGGTTGAACGTCTCTTGTGTCCTTGCTTTGATCCATTTGAAGTCCTTCGTCAAGACGTTGGCATTGGTGATGAACTCCTTGTTCCCTATCGTGCGTTGTGGATGCCAGTCAACGAGATCATGTCTCAATTCTGCCCATTTTTTCTTCGGGGCCATTTCCGCAACCTCGTTCCATGCGTTACAGCAGACGGTGCAGGAAACTATCCACCTTGGGTCAGGTACCAGTTCCATCCTGCAATACATACGTGTATAGCAGAAACAAAACACAAAAACAAAACACAAAATACAAGACATACTTCTTCTACTAATACTACTTTTTCTCTGATATAGTTACTTAAAACATGGACTAAATATGTTAGATTAAAATATGTTGTTACACTAGATAAATTTTCAATATACATGTGATCAATAAGGATATAGTCAATTGTCCATTATGCAGTGTAGTTGGTCTTCTTTCACTTCATTTGCATATAGATGGACTCCTCTTCCTCATCCTCATATGGTGTCGTCTGGTCGTGATATTCCACAACAACTGTATATTGTCCTACCATTTTCTGAATGCTTGCTCTTGCCAGGGGAATAACACAGCAAGATGCAATGAGTAGGGTTCCTAACACTATCAAAACAATTGTGCCTAGTTTCACAAGTAGTCCGTACCAATTAGAAGGATTAAGCCAGTCGAACCATGTGGTCCACGCGGCAGTTTTCTGTACTTCTTGGGTGACTCTAACATGTTCATCTCTCAGATTCCGCATGGCTCTTAGTATTTTGGTTATATTACCATCAGGGCCTGTATGTCTTGGAATGTATGTACAGCAGTCTTCTCCAATTAAAGCGCACACTCCTCGTTGAGGTGCTAACATAGTGTCCAGGGCGAATCTATTTTGCATGGTCATTATTGTTGTTCTGTCTAATTGTTCTTGTACTAATCCTAAAACACTTAAAGTGTGATTCCAAAATCTCTGTTGATTGTACCATAGTAAGTTTATCCACCTTGCGTTTTTAGAAATTTGAACCCATGGGAGGAAGATTGTCGTAAATGCTCCTCCTACTCTGTTTATGACCTCATGTTCAGTTGGTACGCCAAGTGGAATTCCATCCCAACTTACTGTTATTCCTCCCTCTTTATCAAACTCTTCCCATTTCTTTAATTCCCCTTGACCGACCGTGTCCAAGAATTTTATCTCACGTTTGCTTCTTTTGTTTTGCGTGCCATGCAATCCTATTACAATTAGTTCTCCTTCTAGTAATACTGGAGCACAGCATCCGTTCCAGTCCTTTGGTAGAGTTTGTCTAACTGTGGTTCCATCACAGTACCAAAATATGTCAGCTAAGGGTGTTGTACCTAATCTTAAGTCTGGTTGTCGTACGTTGACTATCTCACTGCATGACATATTGCTTGTTGTATTGTCGCATATCTGTCTCATTTTTATGGAAAAACCTGCTGCTGACTGTGTTTCGTTGCAACTTGATGATAAATTTCCTATTTCTATACTTCCATCTGAACAGATGCATAGAGGATAGGTCTGTTGCACAGGTGTTATTTCTCATTGGACAGCATCTATTGTTTCTACAGGATGATACGTGCATTTGCTTATATTCTGCATCCATTCTGGACCATAATCTATTGCAGCTGAATGTAAAAGACAGCTGATAGGGCATAATCGTGATTCACTATATTCTGGATCATCTATACATTCTCTTGTTCCTTGTGTTATCGCCACTTTTGGGGGCTTATGACTTCTGTCATGGCATATGATGCAGTCCTTATTTGTTAAAGACTCAGCTGTGAATTTCATCCATTGGTAGAACATATCATTTTTCCATGTATGGTCAGATTCTTTTTTGTTTCCAGGTACCTGTTTTATTATTTCTGGAATTACCGTTACATAGGTTGCTGACTCATCATCTGATACGCTAGGTTGGCCTGGTACTTTTGCCGTACATCCACGCAAATATGGATATGCTAAGCATACACCTCGTATTTTGCCGCTTGCTGACTTATTAAATGCGCACCATTGATTGGATGTTGGTATTGCCTCAATCAATCCGTCTATTGCAATCTTCATTTTTGATCCAGGGGTTTTCTCTATTTCTACATAAATACGCACTTGATCTTTTTGGGGTCGTGTCCTGTCTACCTCTATTTGATAAGTTCCTTCCCAATTTCCTGTTCTTTCCCACATTGATAAACCAGCTACCATTCTTGCTCTAGTTATTGTAGCTAGTACGCAGCGTATTTGTCTCTCTTCAATATTCCAGTTTGGTTTGCTCTTTTCATTTCTGACGGCGCAACTACTAGTCAAACCGATCATAAGAAGTATTGTTATTTCCATAGACTTCCTTCTGTTTTTTGGGCGGTAATAAGAGGATGGTTTCTCCATCAGGATCACAACGGTGACACGTGGGATTATGGCCAAATAATCTACACAATATATTTCTTGGGGTGTTTTTTGTTGGGTATGTTCTTTCTACTGTGGTTGGTTTAAATAATTTAATCAGTATCTGAGCCAGTATCAGCTTCTAACTGTCTCCGTGCTGTTTCTATTTTAGTACGTTTATCTTCTCGCTGTCTAACTTGGGCTCTTGTTCTATGAGATGGTCCCGCTTGTTCTGCTTCTGCTTCTGCTTCTTCAAGTTCAGCTTCCCAGTCTTGTATATCTTCTTGAGGCCACTCTGGCCAGTAGCCTTGTTCTTCTTCCTGTTCTATCCACGGCAAACTTTCAGTACGTTCATATGGATCTGGTGCTTGTTGTCTAGGTCTTTCGTCGTCTCTCTGAGGATCTGATTGCAGACCTGAGGGTCCTGCTCTTGGAGACTCGGTGTCCTCCTGCGGAAACCTGTCTCTTACCTGGTCCGGATTTGGTGCCTTGCAGCAATGATTTAAATGGTACCATACGTCTTTACCTTGAACTTTTACTGCAGTTGGAGTTGCCAACACCACCTTGTATGGTCCTTCCCTTCTAGCTTGGTACCACCTTCTTTTGAACACTCTGATAAACACCCAATCACCAGGCAGTACAGTTCTCTCGTCTATGTCCTCTGCCTCAGCATCCTCAGCTTGATCAGCTGCTCTTTGTCTGGTGTTGTCATGTATTGTAGCTCCCTTAACCTGTTGGAAAATAGCTTTGTGTATTTCAGATAAGTGTTTCACATAATGATCAAGTTCACTTTGCAGTTGTTCAAGTGTGGGGCCTTTATAGGGCCCGCGGGTAAAAGAAGTAAGCATAGGTCTGCCAGTAAGCATTTCATGCGGGGTTAGATGCGTGTTGCGGTTAGTTTGCGATCTCATGCCCATTAAGGCTAACGGCAAGGCTTGAAACCAATCCATATTTGTATCTGCGCATATTTTAGCCAATTTAATTTTTAAAACTCCATTCGCTCTCTCTACCATCCCTTGAGATTGGGGATGATACACACATCCAAATCTATGCTTGATGTTCAACCACTGAGTTACTTTCTGTACTATCTTATTTGTGAAGTGTTTTCCATTGTCTGAACTAATTGTGTCTGGAATTCCAAATCTTGGTATCACTTCTCTACACAAGAATTTTGCTACTGCCGTCGCATCTTCCCTAGCTGTTGCTACAGCTTCTACCCATCTGCTAAACCTATCTTCGACTACTAAGATGTATCGTTTTCCTTGTATCCTAGGTTCCCCCATATCTACATAGTCAAACATTATATGCCTGAATGGCCCATCTGGCTCTGGGATGTGTCCTATCGGTGATGTGAAGTGCTTTCTAATGTTAAATCTAGCACAGATGTCGCAAAACTGTGATAATGTTCGATGAACCATTGGACCTAAATAAGGTGACCACCATTCCTTTTGGATTCTTTTTATCACTTCCCCTCTTGCTACGTGATCATTCCCATGAACTTGTTTTATCAGGGTTAAAAGGAAATTTTGTGGTGCTAAAAAACGCCAATCTGCACTTCGCCATACATTAGTATCATTATTTTTTATTGCTCCTCTTTTGATCCATTTACGAATCTCTTCTCCTGATGCTGCTGCTTGCATGTCTGCTAATGAGGTTAAATCTGGTGTGGGAGGCGCATAGTCTTCAGGTATAAGGAATCTTTCTTCTGGCTCTGGGCTTGCACCTGGTTCTTCATCAGGACCAGTGCTCGATTCTGGTGAACTTGGTTCATTATCTCCCTGCGGATTAGGTTCTGGTTGTGCTGCTGTTTCTGGCATCATATTTATCTGATTTACTGCTGCTTTCTTTGCTGCTTCATCTGCTGCTTCATTTCCGTTACTAACGAAAGTGCCATCTTTTTTATGTGCTGCACATTTAACTATGGCTAATCTTGATGGTAATTTGATTGCATCTAACAGATCTGATATGGCTTCTCCATGTACTACTGGTGTTCCATCAGCTCTTTTGTAACCTCTTTGTGCCCATATGGGGCCATACAAATGGCATATTCCATATGCATAAGCTGAATCAGTGTATATTGTACATGCTTTCCCTTCTGCTAGTTTACAGGCGCCTGTCAACGCGACTAATTCAGCTAACTGGGCAGAACATGGTTGTGGCACATGTTCTGCTTGTGCAATTTTAAATGTTTCTCCATCTAGATTTGGTGTTACTATGGCATAGCCTGCTTTATTACTGTCCCCATCTCTAAAACATGACCCATCTACAAAGAATATACAATCTGGATGTGACAGAGGTTGGTTCTCTAAATCTTGGCGTGTCTTTAGATATTCTGCTGACACTAGATGACAATCGTGGGGATCTCCCTCTGCTGGGGTCATTATACGATCTGCTGGATTTACTGTCTGACACCTGCGTATGGTTAATTCAGGTGCAGAGAGTATTACGTCGTATCCTGTTCTTCTAGCATTTGTAATTACAAACGATGGACTGGTCAAGAGTGCGTGTAGTGCGTGGGTGGTGTACAGCGTTACTGGATGTCCCATAGTAATTGAGGTTGCTTTCTCATAAGCAAATGCTGCGGCTGCCACCCCTCTGTAACAGGGAGGCATGCCTTTTTCAATATTATCAAGCGCTGTACTATAATATGCAATTGGTTGTTTGCTAGGACCTTGTTGTTGGGTCAGAACCCCTGTGGCAAATCCGCCTCGTTCTGAGACATACAGGTGGAATGGTTTATTGTACTCTGGACTAGCAAGTGCTGGTGCTGTACAGAGTTCTCTCTTTAGCTGTTCAAAAGCTTCCAGTGCTTCAGGTGTCCATTCTAACACTGCACTATTTTTGGTCTGTCCAGCTGCTTTGATTAATGCTCTTAAGGATGCTGTTTTTAATGCAGAGTCACATATCCAGTCTCTGCTAAATCCTACCATGCCTAGAAAGGATAGCATCTCTTTTACAGTTCGTGGTTTAGGGGCTTTTGCTATTGCTTCTATATGTTCTGGAGATATGTGCTTAGATGTTCCTTTCAACACTCTGCCTAGATACTCTACTTCTTGTCTACAGAATTGTAACTTTTCTCTGCTAACTTTATGTCCATTTTCTGCTAGTACTGTCAAGACTCTTAACGAATCTGCTTCACATTGTTCTCTGGTTGGACTACAAATCAACAAATCATCACAGTATTGGATCAAAGTACTCTTGATATTTATCGAGGCTAGGTCTTGAGTTAGTACTCGGTTAAATATTGATGGACTTTCGCAGTATCCCTGCGGTAAGCGACTGTAAGACAGCTGCTGTCCCTCATATGTAAAAGCAAACAAGTGTTGTGATTCTGGATGTAGTGGAATACTAAAAAATGCTGAACATAGATCTATGACAGTGTACCACTGAGTGTCTTCTGGTATATTAGACAGTAGGGTGTGTGGATCAGGCACTATAGGAAATTCTGCTTCTACAATTTGGTTTATGGCTCGTAAATCGTGCACGAGTCTCCATTTATCTGAGTTGGGCTTCCTGACAGGAAATATAGGAGTATTACAAGGACTCTTAGTGGGTATTAATACTCCAGCTTCTAAAAGCCCATCTATAGTAGGTTTAATTCCCGCTATAGCTTGGGGTGTCAGTGGATATTGTATTTGATAAGGCAATTTTGCATTTGGTCTTATTTTTACTAAAGCTTGTCCTCCAGACTTAACTAATCCTACATCTGTGGAGTGTCTTGTCCATAGTTTCTCTGGGATTGTTTTAAGTAATTCTTCCTCTAATGCTAATTCTTTTTCATCTATCTGCCCTAACATCTTAACTGGCATTTGTGTGTGCGATGACAACGGCATGTTACACATCCCCCTCTGAGGGTGTGTTGACAACGTCATGTTCCCATCTATCTCTGTGTGTGTTGCCCTCATTCTATCTGTTCCTGAAAATGTTATTTTCAAAAATCTCTGATCTTGTGAAATATGTACAGAAGGGTCAGAGGTTTGTTCCCAATCAGTTACTTCAGCTGCTTGTTTGACCATCAGTCCTAATTCTTTGGTTTGTGCATTTTCCCCCACTAATAAGGAAATGTGAGGTGCTGTGTTAGGTACTTGATGCCAATGTTCCATTCGTTCAGTCAGGTGCACAGTGATGGCTGCTCCTGGAGCACCTACAATTATATCTCCTAGTGCCACATCAGTGACTGTGTTTTCAATCACACCTGACCACAATTGTGCATATTCTTCATCTTGACTTCCTTGATCATAGTACATAGTACAGTGTAGTGGTAAGGTTACTCTTTTGCAATCTGGTCGTCGTTGCATAATCCATTCTTCCCATAAACTCTGTGCTTGTTGAGCTCCTTTACCAGAACACAATAGCCAGTATACTGTATCTTGTTTGTTGTCAGGTTTTCTGGTAATCTGTAAGAACTGTCCCATTGTTACATACAGTCCTTTAGTATTACATTGAATTTTTGCTTTAAGTTTGCACAACAAATCTCTTCCCAGTAAATTGACTGGAGTAATAGGTGAGAATAGTAAAGGTGCTGTTATAGTGGTGTCTTCTAATGTTATTATTTGGGGCTCTGTAAAATGCAATATCTGTGAATGTCCCGAGAAGCCTGTGGTTTTTATCGTATTGCTTGAGAGAGGGAGCTGTGAGCCTTCACGTCCTATACATGAGTATGTAGCACCTGTGTCAATCATAAATGGAATTGGTTGTGAATTATTTATAGACACCATCACAGTTGGTTATTGTTGTGGATGCAGTGTTGAGACGTACTGCATCTGCTCCCCCTCTGGCTCCTCTGGGCCTCGTCAATTCCAGTTCTGTGGTCCCATCCAAGGACCTGCCCACTGATTCTGGGGCTGTCCTTGTGTCCATGGTCCAGAAGGTTGTCTGGGGCCAGGAGGTCCCATATTCCCTCGAGGTGCTTGTGCTGCTCCATATGGCCCTTGTTGTTGGGGTCCATTTTGAGCCCATGACATTTGTGGACAATTTCTTCTAATGTGTCCTGCTCCTCCACACTGCCAACACTGCATGTCTTGTGTATTTGGGCCCATTTGCCCTGGGGCATTCATTCTGAATGGCTGTCTCCTTGGTTGCTGTTGGAATGGTCCCCTTTGTCCCCTGCCTCCATAAGGCCTGGAGCCCTGTCCTTGCCACCTCATGGGTGGATTTTGTCCTTGTTGGTTTCCAGGGTGCACATACGTTGGAGGGGCATTGGCTGCTGCTGGTTGTGGTATTTGCTGCACTGGTCCAGCAGGAGGCGGTGTTGTCGGATTTTCAGGCACCATTACTGCTGCTTGGACTTGACCTTTAACTTTCTCTTTTTCCTTTCTCTTTGCAGCTGTGAATTCCCCCAGTTGTATTTTGTGTAACTGGGTTGCGATTGACTCAGCAGTTTCTTTAGCTTCCCTCTTCTTCTTTCGATGTTGGTCCACATAGTGTACAATGTGTGCTTGAAATGTTTCCCATGGCAATGTGTTCAGTCCCACTACCCCTTCCAGGGCTGTTTGGACTTCCTGAGGCATGCACTTTTTCAGCATCATTCGGAACAGGCTCTTACTGGTATCTGTTTGGTCCCAGGAGCCTCCAGTTTCCTCTCTCCATTTTGTCTGGAAGTCATTAATGAATTTTACAACATTGTCATCTTCTTTCATTGCTACTGATTCCAGTTTTCCTGGATCCATTTTGGTGGGATAGGCTTTTCGCAGAGCATCCCATATCCTGTTTCTGAGAGGCCCAAATGCTAGGGTATCTCCTCTGTTCTGTCCTGTTAATGTATGCAGGTTAGCTTCATCCAGTATTTATGTGGTTTTGACTTTCCCAATTGTTTGTGCTAGAATAGCTTTTACATCTCCCAGTGCTAGGAGGTGTCCAGTGGTTTTTTCTTCAAACTGTGTTATCCATCTTTGTGCTCCATTGCACAAGTCTGGTAATTGATTGGCCAGGCCTGTCATATCCATGAATGACCATGGCACATACTGGTACCTACTTCCTTTAACAACAAGTGGGAATTGTCTGCCTTCATTGTGGTCTTCTAGGTCTAGTACATGTTCATTAAAACTAGTGTATCTTTCATTTTCTTCTTCATCATGCAGCATGTGTTGTTCATTAAAACTGGTGGGTTTTCCATTTCCTCCTTTATCAGGCCAGGATGAGAGGACCTTCCAGCTTGATGGCATCTCTGATGCAGACAACTCTTTTGCAGCTTTTTTCATTTTCTTTTCTGAGTTTTTTATGCGTCTGTCAATTCGATTTTCTATTTGACTGATTGCTTCATCAAGGGCTTCACTGTCATCATCCTCTGCCTGAGTACTAGCATCTTCCCATTGATATTTGCTTCTGTATTGGTCATTGCGTCGTGGTGTGCTTGTCTGTTCTTTTCTTTCTGTTCTCTTTCTTGCTTCTTTTTCAGATTCAATGATCAGGTGCCCTTTAACTTTTCTTTTCACTGGTTCTTGTCGATCTATCTCGATTACGTCTTCTTCAGTTTCTGCTTCATCCCTGTCAGACTCATGAAGGGATGCGTATGATTGTTCAGGATATGACTTTATGCTGTTTCCTCTTTGCATGTTCTTTCCTTCCCATCTCTCCCGGGACTGCTTCCTTTTGTTGCTTTCCATCATCCTTCTTTTGGACGTGACTTGTTGTTCATTTCTGAGTCCCTGTATTTCTGACAGGAATTTCACATTTTGTTCTTTCAGTCTTTTCATTTCTCTTCCTCTACCTTGCAGTTCTTTAGTTTCTCTTGACTCATGTGATTCTGTTTTTCTTTCTCTGTTCCATTCCCTTTCGTCGCCATCACTTTGTCTGTGAGTCATTGATTCTTGTTCTGTTTCTTCAAGTTGTCCATCCATCCACTCAGAGTCACATGACGTCACTAACCCACTTTTTTCTGACTTCTGATCCTTTTTTCCTTCTTCAACTTGTTTCTGTCTTTCCTGCTCCTTTCCTTCATTTTCGAACCATTGTACAATTTCTAATTTTTGTCCTAATTTGACTCTTCCCTTGCTACCCTTATCCTTAGTGGTGTGTCTGAGCATTTCTTTTACTTCCTTACAACATTCTTCATTAAAGGTTCCTTCTTTAGGCCATTGCAAATCTCCTGATGTCCTGTCATGCCATTTTATCATACACTTTCTGATGTACTTTTCATCTTCTTTATGCTTAGCTATAATTGCGTCTACAGGTGTCGCTGGCTTTGGCCACGCACCTTTATGGCAGAATAGCTTTCCCATCACACACTTCTGTCCTGACTTATAATGTGAATTCTTGTGTTTCTTCTCTCTCTTTTTAACTAAGGTTCCTTTGCTGTGTACTTTATGACCACTGCCGATTTTCAACAACTGTCTTTTCTCTTTATACTTTTTAAACATTAATTTTCCACTGGTGTCAGTATCAGAGGAGTAACGATTTTGTCAAGGGTCTGAAAGATTATTCTCCCGTCTGGTCCAAAAGGTATTATCATAAATTCGCTATTGTTATCAACCATCCACATACGACTCAGCACTACCGGACCTGTCTGTGCTCCTGTTAATCTGTATCTTTTTGCTTTTCGGCCTTCTGCGTCTTCTTCTAAATATAATATATCAAAATCTGGGTATGTTTGCAGTAGTGAAATGAGCGGAGTTAAACGTGGAGGTCCACCTAATCCTCCAAATTCAAATGTGCTATTTATTACTTTTAAACGAATCTCTTTAGGAACTAATCCAAGGAAATGACTCATATCTTCATTCTAAAATATGATGTAAGAATTAAAGTGTGCGTGTCACAGTTAAGCTCCAATACATCAGGTATTAACGAAAGCCTAAGTGTCCACTCTCCCTTATCACACTCTTTCACTAAAAGTAGATCCTTTCCTGGATTATTCAACAACCATTTAGTTGTTTCACTCTGATCTGACTCCGAAATTCTAAGCTCCCGTTCACACTTATTTAAAACTCCTTCTTCACTTATCTGCTCGTCCCAGTTAATTACTCTAACTCCACTTATCATCTGATCTCCTCTATTTGTTGTATTTAGTATTTTATTTTATGTGTAACCTAGGTGCATTTATTATTTTATGCACTATGTTTTCTGTTAATAGTATTGTGTCGTCGACTACACAAAAACGTAAAGTGTACCTTTTATATCTTACTTAAACTTAAGCTTCAATAACTAATCTAAAGAAATTATTATTTAATAATACTACTATGCTGGCACATTCAGCACCCGTACCACTTTCGTGTCACAGGGGAAGCTTGTGTCACAGAGGAAACTTATGTCACAGTGTGTCCAGCGATGTCCAATAGCACATCACAGCTTACATCACAGACAAGACCTATGTCACAGTAAGCTCTATGTCTAGTAGCGTGTATGTCACAGACAATACCTATGTCACAGTAAGGTCTATGTTTAGTAACACTAATGCTGTATAGCTTATAATCTATTATATTTTACACAAACATGAATTCAACAAAAGACTTTACACATAATATAACAAACATTTAAAAGACACACATACGTACAAGTAACAAACAACACAAGCGCTTTTACAACAATTTTAAAAAATTTGGAGTACTCAGAACAATTTTCAACAATAAAACAATTTATCACACAACCTTCACACACAACCACACAACTTCAATACCACCTGTAGGAATTTTCAACTAGCAATCACCTTATGTTCCCTAGCGATACCTCATACACATGGGTTCTAGCCCTAGGAAACTTGATTGCAGTACTGCTCCTAGCGATACCTCACACGAGTGGGTTCTAGCCCTAGGACTCGAGATTACAGCACAACCACCTACAGGACTTTTTCACAATAAATACTTAAAAATCTGAAAAACACTTGAAAAGAACCTGCCCAGTTCCGCGTCTTGGTACCGGCTCACAAATCAGTGAGTTCTATACTCAGCGTCTTGCTACAGGACTTTTACCACCTGCCACGTCTGGGTAACGAATAAAGTTCCCTATTTAGTGATTTGCAGGAATTTTTACTATCTGGGTCCAGCCCCACTTGTTGGCGATTCCTCATATACAGGCTCTAGCCCAAACACAGTGGCGTTACCTCAGATATCACACAACTTATAAAATAATAAAGAAAATATAACAATAAAAAATCACACACAAAAAACAAAACAAAATGGCGATCTCCTAATGTTTCGTTATTTCATCCAGTCTTTTATATATCAGCAAAAACGCAGCAATTAATTTAAATATATCAATTAATTTGTCAAATTAATTTATCAATTTTGGCAACTTTTAAAATAATTGTGTTCAATATACCCTAGGAGTTACCTCTCCAGCTGGAAGCACGCACACTAACAGACCATGAACTTCTAATGCAGAAATTTGATCAAACAGGTTTTCTGCTTACCTTTTTTATGCCGGCATAAGTTGATGGTCTGTCAGCCCGCGAAGTCCCAGGTCCCCGGAGGGGCCCCCCTCGAAGGCAATCGCAGTCGGGGTCACCAAGAAATGTGGTGGATTTTTTTATTCTCCCCACACCGAAGTTGCCCTAATTTAAAACATTAAACAAATACTGTAACTTGAATAAAAAATCAAAGAAAGACTCTGGATTCCGTGTAGATCTAGATGAAGTAAGGATAAGTTTTATTGCAACAATAAAACAAAGTGAGCCAGTCTTGAAAATGCCTAAGCTGTGAATCAGAGCATCACCAAGAACAGACTGATCTACTGTGACATCGGTGCCTTCTTTTATACAGTTTTACAGGGGGCGGGACGCTCATCTGGCCCCCTCATTTGCTCATTATTTTTTTCTAGTTCCTTGTCAAATTTTTCAACCAATAAAATTACATTTGCATTATACGTCATATACCTCGTTATCTGACTCCATCTTTTACCAAATTTTGCTTCCAATATAACTTATTTTCCTTTCAAATTAGTTTCCATTATCTTTTCACTTTTGTTGTTCAACTTAAAAAATATTGGGGTGGCGCTTATGTCTGCTATAAATTCTTGGTGCTTCCGCTTTACTCTACAGTTTTCAAGAGACAGGCCATGGGTAAGCATCTTCTACATGTTATTTTAATTATTTGTCTAAGTTTGTGATTTTCATTGTATTTACCTATTTTATTTTTATTCTTATAGCTAATCGCATCTGCACGAATGATCACCACGTCGCTTTGGACGACTCGGACAGCCAGAGCAGTCCGGCTCACAGTCCTACTGACTATACTCCTACTGAACCTGTCCTGGACCGGGCCTCGGTGAGTTTTACTGAGGATGAGCCCGAGCCATCTGCTTCGTTACTGCAGTTCCTAGAGGAGACAGGGCTCACTTTTTCCAAGAATGTTGATCCCAAACCGGGTCCTTCTAAGAGGCCACGTGCGGATAGTCCTTATCCATTTTCTTTTAGGCCTGTACGACCTGAATCTACAACGCCAGCTCCACTGGTCTTAAGACCTGTTTGTCACGTAAGTGTTGGCACCCAGACCGATGTTAAAGTGTCTGTTGGTACCCAAACAGATTTTCCTTCTGCACTTGTGCCAAATCCAAATCGCGGTGTTTCTGTTTATATTTCCTTTCACTGATTTTTAAATTAGTGTTGTCTTTCCTCACAGGAGGTTTTGCTAATTGACTTCTTATGCATTTTATTTTGCTACTGATGCTTACCCAGGCCCTGTGTATTTTTTATACTTTTTTTATGTTGGGCCTAATACTTTGTATTGTATAATATTCACTATGTAGATACACATACTATATTGTGTCTATTACTTTATTAAACTTATTATTCAGATCACTGTGTGTGTGTTTTTGGTTATTTAATTTGACATGTTGCTTGTGTATCCAATGCCTGTTACATCACAGTTAAGTAGCCAATGCCTGTTACATCACAGTTAAGATCACCCCATGTCTGAGATTACATCATGTCTGGGGCTATGTCATATCTGCTGATCTGGTGTCGTTTCTAGGGTTACTATGAGATCTCTAAGATGGCTGCCAGTCTAAGGTTTGTTGGGTACATACTGTATTCTGAACGTCACATGGTGTCTTTGGTACTATGACATCACATTGTCCTTGGCTCAACTCTGCTCACTTCATCTTACATCCATAAGATAAAATTAATAGTTTTCTGTAATATTACTGCATGCACAAATGTATGTAATTAAAATATGCTTACACCTCCTCAGTCAGGTGACGTGGATGCTCACCTGAACTGAGGAGGCTCATTAGCATTGTTATTAACCTGTTTGTTCTGGGAAACTGGGTCGAGCATTAAAGTGATATAATTTCTGTTATGTGGGTTTTGTTTTGTTTTAGTTTGGTTTGATTTGATTATAGTTGGCCTTTTGGTTTCAGGAGCACTTTAAGTTAAGGTTGTTTATATTGAGATGTCCTTGTCTTTGTGTCTCCTAGCAGGATTAGCCTCTAGGAGAATTAGCCCTTTGTGTTTACCCTTTTGTGTAAGTAACCCCCATTGCCTGTTTAGTTATTAGTCTGTTTCAATACTAATGAGGGTGATCCTAACATGTCTAGATCTTAGTCTGTCTAGTCTTCGTGTCTGTCTAGTCTCATTGTCTGATTAGCTCTTAGTCTGTTTAGGTACTAACATCTTTAGTCACTAACCTTTAGAGTTCTTAGTCTGTTTCATACCTAGTCTGCTGTGTACCTTGTCTGTTCAATCCCTTGGGTCTCAGGCTACTAGCCTGTTTAGCCATTAGTCTGATTAGCTATGAGCTAGCTTAGCAGCTAATGTGCAGAACAGGTGGTAGACCTAGCCAAGCCTGTCTTGTGTTTATCCCTTGCATGCATAGTCCCTAATGTTTAATCCATTAGGCTGTTTCGTGTGTCTTGTCTTGTCCAGTTTGTATCCCATGTCAGTATTGTGTATCTATGTATGTAATCCCTAGTCTTATGTCTAAGTGTTTGAGTTATGTTTCTTATGCTCCAAGTTTAAGCCAACTTCCTTAGTTCATATTTTGTTCATGCTTGTTTGGTTTTTGTTATTAAAAAGACTCTTTTGTTTTACTGCATCCCCTCTGCGTCTATGCCTCAACACCTTGCCCACAGTCCAACATCATAGCAGAACGTGACATCCTCCTTCATTCTTCAACATTTACATACACCAGGTGAAAAGATGAGGCTAGATTTGATGATTTTGCTCAGATTAAACCTGCAGGAATCTCTTCTAAGGAGTTGTGAGCATCAGCAACAGCATCGGACACGTGAGTAGACTTAAAAAATACTGTTCTTTACCGTAGTATTCAACAGTAGTTTGCGATTTAAATTATTTTTTTTTCCTAAAAGGGTTTGCTTTCACAGTATTCAACTGTATTTATGAATAACAGTGCCTTACTGTTGGAAAATCACCTTTTTTTTTTTTACAGATATTTATTACAGTCTATGAAATACTGATTTTTGTAGAGCAATTCCACTGTGTTAAGTAACAAAATATTTTTTTTTCTTGCTTGTCATTATTTAAAAACGAAATGACTGTCAGTAAAACAATGAATTTCACTTTTTTCTCAACTTCTTTAGGCCACCACTGCATTTACAGTGGCTTTTATATAAAAAAAATAATCTGGCAACAGACATTATGGGTATGTGACTGTTGACACATACAGTGGTTACACAATCGGAGCGTCGTATTTAACGTCGCCGCCGCATTACAGCATGTGCATTTGCTGGCTTTTACCACTGAGTGGCGCTATACAGTGGGAGCCACGCCAAATAGCCGCGACCGTGTGGCTGAAGTGTGAATGGCGTGTGCATGGCCTTTGCACGCCGTAATCCCCCCTCTCTTTTCTGCCAGAAAGGCGTGTCAAGATTTCACAGTAAACACGCCCATTCAAGCCCTATTTATTCATTGACCTGGTGCCACCACTAGATGGCGCTTCGTTCTCAAGAACACGTTAAAACAAGCCAGCTGCGCTGAGTTGCAATCACGTGATTTTAACAACCCGCCTCCACCCCCGCCGAACTGACGCTACCAAACTACAGAGATGAAGATGGCGGCTTAACGGACTATTCGTGGTAAGTGATGTTTTATTTTATAAAATGTGTTTGGGGTAGTTTACAGTTTATTTCCCAGTTTAGTTTTTATTGGCCGTTTTAAATATCACTGGCAGCACCAGCAGCGGTCAGATGTGACTTTAGATAACTTAATGTTCTGTTTACCAAGTCTGGAGTTAATATTACAGCTTACTGTCAGTGTCACACACTCACAATGTCACTCCACTTTAACTCAAACATGCTCAAGCTTCGACAATACTATTAATGTCCCTATTACAAGAGCTGCACTACCCGATGAAGAGTGTTTGTGTTCTCTGTAAATACTGAGAGAATCTCACCGCGTGTTGCCTGGATAAATTCAGCGCTTATTTATTCTTTGGTTAAGAGTTAATCTGCAGGTTATTTCTGTGACTGTAATATAATGTGATGCAGTTGATGAGGGACACAGACTGAGGGGAGCTGTACAGGAGCTAGTAACGCTCATAACCCGGTTTATATGTTTATATTTTATACACTTTGGTCGGGACTTTCCGCGGTAGCGCGAGCGCTTAGTTAAAGAGCTGAATAACAACACTGAAGTGTTTATCAGTTAAGGAGGAGGAGGTGGGAGGTGTGTGTGTGCGTGCGTGCGTGTGTGTGTGTGTGTGTGTGTGTGGTATGAGGGGCTTCAGTAAGTTATAGTTTGGCCTCAGGGATGAACTAATGCTCATATACGAGTGTTATATCGCTTAACTTATTTGTATGAGAAGCGCATTAAGTAAATTCCCGGTTAATTTAATTCAGATGATAATACAGACAGTCAGTGGTTAACACTAACACTGTTCACTGGTTAACATTAGCACAGGCAGATTATTTACATTACAGAATCCCCAAAACAGTATTTTACACACTCTGTGGTAAATAGGTTTATTAATATATATTATTTTTATTAGAACTATATGTTCTGTGAAGTTTATTTATCTTTGTCTTGACTAAATTCTCCTGTTGTCTTTAAGCAGAGCCCCGCTGTGGAGGATTGGGGGGTCAGACGGCTGACGGCTGGACTTTTGGAGCTACAGGACTGGAGGAGCCTGAACAAGCTGTTGAGGGAGCTGTAGGAGGGATGACGTCACAGTCCGACAGCTTTAGAATGATGTTTGGTCAGGTCTACTGTATATTCTGAACATAGAACTGCTAAATGTCTGATACAGTACTTTGGAGGAAACAAAGACTTCAACTGTTCCATGTTTAATAGTTTTGATATTTGAAAAATTGATATTTTAATATAAAAGACCTATAGATAGAGACTTATAAGCAGCTGGTGTATCCGGGTTGTTTAATGAACTTTAAGCAAAAAGACAACATGTATTAACCTGTTTTTATACAAATTACTGTTTTAAATTTGACTAGTTTTGGAAGAATAAATTGAATTGGTAAAGTCATTGTAAGGTTTTTCTAAAGTTTTGTAGTAGAAGAGGCGAGTTGCTCGGTCTGTCCGCTGTGCTTCGGTAAGCTTTTCTGGCGCCAGGAGAGACTCAGTCAAACACACACACACGTTGTCTGTCAGAAAGGTCTCTGTTTATTAACAGCAAAAGATGGGGTTTATATATATTTGACCAAACGCCTGGGCTATAGACATATGTTACTACAAAGAGCATGAACCATTGTAAATGTCCTGGTGAGATCCTGAAGAATCAAAGGAGAGGAAGATAGAGGTGTCCGTGCAGAGACAGATCACAAGATGTTGGCTCGAGTTAGGGGGAGAGGGGGAAGGAGACAGAGGGAGATAGGGAGAGAGGGGGAGATAGGGAGAGAGGGGGAGATAGGGAGAGACATAAAGAGAGTATGGGAAGGTGAGCGTGGGAGCGTTCACACCTTTAAGAACAGATGCAAGAGGAGACAGGAAGATAGCAGCAGGAAAGATTTAACACGTTAATATCAAATCTATGTGGAAGAGAACAAGAGAGTAGAATCAACTCCTTTACATATAAAATAATTCTAACAGTTGCCCCCTTAAATTCTAACAGAATTTGTGAATGTCAATAAGTTAACATAGCAAGAGATATTAACGTGAAGAAGCAGAGATTCATAATTAGTAGAGTCAGCAAAGATGATTATAAGAAGGGTGATAAAGGAAGAAGATAGTCAGGATTAAATCACTTCTAGAATCACAATTAGAAATGCAATTCACACTACATACATAATCAGGCGTTGGCACAAAAATAAAATGTGGAAAAAGCAAACTAATACAAAGTTGAACCTATATGTGTATGTGAAAAAGGTGAGAAGCGGTGAGAGCCCCCTTTTGAGGTGTCTTCTGGGCGTATGTTGCTCCACTAGTCCCTCGGTGCGGGCTAGGAGATCTTGTGAGTGGTCGATTATGTCAAGCAGTCAGAGTCATCTGCGGTGCCTTCTTCACGCGGCTGGCGTGAATCCACTGTGGCTGTGAGTCTGTGGGAACAGCTGTGTGTGTCACTGCAATTACAGTTGTAGGTGTACTGTAGGCAGCATCCCCCACCTTCCTGGGATTTAAACTTTTCACCAGCACTGTATCACCTTTGATGAAAGAGTGAGTAGGCTTGTCTGTAGGCAGAGGGAGAGAAGCAGAGACATTACCGTGAACACTGTTCAGTTTTTCAATGAGCGCTTGCGTATAATCGCCGACAATCACGTCCAGATCACCTGTAAGGGAAACACCAGGGTTACCTTTTACCCAGGGGGTGGGAAATGGTCGTCCCATTATAATCTCAAATGGTGAAAGTTTGGTTGTAGAATTGGGTGTCATTCTAATTTCACAAAGCACAGATGGTAACAGGTCAACCCAATTCTTACCTGTATCCATCATGGCTTTTGTCAACCTATCTTTAATTGTTCTGTTCATCCTCTCTACCACACCAGAACTTTGGGGATGGTAGGGGATGTGAAATTTCCAATCAATGCTTAAAAATTTACACAATTTTTTGTGTCACTTTGGAGACGAATGGCGTGCCATTATCACTGTCAATAGATGTTGGAATACCGTATCTAGGAATAATTTCTTTAGCCAGAATTTTAACTACTATAGTTGCATTTTCTTTTGAGCATGGAAATGCTTCTACCCATTTAGAAAATCTGTCCACGATTACAAGCATGTATTTCAGATTTCTGACAGGTGGCATGTGTGTAAAATCAATTTGTAAGCATTGGAATGGTGCAATAGGCATTGGCAAGGCATCATGTTTAACATGTTGTCCTTGTGTATTTGCACGAGCACAGATCAAGCAGGAATCTAATAGAACAAGTGTAGCCTGTTTGATATTGCGAATGCAGAATCTGTCCTCAATCATACGGATTACCCCCCGTTTTGCGACATGTGAAATACCATGAAAATGACGCACTAATAATGGGAGGACAGATGCTGGAAGAGCTATACGGCCGTTCTCATCCCGAATTAGCATATCGCTGCCAAGTGAACACTCGTGTGTGACACCATAAGCGTAACGCGAATCCGTAAAGATAGTAACAGGTTGATTTTTTAAATAGGAGACATGCACGAGTAAGAGCGGTAAGTTCAGCAGCTTGAGCTGAAAAAAAAGGCAACGAATAAGCTTCTAATACAATGTTGGGCAGCTGACCGATAGAATAGCCGCAATGTGTCACATTATCATTAGGCCTTGAACAATAGCCATCAACATAAATGTGTGTGCCATGCTCTAAAGGAGTGGAAGAGAAATCGGAGCGTACAGCCGAGGTAGTGGTGATCTCATGTAAACAGTCATGATCAGCCCAGTCTGGTTGGGTCTGATCAGGGCCACAGAGTGTCATGAGACGGTGTAAGAGTACAGCCGGAGTGTTGGGTGTCGATATTGGTTTAATAGTTAGATTGTGTGGCACAAAGAATAGCTTCATATCCTGAACGACGTTGAGCTGCCATGTGCTGTGTTTGAATATTATTAAGGATCGTTATAACTTGGTGAGAAGAGTGTAATACTAAGGGGTACGAGAGAGCAATCTTTTCAGCATCCGTGACAATGAGAGCAGAGGCAGCCACAGCTCGCAGACAAGCAGGAAGTCCTGATGCTACAGGATCTAGGGTTTTAGATAAGTATGCAACTGGCCGATAAGACCCGCCGTGATCTTGGGCTAAGACCCCCGCTGCGACCCCCCCCCCCCCGCCTTCAGAGACATATAGGTGAAATGGCTTGCCATAATCAGGTAGACCCAATGCTGGAGCTGAACTTAGAGATCGCTTGAGGTAACAAAAAGGGTCCTTCATCTCAGATGTCCATGTGATTTTGTCTGGTTGAGTGGAGGAGCATGACTGGTGTAATATCTTGTCATAGTAGGAACAGTCAGGAATTAACTGCCTACAATAGTGTATAAGTCCAAGAAAGCCCATCATTGCTTGCTTCGTGGCAGGTGGACGAATCTCGACAACAGATTGTATGCGATCAGCAGATAATGTTCTTTGTCCAAAATCAGCCAGATGTGTCAGCATGCGCAGTGAATGTTTGCGACATAAGTCCTCAGTTTCAGCTGAGAGGAGGATGTCATCGGCGTATAACAGAAGTCGGACTTTCTCAGGCAGGGTCAGGGAAGCCATGGCATCTCTTACAACAGAGGAGAACACAGCTGGAGAGTCTGAACCCTTGAGGAAGACGAGTCCAGGTCAGATGTTGGTTTTTGAAGGTGAAAGCGAATATAGGCTGCGTCTGCTCACTGACAGGGACACTGAAAAAGGCAGAACACAAATCAACTACTGAAAAATATGAATGATTTGGAGGTATTGACGTCAAAATGGAAGGGACATCTGGAACAATAGGACTTGCAGGAATGACAATATCATTAATTTTTCGCAAATCTTGTGTAAATCTCCATCCTTTTCCACCTGCCTTTTGTATAGGATTAACAGGTGTATTGTATGGAGATTGGGTAGGAACTAGGACACCTTGTTCTATTACTGACAAAATCACTTTCTCAATACCTGCCTCTTTATCTGGTGAAAGAAGGTGTTGCTTACAATACACAGGTGTCAGTGTTTTACGTTTTGCTGTGTATGGTGTAGTGCAAACTGTGCCCACTTCATTAGCATGAGTAGACCACAACCTCGGAGGTACAGAAGACAAGTAGGATGGGATGACAATAGATCTATCAGTAGAATCAACCTGTGGGATCACATCAGAGAACATAGTCAGATTATTAGGGGTCTTTAAAACGGTTTTCCCTTCTGCAAAAGATATACAACAGCCTAATTTAGACAGTCCATCTCGGCCTAGTAAATTGAACGGAGATGAAGGTATCACCACAAATCGATGAAGGAAATGCAAATTTAGATCATCTGGGCTAGTTACAGGAAGTTATACACCTTGAGTCTGGCACCTTAGACCACTCGGCCATCCCGACACATGAGTTGTATGGCAGGTTAGTGTCTGGTCCCTGCTAGAGAAAATTTTTAAGAGAATTAGGTCTATATTATTAACAAAGGTTGTTTGAAATAGTTGTGTGAAATGTTGAGTAATATTACATCCAAAAATATCCCTGTGTAAGAACCAAGCAGTTTTAAACCTATCTAATCTAATTCCTAAAACCTATTACTGTCGAATAGGTGACACAAAAGGTTGAATAAAATTCTAAATCCTTAATTATTCATCCAATCATTAGGAGTAAGAGACTGTTTGGAACGACCATTTCCCATCTTGTTAGTAAGTTACAGTTAGTAAACAAACCAAGCTTATCGAAGGTAAGCGGACACTTTAAGCTTTTTATTTTTATTTTTTATAATTATTATTATTTTAATTATTTATTTACTTTTTTTTTTTTTTTTTTTTTTATTTTACGGTGGTGGGACGTTTGAACAGAGTGTATCAGAATATATTTAAAACTGAAGAATACTGTAATCTATAAAGTGTATTATCAAAAATGTGTATTATCTCCGCGTTCCTGATAACACTACCAGGAATATGGATTATATTTCAAATCTCACATGCCTCTACATCTTTGGAGATCATACACACATTTATCAAATACCAATATAGTAAATTAATAAGTATATAATTAAAACTGAAGAATACTGTAATTTAAAAGTGTATTATCAAAAATGTGTAATATCTCCGCGTTCCTGATAACACTACCAGGAATATGGATTCTTTCAAATCTCACATGCCTCTACATCTTTGGAGATCATACACACATTTATCAAATACCAATATAGTAAATTAATAAGTATATAATTAAAACTGAAGAATACTGTAATTTAAAAGTGTATTATCAAAAATGTGTAATATCTCCTCGTTCCTGATAACACTACCAGGAATATGGATTCTTTCAAATCTCACATGCCTCTACATCTTTGGAGATTAATCACACATTTATCAAATACCAATATAGTGAATTAATAAGGCATTCGGCCAATCTACCCTGTTTCTGATAACACTACCAGAAAAATGGACCTCAGGTGTGCCGGGCTGAGTCCACACGCCTCTACGTCAGGGAGACAATAAAACTCATGCACGTGTATAACTGCAACTGCACGCCACTCCCTGTTCCAAAGAACACTCTAAGGAATATGGCTATAACCAATTCATTTATTAATTTTCTAGCCACGCGCCTCTACGCCAGGGCCAGCTTATACACAAAGTGCATGCTACAAATGCCTCACTAAATTACCAATATTGAAAGTGCATAAATTACGTAAACAACAGAATTTAGCGAACGTATAACTTTTTAAAACACACCCGAAGTAGCGCATCTCCTCTAGCGGGACGCGGTTTGATGACGTAGGTACTCGGTGTATGTTTTTAGCTTAATGCTAACAACACTGGTTCAGTTTCAGTTAAACACCTAGTTTAATCTATATCAATCAATTATCCACAATCGCTGTAATTTTAGCCAATAAACCAACGCGAGTAATGTCAAACACAACGCGAAACAAAAACTAATTAAAACGCATAAAGTTTCTTTTTCCAAAATATAACCCAAATACACGCCAATTTACTACATAAATAAACTATTGGTTCAAAAACTTTTTTGACCAAGGAAGGAAGTACAATAGCAAAAATGCTGCTTAACTTACCTTCCTGGAGAGAAAAGGTTAGACGAGCCCCCAGATTGTAAAGTTTTTCTAAAGTTTTGTAGTAGAAGAGGCGAGTTGCTCGGTCTGTCCGCTGTGCTTCGGTAAGCTTTTCTGGCGCCAGGAGAGACTCAGTCAAACACACACACACGTTGTCTGTCAGAAAGGTCTCTGTTTATTAACAGCAAAAGATGGGGTTTATATATATTTGACCAAACGCCTGGGCTATAGACATATGTTACTACAAAGAGCATGAACCATTGTAAATGTCCTGGTGAGATCCTGAAGAATCAAAGGAGAGGAAGATAGAGGTGTCCGTGCAGAGACAGATCACAAGATGTTGGCTCGAGTTAGGGGGAGAGGGGGAAGGAGACAGAGGGAGATAGGGAGAGAGGGGGAGATAGGGAGAGACGTAAAGAGAGTATGGGAAGGTGAGCGTGGGAGCGTTCACACCTTTAAGAACAGATGCAAGAGGAGACAGGAAGATAGCAGCAGGAAAGATTTAACACGTTAATATCAAATCTATGTCGAAGAGAACAAGAGAGTAGAATCAACTCCTTTACATATAAAATAATTCTAACAGTCATGTTTGCGTGTTTTAATTTTTGGGGATTGTTTGGGTATTTAAAAAACGTTTAGTTGAACCAACAACTTCAATGGGCAAAAAATGGGACACAAGTTTGTTTTAAATAGTCAAAGAGTTGGGCTGAAAATCATAATAATAATTATTGGTCATAGAAACAAATTAAAACAGTTAAACACTTGATCATACATGTGACGAGGAGCTCGCCACGGTCAGCGGGAACAGACATACATAACCCAATGTAGGCAAGAAGCTAGCGCAGTTGGGTGCACACAGTTGCGCTACGAATTTCGGACACACACACACACACACACACACACACACACACACACACACACACAGTTATACCCCATTTATTCCTCAGTTATACAGCATATCCCTTTCTGTTGATACACGCATAACACACGCTGACTTAGAAAGGAGATGACTGATAGTGTTCGGCGTGGCATAACCGCGATGTCCTTACCGGAGTCTTCCGGGTTTTGTTACTGCTTGCATCAATGCGCGTCATCACCAGGGCATTAGGGGAAACCGAGTTCGGAGTGTTCGCAGGTGTTATACGCGGTTTTCCCGCCCTGAGCATGCGTATTACGGATGAATCAGGAAAAGACATTCTGTGGATAACCAGAGGGGTGTACATGTACCTGTTTATCTTTAGGCAGTATTATCTGTTATTATTATTGTTATTATAATTATATGATAATTATATGCATATTAATATTGTTAAAATACTATGGAATAGGATGTTGCAGACATGCTGTTTGTGTTACTGTCTCTGAAATGTAGAAAAAGGGGGACAGTGTCAAATTTGGGAATGGTATGTCCCAGGGGCGGAGCCTCTTACATATAAGGCCATCGTCGACTAAGGCCAAGGTTGGTTGTTGTTTGGAGTAAGTGGAAGTGGAAGTGGAGTTTATTTTGTGGAAGTAAGAAAGCTGAGTGGGACCAAGTGTAAATTTTTGTATATATTTTGTAAATTATTGTTTTGTTTCTTTCTTTATTTTCCTCATTTTTTTTGTACATGGTTTGGATCACTTGAGCACCTTCGCACAATAAACACCTTTCAGCACCAAAGTGCTATTGTGGTTGGGTCATCACTGGACTTGTTGCCAAGATTTGGGTAGAGAAAGAACCCCAAGTAGGGCGGTGACGCAACACCGCCACGCCTTCGTAACAAGTGGTGTCAGAAGTGGGATGGCCAGCCGCAAGAAAAGGTCAGTGACCAGGCAATGTACAGGACTGAGGTCTCAAGTAAAGCACGCTCAGGAAGCGGATGCAGCATGGGACACAGTTGGGGAGGAGGAAAACTTGAGTGAAGCCGAAGGAAGGGCACCTGAAACAGAGATGGTGGCGCTACTAAGGAGTTTTCTGGTGGCACATCAGTCCAGAGAGGAGGTGCTGCTACAGGAACTCCGAGGATTGAGGGAAACCGTCCAGAGTGCCCAAGTGGTCAATCCAGAGGTGCCCCAGTTACGGACCCCCAGCTCAGCAAACACAGATAACTCCATGCTCGCCCTGCCGACACCCGCTCCACGTCCACGACCAACCACATCAGCAGAGGCATCACCCAGCGACAGCCGTGGATGGCGCAAAGACCCGAAAATGCCTCAGTATCAGCCTGGTGAGGACATCGAGAATTATCTTCTTCGATTTGAACGGATGGCCCAAACGTGGCAGTGGCCAGAAGAAGAATGGGCATGTCGACTGGTACCCTTGTTGACGGGACGAGCACTGGAGGCATATACTGCAATGGATGAGGAGAGGGCCAACATATACCAGGACCTGAAGGCGGCGCTACTACAAAAGTTCGACATCTCACCCGAAACTTACCGTCAGCGGTTCCGGCAGTGCAGTGTACCACCTGGAGAGTCACCGACAGAGACCTACCACCGTCTGAAGGGCCTCTACAGGAGGTGGATCCGGCCCGAAAGCTGCAGTAAAGAGGAGGTCGGGGAGGTGATTATCCTAGAACAGATGCTACGCGTTCTCCCACCGGAGGTAAGGACCTGGGTACGAGAACACGAACCTGCAGACGGGCTTACAGCAGCAAAGCTGGCACAGCAGTACACCAACGCCCGCAAGGAACTGTCCGCACGGCGCCAGGTAAACCCCAGCACAGCAAGCAGAGACAGACTGGACACTGGAGGTAAGCTGGTGGGGTCTGGGGTGAGTATAGCAGGAAAAGCTTTGCCAAAGAAGGACTTTGTATGTTTTTACTGCCAGCAGCCTGGCCATAAAGCCGCTGTATGCCCTGTGCGTAAGCCTAAATTAGCAGGTGTATGCTATGTGCCTAGGGACTTGGACATTTGTAATCTAAACAGGGCGAAGGACCGGATGGTGTGTGATGTCTTGGTGAATGGTAAACTGTTACAGGCTCTGATGGACACGGGTAGTGCTGTTTCGCTTATTAAGAAATGTCATGTTTTGGACTCCACTATTGATTATGCTTCATTAACCTTGATCCAGTGCGTGCATGGTGATGAACGTTCTTACCCAATGGTTGAAGTAACGGTAGCGGTTAATAATGTGCGGTTTTTGCTAAAAGTTGGGGTGGTAGAGAGATTGCCAGCTGACATGGTTTTGGGGAGGGACATGCCTACTTTAATAGAATTGCTTAGAAATGTTGATGCTAAGCCTAATTGTAGCCATAAAGCAATGCCAACAGAACATCTGTCATGTCCAGTGGTAACTAGAGCTCAGGCCAAAGCGGGTTTGCAACCTTTACCTGAAATGTGTGACAGTTTATGTGAAGGGGGAAGTAAGGGGCCTAGGAAGACGAGGCAGCAACGACGGCTAGCTAAATACCTGGGGACGCCGATAACAACAGATGATGTAAGTGGACTAAAATGTGTGAATTGGGATGTACCTGACAATATTAGTGAACTGCAAGCAGCCGATGCAACGCTAAAACCATTGTTTGAGTGTGCACGTAAGGGGAAGGAAACTAACGTGGGGGAGACCGTTTACCTTGAGGATAACATTCTGTATGTTAAAGATAATGTTGGTTGTAAACGGTTAGTGGTACCCTCCAGCTGTCGTCCTCTTGTGATACATCTTGCACACACCATTCCATGGTCAGGACACCTAGCTCATCAGAAGACGTACATTAGAGTCAGTTCACGTTTTTTTGGCCATCAATGTACACTGATGTTAAACAATATTGCACCACATGCCCAGTCTGTCAGAAAACTAGTGTTGTCCGTCGGTCTGACCGAGCACCTCTCCATCCCTTACCTGTTCTCTCAACTCCATTCCGTCGCATTGCTATGGACATTGTGGGTCCATTAGAGAAGAGCAGTTCCGGTTACCAATACATACTAGTTGTCTGCGACTATGCCACCAGATTCCCTGAAGCGTTCCCTCTGAGGTCTATCACCACCCCTAAAGTCATTAGTGCACTGGTGCAGCTATTTTCCAGGGTAGGCATCCCAGATGAAATTATAACGGACCAAGGCACCAATTTTACTTCACGCCTGATGAAGCAGTTTCACCAGCAGCTGGGGATCAGTGCCATCAAAACCAGCCCCTATCACCCACAGACTGATGGCTTGGTGGAGAGATTCAATCAGACCCTAAAAAGAATGCTACGGAAGTTTGTTGCAGACACTGGAAAAGACTGGGATAAGTGGCTACCCTTTGTCCTGTTTGCCTACCGAGAGGTACCCCAGGCATCTACAGGTTTCTCACCATTCGAGTTGCTGTATGGTTGGCCTGTACAAGGGCCGTTAGACCTGCTCCAGAAATACTGGGAGAAACCGACATCCAAAACCCAGGAGAAGGGGATAGTCAGTTACGTCCTGGAAATGAGGGACCGGCTGGAGAGGTATCAAGAAGAGGCCCGGGTGAACCTGCTACAAGCCCAGAAAGCTCAGAAACGGTGGTATGACCAGCATGCTCGGCATCGTGAATTTAAACCTGGACAGAAGGTACTATTATTACTACCAACCTCTGCAAACAAACTCCTAGCAAAATGGCAAGGACCATACACAATCACAAGGAAGATGGGGCCAGTAACCTTTGAAGTTCATCACCCAGATCGAGGGAAAAAGCACCAGACCTACCATGTAAACCTGCTAAAGGAGTGGAAGGAAGAAGGCAGACCTTGTACTGAAGTGCTCCTGATTCGTCAGGTACAGGAAGTAGAAGACTTGGAGAGTGAAATCTCACCGGTAAGGCCGGAGGGGCCAGTGGATCTTAGCCACCTACAAACATTGTACGTCAAGGAACTGAACCAGCTGTTTGGGGATCTTCCAGCACTATTCATAAACACAAGCACAGGGTCTGTTTTTGTCCTTAACTAAAATACTTCAATACGTTAATAATGAATTTATTTTGCTGAATAAGGTAATAAGCGATATTTAAACCAAACCAGTAAGTTCCATACATTAAAGTACTGTGTATAACCAAGTGCCCTAGCAAACACAGTTACAGTTTACAGTACAAACAAAGTGTGTGTGCTGGGGGGATTGGAAGGTGAGTGAGAATACTCATTTACAAGACAAAAGACGGTCAGAGGCAGGGACGTTCTAGACCGGGGGGGGAGGGGCGCAGTCAGAAATGTGAAGGGGGCATCATGTTCAAGCACTGTTTTTCCCTGGGCTTATAGTAACAGTATTGTCCTTGCTGAATTGTGTTGAGGCACGCAAACCCCCTGACCACAATAAGGTGGCAATCCCTCAGGGGGGAAACTAAAAAATTTTAATTAAAGAAATAAAATAAAATATCCTTAATCCAGATTTTATCAATCAATGACATAACATTTATCTAAGCTGGATGGTCAAATTCTCAAAAACGTTTAACCTAAAGTAAGACTTAACACACTATAACTAAAATATTTACATAACTGAAAGGTTGTCTTATGAATAATAAATACAAACTAAATTAAAACAGATGGGCTATTGAACAGATCATAATATGTTTTATGTTTTCTGATTATAAATGATAGATTGGTTGATTTGAGAAAAGGCTAAATCAAATAGCTAGTTTTGGTCATGTCAGTCCAGTAACTATACTATGTAAAAGTAATTATAATATGAATTAATTAAGGGCAGGACCTAACCTAATGTTAATAATTTACACCATGATAACATTAGTATTTATGTTTTTGTATATATTTTTAAATGTTCAAATGAACGTTTCAGAGTATATAATCTGTCGTGTCATCTGTGATTGAGACCCATGAGTTATATTTGAAATAATTTTTATAGGTAGTAAGCCAGGTTTTAGTAACCTTGGATAAATCACCATGTAAGCCCTCTCTTGCGCACGCGCTCTCACGCTATCTCTCGCACTCACACGACACACACACACTGTACACACACAGACACACACAAATAACACATGAAATCGCGTAAAACCAAATGAAACTAGGGTAAAAAATATGAGCAGTAAAATACAGTAGTATCCTGTAGGTGATTCCTGTCCTGTGATAACAGGCACTAACACTCTAGAACTGTTTACTTCTGTTAGTATTGTTTTCAAGTGTGAATGTTTATGGGGATTAAATCTGTCTCTGCTGCCGCATCTATACACAGTTGTGATAAGTGATTTATGCCCCATCAGGTCTTTGATGTGGGACGTTATGCTGGTTAAATGACTAAAGACACACTGATCCGTATGGACAGATATTTGTTCCAGATATTATGCGCCATTAATCAATTTGTTATGCCAATTTGACTATCAGCGAAAACATAAAAAATATAACGAAAACAAACCAAAGCAGAAGTTAAATTTTAAGCTTTACTTTCAAATAAACATTGGATTTGTCACATACACAGTGCAATATGTAGTAAAATGCTTTGGGTGCTTTAGGTGAGGCTCGAACTCGGCACTGCTTCACCTGGACCGCTTTATAAGTATCATGCGCTAACCGATTGCGCCACTGGAGCCACACGGAAGTTGCTCTTGTCAGAGTATCCTCTCTCACACACACAAACACACACACACACACACACACACACACACACGAAATTGCGTAAAACCAAACGAAATATAAGCAGTAAAAAAACAGTAAAAATACATTAGTATAACAGGCGCTAACCCTCTGGAACATTTTTACTATTGTGTCCAAGTGTTTATGGGGATTTAATGTGTCTCTGCTGCCGCATCCATTCACAGTTGTGATAAGTGATTAATGCCCCATCAGATCTTTTGACGGGGGAGCATTATGCATGATTAAATGACAAAAGAAATACTGATCCATATGGGCAGATATTTGTTCCAGGTTGCATGCGCCATTAATTGCCTTTCTTATGCCACTTGTAGACTATCAGTGAAAAAAAAAATCAGCGAAAACATCATCAAAAATATCACGAAAACAATCCCAAGCAGACATTACATTTTGAGCTTTATTTTGCAGCAAAATATTATCTACCAGTATATTAAATGGAACGAGGTAAAATACACCGTAATGTAAAATACTGTACATAGCCCGCGTGTGTATTCCGTACCTACAATGATCGGTTTAGACAAATTACAGATGATACCGTGTCTTTAAGGATTATTTCAGGATGTCTTAAAAAACATTTCACTAACTAATTTTATTAAGTCATTATTAAATAATAAATAGCATAATCATCATGGGTTGTGTATTGAGTGATTTAACAAATCTGTTTTATTAATCGGTTTGTTGTTGTTGTTGTTTTTTACCACATCATCTATTTATGAAACTATGTTGACAATACAAGAACTGTCTATATATTAAAGATACGGTATTCGGTTTCCTGGACACTGCAGTTAACTGTGACAGTCAATGCTCCATCTGGCAGAATTATACGGCATTGCAACCATCTTTTTAGAAAGCGCATGGGGGCGTTTATGGGGCGGGGCATTGTTAACTGCGTCATCGCGGGGGATCACATTCCATGAACTTCACATACACCGGACCACATTACCCACAATGCATCTCCCGCACTGGACTACACTCCCGTAAACAGCTGTCGTAAAATCAACCTCTCTCTCCTGCAACAACACGCTCTTTGTCGGCGGCGCCGGCGCACTCCTACATATGATTAGGAAACAGATGCAATATTATGGTTCCATAATAGAAAAGAAATACCTTTTATTTGGGGTTAAGTGTCTGATGTGCCTAACATCTTTCAGCTGAGCCTCGTTTCACTAAATTAACCACCACACACAATCAGTATAATGACACACACACACACAGAGTCGTCACTCCCCTAAATTTAAAGAATACAAACTGGTTGCGTGCGAGTTTGCTGTTTTTCCTATAGTATGCTGAAGCAAAATCAAAATAAAACATTTTATTTTGTTTTATTTTTATTTTGCTATAATTAAAATAAAACAATTTTAAAACATCATCACTCAGGATTCGAACCAGCACTTTGTAGATCTCTGGCCGAGTGCTCTAACCGCTACACCAAGCGGGCACTTAGAGACAATGCACCCCAGAGACGTTAATAAGCCACTCGACTTCTTTGAAAGCAAGCTCTAGGTAAGTGACGAAGTAAGCCTGTTATAATAATAACTTGGTGTTATTTGATCTTATTGGTTTAGAAATTTATATTTAAATAAATAGTAAACTTGGCCGATTTTGTTATAATTTTGTTTGAGTAGGGCTTGAAAATTCTCTTGAAAAATATGGTCATTTATTTCAGTTAATAAATCTACTATTTTTTTTATACTCATTATTGTACAGTACACATCAATAGCTCTGGTTCAGATTTTTCATGTTTGTTGTGGAAATTACCATCACTGTTGTATTTACTGCAATGAATGAAAATGTCACTTTGCGCCACCTGGCGGCCATTTTACGAATGACTTTGAAATGCAACTGATTTATTTTGGCCGCTGTTGCCTTTAAATGGCAGTATGCGTGGCAGGATGGTTATTCCGATTGTGTAACCACTGTGCTTACCCTGAGAGATGTCTACAGGAAATGATAAGGTTGTATTCATAGAGTTATTTAGTGAGGAGTGAACTTGCTTCTCCTGAATCCTCAATCAGTGGTTAAGGGAACCTGATAAAATTAATTATAGATCATGAGTTTCAGTTCATGTTATCTGATTTCACCAAATACACCACACCCTGTCATACCCTGTGGTATCCTGTTGGTCATAAATATATTATTAGATTCTTTGTTGCTTGTTTATCTAACATGTGTAGTTAGTGAGGAAATGGTTCAGAAAAGTAATTTGTTAGTAATGTTGTTTTTCAAGTTGCTAAGGTTAATTAACAAACAGCCAAATTTTGATTGGCTCTCAGACCCATTTGGCATGATTATGTCCAGAGAATAAAATGGCCCACTATTCTGCTCTGTATTTTTTATACACTGCCACTGCCACTGGGACAAGAATACTTCACACCCGCTATCCGTGGACACAGGTGAGTTATTACTTAATTTTTGATGTAGTAACTTTATGCAGAACCAACAGACATAAATATGTAAAAATATATTAGGTGTGTATTTAATAAAATGTATATAAATATTTATTTTATATATTTATTTATTTTGTACATTTATTTATTTTTAGGTTACAAACAGCACAATGGACTATAGGTTTACACTGGCTATTTTATGTGTGATAATTGGTAAGTGTTTTCTTTTTACATTTTTCCCCCAATAAAGTATAAATTGCACATTTGCAAATACATGCACATTTGTACACTTTCTGGGCATTTCTGGAGATTTCCATTTTTATTTCCACTTAAACTGCTATCTTGCCTTTTGTACATATAGGTTTTTATATTTCTTATATATTTCACAGGCAGTCATATAAGCATTTCACTGCATATCGTACTGTTTATGA
Organism: Channallabes apus; assembly: GCA_030522415.1. Classification (NCBI taxonomy): domain Eukaryota; kingdom Metazoa; phylum Chordata; class Actinopteri; order Siluriformes; family Clariidae; genus Channallabes; species Channallabes apus. Next base: position 2,968,037 of record CM060110.1, read on the forward strand.
CTGTGTATGTAACAAATAATTAGAATTTGAATTTGATACATTTTGATAAGTAATAGTAATAGAGATTAATTATTTGTGGCATTAATTCACTAATCAAAAAAAAAACTTGAGTGTGAGTGTGTGAAGGGGCACGGTGCAACGACAGGCTGAAACAGAGAGGGAGAAAATGGATCTTTAATTAACCCTTAGTGTTCTGAGGCCTTTCTGATGACCTGCAGTGATTCAGCGCTCTTCTTAAATCTGTGTAAATTTCAAATCAATACCAATATAGTAGCTAATACATTTCCCCTTATTTATGTAGAGAACAAACTGAGCTTTCATAATGTGGCTGATGTAAATATGTCAGATTCATCTGCAATATTTAAACTTATGTCAAATTGCTCACACAAAAAATACGGAAAAAGGAGAATAAACAAACCTGGCAGATTGTTTTGAACACAGAACTGAGTGTTGGGTGTGAGTCCATAGCAAAACAACTCAATTATAAAACTCAGAAAGACCTTTTATTTGGGGTAAAGTGACTGATGTGCCTAACTTTTTTCAGCAGAGCCTCTGTTTCACTGAATCTATGACTTTTCATGAATGACTTTTCATGAATACAGTGGTGTGATTACCCTTCCTGATTTCTTATTCTTTTGCATGTTTGTCACACTTAAATGTTTCTGCTCATCAAAAACCGTTAACTATTAGATACCATAATTGAAGATAACATAATTGAACACAAAATGCAGTTTTTTTTTAAATGAAGGTTATTAAGGGAGAAAAAAAACTCTAAATCTACATGGCCCTGTGTGAAAAAGTGATTGCCCCCCCTTGTTAAAAAATAACTTAACTGTGGTTTATCACACCTGAGTTCAATTTCTGTAGTCACCCCCAGGCCTGATTACTGCCACACCTGTTTCAATCAAGAAATCACTTAAATAGGAGCTACTGTACCTGACACAGAGAAGTAGACCAAAAGCACCTCAAAAGCTAGACATCATGCCAAGATCCAAAGAAATTCAGAAACAAATGAGAACAAAAGTAATTGAGATCTATCAGTCTGGTAAAGGTTATAAAGCCATTTCTAAAGCTTTGGGACTCCAGCGAACCACAGTGAGAGCCATTATCCACAAATGGCAAAAACATGAAACAGTGGTGAACCTTCCCAGGAGTGGCCGGCCGACCGAAATTACCCCAAGAGCGCAGAGACGACTCATCCGAGAGGCCACAAAAGACACCAGGACAACATCTAAAGAACTGCAGGACTCACTTGCCTCAATTAAGGTCAGTGTTCACGACTCCACCATAAGAAAGAGACTGGGCAAAAAAGGCCTTCATGGCAGATTTCCAAGGCGCAAACCACTTTTAAGCAAAAAGAATATTAAGGCTCGTCTCAATTTTGCTAAAAAACATCTCAATGATTGCCAAGACTTTGGGGCAAATACCTTGTGGACCGACGAGACAAAAGTTTGACTTTTTGGAAGGTGCGTGTCCCGTTACATCTGGCGTAAAAGTAACACAGCATTTCAGAAAAAGAACATCATACCAACAGTAAAATATGGTGGTGGTAGTGTGATGGTCTGGGGTTGTTTTGCTGCTTCAGGACCTGGAAGGCTTGCTGTGATAGATGGAACCATGAATTCTACTGTCTAACAAAAAATCCTGAAGGAGAATGTCCGGCCATCTGTTCGTCAACTCAAGCTGAAGCGATCTTGGGTGCTGCAGCAGGACAATGACCCAAAACACACCAGCAAATCCACCTCTGAATGGCTGAAGAAAAACAAAATGAAGACTTTGGAGTGGCCTAGTCAAAGTCCTGACCTGAATCCTATTGAGATGTTGTGGCATGACCTTAAAAAGTCATAGAAAACCCTCAAATAAAGCTGAATTACAACAATTCTGCAAAGATGAGTGGGCCAAAATTCCTCCAGAGCGCTGTAAAAGACTCGTTGCAAGGTATCGCAAACGCTTGATTCAATTCAATTCAATTCAATTTTATTTATATAGCGCTTTTAACAATGGTCATTGTCTCAAAGCAGCTTAACAAAAATTAAAGAAATTTAACAAAAAAAAAAATAAAACTGTATATAGAATAATTATATATAAAATAATAAATAAATAAATACAATTATAATAGAAAATAAATAAAAACAAATAATAATAATATTTATAGAAAAGAACACAATTGGAAGTGTGGATGTGTGAGAAAAATGTGCAGATAATAATGAGACGAATGAATGAAATTTCTCTGATGAGCAAGCCAAGGGTGACGGCGACGGTGGCAAGGAAAAACTCCCTGAGATGGCAATAGGAAGAAACCTTGAGAGGAACCAGACTCAACAGGGAACCCATCCTCATTTGGGCGATAACAGATAGAAATGATATAACATCTTGTGTGTTGTGCAGGTGAAAATTCAATATGACAGAAATTATTTAAATTGACATGAAGACCAGTTCAGCATAGGGACGAGTCAGTAGGTGCAGAGGGCAGATGAGGTCTGGATCACTGGAAGCACAGGAGCAGCATGTGTAGCTCCAACCATCATAAAGCTGAATCCAGCTGGAGCTGGACCTTCTCTGGATGCCTCAGGAACCTCGCAGGGTCGGCCTTTGTCTACTGAAGCTGGCAAAATCTTCCGATGCCTCGGGATGGGTAGAGAAATACAGAACAGATGGGGAGAATTAGCGTAGTTGCCATTCGGTATAGGTGTACTGGAGTATGAGTACTGGGATGAGTTATGTGTATGCCAGATTAAAAAGATGCGTCTTGAGTCTACTTTTGAACTGAGAAACCGTGTCTGCTCCCCGAACACTGTCTGGAAGGCTATTCCAAAGCTTTGGAGCTAAATATGAAAAAGCCCTACCCACTTTTGTAGATTTTGAAATTCTGGGAACTACCAGAAGTCCGGAGTTTTGTGATCTTAAGGCGCGTGGTGGATTGTAGCGTATCAGAAGACTGGTTAGGTATGTGGGAGCTAAACCATTTAAGGCCTTGTATGTAAGTAATACTATTTTGTAATTTATTCTAAACTGAACAGGTAGCCAGTGCAGGGATGATAATATTGGGGTTATATGATCATATTTTCTGGATCTAGTGAGAACCCTGGCAGCTGCATTTTGGATTAACTGAAGCTTGTTTATTGAGGATGCAGGACAACCACCTAGTAATGCATTACAATAGTCCAGTCTGGAGGTCATGAATGCATGAACTAGTTTTTCTGCATCAGATACGGATAAGATGTTCCTAAGTTTAGCAATATTTCGAAGATGGAAAAAGGCTGTTTTTGTGATATTTGAAATGTGATTTTCAAAAGACAAGTTACTGTCTAATATTACTCCCAGATATTTTACTGCTGAGCTGGTAATAACAGTACATCCTTCTAAGCGCAAGCTGAATTGTGAAAGCTATTGTGTGCTGGTTTTTGGGCCAATAAGTAATATCTCTGTCTTATCTGAATTTAATAAAAGAAAGTTATTGGTCATCCAATCTTTTATGTCCTGGACACACTCAGTTAATCTAGACAGCTTAGGTATTTCGTCTGGTTTAGTTGAGATATATAATTGGGTATCATCAGCATAACAATGGAAACTAATCCCATGTCTTCTAATGATGTTACCCAAGGGAAGCATGTATATTGAGAACAACAGAGGTCCTAAAACTGACCCTTGTGGGACCCCATATTTCACTGGCATTATACCAGACGGTTCTCCATTTAGATCTACAAAATGGTAGCGATCAGACAGGTAAGATCTAAACCATTTTAATGCCTGTCCCTGAATACCTATATAATTTTGTAAGCGATCTATGAGAATATTATGATCTATAGTGTCGAATGCAGCACTAAGATCAAGCAGGACTAGCAATGAGATGCAGCCTTGGTCTGAAGCTAAAAACAAGTCATTTGTAATCTTAACTAGTGCAGTTTCTGTGCTATGATGGGGCCTGAAACCTGACTGAAATTCTTCATGGATGTTGTTATCCTGTAAGAATGTGCAAATTTCAGCTGATACTACTTTTTCTAGTATTTTTGATATGAACGGGAGGTTTGAAATCGGTCTGTAATTTTTTATTTCATTCGCGTCCAAATTAGATTTTTTAAGAAGCGGCTTAATAACTGCTAACTTGAAAGGTTTAGGGACGTGACCTAGATGTAATGAAGAATTAATAATGTTTAGGAGTGGCTCTCCAACCGTAAGCATCACTTCTTTTAAAAATCTGGTTGGGATTGGGTCTAACAGGCACGTTGTTGATTTAGCCGAGGTGATGAGTTTATACAGCTCTTCCTGTCCTATACCTGTAAAGCAGTGAAAATCTAAATGTGAAGCTATAGGCTGAACTGGATCGTGAGATACTATTAGAGGTTGAACCTCCATTATTTTCTTCCTGATATTATTGATTTTTTCATTAAAGAAGTCCATAAAGTCTTCACTTCTAAACTGTGATGGGATACTCTCTGCGGGCATCTTAGGTTTTGTTAGGCGAGCCACTGTACTAAATAAGAACCTGGGATTGTTTTGGTTTCTTGCTATCAGTTGGCTAAGATGCTCGGTCCTAGCAGTTTTTAGAGCCTGTCTATAGCTGCACATACTGTCTTTATATGCAATTCGAAAGACTTCTAATTTAGTTTTCCTCCATTTTCGCTCGAGGTTACGGGTTGCTCTCTTTAGGGCGCGAGTATGACTGTTGCACCACGGTGCCAATGTTTTATCTCTGACTTTTTTTAATCTGATGGGAGCAACAGTGTCTAATGTACTAGTAAAAATAGTGCCCATGCTGCTAGTCACTTCATCTAGATCATCTGCATTTAGGGGTCTGATAAGAAATTGGGACAGATCCGGCAGATTACTTGTGAATCTGTCTTTAGTGGTGGGATTTATATTTCTAACAGATTGATAACGTGGGGAGACACAGCTAATCTGTTCTACGGGTAGAGTATATGTCAGGAGGTGATGATCTGTGATATCATCACTTTGAGGTATGATCTCTATATTAGAGACATCTATACCATGGGATATAATTAAATCTAGCGTATGATTAAAGCGGTGAGTTGCTCCAATTATATTTTGCTTAACCCCAAAGGAATTTAGTAAATCCATAAATGTGAGTGCTAAAGCGTCGTTAGCATCATCTACATGAATGTTAAAGTCTCATTGCAGTTATTGCTGCTAAGGGTGGTCCAACCAGTTATTTGGTTCAAGGGGCAATTACTTTTTCACACAGGGCCATGTAGGTTTGGATTTTTTTTCTCCCTAAATAATAAAACCCCTCATTTAAAAACTGCATTTTGTGTTTACTTGTGTTATCTTTGACTAATAGTTAAATGTGTTTGATGATCAGAAACATTTTGTGTGACAAACATGCAAAAGAATAAGAAAGCAGGAGGGGGGCAAATAGTTTTTCCCACCACTGTATGTAAGTCCCATTCACACCTGGCTGAGGTAACATCAGGTTTCACCAGATCTCCTATTGTTCTCCTATTTGATCAAAACTCTGCAAAGTGAATGCGCGCGGACATTTTACATTCACTCAAAGTCTTATTCACAATGACATTCCAGCCATTCTCAGACACCCTGCATTGTGCTGTGTTGTTGTTTGTGATCTAAGTATTTATGAATGAAATAGAGCTGCTGTACACTTTGACTTTGTACACTTTCACTCTCCTTTGTAGTGATGGGTCGTTCATGAATGATTGTTTATTTTTGAACAAATCTTTAACATGACTCAGATGAACGAGTATCTCGGAGAGTGATTCATTCATTTTCTACTGGGCGCGCATGAGCAAAGCATCGCAAAACCTCCGTATGTTATATACAGGAAACAGAAATGAGTAGTTACCTTTGAGTCGTTCATTCCTTTGTCACGTGACTCCCATAGACGCTATGCAGTACAATAGATTCAAAAGAATGAACGACTCAGACTGGAAGATATGAGGTAAGCTGCTCATTTTGTTTATTATAATATGCCCTTAGTTACATTGTAATATTTTCATTACTGGAACTATAGCCAAAATTTGTGTATGTAGACGTATTGGGTTAGGGTTAGGGGTCTGTTTATTGAAAATGCAACATTTAATAAAATTATGATCAAAAGAATGAAATGAACTAAATGACTCAAAAAAGATTTGTTCATTTTGATGAACGAGATTCAAAGAACCGAGTCACTAAAACGATTCAAACTTCCCATCACTACTCCTTTGATCAAACCGCTGCCGATCTGAGCTGACACGAGCAGCCTTGTTTCAGTCATAATGTACACAGATCAGAAAGGGGGAAACTTTTGCAAACCAGACAAAATGTTAAATCAGTACCCCAAAAAAACAACAGAGCACAGATATATACACTTGCTGAATCAACACTACATTTTTAAAAGTGAAAGCACGCGCAATGTGAGCAGCTTTATTTCAGCCATTCGTGGTCAAATAATTATTCAATGCTGAACACTAACAGAAAACAAGCCTGATGATGATAATAATCAGAATAATAATAATCATGCTTTTTTGCTGTTTGTGTCCAGCGTTGAATGATTATGAAATTGAAGCGTTTCATGTGGTTTCGTTTTATTATGGAGAGATTCTTACGTGCGTATAAGAACATTTACGTAAAAAATCTTTAAAAAACTAGTATTTGTTCCTTCATTCAAGCTCTTCCTGCTCTGTTGGACATGGCATGCATCAGCACATCACTCCCCCAAACAACACAGTAATTAGCATATTTACTTCCTGTAAATAGGGCACTGGTGGCTCAGTGGTAGGTGTTTCGCCTGCCATGCGGAAGGCCCGGGTTCGATTCCAGCCAGTGCCCACACCCCAGCCACTGGATGCAGTGCCGGTCCCAAGCCCGGATAAAATGGGAGGGTTGCGTCAGGAAGGGCATCCGGCGTAAAAACCTGTGCCAAGTTGTAGTGCGGACTGGATACTCCGCTGTGGCGACCCCTCGTCGGGAGCAGCCGAAAGACCAACAACAACTTCCATCTGAATAGAGTCGTTTACATTAATCTTGCATGTTGTGACGAGGAGCTCGCCACGGTCAGCGGGAACAGATATACATAACCCAATGTAGGCAAGAAGCTAGCGCAGTTGGGTGCACACAGTTGCGCTACGAATTTCGGACACACACACACACACACACACACACACACACACACACACAGTTATACCCCATTTATTCCTCAGTTATACAGCATATCCCTTTCTGTTGATACACGCATAACACACGCTGACTTAGAAAGGAGATGACTGATAGTGTTCGGCGTAGCATAACCGCGATGTCCTTACCGGAGTCTTCCGGGTTTTGTTACTGCTTGCATCAATGCGCGTCATCACCAGGGCATTAGGGGAAACCGAGTTCGGAGTGTTCGCAGGTGTTATACGCGGCTTTCCCGCCCTGAGCATGCGCATTACGGATGAATCAGGAAAAGACATTCTGTGGATAACCAGAGGGGTGTACATGTACCTGTTTATCTTTAGGCAGTATTATCTGTTATTATTATTGTTATTATAATTATATGATAATTATATGCATATTAATATTGTTAAAATACTATGGAATAGGATGTTGCAGACATGCTGTTTGTGTTACTGTCTCTGAAATGTGGAAAAAAGGGGGACAGTGTCAAATTTGGGAATGGTATGTCCCAGGGGCGGAGCCTCTTACATATAAGGCCATCGTCGATTAAGGCCAAGGGAGGTTGTTGTTTGGAGTAAGTGGAAGTGGAAGTGGAGTTTATTTTGTGGAAGTAAGAAAGCTGAGTGGGACCAAGTGTAAATTTTTGTATATATTTTGTAAATTATTGTTTTGTTTCTTTCTTTATTTTCCTCATTTTTTTTGTACATGGTTTGGATCACTTGAGCACCTTCGCACAATAAACACCTTTCAGCACCAAAGTGCTATTGTGGTTGGGTCATCACTGGACTTGTTGCCAAGATTTGGGTAGAGAAAGAACCCCAAGTAGGGCGGTGACGCAACACCGCCACGCCTTCGTAACAAGTGGTGTCAGAAGTGGGATGGCCAGCCGCAAGAAAAGGTCAGTGACCAGGCAACGTACAGGACTGAGGTCTCAAGTAAAGCACGCTCAGGAAGCGGATGCAGCATGGGACACAGTTGGGGAGGAGGACAACTTGAGTGAAGCCGAAGGAAGGGCACCTGAAACAGAGATGGTGGCGCTACTAAGGAGTTTTCTGGTGGCACAGCAGTCCAGAGAGGAGGTGCTGCTACAGGAACTCCGAGGATTGAGGGAAACCGTCCAGAGTGCCCAAGTGGTCAATCCAGAGGTGCCCCAGTTACGGACCCCCAGCTCAGCAAACACAGATAACTCCATGCTTGCCCTGCCGACACCCGCTCCACGTCCACGACCAACCACATCAGCAGAGGCATCACCCAGCGACAGCCGTGGATGGCGCAAAGACCCGAAAATGCCTCAGTATCAGCCTGGTGAGGACATCGAGAATTATCTTCTTCGATTTGAACGGATGGCCCGAACGTGGCAGTGGCCAGAAGAAGAATGGGCATGTCGACTGGTACCCTTGTTGACGGGACGAGCACTGGAGGCATATACTGCAATGGATGAGGAGAGGGCCAACATATACCAGGACCTGAAGGCGGCGCTACTACAAAAGTTCGACATCTCACCCGAAACTTACCGTCAGCGGTTCCGGCAGTGCAGTGTACCACCTGGAGAGTCACCGACAGAGACCTACCACCGTCTGAAGGGCCTCTACAGGAGGTGGATCCGGCCCGAAAGCTGCAGTAAAGAGGAGGTCGGGGAGGTGATTATCCTAGAACAGATGCTACGCGTTCTCCCACCGGAGGTAAGGACCTGGGTACGAGAACACGAACCTGCAGACGGGCTTACAGCAGCAAAGCTGGCACAGCAGTACACCAACGCCCGCAAGGAACTGTCCGCACGGCGCCAGGTAAACCCCAGCACAGCAAGCAGAGACAGACTGGACACTGGAGGTAAGCTGGTGGGGTCTGGGGTGAGTATAGCAGGAAAAGCTTTGCCAAAGAAGGACTTTGTATGTTTTTACTGCCAGCAGCCTGGCCATAAAGCCGCTGTATGCCCTGTGCGTAAGCCTAAATTAGCAGGTGTATGCTATGTGCCTAGGGACTTGGACATTTGTAATCTAAACAGGGCGAAGGACCGGATGGTATGTGATGTCTTGGTGAATGGTAAACTGTTACAGGCTCTGATGGACACGGGTAGTGCTGTTTCGCTTATTAAGAAATGTCATGTTTTGGACTCCACTATTGATTATGCTTCATTAACCTTGATCCAGTGCGTGCATGGTGATGAACGTTCTTACCCAATGGTTGAAGTAACGGTAGCGGTTAATAATGCGCGGTTTTTGCTAAAAGTTGGGGTGGTAGAGAGATTGCCAGCTGACATGGTTTTGGGGAGGGACATGCCTACTTTAATAGAATTGCTTAGAAATGTTGATGCTAAGCCTAATTGTAGCCATAAAGCAATGCCAACAGAACAGCTGTCATGTCCAGTGGTAACTAGAGCTCAGGCCAAAGCGGGTTTGCAACCTTTACCTGAAATGTGTGACAGTTTATGTGAAGGGGGAAGTAAGGGGCCTAGGAAGACGAGGCAGCAACGACGGCTAGCTAAATTCCTGGGGACGCCGATAAAAACAGATGATGTAAGTGGACTAAAATGTGTGAATTGGGATGTACCTGACAATATTAGTGAACTGCAAGCAGCCGATGCAACGCTAAAACCATTGTTTGAGTGTGCACGTAAGGGGAAGGAAAGTAACGTGGGGGAGACCTTTTACCTTGAGGATAACATTTTGTATGTTAAAGATAATGTTGGTTGTAAACGGTTAGTGGTACCCTCCAGCTGTCGTCCTCTTGTGATACATCTTGCACACACCATTCCATGGTCAGGACACCTAGCTCATCAGAAGACGTACATTAGAGTCAGTTCACGTTTTTTTTGGCCATCAATGTACACTGATGTTAAACAATATTGCACCACATGCCCAGTCTGTCAGAAAACTAGTGTTGTCCGTCGGTCTGACCGAGCTCTTCTCCATCCCTTACCTGTTCTCTCAACTCCATTCTGTCGCATTGCTATGGACATTGTGGGTCCATTAGAGAAGAGCAGTTCCGGCTACCAATACATACTAGTTGTCTGCGACTATGCCACCAGATTCCCTGAAGCGTTCCCTCTGAGGTCTATCACCACCCCTAAAGTCATTAGTGCACTGGTGCAGCTATTTTCCAGGGTAGGCATCCCAGATGAAATTATAACGGACCAAGGCACCAATTTTACTTCACGCCTGATGAAGCAGTTTCACCAGCAGCTGGGGATCAGTGCCATCAAAACCAGCCCCTATCACCCACAGACTGATGGCTTGGTGGAGAGATTCAATCAGACCCTAAAAAGAATGCTACGGAAGTTTGTTGCAGACACTGGAAAAGACTGGGATAAGTGGCTACCCTTTGTCCTGTTTGCCTACCGAGAGGTACCCCAGGCATCTACAGGTTTCTCACCATTCGAGTTGCTGTATGGGTGGCCTGTACAAGGGCCGTTAGACCTGCTCCAGAAATACTGGGAGAAACCGACATCCAAACCCCAGGAGAAGGGGATAGTCAGTTACGTCCTGGAAATGAGGGACCGGCTGGAGAGGTATCAAGAAGAGGCCCGGGTGAACCTGCTACAAGCCCAGAAAGCTCAGAAACGGTGGTATGACCAGCATGCTCGGCATCGTGAATTTAAACCTGGACAGAAGGTACTATTATTACTACCAACCTCTGCAAACAAACTCCTAGCAAAATGGCAAGGACCATACACAATCACAAGGAAGATGGGGCCAGTAACCTTTGAAGTTCATCACCCAGATCGAGGGAAAAAGCACCAGACCTACCATGTAAACCTGCTAAAGGAGTGGAAGGAAGAAGGCAGACCTTGTACTGAAGTGCTCCTGATTCGTCAGGTACAGGAAGTAGAAGACTTGGAGAGTGAAATCTCACCGGTAAGGCCGGAGGGGCCAGTGGATCTTAGCCACCTACAAACATTGTACGTCAAGGAACTGAACCAGCTGTTTGGGGATCTTCCAGCACTATTCACCCAGAACCCAGGCAGAACCCAAACACTGAAACATTCAATTCACCTCAAAGATCCAACACCCATCAGACAGCGACCATACAGAGTGCCTGAGAGGTTGGTGAAGGCCCTGAAGGAGGAGATTTTGACCATGCAGAGGTTGGGTGTAATTGAGCCATCAAAAAGTGAGTGGAGCAGCCCAATGGTTATTGTACCCAAGAAAGATGGGAGCCTACGTGTCTGCCTGGACTTCAGAAAACTGAATTCTGTCTCAAAGTTCGATGCCTACCCCATGCCAAGAATAGATGACCTGCTGGAGAGGATAGGGAGGGCAAAATACATAACCACCCTAGACCTCTGTAAGGGATATTGGCAGGTTCCCTTGCAGGAAGATTCAAAGCAATACACAGCGTTCCGGACTCCCATGGGTCTATACCAATTTACCGTAATGCCCTTTGGGCTACATGGAGCACCAGCTACCTTCCAGAGATTAATGGACCAGGTACTACAGGGCACCGAAGACTACTGTGCCGCATACCTTGATGATGTGGTCATCTACAGTACATCTTGGGCTGAGCATCTTACCCACCTGAGACATGTATTAGGCAAAATTGCAGAAGCTGGACTGACATTAAACATCTGCAAATGTGAATGGGCGAAACAGGAAACCCGTTATTTGGGCTACCTCTTGGGGTCTGGACATATACGCCCACAAGTTGACAAGATAGAGGCAATCAAAAACAGCCCAAAACCCATCACCAAGAAACACGTGAGGTCATTTTTGGGGCTAGTGGGGTGGTATAGAAGATTTATACCTCACTTTGCGACAGTTGCAGCACCCCTTACCAACCTCACGGCAAAAGCATCAAAGAACCCAGTACGGTGGACGGAGGACTGCGAAAAGGCCTTCTCTGCACTGAAGGGCTATCTATGCTCATCACCTGTACTGCGAAGCCCAGACTTTGAGAAACCCTTCATTTTGCAGGTAGATGCCTCAGGAGTAGGGATTGGAGCTGTACTTGCTCAAGGTGAAGAAGGGGAGGAGAGACCCATATTATACCTGAGCAGGAAACTGTTACCAAGGGAGGTGAAGTATTCAACCATTGAAAAGGAGGGCCTTGCAATTAAGTGGGCTCTGGAAAGTTTACGTTATTACCTCCTGGGAAGGGAGTTTATGTTAGAGACAGACCACCGGGCGCTGACATGGATCAATACAATGAGGGACACCAATGCCAGAGTCACCAGATGGTATTTAACGTTACAGCCCTTCACATTCCAGGTACGACACAGAGCAGGGTCCAAAAATGTGACAGCCGACTATTTGTCTCGATTGCCAATGTGGAGGGATGTTGGCAATCTTGGAGAGGAGGAAGGTGATGTGACGAGGAGCTCGCCACGGTCAGCGGGAACAGATATACATAACCCAATGTAGGCAAGAAGCTAGCGCAGTTGGGTGCACACAGTTGCGCTACGAATTTCGGACACACACACACACACACACACACACACACACACACACACACACACACACACAGTTATACCCCATTTATTCCTCAGTTATACAGCATATCCCTTTCTGTTGATACACGCATAACACACGCTGACTTAGAAAGGAGATGACTGATAGTGTTCGGCGTAGCATAACCGCGATGTCCTTACCGGAGTCTTCCGGGTTTTGTTACTGCTTGCATCAATGCGCGTCATCACCAGGGCATTAGGGGAAACCGAGTTCGGAGTGTTCGCAGGTGTTATACGCGGTTTTCCCGCCCTGAGCATGCGCATTACGGATGAATCAGGAAAAGACATTCTGTGGATAACCAGAGGGGTGTACATGTACCTGTTTATCTTTAGGCAGTATTATCTGTTATTATTATTGTTATTATAATTATATGATAATTATATGCATATTAATATTGTTAAAATACTATGGAATAGGATGTTGCAGACATGCTGTTTGTGTTACTGTCTCTGAAATGTGGAAAAAAGGGGGACAGTGTCAAATTTGGGAATGGTATGTCCCAGGGGCGGAGCCTCTTACATATAAGGCCATCGTCGATTAAGGCCAAGGGAGGTTGTTGTTTGGAGTAAGTGGAAGTGGAAGTGGAGTTTATTTTGTGGAAGTAAGAAAGCTGAGTGGGACCAAGTGTAAATTTTTGTATATATTTTGTAAATTATTGTTTTGTTTCTTTCTTTATTTTCCTCATTTTTTTTGTACATGGTTTGGATCACTTGAGCACCTTCGCACAATAAACACCTTTCAGCACCAAAGTGCTATTGTGGTTGGGTCATCACTGGACTTGTTGCCAAGATTTGGGTAGAGAAAGAACCCCAAGTAGGGCGGTGACGCAACACCGCCACGCCTTCGTAACACATGTGAATGGAGTGCTAGGTGTGGGGGTGGAGGGAGGGGTTGCAACATGTGTGGAGACAAGAATCTGACATGCGTCTGTTTTAAATTTTTAACATTCATTTAATAACAAACATTTATTTGACGATAACCTTTTTGTAAAGAAAACCGTTTACAGTCTGTGTACATATTTTTTCTGGGTTGCTACAATATAATAAAATTTACAAAAACACTTGCAAAGAAAAAAAATTATGGGCAATGTCGACGGTGCACTGCGGTAAAGTTCGTTTGATGTTAGATGTTCGTTTAATATTCAGCTTTTGCCACCTCTCTAAATGCAACTGGATGCTTTGGAAAGAAAATTGGGTCATGTGACATGTTCACTTATTTGCCTTGTATGTATTTCGTAGGAACGTAGGAACGTAGGAACTGTAACATTTCGATATATTTGAAGTTGATATAAACAAAAGTATGTATTTGGGGGGGCGCATAACCTCGTTAAAAGCAGAGCTGTGCTGTGTGCAACTTAGGGACCGTGTACCGTGCACTCTGTGAAAACGTCGAAAACAAGTATAGTGGAACCTCGGATTACGAGCATAATTTGTTCCGGAAGTTGGCTCGTATTCCAAAACACTCGTAAGCCAAATAAAATTTTCCAATAAGAAATAATGGAAACTCAAATTATTCATTCTATAGCCCAAAAAAATAAATACGTAAAAATTATTAATACAAAATATAAAGTAAAAATTAAACAAATTAACCTGCACTTTACCTTTAAAAAAAGTAAAAAATCCCGACAGATAAGTGTTTCCGTTTGTGCGTGCAGTATGTGTGTGTGTGTGTGTGTGTGAGGCTAGAGTAAGTGGAGACTTTTGCTTTCAGCCCCTCCTGTCTCCCCCTTCTCATTTTAGACAGTAAAACTTTCTCCTTTCATCTGAATTAAACACGCACACATTAACGGAAAGACTGTTGTTCTCTTCTAAATTATTAAAGCTTCTCTGCTTTATTTTAATGTTATTCATGACAGCATAACAGCCTGTTAATTCATGCTCGTGTAATGATGAGATGGACTTTTATTTGCTGCATTGTCGGGCTATAATACAAACCCTTCGGGTTTCAGGCTCTATATCCTTACATCTCGCATTCGCGTTCACACACACTGGACTGCAGTACCCACAATGCATCTCCCGCACTGGACTACACTTCCATAAACAGCGGTCATAAATCAACATCTCTCTCCCGGCACACTGTTTTATCTGAAAATTAACAATAAACATCGCTAATGACACTCACGCAAACTAACAGAATGACTGCTGTAAAGTACATAAAACAAACAAATGAACCGCCACCTCACCTATGAAAAGATTTGCGACAGAGCAGAGTTTCCTGTGGAGAGCAGAGTGTACAGTATGTGCCTCTCGCTCATGTGTGTGTTTGTTTGTTTGTTTCTAAAGGGGGCTTCACACACACAGCCAGCACAGTGATGAGCTGAGAAAGAAAATGTTTTTTTTAACCTCTGTATTGAGAATTTCTTTTGCTTTACTCGCGCGCACACACGTGTGTTATAAGAAACGGTACACACGCTGTACACACATGCGCTTCCGAACACAAAATAAAATATGTTTTACACACACACTTGGTCACAGTGTTATAGTAAACAGTACACATGTGCACGGATGTTGATTATACCAGTAAGAGACGTGCACTAAGACCCAGCAGGAGAGACAATTACCCACAATTCTGCAGTGCAAGAGAGAGAAAACCGTTGGCTCAGTTGTGATGACGTGACACTCGGCGTCAAAACAAGAAGTGCATGCGTGATACATGATATTCCGTGCTCGTAAACCAAGACAATGCTCGTTTTCCAAATAAAAATTTATTAAAAATCTTTGCTCGTCTTGCGGGCAATACACTCGTAAACCGCGTTACTCGTAATCTGAGGTTCCACTGTACAGACAATCATTAAGGGATATTGGCAGATGTCACTTACACAGCTGTACTGCAACTGAAGTATATGCATAATCTTTTTTTTTTTTACAAGAATCAATTAAAGAAGAAATCCATTCCTCTTGTATAATTCCTCTTGTGATATCCCTCACTCGATACCAGTTGCATGTCACAAGAGCTTGAAGATTTGCTGTTTTTAATTGATTATTGTGGCAATAATTGATTAAAATAACAATAAATGAATATAACTGTAAATAGAGGGGTTTAACTGGAAAAAAGCTCTTGTTACATGCAACTGGGATAGAAGCAGTTGATTTGTTCCTTAATGTCTATGCGGGTGTGTGCTATGCTGCATCCTGCTGCTTGATTTTCCTGTATATCGGCGCTCAGAGTCTGACTGTGTGTTGTGCTTGGTTCTTTAGTCGATGTCTCCTCTCTTTTTCTTCTCTTATTTTCTCTCGTTTTCCTAGGGTGTCAGTGGTAGTGTGCTGTTCTGTGGCTTCTGTACCTCTTTAGTGCAAATGTTAGGGCGAGGTCAGCATTAGTGGCAGGGTCAATGTCAGAGCTGGTTACGGTACAAGCATTAGGTCTTACCCTTGCTCTATTACAATAGTTGTGGTGTGCATATCAACGCCGGGTGCAGTGTGTTCCAGTGGTGCCGGTGTGTTGGCTATCAGTGAGGCCCACTGAAGGCCTGGGCTCCTCTGTGTTTTCCGGCTGGTTGTCCCTGTGCTGCTAAAATTGTCGCACCCTAAACATCCCATATGGAACGATATCGCGGACAATATTCAAATGCAATTGCAAATTGCATTTGCAATTGCGTTTCCCATATGTGGATGCACAAAGTGTGCCATAATTCAAATGCAATTGCAAACTTTGCATTACCGTTTGCTGATTCACCTTTGCGAGCGCACACTGACTGCCAATTTTCAAATGAAAAAACAAAGTCCATTTGCATTTGTATTTTCCAGGTCTTACACATCATGAACCTGTCATATTTAAATATCAAAATCAATTACCACATTTGCTTTTTCACTTTCTCTGTGCCGCGCGTCAAGCCGGCCAAAATTCAAACGCAATCGCTAATCCATTTGCAATTGCATTTCCAACACGTTACACAGAAACCTGTCAATCAGCGTCAGGGGCAGGTCTATACTGTGGGGCGGGATTGTATGGGGAGTGACGTCACTCGCACTCGCCGATCAAGAGGGGGATATTTGAGCACTGGAGGTGAACCAAGATTATCTCATTTGTTTATCAAGAAATAAAACCACAAAATGACAAATCGCATATTTTCTTGCTCCGGAGTGGACAGAGAAGTTTTTACAACTAAAAATATTTTTAGATCTTCTCCTGTTACAGCCTGCTGGAGCTAAATCTTTCAGAAACGCTGCGTACCGGTGTTATGCGCTAAAAAGCCTCCCTGCCACGGATTGCACCCCCACAAAATCTCTGTCAAATATATGAGGACATCACAATCAAAAATACATATTATTATTATCAAATATAATATATGAGTATTATCAAATATATTATTACTATTATAATTAACCCTAAGCACGTGACATGGAAATTAAGACACATAATACAAATTCTCATATAATGTTTATTTTGTGGCACATTTATTTTGAGGGGGTTTGTCATGTAATATAAAAATGTTTACACTAAACAAATATTGTTTATGATGAAAAATTACACGAAGCGATTTTTATTATGAATAAGAAATATAAAAATATACATGTACAACCCCTGGCAAAAATTCTGGAATCACCCTCTCAGAAGATGTTCATTCAAATGTTTAATTGTGTAGAACAAAAAAAACAAGCACATACATGCCACAAAACTATTTTCACTCAACAATCCAAACTTCTGGCTGTATAAAACACTTAAAAAAAAACAAAGAAAGATAACTATAGTCAACGACAACTGTTTTAACAGCTCAAACAGAGGAAAAAAATATGGAATCACACAAATCTGAGGAAAAAAATATGGAATCACCATGCACTTTGCATTTCTACAACTGCTAATTACAGATGTCGCCATTAAAAACCCGCGTGTTTTCCCGCGGGATGCCGCAATTTAGCGCGCGGCTTGCCGCGACTTGCCGGAGGCAACATTCGGGAATTTAAAATAAATGTGTTGTGCTTCACTGAATATCCGCCAGATGGCGCATAGAAGGACTTTATCTAAAAGCCGGTGGTCCGGGAAAGTCAGTTTCCCTATGTTTCCCCGGTGGCGCGCAGATTCAAATCATGACGTCACTCGCTACCTAACGCTGAGAAGGCGAACGAGGATTTTAACAGTTTTTCTCTCGTTTTAAAGTGTTTTTATGAACTTTTTGAATTAAACAAATAACCTATGCATAATAATCGAGTGTCTTTTCGCTTTTTTTTTGTATATTTGAAGATAATTCATACGTTTTAAGCCGCTGCAAAAGGCTGGTTTGCTGGGCGAGTACTGACATCACGACTACTTTTATTACACCTACATTTGTTTATTTGTATATGTATGTTATTAATATAAATTTTTTAGAGATTGTGTGTGCGTGCACGGAGAGTTTGTGTTGATAAGTGTATGTGGATAAGTTGATAAGTGTATCAGAAAGCATTAAAATGTTCATTTGAATTAAAATGACACACACGTCTGTATATACAGTATATCAATTACATATATATCAATTTCATTAGTTCGTTCATTCTATTTGAAGCTTCGGATGTTTTTTTTTTTTTTTTGGTTTGGTTAGATTAGTTCTGAACACGCTTCCGTGAAACTATCGCTAAAACAATGTACTGAGCCCTCCTGAGGATATAAAGCTTTATTATTGTGTTTGAATAAATATTCAGATCTACCACAGCAGGTAATAAACTATGGTGTGTCATAACCGAAGCAAACACCACGATTATAACTCGTTTCGTTCGACGGGAACGTGGTTCACTTGGCCGCGGCGTATTATAAACCTGTGGAATGTTTCACTGTTTATGTTCACATAAGAGTAATAAAAGCGAGTGAAATGTGGAAATGATGTGTGGCAACTCAATGAGGACTAAACCAATGATTTCGGTAACTCCACTGAGTGTAACATCTGCATAATGACACTGAACATCTTCACTTTTCCGTTTACCTCTGAAAAAAAAGCTGTATTTTGTTTGTTTATATTTAGAGTTTTTATAACAGTAGAACAAGTACCCGCGCGCACGCACACACATAGACACACACACACACACACACACACACACTCCCCTGAGCCCTCGGGAAACATCCAATCACCGTCGGTATACAAATGAGTCAAGACGCAGCCTAACGTGGTGTCGTGTCGGATTTCAGTGGTCACGGAGTGGGAAGACTTTGAAGAAGCTGCAGTGACAGTAAACAGCTGAACAACTTCACTTTTCCGTTTACCTCTGAGGAAAAAATGCTGTATTTTGTTTGTTTATATTTAGAATTTTTATAGAAGTATAAGAGAAAGTTACAGTTTGTGGTCTGTGTACTGTAGTTCGCACCCTTGTAGAGAATAAATAAATGAATAACACCTTCATATCCCCTCTCAAGAGTGTCATAGTCCATTGTTAGTTTTAATGATTTGGCTGAAACTGATTATCACTACATAAGTACCCTAACACCATTGATCATGAGTCTCAGCTGAACCTAATTCTATACTTGTAACAGAAAATGTAGATGCAGATTCCAAATGTGTATTTATATAATAGATAGATAGATAGATAGATGTGTGTGTGTGTAGGCTCTACGCAGGGGCAAGAGAGGGCAGCGCACCCTTAAATGTCTGCACATGTTAATATATTCCTAAAATGTATATATTACAAGTTGATAAACTGATCTGCGGTAGCGGAAAAATCCGCTGAAAATAGGACAGGCTGCAGCGCACACACACACATACACACACACACACACACAGACACACCTCCCTTGAGCCCTGCGTCTGTCGGATTTCAGCGGTCACGGAAAGACTTTGAAGCAGTTTATATATGAATCTAAGCTTGAACTTATCAGCATTGTAAATATATAATACTTTTCAAATAAAATCGCTATTACTTTGACCCTGAAGTTTAGTTTAGCACACACAAAAAACAGAAAAGTCATTTCTGGTAAATCAACGGAATGTGTAGTTTATTTACAGTAATTCATTAAAAAATGAATATACTTTGTACAGTACACGGTAAACACGGGAAAGATTACAAAATGAAAAAACAAACAGTGTCTACTTTATAAACAGCTTAGTATGTGCGTCGAGATGCTGAAATCCCTTGCATGTTTTTGCTTCCAAGTGGAGAGATATTTGACCGATAGCCTAGAACAAAAGATCTATAGGTGTGATCACAACCCCCTCCGACCGACCGTGCCATCAATCACTGACCACCTCAGAAGTTCCCTCCAATGTATGGCTGCAATACTTGTTTTGCAAGTATTTTTAACACCATTCAAAGGCTTACAAGTTCCATTCAACATATAATGATGTCTCCACATGTTAATATATTCCTAAAATTTATATATTACAAGTTGATAAACTGATCTCCGGTAGCGGAAAAATCCGCTGAGAAAAGGACAGGCTACAGCGCACGCGCACACACACACACACACACACACACACACACACACAGACACACCTCCCTTGAGCCCTCGGTAAACATCCAAGCACTGAGGCACGCAAATCCCCTGACCACAATAAGGTGGCAATGCCTCAGGGGGGAAGATGAAAAATACAAATTAAATAAATAAAACAAAATAAAATATCCTTAATCCAGATTTTATCAATCAACGTCATAATATTGATCTTAGCTGGATGGTCTAATTCTCAAAACCGTTTAACCTAAAGAAAAACTTAACACACTATAACTAGAATATTTACAAAACTGAAAGGTTGTCTTATGTATAATAAAAAAAAAAACTCATAACTCAAAAAGATCATATTATGTTTTTATATATATTTTTTTAGATTTTTTTTTATAGTAACTGAACAGCTCTCTTCTCTCCAATCCACTCCTAAACCCCATTATAAACAGCTTAGTATGTGCGTCGAGATGCTGAAATCCCTTGCATGTTTTTGCTTCCAAGTGGAGAGATATTTGACCGATAGCCTAGAACAAAAGATCTATAGGTGTGATCACAACCCCCTCCGACCGACCGTGCCATCAATCACTGACCACCTCAGAAGTTCCCTCCAATGTATGGCTGCAATACTTGTTTTGCAAGTATTTTTAACACCATTCAAAGGGGCAGTTATCGGCTATGACACGTTGAAGGAGAACTTAATAGTTCTCAAAAATAGTGTAAATGTCTGCAACAATCACTAACCATTAAAATGTTTTTTTTTGTAATTAAACACGAAAATATTAATTATATTTCCATATATACACACACATACACACACACACACACACACACACACACAAGGGCGTAGGTTTGCTACCTATGACTCCAAATAATCCCCCATCCCCCAATCCCCTTTTCCACCCACCAACCCCCAACCCCCTGCCCCATCCACCTACCAACCTCCCACCCCAACTATGTCCACTGAATACATGTTTTTCTTAATATGGTGCGAAATCACTTTACATTAATACTAGCAATGCTTTGATTTATATTAATCCACTCGAAATGCAATTCATTAAGTTAAATTAAGGAATAGTGTAAAGTTAAATGAATGTTTCATAACTGACAAAAAGATAGTCTTTAATAAAATAAAAACTATTCTTTATTGAGCCCTAGTGCAAATGAAACATCTCAATCATCTGTATATATATAAAAGTAGATTACATCTAAACATGAACTACTAGGTAGAGTACCACACAACAGCTCAATGCCTATTGCTCCTATATGAAGGAGACAAAAACATGCCTTCGCCTCTCGTTAACAAAAATAAACTGCTGGCATATTTGTTTGACATCAATATTGTCCAGGCTGTTCTTTTTTTCTTCTGATAAACACTAAAGATGATATTTTGTAGAATGCTGAAAACCTGTAATCATTGATTTACATAGTATTTGTTTTTCCTGCTACGGAAGTCAATGTTTTCAGCTTTTTTCCCCAATATCTTATTTTGTATTCAACAAAATAAAGAAAATCATTAAAGTTTGGAACCACTTAAGGAGTAAATAGTGAGTAAAGTTTTTTTGGGGGTGAACAATGGCTTTGACCCTAACTCTTCCCCTCTGACTGCATTAGGACCGGACAGCATTGCCACCTGATGAAATAGCGTGACAAAAAAGTGTAATGTCAGTTCAAAACTTTTGCCAAAAACACTAATGAATCACTTACATCCTCAGCCTATCACTCCTCATAATGCTAATTATTAGTATAATCAACATGTATAATACACGCACACATATTATATGTTATATACTGTATAATCAACATTCAGATTGACCTCCTGTGAACTCGCCTCTTCACCTGAACTACAACATGGCTGATCTGCTTCTGTCCCCTAATTGAAAAACATTGAGGGATTCCTTATGAGCATGGACAGAGAATGCCTCAGCCTATTATTGGTAACAACGTTAAATCTCAGGACAACTACAGTGGCTTGCAAAAGTATTCGCCCCCCATGAACTTTTCCACATTTTGTCACATTACAGCCACAAACATGAATCAATTTTATTGGAATTCCACGTGAAAGACCAATACAAAGTGGTGTACACGCGAGAAGTGGAACGAAAATCATACATGATTTCAATAATTTTTTTTTTTACAAATAAATAACTGAAAAGTGGGGTGTGTGTAATTATTCAGCCCCCTTTGGTCTGAGTGCAGTCAGTTGGCCATAGACATTGCCTGATGAGTGCTAATGACTAGAGAGCACCTGTGTGTAATCTACACTCTCTCCATCGCTGTCTGATATACAGCACAGGAGTTTAGGTTCTGTTACCTGACAAAACAGGATAAACACATGCCATTTAAACAGCAATCATTTTATTTCACTTTTTCTGAGTCTTAGTGTGCAAACCTCGAATCAAATCATTAATGTTCGCCAAGTAAGTGAATGCATTTTAAAAACTATTTTTCTGAAGTGGATTGTCTATTGGTGTCAACAAAATTCTAGCCATATGGCAATATTAGTATATTAGTTTATCAATTTCTTTCACAATACTGATTTCTGACAAACAGTCACTAGATTAGGAGACTGACAGGGATCATATTTATACTTTTACATTTAGCTGTTTAATCTGCTGTTAGTTTTACGTCCGTATTCACAGACTATATCCTGGCCTGCTGTACTGAATGTGAGTCCACTGCATTTGGCGCTGCTTGTGTCTGAACGCAGCCAATCGTCTATCACATGATGGCAGGGAAAGGCACAGCCAATCAAAATGTTCATATGTGTTTTGGGGGCGGGAGGACTCAAGGAGAGAACGTGATTTATCCCTTTCTGCGTGTCTAGGTTAATGTTGACAGAACGATTTAAAAAAAAGTGGATTAAATTATTGGTGGGGACATTTCAACGGTCGGAGGATATTGGTGGGGACACATCCCCTCCGTCCACCCTAAATCTACGCCCCTGTATATATATAAAATTTAAAACTATTTATTCATTTGTCTTTTATTTACTTACTTACTAGCGAATGCTTTTTTAGGGCTCTAAAAACTACGGCAGTATGAATGACAATGGAATAGGACGTGTGAGTTGCACCGGTCACACACACACACACATACAATAAATATATATATATATATATATATATATATATATATATATATATATATATATAAAATAATAAATAAATAAAATACAGCATTCATTTAGAAATAAAATACAGCAGAAAATACATTAAACAAACTGTAGAATAAACGTTAAAACGTAATAGCCCTCGGAAGCAGTGAAGTTGCAAAATTCAAATCAGCACTCTGGACTAGTGCACTTAAAAGTATGCCATTGAAACCATAACGCATTAAAACATTAAGCTGAACATGTAAACACAACATGTAAAGACTTGTAGTCAAGCCAAATCAAATGTTTTAAGATAACTTCATCTTTAAAGCTTGCACTTTTGGTGATAGCTTAATCCCATCAAGTTCTAGAAGAACTTTCTGAAAATAGCTCAAATGTGTAGCGCAGTGCTCGGAGCTATTGCCATATTCTTGCAAAATTTCCTCTCCTTCAAGGATTATGGATACACCAACCGGTCCTTCCCCTTCAACAGCACAGACGACAAGGATTTTAAGAAGGTGCATACTGGCATCACTTCGTCTGTCCCCCTGCATAAAATGTACAAGAAAATAAATAATTTATTTTGAGAAACAAAAAAAAAATCGGAATTGCTTCAACCTGTGCTGACTTCATTTCACAGAGAAAAAAAAAATACAAATAATTGATAATAAAAAATGACCATCACTTCATATACTTCAGATTGTTAAACTTGGGTTAAATTGCTTTAGCAATAATCTTGCATCACTAAAACATTGTAAAACATGGCATGAGATGGCTACACTCCATAGATTACTCTGCACCTTTACAGTGTCAGGAAATCCTATGATGAATGCTGAGTTTGTATTTAAAGGGTTAGTCCAAACATGAAAATTCGTTCAATAATTACTCAGATTTATATATTCATTTGCATTTATATGCTTCTGTCCAATACAACAAACACTATATTCAAGGTATTAATAAATTGTATAATTAATAAGAAAACAATGCTTTACCAGGCAATCATCAAAGAGATCCTCTTCAGATTCACGTCTCATCTTTACGCTTTGTTTCTGTGAAAATATTTACATTGTATCATTACATAATCTTTTATTCGTACAACTACATTTAGGCATTTCTTCATCTTTTGTAAGTTTGCCTTTATCCAAAGCAAATTACAAAAGAGGAAGGCATCAAGCATGTCAAGCAGTGCTACTAACACAAAGTTTCTGACACCGTTAGAAAAATACAAGATAGATCAGCGAGGGATTAAGGAAAAAGTGAGAAGCAAGAATCATGTGTGCAAAGATTAAGCATGCAGGGTCACAGGATGACTCGACTTATTTTTATTGTCTGCAATGCGATTTAGACAAATTAGAACTGCGGTCAAGCCAGCCGCGATTGATTTTAGTGTGCGCACATATTACAGTGATTACGGTAGTTTCAGGACCGACACAGAGACAACGCACTTTCAGAGCGCTTTTCATTTAGACGCCCAGGACTGAGAGATAATACAACATGCTCGTCAATTTTTACTTGCTTATTTATTTGCATTTCTGCTTTAATATCCGTGTTATTTATTGGTGACTTTGACGGTTGTCTGTTACAATATTTTTCTTAAATATTCACCATTCAAATAATTGTTTTATGTAGATAAGTTACAGCAGAATTCGTAGAAAACAGACAAAATAATGTATTTAGTCTTTCTAAATACCAGAATTGATTTTTATTTTGTTTTACTGTTCAAAAGTAGCAGTTATTCTTCAATGAATGTTTTCTATAATGAGGATTAACGTCTGCTTTGGAAGAGAGGTCAAATAAACAAATGTTCACAATGGGGAAAAAAAGTTAAATAAAATGCCTTTATTTCACTTCAGAGACCTATGAAAAAATAAATTCTAGTAAGTATAAAACGCCATGGTCAGTTTTTATCCCATATAATGTACACACATTATATGATAAAAAAAAAAAAAAGTAGAAAAAAAACAATGATCTGTTCTTATTCAGGACGTCCCATACTATATACACACCAAATATTAAACTATTTTACTGCAGCATTTTTCAGATATGGGGCATTATTACATTTTAAAGGGGTATAAAGACCCCATTTCTAATAAGTAGAAAAAAACAATGATCAGTTCTTATTCAGGACGTCCCATACTATATACACACCACATATGAAACTATTTTACTGCAGCATTTTTGAGATATTGGACATTATTACACTTTAAAGGGGTATAAAGACCCCATTTCTAATAAGTAGAAAAAAACAATGATCAGTTCTTATTCAGGACGTCCCATACTATATACACACCACATATGAAACTATTTTACTGCAGCATTTTTCAGATATGGGGCATTCTCTCTGTGTTGTTCATGAAACTACCGTAATCACTGTAATATGCGCGCG
Source organism: Channallabes apus (assembly GCA_030522415.1). Lineage (NCBI taxonomy): Eukaryota > Metazoa > Chordata > Actinopteri > Siluriformes > Clariidae > Channallabes > Channallabes apus. Next base: position 2,993,409 of record CM060110.1, read on the forward strand.
CACTAAAATCAATCGCGGCTGGCTTGACCGTGTTTTTCTGAACCGCGGCTGGCTTTACCGCAGTAAATTAGAGCTGCTGTCAATACTGTATGAACATATGTACAGGTTCTTTACTCATAACTCATTAATAAAGTTCGGCTTCAGAAAAAAAATGTTTATTGCTAGTGCTCTTTTACCATTTAATGCTTTAACACACACGACTCAGTTTGTTCAGAAATGGCATCTAACTGGTGAGCCTTTGTCTGAACACGCCGTTTTCACTCGGGGTGGGGGTAAGAAACACACATCTCGGTGTATTAATCCGCGCGCTCGGTTCGTTATTATTTTATTTATTTATTTACCACAGGACCCATGGGGGCTCCGTAGGTTCAGGTTTTTACACGAAAACGGTGTTTTGTGAATCTCCACACTATTAAAAACTGAAATTGCTAATTGTACGTCCTGAGATTAAGATGAACATTAATTGGGAGTCATGAAAGCGAGAATCACATCCAAAAAAGAAAACTAAACTTACCTCGAACACGACAAACTCCAGCTCCAGCACCGCCGTGTTGTAACCTCCGTGATGATCCACAACCGACTGATCCACAGCGCGGGCACAGCGTCTCCAAACACGCATGCGCAGTTTAATTTGCACACATTTTCGGCTTCAGTAGACACACAATACTTCAGACTGAAACACGACTGCCCCCTACAGGTAATGAAGGGCATGTTCACAGCTTCTCGCACGCAGCCGCGCAAAGCCGCGGCAAGTCACGGGATCCCTTTTCTCGAAACGCGGGTTTTTAATGGCGACATCTGTAGTCTACAGTTAAAAAAGAGTGCTTGCACACATTAGGGATGTGTTGAACCAAGATGATTGACATAACTCATAGCTCCAACACGAGAGATGTCAGTTGAAACAAAGGAGAGAATTATCAAACTTCTTGAAGAAGGTAAATCTTCATGGAATGTTGCAAAATATCTTATTGTTCCCAGTCAGCTGTGTCTAAAATCTGGACCAAGTACAAATCAAATGGAAAGGTTGTAAAAGGGAAGCGTACTGGTAGACCAAGAAAGACATCAAAGCACCAAGACAGAAAACTTAAAGCAATATGACTTGAAAACAGAAAATGCACAACAAAACAAATGAGGAACAAATGGGCAGAAAGTGGAGTCAATGTCTGTGACTGGACAGTAAGAAATCGCCTAAAAGAAATGGGATTTACATACAGAAAAGCCAAAAGAAAACCATCATTAACATCTAAACAGAAAAAAACAAGGGTTCAGTGGGCTAAAGAAAGACAATCTTGGACTGCGGATGACTGGATGAGAGTTAGATTCAGTGATGAATCACGAATCTGCATTGCGCAGGGTGATGATGCTGGAACTTTTGTTTGGTGCCATTCCAATGAAATTTATGAAGACAACTGCCTGAAGAAAACATGCAAATTTCCACAATAATTATTGATATGGGGCTGTATGTCAGGTAAAGGTATGGGAGACATGACAGTCATTACATCTTCTATAAATGCACAAGTTTATGTTGAGATTTTGGACATGTTTCTTATTCCATCAATTGAAGGGATGTTTGGTGATGGTAGAATCATTTTTCAGGATGATAATGCATCGTGCCATAGGGCAAAATCTGTGAAAACATTCCTACAGGAAAGACATATAATGTCAATGGCATGGCCTGCAAATAGTCCGGACCTTAATCCAATTGAAAATCTGTGGTGGAAATGAAAGAAAATGGTCCAGGACAAGGTTCCAACCTGCAAAGCTGATCTGGCAACTGCAATAAGACAAAGCTGGAGACAGACTGATGAAGTATACTGTTTGACATTAGTTAAATCCAGGCCTCAGAGAATTCAAGCTGTTATAAAAGCCAGAGGTGCTGCAACAAAGTACAAGTAGTGTTTTTATTTGGTGATTCCATATTTTTTTCCTCTATTTGAGTTGTTAAAACAGTTGTCGTTGACTATAGTTATCTTTCTTTTTTTTTTAAGTGTTTTATACAGCCAGAAGTTTGGATTGTTGAGTGAAAATAGTTTTGTGGCATGTATGTGCTTGTTTTTTTTTTCTACACAATTAAACATTTGAATGAACATCATCTGAGAGGGTGATTCCAGAATTTTTGCCAGGGGTTGTATATGAAAATAATATATAATTAATATATTTCCCCCCTATACTACATGTGGTTTTTTTTTATATAGATTATTTTATAATCAAATTCATTTGGTGCAATTTGTAAATCATAAACCTATTAATTTATGTTGTAATATACTATTTGATAGAGGTTATGTTGGGGGGGCAATCAGTGGCAGGGAGGCTTTTTAGCGCATAACACCGGTACGCAGCGTTTCTGAAAGATTTAGCTCCAGCAGGCTGTAACAGGAGAAGATCTAAAAATATTTTTATTTGTAAAAACTTCTCTGTCCACTCCGGAGCAAGAAAATATGCGATTTGTCATTTTTGTGTGTTTATTTCTTGATAAACAAATGAGATAATCTCGGTTCACCTCCAGTGCTCAAATATCCCCCTCTTGGTCGGCGAGTGCGAGTGACGTCACTCCCCATACAATCCCGCCCCACAGTATAGACCCGCCCCTGATGCTGATTGACAGGTTTCTGTGTAACGTGTTGGAAATGCAATTGCAAATGGATTAGCGATTGCGTTTGAATTTTGCCGGCTTGACGCGCGGCGCAGAGAAAGTGAAAAAGCAAACGTGGTAATTGATTTTGCTATTTAAATATGACAGGTTCATGACGTGTAAGACCTGGGAAATACAAATGCAAATGGACTTTGTTTTTTCATTTGAAATTTGGCAGTCAGTGTGCGCTCACTTTGTGCGTCCAAATATAGGAAACGCAATTGCAAATGCAATTTGCAATTGCATTTGAATATTGTCCGCGATATCGCTCCATAATCCCAGCTGCACAGCTACTCTCCTCACACCCAGGAGAGAGAAGAGAGAGAAAGAGAGAATTTTTTTAAATGACACTGAAATCATGTAATTATAACACAGTCATTAACTGAAACAGAAACAGCTATTTGCATTGACCTGGGTGAGGCACAGCCAAACTCTACTACTAAGGTGAGGTTGTGGAAGACATGTTACATGTCATACACGATAGTAAGACAGTGACTCCATGACAACATGATACAGCAAGGTCTCGTATACGCGACAATTACAAAGCAGATTGGGGTTTCAAGATATTCTGTTTAAGCTATTTTGGGGAAGTACTAAAAAGTAATGTTCACTTCTCAGTAACTTCCAAAGATGTACAGCAGTGCCATCACCAATGAACTGGTGGAATCCATTGAGACCCAGTTTCACTCCTCTATTATCCAGTGAATTCTGGTCAGAAGTCATCTACATAGAACAATTGCATCCCCAAAACCATACACCTCATTTGAAAACAAGGCTAAGCAATTTAACTATGCACAAAAACGTAGGAACTGGTTTACAAAAATGGCAGCAGGTGATGTGGACCCATACATCAAAATTTAAATTACACTGGGTATAGAAATACCTACTGTTACGACCCCCGGTCTAGGGTCAAGGGACGCAACAAAGAAAATAAATTGATTATAAATAAATATTCTTGCAACCAAGATTTTGTGCGTGGTTTTTATTTTAACACACACGCACATACACATACAGGAAGCTCTGGGCTTCAGGATTGGGCCAAGGCCAAAACAATAAACAAAACTCTCCCTCTATCTCCACCCTCAAACTAGCTAAACTACCAAAAAGAAAACTGAAATCAAAATACAAAAACTAAACTAGCTTCCTAACTACTTACAAAAACAGGAGAAAACAGGGGACAACAAAAATGGCACCCAACCCCTACTGCTTCCTTGCAACTATGTACAAACACAAAAAAAAGAACAAAACAATATATATACACAATATTTACAATAAAGAAAACTATATACAAAAGCGGGAGGAAAACTTCCATCCACGCTAACACAAACAAACAAAAGAAAACCCAAAAACAACAAAAGGGAAGGAGAGAGGCAAGGCACGACACACAGGCTCTCTCTCCAACCAAACAAACCAAAAACACACACACACGCTCAAAACAAATACAAAATAACAAACAAATACTCAGTCACACACCAACACTTCAACATTTCAACATACAATCACTCAATCAATCACACAATCCACCAACCACACAATCCAACGTTCACAATCCAAAATTCACCAATCAACAATAGAGCACGGAAGTCACACACAAGGCATAAGTCGCGCACTTCCTGCTTCCACTCGTGAGCTTAAGAAGGCACGCAGATCCACCGTCAGCCAATCATGGCGCACGTCACGGCACGTTCCATCGGGGCGGGGCTTCCTGCGAAAAGGAGAGCGGGAGAGAGAAAGGGGGGAGAGATCGCGCACGCGCCGCCGTCGCGCATGCGCACATACCCGCGCTACACACACACATACGTGCACTACTCCTCTGCACGTAACACCTACCTTTAAAATAATCACACTTTGTTGCTTTACAACATGAATGAAGATAGTTTATTGTTTTATCCAACTGTATTTATTCAGTGGATCTTTTCAATTAAATTTTATTTATATATCACTTTTAACAATGGTCATTGTCTCAAAGCAGCTTCACAAAAATAAATTATACGTTCTGCACTAGAATATTACAAATTACATAGAGAATTTTTTGTTCACTACACTCTCATCTTATATTTAAATATTACAAAGTGAACTTGGTTGCCTGTTAGCTTACATTTGCTCATTGACAGGATTCAGTCTGTAGCCTGATCTGTAGCATAATGCCTTTACTGCACAGTAGCCTTGAACTAAAAAGAGTAGTCTAATTTCAGGAGCAACCATTCTTCCTACACAAATATCACAAATATTTTAGCTTTTTCCCAATTTCTCGGTCTTGTGAGTGGTGCTCTTTGTCTTATTGTGCTACCAGAAACCACAGAATGCACCCAATGACACGTCAGACAACAGAATTTAAACATGCTTTTAGACTTAACTGTCTGTGGGCACAAACTAGACACATGCAATTCTAGAGTTATGGCTCTAAAACCTAGCATTACAGCTGTGAATCTTGAACTCACTGAATTGTAAAGTGTTTTTGGAATGACTAATCCCTTGAAAGGACTGAAAAAAAAGAAGACAAAAAAGACAAAAAATGCCCCCCTCACCCATTCTGCAGCGGTTTTAAACATGGCTCATTTTAAATGATCTAGTATGACAGGCTAACACTGTTTTCATGAAAAAACGCAATCACAGCAGTTAATACGAACAAACTAATAGGCTTAAACATAACTACAATTTTTCCTATCCTTGCTGTTTCCCCCTGTAAGCTTTCCTTGTTTTACAAACTTGTACAACACATACTGTACTACTTAGTTTCACTAATATGCAGACACTGCTTGAGTAATGTACTTCATCAGAAAGCTGAAGTAAAATGTGTCAGATGGATAAGTTAATACCATGAAGTAAAAAATACAAACATTTAACTATGGGTAGGGCGTGGGTAAAAATAGTTGTCCAAATGCCCAATATTTCACAATTACTTTGAAATTGTTATTGCAACAAACTTTAAAAATAAAAGTTTCTCCTGTAAAAGACAGGAGGTACTCAGCCTGCTAAAGCAAGGAGGAAATATATAAGACCTGGGAGTATACCTTGTTCCAAGTACAAAGAAGCACACATTTCATTGACACTAATCAAGGTTACATAGCTACAAAATCAATAAAAGCAGCGTGTTCGCTCCATGAAAATATCTGAAAAAGTAAAAAAAAAAATTATTTCAAAGTCTATTTATTTCCTGTCTGAGATTTCAGGTGTCCAACACTGCCTGAAAGTGTTAATGACCTGGGCCCGGTTTCTCGATAACGGACACTATTCGCGCGCTAAGTAGACTCTTAAGATATATCTTACGTTAAGTGATAACTTTTCTAAGTGTATTTCTCGAACTGTCTCTTAGGAGTCTTCTTAAGTCGCTGCCTCTTACATCCGATGTTACAAGGCGCTGTCTACAGTGAAGGTCCTGAATTAGCGGACATCGGTTGCTCAGGAATCGATTTTTCACTCCTTTTGCATGACAGCATTAAGAAAGATGGCACTTTCTATACAAATTAAACATTGCACTAAATTCTTTTAATAGCGTTTATTTCGACATGGGTTAACTTAACAATAACATGCCATAATAGACAAATATATAAATTAATATTAATTAATTAATTAATATCGCTAATATGTAACATGTGGCCGTGAAACGAACCGGGTATACAATCATAGTTGATGGACAAACAGCTGATAACACTCTTCACCAGCTTCAGAAACAATGTGAAGTGTCAGTTGTTGGGGTTGTATAGCACACTTATGGAATGAATACGATGAGATGACAGAGTGGAGGTTTAATACCTCTATCTCACACGCGGGGCCGTAAGTGCGGTTCATTATGATTCGGCGGGAGTTTTGGTGCTGTTAATACGTTTCCATTTTACCACTCAAAAAAAATAAACATGTTTAACATGCGGAAGCTCGCGGACCTTGCAAATCTTTGCAGACCGTCGGGCGGCCACTCGAGGCAGATCACGGTGGCTAATACCCCTCTCTCACCTGTGTGGCCTGACTCATCTCCGTGAGCTGCCGCGATTGCCCACGACGTTCCTTTAACGTTCCGCGAAGTTCTGCAAGCTTCCGCGAGGACCAGCAAAAAATTAAACGTTGAATTTTTCACGCAGAAAGATGGAAACGTAATCACAGCGCAAAAACTCGGGGTGAATCATGATCAAGCCTACGGCCACAGCGCGAGCCCGCGCAGGTGAGATAGGGGTATAACACAACATCTCACAGCGGAGATGGAGTAAAATCGCTCACAGCGAGTCAAACCGCATAAGTGAATACTGGAGGGGTATTACACATTACAATCACCAAGAAAATCAAGACGCTAGTCGCCGCCACTGAGCAGCAGTCTTTATAAATCAGTATGCAAACACATTATGGCACGTTATCAAAGTCGTATTAATGGTGGAATATATTAATGGTGAAATTCTTAAATCCTGTTTAAGAATTTTATTTTATTTGATATCAGAACTAATAGAGTGACTTTTAATTAGCCTATTGCATAATGTGACTAATGCATTAAAATTGCCAATCACAATTAATATTAAACAGGTGGCGAACAATTAGGCAGCGATACAGCGTGGTGTTGTGTTAAACTGAAGACGGCGCGGTCCGTGGAGCCGTGTGAGTCATGTACATTTTTCCTTTAGACAAAACTTCAGCCCTTTTCATATTTTCCCCATGGTCGTTATTAAAAAAAATATTTAAATAAAAGTTTTGCCTTCCAAGGCAACAGATTATGGAGCTTCTTGAGCTGCTCAGACCTGCGCGTGCCAGACCAACGCGTCGTACTTACTGTACACTCCCCGTCCCGATGTCCAGCTGCTGTCTGCTTTTGTTTAAAATATGTTTCATTGATCATTAGCCATTATCCATGACTGTATGGGTTTTTCTTTTGACACGTTTTATTTTATGAAATTTGATTTAGTTAAATGAGAAAATAACCTTGGGAGTTTCAAACCCCCGCATCCATAAATTTTTCTGGGTGATTGTAATGTTTAATACCCCTACAGTATTCACCTATGCGGTTTGACTCGCTGTGAGATGCGGTGTGTTATACCCCTATCTCACCTGCACAGTCTCGCGCTGTGGCCGTAGGCTTGATCATGATTCACCCCGAGTTTTTGCGCTGTGATTCCGTTTCCATCTTTCCGCGTGAAAAATTCAACGTTAAATTTTTTGCTGGTCATCGCAGAAGCTTGCAGAACTTCGCGGAACGTTAAAGAAACGTCGTGGGCAATCGCGGCAGCTCACGGAGATGAGTCAGGCCACACAGGTGAGAGAGGGATATTAGGCACTGTGATCCGCCTCGAGTGAACGGCGCACGACGGTCCGCGAAGATCTGCAAGGTCCGCGAGCTTCCACATGTTAAACTTGTTTTTTTTTTTGCGTGGTAAGATGGAAACGTAATAGCACCAAAACTCGCGCCGAATCATAATGAACCGCACTTACGGCCCCGCGTGTGAGATAGGGGTATTAAACCTCCACTCTGTCATCTCATCGTATTCATTCCATAAGTGCGCTATACAACCCCAACAACTGACATACTTCACATTGTTTCTGAAGCTGGTGAAGAGTGTTATCAGCTGTTTGTCCATCAACTATGATTGTATACCCGGTTCGTTTCACGGCCACATGTTACATGAAAATATTAGCGATATTAATTAATTAATTAATATAAATTTATATATTTGTCTATTATGGCATGTTATTGTTAAGTTAACCCATGTCGAAATAAACGCTATTAAAAGAATTTAGTGCATTGTTTAATTTGCATAGAAAGTGCCGTCTTTCTTAACACTGTCATGCAAAAGGAGTGAAAAATCGATTCCTGAGCCACCGATGTCCGCTAATTCAGGACCTTCACTGTAGACAGCGCCTTGTAACGTCGGACGTAAGAGGCAGCGACTTAAGAAGACTCGTAAGAGACAGTTCGAGAAATACTCTTAGAAAAGTTATCACTTAACGTAAGATATATCTTAAGAGTCTACTTAGCGCGCGAATAGTGTGCGTTATCGAGAAACCGGGCCCAGATTAGTTGGAGGGAAACACTAAAATGAGTAGTCTTGTGAGCTAGTGGTCCAGACTGTCATTTTCTAGCCTACACATAGAAGCTTAAAATGTTGCTTAAAAGAAGTTGGCATGTTGGTGTAGTAGGTTAGACAGGCCACCTTACAGCTCCATGGATTGGTCCTGTCTGTGCATGTTGTCCACATGGGGTTCCTTTACCTCCCAAAAACATAGCAACAGGCGGATAATTGCACACATAGCGTCAATCACCTGGCGTCCCACCCAGTGGTGATACTGTGTTTAATGCTTTGGAATAATCTTTTAACATCCAAGTGAAAGATACAACACCAATATTTCAGGAAAAAGATAGAAAAGTGTGCTAAGAAGAGTGGGAATTTATTGATTGATTGATTGTACAAGTAATTTCTGTTTTTTATTTTTTATATATTCTTCTGAAATGTTGGTGTTATATGTCTCACTTATATGTTAAAAGTAGCTTTATTTACTGAGTGAATACAGCTGGATACAACAAAAGCTGTCAATCTTCTCTGGATGCAAATCAGCAAAATATGCTAATTTTAAGGGGGGGGGGTGTTCCTTTTCCATACCGACTGTATTTATCCGTAGACAACAATGAAGGTGGAGGTTCTTTGGAAGTTTCGACAAATTTTCACAAATTTGAAAGAGACCAAGTGTGAAAACACCCTTAGCTGGATGCAATTCTAATTTTGTTTTGGATATCATTGTAATTCTCTCCATTTGAAAACATACAGGGGCAGTCTCATTGTGCAACTGAACTTCACGATGAACACCAGCCAGGAGTTAATATTTTTAAAATTATTGTTTTATATTGTACATTGTATTGATCTTTTTTTTTTTTAACTCATCAGCTGAACTGACCATAATTTTGCACATGAGCACATGTGCAGATAGCCCAACAGCCACAACAACCAACCACGGCCAAACAAACTCGGAGTCACCCACGAGCACATCTACAGACGGCCAAATGACAATGGCGTCACCCACGAGCACGTCTACAGACGGCCAAACGATCACGGCGTCACCCACGAGCACGTCTACAGACGGCCAAACGACCACGGAGTCAGCCACGAGCACGTCTACAGACGGCCAAACGACCACGGAGTCAGCCACGAGCACGTCTACAGACGGCCAAACAACAATGGCGTCACCCACGAGCACGTCTACAGACGGCCAAACGACCACGGAGTCAGCCACGAGCACGTCTACGGACGGCCAAACGACAATGGCGTCACCCACGAGCATGTCTACGGACGGCCAAACGACAACGCCGTCACCCACGAGCACGTCTACAGACGGCCAAACAACCACGGAGTCCACTTCTTCTTTAGTAGCTGCAGAATTTCAATTGACTTTTAGCCTTAATGAACCCTTTGATTCAGCATTGCTTGATAACAGCTCTTCAGCATTTAAAAAAAAAGCTACAAATATCCGTAATAAGGTATGTTTTATTGATAATGAATGTGGGAATCTGTTCACAATCTATTGTAATTTTTAATAAGCTGCTGTATAACACAAGAAATGTTGTGGGGATTTTATTTGAGTATACGAAATGAGATGAGCTTTATATGCCTTTTTATTTTAACACTATTGTATGTGTCTGCATGTATATATGTGTGTTTATATTGCTACTTTCACAGCCAGACAAACGTCTAGAGTGCTCAGCGTGATTCAATACAAACCAGATACACAACCAAACGCTTAATATGCAGCAAAAAGATTATATAATAAATTATGACATTTATTACATACAAATCAGTATATGTTTAATTTACCATCATATCAAAATATTCAGTATGCCAACTGCATTAAACACATGACTAACAAACCCCATTATGGGTTTTTATATAACTTTGACAAACAAATCATTTCCACACTTTTTTTCGGTGTTTAAAGTCATAATAAAATGACACTACAGTAAATGAACATGTGCAGATAATCCAGGTGATGCGGCACAATAAGCAATGTAAGAGTCACAGCCCAGTTTAGCAGTAATAGTGAGAATCTGTCAGATTCTATATAAAAGTCAAGTATCTCCCATTTACCCTCACTGTAAAACACACAGTGAAAAACAGAAGTTTATGACTGAAACAAACCTCATTAAAAATGACATGCACAGTCTGAAAAAATATGGGGAAGCCGGGCTTCCCTTAGCCTTTAGGAAAACATGCCACTGAGCACAAGGTGAAAAAAACCCCACTATTGTACAAATTTTAGTTTACTAGTTATATGTGAGGGTTTTTTTTCTTAGCTTTCTGTGAATATTGTAAAAAATAAGTAACATTTGGGGCGAATGTCTGCATTTAAACATTTATAAAGCTCTCTATATGAGTTACTTGTTACCTAAACCTACCCATACATTAAATGTGTCAGTGTTTATATATATATATATATATATATATATATATATATATATATATATATATATATTTTTTTTTTTTTTTTTTTTTTTTTTTACTATTTTTCAGCTTGAAGCAGTTTACAAACGAGCACACAGAAACTTCATCAAGATGATTATTCTTGGTTTCCTGTGAGAAATAATAAGACTTGTCTGAATATTTTGTCTTTTGACGATTTCAATAAGTATTTACATAACTATGGATATTGTTTTAGGTCTGGCTCTACAGTGGTCAATTCCATTCTTCAGTTCAATGCTTATGACACCATCCCAACTGAGTCCACAGTACAAGCCACACTTGTTAAAGCATCGACCACTGACTTAAGCTTGAACATCATTTCAAATTCTATAAATATCAGTGAGGTTCCTGGTCAGTATACACCTTTAAAGATACGCTTATTAACATTTTGTAATGATATTTGTAATATTATGAATTTACATTTAACCTGTAAATTAATGGAAAGAAACATCTTTTCAGTAAACACAACTTCCACTCAGAGCACATCTACAAACAACTCAACAACAATGACCACAGCCACAAGCACACCAAGCACAACTTTAGTGGCAGAAAATATAGCTGCAATTTTTGACTTGACCTTCAGCATTGATGAAGCCTTTAATCCAGCACTGGTCAATACCAACTCTCCACAGTTTGCAGCAAAAGCTAACACTATCCGCAGTCAGGTATGAGTTAATGATAATGCCTGATACTTAAAATGTAATTGATTCTCCTAAACAAAATATAATTTTCCCCCTTTGAAATTTTGTTGCCAGTTAATACGGCCTAAAGAACATGAAAAATGTTTTCATTTTTGATTTTAGCAGACTTAAAAGACTTAATATTGGCCATGTTTATTTTTTTCACTCACCCAATTTTTCATCTCAGTTTAAATCGTATCAATACTGAGAAGCTACACCGATACATTAGGTTTCAGTTATTGTTTTTTTTTATTTAATATTTGAACATTTACAAGTTGTGCATTCATTGTATATTTATTATATTTGTTATATTTATATTAAATTTGTTTAGGTTGAACCGTTGTACTCTACACCCTTTAAAAACTTCATACGCATGAGCATTTTACAATTCAGGTACGCTGGAATATGTGCTTTTAAAATATTCAGTTATTGGTGGATTGTTTACTTAATTTAATATTTTATATCTATATTTATGCCCTTGCAGGAGTGGTTCTGTTGTGACAGACACCAAACTTTACTTTAACTCTAGTGGCCCAAAGGTTACTGTATCTGATGTGAAGAATGTTATTCTCAATGGACTTAGCAACTTGAATTTTTCTGTTATTCCAAGCTCCATCAATGTCATTCAGTCTTTTGGTCAGTATACATTTGCACAGATTTAAGTGTGTTAATTATTTATAATAAAAATAATTTTATTTAAATAATTTTAAATGTAAATATGTTTTTCTGTGTATTTAATTTAATGTATTTTTTTTCTATTTTGAAGGTAATTCCATGCCACCCGTGCTTGCCAGCTCACTGTCCATGATCTGGATGTCTCTTCTATCACTTCTGCTTTCACTAGCATTGCATTTCTAGCTCCTCACTTGAACCATTAGAATAATTAATACAGTTATTCATAAGATAAAAGGAATATGGGGAAATTATTAATTCTCAACAAAGATACCTTCAAAAAAAGCCATTAAACCAGAGAATAAATGAGGGTCCTTCTCTACATTCTGTTATAGGCCTTGTTCACATGGGCGTTCCCAACGAACGCAAGGAAACCACTAGTTCGTTTTCTCCGCGTCCGTTTTACGCTTCGGAAGACCGGATATATCCCATGATCCTACATGCTATACATAGGAAAATGCGGGAAAAAGGCAAAAATAAAATGCTTAAAAAATAAAACTTGCGCGGAAATGTTCGCATTCCTTCATAAACCACAAAAAACTTCCTTTAATCCGACGTTGTTCAGTCAGAGGGTGAACCCAGTAGCAGCAGCGATTTTTTTTCTCTCCCTACGTCGCCGTATTATTTTTAAAAATATTTTTATATATTATATAAAATATAATAATTTTATTAGAAATTTTTTAAACAATAAGATTAATGTCTAATATAGCAAAATGGTCCATATTAAAAGGAGGCACCTCAAATAAAATGACAAGGGCTTTCATTTCCAATTCCCGACACACAGGTTAAACACACAAACTACAATTTGGGCTGCAGGCTGGCGTTAGACAGAGACAAACGAACGCCAGTGTAGAAGTCAATCGAGTGGCACTACAAAACGCAACATAAACCTATAGGACGTTCAGAGCTCGTTCGTTTATCCAAAAATGTAATGCCCGTGTGAACAAGGCCTTAGACATGTACATAGCTGCTTTATATAAATGTACAACAATTATAAAACTGTATGAATTAAAACATTACAACAAATAAAATACATTAAATAATGAAAACCATCTGTCTTAAAGTATGTGGATATCAAACACATAAGTTTCCCCTAAACTCTTGGGTTATAAAAGCACAAAATTGTATAAGCTATAGAAATGGCTGAATTGAATGCTGCGTTTCTTTCCAATAAATTTTTAAATCTTGTCCAAGACTGTTCAAGACAATAGTTGATCTCTACAGATATCTCAATACAAGTAAAATATAAGGAATGTAATATAAGCCCAATTTGGAATGTTGATCTCCAGAAGAAATACTTATTTTTAGCATACCAAGACCCACTATGATAATATTATTTGTATAATTTCATTCTGTTCAATTGAATTCTATTCGGTTTAATTTGTAAAGAATACATAGCATACATTTTGGATGAATGAGTTAGAAAAGTATGAGGAAATATGTATAAATTACAATTAGCAGCTTGTACCTGATGAGCAAGCCAGGGGGCAACAGGCATATTGAAAAACCCCTGATATGAAAATAGAAAAAAACCTTGGGAGAAACTCATTCTTATTTGGGTGATATTAGATGGCAAGGATTGATTTATAGTCATACTGTGTTGGGAGCCTGGATGTTCAGTATAATTCAATTCAAATAAGTTTTATTTTAACAATTGTCATTGCCGCAATGCAGCTTTACACAGTCAAAAGAAAATTATGGAAGTTTGTATAAAATGTCAATGTGTCCCTGATGATCAACCTGAAATTCAAGAAGGAACGCGGACCAGGGATTGATATGCACTCATACTGTGTGTTAGGAGGCTGGAAGTTCAGTATAACAGGAGATGTGGAGAAGTTCATATGGAGTCCAGTTAGTTATTGGAGGATCAGGTAGACTGTAGGAAACTCCAGTCCTGAACTATTGAGCAACTGCAGTCACGAGTCCTCAGAGAAACAGCTGTCTGTATCAGGTTTATCAGTCCATCTTCATGGTAAAGTGGAACAACACGCATCCCAGACAGACCACACGGGGCGTCCATGTGACCAGATCTCCAACCAGAAGAGAGACACCAGGACGAGTCAGACAGGTCCAGAGGACAGCAGGGGTCTGGATCACTGACAGCTCAGGAGAGACATGTGTAATGAGAGAGAGAGAGAGTAGAAGAGAAGGAGAGATAACAGTTAAGTACAGTCACAGTCACACAATATATAAGGTGAATATATATTTAGTGCAGAGTGTCAGGGCGAGCGTGGAAAGAGGAAAGATTCAATAGCAGAAACAGATAGACTTTATTGAATGCAGCGGGGTTAAATGAACAGGGGCTGGAAGAGCGGGTAAAAATTACTTGCACTCTGTAAAAATGTAGAAAACTGCAAGTACAGTCAATCATTAAGGGATATTGGCAGATACTACTTACACAGCTGTACTGCAGCTGAAGTATATGCATAAATATTATTATTATTTTTACAATAATCGAAAGAAGAAATCCATTGCACATTTGCCCATAATTGTGCTATGCCTCTCCCTTTCCCAGCAGCATGTCACAAGAGCTCTTTCCCCAGTTTAACTCCTCTATTTATAATTATATTTATTTATTGCAAAATAAAATAAATTCACACAATAATCAATTAAATAACAATTATGTTGCACTTTTACCCATAATTCCTCTGTGACATGCCTCTCCCTATCCCAGCTGCATGTCACGAGAGCTTTTTTCCCAGTTAAGCGCCTCTATTTACAGTTATATTCATGTATTGTCATTTTAATAAATTTTTGGCACAATAATCAATTGAAAAACAAATATTTTGCACTTTTTCCCATATTTCCTCTTGTGATATGTTTCTCTCAATCTCAGCTGCATGTCACAAGAGCTTTTTTCTCAGTTAAACCCCTTTCTACAGATCTGGCCGTTAAGACTGCGTGTGTTTTCCTGCGAGATGCCTCAATTTATCGCACGGCGTGCCGCGACTTGCCATAAGCAACATTGGGGAATTTAAATAAATGTGTTGTGCTTCACTGAATTTCCGCCAGATGGCGCATGGAAGGACTTTATCTACAAACCGGATTCCAAAAAAGTTGGGACACTAAACAAGTTGTGAATAAAAACTGAATGCAATGATGTGGAGATGGCAAATGCCAATATTTTATTCAGAATAGAACATAGATGACAGATCAAAAGTTTAATCCAAGAAAATTTATCATTTTAAAGGAAAAATATGTTGATTCCAAATTTCACGGTGTCAACAAATCCCAAAAAAGTTGGGACAAGTAGCAATAAAAGGCTGGAAAAAGTAAATTTGAGCATAATGAAGAGCTGGAAGACCAATTAACAGTAATTAGGTTAATTGGCAACATGATTGGGTATAAAAAGAGCTTCTCAGAGTGGCAGTGTCTCTCAGAAGCCAAGATGGGTAGAGGATCACCAATTCCCACAATGTTGCGCAGAAAGATAGTGGAGCAATATCAGAAAGGTGTTACCCAGCGAAAAATTGCAAAGACTTTGCAGTTATCATCATCAACTGTGCATAATATCATCCGAAGATTCAGAGAATCTGGAACAATCTCTGTGCGTAAGGGTCAAGGGCGTAAAACCATACTGGATGCCCGTGATCTCCGGGCCCTTAAACGACACTGCACCACAAACAGGAATGATACTGTAAAGGAAATCACAGAATGGGCTCAGGAATACTTCCAGAAACCATCGTCAGTGAACACAATCCACCGTGCCATCCGCCGTTGCCAGCTGAAACTCTACAGTGCAAAGAAGAAGCCATTTCTAAGCAAGATCCACAAGCACAGGCGTTTTCATTGGGCCAGGGATCATTTAAAATGGAGTGTGGCAAAATGGAAGACTGTTCTGTGGTCGGACGAGTCACGATTCGAAGTTCTTGTTGGAAATGTGGGACACCATGTCATCCGGACCCCAGAGGACAAGGACAACCCAAGTTGTTATCAACGCTCAGTTCAGAAGCCTGCATCTCTGATGGTATGGGGTTGCATGAGGGCGTGTGGCATGGGCAGCTTGCATATCTGGAAAGGCACCATCAATGCAGAAATATATATTCAGGTTCTAGAACAACATATGCTCCCATCCAGACGTCACCTCTTTCAGGGAAGACCCTGCATTTTTCAACAAGATAATGCCAGACCACATTCTGCATCAATCACAACATCATGGCTGCGTAGGAGAAGGACCCGGGTACTGAAATGGCCAGTCTGCAGTCCAGATCTTTCCCCTATAGAGAACATTTGGCGCATCATAAAGAGGAAGGTGTGACAAAGAAGACCCAAGACGATTGAACAGTTAGACGCCTGTATTAGACAAGAATGGGAGAGCATTCCTATTTCTAAACTTGAGAAACTGGTCTCCTCGGTCCCCAGACGTCTGTTGAGTGTTGTAAGAAGAAGGGGAGATGCCACACAGTGGTGAAAATGGCCTTGTCCCAACTTTTTTGGGATTTGTTGACACCATGACATTTTGATTCACCATATTTTTCCCTTAAAATGATACATTTTCTCAGTTTAAACTTTTGTTCCATGATTTATGTTCTATTCTGAATAAAATATTGACATTTGCCATCTCCACATCATTGCATTCAGTTTTTATTCACAATTTGTTTAGTGTCCCAACTTTTTTGGAATCCGATTTGTAAAAGCCGGACAAAGTACAATGAAGAATTTTGTATAATTAGTTAGCCTAAAACAATATTGTTTCCAATGCTGATGCAAACATGAGTTTTGATCAGATCTTTCATGATGAATGTGTGTATATGTGCTTCATATTATATACAACGCGACAGCACGCTCAGTTACTGTAATCCCACTTCTCACCTTTCATGTAGGTCTGCTCGGACTTATTAATTCGTTTTAAACCCTTTAAAAATGCGTGTGTATACAGCTCAAAACCTCCATCAGTTATTAAAGATAGCGTCTATTTAGAAAAATTTCCCAGCCAGGGAATCGCAATTAAATATTATATTAGATTTATATTATATTTGCAAATGTGCAATGTGCAAATAAACATTTATATATAATACAAATATATATTGTTTATGATGAAAAATTAAACGAAACTAATTTTATTATAAAACAAACAATATAAAAGTATACATGTTGTATAAGAAAAAATATTTCTATTTGGCCGTCATACATGGTCATACATGGTCGTCAACTCGCACGTTCTATATTCCATTGTCATTCATACTGCCGTTGTTTTTATAGCCCTTTAGAGTGGATTATAGTCCAACTGTTTTTACCTGTGTAGCCCACTTAACGAAAAAGCTTTTGACAATTCATATTTAAAAAAAAAAATAAATAAAACAAAAATATATTAAACTGAATATTGCAAAGGGAAATTACAATGGTTGTAGTTATTAGAACTGATAGAGTGGATTATAATCCAGTTATAAAAAACAGCCCGACTCTCATTTAACAACTTATCTGTTTTATTGGCACAAGAATTGTCTGTGTAATAATTTATTTTATAATGTATATTAAAATAATTATTAATGAATTAAACAAACAAATAAATAAACAAATAATCCAAATTGTAGCCTAACAGTGTAATATGTTTGATGTCATGTGAGGTTTTCAGAGCGCACCGGCAGAAGTAAACTAATGATTATGAATGCGTCGGCAAAACAGCAAGCAGACGTCACTGACCATTTAAAAAAAAAAATGTTTGCGTTCATTTTCTGAGGCGCTCAAGTTCACCAAAAACAATACAGAACAGCGCACATTATTTGCTTTCAAACATTTACAAAATCACAACGTTTTTTCGTTATTGTGAGTGCGCTTAAAATAAAAGTTGAATCCTCCTCTTTAGTGCCTCCTATTCCTATTAATCCAATTGTTGTTCTTCTAGTGTCACTTTACAATGCCAGACAACATTGAAATGCAAATTATTCACTCTCCCCAAGTGTGAATCAGCAGTTCTCACCTATCTTCTGGATTCTAGATTCTAAAGTTGACATTGTTACTGTTTTTCATTTGTTTCTTTGTTTTACAAATATGACCGAATATATGTTCAGTGATACTTTTTTTTTAACGTTTTTGTATTGTGTTATATTTTTATACTAGTAAGTAGTTTTAAAATTGAATCTCCACTTTAATGAGCCACAACGACAGCGCGCTCAGTTACTGTACTGTAATCCCACTTCTCACCTTTCATGTAGGTCTGCTCGGACTTATTAATTAATTTTAAAACCCCTCAAAATGGGGTTTTAAACGCGATTTAAAATGCAGATTGACCTGCATATCAGCTGGATAACTAGCGAATGCTTTAGTAATGGGCTCTAAAAGTCAATGGATTATTACAGAACGTGCGAGTTGATGCCCATGCACTGATCAGAAAGCATAAAATTGTTGGGTTTGAATGAAAATGACACACGTGTGTGTGTGTGTGTGTGTGTGTATATGGGTGTATATATATATATATATATATATATATATATATATATATATATATATATATATACAGTGGTGTGAAAAATTATTTGCCCCCTTCCTGATTTCTTATTCTTTTGCATGTTTGTCACACTTAAATGTTTCTGCTCATCAAAAACCGTTAACTATTAGTCAAAGATAACATAATTGAACACAAAATGCAGTTTTTAAATGAAGGTTTACGTTTATTAAGGGAGAAAAAAAACTCCAAATCTACATGGCCCTGTGTGAAAAAGTGATTGCCCCCCTTGTTAAAAAATAACTTAACTGTGGTTTATCACACCTGAGTTCAATTTCTGTAGTCACCCTCAGGCCTGATTACTGCCACACCTGTTTCAATCAAGAAATCACTTAAATAGGAGCTACCTGACACAGAGAAGTAGACCAAAAGCACCTCAAAAGCTAGACATCATGCCAAGATCCAAAGAAATTCAGGAACAAATGAGAACAAAAGTAATTGAGATCTATCAGTCTGGTAAAGGTTATAAAGCCATTTCTAAAGCTTTGGGACTCCAGTGAACCACAGTGAGAGCCATTATCCACAAATGGCAAAAACATGGAACAGTGGTGAACCTTCCCAGGAGTGGCCGGCCGACCAAAATTACCCCAAGAGCGCAGAGACGACTCATCCGAGAGGCCACAAAAGACCCCAGGACAACATCTAAAGAACTGCAGGCCTCACTTGCCTTAATTAAGGTCAGTGTTCACGACTCCACCATAAGAAAGAGACTGGGCAAAAACGACCTGCATGGCAGATTTCCAAGGCGCAAACCACTTTTAAGCCAAAAGAACATTAAGGCTCGTCTCAATTTTGCTAAAAAAACATCTCAATGATTGCCAAGACTTTTGGGAAAATACCTTGTCGACAGACGAGACAAAAGTTGAACTTTTTGGAAGGTGCGTGTCCCGTTACATCTGGCGTAAAAGTAACACAGCATTTCAGAAAAAGAACATCATACCAACAGTAAAATATGGTGGTGGTAGTGTGATGGTATGGGGTTGTTTTGCTGCTTCAGGACCTGGAAGGCTTGCTGTGATAGATGGAACTATGAATTCTACTGTCTACCAAAAAATCCTGAAGGAGAATGTCCGGCCATCTGTTCGTCAACTCAAGCTGAAGCGATCTTGGGTGCTTAAGCAGGACAATGACCCAAAACACACCAGAAAATCCACCTCTGAATGGCTGAAGAAAAACAAAATGAAGACTTTGGAGTGGCCTAGTCAAAGTCCTGACCTGAATCCTATTGAGATGTTGTGGCATGACCTTAAAAAGGCGGTTCATGCTAGAAAACCCTCAAATAAAGCTGAATTACAACAATTCTGCAAAGATGAGTGGGCCAAAATTCCTCCAGAGCGCTGTAAAAGACTCGTTGCAAGTTATCGCAAACGCTTGATTGCAGTTATTGCTGCTAAGGGTGGCCCAACCAGTTATTAGGTTCAGGGGGCAATTACTTTTTCACACAGGGCCATGTAGGTTTGGATTTTTTTTCTCTCTAAATAATAAAACCCCTCATTTAAAAACTGCATTTTGTGTTTACTTGTGTTATCTTTGACTAATAGTTAAATGTGTTTGATGATCAGAAACATTTTGTGTGACAAACATGCAAAAGAATAAGAAATCAGGAGGGGGGCAAATAGTTTTTCACACCACTGTATATATATATATATATATATATATCATGGGTGAACACGATGATTTGATAATTAAATTACACACGAATACACGAATATTAAAGCTATTTTTTCATTTATCTTTGACTTGCTTAGTTACTTAGAGTGATTCCGGTTGATTTTGCTCATTTTTAATCCTTTTCAAATGCAGATTGACCTGCATATCAGCTGGATAACTAGCGAATGCTTTATTAATGGGCTCTAAAAGACAATGGATTATTACAGAACGTGCGAGTTGCATGCACCATGCACTTTCCCCATCACCATGTCATACATACAGTAGCCTGGATAAATACAGTCCATCCACAAGTACAGTAGAGGCATTTCAAAATGACCAAGATCAGTAAACTTCATTCTCAAGACATCAGGACAATGAAGTCTGCTGGAAGTTCCAGTCGCGAAATACACCGCCATCTGAAATCTGTTGGTGTAGACGTAACATTGAGCACCATCAGAAGACATTATAAAGAACGGACATCATGCAAACGCAACCCTCGCAAAATTAATCGGTACGTAGCTCTGTCTTATATACTGTCATGTGTTTGTTAGGGTTTAAATGTCAAAAATGTAAATTAATGTTATGCACTTATTTAACAGAGCCGTTGTCGCAGCCATAGAAACCATCACTAGCCAAAACGACGAAATGGTTGCAAGCGCTGTGAAAAAACAACTGTGGCGTGAAGATGGAGTGGACAACAGTGAGAGATCAATTCGTTGAATCAGGCAAAAACATGGTTGGAGATATAGGAAAACTTTGCATTGTCCCATGATCCGCGACAAAAACAAAGAGATACGTCTCCAACAAGCTCAGACATGGATCAATGAAGAGGAAAAATTTCACGACGTCATTTTTACTGATGAAACTACGGTGTCTTTGGATCGCTTTGCCACAATGTCCTTTCGTAAAACAGGGAGACAAGTGTTCAAACCCAAGCCGAAACATCCTGTTAAAATTCATGTTTGGGGAGCCATTTCTAGACTTGGACCAAGACCTATTGTCATCTTTGAAGGAATAATGGACAGGTCTTTCTTCAAAGAGGAGATTATAAAAGGAACCGCTGCCCCATACATTAAGGAAACCTTCGGTATTCGTCACCATTTTTTCCAGGACAATGACCCAAAGCACACTGTTGCAAGAAAAGTGATCGCTGAAGAGGGAATTAACTGGGTGAAGACACCCGCCGAGTCTCCCGACATGAACCCCATTGAAATGGTGTGGCATGCTATGAAAGACTATATTCGAAAAGAAGCAAAACCGACTACAAAATCTGATTCAATCTGAAAAATTCTGGTTTGAGATACTTACATATGAGGCATGTAATAAATACATAAATAGGTTGTTTAAAGTCCTTCCAGCAGTGGTTAAAAATCAGGGTGGAATGTAACTTAACACTGCATTTATGACCCAGAAAATAAAAGCTTTGAGATGATATATTTATTTGCCATATGTTGTGTTTATTTGATTAAACTTAAGCGTAAACGTAAAAGTGAAAGTACAAGCCACGGGTTTAAGCACGGCAGTTTTAAACGAATTTTAGAAAATGTTTAATGCACTGTAATCTCTAATAAGTTGTGTGGTGGAAATTCTGAAACCAATATAAAGACAAGTAATCCATACACTGGGTAAGAGCAAAGTAACAAAGGTTTTATTTTAAACTTCTGCAGAAGGACCAGTCTCATACAGCAAACAGTTGCAGCATAGAGAAAGGTGATCTCTTTCTCTAGCTGACCTATTTTATACACAAACATCTCTGTTAACATAATCAACGCCCCGTACGTGAAGTTCCTACATTCAAACTCATGACTCTTTATCTGCCCCAGACTAGATGTCCATACCTTATCATTTATTCATGGACAACTACAATCAGGTTGTTTCTATTCTGTTCTCGGCCTTGTGTCTCTAAGCTTCGACAACTAAGTTCAAACTTCTAAGGCCTACGTTACACACTTACTACAAGAATCAAATAGAATTAATACATATAATTAAAATATGATTTTTCCATTACAATTTCCCCCTTTTGTCATTCTATGACAACCTAAATATTTTAATTCTACAATTCAAAACAATACTAATAAGCTATGCATTAGGTAAATTTCATCAGATATTGTCTCTCCCACCTGGGTTTTTAACAACATCATCACTAGCACTCTAATGCACACAGAGGACACTACAGCTGTCTTTATGGGGACAGACCCCCGACACAAAAGCATAAAAAAAAATTTTGCAACCTACTTAAATATACATGCTTGACATTTCTCTAAAGATTTACATTATGTCTTCTTCCATATCATGATCTAAACATTTAAAATGATAGTCACCGGAATTGTGAACTCTGTCAGAAGTCGGGTCGTCCCAGTCCGGTTTCCGTTTTATGTTGTCAGTCTGTCTTAACATTTAATAATTTACTGTGTTCAGAACTAGTCCCTGTATACATCTGCAAATACAGGGTGTTATACAGAGGCCTAACAAGATTATAATCCCAATTGGTAGAACACTATAAACCAGCCAATAACCCCAGCCTCCCCATAATTGCGTTAACCACGAGATCCAAGACTCTACTTGGGGAGGTGGTTGCAAAGCCTTCTTCATGCGGTTTATGATGTTGCTGATATTCTGATGATCGTCATTGAAAGGCGTGAAAGGCCTTTACGGTGTCATTTTTTAGTATTAGTAACGTGTATGCTAAACCATTTACCTTGTTTAGGGCTACAGCTGTTCCTCCACCGAGGAAGAGTGACCAGCCTACATTTGCTCCTGGGCTAGTCCATGGGTTTCCTAAAGTGTAACCATGAAATTTAATAGGGATATCTCTTTTTCTTCTATTCTCTGACATCCGTGGCCCCCACGGATTTTCTGTGTGTACTGACACACTAGGAGTTACATATGCAGAATAACATGAGCCTGTTCAATTGAAATACCTGGGTAAGGTCACATATGCGTCTGACCCACACACCCACATTACTGTGTTTGTTGACGATAGTTCTATGAACGGACAACTACCATCATTTGGAAAATAATTACCATCTATACTACATTTAGGTGACCTACCTTTTGAACGATTGGTTATACGAACGTAAGTGGTGCACTCAGACCATCCTAAGTCAGGTTCCCAATTTTCCATTTTGATCTTGCACAATGCAAGTGTCTCCTTTTTGCCATGGGACCATATAAGTAGAATTGTCTTCATATTTCTTAACAGGCAATGGGGAACAATAGCTCCCTGGGGCATCAAAACATAGGTTATTGGAATAATTACACTCAGGGACTGCTGGGTTTGGCCTCCCTGTTTGTTTGTAGTATGCAGATATCTGTAAGATGGCCATGGTGGTTATCGGTATAATACAAGACGTGTTGTCTGCATTTGCTTCTGCTGCTGTGACATTATTTAGGGGCAGTGCTACCCAGCCCGAGGACATGACATGGCATACACAACACAAGAGGTTGTGTATGTCTGTTATATTATCAGCAATGTCTAATGATAGGGCACATTCCCAATTTCCCTGCACATCTATTGAGATTAGTGTTATGCCTTTTTATCATGCTGTCTCTTCTCTTTATTCTAGTTAAATGCATGTGGCTTGAGTTTGTTAAATAGACTTTACCATCGCCGTTTCTCTCTGAATTCTCAATAAGTAGGCACATCAGGGTAACCATAACTATTATTATTCCTAAAGTTACCCAAATTGCTTTGGGGTGTTTTCTCATTTGTAACCAAGGGTCCAGTCCAGCTAATTCAATGTCTGTAGTGTGAATAATCTCAGTCACTAATATTCTCCGTCCTCTAAAACAGTCTTCTGTCCTGTCAGTAGTTACAACACTTACTTTTAACTCTAATTACTTTTATATGTCACCAATGTTACTCAGTGCTACTGCTACTTTGACACCTTACAATTTCTTCATGTGTTGTCCTCAAATGTAGTGTACTTATTGTTGTGATGAATTTGAGTGGAGAGTCGTGGTTCTGCGTTGTTTCTGTCCACTCTAGTTGGTTCTTCTGACCCATGCACTTTGCGTGCAGGTGAGGGTCTGTTGGGGTTCACAGGAGAGGTTACTAGCACATCACTGTTCACCCTTGTTGACCTCTGTGTTGTTTTCTCTTAGGTTCTGGAACATGTTTGGGGTGCTGGCGTGTACCCTCATCTCTGTTTCCACTACTTTGACTTCTTTTTGTGGTGTTAGGAGCACTGTCAGTGGGCCTGTATTAAAAATAAATCCTCAAAGAGTTTTGCACAATAACATAACATTTCATCTTCACAATGTCCTTTTACTTTTTGTGTGCTCTGGCTTCATCTTAATTCCTTTATCTACAGTACAGTATGTTATTAGAAACACAAATGCACATACTATCGCTTATTCCCCCTTTTGACACATGGTCCTTACACGTGTGTCAACTTAGCATAGAAAGAAATAGCTTTATAGGTAGACACGGCTTGTGATTGGGGTCGTACCAAACCCCTTCTGTCAAAACACATCCCGCTTTTCTCCAGAGTGTTTCCTCTCCTGGAGTGACTGTAGCTCTGAAGCTCTTCAAGGTTAGCTGTGGGGGTGAGAGCATTAGACACACACATGTTATGGTTATAGGAAAGGGGAAGTTTGGCCACGGCCTTCACTGCTGCATCTGCTTTTCTGAAATAGAATATAATTTGTTAGTTTGAGCATTACATTTACACTATTTAAATTTCATGTGCTATAACTATGACAAACTCCTGTTAGCACCTATTTCTCTATCACAAAATATTGTTCCATCCACGTTCATTTTATATCCGGATTCTGTAGTGGCGCTTACTGTGGATCAATCCTAGTGGAACAAAGTTGTTTAACAGTGAAAGAAAGGAGTTAGAGGGTTAGAACTATACATCTTTCCACATTGATATTTATAATTTAGTATTGTACTTTAACCACTCTGTTGCAAATAAGTGTGATTTTTCTCTGTATAAAAGATACTGAAACTTCATGAACTAGAAATGTCAAATTACTGTAGCCCACTATATATCTTTATTCTATACCTGCCTTCTCAGCTTCTGGTACTGGACATAAACACATGGGTGATGCTGCTGCTACAGGATCTGATTTGGCTGAGAAGTGAGATAAAGATCTCATTGTTTTTCTCTCTTTCTCTCTGTTTTTTTTCTGCAGCCAGTCTGAAATCATGCAACAATTCTTTTCATCAACAGTTTTTGTAAAAGGCCTTTTATAATTTGAAATGTCCAATATTAAAGTAGTTTATACTGCCAAATTTGATTCAATTAAAGATTGTTCTTGCTTCCGGAGTTCAACTAAGTGCACTGTGGGCCAGTAGACCCTTCCCATGAGTGTGTATCTCACTGGGGCCTCGAGGATTGTATAGATCAAATTAACTTTTCTGCAATAAAACACTTTTACTTTTTACATTTCTACTTTAGCGTCAATTGTCTTATTTGTTTTAGAATATTTTGGACTACTACTGTACTTGGATCCAAAGTTTTATCTTGTCCCAAAACAATTTGACCTAAGATATGACTTGTATGTGCGAATTGTAGCTTTTATATGGTTTGCTTTATGACCTTGTTCTGCTGGACAATAAGAAGTTGCTGATGTTTACCATGACAACAGCTTTAAAATAAAGAATTAAACACTGGAATTATTTCAGTTAAAGACTCGGGTAGATACAGTATGAAGTTTGTAGGGCCTAAATTTTACTTTGGGGTGATCACCGCCAGTTCACTTCCCTTAATTAAACCTACATCGTGCTTCCCATTAGCCCATACATTTTAGTGAGTAATGATAAACATAAATCCTTTTTTTTAAAAAGAAAAGAAAAAGTTCAGCATGCTGATAACTTAATTTTTTCTGCCTGGCCAGGTCTTGTGACTGTAGGTACTGTAATATATACAGTTCTTTTATACTTTAACACATGATTTTTCAGCATTGCATCAGCATTTGTTTCTCTGTGGCTGTAATGTAATGTCAGATAAGACGTTCATTCTCAATCACTCTCATTCATACCACGTCACTCAAACGCCCAATATTTATTTATTTAGTTATTTTTTTCCTCATCCTTATTACTTTTATCCAATAACACATTAGGGGTGTCCCTACTGTGATTACTGTGACACTTGTGCTACATTTTCTCATGTGCACACTGCTTATCTCTACATTGACTACACATCTGAGCTTATCGTTAAAAAAAAGAGATATGTGACACATATCTAATATCATAATGTGTTTACTGGTATATATTTGTCTATCACTGTAGCATTTACTGAACTCACAGTTGAAGTGCAGAGCTTCCATTCATACACATACAACAGGGGCAACGGATCACATTTCACAAGAGTGAAATCCTCAGGCTCAATACTGGTTTAGTCTCAAGAGATTTATATCTAATTTACATATGAAATCTTCACCCCAATAGATTTACTGGGCAGCAATAAGAGCAAAAAAATCTAAATTTATCATCATGTACACCTGGAAAAAGCCACACGCTTGTCTTTATGAGGCTCTTTTCAGCTGCATGTCCTGAAGTGCCCACAGAGTTCAGGAATCTGCCACTGTTTCACTAAACTGTCAAATTCACACACTTTAATGACTGAATGACCTGCATGGAATGTAGCAAAATGAATTTTGTTTGTCATGGAGCTGCAATTCCATTGTTGGCATTTTACTGATACTGTATACTTCAAGATCATACGTAGCATGTGTGGATGTTTCTAAGATACAAACGTGAATTGAATCATTGAAAAAGATAGCAAGCTTTTCTTCATTGCGATCACAGCAAGAAGTGTTAGTAGGAAAAATAATTATTTTTGACTCACCCTCTCCTTCGGGTCTGCTCCCCACACCCCCGGCCTTTTTCTGTCAATTTCCACCCTGATCCTCACCTCTCCTAATCCATTCCTCTCCTCTGCTCCTTCTCGGACAGTCTCTAATCCAATGGTCTTCACTTCCGCATGCATAACAGCCATTTGTTCTCCCACGTCCACGGCCTCCTCGTCCTCTTCCATGTCTCCTGTACTGTACATCCGCAGTTTGTCTTACCATCTGCAACACTGCCAGCTGTGCTTTGTCACTCTGGTCTTCTCTCTTCTTGTTGCGCTTATCTTGTTCTTGTGATACCAGCTTTTCCGCGTGTATTGCATGTTGTTCAATGAGACTAAGTTTTCCAGTGTCCCATCCAACGCATGTGTTTTTCACCTTCTGAGCGATGTCCTCCTGTAATCCATTTATGAAACTGTTCCTCAAATGTGCTTCATACGGTGAAATTGCTGCCACAGAAATGTCTGCAGGCCTCTCCAATCCGCTGTTTGCATCATGTACCTCAGTGAGACGGGTGAGATAGTGTGACACGCTCTCTCCTGGTTGTTGTTTGCACATTGATATTTTAGTCATATCCATTTTTGCTGGGAACGTTTCTTTACATGCTGCTGTAAGGCACACCACAAAACCGTTAAATGCTTGGTTTTCTTCATGATCAGCCTGAGCTCGCCATGCGAAAACATTGTCCGTTGGCCAGGAATACTTAATCTTTGCAAAGTCTGCACCTAGTTTTCTCCCCAAAAGTCGTCGCATTTCATAAGATGTCGGGTGAAACTCTGAGCAAAATCTGCTCATTTCATCACCGAATTTCTGTCCTCCCCCCTCTCTCGGGTCTGGGAGTTGTCTATGTGCATTTTCGATGTCCTTTATTGTCCATGGTCGGTGAACAAGCATCGCTGTGCCATCCGCCCCTGCTACTTCCATCATTGGAGCAGTGATTTCTTGATGAACACTTCCTGTAGCTCCTAAGAGTTCCTCTCTCTCGTCCTCGCTGTCATCAGGTGGTGGTTATCGATCAGCCTTTTCTCTTTTCAGCTGAGCCTTGGTTCGAGTATGTGACGAAATTGGAGACAGAGCCATGCTTGCTGTGCTGGCTGTGCTGGGGCCTGGGGACTGCCGAGAAGTCTCTTGTCCATGCTGTCTTACTGGATCTGCTGAAGGGGCTATCTGTCTAAGAGCTGGGGGTCGCGGGGGGCAGCCGTCCAGGTCGGGATCTGAAATAGACTTAACACACTGAAAAGAATCAATGTTTTGTGCTTGCATTTTAGGTTGTATGCGTTTTTCTCTAAGTTCTGCTTCTGCCTTCCACATATTAAATCCTACCCAATTAATGTTTACTTTGTTATTCTTTTTGTTATTGTAATTATCTATCTACACATGATTCACACATCCACAACTCAAAAGCAATCTCAGTCATTAATAATTCTACATTTCTCTTTTTTTCTTTCTTTTGTTTTCCCTGGATTTCCACATTTCTCAAACATTTCTCATAACATAATTTAGATGTTATCTTTACCAAGGAACGCCACAAGCGTAACAATCTTTTTTTTTTTTTTTTTTTTTTTTGCTGTTACCCATGATTTTTACTTGTCAATTTACACGTGCCACTAACTCACAGTGAGCTCTCACAGTCTCCCTGACTGCTACCGGTGCAGCGGTTTGCACTCTGCCATAAAGTCCTCTTGACTTTACCGGTGCACTTTACACTCTACCTTAATTTACCTCAACAGTCCCCTTGACTGTTTTTCCCGTAAAGTCCTCTTGACTTTTACGTGTGCACCTTGCAACCCTGCACTCTGACTTGCTTTTACCTCCGGAGGTCCTCACACCGAGCACGTCTGCTGCGGGGCCAAGTTTTTCGGAAACGAGGCGAAACCAGTACCCTATCTCTCTCTCTTTTGTGCGCCTTTGCACTTTTTTGGGTACTTTTCACGAATCCCAGACTCGTGTGATAGATCCAAGTTTAAATCTATCCCAGCCACTGTGAGAAAGCGCACTTAATACTCAATTACAACTTACTTTAACTTTAACAATTACAACTTACTTTAACTTTAACAATTACAACTTACTTTAACTTTAACAATTACAACTTAAAGACTTACAACTTAAAAAATTTCCTTACCACACTATTTTAGTTCTTTTAACTCCGGTGTTGAGGTGACATGGTGAATCCCCGGTCCTCTCACGCTCGATTGCCAATTAAGCGTTTGAGATGAAGTGAAAAGCCTTCAAGGCGTCAGCGCTTACGCCTCCCCGGGATTCTCCAATGCCTTCCTCAAACACGGAGAACTGCCGACAACGCCAAGTTGTGGTGGAAATTCTGAAACCAATATAAAGACAAGTAATCCATACACTGGGTAAGAGCAAAGTAACAAAGGTTTTATTTTAAACTTCTGCAGAAGGACCAGTCTCATACAGCAAACAGTTGCAGCATAGAGAAAGGTGATCTCTTTCTCTAGCTGACCTATTTTATACACAAACATCTCTGTTAACATAATCAACGCCCCGTACGTGAAGTTCCTACATTCAAACTCATGACTCTTTATCTGCCCCAGACTAGATGTCCATACCTTATCATTTATTCATGGACAACTACAATCAGGTTGTTTCTATTCTGTTCTCGGCCTTGTGTCTCTAAGCTTCGACAACTAAGTTCAAACTTCTAAGGCCTACGTTACACACTTACTACAAGAATCAAATAGAATTAATACATATAATTAAAATATGATTTTTCCATTACAATTGGCAAAACTAAAAAAAAAAATATATATATAAAATAGTCACCACGGTCTATTAATTTGAACTAATTGTAATTATCCAAGTTATCAGTTCTTCATATGTTTAATGACTTTGAGCACTAGGGTTTACAGTGTGGTACAAAAGGTCTAGGAAGGAAACAGGTTTAGTTATTTTACACAATCTGTATATATTCAGTAAATTGTGAATTACACTCAAAGTATCAAATCCAACTATTACGTCTGATTTAATTGTTTCCATTAAACATTTTAATATGTTTATTTTTCTGTTTATGTTTTGCTGGCGAAATACATTTTAGGCTCGGTCTTGTTAATTTGTTTTAAAACCCAATTCTGCGAATTCCCCCAAGCAGCTAAACCGGTTTGATTACTTCACACCTACAGTACAGTGTGAATGAAAGGTGAGATGGGGATTACAGTAACTGTGGGTGCGCTTCACCTCGGAGCTCGCTATCGCGTTGTATTCAAAGAATAGACTAAAAAAAATCATGTTTGCTTCAGTATTGGAAACAATATTGTATTAGGCCAACTTTATTAAAGATTATACACTTTTGTATTCTTTGTTCACACATGCGGGCATCTTTAACTTTGAACAGAAAATAATAGTGGGCTGGTAGGCACGTTGTAACGCTTGGATTTAGCAAACCGCTTGGTTACAAAAAAACGGATTCGGGAATCTAAACTGGGGCTCGAAAACAACACTTCCGGTATTGCGCAACCGCAGCTGGACAAAACACGACGCGACACAAAACAATTATAATAAATTAAACCAAGTGTATTAAACAAGACAGACAGATAAATAAACAAACACGGTGCACCACAAACCAATATATACACAATATATACCACTATAATACAAATAGAAAAAAGTGTGTGCGCGATGTATGCGGGTGTGCGTGTGTGTGTATGATTGTCCAGTGTCTGAAATATGGCAAATTGGGGTGAAATGGTGAGTTGGAGAGATGGTTCGATCTCACCAGAAAACGATGGTAGGTCCGGGAGATCGAGAAACGGAATGAGTTGGGTACTGAATGAAATTATCGGTATATAATCCACAAACAGTCGCTCAGCTTCAAAAAACATGCAGCGCGCTGTCATCATATCTCCGTGCCGGCTACCTTGCCGGCTCCGGCTTTATGCCGGATCATGTGACCCACGTCACTTCCGGGGTCCCTTGCGCCGCGATCGCGCATGCGCGGGAACTTGCCCGGTGACCAAACCACTGTCCATGGGGAAAAAGAAATCGCCAGGGCACGTCTTCGGCCACAGGTGAGCAGCATTAGCTCCACAACCAATTCCCTGTTGTTGAAGGTGTCCCTGTTGTGTGGCTGTGCTACAACGTTTTTTTTCATATAACTTAAACGGCTAAAGGAAGTTAAATATACACAATAAATAAATAATTGCGTTTGCTTTACATTTGAGCACTCATGTGTAAATAGCTTTTTTCATTGCATATATACTACCATATCATATATTTGTGTCTAATACTGTTTTATTCATATTTTAAAGTGTAACCTACGTATCCTACAGTATAAACATATTTTACTACTTCAGCAGTGAATGAGAAATTTGGTCGGTCTGGCTTTTAGATAAAGTTCTTATTTGATACAATTTTATAATTTAATTAATTATCTTATTATAAACATGATTATTGTTCTCTATATTCTTGTTGAGTATAGTCCTTCATGTCTGCATTTTTCGTACGCATTTATCATCCTTTTGATCAAAACGGTGCCCTTTGTTAAGGCTTTTTGTTTATTTTAAGATTCTCCACAAAAATTTCCCGGTAAACTCAGTTTTATCTAAATATTTGGAGGTAGAGGATAAATGTTTTTTTTTTTTTGTGATACGTTAAATGAATCTCTGATTCATTTGTTTGTTGAGTGTGAGAAAACTAAAAAATTCTTAACTCTTTTAAAGACCACCTCTTGAACCACCTTAATGTATCTCACTCCTTTACTATTAAAGATATAATCTTTTATTATGAGAATGTGGAAAATAAATCGCTTGAATTTGTTGTTAATTATTTTACATGCAAAATACTTTATACATAAACAGAGAATTAAAAGGAACAATTGTATTTCCATTTTTTCCTTCTAGAAATGACCTCAATTTTAAACTCTCTTAAATGAATTCAATTTTAGTATTCATAGCAAAAGCAACCCAACGTATGCCTCAGTACTAAATGCATGTTTGCAATTGAGATTTTTTTTCTTAAGCTATGAAACACATTAAAATTAGTTTAATAAAATAATTCACATTTATTACATTTTCACCCAGAGCGGGATTCGAACCAGGGTCTGGACGATTTTATTCTATTATTTAAGCCACGCCACACCAAGTAGAAAATGCTTAAATTTCATTGGCTGTCACTGAGTGTCAGCTATTCACGGCTGGCATTTTTGCGGCATTCCACGTGGTGTGGCGTTGCTTAAATAATAGCATAAAATCGTCCAAACCCTGGTTCGAATCCCGCTCTGGGTGAAAATGTAAATAAAAAATGTTTTACACTTTTTGCTTATGATCATTAAATTATAACAACTGTGAGGTGAGTGCTAATGTGTTTTATAGCTTAAGAAAAAAAACTCAATTGGAAACATGCATTTAGTACAAACCGGCGCACTGGCGGGAATCAAACCCAGGTCTTCCGCAAGGCGGGCGGATCACCTAACCACTGAGCCACACCAGTGCCCATATATTTAGAGCGCATTAACACACTAATGTTTTAGGCTAACAGATCATACATCTTTGTAATCTTTTTGCACACACGGGCGGGTGTGTTACAATAAGAATAAGAATAATAACAATAATAAATTCGGAGAAGTACTACTAATAATAATAATAATAATTCTGAATGGAGAAAGCGCAGTCAAAGAAGTACCATCATTGAAGGAGAGAAAAAACTGAAGAATAAATACATACAGTGGTTACAAAATTGGAATGGCGATCTCGCCGCGTATACCGCCGTTTAAAGGCAACAGCGGCCAAAATAAATCAGTTGCATTTCAAAGTCATTCGTAAAATGGCCGCCAGGTGGCGCAAAGTGACATTTTCATTCATCGCAGTAAATACAACAGTGATGGTAATTTCCACAACAAACATGACAAATCTGAACCAGAGCTATTAATGTGTACTGTACAATAATGAGTAAAAAGAAAAATTATAGTAGATTTATTAACTGAAATAAATGACCATATTTTTCAAGAGAATTTTCAAGCCCCACTCATCAAACAAAATTATAACGAAATCGGCCAAGTTTACTATTTATTTAAATATAAATTTATAAACCAATAAGATCAAATAACACCAAGTTATTATTATAACAGGCTTACTTCGTTACTTATCCAGCGCTTGCTTTATTAACCTTGCCTTATTTAACGTTACTTGGGTGCATTGTCTTTAAGTGCCCGCTTGGTGTAGCGGTTAGAGCCCACGGTCAGTGTTATATAAAGCGCCGGTTCGAATCCCGAGGGATGATGTTTTAAATTTTTTTATTTTAATTATAGCAAAATTAAAATAAAAAAAATTTGTTGCATTTTGATTTTGCTTCAGTATACTATAGAAAAAACAGCAAACTCGCACGCAACCAGTTTGTATTCTTTAAATTTAGGGGAGTGACGGATCGGTCTGCTGCTGCTGCGTGTGTGTGTGTGTGTCATTATACTGATGAAAAGTGGTGGCCATTTTGATTTACGACAGCTGTTTACGGCAGTGTAGTCCAGTGCGGGAGATGCATTGTGGGTAATGAGGTCCGGTGTTACATCTGTTACATTTTTGATAACAATAATTTTTTTTCAGCCTGTCACGGCGTGTGCCCAATTCATCTTTTTTTATCCTTGGCTGGCAAGCTCTCCGGTTTGCACCCCGCGCTATAAAATACTCGGGGTTTGTTGGTTTACAGGGGATTTTTACTACCCGGTGTGATTGCGATGCCCGCGCAACAACGCGGAAGTGCGGCATTTCTAAACAAGATCAAATGACACCAAGTTTAAAACAGATAAAATACACGTGCAAATAGTATAATTGTATAACAGGCTTACTTCATTACTTATTTAACGCTTGCTTTCAAAGAAGTCGAGTGGCTTATTAACATCACGGAGGTGTGTTGTCTCTTAGTGCCTGGTTGGCGTAGCGGCTAGAGCGCTCGGTCAGGGATTTACAAAGTGTCGGTTCGAATCCTGGATGATGCTTTTTTAAAAAAATTGTTCTATTTTAATTTTGCTCAGCAAACAAACAGCAAACAAAAAAAATTATTATTCAGAGCACGATATACAACCGTAATGAGTCCCGTAACCGGCTTATACAGCTGGCATGTGACCAACGTATTTAACCGTGATGAGTCCATAAAATCAGTAGCAGCTAATAATTACTAATTACTTTAGTTAATGCTGCTACTGATTTTATTCCAGCTTACCTGTTCAGGTTGATTGCGATTCTTTTTAAAATATTGTCTCAGTTTTATACGTATGTTGTTCGTCTTGATGTTTGTCTTCTTTTCACTTGGCAACACTCAAATGCAAATTATTCACCGTGAATCAGCTGTTCTCACCTATACATTCAGAGAAACTGAATGAGCTGAAATGAGCCTTTGTTTCACGACCGCGACACCCCTCTCTCTCACGCACATACAGTACAGAGTAGACCAAATCATTACAGTACATACTTTATCCAACGAACATGAAAAATATCCACATAATGATGAGTTAAGAAGCATTGCTTAATTCTCGTTTAGACAGACTGTTTGTATCTGATTATTGGTATTATTAAAGAACAGCAGCACAAACAACAACACAAGGGCTTGTACAGCAAGACACATTTTTATTATTTTGCAAAGAGTTAAATTTGTAACATTAAAAGGCATCCGAATTTAAATATATAAATTACTAGAAACAAATTGAGCACACTATCAGAATAAAAAATATAACAAATCAAATGTTTTTTACACATACACAAGGAGGATAATGATACCGAGTTTATATTAAAATAACAAATATTGTAATATTGTTTTTGTGTTATTATAAATAATGAAATGCAGTAGGCTGTTATGGTCATCATAATTTTCTTTAATAAATAAGAGAAAACATTGTAACAACATATTTACATCCCAGTAGCACACCCGTTGCGCTCTACCACCATCGGCAAAACCTTCTGAAGATGATCAATATATTTATTGCACGAAATTAAGGTCAAGCGGTCTCTCCAGAAAGTCACAATGGCTTGAATAAGCTCATCTTTGTTCCGTGGTTTGGCCTCACGTCTAACGAACTCCTTCAGCGCATGCCAAACCATCTCGATCGGGTTGAGATCAGGAGACCTGCATGTAAGGAATACAGGTTAGAGAAAATTGTCATGTGCACATTTCATAATCCAGTTCATCTAATGGAACGGAATGTAAGAAACATACTCGGCTGGTGTTTTCACCCAGTTGATCCCC
Source organism: Channallabes apus (assembly GCA_030522415.1). Lineage (NCBI taxonomy): Eukaryota > Metazoa > Chordata > Actinopteri > Siluriformes > Clariidae > Channallabes > Channallabes apus. The sequence continues at coordinate 3,028,902 of CM060110.1, forward strand.
GCCTCAGCAATACAATGTCTCGCCGCTGTATGTTTTGGGTCATTGTCTATTAAAAGAAACGTTTTTAACACATAGAATATTTAGAAACCTTAAAGCTATTTTTGCTAGCATAAATTACAAAATATCACATGCTTGTTATTTTTTACCTTGGAAGAAGCGATGAGGTCCTTTAAAGTCTTGTTGAATGTATGGCGCCAACGAAGATTTTATTATGCTTTCTTCGTAATAAAGCCGATCCATAATTCCTGTAAATTTTAAAGTCATGTTCAGTCATATTAATCAATTTTTCCGCTATTCTATTTTGTTAAGTAGAAACGTGCTCTACAATATATAGAACTAACCTTCAAAGACAACTATTGGTCCTGGTCCCTGACGGGATATGGTCCCCCAAACATGAACTTTTATGGGATGTTTGGCCTTAGGTTTCTCTACGTGCCGACCCCTTTTTCTGTAGCACATCAATGCAAAGCATTCCAAAGCCACAGTTGTTTCGTCAGCAAAGATTACATTGTCAAAGGTCTCTTTGACAGCCATCCACTGTTGAGCTTGGCTAAGACGCAAGGCCTTGTTGGCGTCCCGAATCATAGGGCTGGTTCTAAAAGAGAGAAAAAAAACACAAAAAAATAATTAATTAACAAGTCTCTCTCTCTCTCTCTCTCTCTATGTGTGTGTGTGTGTGTGTGTGTGTGTGTGCGTGCGTGTGTGTGTGTCAAAGGTAAATATAAATGAATAGTCGCTAAAATTATCATAGTCGCTTACCGGGCTTTGCCATAGTTCCATTTAAGTTTCTTTATGGATGTTCTAATGGTGTTAAGTGATAGTTTACACTGCAGTCGAGTCTGAAGCTCGTCTTGAATCTGTTTAGCAGACCGTTCATCATTCTCTTGCAGCATTTCTTCAATGCACTGAAGTACAGGACTATACAAATAAAAAGTACATTTTATTCGATGTTAGATTAATGTAAAAAATTTATTTTATACAAAACAATTAATAACATACCACAATTAGTAACATACCTGGTCACTTTCAATGCATTTGGTGGTTTAGTTGCCGGAATCAGGCCACGAGAACGACAATGCCGTCTGATTGTGTTGTCGGAGACACGAACACCTGACAGTTCCAAGAATGTCCTGATACTAGTGATGACGTGTCCTGCTATCCATAGAGACCTGATTTTCATGCTCATCTCAGGGGAAATCTTCGTCATGGTCGATAGTGCGGCAGAAAGCGTGAGTTCAAAAAAATTATGGACTAGCATTTAAAAAGAGACCACGCAGCAGTTAAACCAATGCCTGTGGGTGGGACGGGGGACAGGACCCACCCACTTTTTAGGACCAGTGATACAGTATTGGATCCAGTCACTTTTCAAATTCTAAAATTACAATTCAGCAAGAAAGTTCACATTTTAACTTTCTTTATCTTTTTTTTCTATGATTAATACTTATTTGTGGTGATTTATGTTCTGTACATCTTTTCAAATTGAGATCTCATTTGTAAGTTGCTGCTGGTGTAAAACAGTGTTTTTTATTAAATATAAAATACAAATCTCCGTTTTATCCCCTTTGTCTTATGTCTTATCAAATAAAATTTGTTGTCCCAACCCTATTAATTCATCTTAACAGTATTAAATAGGTTGGACGCAGCTGTAGTACACTGTAAAAAATAAATCCTGAAAATAGTTGTTGGAAAAAAGAAATATATGTTGGGCTAATATAAATTTCATTACTCAACTACGAAAGTTTCATCAAGGCAACATTGGAACATTTAATTGACACAACATTATATTTCAATTTGAGGTAATCAGCACAGCAAAAACAAAATAGTTTATACAACTTAAATTGAGCCAACTAAAAATTTTAGATGCAACAGGTCACTAGAAATTTTTTAGTTGGAGTAGCAAGAATTTTTTTACAGTGTAAGTGAGTTAAATGAACATAATACAATTAATTTGACTGAACCTACTGTAAGAACATTAAGTTGGGCCAACATAATTGCTTAATGCTATTAAGTTCTTATATTATATATAAGAACTTATACTATCTTATATTTATATTAAGTATAAATTCTTTCCATGATTCAATTATGTTCTTTCAACAAGTAATTTTTGGGAGTGTATATGCAATCTATTGCTTATTCCAGTTTTATTTTATTTCATATATTACCTTCTTCTCTGCTTTTCTTCTTCCTCCTCCTCCTTTTTTGGATGGGTGTTAACAATATGGCGATTACACCCTGGCAGAATGCATGGGGAGTAAAACGAACTATAAATGGGTGTTAATATTAGGGCGATTAAACCCTGGCAGAATGAATGGGGATTAAAACACACTATAAATTGTGTGATTACTAGGGCGATTACAACGAAGAATAGATTATCAAGTATGGATTAATGCTTAACAGTCGCGCAATTACGTAGTTTGTAAATGACCATTAAACCCCCAAGCACAGAAGTGGGATGTCATCTTTACCTCCAGCCATAGAGGGCAGTGTTGCCATAAATGACTTGCAAAAGTTTACAAGGAAGACCTTTTATTTTGAGATAATGTATAAGAGAAACTCTTTAATGGTTGTGTTTTGTTTCTTCCTTGATATTAACTCTAATATGGACACTTTATTCTGATTTGTTATACATTTGTGTTTGAGTTCTATATCACAGACTTTTATTTTGAAGTTCATAAAGGGAAGTGCAGTGGCGCTGTTTGTGAATGCGCACTTTATATGTAATTTACACGTGATAAGCGTCTGGCTGGTGTGCACAAAGGAGCATACGTTAACGTGTTTGATTTAAGGCTTTCTTCTACCTCTCAGCACCTGGCTGATAAAGGGCACAAGGTACAGTTTGTGGCTGTTATATTGTTTACAGTAGTTCATGGTTAATTTAGTGTAATTTATGGTTTTTAATTGCACTCTAAAGAAGAGGTTGTCAATGTTTAAAATATAGGAATATAATTATTTTGTTTTTGTTGTTGCAAATGCTTTATATTTAAAAATACATTCAGTGTTGAAGTAAGTCTAATTAAAATATTGTAAGGCAAGGATATAATTTAATGTATATTAAAAAGGGATAAGTCATTCAGTTTATGGTAAATATGGATATATTATTGTATATGTTTATTGATAATTCATACCATTTACAGGCAATGTCTATTGTTTGTTTGTTTGTTTTTTATTTATTTATTCAGCTCTTACGGTGTTTTGGATATTAAAACCCCTTTTTAAACATCAGTTAGAGAGTAAAGTGCTTATGTTCAGCCGGGAATGCTACAGTAAGAGCTTCACCTTACTCTGGAGAGTAAGCGCTTTACATAGAAAACAAACAGCTTCACATCATTAGTCCTGTCATACATCTGAAAGTTGTTTAATGAGCATCAAAGGTCTTGCTGTCATAATTTAAGTCTGTAGTACTCCTGTAAAGAAAATGGACGCTTCTGAGCATAAAGATCCCGACCAGCAGTTGGAGGCCCCTCACAATGGGAAGGAAGAGGAGGAGCTTCGTGTTTCTGGTCGGCAACGGAAACCTACGGAAAAGATGCGTGCATATAAGAAGGAGGAGGCCCTAAAAAGGGAGAGAAGATTGATTCAGTTGTATGAACAATGGAAGGACCTAGCTCGCAGCACAAGAGAGGAGCTAAAATCAGATGTTAGTGAGAGTCAACTGGTAACGCTTATTAATACACTGGAGAAGGGAAGGGATGATGTTATGCACATGTATATGGAAATCAGAGATTACATTGCTCCATCCAGTGACACTAGACGCAGAGTTGATACCTGTGAAGCTGTAACTAAGGATATTTCAAAGATAATTTTTGACAGAATTGCATGCCTTGAGGACTTTGAACGAGAAAATGTCAAACACAGCCTTCGTGAGCTACTCCACCATGATTACGCTCGCTCTGTGTATGGATCCATGGTATCGCGCCCCACGTCATCAAGGTCTACAGATACGTCCATTGCAGCTAAGCGAGCACATGCAGCAGCTGAATTAGCAGCCAAAGAAGCAGAATACTCAATGATACAAGAGATAGAAGCTAGGAAATGTGAACTGGAACAGCTAAAGGCAGAGAAGGATGTAAAGGCAGCTAGAGCCAGACTGCAGGCCTATGATCAAGAAATAGCTCAGGAAGCCAGCATTCATTCTTCAGACTCGAATAGAGGGGAACAGCAGGATGTAAGAGGTATACTGCAGCAGCATGTGGTTCCGAGTCCCATTCAACATCCTACTGACAACACAGCGACATCCTCATCTCTAAAAACTGATATATCTCATCTTGCTCAAGCTGTACAAGATAGTATATCTCTGAACAGGCTGCCTACAACAGAACCACCTGTTTTCAGTGGTGACCCTATCCAGTTCATTGAGTGGAAGGCTGCCTTTGTATCACTTATTGATGGAAAGGCCATTTCTTCTGCTGACAAGCTGCACTATTTAAAAAGGTATGTTGGCGGGCCAGCTCGTAAGTCTCTTGATGGCATCTTCTATAGAAATGATGATGAGGCTTATAAAGATGCATGGAGCAAGCTGAACCAAAGATATGGGCAGCCATTCGTCATACAGAAGGCATTTAGAGAAAAACTGTCCAAATGGCCCAAGATTCAGCCTAAGGATTCTGAAGGTTTCAGAGAATTCTCTGACTTCTTAAATGCATGTCATCAAGCTATGCCACATGTTAAAGGACTTGAAATACTGAATGACTGCGATGAGAACCAAAAACTTGTATACAAATTACCAGATTGGGCAGCGTCGCGGTGGAACCGCCAGGTCACGCAGACACTGATTGAGACTCGTGACTTTCCTAAGTTTAAAGATTTTGTAGCCTTCATGTCTATGGAAGCAGAGATTGCATGTAATCCGGTCACATCTTTTAGTGCTCTTCATGCCTCTGACCCGACTTCAGAAAAACGGATCCTTAAGGACAGTAAAAGGAACCGAGCTAACGTCTTTCACATTCAAGCAGATATGGAAAATAAACAAAATGATGAGAATGAGCAAAGACACACTAAAGCGATTTTTAAAATGTGTTTCTTCTGCAAAGATAGCAAACATAAGATTTACAACTGTCCTAAATTTGTGGCAAAATCTTTAGAAGAGAAACGGAAATATGTGAAGGAGAACAAACTCTGCTATGGGTGCATGAAACCAGGCCACAGTGCAAAAGACTGCCGTTACCGTCTATCCTGTGACACCTGTAGGGGTAGACACCCAACATGCCTGCATGATGAAAATTACACAAGGAAAGTCAACTCTATGCCAGTCTCGAACCAAGGTAACACAGAGACCGCTACTTCTACATCTCTCAAAATTACAAACAATGAGCAGTCCATCAATACTTCAATGATAGTACCAGTGTGGGTTTCGACCGATCGGAATCCAGGCTCCGAAACACTTGTTTATGCTCTGCTTGATACCCAAAGCGATACTGTGTTTGTCGACCGAGAGCTAAGCAACAAGTTACAAGCTGACTCTTGTCCTGTGAAACTGAAGTTGACAACCATGACTGGAAAGGATGTTGTCATTCCAAGTGAAAGGGTAACAGGGCTCAAAGTAAGAGGCTACAGCTCTCCTGTTGTTCTCAATCTGCCTCCTGCCTACACTAAGGACTCCATTCCTGTGAACCATACTCATATCCCTACCTGTGACACAGCACGAAACTGGACACATCTCTCTACAATAGTGGACAAAATTCCACCTCTGCAAGAATGTGAGGTTGGTCTCCTGATAGGCTACAGCTGTCCAAGGGCTTTGGCACCAAAGCAGGTGATTTTGGGAGGAGATGATGAACCTTATGCAGTCCATACAGATCTTGGATGGAGCATTGTTGGTCGTCAGTCTTCACATCATGAATCTCAAAGCTTCAACACCATTTGTCATAGAGTTAGCATTAAAGAACTCCCCTCAGTGACTCCAGCAGATGTTATCAAAGTATTGGAATCTGACTTCAAAGATGCTGGTGAAGATGATAGAACTGTGTCACAAGATGACATCCTTTTCTTGACTAAACTGCAGCAGTCCATAAGGAAGAACAACCACGGGCATTACGAGATGCCTCTTCCCTTCAAAGAGAGACCTCACTTGCTTAACAATAAACAGCTTGCCATTGTAAGGCTCAATCATCTTAAAAGGAAATTGCTGAAAGATGAAAGGTACAAGGAACACTATGTGGCATTTATGGAAGAGGTCATTAAGAGAGGTGATGCAGAAGAAGTGCATGATGAAGGAAAGGTGGGAGAAATGTGGTACATCCCCCATCATGGGGTGTATCATTCCAAGAAGCCGGACAAGCTCCGCATTGTCTTCGACTGCTCAGCTAAGTACCAGGGAACCAGTCTTAACGACCACTTGCTTCAAGGCCCAGATTTAATTAATAATCTGACTGGCGTCCTTGTAAGATTCAGACAACATCCTGTGGCCCTCATGTGCGATGTTGAAAAGATGTTCCACCAATTTCATGTGGAAGAAGCAGATCGAAACTATCTACGTTTTCTCTGGTGGAAAAACGGAGACTTAGCTTCAAACCCACAAGAATACCGCATGAAGGTCCATCTTTTTGGTGCAACTTCATCACCAGGATGTGCCAACTATGGTCTGAAACATCTCGCTAAGGAGAATGAATGTATGTATCCTCTTGGTGCAAAATTCATCACAACCGATTTCTATGTAGATGATGGTGTCACCAGTGTAGCCAGCACAGAGGAAGCTGTTCAGTTAGCAAGGGAGGCTCGACAATTGTGTGCCTCAGGTGGTCTTAGACTGCACAAATTTGTCTCAAATGACAGAGTTGTCCTGGATAGCATTCCTATGTCTGAACGGGCTATTGACGTCAATTCACTGGACCTCAACTTCGACGGCACACCTTTAGAGAGAGCTTTAGGCATCCATTGGCATGTTGATTTTGACAGATTCAGATTTTCTGTTGACCTCAAAACCCAACCAGCAACACGCCGTGGCATATTATCGACAGTTGCATCCCTGTATGATCCTCTGGGCTTTATTGCTCCTTTTCTGCTCATTGGAAAATTAGTGCTTCAGGAAATGTGCAGACATGGAACAGGCTGGGATGACCCCCTTCCTAGAGAATTGCAGCCAAGGTGGGAGCATTGGAAGGCTGATCTTTTGAAGTTGGAAAGGATCAATATACCCCGCTGCTATGTACCTGCCAACTTTGGAAGGGTGAGCAAAAGAGAACTGCATCACTTTTCCGATGCCAGCAATAGGGGATATGGCCAGTGTTCCTATTTAAGACTCACAAACGAAGAAGGAAACATTCATTGTGCCTTGGTCATAGGTAAATCCAGAGTCGCTCCCATTAAGGTCCAGACTATCCCTAGGCTTGAACTAACAGCTGCTGTCATCTCAGTTGCCATGAGCAATATGCTTAAACAGGAGCTGGAGTATGCAGACGTACAAAATTACTTTTGGACTGACTCACAAGTGGTTTTAGGATACATCAATAATGAAGCACGTCGATTTCACACATTCGTGGCGAACAGAGTGCAGAAGATACATCTCAGCACTACTCCTCAACAGTGGAGATATGTTCCCACTAATGAAAATCCTGCTGACCATGCGTCAAGAGGTTTAAACGTTGATGAGATTCTTAAAACCAATTGGTTGACAGGGCCGAGTTTCTTATGGAAAAAGGATATACCTCCTGTCGCAGATATTGACAAGGTACTAAAGGTTGGAGATCCTGAAGTGAGACAGGCTCAGGTTCTGAGTGCAGAAACGACAGATATCAGCCTCTCAGACCGCTTGTCAAAGCTGTCTTCATGGTCTAGAGCTGTCCAAGCTGTGGCTCGCCTCATTCGCCGAGCAAAAGGAAATAAGTCCAGCAGTTACAGTACAGTGGCTGAACGAGAACATGCTACATGTATCATTATTAAGGATTTACAAAGTAACACCTATGCGCAGGATATCAAGTTGTTGAGCAAAAGTGCCCAGCTGTCACCTAACAGCAAGCTGTATCATCTTGATGCCTTCCTAGATCGAGAAGGGTTACTCAAGGTGGGAGGAAGGCTTTGCAATGCACCCCTACCCAGCTCAGTCAAACACCCAGTAATCATTCCCAAAGATCACCATATAACAAAGATGATCATCTCTCAATGTCATGAGAATGTCGAGCATCAAGGGAAGGGACTCACAATGAATGAGATTCGATCACAAGGCTACTTGATTCCAGGAATCAGCAGAGCAGTGGCATCCCATATACATCACTGTGTGTCTTGTCGAAAGCTCAGGAGACCCACAGAAGAACAAAGAATGGCCGACCTACCTTCAGAACGCACTAGTCCATCCCCACCATTCACATACTGTGGTATGGACTGCTTTGGTCCCTTTATCATTAAACGGGGACGAAAGGAGCACAAGAGGTACGGTCTCCTCTTCACGTGTTTCAGCTCCAGAGCTATTCATATAGAAATGGTGGATAACGTGTCTACAGATGCCTTCATCAATAGCCTGCGCTGTTTCATTGCATTACGGGGAGCAGTACGCCAAATCAAATGCGATCAAGGCACCAACTTTGTAGGAGCCAAGAATGAGCTGACAAATGCTCTAAAGGAAATTGATGCGGATCGTTTGACAGTGTTCTTAGCTGAAAGGCAGTGCGACTTTGTCCTAAATGCACCTCATTCAAGTCATGCAGGAGGGGTATGGGAAAGGCAAATCAGGACAGTGAGGAATGTTCTTCGCTCAACTCTCTCACTCTCTTCTGACAGACTGGATGATGCATCACTGCGAACATTGTTTTATGAAGCTATGGCAATTGTAAACAGTAGACCACTCTCTGTTGACAACCTAAACGACCCCAACAGTCTGGTACCTCTCACCCCTAATAACTTGCTCACTATGAAGTCTGTTCCAACATTGCCACCAGACAGCGCTGGCACACAGCAAAGAGAAATCTGAAAGTAGGAGATATCGTCATGGAAAGGACTGATGATCTTCCCAGAAGTGAGTGGCGGCTGGCCAGAGTTACAGAGACTACAACAGATAAAGATGGGCTTGTGAGAAAAGTCAAAGTATGCTTTGGTGACCGGAATCTGGAAAGGGATGGTCGTCGTCTCAACAAGCTGTCTGTCATGGAACGCCCAGTCCAGAAGCTGATCCTGTTGCTAGAGGCCATCTAGCTGATTTTGGAAGCAAGTGTATCCTTATCATATTACTTAAATTCTAGCATCACGGTAGTATGGACACTTTTGTCCGTTTCAGAGATAAAGGTTATATTTTCTTGCTTTATTTAAAAATCATTTGTAATTTATATTCCTTAACGTCATACAAATTCCTCATGATTTGGTGGGAGTGTAAATGACCATTAAACCCCCAAGCACAGAAGTGGGATGTCATCTTTACCTCCAGCCATAGAGGGCAGTGTTGCCATAAATGACTTGCAAAAGTTTACAAGGAAGACCTTTTATTTTGAGATAATGTATAAGAGAAACTCTTTAATGGTTGTGTTTTGTTTCTTCCTTGATATTAACTCTAATATGGACACTTTATTCTGATTTGTTATACATTTGTGTTTGAGTTCTATATCACAGACTTTTATTTTGAAGTTCATAAAGGGAAGTGCAGTGGCGCTGTTTGTGAATGCGCACTTTATATGTAATTTACACGTGATAAGCGTCTGGCTGGTGTGCACAAAGGAGCATACGTTAACGTGTTTGATTTAAGGCTTTCTTCTACCTCTCAGCACCTGGCTGATAAAGGGCACAAGGTACAGTTTGTGGCTGTTATATTGTTTACAGTAGTTCATGGTTAATTTAGTGTAATTTATGGTTTTTAATTGCACTCTAAAGAAGAGGTTGTCAATGTTTAAAATATAGGAATATAATTATTTTGTTTTTGTTGTTGCAAATGCTTTATATTTAAAAATACATTCAGTGTTGAAGTAAGTCTAATTAAAATATTGTAAGGCAAGGATATAATTTAATGTATATTAAAAAGGGATAAGTCATTCAGTTTATGGTAAATATGGATATATTATTGTATATGTTTATTGATAATTCATACCATTTACAGGCAATGTCTATTGTTTGTTTGTTTGTTTTTTATTTATTTATTCAGCTCTTACGGTGTTTTGGATATTAAAACCCCTTTTTAAACATCAGTTAGAGAGTAAAGTGCTTATGTTCAGCCGGGAATGCTACATAGTTCTTGAATGTTTAAAAACCACAAAATAAACAAATAAAATGTTTTACACACATACACAAGGAGGACAACGAGTTTATATTAAAATAACAAATATTGTAATATTGTTTTTGCGTTATTATAAATAATGAAATGTGCACATTTCATAATCCAGCAGTGATGTCAGTAGAAGTATAGATACTAGGGTTCAAAAATACTTCTTTACTTCTTTTTTTGGGGATTAAAACACACTGTATGGATTAATGCTTAACAGTCGCGCACTTACAGTACAGTACGTAGTTCTTGAATGTTTAAAAAACACAATTTTAATAATTTGAAAAAAAAAACCCGTTTTTTGATTACCGATCAGGTAATAGCCCAATTAACATTTTTGTATTGTGAAATATTTTTATACTACTGTGTGGTTTTAAAACTTAATTTCCACTTTATACACGTAATTAGTCTCACGCTATGATCATTCATTTATGTGCTTCAACGTTCATTTTAAAAGAATCATACATTGCCAACAGTGGCGGTTTTAGGGTAGGGCGATTTTTTATGCTGCATAAATACTGCATAAATATTATTGAGTACAACAAAATCTCTGCACAACACAAATGTAAGACAGTATACAGTTTCAGTGCCAGACGAAGTGCGACCCCCCGGTTGTACTGCATACTGTACATGTTACTTACAGTACATTAGTCTGACTTTCTCGCCTTTGATTCACACATTTGCAACTCCACCCACATTCCACTGCCTTGGCATATAAAGATGATACATGCCATCTACAGTTACTTTATTTAGGACTTACTTCGCAAGGTGACTGCTCCGTAAGTTTAAAATGGAAATCGGATCATTTTACAGCAGCAGCAGGCTGAGAAGCACTAAGAAGGTAAGTAACAACTAATAACTTTTTTGCTATATTCTATCATCCTAGTTCTATATTTTTTCAATGTTTTAATCTCTGCACTGTGTTTGATAGGAATCTTTGGAAAACAGACCTCCGCGCCCTCAACCGTTAACAGAAAGGAGGGCAAAAGCTCCCGCTGCTGCCAAAAAGAAGCGTTTGGTGCAGAAAAAAGTGGTAAGATGCTTTATGATTATACATTATATGCATTTAATAAATATTACAAAAGCTACATTAAATTGCGAGTGTGAACCTGAGGTTTTCAGTTGTCCAGTTACTGTTACTATTGAGACAATTAATTATTTTTATGATACTTTATCCTAATATCAGGAGCATGAGAAGTGTGGCGGAGAGATTGAGGGGCTCAAGCAGCAGCTGCGTGTCTGCAATGCTGAGCTGGAAGCCCTTCGGAGTGAAAAAGCGGTAAGATGCTTTATGATTATCTATGCATTTTATAAATATTACAAACGCTACATTAAATTGCGAGTGTGAAACTGGGAAAAATTAGGTTTTCAGTTGTCCAGTTACTGTTACTATTGAGACAATTAATTATTTTTATGAATGATTTTTATGAATTATTAATTATTTTTATCCTAATATCAGGAGCAGGAGAAGTGTGGCGGAGAGATTGAGGCGCTCAAGCAGCAGCTGCGTGCTGAGATGGAAGACCTTCGGAGTCAATTGCAAGTCTGCAAAGAGGCACACGCAGGTGCACTTAGTACACGGTTGAACTGTGCACACACCCCAACCCCAGACTTTCTAACACCGACCAGGAGTACTGCAGAAACGATGTCTCCAGCCACAGCGTACATTGCAGGCGACCACCCAGAACTTCCTTTTACTCCTCCCACTACGGAGCTTCTTGAGTCGCTGATGATTCAGTGACAAGGGCGTCCAGATCGGCTTGGTTGCTTGTTGTTCCGCAATGTGGTGCCGCAGGAGATCTATGCAAACTGGGCGTCCACAACAAACTGGGATGGTTCCAGAGGCAAACGTGGACTGCCAGTAAACGTGAGATATTTTTTGATGAGGACAGTGGCCCAGAAGTTTCCCACCATGACTAGCAGTGACAGCAAGCGGATCAAGGACCGAATAAATGAATTTTTATGCTCACCGAGGGTCACTGTCTCAAGTAGACGTTTAAACTACTAAAAGTTTACATTTGATTTGTTATATTTTTTATTCTGATAGTGTGCTCAATTTGTTTCTAGTAATTTATATATTTAAATTCGGATGCCTTTTAATGTTACAAATTTAACTCTTTGCAAAATAATAAAAATGTGTCTTGCTGTACAAGCCCTTGTGTTGTTGTTTGTGCTGCTGTTCTTTAATAATACCAATAATCAGATACAAACAGTCTGTCTAAACGAGAATTAAGCAATGCTTCTTAACTCATCATTATGTGGATATTTTTCATGTTCGTTGGATAAAGTATGTACTGTAATGATTTGGTCTACTCTGTACTGTATGTGCGTGAGAGAGAGGGGTGTCGCGGTCGTGAAACAAAGGCTCATTTCAGCTCATTCAGTTTCTCTGAATGGATAGGTGAGAACAGCTGATTCACGGTGAATAATTTGCATTTGAGTGTTGCCAAGTGAAAAGAAGACAAACATCAAGACGAACAACATACGTATAAAACTGAGACAATATTTTAAAAAGAATCGCAATCAACCTGAACAGGTAAACTGGAATAAAATCAGTAGCAGCATTAACTAAAGTAATTAGTAATTATTAGCTGCTACTGATTTTATGGACTCATCACGGTTAAATACGTTGGTCACATGCCAGCTGTATAAGCCGGTTACGGGATTCATTACGGTTGTATATCGTGCTCTGAATAATAATTTTTTTTGTTTGCTGTTTGGGATTGCCACCTTATTGTGGTCAGGGGATTTGCGTGCCTCAGTGCTTGGATGTTTACCGAGGGCTCAAGGGAGGTGTGTCTGTGTGTGTGTGTCTGTGTGTGTGTGCGCCTGTCCTTTTTTCAGTGGATTTTTCCGCTACCGCAGATCAGTTTATCAACTTGTAATATATAAATTTTAGGAATATATTAACATGTGGAGACATCATTATATGTTGAATGGAACTTGTAAGCCTTTGAATGGTGTTAAAAATACTTGCAAAACAAGTATTGCAGCCATACATTGGAGGGAACTTCTGAGGTGGTCAGTGATTGATGGCACGGTCGGTCGGAGGGGGTTGTGATCACACCTATAGATCTTTTGTTCTAGGCTATCGGTCAAATATCTCTCCACTTGGAAGCAAAAACATGCAAGGGATTTCAGCATCTCGACGCACATACTAAGCTGTTTATAAAGTAGACACTGTTTTTTTTTTTTCATTTTGTAATCTTTCCCGTGTTTACCGTGTACTGTACAATGTATATTCATTTTTTAATGAATTACTGTAAATAAACTACACATTCCGTTGATTTACCAGAAATGACTTTTCTGTTTTTTGTGTGTGCTAAACTAAACTTCAGGGTCAAAGTAATAGCGATTTTATTTGAAAAGTATTATATATTTACAATGCTGATAAGTTCAAGCTTAGATTCATATATAAACTGCTTCAAAGTCTTTCCACCCCGTGACAGCTGAAATCCGACAGACGCAGGGCTCAAGGGAGGTGTGTCTGTGTGTGTGTGTGCGCGCGCGTGTGTATGTGTGTGTGTGTGTGTGTGTGTGTGCGCTGCAGCCTGTCATTTTCAGCGGATTTTTCCGCTACCGCAGATCAGTTTATCAACTTGTAATATATACATTTTAGGAATATATTAACATGTGCAGACATTTAAGGGTGCGCTGCCCTCTCTTGCCCCTGCGTAGAGCCCACACACACACACACACACACACACACACACATCTATCTATCTATCTATTATATAAATACACATTTGGAATCTGCATCTACATTTTCTGTTACAAGTATAGAATTAGGTTCAGCTGAGACTCATGATCAATGGTGTTAGGGTACTTATGTAGTGATAATTAGTTTCAGCCAAATCATTAAAACTAACAATGGACTATGACACTCTTGTTTTACACACATTGTTTTAGCGATAGTTTCACGGAAGAGTTCAGAACTAATCTAACCAAACCAAGAAAAAAACAAACATCCGAAGCTTCAAATAGAATGAACGAACTAATGAAATTGATATATATGTAATTGATATACTGTATATACAGACATGTGTGTGTCATTTTAATTCAAATGAACATTTTAATGCTTTCTGATACACTTATCAACTTATCGACATACACTTATCAACACAAACTCTCCGTGCACGCACACACACAATCTCTAAAAAATTAATATTAATAACATACATATACAAATAAACAAAAATATAAACGTCTATATTGAAGTCTACGGTGAACGCAGAGTCGGCTAAGCACACGTGATGACGCGCGCGCCCTCACCTCTGTTACGGCTGCCTACAGTATTTGGCCAAAAGAATTATAATAATTGAACGATATGCCTGGTCCTGGAAAGAGACATCAACAGTCCGGCGCTGAGAAACGAAAGAACCGAAAGAAAAAAAAGCCTAAGATGAAGCCCGTGCATCAATTCCAGAAATAAAACTTTACTTTATTCTGTCGACGTTAATACACTCTAAAAAATAAAACTGTGCTGTACTCAATTTTTTTGGTGAAACATTTTTACACTTAAAAATATCAATATCAATCTAAAAATTTAAAAAATCATGTAAAACATACTTCATGAATGAAGTACAAGTCAGTAAAAAAAATAAGTAGACCTGAATAACTTTTTGTAGTAGGTTACAAAATAATTGAGTAGATATGATTGAAATGGAAGGTAGAAGAAACTGAAAATTTCACTATTATTTAACAAACAAATGTGCTACATTTACTTGTTTTAAATAAATTTAATTCATACTGGTCTATCACAGAATTAACATCTTACACTATTTTTTTTAATACTGTATATTTAGCTTTTAATCAAGTTTTTTTATTTTATTTAGGTCAATGTATCTAATGACATATCTAATTATAAACAAAGACACAATACACACATTACCATTTTAATTAAACATTTATTTGCCAAATTTGACAAGACATGACGTCTAAACTCAATCTGGTTTACTTTGCAAATGACATGTAACATGATCATAAACAATGAGCTGAATTGATCTCATTATTAAACAGTCTGACAAACAATACTTCTGTCACAAGTATTATACAGTTAATATGTGGAAAGTAGACTTTTGTATTAGAATCGAATCACAGTCACATTTTACATCTGAAAGACTGCAGACCTTCACACTTCAGTTTCCTTCAAACTGTGGAAAGTTGTATGGACAAATGTGTGTGCAGACATTCCCAGGTCTTAAAGAAGCAATGACAGTCTAAATGAAGACAGGACACTGAATATCATTGATCAACAGTACCATGCTTCACTCCATAATGATCGAAATTCCTTTTGTTGATGCGACAAATGTGCAGAGCTTACACCGCCATCCCATAAGCTGGCACCTAAAAAAGGAATTATAGTATACAAGTAAGTACAAGTGTGACTGTTACTATATGCATCATCACACTGATCTATAAGTGGTGTTCAAGTCAAAGCGGGACTTGTGATGAAAATTCTCTGAAACGAAGACGTAAAACTGATTTGATTTTACAGAGACCATTGCTGGTAAAATTCCGGTGAACATTTCAGTGGAATGCTTTTACAAAAAACAGACTGCTTTGATCACCAAATGCGTTTTGCTCTTGCAGAACAATGCACAACCTCATATATAGAGACAGAAATATAGAGAGAAATAAAGGGAGCTTTTACTCTAATAAGTGTGTTCTGTTATTCTGCACAATTAAAATTCCTGCTTTGACTTGAATGTCCCTTGTACATGTCTTTGTCCCTTGTATAAAAATGATACAAGAACTTTATTTACGCATTACTATCAACTATATAATTTTTTTACTTTAGTTACTGGAAAATCTTGTATATTCTAGTGGATTCAATATATTCTGGATTAAAAATAGGTAAAGTGAAATATTTCCAGCCTTGTTTCAATTTCTATCTTGGATTCAATGGTTACACATTTAATACTTCTGAAACATTTAAAAAGTTGACATTTACCTCCAGTTTTATCTCCATTCAACTTCTCTTCTTTAGTGGTGTTGGTGCTGTGAAAGAGATATTGAAAATATATAACGTTTCACGAAAATGATTTAAAAATCAGTTTTAGTTTTTTTTTTTACTTACATATTACAACATACATAACATATTTCACTTCAATATTTTAATTTTATATTATTTCTCCCAATTATAATTCTGAGAGAAATGTTGTAGGCCTACTTTTACTTCATTTATTTCATCAACTGCCATTTTAATAATGTTTAAGTACACGGTTATGTTTGTGAAGTACTTGTAGTACTTTTGTACTTCAAATACATTAGAAGTTTAGAATGGCATGTGCTTATGACTTTAACTTGAGTAAAAGGTTTGAAGTTCTATTGTTTTAAACAAAGCTATACACCATTATACTGCTAATCAAACTGCCTGTCTGTAGTGCTGTACATCATGAGACTGGAGCTGTGCTGGACTCAGAGCTGTTGCTCTCCCGGTGTGTAAACAGTGCCAGAGTCCGGACACTGCACCTCATTTCTGCTGTTTAAATCTGCTTTGTCCTGCGTTTCCTCCTTAAAGTGTCGGAGTGACCCGAGCAGACTCGCGGTTCAGTGTGTGAGGTGGACCCGGTACACACGCGGTAATTATTTCAACACGCTAGTTTTATATCATCGCCACAGTGACGGTTGGCTGCGCAAAATCACCGCATTCGGCGGGAGAAATTCAAATATTGCGGCACAACCGCGGCCGGTTACACCGAGAAACCCGGACATGCACGCGCACGCGGCTCGGTGTTAAATCTCTCCTTTTACACCAGATTTTAAGTGTCTGTATTAACGCCGCTTTACCTGAGCAGTTCGGTGGTTGGAACAAACAAGTAAAATGACACTGAACACCAGGACTGACCTGTTGCTAGCTATCGTTAGCTATGTAGCTCGGCTGTGACAGGATTCAGAACAGTAACTGACACACTATAAAGTTGTGTATACAGACAGACAGAGGCATTATTTCAGTAACTTGTGTTAGCTGTTTACTCACCAGGATTTATAAGGAATGTTCCAGGAGCTTCATGTCCATCCTCACAGCCTTCTGCTCTCTGACGTTACACCAGATTTCCCATGAGCACTTGCGCAGGGCAATTTACTAAATTATTTAAGTTTTTCTTGTTAAACATAAAGAATATTGAGTTGGAATGAGTGATAATTGTAGTTCTTTAAACTAATCAGCATTAATTACTCCATTACCAAATATTTTGATTGAAATGTATCAAAAATATTATGTGGATGTTAAAAATATAATTCAGTTAGTCAAATACTAATTTCTATTTGTGAAATAAACTTAAATTATAGTGTAAATTGAAGACAAACAGAACAGTAGTTTTTTTAGGCATTTATTTTGATTTGTCTAACTCAAACAATCATGTATGTGACTTTTAGAGATTTTATTAAGGTAACATAACCTGTTTATTACTGTGAAATTTACAAGGCCACAGAATAATTTTTTAGAGTGTAATGTAATAACGTAACATTAACGTAAAATAACGCAAATTTCATTTAACAGCAGGGGGGACAATAAATATATATTTTTATAAATTTATTGCATTGTTTATGTTGTTTACAGTCAAGCCATCAACATACAATAAAATGTAAACATGAGATCTAAACTAAAAACTGTGCTCCCTGTGCTGGTGCTGGCAATATCATCTCTTTGTTCTGCTGTCTCCGGCTCCCTCCCTGGTCCTGAATCTGCCCCTTCCTCTACCCTCACTGTCTCAGAACAGACTGACTCCTGAAGCAGAAAAAAATGCAGGAAATTATGTTTTCTAACATGCGTTAGATAGTTTTTTTTAATCACTCTATACACAATACTTTGCTATTTTTATAGATGTTGAGCATCGTGAGCAAGCCCGAGATCATATTAACGTTAATTATCACCAGCCGGCATGAATAGCAAACGAGTAACGTGAGTTGGACGCACACCAATCGATTCGACTATGGTTAATCGCTCACTCCGTAGGCTCCCTGAATAGGCGGGAAAGGGATGGAACCGCGCATTCGTCCCGGCAGGAAAAAAAAACTAAACAGATCTAACAGATGAGGACTCAGATTAATGTGCAAAAATATATAATAAAAGTATATAAGTCTACATAGCCTTTATAAGACTCTACCTTAAGCGCACTTAAAACATTTTATTTAGTTTTAAAATAAAACAATTTTAAAACATCACTCGGGATTCGAACTGGCGCTTTGTAGATCACTAGTCGAGTGTTCTACCCGCTACACCAAGCGGCCACTTAGAGACAATGCACACCAGAGACGTTAATAAGCCACTCGACTTCTTTGAAAGCAAGCGTACGTCTTTGATAAGTGACGAAGTAAGCCTGTTATAATAATAACTTGGTGTTATTTGATCTTATTGGTTTAGAAATTTATATTTAAATAAAACCCTACACACTTATTTTCTAATTACACGTGATAAAATCTAAAGGCTCACTGTGTTAATATTTATTGTGCTTAAATTTGATCTTAATAAGATTTGATTTAATTTGAATTCTACATTTGTACTGTAATTATAGTACTGTGATTATGAATTCGATCAACTACAGTGTTTCACTTGATGTTATGGGCTACTACGTGTATTATTTAATGGGACGCGTCTCATTAATGAGACAGAGAATGTAAGGCATGATGCGTCAGTCTGTAGTTATATAGCGCCACTCAGTGGTAAAAGCAAGCAAATGCACAGCAAATGCACATGCCGTAATGCGGCGGCGACGTTAAATACGATGCTCCGATTTTGTAACAACTGTATCAGTTTGAGCTTGACACATTTATGAGCTCTGTCGCTTGCTGTCAATGGGTGCCTCAGAGAGACAACCCATTTTCAGCTTCACAATACTTTAGACTGAAACACGGCTGCCCCCTACAGGTAATGAAGGGCATTTTCACAGCCTCCCGTGCGCAGCTGCGTCCAGTCATGGGATTCCTTTTCTCGAAACGTGCATTCTTAATGGCCAGATCTGTAGGCCCACTGATGTGATGCCTCGTCGTTTGCCTTGGGTCTAGCTGCATTGAATCTTATGGACACGTTTTGGGGATCGCCATGGACCATGTGAAACTGTCTCCAGCCTGCTGGGACCTCCCGGACTTTGGAAAGCAGCTCCAGGGTGTCCCCTGATGTTGACAGGCTCAGCACTCAGGCACAGGCCCGATTCTACCAGGAGGAAATAGCTGAGCCTAACCATAACTTTAACCTATAACTCCCTAACACCTAACCATCACCCCCCAACTCCTAAACCTAACCATAACCTCAACCAACCCTTAACCATAACCCTTTACAGCACTTCCCCGCCCGGACTTCACCGCTCAACCCTGGGGCAGTGGGAGAGTCAACTCTGTGCCCTCCCTTCTCCTCGTCGGGGGAGACAGGGGAAGGGGCCCCTGTCCTCAGTTTGCATCCAACCACGATGCGCCACCAAGGCACTCGAGCACTTGATTAGGAGGATAGTCACAGCCGTGGGCCTCTTTTCTTTGTGAAGGTCAGGGTGCCCTGGAATAGGTTCACCCCAAGATAGGGACCAATGCTCAGGAACAATGTAGGTTAGGGAAGTTGGCAGGTCAGATCCATAACTCTGGGATAAGGATTGGCTGTAAGGGCTGGGTCGATCAGGCCAGGGTGCGAAATGGGGCTGGACCCAAGCTGCAGCTTGGGGAGCAGCTGACCAATCTCTCTTCCCCTCCCCTTTGCCTCTCTCTGTTCTCATGTTCTTTGGCCTTGCTGCTGGGGCTCTGGATCCCTTCTTGCGGTTTTCTCTGGCTATGGTCCGCCAGACCCTGTTGAGCTTGACTTGAGACATGAGGGGTGTAGAATAACTGGCAGTTCGTTGGTGGTTGGGGATCTCTCCTTGGGGAGGTTTCAGAGGCTGTTGCGGTGCAATGTTTAGGGAGTTAGGCTTAGGGCCAAGCCTTTTAGCCATTTAGCCAAGCCTAACCTGCCAGAATCAGTCGTGCGCCTGAGTGCTGAGCCCCTCATCATCAGAGTGCCCCCGGGTGCTGCCAGGGGGTCCCAGCAGGCCGGGGATGTTTTTTTTACACACACACACACACACACACACACACACACACACACACACACACACACACACACACACATATATACAGTGGTGTGAAAAACTATTTGCCCCCCTCCTGATTTCTTATTCTTTTGCATGTTTGTCACACAAAATGTTTCTGATCACCAAACACATTTAACTATTAGTCAAAGATACACAAGTAAACACAAAATGCAGTTTTTAAATGAGGGGTTTTATTATTTAGGGAGAAAAAAAAATCCAAACCTACATGGCCCTGTGTGAAAAAGTAATTGCCCCCTGAACCTAATAACTGGTTGGGCCACCCTTAGCAGCAATAACTGCAATCAAGCGTTTGCGATAACTTGCAACAAGTCTTTTACAGCGCTCTGGAGGAATTTTGGCCCACTCATCTTTGCAGAATTGTTGTAATTCAGCTTTATTTGAGGATTTTCTAGCATGAACTGCCTTTTTAAGGTCATGCCACAACATCTCAATAGGATTCAGGTCAGGACTTTGACTAGGCCACTCCAAAGTCTTCATTTTGTTTTTCTTCAGCCATTCAGAGGTGGATTTGCTGGTGTGTTTTGGGTCATTGTCCTGCTGCAGCACCCAAGATCGCTTCAGCTTGAGTTGACGAACAGATGGCCGGACATTCTCCTTCAGGATTATTTGGTAGACAGTAGAATTCATGGTTCCATCTATCACAGCAAGCCTTCCAGGTCCTGAAGCAGCAAAACAACCCCAGACCATCACACTACCACCACCATATTTTACTGTTGGTATGATGTTCTTTTTCTGAAATGCTGTGTTACTTTTACGCCAGATGTAACGGGACACGCACCTTCCAAAAAGTTCAACTTCTGTCTCGTCGGTCCACAAGGTATTTTCCCAAAAGTCTTGGCAATCATTGAGATGTTTTTTAGCAAAATTGAGATGAGCCTTAATGTTCTTTTTGCTTAAAAATGGTTTGCACCTTGGAAATCTGCCATGCAGGCCTTTTTGCCCAGTCTCTTTCAAATTCAAATTTCAAATTCAAATTTTATTAGTCACATACACAATCATACACAGTATAATATGCAGTGAAATGCTTTTATACGACCGCCAGTGACCTTAAAAAAAAAAAAAAAGAAGAAGAAAATAAGAAAATAAAATCTTGTACGTGAAATAAATAATCAATAAAAAGGAAATACTAAAGAAATAATTTTAACTAGTAAAATTTGTAAAATTAACTGTGCATAAGGGCATAATAAAATATTGCAAAAATATAGAAATATGGTATTAAAGTGTCAGTGGTTGTGCAAATATGCATGAAAGGTGACATGTGCAATTGTCCAGATGTATGAGTATTTAGTGCAAGTGTGTATGAATGTGTCCATGATTGTCCAGTCAGTGTTGTGAGCTTAAAAGATGTTATTAGTCCTGTGTGGTGGTGTGATTGTGATTGAGAGACCTTATCGCCTGCGGGAAGAAGCTCCTCCTCAGCCTCTCTGTGTTGGCCTTTAGGGAGCGGAATCTCTTCCCAGACCGCAACAAAAAGAACAGTCCATTACTGGGGTGACTGAGGTCCTTCATGATCTTCCTGGCCTTAGTCCAGCACCGCTTGCTGTAGATGGAGTGCAGGTCAGGGAGCTCAGTGCGGATGATGCGCTCGGCTGATCGCACCACCCTCTGTAGAGCTCGTCTGTCCTGCATGGTGCTGTTCCCGAACCAGGTCGTGATGTTTCCCGTCAGGATGCTCTCTATGGTGCAGGAGTAGAAGTTCCTGAGCACCTTGGAGGGCAGTCTAAAGTCTCTCAAGCGTCTGAGGTGGTAGAGACGCTGCCGGGCTTTTTTCACCACGGTGTTGATGTGACAGGACCATGATAGGTCCTGCGTGATGTGAACACCGAGGTATCTGAAGCTGTCCACTCTCTCCACTGGGCTCCTGTTGATGACGGGGGTCTGGTAGTTCCTCTCCTGCTTTGTACTAAAGTCCACTATCAGCTCCTTTGTCTTACTGACGTTCAGGAGGAGATTGTTCCTCTGGCACCAGTTCTCCAGATTTCCAATCTCCTCTAGGTAGTCCGACTCATCATTGTTGGTGATCAGTCCGACCACGACGGTGTCGTCAGCAAACTTGATGATGGAGGTAGAGTTGGTAGTGGCCACGCAGTCGTGGGTGTACAAAGAGTACAGCAGGGGGCTCAGAACACAACCCTGGGGGGCTCCAGTGCTGAGAGTGAGTGTAGCTGAGACATGTCTGCCCATCCTTACTGCCTGTGGTCTGCCAGTCAGAAAATTGGAGATCCACTGACATATAGATGAGCTCAGTCCCAGGTGCTCCAGCTTGGTGGTGAGTGTGGAAGGAATTATTGTGTTAAAAGCAGAGCTGTAGTCGATGAAGAGCATTTTAACATAATTCCCTTTCCTAGTGTCCAGGTGAGTGAGTGATGTGTGGAGGAGATGAGAGATTGCATCGTCTGTGGAGCGGTTCTGACGGTATGCAAACTGTAGTGGGTCTAGTGTGTCGGGTAGTGAAGAAATGATGAAGTCTCTGATAAGGCGTTCAAAGCACTTCATCACTACTGAGGTGAGGGCCACAGGGCGATAGTCATTGAGAGAAGCAGGATGTGGTTTCTTTGGAACAGGAACAATAATGGACTCTTTGAAGCATGTGGGGATCACCCACTGAGATAAAGAGATGTTGAATATCTCAGTGAACACAGGTGCTAGCTGGTCTGCGCAGGCTCTGAGAATACGACCTGAGATGCCGTCTGGTCCTGCTGCTTTCCTGGTGTTCACTCTCTTGAAGGCTCTCCTCACGTCGTGCTCGGAGATGATGAGCGCGTTCCCGGTGCTGACTGTGTCTTCCTGTCTGCAGCCGTTAGCGCCGCTAGCATTAGCGCCGTTAGCATTAGCGCCGTTAGCATTAGCATTGCTAGCGTCTTTAGCTGCAGCCTCGAAGCGAGCGTAAAATGTGTTCAGCTCGTCTGCCAGAGTCGCGTCCGCGTTCGTCATACCGGATGTTGGTGCTTTGTAGTCCGTTATTGTTCTCAGTCCCTGCCACAGGCTCCTAGAGTCACTCTGTTGAAGCTGTGACTCTAGTTTTCTCCCGTAGCGCTGCTTCGCCTCTTTCACCGCCTTCCGGACGTTATATGACGCAGCCTTGTACGGTTCCATGTCCCCCGACGCAAGTCCCGTGTTGTAGGCAGCGGTGCGAGATCTCAGAGCGTCGCGGATGGTTTTATCCACCCACGGCTTCTGGTTGGGAAACGTTCTGATAGTCTTTTTCTCTACCGTATCGTCCACTAGCTTCCCAATAAATCCCACAACCGCTTCGGTAAACACGCTGACGTCATCATCGGAGCTGTTTCTGAACATGACCCAGTCTGCGTCATCGAGTGCGTCCTGTAACGCGGCCACCGATTGGTCCGTCCAGCGCGCGACCTCCCTCTGAGCCGGCACTTCCTGCTTCAGCCTTTGTTTATATTTTGGCATAAGGAAAATGGCGGCGTGGTCGGATTTACCAAACGCTGGACGAGATTGTGCCTTGTAACCGTCTTTGACCGTGGTATAACAGTGGTCCAGAGTCCTTTCGCCCCTGGTGGGGCAGGTGATGTGCTGATAAAAGTTCGGCGCTGCGCGTTTGAGGTTGGCACTATTAAAATCCCCCGCCACAATGAGCGCAGCGTCCCGGTGTTGTGTCTGGTGCTGTGTGAGCGCCTCATGCAGCTCGCATAAGGCAGTTTCAGTGTCCGCTTGTGGAGGTATGTAAACAGCGCTGATTATGACCGATGTGAACTCCCGTGGAAGATAAAATGGACGACACATGATGGACAGTAGTTCCAGGTTTGGTGTGCAGGAGCGTGTAAGAGGAACAACGCTCGCGCTGTTGCACCAGCTGTTGTTCACCATTAAGCACACGCCGCCTCCCCTTGACTTCCCCGAGTCCCGCGTCCTGTCCATGCGGTGAACCGAGAAGAACTCGGCCGGCTGTATGGCGTGGTCTGGCACCGCTGGGTTCAGCCATGTCTCGGTGAAGCAGAGGAGATTGCAGTCCCGAATGTCTCTCTGGAATTTCATCCTGGCCCTGAGGTCATCCAGTTTGTTCTCCAGTGACTGGACGTTGGCGAGCAGGATGCTAGGCAGAGGTGTGCGGTGTGCACGGGCTCGGAGCCGGTTCCTCACGCCAGCTCGTTTCCCTCGGGTCCGTCGCTTCGCGTCGCGTCCATTGTTCTCCCTCAGGATCTCACTCGGCCAGCTCGGATCCGGAGTTAAAACCGTCGAATTGTGAGTACATTGTATACCAATAGAAACAAGAGTGTCTCTATCATACCTAATGTACTCAATGGTGGTGATTTTGCCGATTTTAAAACACTGAAAACTAACTTAAAAAACAAAAACAAAGAAAAGGTGGTCGGAGCAGTCGTGACGGCAGCCGACCTCACCGGCGCCACTTGATACTTTCTTATGGTGGAGTCATAAACACTGACCTTAATTGAGGCAAGTGAGGCCTGCAGTTCTTTAGATGTTGTCCTGGGGTCTTTTGTGGCCTCTCGGATGAGTTGTCTCTGCGCTCTTGGGGTAATTTTGGTCGGCTGGCCACTCCTGGGAACTCACCACTGTTCTATGTTTTTGCCATTTGTGGATAATGGCTCTCACTGTGGTTCGCTGGAGACCAAAGCTTTAGAAATGGCTTTATAACCTTTACCAGACTGATAGAGCTCAATTACTCATTTGTTCCTGAATTTCTTTGGATCTTGGCATGATGTCTAGCTTTTGAGGTGCTTTTGGTCTACTTCTCTGTGCCAGGTAGCTCCTATTTAAGTGATTTCTTGATTGAAACAGGTTTGGCAGTAATCAGGCCTGTGGGTGACTACAGAAATTGAACTCAGGTGTGATAAACCACAGTTAAGTTATTTTTTAACAAGGGGGGCAATCACTTTTTCGCACAGGGCCATGTAGATTTGGAGTTTTTTTCTCCCTTAATAATGTAAACCTTCATTTAAAAACTGCATTTTGTGTTCAATTATGTTATCTTTGACTAATAGTTAACGGTTTTTGATGAGCCGAAACATTTAAGTGTGACAAACATGCAATAGAATAAGAAATCAGGAAGGGGGCAAATAGTTTTTCACACCACTGTATATATAGAGTTTGGGGTATACCCAAACTCTAAAAAGGGGTTTAACTGAGGATAAAGCTCTTGTGACATGCTGCTGGGATAGAGATATCACAAGAGGAATTATGGGAAACAGGATTTGTTGTTTAATTGATTATTGTGCCAATTATTGATTAAAATAATAATAATAAAAATAACCCTAACCCTAACTGTAAATAGAGGGGTTTGGCTGGGGAAAAAGCTTACCACAGGCATACCACAAAAGGAATTCTGGGAAACATAAGGAAACATCTCTATATAAGAAATTTAGGTGTCATTTTTGACTCTGCTCTTACTGTTTATTCGATCGTCAGGTCAAAAATGTCGTAAAAAATTGCTATTACCAGTTAAGGACTATTGTGAAAATTAAGTCTTTTCTGTCTGTTCCCGACTTAGAAAAAGTGATTCATGCATTCATCCCTTCTCGTTTGGATTATTGTTATGCTCTTTACGTAGGTATCAGTCAATCACTTATTTCGAAGCTGCAGATAGTTCAAAATGCTGTAGTACAAGGTGGTGTTGTACGTTTACAAAGCTGTTCATGAGCTGGCCCCGGAATATATTAAGGACTTGGTGCATACGAACTCTTGTAGAGCACAAAGGTATTCCAATTGTTTTCAGTTGTTTGTACCAAGAACTCGCCTTAAAACAAAAGGGGATCGAGTCCTTTCAGTTGTTGGTCCTAGGCTGTGGAATGCGCTCCCCCCTGATGTTAGATCTGCATCCTCAGTTGAGGTTTTTAAATCACGTATTAAAACGTATTTGTACTCTGTTGCTTTTAATTCTTGACTTTGTTTTTAAATGTTATGTTTGTTATGTATTTTATTATTATTTTATTTTATTCTATTTTATAGTTTCTCTGATGTTCAGTCATTTGGCCTGCGTTGTAGAATAAAGGTTGTTTAACTAATTATTGTTCCACTAATTGATTAAAATGACAATGAATGACTATAACTGTAAATAGTGCAGTTTGACTGCAGAAAGAGCTCTTGTGACATGAAGCTGGGATAGAGTGAGGCATATCACAAGAGGAATTATGAGTGAAAAGTGCAATGTATTTGTTGTTTAAATTCACTCAAAGAAAAATTTTAAGGAAGAAATTCTCACGTTGCAAAAGGGTAAAGCAGCAGCAGAATTCAAACAGGGAATTTCCACACAGCAAAAACACAAGGCATCTGTAAAAAGAAACATTTGCTTTTCCAAACTGGACCCAGTACTACAGGATGGATTGCTGAGAGTCGGAGGACGTCTCGGAAGGTCCACAATGCCAGAGCACGTTAAACACCCAGTCATTATACCTAAAGACTCACATATTGTAACATTAATATTAAGAGAAGTTTATGAAAGGATTGGACACAGTGGCAGAAATTACATGCTTTCAGAATTGCGGCAGAAATACTGGATTCCGACTGCTAACTCACTTGTAAGACTCTCTCCATGTGTGTGATATGCAGAAAGTCTAGAGCTAAAACATTCATTCATTTTCTATACCGCTTAATCCTGTGTTCAGGGTCGCGGGGGACCTGGAGCCTATCCCAGGAGACTTCGGGCACTAGGCGGGGTACACCCTGGACAGGGTGCCAATCCATCGCAGGGCACACACACATACACACACTCACACACCCAATCACACACTACGGGCAATTTTAGCCTATCTTTGGACTGTGGGAGGAAACCCACCAAGCACGGGGAGAACATTCAAACTCCATGCACACAGAGACGGGAATCGAACCCAGACCCTGGAGGTGCAAGGCAACAGTGCTAACCACTACACCACCGCGCCGCCTGAGCTAAAACATGTGAGCAAAAAATGTCAGAACTACCAAGTGATGTATTACAATAATACATTTTAATTAAATATGAAACTCATTAGATAAAGGTTACTGTCCATTTTAAAAATGTAATGTTTTTCTTTGTAATTTTTAGGTAAATCATATTAGTTTTATAATACTTTGACATTCAAGTTTTAGATGCAAATTTAGCTTTTTTTCATGACATTTTAAAAGATTATCCACATGAAGTCCCACACTTACATGTAGGTTATAGTATCTGCTTGAATGTAGGAGACAGTGCAGCACCCATGCACACATTGTAAACGGCACAAATATTTTTTTTTGTTTTGATGACATTTGTTCGGAAATATCACCATGGCAATCTAGCCATCAGCTTATAGAAAACTATAAATTCTTACTATTACATAGTATAGTAATCTGTAAGAAGGGACAATTTCTCCATATATCCTTTAACCATATTATTTATTCACGAATTACAGAAGTGTACATAATGTGTTTATAATGCTATCAGTTGTTGTTTTAGTCTATATTTATTTTCAGTAGTGTGAAATTTACACAGAAGCAGCAACAGGTATCCGAGATTGGACCAAATGCGATCTTCTTTCCACCCGCCCCCAACCAACGCAGGAACTGGTTACAGTATATAAAAATGAATGTATTTGTAACATCTGGGCCAGCAAGGCCTCAGGGAAGAAGATCGGGTTCCCCGGACTACTGAGCTGCCGTCTCCCCCTAGTGTGTCTGTCTGTGTATGTCATGTCACAAGCACTAATTAGTGTCACCTGTATCTTCCTGATGTGTGTGTCTATTTAAACCAGCCGACCCCGTAGCCCACTGTTCTCCGTGTTCCCTACGTGTTCTTGCGAGTGCCTCGTTACCGACGCGACTCGTCACTTTACGTGTGTTCTGGCTGCCTTTTCGCAGAGGACCTTTACATTTGTTTTTTATATGTTTTTTCCAGGACTGAGACAGCCCCAGTTACGCTGCCACTGTGGACTAAGGTGCTCAGCACACCAGCTGCTTTTTGGGATTAAGGGTCACGTTATTTTGGGGATTTTGTGTGAGAGGATCTTCTGTGCGTTGGAGAGTGTGAATAAAGACACTTGATTTCAGTTCACCCTGCACCTGCGTCCTTACTCTGTGCCAACATGACAGATGGACGAACCCATCCAGACGCAGCAGGGATTCCGCTACCAACTCGGGATCACACGATGAGGTGCATTCAGAAGCAGCAGAAGGAGATCGAAGGGCTGGCGCGCACCGTCAGTGACTTGGCGCACTGCGTCAAGCATTTAGCCGACCCCGAAGCTGCATCAGCTGGAGCACCGAGACGTGCCACGCCCTCGCCGCCAAGACCCGCCCCCCCAGAGAGGTATGCAGGTGATCCGGAAGGATGCAAACATTTCCTCCTGGCATGTGAGCTCTACCTGTCAGAATACCCGGACATGACGGACCCGCAACGCATCCGCTTCGTGATCCAACAGCTCACCGGGCCGGCCATGGATTGGGCCGCGGCCATCTGGAGCGACGGCGGAGAGCTCACGTGCCGGTATTCAAGGTTTGTAGCCGCGATGAGGGCGGTGTTTGAACATCCGGACCAGGGTCGTTCTGGAGAACAACGCCTGATGAGACTGAGACAGGGGAGCCTCCCAGTGGCGGATTATGCCATCAAGTTTCGCATGATGGCTGCGGAGAGTGGCTGGTGTGAGAGGAGTCTGCTCGCACGGTTCCGGGATGGGTTGCAGCCGGAGATCCAGCTGGAGCTTTCATGCCGAGACACCGGTCTCTCTCTGGATGAGACCATTAACCTCGCCATCAAGCTCGACCAGCACCTCCGCAGTCAGCGCCCACGCGCATCTGCCAGGGTGGCACCATCACGCTCCTCTGACTCACGACGATCACCCCCTCGTGAGGTCGGAGATCCTGCCCGGCCAGAGCCCATGGACGTGAGCACTTCCCGCCTCTCGGTCGCAGAGCGGAGAAGACGCCTCACCTCGGGGCTGTGCCTGTACTGTGGGGGGGAAAATCACCAGATCAAAGACTGCCCATTGCTGAAAGTAACGTTGCACACACCGCCCCGTACACATCACCCATTTGTACTAAAAGCACAGTTGCAATGTGATAATAATGTTTTGTCTGTCTTCCCCTTATTAGATTCCGGGGCGGCTGGGAACTTCATCTCTTCCTCATTAGCTTCCTCGCTGCGAGCTCCCATGTCGAAGCTACCAGAGCCGATAACGATTAAAGCTCTAGATGGCCGAGAATTAGAACAATCGCCTATTTCTTCCATAACAGCGCCACTGCGATTAACCTTCCCCGATCACACTGAGGAGCTAAAATTCTTTGTGCTCCCACAGTCTGGTCATTCTGTCGTGCTAGGGCTGCCATGGCTCTGTGCTCATAACCCTAATTTCAATTGGGCTCAATCTCGTGTCTCGTCCTGGTCCACGAGATGCGCAAAACAATGCAAACCGCCCACGTTGGTGGTCCAAACCACCACTATAGAAAGTCCGAATGCCCAATGTGAAATTAATGTGCCATCTGAGTATCAGCGGTTTAAGGATGTATTTAGTGTTAGGGCAGCAGCACGACTCCCCCCTCATCGCCCGTGGGACTGTGCGATAGAACTGTTGCCGGGGAAAGCACCTCCTTGCGCACGCGTTTACCCACTGTCCCTGGCAGAAACCGGGGCCATGGAGGAATACGTGAGCGAGGCACTCCAGCAGGGGCTCATCAGCCGGTCCACGTCACCAGCATCGGCAGGTTTTTTTTTCATAGAGAAAAAAGGGGGGGGGGGCTTACGGCCCTGTATTGATTACAGGGGGCTCAATGCCATCACAGTGAAGTACAAGCACCCGCTGCCCCTGGTTCCGGCCGCAATCGACCAACTCCGAGGCGCTTCCCTTTTCACCAAACTCGACCTCCGCAGCGCATATATCCTCGTTCGTGTGCGCAAGGGTGATGAGTGGAAGACTGCGTTTAGCACTACATCTGGGCATTATCAGTATAACGTAATGGCATATGGATTGGTAAACGCACCTGCGGTGTTTCAGGGGTTCATGAATGACGTGTTCCGGGATATGTACAACCGCTTTGTCATAATTTATCTGGATGATATCCTGGTTTATTCGCGGTCATATTCGGAGCACGTCCTTCATGTGACAGCCGTCCTTCATCGCCTGCGCAAACACAGGCTCTATGTGAAGGCGGAGAAGTGTACATTTCATCAGCGGGAGGTGTCATTTCTCGGCTACCACATAGGGCCACTGGGGGTCGAGATGGAGCAAGCTAAGGTCGCGGCGGTGTAACAATGGCCCGAAC
The DNA here is from genome assembly GCA_030522415.1 of Channallabes apus. NCBI lineage: Eukaryota > Metazoa > Chordata > Actinopteri > Siluriformes > Clariidae > Channallabes > Channallabes apus. Next base: position 3,059,349 of record CM060110.1, read on the forward strand.
CCAAGACAGTGAAGGAGCTACAGAGATTCTTGGGGTTTGCTAATTTTTATAGGCGTTTCATTCGGGGCTTCAGCATGGTGGCAGCACCGCTCACTTCACTACTGAAAGGTAAGCCGAAACACCTGCGCGACTTCCCAGTGGAAGCTCGCGAGGCGTTCATACGTCTTAAAACTGCATTTACTACGGCGCCTATCCTAAAATTACCGAACCCTGACAAGCCCTTTTTAGTGGAGGTCGATGTGTCCGAGGTAGGGTTAGGAGCCGTGCTGTCACAACGCCATGGCCACCCCGAGAAACTCTACCCTTGCGCTTTCTTCTCTAGGAAATTAACACCTGCCGAGCAAAATTACGATATCGGTAAGAGAGAGCTGCTAGCAGTCAAAACGGCATTAGAGGAGTGGCGACACTTGCTGGAGGGGGCAAAACACTCATTTACGGTACTCACTGACCATCGCAATCTCGAGTACCTCCAACAGGCAAAGAGACTGAACTCACGTCAAGCCCGCTGGGCGCTTTTTTTCACGCGTTTCCAGTTTGTTATCACATATCGCCCCGGCTCTAAAAATATCAAAGCGGACGCGCTCTCCCGCTGTTATCCATCGCCGGAACCCATTACGGAACCGGAACCAATTTTACCATCGTCACTCGTCATGGCACCGGTCATGTGGGATCTCGAGTCGGAGTTAACTCAGTCCAATCCCGCGCCTAGGGGTTGCCCCCCGAATCGAACCTACGTGCCGGAGTCATTTCGGGAACGAGTGACGATCGAGGCTCATACGAGTCTAGCTTCTGGACACCCCGGCGTTACACGTACATATCACCTCCTGGAACCAAAGTTCTGGTGGCCAAAAATGCGGGAAACCGTGAAAAGGGTTGTTCTGTCTTGTGCCACCTGTGCGACTACCAAGAGTCCCCGTAACCTACCAGTTGGAAAATTAATGCCCCTCCCGGTACCGAATAGGCCATGGTCCCATGTCGCAGTGGACTTTGTCACGGACCTGCCGGTCTCGAACGGGTACACCACGATTCTCGTGGTAATAGATCGATTTTCTAAGGGATGCAAGTTCATCCCGTTTCGTTCCCTTCCGTCAGCCCTCCAGGTGGCGCATGCGCTATTCACTTCTGTATTTCGGAACTACGGCATACCCGAAGATATTATTTCCGATCGTGGTCCTCAATTTATCGCAAAGGTCTGGAAAGCTTTCTTTCAGAAGTTGGGGACCACAGTTAGTCTAACGTCGGGCTACCACCCCGAGTCTAATGGACAGGCAGAGCGGACTGTCCAGGAACTCGGGAGATATCTTCGAGCATATTGTAGCAGCCGACAATATGAATGGGCTGACTGTCTACCCTGGGCGGAATATGCGCAGAATTCGCTTCGCCACTCCTCTACCGGCCTCACGCCGTTTCAGTGCATATTGGGCTATCAGCCTCCGCTTTGTCCCTGGGATGCCACTCCCACCGATGTGCCTGTGGTGGATGAGTGGTTCAGAAAAGCGGAGAGTGTGTGGGAAGACGCACACGCAAAAATTTCCAGAGCAGTGCAGCGATTTAAAGAATATGCCGATAGGCGACGACGGGAGAGTCCTCCGCTCCAGGTAGGCGATCGGGTGTGGCTCTCGACACGGGACCTTCACCTTCACCTCCACTGCAAGAAACTCTCTCCCAAGTTCATCGGTCCTTTCTCCATTGCAGCACAAATAAACCCTGTCTCATACCGCCTCACTCTCCCCACACATTTACGCATTAACCCTGTCTTTCATGTCTCCCTTCTCAGGCCAGTGGTCCGGGGCCCGCTGGACGAAGGAGCAGCGGAACCTTCCCTCCCTGGGGCCGTTGACATAGGGGGCACCCCAGCGTTCCGAGTCAAGCAGCTATTGGACTCACGGAGGAGAGCAGGGGCTTTGCAATATTTACTCGACTGGGAGGGATACGGTCCGGAGGAGCGGAGCTGGGTTCCGGCACGAGATGTACTGAGTCGTGAACTCGTGACGGACTTCCATAGGGCCAGGCCGGATCGCCCCGCTCCGCGGCCGCCGGGTCGCCCCGCCCACCGGCGATGCCGGCACACAGGTACAGCCTCGCTCCCTCCTACAGCGCGTGGGGGTCGCTCCCGCTTCCCTCAGGAAGCCGGTCCTGGGAGAGGGGGTACTGTAACATCTGGGCCAGCACAGCCTCAGGGAAGAAGATCGGGTTCCCCGGACTACTGAGCTGCCGTCTCCCCCTAGTGTGTCTGTGTGTGTATGTCATGTCACAAGCACTAATTAGTGTCACCTGTATCTTCCTGATGTGTGTGTCTATTTAAACCAGCCGACCCCGTAGCCCACTGTTCGTCCACAGTTATAATCTTTCCGTGTTTCATACGTGTTCTCCGTGTTCCCTACGTGTTCTTGCGAGTGCCTCGTTACCGACGCGACTTGTCACTTTACGTGTGTTCTGGCTGCCTTTTCGCAGAGGACCTTTACGTTTGTTTTTTATATGTTTTTTCCAGGACTGAGACAGCCCCAGTTACGCTGCCACTGTGGACTAAGGTGCTCAGCACACCAGCTGCTTTTTGGGATTAAGGGTCACGTTATTTTGGGGATTTTGTGTGAGAGGATCTTCTGTGCGTTGGAGAGTGTGAATAAAGACACTTGATTTCAGTTCACCCTGCATCTGCGTCCATACTCTGTGCCAACATGACAGTATTATAAAGATAAAATTTGTTCTGGAAGCGTGCTTGTAATCCAAAGCACTAATTAATACAAAATCTTAAAGAAAAAAATTTAACAAATTAATGTGTGCTTTACGCACACATACGTGGTCACAGGGTTATAATAAACAGTACGTACATATTACACGCGGGCACGGAGTGACTCACGCGCACTGAGAATGAGCAAGGGAGATGATTACCCATAATCCCACAGCCGGAGAGAGAATTCTCTCTCTCTCTCATTGGCTCAGTTGTGATCACGTGACGCTCAGCAGACAAAGCGCATGCGTACTACTCTAATTTTGAGACACCTTTTATCAAGTTAAAATTTATTAAATAATCTTAAATAAATGTTAAAATTATTTATTTAATTTTAAATTAAATTTAAATTTAATGCAACCCAAATATTCACTGTATTATTATTATTAGTATTTCTACTTCATATTACATTGACAAGACGGTAAGGGTGGAAACAACTGGTGACGCAATTAGGAAATCCTGCACATACGAGACGGCATCAATTTGGTTAGGCCTTCGTGGTCAGGAAGGCCCTCAAAATAGGACACACCCACAAATATTCATAAATAATGAGCATGTAGAATTATTAGTGCGTAAATAACTGTAATCACAATGTACATCTCTATTTGGAAAGCTAAACACGTTTGTGAATCATGTAACATTTATAATGTGGGTTATGAAACTATCCCATCCATGGCATTATCATCAAGACTAAATGGTTCCACTGATCTTCCAAACAATGCACAATTTCAATTGCAGGTCTCCACATGTCCATTTACAGACAGGAAAAAAAAACCTAATGCATGTTTTTTCATGACTCATGCTAGTGCTGTGCTTACTGGTTTTAAAAAGTTTTTTTTCCATGTGTGCATGTGCAGAAAGATATTAAATAATGAGACTGACAGACACAAAACACTGAAACATCATTAAATGGTTGTAATAACTGGGAAAGAAACCAGGATAAGCCCTTATGATAACATCCATATGTGTTCTCTGAGGTGGTGTTGCTGGATATACTTTTGTATGCAGCGGCCAACCAATCAAAAAATAGCATCTGTAAATACAATGTAGTTATTAATTAGGGAAATTGTGTACATGTAGATTTTCTTCATTCACTGGTTCATGCCAAAATCTTGCATTACATTTTTGAACGGCTTTTTTCTGCATGTGCAGAAAGAGTGGCTAAGGAGGCTGTCAGAAAAAGAAAACATCAACACATCATTCAGTTTGCACAAACTTTACTGAAAGCTTAACTAACTGCAGTACTGAAATGGATATGTTTTTCATCTATACCACTTCGTGTGTATTCAGGGTCGTGGAGAGCGCACACACACTGCAAGCAGGCACCCTGTACACACTCAGGCAAGTATGTGTGAGTGAGTGAGTGAGTGAGTGAGTGAGTGAGTGAATGTGCACATCACTGTGATGAATTGGCATCCCATCCAGGGTGTACCCCACCTCTTGCCCCAAGTCTCCTGGGAAAGGCTCCAGGCCCTCTATGACCCATGTTTACACAAAAAAGTGGTATAGAAATAAAATCACTTAAAAACACACAAACTCGTACACTCACACTACATGAACTTTGGGAACATCAATTAACCTTATTTTCAAGTCTTTGGACGGTGGGAGGAAACTGCAATACCTGGAGGAAACGCACCAAGCACGGGGAGAACATGTAAACTCCACACACACTGAATCGAACACTAGACCCTAGAGGTCCAAGGTCACAGTGCTAAACACTAACCCACCATTCCACCAAGTCATATCTTAGGGTGCTTTCACACCTATAGTTCGATTGCTTTAGTCCGCACCAGTCAGAAAAATGTTACAACATAGTAAACAGATGTGGGTACGGTTTGCTTTCACATATGCAGATTTCTAGACGAACCAAAATAGACCGCGAAGCCCATCAGCACCGGAAACTGACTATTTTCAGAAAATCGCGCCACTTTCAATAATAATGGAGGAACAGCTTTGCTTTGGGCTCATGCCTCTGATCCTCGCGCACTACATAGTACGTGCAAATCATTATTTTCAGATAATTAATTTCGAACACGATTCGCGGCTGCGACTCCAAACCAGCTCCCTGGTTTTCATCTCAACAACGGTGCATTGCGCGCCACTTCAGGGAGAAGAAACGTGCCGTCCTCCTGAATGATCACTTTGTTATTAGCCGGCGATCTTCCTGCTGATCCATCAGGTAATCCGTTGGCCTATCAAAACAGCCCAGCCACACATTTTTCATCTTTAATGTGAATACAGAGATGCACTTAATTTCTTCGGCACTCCGCATTTCTTCACGGTTTGATTTCATCGCGAGTCGATAGCTTGAAAAATTTAATGAAGTGAAAAGAATTTTACCCACAATCTCTTATACCCAAAGTGCATTAAACTATACCGTTTCGTCAGATTTGGTTTGATTGCTTTCACACCAGATGAACTGTACCAAAGTAGAGAGGATAAAGCGGTCCGAGACCACCCCTTCAGGCAGGTCTCGGATCGATTGATTAGGTGCGCACCAAAGTACCGAGATTGCATTCACATCAACACAAACGAACAGAACCAAGGGACCAAACACATTTGGTGCGCACCAAATGCTGTAGGTGTGAAAACACCCTTAGTAAGTGAAAATACCTTGAATCTAGTAAAATTTTTCAAATTCAAATTTTATTTGTCACATACACAGTCATACACAGTATAATATGCAGTGAAATGCTTACACGACTGCCAGTGACCTTAAAAAGAAAATAAAAGCTTGTACGTAAAATAAATAATCAATAAAAAGGAAATACCAAAGAAATTAATTAACTAGTAAAATTAACTGTACAATAAGGGCATAATAAAATATTGCAAAATATAGAAATATAGGGGGTATATATATATAATTAAAAGTGACCGTGGTTGTGCAAATATGCATGAAAGGTGACTAATGAAAGTGACATGTGCAATTGTCCAGATGTATAAATCTTTAGTGCAAGTGTGTATGAATGTGTCCATGATTGTCCAGTCAGTGTTGTGAGCTTAAAAATATGTCATTAGTCCTGTGTGGAGGTGTGATTGTGATTGTGATTGAGAGACCTTATCGCCTGCGGGAAGAAGCTCCTCCTCAGCCTCTCTGTGTTGGCCTTTAGGGAGCGAAATCGCTTCCCAGACCGCAACAAAGAGAACAGTCCATTACTGGGGTGACTGAGGTCCTTCATGATCTTCCTGGCCTTAGTCCAGCACCGCTTGCTGTAGATGGAGTGCAGGTCAGGGAGCTCAGTGCGGATGATGCGCTCGGCTGATCGCACCACCCTCTGTAGAGCTCGTGTGTCCTGCATGGTGTTGTTCCCGAACCAGGTCGTGATGTTTCCCATCAGGATGCTCTCTATGGTACAGGAGTAGAAATTCCTAAGCACCTTACAGGGCAGTCTAAAGTCTCTCAAGCGTCTGAGGTGGTACAGACGCTGCCGGGCTTTTTCCACCACGGTGCTGATGTGACAGGACCATGACAGGTCCTGAGTGATGTGAACACCGAGGTATCTGAAGGTGTCCACTCTCTCCACTGGGCTCCTGTTGATGACGGGGGTCTGGTAGTTCCTCTCCTGCTTTGTACTAAAGTCCACTATCAGCTCCTTTGTCTTACTGACGTTCAGGAGGAGATTGTTCCTCTGGCACCAGTTCTCCAGATTTCCAATCTCCTCTAGGTAGTCCGACTCATCATTGTTGGTGAACAGTCCGACCACGACGGTGTCGTCAGCAAACTTGATGATGGAGGTGGAGTTGGTAGTGGCCACGCAGTCGTGGGTGTACAAAGAGTACAGCAGGGGGCTCAGAACACAACCCTGGGGGGCTCCAGTGCTGAGAGTGAGTGTAGCTGAGACATGTCTGCCCATCCTTACTGCCTGTGGTCTGCCAGTCAGAAAATTGGAGATCCACTGACATATAGATGAGCTGAGTCCCAGGTGCTCCAGCTTGGTGGTGAGTGTGGAGGGAATTATGGTATTAAATGCAGAGCTGAAGTCGATGAGGAGCATTTGAACATAATTCCCTTTCCTAGTGTCCAGGTGAGTGAGTGATGTGTGGAGGAGATGAGAGATTGAATCGTCTGTGGAGCGGTTCTGACGGTATGCAAACTGTAGTGGGTCCAGTGTGTCGGGTAGTGAAGAAATGATGAAGTCTCTGACCAGGCGTTCAAAGCACTTCATCACTACTGAGGTGAGGGCTATTGGGCGATAGTCATTGAGGGAAGCAGGATGTGGTTTCTTTGGAACAGGAACAATGATGGACTCTTTGAAGCACGTGGGGATCACCGACTGAGATAAAGAGATGTTGACTATCTCAGTGAAGACAGGTGCTAGCTGGTCTGCGCAGGATCTGAGAATACGGCCTGTGATGCCGTCTGGTCCTGCTGCTTTCCTGGTGTTCACTCTCTTGAAGGCTCTCCTCACGTCGTGCTCGGTGATGATGAGCGCGTTCCCGGTGCTGGCAGTGTCTTCTTTTCTGCAGCCGTTAGCGCCGCTAGCATTAGCGCCGTTAGCATTAGCATCGCTAGCATCTTTAGCTGCAGCCTCGAAGCGAGCGTAGAATGTGTTCAGCTTGTCTGCCAGAGTCGCGTCTGCGTTCGTCATACCGGATGTTGGTGCTTTATAATCCGTAATTGTCCTTAATCCCTGCCACAGGCTCCTAGAGTCACTCTGTTGAAGCTGTGACGCTAGTTTTCTCCTGTAGCGCTGCTTCGCCTCTTTCACCGCCTTCCGGACGTTGTATGACGCAGCCTTGTACGGTTCCATGTCCCCCGACGCAAGTCCCGTGTTGTAGGCAGTGGTGCGAGATCTCAGAGCGTCGCGGATGGTTTTATCCACCCACGGCTTCTGGTTGGGAAACGTTCTGATAGTCTTTTTCTCTACCGTATCGTCCACTAGCTTCCCAATAAATCCCACAATCGCTTCCGTAAACACGCTGACGTCATCATCGGAGCTGTTTCTGAACATGTCCCAGTCTGCGTCATCGAGTGCGTCCTGTAACGCAGCCACCGATTGGTCCGTCCAGCATGCGACCTCCCTCTGAACCGGAACTTGCTGTTTCAGCCTTTGTTTATATTTTGGCATGAGGAAGATGGCGGCGTGGTCGGATTTACCAAACGCTGGACGAGATTGTGCCTTGTAACCGTCTTTGACCGTAGTATAACAATGGTCCAGTGTCCTTTCGCCCCTGGTGGGGCAGGTGATGTGCTGATAAAAGTTCGGCGCTGCGCGTTTGAGGTTGGCATTATTAAAGTCCCCCGCCACAATGAGCGCAGCGTCCCGGTGTTGTGTCTGGTGCTGTGTGAGCGCCTCATGCAGCTCGCATGAGGCAGTGTTAGTGTCAGCTTGTGGTGGAATGTAAACGGCGCTGATTATGACCGATGTGAACTCCCGTGGAAGATAAAAAGGACGACACATGATGGACAGTAGTTCCAGGTTTGGTGTGCAGGAGCGTGTAAGAGGAACAATGCTCGCGCTGTTGCACCAGCTGTTGTTCACCATTAAGCACACGCCGCCTCCTCTTGACTTCCCCGAGTCCCGCGTCCTGTCCATGCGGTGAACCGAGAAGAACTCGGCTGGTTGTATGGCGTGGTCGGTCACCGCTGGGTTCAGCCATGTCTCGGTGAAGCAGAGGAGATTGCAGTCCCGAATGTCTCTCTGGAACTTTATCCTGGCCCTGAGGTCATCGAGTTTGTTCTCCAGTGACTGGACGTTGGCGAGCAGGATACTAGGCAAAGGTGTGCGGTGTGCACGGGCTCTCAGCCGGTTCCTCACGCCAGCTCGTTTCCCCCTAGGCCGTCGCTTCGCGTTGCGTCCATTGTTCTCCCTCAGGATCTCACTCGGCCAGCTGGGATCCGGAGTTAAAACCGTCGAATTGTGAGTACATTGTATACCAATAGAAACAAGAGTGTCTCTATCATACCTAATGTACTCAATGGTGATGATTTTAAAACACTGAAAACTAACTTAAAGAACAAAAACTAAGAAAGGGTGGTCGGAGCAGTTGTGACGGCAGCCAACGTCACCGACGCCATCTTGGTTCACCATTTTTTAATCTACCTTGAATCTAGTCAAAAGTTATTTAATATAGAAATATATTATTTAATGTTATTTACTATTTTTAGGTGTAAATGTATTGTTCTATTGGCAGACAATATTGCTTCTTTCAAGAAATAAATGCTTAACAGTAAGAAAATTACCAACCAAGAACAAGAAATTGGGCTTAAAAAATATGTCTAGAAATAGACTTAAAAAGTTTTGTAATATTAAGAAAATTTTGTTAATTTGACTAGATTCGCAATGCTTTCAACTTGCAAAGATATCACATTTACAGTGTGATTAGTGGTTTGATTGTAACACTACTCGCGCCACTCAAAATTGGCAATTTTTAAAATTAGGCTGAGGACTCTTGGATTGACTGCATACTGCCGTCCCTTTTCTTTTCGCGTCACTTTGGTGCCTTTATCCGGATTTATTTTGAAGATGCATCCGTTGAAAAAAAGAATTTTCCTCTGAGGTCTGAGGTGATTTTGGGGCCCTTGAGATGTTTGGACATGCTCTGATATTTGTGCTTTTTTCAGCGACTTATAATATATTATTGACCAACCTGTATTTTTCTTGTAATCAGTACAAACTGTTCTACAATAATACGTGACCAAAATGAATGTATGTGTTTGCATTTTTTAGGGAAAAAATATTATGCGTGGTTAGTAAGTTTTGTGAAAATAAAAGTAGCTGAAATAAGGCCATGAAACTCATACAGACAATTTGTTCACAAGACATTGTTTCACAAGGGCTGGTGGACTAGTGTTTTTGCTTCAAAATGATGTGAAAATGATCTTGTTTACTTGCTCACAGAAAACAATATAGTGATTAACACTTTTTAAGTCACTTTTTGAGTGTAAAGGGTCTATGCGAGAAGGCGTGATCTATCATTACTAATGCAGTGATTCACACCTGAGAAGACAAAGGCCTGCATACTGATCTGCATAATGAGCCATCAGACAGGTATGTGACTGAGAGAGGAGAGTTACAAGAAATAATCTGAGGATAAAATAAGTTTATACATTTTCAGTGTTTAGGTTATTTGAGAATGTACAAACCGGATTCCAAAAAAGTTGGGACACTAAACACATTGTGAATAAAAACTGAATGCAATGATGTGGAGATGGCAAATGTCAATATTTTATTCAGAATAGAACATAAATCACGGAACAAAAGTTTAAACTGAGAAAATGTATCATTTTAAGGGAAAAATATGGTGAATCAAAATGTCATGGTGTCAACAAATCCCAAAAAAGTTGGGACAAAGCCATTTTCACCACTGTGTGGCATCTCCTCTTCTTCTTACAACACTCAACAGACGTCTGGGGACCGAGGAGACCAGTTTCTCAAGTTTAGAAATAGGAGTGCTCTCCCATTCTTGTCTAATACAGGCCTCTAACTGTTCAATCGTCTTGGGCCTTCTTTGTCGCACCTTCCTCTTTATGATGCGCTATAGGGGAAAGATCTGGACTGCAGACTGGCCATTTCAGTACCCAGATCCTTCTCCAACGCAGCCATGATGTTGTGATTGATGCAGAATGTGGTCTGGCATTATCTTGTTGAAAAATGCAGGGTCTTCCCTGAAAGAGATGACTAGATCTTGTTCTAGAAGCTGAATATATTTTTCTGCATTGATGGTGCCTTTCCTGACATGCAAGTTGCCCATGCCACACGCACTCATGCAACCCCATACCATCAGAGATGCAGGCTTCTGAACTGAGCGTTGATAAAAACTTGGGTTGTCCTTGTCCTCTTTGGTCCGGATGACATGGCGTCCCACATTTCCAACAAGAACTTCGAATCGTGACTCGTCCGACCACAGAACAGTCTTCCATTTTGCCACACTCCATTTTAAATGATCCCTGGCCCAATGAAAACGCCTGTGCTTGTGGATCTTGCTTAGAAATGGCTTCTTCTTTGCACTGTAGAGTTTCAGCTGGCAACGGCGGATGGCACGGTGGATTGTGTTCACTGACGATGGTTTCTGGAAGTATTCCTGAGCCCATTCTGTGATTTCCTTTACAGTAGCATTCCTGTTTGTGGTGCAGTGTCGTTTAAGGGCCCGGAGATCACGGGCATCCAGTATGGTTTTACGCCCTTGACCCTTACGCACAGAGATTGTTCCAGATTCTCTGAATCTTCGGATGATATTATGCACAGTTGATGATGATAACTGCAAAGTCTTTGCAATTTTTCGCTGGGTAACACCTTTCTCCACTATCTTTCTGCAACATTGTGGGAATTGGTGATCCTCTACCCATCTTGGCTTCTGAGAGACACTGCCACTCTGAGAAGCTCTTTTTATACCAAATCATGTTGCCAATTAACCTAATTACTGTTAATTGATCTTCCAGCTTTTCGTTATGCTCAAATTTACTTTTTCCAGCCTCTTATTGCTACTTGTCCCAACTTTTTTGGGATTTGTTGACACCGTGAAATTTGGAATCAACATATTTTTCCTTTAAAATGATACATTTTCTCTGATTAAACTTTTGTTCCGTGATTTATGTTCTATTCTGAATAAAATATTGACATTTGCCATCTCCACATCATTGCATTCAGTTTTTATTCACAATTTGTTTAGTGTCCCAACTTTTTTGGAATCCGGTTTGTATTTGACATGCACAAAAAAATCTTGAGATTCATTTGTGAGTTCAGTTAAACAGTTTATTAGGAACAGATTCTTGAAACTTGAAGAATGGACGCGCATACAATCATTCACAAACAACAGCTGGTGAACAATTTGACCATCTGAAACACGGTATAAACAATACAAAACACGTGTATATATATATATATATATATATATATATATATATATATATATATATAAATAAATAAATAATACTTTAGACAGCTCGTAATCAGATTTTATTGCGGGCTTGTAAGTAGTGTGCATATATATTTTACTCAATTGTACTCTTGCTGGTATTTAGTATTTTCCAAATGTACATATAAAATATAGAGCAGTGATGGTGAGAATAAAAGACTTACTCGTCAGGAATTACATCCTCCGTTGAGTCCAGACGTTGTTCTAAATAAAGCCGTTCCTCGTCTGAGTCTTGCTCTTCCTCTGATGAGAAAGTAAATTCTTCATTGCTGTCCAGAACCATCTGAAGCACTTCTTCACCCGTGTCGCGTGACATCATTCAAAAGCGCAGAAACAGTAGGTAACTGTATGCTGAAGCTTGTTGTTTTATGCCATGGGGGTGTGAACGTGATTACCTGCCTCACCTCAGTTCATTTCCATATGAACAGCGCGCACGCAGGGAGCACAATAGCTGTAATGAGCCAATACAAGAGAATCTGTACCACTCCTTACTTTCATACGGATTACATAAAAACAGATTATTTGTGACTTGCATCATTTAAAAGTAGACCCTTTAAGCTTTCTATAGATATATTTCTCATGTCTGTGTGTGCAGTATTCGCGGAGTTTCAGTTCATTTTAGTGACGTGTTTCAAAAAGATTTTCGCGGAGACTGAGACGGCTGAAAGCGGACCCGGTTTATTTTATCTATTTTATTAATGCACAAAGTTTTATTTTTAACATGTGTGCATACAAAAAAAGTAGACACTTTACAGATTCGATTAATATATAGATCTTGTCTGTATGATCAAAACTGAAAGTGTAATTTAAGTTCTTATTGGCGTCATCAGGGGAAAACACCTCAAAACACATATATGCGCTCGCGGACCTCAGAGGGTTAAAACAAGATCGATTCTAATTTAGAAATGAGGACAACCAACATTGACGTTCTTTCGACATGCAGGCCTAAAATACAGTTTAAATTCTTTAAAGGGATAGTTCAGATTTTTCAGAAGTCTGTCTTAAATCAAAATTGATGTGCATCAAGTACATTACCATATGTCTCAGTTGTTACTGTTCAAGTTGTCCTGCTCTGCACACCCACCATGAAGTCTGTTATAATTAGGGCTGCACGATATTAGGAAAATATGCGACATGCAATATTGTTGTTGAATATTGCGATAGCGATATTTCTTGTAATATAACATTTCCCTAGAGAAATGCATTTTTTATTATTATTGCCTATTTTAAAAAAATTATTTATTTATATGTAATTATCATACTAAAGTAAACAGGTAATAGATATTCGTCTGCTGTAATTAAATCTAATTCAGGCTAAACAGAAACTATGTGTCAAGGAAGTTGCAAATATAAATATAAAAATAAATATTATTAAACAAAAATTAAATAAAAAAATACAATTTGTCACATACACACGCGCGCGCACGCGCGAGATCCGTGACCGGCAATAGGACCCGGAAGTAATCCGGTCACGAACCAGGAAGTTTAAGAGGAGTAAACAAACCGTATAGAGCAGGGGTGTCCAAACTATGGCCCGCGGGCCAACTGCGGCCCGCCGTCCATTTTTAATTGGCCCGCTTGAATTTTTAAAAATAGAATAGAATATGGCCCACACTTCAACTTTTGCCTGAGTGTATTGCACTTCTCAGTTTTAACACCAGGGGGAGCTACTGTTGATCAAGGCAGTTGCTCCAGCAAAAAGGACCAGAGGTCAAAGAAGCAGAGAAGAAATTTACCCCAAATTGCTCAACACGGCAGAACCAAAGAAGCGAAAGGTAGAAAGTGAGTGCAGAAAATTTCAGACACGGTGGGAGAGTGAATATTTCTTCAAAGAATGTAAGGGGAAGTATGTCTGTTTGATCTGCACTGAAACGGTGGCAGTTATGAAAGAGTATAATGTACGACGTCATTATGAGACCAAACATCAGGCCTATGCATCCTACACTGGTGCTGAGCGAGAGCAGAAAGTAAAGCAAATGGTAGCTAACCTGCAGGGTCAGCAACAGTATTTTTTTCGTGCTCAAAACGTCCAGGAAAGGGCTACAATAGCCAGCTATGAGGTTGCCCAACTCATCGCAAAACATGGCAAGCCTTTTTCAGATGGAGACCTTATAAAACACTGCCTCGTTAAAGTTGCCGAAATAATGTGCCCGGAAAAAGTGCAGGAGTTCAACAACATCAGCATGTCCAGAAATACAGTTATGCGACGCATTGAAGACTTGTCAGCCAATATTAAACTTCAACTGTCTGATAAAGCTAGTTCTTTTGATTTTTACTCCATCGCATGCAATGAGAGCACTGATGCCACAGACACCGCACAGCTGCTAATATTTTTGCGAGGAGTGGACGAGAACTTTGGAGTTACAGAGGAGCTGCTCGATCTTAAGAGTCTAAAAGGCACAACAATGGGTATGGATATTTTTGAAGCTGTGTCAGACTCAATTGACAAAACAGGACTTAAATGGGACAAGCGTTGTGGAGTTACCACAGACGGGGCTCCAGCTATGGCAGGTGCACACAAAGGAATGGCGTCTATGATGTGCGCCAAGGTGAAAGAGACCGGAGGAGAGGCTGTTAAAATGCACTGTATTGTTCACCAAGAAGCCCTTTGTGCCAAGACAGTAAATCTTGGAGATGTAATGAACACAGTTGTGAAAACTGTTAATATAATTCATGCAAGAGGACTGTACCACAGAGAATTTCAGGCTTTCCTTTCTGATGTGGATGCTGAGTATGGGGATCTACTCTACCACTCGGATGTGCGCTGGCTAAGCCGCGGCGCTGTGCTGAAGCGTTTTTACTCCCTGAGGTCAGAAATTGACCAGTTTTTGAAAGAGAAGGACCGACCACTTCATGAGCTGAATGATCCTTTGTGGTTGGCAGACCTAGCATTTTTAGTTGATCTTACTAATCATTTAACCACCCTGAGCAAGAGCCTACAAGGGAAAGAGCAGCTTGTACCACAACTTTATGCGCACATGAAAGCATTTTGTGTGAAGTTCAATCTCTTTGAGACACAACTGCGCAACTTCAACGTTGTGCACTTCCCCACACTGTCTGAGATCAGAACTGCTTATCCACAGGCCAACCTTTCTGCTAAAAGAGGGAAATACGTGTCTGTGATTACATGTCTCCAAACAGAATTCAGACAGCGCTTCCAGGATTTTTCTGTCATTGAAAAAGAAATGAAGCTATTTGCGACTCCTTTCTTGGTGGATGCCGAAGAAGTTGAAGAGAATCTGCAATTAGAACTCATCAAAATCCAGTGTGATGATTCTCTGAAGAATCAACATCAGCAGCTTTCCCTCCCCGAGTTCTACCGGAGCTTGGAAAAGGAAAAGTTTCCTCTGATGAGACGCCACGCGAAAAGAATGATCAGTCTGTTTGGCTCAACATACATATGTGAGCAAACATTTTCTCTGTTAACACTGAACAAAAGCAGAATGAGAACCAAAATAACCGACAGCCATCTCCATGATGTCCTTCGCATCTCAACCACTAAGTTTACTCCAGACCTGCCAGCCATCCTTCAGTCCAAAGCCCAGCATCACTGCTCCCACTGAGTGCAATGCCGTTCAAGCTTTACATGAGTAAAATATATTCCACAGTACCCATGTATTAATAAGCATGCATGTACAAGTAGGCTACACATGCGACAAATATCAATAATGCGCATTAATTATTAGGTTAATTAACTCCACATCTACATGGCCCTGTGTGAAAAAGTGATTGCCCCCCTTGTTAAAAAATAACTTAACTGTGGTTTATCACACCTGAGTTCAATTTCTGTAGTCACCCCCAGGCCTGATTACTGCCACACCTGTTTCAATCAAGAAATCACTTAAATAGGAGCTACCTGACACAGAGAAGTAGACCAAAAGCACCTCAAAAGCTAGACATCATGCCAAGATCCAAAGAAATTCAGGAACAAATGAGAACAAAAGTAATTGAGATCTATCAGTCTGGTAAAGGTTATAAAGCCATTTCTAAAGCTTCGGGACTCCAGCGAACCACAGTGAGAGCCATTATCCATGTAGATGCGGATGGCTTATTTCACTAGTTTTGACGCGTAGCTAATGTCTTAAAGTTTCACTCACATGACAGAAGTCCGATCTCTTTGTCTTTTGTCGTTTATTTGTCAGCATCAAAGAATCAACACTTCATACAGTCGTCTTGAGTAAATCCACTGTTATTACAGACACCAGTTGCTGCATCTTGCAAATCTCTGAGTTTTACAACAACCTGTTTGCTGTATCTTGTAGATCACAATCTTGGCTTGGGTATCTAACAACACTCTTGTTGTTTCTTACTTTCCCAGCTTACGTTAGCTTACGGTTACAACAACCTCGTTGCTGTATTTTACATTTCTAGCTTACCGGGAGCTCTCATTAGCTGACGGTTACAACAACCTCGTTGCTGTATTTAGCATTTCAAGCTTACCGGGAGCTCTCATTAGCTGACGGTCTAAAGCTTGTGTTTCCGTAGCCTTCCAAATCTATACTGAGCTTTGTAGCATATCACAGTCACACAAATGCATGTAATAGTAGAATGACATCACAGACCAACCTACGATTATCAACTTATGATGCATAACTAAGAAATTTAAAGCTTATGGCTTATGTAACAAACTTAATGCTTAATGCTTAATGCTTTACTAATGAATAGAACAAGGTAGAATAAATGAAATAACAGCAAGTAAATAAAATAAAATAAACACAACAACAAATTCATAAAAAGTGCGATATGGCACTTACATTCCAGCCCCTAATTGACAGGCATGGAGACTGACAATTACAATTTTGTGTTTTTTTTTTTTTTTTTGATAAAGCCATGAAATCAAACATTCTTAACCTTCTAAACATTTTAAATCTTTTAAGTGTGTAATATTTATCTCAGGTGTTTATATTTGCTTATCAAATCTCACAACACATTACCAAACATTTAACAGTCCATTTCACATGTGAGACACAGCTTGTCGATGGGTCTTTCCAGAGTGTTGGTCTTGGTTTTAACTAACACCAGTTTCACCAGTCCCCCTTTGTTGGGGAACACTTTCGTGATTCTTCTCATGACCCATGAATTTCTTGGAGAAGACTCATCAGTTATTAAAACTATGTCTCCAATCGAAAGGTTTTTTTTGTTTTGAAACCACTTTTGCCGCCCCTGGAGCAAGGGCAAGTATTCACGTACCCATCGCTTCCAGAGCAGGTCTGATCGATGCTGGATCTGCTTCTCCCTGCGACGTGCATAGATGACAAATCCAGGTGGCAGGTTTGGCTGTTTTTTCATCAGCAGCAGGTAGTTTGGTGTCGGAGGTTTCAGTTTGGGCGAGCAGCTGTTTCTTTTCACAGTTGCCTTTCGTTTTTGCTGTGTGCGAATTCCCTGTTTGAATTCTGCTGCTGCTTTACCCTTTTGCAACGTGAGAAGTTCTTCCTTAAAATTTTGTCTTTGAGTGAACTTAATGATGTCGTTTTCTGCTCTTGTTAGGTCTTGCGCTTTTAGAGACTTGTGATTTTCTGTCTTTGGGTCATCTACTTGTGTTTTAACCCTTTCTGTTTTTTGTTTCAGCATGTCTCTGGTGCGAAGGATCCAGGCAACGGATCTTTTTAACTTGTGCCAGTCAGAGTGATGATTAATCAGTTTACTCACTGCGTCTGTGTCTGTGCATTTTGTAATGCTCACAATATTCACTAAAGCTGAGAGCTTAACTTCATCAGCATTTTCATCAAAATTTTCTTTTATTGATGTGTCATGAATATTTTTAGGCCATTTGCACTCTGCTTCTTTGAGGAGGGAGGGACCATGGATCCAGTTGACATTTTTCATGAACTTTTCACAGGATACCCCCCTGGAGGCAGAATCAGCTGGGTTTTGTGAGGTATTAACGTACCTCCATTGCTGTGACTTGGTTGACTCTCTTATAATGGCGATTCTGTTGGCCACAAAGGTTTTAAAACGAAGTGTTTCGTTATCAATGTATCTCAAAACAGTTGTACTGTCAGTCCAGAACATAGAGTCCAGCAATTTCAATTCTAGCTGTTCTTTCAACATTTTGTCATTTTTTACAGCGGCCACTGCCGCAGTCAGTTCCATTCGTGGAATGGTGGTTTGTTTCAGGTGTGCTACACGGGAGTTCCCCATCATGAATGCACAATGTGTAAGTCCATCAGCGTTTACTAACCTGAGGTATGAGACAGCTCCGTATCCCATTTCACTTGCATCCGAGAAGTGATGGAGTTGTGCTGTAGCTGTAACTCCGAAGTCGGCTGGTTTTATGGACCTTGCTATGCTGAACTTGGACAGTCTTTGCAGCTCTTGCAGCCAGGTTTTCCACGCCGTTGCAAACTGCTCGGGAATGTCATCATCCCAGGCAAGTTTTTCTTTACATAACTGTTGCATTAGGATTGTAGCTGGCAGTATGGCAGGTGGGAGAAAGCGTAACGGGTCGTATGTTGAGCTAGTGATTGACAGAATTCCTCTTCTTGTCACAGGTCGTTCCTTTAAGCTAATCTTAAACTTGAACATGTCTGAGTTAATGCACCACAGCACCCCCAGAGCTCTCTCTATGGGCAGTGCATCATTACTCAAGTCTAAGTCTCTCATGTCTTTGATCCTTTCACTCTCGGGAATGACAGTCAGTAGGGCACGCCTATTGCTTGCCCCTTTAGTGAGGTTAGACCCTCCGCTTGTACAGAGACTTGTGAGATCATTGTATAGGGCGACTGCTTGGTCATGACTCGAAACAGATTTCAGGCAGTCGTCTACATGAAAGTTTTTAAGCACTGTGTTAACTGCCACAGCAGATGCATTGCTGCAGTTTTCTTCTGCTGTCTTTCTGAGGGCGAAGTTAGCACCACTAGGCAACAATTTTGCACCGAACAGATGAACTACCATTTTATTTTCAACTAAGTCTTGGTTCACATCTCCATTCGGCCACCATAGGAAGCGCAGCAGATCAGTGTCCTTCTCGGGGACTTTCACGTGATAGTACATGGCTTCTACTGTGTCCTTTTTCTTGGACTTTATTTTAACGGGCACAATGGGGAGGATGCAATTACCTCCAGCCCCAGTGAGCGCATTTGATTCGTGACTCTCTGCCGGTGGTGTATTTTTTGTGTCACTTTCGGTTTCATTCTCGTCAGCGCGTGTACCTGGCTGCGCTGTGACTTGCACTGCGCTGTGTAACATGCTTGGATGTGACTTTGAACACAATGAACATACAATTTTTCTGGTACAGTCTTTCCACAAATGACCCGTTCTTAAACATCCGAAACAGAATCCGTTTCTTTTTAAGAATTCTACTTTGTCTTTGTGTGTCTTATCATTAAATTGGAAGCAATCGTCTAAGATATGCTCCCCTTTGCAGTGTGCGCACGGGTTAGTAAAAGCGCTGACAGGTGATGTACCGGCATTCTTCATTGTAATCAATTCTTTGTGAATTTTACCAACCTGTCCGTCCTCGGTTGCGACGCTGACCCTGGGTTTTCCTTGGCCCGTTTGTTTGGGTCCTTGAAGGGATGTGTGACAGGGTTTTCCGTCGCTGATTGCGGCGTCCAAGTCCGTAGAGTGTGCGCTGCTCAGGTGCGCGTTGCTCAATTCAGTGACCGCGCTCTCGTTCGCAGGCTGCGCTCGGCTGTTGCATGTTGAGTTGGAGAGGTGAAAGTGCGCGCTGCTCGGGCGCGCGCTGCTCGATTCAATGAGTGCACTCTTGCTCTTGGGCGATCGGCTGTCGTATTTGCGATCTTGACGTTGAAGCACTCTTAATTTGGCATCATGCATAGCAAGCACCGTTTTGGTTTCCAGTCTGGGAGCGCATGCGCTACTTGGTTCGTTGACTGTGCTCTCTTTTACCGGCTTTCGGCAGCTGTCGTATTCATGTTTGTGGCCCGTCCAAGGCGGGCTGCTCGAGCGTGTGCAGCTCGGGTCGATGACTCCGCTCTTTGATGCAGGCTGTCGTTTTTTACAACACTGATAAACCTGTAATTCAGCGTCGACAATTGCGAGCGCAGTTTCTAATTCCAACTTTTCTTTATCAGCTTTTAGTTGCTCTGCCTCAGCCTTTAATTCTGCTTCCTTTGCCTTTACTTGTGCTTCCTTCTGTTCTAACGCCCGCCGTTCTGCTAAGGCTGCTGCTTTAATCAACAAGGCTGCTCTGTTGGCTTCCGCTTTCTTTATTAGGGCTGAGGATGATGTAGAAGTTACAGACCTTTTGGATGCTGCCGTTGTCTGTGACACGCTGACGCCCGGCGAGACATCTTCGCGTATTCGCGACGTCACAGAGTGGCTCTTAGTGTCCTTGGTGTCCGCTTTCCAGCGACCCACCGTAGCTATGAATTCTGTGCGGCCTTGAGCCTCAGGTGCGCCGCAAGCGACCTGATCGCGTCTGTGTTTGTCTTCATGAGTGTACACAAGCACATCAACGTTACTTCTCATGAAGGCCTCTCTCAGCTTCCCGTATTTGGGTCTGTACTCAGTTTCAAGGATGTCTAACTTACGTGCATAGTTCATGGGTGTCTTTAATGCAGTAGACGTTGCATTCAGTCGAATTCGCTTGCCTTTTCTTGCATCCAGCGCCTCGTTGAGGTTTTTTCTGTTCATCTCGTGGAGCGCCGTTAGGCTCCCCAGCCAAGTGCCGGGAGCGTTGTCCTCGTTGTTCGGCATGGTGAAGTTCGACGGCTATTCTCTTTCACTTTCCATTTCAGTGTTCACTTGTTTTCGTTCAAACAGCGCACAAGCTTTAGACTTTTGTAGATGCGGATGGCTTATTTCACTAGTTTTGACGCGTAGCTAATGTCTTAAAGTTTCACTCACATGACAGAAGTCCGATCTCTTTGTCTTTTGTCGTTTATTTGTCAGCATCAAAGAATCAACACTTCATACAGTCGTCTTGAGTAAATCCACTGTTATTACAGACACCAGTTGCTGCATCTTGCAAATCTCTGAGTTTTACAACAACCTGTTTGCTGTATCTTGTAGATCACAATCTTGGCTTGGGTATCTAACAACACTCTTGTTGTTTCTTACTTTCCCAGCTTACGTTAGCTTACGGTTACAACAACCTCGTTGCTGTATTTTACATTTCTAGCTTACCGGGAGCTCTCATTAGCTGACGGTTACAACAACCTCGTTGCTGTATTTAGCATTTCAAGCTTACCGGGAGCTCTCATTAGCTGACGGTCTAAAGCTTGTGTTTCCGTAGCCTTCCAAATCTATACTGAGCTTTGTAATTTTTTACAAATGCATGTAATAGTAGAATGACATCACAGACCAACCTACGATTATCAACTTATGATGCATAACTAAGAAATTTAAAGCTTATGGCTTATGTAACAAACTTAATGCTTAATGCTTAATGCTTTACTAATGAATAGAACAAGGTAGAATAAATGAAATAACAGCAAGTAAATAAAATAAAATAAACACAACAACAAATTCATAAAAAGTGCGATATGGCACTTACAATCCACAAATGGCAAAAACATGGAACAGTGGTGAACCTTCCCAGGAGTGGCCGGCCGACCGAAATTACCCCAAGAGCGCAGAGACAACTCATCCGAGAGGCCACAAAAGACCCCAGGACAACATCTAAAGAACTTCAGGCCTCACTTGCCTCAATTAAGGTCAGTGTTCATGACTCCACCACCATAAGAAAGAGACTGGGCAAAAACGGCCTGCATGGCAGATTTCCAAGGCGCAAACGCCTTTTAAGCAAAAAGAACATTAAGGCTCATCTCAATTTTGCTAAAAAAACATCTCAATGATTGCCAAGACTTTTGGGAAAATACCTTGTGGACCAACGAGACAGAAGTTTAACTTTTTGGAAGGTGCGTGTCCCGTTACATCTGGCGTAAAAGTAACACAGCATTTCAGAAAAAGAACATCAAACCAACAGTAAAATATGGTGTTGGTAGTGTGATGGTCTGGGGTTGTTTTGGTGCTTCAGGACATGGAAGGCTTCCTGTGATAGATGGAACCATGAATTCTACTGTCTACCAAAAAATCCTGAAGGAGAATGTCCGGCCATCTGTTCGTCAACTCAAGCTGAAGAGATCTTGGGTGCTGCAGCAGGACAATGACCCAAAACACACCAGCAAATCCACCTCTGAATTGCTGAAGAAAAACAAAATGAAGACTTTGGAGTGGCCTAGTCAAAGTCCTGACCTGAATCCTATTGAGATGTTGTGGCATGACCTTAAAAAGGCGGTTCATGCTAGAAAACCTTCAAATAAAGCTGAATTACACCAATTCTGCAAAGATGAGTGGGTCAAAATTCCTCCAGAGTGCTGTAAAAGACTCGTTGCAAGTTATCGCAAACGCTTGATTGCAGTTATTGCTGCTAAGGGTGGCCCAACCAGTTATTAGGTTCAGGGGGCAATTACTTTTTCACACAGGGCCATGTAGGTTTGGATTTTTTTTCTCCCTAAATAATAAAACCCCTCATTTAAAAACTGCATTTTGTGTTTACTTGTGTTTATCTTTGACTAATAGTTAAATGTGTTTGATGATCAGAAACATTTTGTGTGACAAACATGCAAAAGAATAAGAAATCAGGAGGGGGGCAAATAGTTTTTCACACCACTGTATATATAAAGATATAAGCGGGTATAAACATAGTAAGGGCCCATCTGATTGGTCAAATTTGGACACACAAATGCTTGGCACATTAATTATTCATCGCAACTCTTTGTCATTATAGCGATCACGATATTTTTTCGATATATCGTGCAGCCCTAGTTATAATGCTGAACTGATATACTGTAAGTATGCATGAAAGAGTCCAATTAGATCCATCACTTTTTGGCACAACACAGCCAAACTATTTTCTGGGGAAATAAATGACTTAAATTTGTACTAAGAATACCCTGTAACTTTAAAATATACCAACTAGATTTAGCTCATTTTGGGGCAGAACTGTTAATTTATAGCATAAAAAATGTGTATGATATACTGTACAGGGAGGATGTGAAAGCTTTCACTGTCGAGAGTGGGCGTGTGGATGTTTTGACAGAAGCTGAACAATGTATTTTGGTTCTTGCAAGATGGCGGTCGTAAATAAATTAGTTCTTAAGTAGTTTGTAGGTTGTTTGTTGAACAAGAACAGAAGCTTCATATGAGTCTCAGCTAAACTTTGAAATGCATTTTTGCACAGACCAAGGGTAGTTGTTTGTAGTTGTCTATTCGAGACATAAGCTGTTTCACAAGTGAATCATACCCGGTGCCAACAACCAGCCCCTCTATCTCATCTCGAAAAGAATTTGGGTACCGAATTACCATCTACCTGGCTATTTCATTGATGTGCCTCTTTCCTGGCTTCTTGCAAACGGTCAGAATTTCAGCAACCACTATCCTAATTATTTCTCTTCTCTGCCGTTCCCCCAGAGAGCCCCGTGATGGGCCCAGCCGATCCCCCAGAGAGCCCCGTGATGGGCCCAGCCGATCCCCCAGAGAGCCCAGTGAAGGGTTCCGATCTCCCAGTCAGCCCAGCGGAGGGCTCCGATCTCCCAGTCAGCCCAGCGGAGGGCTCCGATCTCCCAGTCAGCCCAGCGGAGGGCTCCGATCTCCCAGAGAGCCCAGCGGAGGGCTCCGATCTCCCAGACAGCCCATTGGAGGGCTCCGACAGCCCCAAAGGGCATGAGCCAGCTCAGCAACAGCCCTGCCTCGTCAATGACTTACATTTACATTTACATTTAGGCATTTGGCAGACGCTCTTATCCAGAGCGACTTACATTTTTATCTCATTACACATCTGAGATCCGTCTCTGCCCTGCGATCCAGCGCCAATGCTCCTCGTTCCGTCGCCCGGCTTCGCCGACGACCCAGCGCCAGTGCTCCTCGCTCCGCCGCCCGGCTTCGCCGACGACCCCGCGCCAGTGCTCCTCGCTCCGCCGCCCGGCTTCGCCGACGACCCCGCGCCAGTGCTCCTCGCTCCGCCGCCCGGCTTCGCCGACGACCCCGCGCCAGTGCTCCTCGCTCCGCCGCCCGGCTTCGCCGACGACCCCGCGCCAGTGCTCCTCGCTCCGCCGCCCGGTTTCGCCGACGACCCCGCGCCAGTGCTCCTCGCTCCGCCGACAGGCTTCGGCGACGACCCAGCTCCTGTGCCCACCCTGCCACCCTGCCCAGGGAACCTGGGCTGCAGCCTCTCGGTTGGGAGGACCGACATTGGACCTTGGGGCGGGTGCCCTGGACCACCATTTTGGGCGCTCCAGAGTAGCGCCCTTTGGAGGGGGGGTAATGTCACGGTCGAACACCAGATGGCGCCATACTTCAGGACTCCATTTTGTTTTTTGTTATGTTTCAGTTTGGTTTTGAACTCCGTTTCCCAGAGTGCACCTCGGTCAGGTAATGGGAACACACCTGATCGAGGTTAGCAGCCTAATCTGTACCAAGTTAAATAGACTTTTGTTTCCTTTGTTCTGGGTCGGGCATCTGTTTTGCTACGGTAATGCTAAGTGGGTTGTTTTGTTCTAGGTGTCATGCCACTCCCCCTTGATCTTGGTTTGTGTTATTCTTTGTTTTGGTTCAGTTCTATATCTAGTCTAGCTCCTTGTTTAGTTAACTCTTTGTTTAGTCAGCTCTGTGTTTAGTTCACTCTGTGTTTAGTCTAGCTCCATGTTTAGTCTAGCTCCATGTTTAGTCTAGCTCCATGTTTAGTCTAGCTCCATGTTTAGTCTAGCTCTGTGTGTTAGGTTAGCTCTGTGTGTTAGGTTAGCTCTGTGTGTTAGGTTAGCTCTGTGTGTTAGGTTAGCTCTGTGTGTTAGGTTAGCTCTGTGTTTTAGGTTAGCTCTCTGTTTAGTTTAGCTCAATGTTTAGTTTAGTCTGTGTTGTCAGTTCAACCCTGTGGTTTCAGTTCAGCTCTGTGTGTTCGTTCAGTTTGAGTCCTATTGTACATGTTCACATTTTGGTTCCTTGATTAAAAAACCCTTTTTGCACTCTATCACCTCCGCCTTCATGTCTTCTCCAAACCCCACACGAGCACCCCGTTACATCTATCTGCTGCAGATGGCCTCTTCTTAGTTTCCAATAATTTTCTTGTACTAGAGGGCATCTTGCTCTAGGGAAAATCAAAACTGTAATGCCAGGTATTATCTCTACTGGCTAAAGATGACAAACTCTCTGATGCAGATTTTGAGGCTTGACTTGATTCCATGGGTGAGGCTTGACATCGCATAGCTATGCTTGAAGGTGAGCTCCTTGTGGAACTGGCCTCTGGTGTGGAATGGCTGCCAATGACAGATTCATCAAGGTCACTAATAAATGACTCTCCTTCAGTGCTCGACTCTTCAATGAAGCTAGTGATGATTGAAGAGGAATCATCCTCTACTCTCATCACTGGGGGTGCACCTAAACAACAACAAATTAGCATTTAGCTAATTTAGCATTAGCAATATCATTCACATAATTTTCACTTATTCTTCTAGTTAGTCAATCTTAATCTTGTGGCAATCATTCTATAATATGGTCTCTATGAATATTTGCTTTAAATAAGGACAACCATGCTACACAACTAGAATGAAGGAAGTAGATCCAGTAACACACAGGGTCTCAGTGATTCATTGAAAGATATACTGATTAGAACTATACAGTGCATTTAAAAACGCATTTGAATATTAAATTTTTATTTATGAAGTGAAATTATGAATATGGTTTACATCTTGTATCTGAAAATATTAGAATATTTCCTAAGATCAATCAAAAAGGATTTACAATACAAAAATGTCCAATATTTGAAAAGTACGTTAATTTATGCTCTGTTAGAATGAATTACTGCATCGATGTATCATGGCATGGAGGTGATCCACCTGTGGCACTGCTGAGGCATTATTGAAGACCAGCTACAAGTTGTAATAAAAATAAAAATAAATCTAGAAATATTTAATTTTACATAATTACATGTAATATGTCTGGAATATGTGAACGCTTCACTTTTTTAATTAAATTACGGATTTTTTTATGTTATAAAAAATTGCTTTGCGCACTGCATCACTATACAGGTGTGCATGATATGGAGTTGAGTTTTTTAACTCCAGCACTGGTGGAAAAAAGGTGTTGGAGCACAGGGTTGTTTGGAGGAGTTGGTGCTGGTTTGCAAGAGTCTGGCATATATTCTTGAAGTTTTCTATCCTCCTCACACACCTCTTAAAATAGGAGTGTTTGTTCTCGAATCGCATTGTCCATAGACGTATTAAGGGGCCCAGTTTGAGGATCAATGATGGGTAGTGGAGAACATAGGGGTGTTTAGGTTTTAGGCGATCAGAAGGAAACACTGCTTTTCTTGTTTCCAAGTATTCAATCACAGCAATGTTGAGGTAAGCAACCTGGGCCATGGTGATTGTGGGTGCACACACTAGTTCCACAAGTTCTTTCAAAGCGATCACTAGTTGCCTCACTGTGTCATAAGGATTAATTTTGTCACAAATAATGACAGGAAGAAGTCTAAGGAGACACCAGTTCTCAGCTGCTTGGCCACCTATAGGCCTTTTCCACTGCTCTGGTTCCCGTGCCGGTTCCATGCCGGTTCCCAATTTTGGAACCAGTGCCGCGCTTTTCCACAGAAAAAAATTGGTGCCGGTGCCCTAAAATAAGCAATGAACCGGCCCCTAAACTCTGCTGGTCTAGAAGCGAGAACCCGTGATGTCACGAGCAGTGGGCGGAGTTATAGGGAGATTTTTCTAAAAATAAAATGGCGGCGACCCAAATGTGGTGCGCGGAGGAAGCTAAAGCGCGTTTAGCAATTTGGACATCCGCAGAGATTCAAGAGAAATTGCAAAGTACTTAAAAAAAAAAAAAAGAAGTAAAAAAGAAGGGGCTGTGTAAAAGTGGCAGCGGTGCAGGTGCTAAAGATTATTTTTATGATGTGATGGATTCGGTGCTGGGGCACAGACCATCAAATCAACTTACTGGGACATTAAATTCAGCAACAGCAATGCTCCAGGAAATCATCACCCCTTCCACATCGGATCTCGGTAAGCCAAGTTATTACTTTTGTTAGTGTAAAAAAAAAATCTCAGTTGCTACATATGTTTACGTGTGTGTGCAGCCATACTGGTATTATTAATGATGCTTTAACTTGCTGCTCAATTATTATTGAATGTTTACAGTATGGATGGGTTTACTTACATTCTGTTGAAAGAAAAGCTTTGCATGATGTAAATCATTGAAAGGAAGGCATTAATGCGTGGTTACTGTGTACAAACTTGAAAAGCCGAAAATATGAAACTGATGTTTTCACTACTATTGATATTTAGACTCAAATACATCATGTGTGGGAAGCCATGAAGATCATGGAGAATGCAGTGCATCTTCAGCTTTAAGCGAAGCTTTCTCTTCTACAGAACCACGGAGGAAAGGTAAGAATTGTTTTGTTGCTCAGTAAAGACAAAATGTATTACAAATTCAATATAACTATCGTGTATTATATAATCAGGCAATTTGCTTATTGTACTATTTGTGTCATTACAAAGCTAAGAGAAAGACGAGAGAATGGGACAATGAGGAACTACTTGCTTATTTGGAGAGATCAGATGAGCAGTTTCTCCAGCACAGTAGAGAGATGAATGAGGCCATTCTTAATAAAATGGATGAGACATCAGGTGCTATGCTGGGCCTTTTGGAACGAATGGTTAATGTTATGGAGAAAAACCAGACAACACACAGCTAATGTTTTTTTTTTTAATTTTTTTTTATTTATTATTGTAATCACAGTTTAATTTACAAAAACATGTTTGCACTGTACTCGTTGCCACTTTTTAATTTTTTTTTTACTTTGTTGCCTTTTGGCTAAATGTTCTTCAATTGTCTGCACGGTTGCATTTCAATAAAACACTACAGATGTATTGGTCCTGTCTGTTGAAGTAGTCCATTAATGCCGCTCTTACATCAGCTCCTTGCCGTGATGGCAACATCCACATCACGGACGATTTACGGCGCACACAAAGTTTTGAGGCGATATGAAAATTTAAATGTTATTTACTGCATAAATTACGTGTTGAAAAAGAAAAACAACAGTATAGTTAGATAGCATTACCATTAGCATTTGAGCTAATGCTAATCTTGGTTTAAAAAAAAAACACATTGTAAGTTAACGGGGTGTCAGAACTTACCAGTCATCTTGCACGTAATCGTTGTCTATGTCGCTCTGTTTCAGCGGTTATAACACGTCGAATAAGCTGCCTTTGGATACTGAAATAAATTTAAATAATCTGGAGAATAACCAGTACACTGACTTCGGCCATGTTGGTTTCTGTTTAGTGGGCGTGGCCTGTGACGTATTATCATGCAGCTCCCGCTGCGCTCCTGTCTAGTGTAAATGCGGGCCGGTTCTCGGGTGGTTCCCAGTTCAGCACCGGCCAAGCACCGGCACCGGCACCGGGCACCAGCACCAGTGTAGTGGAAATGAGGCACTAGTGTTTTACCCTTTTTGCTGACCTGGCAAGGAGATGAGACAGAATCTGAGTCTTTGTAGGCAAATTGTGTGATTCGTCGGTTCAGCTGAGTGTATGTAAACCAATGCTTGGCTTTTATAAAGTAGCGTAGGTAAATGGCTAAGTCATAAGTTACAACTCCCTCAAACAAGTCATGCCCTATGCATGGAGGAAGGCCTGGCTGACACACATGGAAATATTTCAGTCTGTTAAAGACTGAGTCATAATATATGCCTTTGACATCACCCACATCATTCTCCTGCAGTAGCTGCACAGCTTCTTTGTATGCAACAACTGTTCGTACAGGAAAGTTTGTACTTAAATTCTCAAGTTGGTCTCTTGGAACGTAACAATACCTACAGAAGTACTTGGATGTGCTGAAATTTTGTGTGTAGCCACCAATACAGAGTGATCCCAAATTGTCCCCTACAATTGATAGTATTGTAGCTCGAGCCACATGTCCAGTAGTGGTCACAATACCATGTTCTTCAAGTTGTCTCAGGTCTAACAACATTTTAGAAAACACTGTGTCCTGGCCAAAATAATTTAAATCTGCCTCTTTGTATAACAGTACTAACTGCATGTGGTCAATACTGGAGGGATGGAATGGTTCAAAGTTTGCAAGTGTGTAAAGAAAACTCCCAAAAGCTTATGCTTTTTCCCTTGCTGACCCAAGTGGGTTGACAATTACAAATGCATCTTGATACAAGATCAGTTTTATAATTATGTCATCTGATTGCAGAAACCGTTCATTGGATTTGTAGAATGAGCCATCAAAAATATCACTTAAGATGCCATCAGAAACTAGGCGATTTTGAGACTTAACACACTGTTGCCACACACCATTATCATTCAAAATAGCTCTTAAAGTGTCAGACAGCGGTATATACTGTGCATAACTTCTATGTTCTCTTCTATGTTCATTGGTGCCCAGGTAAATCTTTTCTGGGTGCACATAGCCAAAGTTCTTCTGAAAATACTGCCTTCTAGAAAGTTCTACAAAGTATTGACTCAGGGAGCTGAATAATTACACACACCCCACTTTTCAGTTATTTATTTGTAAAAAATGTTTGGAATCATGTATGATTTTCGTTCCACTTCTCACGTGTACACCACTTTGTATTGGTCTTTCACGTGTAATTCCAATAAAATTGATTCATGTTTGTGGCTGTAATGTGACAAAATGTGGAAAAGTTCAAGGGGGCTGAATACTTTTGCAAGCCACTGTATATAACAATATACCCAACACACACACACACACACACACACACACACACACACACACACACACACACACACACACAAGACCGCTGATTCTGCAATGTCGTTGTATTTCGGTAAGATATTTCTAAAAAAATAATAATAATAAATAAAATTAATTATTGTTATTTTAATTCATATCGTTGCTGTAATTGTTTTTGCTGTAAATAAAGTCTCGTTTTTACTGTCACAGGCAGCGTCTTAGATACCGTTAACATTACTCCGCCATGTCACCGCTGATCCGCTGCAGGGATTGCTTCTCAGAGGATATATATTTTAAAGGTCTGTTGTACAAGTACTATTCATATTGACAGTATGCAAGCTATTAATTAATAGAAACATGTATAATAACCCAAGTTAACTAGTGAGATGTAGTTGACAATATTCTTCATTGTGTCCAACTGAGTCCATGAGAACACTGAAGAACCAGAAGTGACAAGATGGCACCAGATGGAGGGATACAGAATAAATCCCAGAGACAGGTACAGTATGCAAACAGGAAAAACATCCAGAGAATTAAGTTGTTATTACTAATTATTTCATGAAACAAAGTGGAAACATAAGTTTAATTTGTAGCATCTCATGCAAATGTTTTAAACTTAAAAATCTGCACATTTGTTAGCTGAAATCAGGGGTAGCTCAGTGGTTAAGGCATTGGACAATGGTTAGGAAGATCACAGGTTCAAACCCCACAACCACCAAGTTGCCACTGTTGGACCCTTGAGCAAGGCCCTTAACCCTCAACTGCTCAGATGTGTACTGAGAAAAAAATGTAAGTCGCTCTGGATAAGAGCGTCTGCCAAATGCCTAAATGTAATGTAAATGAAATAAATAGGCTTGACAAAGGATTCAGATAACACTAATAGATGATAAAACTAACAAGTTGTTAGTTGTTTGAGTAAAATATGATCTGGACAAGTCATTGTCATGTCCATCAATCCCTATAAGTTTCACGTTCTACTTTTGCTATACAGAAAGAACATTGATTATATAGTCTTGAGGAGTTGCTATATTTGGTCCCTGAGGGATAAACCAATACTGATATGTATGATATGATATGTATCAGACACTTTTAAATAGCAATAGAAAAATTGTTTATTAGAGCCAGCAGGTACCATTTTGGGGAAATACTTGATGCAATAAATAAATACAATATAAAATAAAAACACAAATCTGAACATGTCTGGTTCAGAATACCTGTTTTATTTTGTTGACTTATTAGAATTAGATGTCTGTACAGAAGCAATTCTTGATATTCCTTCATCACTCCAAAAATACAGTCTAAAATCTCTCTCTCTCTCTCTCTCTCTCTCTCTCTATATATATATATATATATATATATACATATATATATATATATATATATATATATATATATATATATATATATATATATATATATTTATTTATTATTTTTTTTTTTTAATGAATGTAGACTAAATTTTTGGATTTTCTTTGGCTAACGATTGGATAATTACTGCAGTGATTAATATGGTTCAGCTGTAACTGAAGTTATTAAAGTTATTAAGTTATTGAATCCTAACTGATACAACGAGAAGCTTCTTGTTTATTAAACAACCATGTAAGAAGTCACATCCTGTGGTCGTGGCAAATACTGTATGTTACTCTGTTTCAGAGTATTTCAAATTATTTTCCTGCATTGAGCAAAGAAAACTACGGAGATTGATGACACTACTAAAATTGGGTTAGGAACTGTCGAAAACATTATTAAAACCTGGAAGAGTTGAACCATCATCTTTAAGGAAGTAATGTGGTCAGGGAAAAAATTGATGATGATTGGATTTTTTACCCCCTTTCAGAGCGATGTATATGTCAGGGTAAGAAGAGGCAGATGAAATGATGCACCAATCATGCCTAGTGCCTACTGTACTAGCCTGTGGGGCCAGTGTTATGATCTGGAGTTGCTGCTGTTAGTCAGGTCTAGGCTCAGTATTATGTGCCCAAAAAATTAAGTCAGCTGATTGATGATATGAATGCATCCGCATGCCAGGATTTATCGGGCTTAAATTAATCGGACTTAAAGAGTGATTCAGGGAGCATGATGGTTCACACATGGATCGGCAACAACAGATTCCAGACCTTAACACCATTGAGGGGATGAGCTGGTGAAGACTACAGAGCAGTCCAACTCTCTCATCATCAATACAAGATCTTGGAGAGAAATTAATGTGACTCTGCACTGAAATAAATGTTGTGATGTTGCATAGGTTTATCAAAACAATACGATGGTGAATGAGTGCTGTAGTCAAAGCAAAGGGCAGTCCAATTAAATATTAGTATGAATTTCTGACTCTGTGTATGAGTGAAAATGGATTTTGTATGAATGTTGACGGTATAGTTTATGGAGTGATAATAGATATCCAAAATTACATGTATAGAAACACATTAGTTTCATTAAAAATGAAGGGAACCTTTTTTTCAGCAGGTTTTCATTCAAAAAAGGTAATTATGTCAGGATGAACTAACCTCGGTGACCAGAAGACGTAGCTTTAGCGGTTAGCCCAGTGTAGCGTGGATGGTGAACCCAAACGCAGAGATAGGTGAATGAATAGGATAACCACGCAGTTTATTCTAAGGACTCTAACGAAAGGGGAGCAAGGGAAAAACACAAATTTAACCCGCGTCCTATAAATACACACTCAAGATCAGAAACCAAAAACCCAAGAAAGGTGAGTACTCACAGTTTTGTAGATTAACGACCGGAACCGACATGGGCCGAACTCAATGACTGAGCAATGTGAACTGGTTTGTTTACTCCTTTTATACTTCCTGGTTCGCGACCTCATTACTTCCGGGTCCTAGTGTCGGTCGCGGATTGAGTGTGCATGACAGTACCCCCCCGTTCAGGACCGCCTCCCGACGGACCTGGGGTGGAGGATACCTGACGACGGTAGTCTTGGATCAGCTCGGGGTCGAGAATGAATCGGGCCGAAATCCAAGACCGCTCCTCGGGGCCATAACCCTCCCAGTCGACCAGGTATTGAGTACCTATGCCCCGAGGGCGCGAGTCGAGGATCCGGCGCACGGGGTAGGTGAGACCACCGTCGATGATCCAGGGAGGAGGAGTTGGGGGGGGTGGGTGTAATCATGGGAGAGGTTGTGAAGGGTTTAAATTGGGAGAGGTGAAATACTGGATGGATTCGGAGCGCCGCAGGCAGCTGGAGTCGGTAGGTGACAGGGTTAATTGGGTGGGTGATGCGGTACGGTCCGATGAATCTAGGCGAAAGTTTATTTGATTCGGTGTGAAGGTGGAGATTTTTCGTTGACAGCCATACCTTGTCACCTACGTGGTACAATCCTCCCGGAAGGTGTCAACGGCAGTGTTGGTTCGTGTAGCGGGCGTTGGCTCGTTGGATGGCATGATTTGTTTGATTCCATAGCCGCCGACACCTGCGGACCAACTGTTGGGCGGACAGTACATCAACCTCCGGTTCTTGGTGGTTGAACATCGAAGGTTGGAAACCGTGGCATACCTCAAATGGGCTTAGGCTGGTAGCAGAGGGGGGGTGGAGGTTGTGTGACAGTTCTGCCCAAATGAGGTAGCGAGCCCAGGAGCACTGACGATCTGCTATGAAACATCTCAGATAGCGCTCCAGTTGTTGGTTGGCCCGCTCCGTCTGACCGTTGGTCTGTGGGTGGTAGCCAGATGATAGACTGCAGGTCGAGTCGATCAGATGGCAGAAGGCTTTCCAGAACCTGGCAGTGAACTGGGGCCCTCTGTCCGAGACGATGTCCTTGGGGAAACCATGCAGGCGGACTACATGCTCTAATATTAGCTCGACTGTTTTTTTGGCTGATGGGAGTCCGGCGAGGGCCACCAGATGCACGGCTTTAGAGAACCGATCGATGATGGTTAATTTCAGTTTCAATTCATTTCAGTTTTATTTGTATAGCGCTTTTAACAATTGACATTGTCTCAAAACAGCTTTACACAATCAAAAGGACTATTTAAGTTTGTATGGAATGTGAGTGTGTATGAATCAAAATGTTCAGATAGTCCCTGGTGAGCAAGCCCGAGGGCGATAGTGGCAAGGAAAAACTCCCTGAGATGGTAATAGGAAGAAACCTTGAGAGGAACCAGACTCAACAGGGAACCCATCCTCATTTGGGTGAAACAGAAATTATCTGCATTTATACAGTGGTAAGTGTTAGGTTCAGCTATAATAGTTGATGTTAACTGATGTTATAATAGTTGATGTAAAATGGAGTCCAGTAGTTATTGGAGACTCAGATAGACTTGTAGAGTTCCAGTCCTGAACTATCGAATTGTCAAGTCCTCAGAGAAACAGCTGACAACACCAGTCGAGGCCAGAACCAGCTTCTAAGTAGATAGAATCATCCCCAGACACCAGACGCATCCCAAAGAGACACACGGGGCATCCATGCGACGAGACCTCCAACCAGAAACGGGGCACCAGGATGGATCAGACAGGTCCGGAGGGCAGAGGGAATCTGGATCACTGGCAGCTCAGGAACGACATGTGTACAGTAGCTCGACAGAGAGAGAGAGAGAAAGAGAGAAAGGGGGAGACAGGGGGAGAGAGGAAAGAGAAAGAGGGGGAGAGATTGCAATTAGGTATGGTCACAGTCACAATGTCTAATGTGAATGTATATTTACTGTAGAGTGCAAGCAGGGACTCCGGTAGGACTAACTATGACAGCATAACTAAAAGGGAGAGCCAGAAGGAAACACAAACATGAGGGCTCCCTGAGATGTAAAGCAAACAATCACCTCACCGTCAACAAACCTGAGTGATCAAATGAGACTGAGGAAGACAGCATATAAACATACCAGTTCACCATAATACTCTACGTCCATGAGTCCCCCAGATCTGCTCCTTTACCTTATGGCAAATCTATTTATAAAAATGCTTGGCTAAATAAATAGGTTTTGAGCCTAGACTTAAACACTGATACTGTGTCTGAGTCCGGAACACTATTTGGAAGACTATTCCATAATTTTGGGGCTTCGTAAGAAAAAGCTCTGCCCCCA
The DNA here is from genome assembly GCA_030522415.1 of Channallabes apus. Classification (NCBI taxonomy): domain Eukaryota; kingdom Metazoa; phylum Chordata; class Actinopteri; order Siluriformes; family Clariidae; genus Channallabes; species Channallabes apus. The sequence goes on from CM060110.1 coordinate 3,093,634, forward strand.
GCTGTAGTTTTCATAATACGCGGTACTGACAAGGAGCCTGCATCCTTTGACCGAAGTAGGCGTGGCGGATCGTAAGACAATAGCAGTTCGCTCAGATACTGCGGCGCGAGACCATTTAATGTCAAGAGTAGTATTTTAAAATCAATGCGGAATTTCACAGGGAGCCAATGCAGTGAAGATAGGATAGGGGTGATGTGCTCATATCTTCTGGTTCTAGTGAGGACTCTCGCTGCTGCATTCTGGACTAGCTGAAGCTTGTTTATGCACCTAACTGAACAACCAGACAGTAAGGCATTACAATAGTCCAACCTAGAAGTGATAAAAGCATGAACTAGTTTTTCTGCATCGTTTAGCGACAATATATTTCTTATCTTGGCAATATTTATGAGGTGAAAGAATGCTATCCTGGTGATATTATCTACATGAGCTTCAAATGAAAGGCTGGAATCTATAATCACGCCGAGGTCTTTTACTGTTGCACTTGATGGAACAGAAAGGCCATCTAAAGTTACGGTGTGATCTAAGATTTTACTTCTAGCTGTATGCGGTCCTATGACTAGAACTTCTGTCTTATCCGAATTAAGCAGAAGGAAGTTAATTAGCATCCAATTTCTTATGTCCTGCACACATTGCTCAACTTTATTAAGATGGTTTTTCTCATAAGGTTTTGTTGAGATGTATAGCTGTGTGTCGTCAGCATAACAATGAAAACTAATACCATGCTTACCATGCTTTAATAAAAAGCAGTGGGCCTAAAACTGAACCCTGCGGAACGCCAAACTCCACTAGAGAACATGCAGAATAATCACCATTTAAGTCTACATACTGATAACGATCGGTCAAATAGGATCTGAGCCAGGAGAGGGCTGTACCCTTAATTCCTACTACATTTTCTAATCTGTGAAGAAGAATAGCATGATCAATGGTGTCAAAAGCTGCACTGAGGTCGAGTAATACAAGCATAGTTACACAACCCTGATCAGAGGCCAATAGGAGGTCATTTACTACTTTAACAAGTGCTGTTTCTGTGCTGTGATGAGGCCTAAATCCTGACTGATATAGTTCATGTATGCCATTTCTATGTAGATACGAGCATAGCTGCTCTGCTACTATCTTTTCCAGAATCTTAGAGATAAAGGGGAGGTTTGATATTGGCCTGTAATTGGACAGCTGACAGGGGTCGAGGTCAGGTTTCTTAATTATTGGTTTGATAACTGCTAATTTAAAAGATTTTGGAACATAACCAATGCTGAGTGAGGAATTAATTATTCTCAACAGCGGTTCTGTTATTACTGGTACTATCTGTTTAAGAAAATGTGTCGGTATAGGATCTAATATACAGGTTGATGAATTTGCAGAAGAGATGAGTGAAATTAGTTCATTCTCTTCAAGGGGAGTAAAGTATCCTAGGTTTGAATCTGACATGGCTAGGTTAACATCTGTATCAATTTCGTTGTTCGGTTTCAAAGCCTCAATTTTATGCCTGATATTTACAATTTTATTATTAAAAAAGTTCATGAAGTCCTCACTATTGCATGATGTTGTTGTGGAGTTTTCTGTAGTGGTCTTATTTCTGGTTAATTTGGCTACGGTATTAAATAAAAATCTAGGATTATTTTTATTTTCTTCTATAAGAGTGGAGAGATACGTTGATCTAGCTACACTAAGAGCTTTCCTATAGTTCAGGATGCTCTCTTTCCATGCTATTTGAAATACTAACAATTTAGTTTGACGCCATTTACGCTCTAATTTCCGAGCAGTCTGTTTTAAAGTGCGCGTGTGATCGTTATACCAGGGAACGAGTTTCTTATCTCTAATAATTTTTCTTTTAGCTGGAGCTACATTATCTAAGGTACAACGAAATGTCGACTCTAAATATTCAGTCACCTGATCGAGTTCTGTGGGGTCAGACGGTGACCTAATCGAAGTTGGTAACTCTGAGAGATTACTGATAAAACTCTGTGTGGTAGTTGATGTGAAAGTACGTTTAATACGGTAGCGCGGTGCTGTGCGTACATTATCACTGTGACACACTTGAATGGGGACAAGATAGTGATCTGAGATAATTTCAGACAGTGGAATTGTGAATACATTTCTTATACTTAATCCAAAAAATATTATTAAGTCTAAAGTGTGACCTGCTTTATGAGTGGGTCCTACTACACTACACACTGATTTACGCCTACAGAGTCCAGTATGGACATGAATGCTGTTCTCAGAGGGTCTTCTGTATTCTCAAAATGAATGTTAAAATCTCTGGCAATTAACACTTTGTCTACAGAAACGACCAGGTCTGAGATGAAATCCGCAAATTCACTAAGAAATTCAGAATATGGCCCTGGAGGTCTGTAAATTATAATTAGTGGAATCGACTGAGCTGACTTAATATACTTAAGTATACTTATGTTACTATAAAGAATTTCAAATGAGTTAAATTTGTGTCCGTGTTTTTGTACGATAGACAGATTATCATTATGAATAACTGCGACGCCTCCTCCTCTACCAGTTAACCGAGGCTGGTGTATGTAGCTGTATCCAGGAGGACTAGCTTCATTTAGAGCTACATACTCATCCTGTTTAACCCATGTTTCAGTTAAACAGAGTATATCAAACGCCTGATCTGTGATAATTTCATTAACAATAACTGCTTTTGATGTGAGAGATCTAATATTTAACAATCCTAGCTTCAGATCAGAGGTGCCGGCTGTGCATTCAGTATGATCTGAGTTTGTGGACTTTATGTTAATTAGATTATTGAAACAGTCTTTCTGAGTCTTTCTATATTTTTGCTTAGATCGGGGAACAGACACAGTCTCAATGGTTAAGATTGTGTCCTTTCCCTCGGAGGCCGGCAGGCCCGTGATGAAATCGACGGCAAGTGTGTCCAGGGTCGTCGAGGGACTGGGAGTGGTTGCAGTTCCCCTGGGGTCGGCTGGTTGGAGTTTTTCGCCCTGGTGCACACTGGGCATGCCTGGACGAACTCTTTGACGTCCCTCGTGATGGATGGCCACCAGAAATCTGGAGAAACTAGAGGGTCCGCCGTGTGCCCGGGTGTCCTGAGATGGGTGATGAATGTCCCCACTGGAGGACTTCTGATCTCATGGTGTCGGGCTCATAGAGTCGTCCAGGGGGCAGACCTGGCTCGGTCTCTGTAGTCTGCGCCTAGCGAACCCTCGTTTCCAGGTCTAGCTGAAGTGGTGCGATGATCTTTGAGGGAGGAAGGACAGGCGCGGGTCCACCCGGGGGATGTTCATCTCATGCTGGCGAGAGAGGGCATCAGCTTTGGTGTTTTTTGATCCCGGGCGGTATGAGAGATGGGAATTATAGTGTTCAAAAAATAATGCCCACCGCGCCTGTCTTGGGTTCAGCTGTTTCAGACTCCGGATTGTGATTAGATTTTGATGATCGGTCCAGATGATGAATGGCTCCCTGGCGCCCTGGAGCCAGTGACGCCATTCCTCCAAAGCACACTTTATGGCCAGCAGTTCACGGTCCCCTACCCTTTATCGCTGCTGAGTGGTGTCAAATTTTCTGGAGAAAAAACTACATGGGTGTAGTTTTTGATCTGGACCTCGTTGGGAGAGGACAGCTCCAGCGCCCTCATCTGAGGTGTCCTCCTCCACAACGAATGGTTTGTTGGCATCTGGGTGTAGGAGAATTGGAGCAGTGGTGAAGCGATTGCAGAGTTCTTTGAATGCGGAGGTGGCAGTGGAGTTGAGTTTGAAAGGAAGAGATAAGGGACGGGTCAGAGCTGTTAGGGGGGCGGCAACTGTGCTGTAGTCCCGGATAAAGCGACGATAAAAATTTGCAAACCCGAGAAACCGTTGAAGTTGCTTAAGGTTCTTGGGTAGGGGCCAATGACGCACAACTTCCAGTTTCTGCGGGTCCATGGCCACACCCTGGGGTGAGATGACAAAACCCAGGAATGTGGTGGAGCGCTTGTGAAAAGCGCACTTTTCCAACTTACAGTAAAGTTGGTGGGCGAGTAATGTCTTTAGAACCGCTCTGACATGTTGGACGTGTTCGTCAGCATTGCGGGAATAGGTCAGAATATCGTCCAGGTAAACGAATGCCCACCGGCCAAGCATGTCCCGGAGGACATTGTTTATGAAATGTTGAAAAGCGGCGGGGGCGTTGCACAGTCCAAATGGGATCACTAAACTTTTATAGTGTCCTGTGGGGGTAATGAAAGCAGTCTTCCACTCATCGCCTTCTCTGATGCGCACCAAGTTGTAGGCGCTCCGCAGGTCCAACTTAGTGAAAATGGTGGTGCCAGAGAGGGCGTCCAGGGCTGAGTTGGTAAGAGGCAGTGGATGTCGGTTTTTGATAGTGATATTGTTGAGCCCCCGATAATCGACACATGGGCGAAGATCGCCGCCTCTCTTCTTTACGAAGAAAAACCCCGCGGCGGCGGGTGAGGAGAAGGGTCGGATGGTTCCCTGCCGAAGAGCGTTGGTTACATACTCCTCCATCGCCTGCGTCTCCGTCGCTGATAAGGAGTAGAGGTGGCCGCGGGGTGGAATCGAGCCTGGCTGGAGGTCAATCGCTAGGTCGTAGGGTCGGTGATGAGGGAGGTGTAGCCAGGTCCCGGTAGGCGGTGGGGATGGCGTTGGTGTCGACGTCGGGGGCCTCGGACTCCCTACAGCACGTCCCAGCCGAAGCCCTCAGGCAGAGTTCAGTACAGGTCGCGCCCCACTGTAGAATCCTGATCTGGATCCATGAGATGAGAGGGTCGTGTTGGATTAACCAGGTATATCCTAGGATGATGGGTGGCGATGAAATGGTGGTGAGGTGGATGTGATGTTGGTCGATGAACAAGGTGATGGGTTGGGTTTGCGTGGTGATGGGGCTGGATGAAAGGGGCCGACCGTCAACGGATGTAATTCGAACCGGCTGGGATAACGCCTCGAATTTTACCCCCAATTCTTTGGCATAAGAGGAGTCAATGAAGTTACCTGCTGCCCCGGAGTCGATGAACGCAGTACTTCGGACTCGTTTGTGGCCAATTTGGAGGGATACCTGGACCGTAAGGCGAGAGATGGTGGTGCCAGTAGTGGTGGAGACATGAAGAAGTCTCTCCCTCTGCTCACCGGGGCCGGGCGTTTCCCGGGCGCAGTGGACTGATCGCCCGGTGGTGTTCTGCTTACCCACAATAGGCGCACAGACCCTCTCTATACCGGCGTGCGCATTCAGCTACGGTCAGGGAGGCGCGTCCTAGTTGCATGGGTTCCCCGGCTCCGGTGTCAACCACGGCAGGAGGTGGAGAACCAACAGATTCCGTAGTGGTGGTAATGAAGGTTGCAGGTGGCCTTGGAGTGGTGGAGTGGGAGTAGGTGGGTGCAGGCGGCAGGGTCCTCAGGGCCGGCTTCGGATGAGAGAGGAGGCGCTGATCAATACGTAGAGCGAGCTGGATCAGCCCTTCCAGCGTGGCGGGGAGCTCTCGTCCGGCGAGCTCGTCTTTTATTCGTGAAGCCAGCCCCTCGTAGAAAGATGTCCGGAGCGTGGCGTCCCCCCAGGTGGTCTGTACGGCGAGGGTGCGGAATTCGGTGGTGTACCGGCTCACGGATGATCCTCCCTGCCGCAGGTGGTAGAGTTTGGTGTCGGTCTCCACCTCGCCCGCTGGGTGTTCAAAGGTAAGCCTGAGTTGACGGGTGAACTCATTGTATGAGTGGGCGGTGTCCATGTCTGCTTTGAGAACTGCCGTGGCCCACTCAGCTGCCTGCCCTGATAGCAACGAAATGAGTAGAGCAATGCGTAGCCGATCGGTGGAGTACTTGGTGAAATTGAACTCAAACACCAGATCGAGTTAGAAACACACTGCACCTCCCGTCCGTGCCATTCCATTGTTCTGGTAATGATAAAAAAACGTCAGAAGGGGAAGGGGAGGGGGGATGCGGCACCGCGGCTGCCGCGACGGGAGGCCGGCTAGCCGCGCTGGCAACAGCCGCACGGAGATCCGCGTTCTCCCGCCTGAGCTCCGCAACCTCGCGGCGCAAGGCCGCGACGTCTTGGAAACCTTGGCGAAGAGTAGCGATCTCTCCGGCTTATTGATCAGTGCGGCATGCTGATCTACCACGCCGCACAGGCGCGCATGATCTGCTGGGTTCACCGCGGATGTCTCAGTCATTCTGTCAGGATGAACTAACCTCGGTGACCAGAAGACGTAGCTTTAGTGGTTAGCCCAATGTAGCGTGGATTGTGAACCCAAACGCGGAGATAGGCGAATGGATAGGATAACCACGCAGTTTATTCTAAGGACTCTCACGAAAGGGGAGCAAGGGAAAAACACAAATTTAACCCGCGTCCTATAAATACACACTCATGATCAGAAAGCAAAAACCCAAGAAAGGTGAGTACTCACAGTTTTGTAGATTAACGACTGGAACCGACATGGGCCGAACTCAATGACTGAGCAGTGTGAACTGGTTTGTTTACTCCTTTTATACTTCCTGGTTCGCGACCTCATTATTTCCGGGTCCTAGTCCCGGTCGCGGATTGAGTGTGCATGACAAATTAAAAGCTTTCAATAATTATCAATATCGACTGAAATGAAACGTTTTGATCATGATACTTTTTCCAGGCACATTGCTCAGGCCAATTTGGTCCAGACCGTAGATGTATGTGTAGCTGCCTGCTTCTGTGTGATATTAATATTACCTTACATTACAAACTGTGATTACTGCTAACGATATGATATCTCTAGCAGAGAGATATGTCGATGACTAGTAAGCATGAAGTGCAATGTAAGACTACTTATAATCCTTTTATGGTGATTAAAATGGAAATCTTTCAACATGAGAACTTTCGATACAGTTTTTTACTAGGGTCAGAAACAATCAAAATCTTCCGAATGTTGAGTTGAAATGCTAAAACCAACAATGGTAAAATGGATATGCAATGTACTGTATATCAAAGTAAACTGCTTTTTTTGGCTGCTGCTATATTATTGTGAGAATCTGACAAACTTGGAAAGGATACCTGTAGATATAGAGTTAAACATACACTGTTCTATGACTGTGTGTAGGCATCCTTTCCATATTGTCAGACACGTCTACATACATATCTCGTTGGATTACATTGCATAGCTTTAAATGCTGGTTGTAGTATTCAAACTTGATACTGGACTGATAACTATTTTGCTCTCCTTTAGTGAAAAATTGGACTTAAAACAGGGCTCCAGTTGGACATTTTTTGGTTCCCTTTTAACATATGTAGTACTAAATATGATTTCTTGACTACTTTGATCTAGTCAATAATTCAAAGGCAACAGAAAAATATAATTTTTATTTATTTATTTATTTTTAATCTGATATCTTAATGTATTTTTTTCTTCTCTCTCTTCCACCCCACTCTAATGCACCAAGGATCCAGCTGTGCTCGTTTGGAAGAGGATTGTTCTTTCTTGGATGCACTGGACTGTCAGTTTTGCTGCAGATTTATTCACATTTAGTGTCAACTACATGGAGCACCTGGGATCAGTAGAATACAAGCTAAAACAATACATACTTCATTTGTAAAGTTTCCAATACAACTATAATTGGAACACTGGGAATCTTGTATGAAATTTTTTATATTTCTTTCTAATGTTAAAGTTAGTGATAGACTCGTCACTGTTACATCACAATATTAATATTATTAGGATAATATTATTTTGTTTATTAATATTATTTTAGGATTTAGGACCTGAATATTTTATTGTTTTTGGTATCATACTTTACTACACTGTATTAGAGTTATTCAGGTTATTTTGTATTTTTAAAAAATTATATTTTATTGAATGTGTGTTCATAGGAATTTATGAAAAATCTGTAAACGGCATTTCTGTCACGAGCCACCTAGCTCAACCCAGCACCTCCAGATCCTAAATTCCACTTCGCATTTTTCTCCCTACTCGCCTACCTATCGCTCAGACACACCTGAACCCTATCTGTCAATTACCCCTTAGCTTTATAAGCACACTGAAAGAACCACCCGGCGTCGCAGTGTCTCACTTGTGTGCCTCGCGTCTTGTTTGCAAAGTGTTTTGTTTGTTTACTCTAGCCCGTTTTCGACCCTGCCTATTTTCTGGATTTTTCTCTTGTCTTTGCCCCCTGGTACTTCGGCTATTATCGGACTGATTAACGTTCACGACCCTGCATGGTCTCTGGACTTTGTTGTAGTACTCACGATTTGGATTTGTTCACCCACGCTGCTGGATTACTGGATACTGAACCCCCGCCTGGCAAAACGATTCCTCTCAGCCTCCGTAGACTTCTCCACAATTCAGCTTTTCATCCCGTGAGACGAGCACTTCCACTTTTGACCTCCTCCGCGTTCACGAACTTTGTGAAGATTGCGCGCGCTGCGAGCCGACCTCTGTTTCCACAGAGGAAATCAAGCTGCTTCATCCCGCTGTTCATCCACGATGCGCTGCGCGGCTCGACAGCGAGAGGCGTTCAACTAACTGGAGAGGATTCCCCGTGTCTAGCTTCCGGGTTTGTGGAAACTCCCTCACGTAATAGCCCCGCCCCTCTCTCATCACTGGAGGTTTCCCCACTCTCTCATTCCAGTCACTAAGCACACACACGCACTGCTTCTCTCCCCTGCTCCTGCTGCCTCTGCCTTTCTCAGACCTCTGTGTTTCCAATAAATCTCTCAACATCGCCGTTTGTTTGCTATTGGGTTCACCCCTGTTCAGCCCCACCGTGACAATTTCTCTTCTAAACTTATTATTGTCGCTTTAATGAAGGTGTTCAATTGTATAATTTTAGGAAAAACCTGTTAAATAACAGCATATCTTTTCCAAACTTCTAGTGCTGTCAATTTATTGAATGTGTTTGATTGTAATAATATAGTAGAAAAATCTGTAAAATAGCAGCATTTCTCTGCCAAAAGTCTAGGACTGTCATTTTATTGAAGGTGTTTTACATTAATAATTTAGGGAAAATCTGTAAAATAACGCGTTTCACTACTAAACATCTAGTGCTGTCATTTTATTGAAAGTGGTTGATTGTAATAATATAGGGAAAATCTGTAAAATAACATTGTTTGTCTGTAAAAGATTAAATATAAATTTCCGTAAATTTAATGTTTTTGCACATAATTTGGATTAAAATATTCTATGTTAATTTTACGTTTTTTGTTTGCCAGCCATTGCTGCCAGTCATTTGAACGTTTTTTTCACGCTTTTTTATTTACAGTGTAGTTAAGCATTAAGTTTATTACATAAGCCATAAGCTCTGAATGTGTTGGTTAAGCATCCATTTTAACAATCGTAAGTTGTTCTGTGATGTCATTCCTCTATTACATGTATTCGTATGACTATTGTATGATAGAATGTTCAGTTTAGATGCGGAAGGCTACGGAAACACAAGCTTTTGACCGTGAGCTGAAAGCAATCAGATAGATATAACAAAGCTGTTGTTGTAAGGTAACATTGAACCATTCGATACAGCAACAGGTGTTGTAACCACAGTGGATTTACTCAAGACGACTGTATGAAGTGTTGAATCTTTGATGCTGAAAATAAAATACCAAGACAAAGAAATCATCGGACTTCCGTTCTTGTGAGTAAATGATCAAACCAAAGCTACGCGTCAAAACTAGTGAAATAATATGACCGCATCTACAGGGCCTATTTAAATTCTTAGAAAGTTATGACACATGTAAATAGTTTAAGCATGATGCACTTTTTTATGCTTTAGTACTGTATTTTTGTTATGTCTTCTGTACTGTATGTATTTGATTATTAGTTGGAGAGACGATGTCTGATGAATTTACCTAATTTTCAGCATTATTATTTAGAATTAAATTCAGTTTTGAAATTTGTAAAAGTGTAATATTAAAATGTGTTAATTAAATGTAATAAATGTATAAAGTTGTCATATGACAAAAGGGGGAAATTGTAATGGAAAAATCACATTTTAATCATGTATTAATTCTGATCGTTATAGTAGTTGTGCCACATAGAGAGTATAGAAGACAATAGAAGCTTTAAACCTGTCTGATTAAACATAGGAAGACAATGCCAAGAACAGAACAGAAACAAATTGAATAAATAAAATCACTTTTCTCCATGCTGTTTGCTGTATGAGACTCTGGTCCTTCTGCAGAAGTTAACTATAAGTTATAAATTATAAGTTATAAGTTAATCAGAAGTTTATTATTAAGTTAATAATAAATCTTTTGTTACTTTGCTCTTACCCAGTGTATGAATTACTTGTCTTTATAGTGTTTTCAGCATTTCCACCACACCACCCCTGCACAAAATTGACTGTACATCTTCTGTACATGATCTTCAGGAAGCAATTAAGCATGCATGGATTGAATAAGTGACACTAGAGTATGTACCAGAGTGCACTATATGCCAAGCTGGATCAAGCTGTTTTTAAAAGAATAAAGTACATTCTAAATACTGATCACTGTTCATTTCCCTGCATGAAGTAACAAATTATTCTTATTATCTTGATGGTAATTACTTTAAATATTTTAGAATGTCAATAAATGTCAGTAAATAATTTTTTTGTCTCAAACCTTTTGGATACCAATTTATTCCTCTACATTTTACATTACAAAAGTATCTGGCGATGGACATTATGGGTCTGCTTAAGTCTGCAGTGACTGTTGACATACACTCACTTTAAATGAGTCTGTTAAAGGAAATGGTGAAGGTGTATACATAGCTTGAGTTATTAAGTGACAAGAAAACTTGTTCCTCAACCTGAACTTCAATAGGTAAAATAACCCAGAGAGATTATTTATAGATTATGAGTTTTATTTAACCTTATCTGATTCCACTACAATGTGGTTTCACCCTGTGGCCAGTACAGGTTTGAGCAGTCTGCTTTGTATGCCTTCCTGTTGGTCTCTTAGAAAGCACCATAAATACATTATCATATTCATTGGTGCCTGTTTATGTAAAATTTGTAATTATTGAAGAAATAGTTCTGATACATTTACCTTAATAAACATTATCATCATCCAAAGCAACATTATTGTTATTATTATTATTATTATTATTATTATTATTATTATAATAAAAACATCTTAGCTCCATCTGTATTTATATCTATGCAATTGTATTTAAAAACAAGAGCTTAGCTTTTGCAGGCTTTTACAGGCTAACATCATACGTAATAATAAGTTTTTTTTTTATTATTATTACACGTATTTGAAAGCCTTGTGTCAACATGATTGTCACTTTATTCAACAGAAATAAAAGCTGGAACATTAAAGTATTTTTCATACACTGAAAAACACATCACCCATATCTTTTTTGTTGTTGTTGTTGTTAATTGTCCAGTGTAAACTACAGAAGACCCCCTGGAAGAATTAACATAATTTAGTTTAACATCACTTTATTAATCTTATTCTAACATGTGACTTATTCCTCTGTAATTAATTAAACCAAGCAGTATGAAATGTCATTTCTTAACAATGTTGTTTTTCAAGTTTCCAAAGTTAATTAACAAACAGCCAAACTGTGATTGGCTTTTAGGCCTGTTTAACATAATGGGGTTGGCATCCTTTTGAAAAACATAGTGGTATGTCTTTAAGTTAAAAAGCCCACTTACCTGTTCTGTATTTTACACGCTAACACTGCCACTGAGACGAGAACACTGCACACCTGCTACCCGTGGAAACAAGTGAGTGGTTTCCGTATTTTATCCCTAGTGAGATCATAAAAAAAATCATACCATATACATACACCATGTAGATAGATAGATATATTATAGATAGATATATATTATTATACTATAGATAGTATATGTATGTTTAATAACAGTTGACTTATTGACTTATTTTTAACCAGGACAATGGACTGGATGTTTATACTGGCTATTTTATGTCTGACTGGTAAGTGTTATTTATTTTCATTTTTTTAAATTCCATAAGAGTATAAATTCTATCTCAGTTTCTGATGTCATTCACATTGTTCTGTTTAAATATAACACTCAATAAATCATCTGCCTTCTCTCTCCATAAGCTGCCTCACGAAGTAGGACTGTGTGTGAATTACTCATGGGAATTGCGTGTGAATAGATAGCCTCTATTGTTATTTAATATATTAAATTATTATTACACACTACTATTAGATAAATTTCAGTTAGGATGAATAAAAATATATTTATTATAGCAAATTACATAAAAAAGCTAAATAGGAGATAAAACCACAACAAAATTAGACTGTGGCACAATTTCATAATGCGGCTTGTACTAAGTGTTGAGTGCTTGGTCCTTTACTGCAAAGGAATTATCAGTGTTTCATTTCACTTTAAATGCATAACTATGCTTAATTATGTAGCCAGACCAAGCGGGCATGCCTGTTACTAGATGTTGGAGTGTGCCTATAATGTGTGTTCATTCAGCTACAAGAGCATTAGAGGAAACTCCTGCTCCAGTTCAGTTGATGGTTCAGTTGGGTGTGTTCAGTCAGGGCACTATGCAAGACACTAAAATTCTTCCACTCCAACCTTAACACACCATGTCTTCATGGAGCTGGCTTTGTGGAACTGACAGGGGTGTCATGCTGGATAAGAGTTTGGGTCATTAACCTACTGTACTGTAAATACTATCAAATCTTTACTACACACAGTCATACACTCTAACACACTAGCAACTATTTAACATTTCTATGTGAGCGAAACATTGAATGTGTGTAAGAGAGGTTTGAGCCTATGAAAATGTTTGATGGTGTCTTTAGGGCCGTTTGAGTAAGTGTGAGCAATAAATCAGAAATTCTGCATGAAAGAGGCCTTGTGCATGAGTTTCATATTTACAGTTTTTGATTGGCTTTGGGCCAAGCCATGAATCAAAAGAAAGTGTGAGATGTGGTATTTAAATTCATCTGTCAATTCTCAACTTTGAATATAATTAGGGCAAATGGGTTGAAATCCTGTATCAAGGATCTTGGTCATTTTTCGAGATTCTTGGATCTTTGAGATATTTCTAGGAAAAAGCAAGAATGTCATGATATCTGTTAAAGAATTGTAATTCAGTCATACAGAAGAATTTTTACAGCATATTACCCAGGAACAATCCTTTGCTTTACTCTTTAATTTAAGTTAACCATGTTAGAGTCTAATAGTCAGTTCCATAGTGGTTAGAACTTTATCTTGAAACAAATAAGTAAAAAACACCCAGAGAAATAGAATATGAACCAAACGAAATTGTTGTTGAAGCTCATGGAAAGGTGGATTGAACATGATGCCATGACATACAACAAGATTTGGCAGTATTTAAATGGATCCCGGGCAGCATTGTTACTGTCTTTAATTACTTTGGATGTAAAACTAGCTAGTTGCTCCCACTGCTACTCTCTATAATGCAAGTATTCTACATAATTAAACATGAGCATTCAAGATTCAAGATTCTTTATTTGTCACATGCATAGTTATACAGGTACAACACGCAGTGAAATGTATCCTGAACCGCTTCTACTTTGTGCAAAAAAATACAATAAGGTTAAAGGATAAAAGAGTAAAAATATTTTTTATCTCATTGTACATTTGAGCAGGTAAGGACCTTGCTTGAAGGCCCATCAGTGGTAACTTAGTAGTTCTGAGATTTGACGTTGGGACCTTCTGAACTGTAGTCCAATTAACCCACCTTAATCACTGAACTACCCCTGACCCACTCTCCATTTCAGGGCACTCTCTTGGTGCAATTGAAGTTCACAATGAACAAATGTTTGCTTTATATTGACAAAATATAACTTTTCTGTTTCTGTCTGCACAATCATTAGTAACAACCATAATTTCACCTGCAAGCATGTCTACAACCACCCCAACAACCGTGAATTCACCCACAAGCACGTCATCAACCAGTTCAACAAGCACAACTTCAGCCACAAGCACATCTACAACCAGTTCAACAACCACGACTTCACCTGCAAGCTCGTCTATAACCATCCCAACAACCGTGAATTCACCCACAAGCACGTCATCAACCAGCTCAACAACTTCAGCCACAAGCACATCTACACACAGCTCAACAACCACGACTTCACTCACAAGCACGTCTACAACCACCCCAACAACCATGACTTCATCCACAAGCACACTTACACAGAGCTCAACAACCACGACTTCAGCCACAAGCTCATCTACAACCAGTTCAACAAGCACGACTTCACCAACAAGCACATCTACAGCCACCTCTACAACCACCCCAACAACCACGACTTCAGCCACAAGCTCAACTACAACCAGTTCAACAACCACGACATCACCAACAAGCACATCTACAACCACCCCAACAACCATGACTTCATCCACAAGCACACCTACACAGAGCTCAACAACCACGACTTCAGCCACAAGCTCATCTACACACAGCTCAACAACCACGAATTCACCCACAAGCACGTCTACAACCACCCCAACAACCATGACTTCATCCACAAGCACACCTACACAGAGCTCAACAACTATGACTTCACCTCCAAGCTCATCTACACCCACCACAACAACATCCACAAGCACATCTACAACCACGCCAACAATCACGACTTCATCCACAAGCACAGCTATACACAGCTCAACAACCACGACTTTACCTGCAAGCTCTTCTACACCCACCACAACAAGTGCGACTTCACCCGCAAGCATGTCTTCAACCAGCTCAACAACCATGACTTCACTCACAAGCACGTCTACAACCACCCCAACAACCATGACTTCATCCACAAGCACATCTTCAACCAGTTCAACAACCATGACTTCAACAACAAGCACATCTACAAACACCCCAACAACCATGACTTCACCAACAAGCACATCTACAACCATCCCAACAACCACGACTTCACCAACAAGCACATCTACAGCCACCTCTACAACCACCCCAACAACCACGACTTCACTGACAAGCACATCTACAACCACCCCAACAACCACGACTTCAGCCACAAGCTCATCTACAACCAGTTCAACAACCACGACTTCAGCCACAAGCTCATCTACACACAGCTCAACAACCACGACTTCACTGACAAGCACATCTAGAACTACCCCAACAACCATGATTTCATCCACAAGCACACCTACACAGAGCTCAACAACCACGACTTCAGCCACAAGCTCATCTACACACAGCTCAACAACCACAAATTCACCCACAAGCACGTCTACAACCACCCCAACAACCATGACTTCATCCACAAGCACACCTACACACAGCTCAACAACTATGACTTCACCTGCAAGCTCATCTACACCCACCACAACAACCATGACTTCATCCACAAGCACATCTACAACCACCCCAACAATCACGACTTCATCCACAAGCACAGCTATATACAGCTCAACAACCACGACTTTACCTGCAAGCTCTTCTACACCCACCACAACAAGTGAGACTTCACCCGCAAGGATATCTTCAACCAGCTCAACAACCATGACTTCACTCACAAGCACGTCTACAACCACTCCAACATCCACGACTTCAGCCACAAGCACGTCTACACACAGCTCAACAACCACGACTTCACACACAAGCTCATCTACAACCAGTTCAACATCCACGACGTCACCAACAAGCACATCTACAACCACCCCAACAACCACGACTTCAGCCACAAGCATGTCTACACACAGCTCAACAACCATGACTTCACCCACAAGCTCATCTACAACCAGTTCAACAACCACGACTTCACCTATGAGCTTGTCTACAACCACCCCAACTTCACCCTCCAGCACGACTACACAGAGCTCAACAACCATGACTTCACCCACAAGCTCATCTACAACCAGTTCAACAACCACGACTTCACCCACAAGCACATCTACAACCACCCCAACCACCACCACGTCAACCACAAGCATGTCTACACACAGCTCAACAACCATGACTTCACCCACAAGCTCATCTACAACCAGTTCAACAACCACGACTTCACCTATGAGCTTGTCTACAACCACCCCAACTTCACCCACCAGCAATGCAGACATAACTGCAGTTTTTCTCTTGATTTTCAGTATTAATCAAACCTTTGATCAAGCGCTGGCTAATCCCAACTCTCCACAGTTTGCAACAAAAGCTAAAAATATAAGTTGTCAGGTATATTTTTTTGATAATAATTTTTTTATTAATTTACTATTTCATTCACCTAAAAAAAATACTTCCCTCCAAATGTTTTAGTGTTATGTTCTTCAAAGAAGAAAAAGTCTTTTTTTTTTTTTACATTCACCTGATTTTTCAGTTCAGTCTAATTAAATTATAGAAATATTGAGAAACCTCATTAAATGCACAGGCATTAGGATGCAATTTTTTATTTTTTATTTCGTACATTCTTAAGTTTGAGTATATTCATAATTTCTTTTTTATTTACCAACTGCATCTGGTACTAAATGTGACAGAGGAATTCATCAGGGTGTTTGACTACTGTTGATACTCATCTGAGAAAATTTAATTTTCTTTCAGGTTGACCCTTTGTACTCTAAACGCTATAAAAACTTCAAAAGCATGGACATTTCACGGTTCAAGTATGCTGGAGTATATGTTTTTACTTATTTGTGTTTTAATTATTGGTATTTATTAATTTATGAATTTCTTACTGAATGTAATATTTTATATCTATATTTGTGTCCCTACAGCAAAGGTTCTACTGTGACATACGCCAACCTTAACTTTAATTCTAGTGGCCCAAATGTTACTGTATCTGATGTAAAAAAAACTCTTCTAGATGGACTGATGAACTTGACATTTCCTGTTATTCCAAACTCCATCAATGCCATTCAGACTTTGGGTCAGTATACATTTGCATAGACTTATTGCATAGGCTTACGTATTTATAATAAAAATATAATATAATAATTGTAAATGTAAATATATATTTCTGCACATTTAATGTTTTAATAAATATATGTTTGTATTTTGCAGGTAATTCCATGTCTCCAGTCATTGCCAGCTCACTTTCCATGATCTGGATGTCTGTACTATCACTCCTGTTTTCATTATCATTGCATTTCTAGCTCTAGACCTGATCATAAAACATACACAATAAGTAATATATTTATTTATAAGATAAAGGGTCTATGGGGAAATTATTCATTCTTATTAGCAGATGATATTTTTAAATAAGAAATACAAACATATTGAAACGTTAAGCTGGAGAACAAATGAGGGTCCTGATTTTCCTGAACAATTCTTCACATTCTGTCCTACAAATATTTTATTTGTATATTTAAATAAAAAGTGTTAACCAGTGTAGTTAATTTGTATAATAGGACAGATTAATGTGGTTTCATGAAGGTTAATAGGAAAACTGCAAGCATCCAAAAGCCCAGAATTGTATAAGCTGTAGAATGGGCTTGTTTGGTTGCAGGCTTTCTTTTTAATCGAGTCATTGATGTGACCTGTTTAATCAGTTTATCTTGACTTTTAATAGACTAGGTGTGGCCTCTCTCTGCTTTTGTGGAATGGAAACCTGGATGCACACCAGCTCTTTCTAGGAGAGATTGGAATCCTTTGGTTTAGAAGTAGATTTCCATAACAACAAAAGAACACAATGTAATTTTCATGAGGAGAGGGTTTGAGTAAGAGAACTTGAGTGATCTGCACAGAGGTTTGGCCTTGACCCCCCTGCACCCCAAGCCTCAACCGACACTAATGCTTTTGTTTAAATAAATAAATAAATAAAAAAAAACACAGCCGTTCTCAAAAACATACCTCTGCTCTCATGTAATACAACAACAACAAAAAGTGACACACTGTAATATTTAATTTGGACCACCTTTTGCTTGTTTGCCATGGCATCATTTTGATGAGCTTATGCAACATAGTAGACATAGATAATGAGTGCATGATATCATCTGCGTCTCTTCTTACCATGATGGATGGTAAGACTTTTTTTTTTTCAATTTGATTTCCCATCAGGCTCATTCAGGATGTTTTTCCAAGCACATTTCTTCCTCAAAGATGAAGGCTCACCACTATCCTTCCAGGATAATGCATTTTACAATTCTTAACATATAATAATAATAATGTCATTCTTCTGAAACAGAGGAAAATTTTTTGCCATGACCACAGGATATATCTCCTGACGTGGTTGGTTAAGAAACAAGAAGCTGCTCACTAAATCAGTTAGGGTTAAATAACTTGTTGCAGCTGAACCATATTAATCACTGCAGTACTTATCCCATAGAAGCCTCTTACCTACAGTCCTTCCTTATTTAAATCAATGTGGTGATTCTCTTTTCATTTGTTTTGTGACCACTTTGGGTATATTCAGAATATTTAACATTATTATTAATATTATATCACATAATATTCCATATTAATATTATATCACATTATATTGCTTAACATTGTGCTTTATTTGTTAGCATTGTTTAATTCATTCAGTGGTTTTTAATTTCTATTAGAAAAAAAAATAAGAACACAATAAATAAGAAGTAATTATAGAATAACATTCCTAAAAATGACAAGTGATACCGTTATTGTCTTGGCATTGAACATCTATTTATTACTTATTTATTTATTTTTTAATTTTCTTGTGCAGCCTGTACTTTTAGTATGCTAATTAGGCCCAACCTCTCTTCCATGGCACTGAGATCATGTGACCTGAGAAACCATTATACTTGTATCGTTGCTGCGAAAGCTTCGCGTTTGTATCAGCGTTTAAATTACATCGCTTTATACAATAACAATATTAATATCAACTAGCTTTTACATCTTCATACTATTCGGCTTCGCCTTTTTTCTGCAATTTTTGGAGAACGCGCGAGTTTCCTCGTCTAAGAACAACAAACGGAATTCATCTCCAAACAACTAAAACTCCAACTCAGGTACGTTATAATGTCTACCGTTCAGCTTGTTCAGTGTGTAGAGTGCAGGATGTTTAGACATTCTTCCTCCGTCATGAGCCATAATTTTATTTGTGATAGGAGTGTGTTAGTGAGCACTCTGACGGAGAAGATATCAGCGTTAGAGGAGCGCATCCAGACTTTAGAGAGTGTTAAGGAATGTGAGAGCAGCGTTATTCCTGTAGCGGACAGTCTGGGTGCCACAGGCACAGATAATCAGCCCCCGACTCCGGCATTAGAGCCCTTACAGCGGGGCAAGTGGGTGACGACTCTGCGGCATACTCGTTCAGCCAAAGCTAACGCTAAGGCTAGCCCACCGGAGCACACCTCCTCTGCGCTTCACGTGTCCAACAGGTTTGCTCTCCTCAGTGATGCACCCGCTGAGAAATCTGAAAGAGCTCTGGTTATAGGAGACTCTATACTGAGGCACGTGACATTAGCTAGACCTTTAGGGGCGCCAGCGGCAGTGGTTAGGTGTATCCCGGGAGCCAGAGCACCGGACATAGCAGGTAATCTTAGGGCTCTAGGACAGCACAGGTTCTCTAAGATAGTGGTACATGCTGGAGCTAATGATATACGCCTTCGTCAGTCAGAGGTTAGTAAGAGTAACTTTAACGGTGTCCATCCCACTCGGGAAGGTGCCGCTCTCATTTCCTGCAGTATAGCTCATAGTCTCAGTAGAGGCCTAGTTAATCGGTGGCAATCCAGAGCCCAGGCCAGGGAGCAGACAGACGGGCTAAACCAACCGTCTGCTAGCTGCATAGAGTCGTCACTCAGGGTTCATCATATTGAGACTGTGTCTGTTCCCCGATCTAAGCAAAAATGTAGAAAGTCTCAGAAAGTCTGTTTCAATAATCTAATTAACATAAAGTCCACAAACTCTGATCATACTGAATGCGCAGCCGGCACCTCTGATCTGAAGCTAGGATTGTTAAATATTAGATCTCTCGCATCAAAAGCAGTTATTGTTAATGAGATTGTGAATATATCGGTAGAAGGATGCTGAGGTTGGAACTGCCAGGCAGGAGGTCTAGAGGAAGACCAAAGAGGAGATTTATGGATGCAGTGAGAGAGGACATGAAGTTAGTTGGTGTGAGAGAAGAGGATGCAGAGGATAGGGTTAGATGGAGGCAGATGATTCACTGTGGCGTCCCCTGAAAGGGAACAGCCGAAAGACAAAGAAGAAGAAGTTTTATGTTTGCACATATTTGGTCACTGACTCTTCTATTTGCATTGGTTTACATAATAAAAAAAAATAAAGTGTTGTTCACTGTTTACCCAGTACGTGCTGTGTAGTGAATTGTTGATTCAAGATTCAAGATTCAAGATTCAAAGAACTTTATTAATCCCAAAGGGAAATTGCTTATGCTCGGTTACAGGTGCTCACAGTTGTTAACTAAGGAAGGTGGGGAAAAAAAAAAAAAAAAAAAAAAAAAAAATGGGTAAGTATTAGTGTCCTGTTGTATACCAGTCAGTGAAAAAAAAAAAAAAAAAAAAAAAAAAAAAAAAAAAATCCACATACATGTGTGTATGAGTTACAGCGAAGAGTTGTAAAGTTTTATGGCCGTTGGGAGAAAGGATTTCCTGTGACGCTCAGTGGAACACTTGATAGTAATCAGTCTCTGGCTGAAACTGCTCCTCTGTTCAGCCAAAACACTGTATAGCGGGTGAGAAGGATTGTTCACAATGGATTGTACTTTGGACAGAATCCTCCTCTTTGCTACTACATCCACCGAGTCAAGCTCCATGCCTAGCACAGATCCGGCCTTTTTAATTGACTTGTCCAGTTTGTTCTTATCAGACACCCTAATGTTACCACCCCAACAGACCACAGCGTAAAAAATGACACTCGCCACAACGGTCTCATAGAACATCTGTAGAATGGTATTACAGACGTTAAAAGACCTGAGCCTTCGAAGAAAGTACAATCGACTCTGACCTTTCTTGTAGAGTGCCGTTGTGTTGAGTGACCAGTCAAGTTTGTTGTCCAGATAAACTCCCAGATATTTGTAATCGGAGACAATGTCCACTATCTCCCCCTTGACAGATATAGGAGTCACAGGGGTCTTGTTTCTCCTAAAGTCTACCACCATCTCCTTTGTTTTCCTGATGTTGAGTTGTAGGTGATTACGCTCACACCAGGAAACGAAGTCATCCACAACAGACTGGTACTCCGAGGTGTCACCCTCCTCTATACACCCAACAACCACAGAGTCGTCAGAGAACTTCTGCAGGTGGCATGACTCTGAGTTATATCTAAAGTCAGATGTATAGAGGGTGAAAAGAAACGGAGACAGTACCGTCCCCTGGGGAGCTCCAGTGCTGCAGATCAAAGTCTCTGACACACAGTTCTTTAGTCGGACATACTGGGGGCGACAGGTCAGGTAGTCCATGATCCAGGAAACCAAGCGGGTGTCAATGTTTATGTTCCTTAATTTCTCCCCCAGTACTGCTGGTTGGATGGTGTTGAAGGCACTGGAGAAGTCAAAGAACATCATCCTTACGGAGGTCCTAGGCTTGTCAAGGTGAGAGTAGGTGCGATGTAGCAGGTGTATTATGGCGTCATCAACACCCATGAACGGCTGATAGGCAAACTGAAGAGGGTCCAGAGAGGACTTCACCAGGGGACGAAGTGTATCCAGGATCAGTCTCTCAAACACCTTCATAATATGCGATGTTAAAGCCACCGGCCTGTAGTCGTTCTGGGCACAGGGACGTGGTGTTTTGGGTACCGGCACAATGCATGATGTTTTCCACAGTGCAGGGACTTTCTGAAGAGACAGACTCAGGCTAAAGAGGTACTGGAGGACACCACATAGTTGGGGAGCACAGGATTTCAGGACTCTCGGATTGATCTTATCCGGACCTACAGCTTTTGTAGGGCTGATCTTACTCAGGCCATGTTTAACCTGATCCACTGAGATGTTGATTGCTGGGAGTGCAGGAGTAGTGACTGTGACTGTTCTCTGTGTAGGGGAGGACATAGGAGCAGGAATGTGTGGATTTGGGTTGAAGTCGGGGGGAGTGTGAGACATATGGACATCAAATCTATTGAAGAAAGTGTTGAGGTCGTTTGCACGTTCCCTATTCCCCTCAATAGCCTGGCCGCTTGTCTTATAGCCAGTGATACTCCTCATGCCCCTCCACACCTCTCTCGTGTTGTTTTGCTTCAGCCTTTGTTCTAGTTTTCTCCTGTATGCCTCTTTCCCCTCCTTGATTTTCCCGGTTAGCATTTTTTGAGCCTTCTTCACTGCTTCCTTATCACCAGACCTAAAGGCACTTTTTTTTTCATTTAAACACGCTTTAATGTCTTTGGTGACCCAGGGTTTGTTGTTGGGGAAACAGCGAATATCTCTCATCGGTACACAGGTGTCAACACAGAAGTTAATGTACTCCGTGATGCAGTCCGTCATTCCATCAATGTCCTCTCCATATGATGCACTGAGAACCTCCCAGTCTGTAGCCTCGAAACAATCCTGTAACGTAGCAGTGGCACCTTCTGTCCATCTTCTTACACTCCTCACATTAGCAGGCTGTCTCTGAACTAGTGGTTTGTATGTGGGCATGAGGTGGACTAGGTTGTGATCCGACCTCCCCAGGGGGGGAAGTGCTGCAGCACTGTAAGCACCTTTGACATTAGCATACAGCAGGTCTAGTGTCTTCTCCCCCCTAGTGTGACAATCCACGTACTGGGTGAAAGTGGGAATAGTCTTGTTCAGTGATGTGTGATTGAAATCACCGGAGATCAGGAGAAAGGCATCAGGGTGTCGAGTCTGGAGTTTGGCAGTTACAGAGTGAATGACGTCACACGCGGCAGCGGCATTCGCGGATGGAGGAATGTACACAGCAGTTATTATCACATGTGAGAATTCTCTTGGTAAATAATATGGGCGAAGTCCGACAGCCAACAGTTCAATATCTGGACTACAAACGCGCTCCTTAACAGTCACATGACCGGGGTTACACCACATGTTGTTGATGTAAACAGCCAGCCCCCCTCCTTTCCTCTTACCGCTCTCTCTCCTCGTCCTGTCGCTCCGTATCGCGCTGAAGCCGTCCAGTGTAATATTAGAGTCTGGCACATCACTATGTAACCAAGTCTCAGTAAAACACATCAGACTGCACTCGCGGAAGATGTTTTCAGTCTTTAACAAAGCTGTCAACTCGTCCATCTTATTGTCCAGAGATCTCACGTTGCCCATGATAAGAGACGGGACATACGGCTTGTACTTTCTCATCCTTTCCTTATGCGCCGCGCGTTTCTCTTCCTCTTTAGCTCCTCTGCGCCGCTTCCTTCCACCTCTGCATCCTCTTATCGTCCTCCTCCGTATCTCATCCGGAATGTTTAGAGTCCTATACAGAGTCGGATCTCTGATGCCGGCCGGCTTCAGTGCGATCAGCTGTTCCCTGTTGTAAACAAAGGAGCCGCCTCCTTGCTGTTGCGCGCTGATCACCCGGAGCGCCGAAAGTGTAATTAAAATTGCGTAACTGAGAACAAGAACACTTTCAAAACGCATGGTTTGAAAGGGCGACCTTACTTGTTAAATACAGAATAAAGTTATAAATAAATAAGAGAAGGAAAGTATAATAAAAAGTAAAAAACACACGAGAATTCCGAGAGCAACTGCACCAAGCTGCTGCACGCTCGCGCATGCGCAGAAAAGAAAAGTTGCTAGAAAGATATCGGTGCCATATGATGTTGATGGTCCCATGGGATTAATGGCTGCTTGAAGTCCTGTTAGTTCTTCTGGGCTCAATAGGCTATCAGCTGTAGGAACAATCACTCCATGTTGGGGGTCACACGGCAGGCCACAATCTTCCCAGTCAAGCTGTTGAAGGTACAGCTCCTAAATCAGAAAGATATAAATTGTATCAATCATTATTTTACTTTAAAAATTATAATAATTCAATTTCTTTATGGATAAAACCATAGCTTTTCTTTATAATAATTTATGTGATGTTGCTTAGCTGACTGAATTGTTTAACATTGACTGGTAAGCAAGCTACAATGTCTTTTTACAACAGAAGAATGCTTACAATTCTTTTCACATTTATCTTGAAATATAGACATATAAATATTAACATTAAGATTTTTCAAGGTCTGGCTCTGTCACTGTATGCCAAATGTTTCCCATCTCCCATAGCTGGCTGGGAGTCATGTTCCCCCCTCAGTTCTAATTTGGGGGTTGTCCCAACCATCATGAAATGTGTCCAGGCTAGCTTGTAGTCTGGGCAGGAACACATAACAAAAAAGATGTATGTTGCTAGATAGGTCAAGGAACCCATCATCTTCCAGTTAGTGCAGCACACTGTAGTATATGGAAGTTACAGCACACCACACATCTTTCCACAGCCTCTCAATCCTGGGGAAAAAAAAAAGAATGATAGATCAAACTAGAGAGGTACATTTCCTGAAGAAAATGTGAGTGGTGCTTGACGTGGCAAGTTAACATCATGCCGGCAACATGCTAATCAGCTAACCGCCATGCTATCGACACACTAATCATGTTAAGCACAAAATGCTAATATAGTTAGCATCATGCTAATATTCTTAGCATAATGCTAGCAACATGATAAGCACTCTAGCATCATGTTGGCGACATTCTAATGATATTGCCAGTGACATGCTAATATAGTTAGCTTAATGCTAGCGACATGCTAATCAGCTAAACATCATGCTAATTATACTAGCATCATGCTATAACTTGCCTAGCCAGATTCCTTTGACCCAAATATACTTTTTTAAAATTTTTTATCCACACCTATTATCAATAGTCATCAGAAGACAATTTCTTCTTAACTTTACCTGAAATCTTTTGACAAAATATACAAAGGGGTCTGTGCAACAATTTGACAATTTATTAGTCATTATTTAAATCACAAGTCATCTTACAGTAAATAACAAAACCAGCATAACATTATGTACTAATTATCATTAATTTTCACATATAAAATATAAACATACATTGAAATTCAAACAATTAATTTCATGAACTAAAACAATTTATTATTCAATTCTAATTAATTTACATACTGCTTTTCACAAAGCAGCATAACATTACATAAAGACAAATATACAATATAATATAGAAATAATATAGAAACACAATATAATAATAGTGAACAGTGTTCGTGTAATACACAGAAAAACTCTAAGTTAAGCTAAAACCTAACAGCAGTATTCAATTTAATTTCATGTTATTTGTATTTTAACGACGGTCATTGTCAGCTTTACACAATCAAAAGAATTAAAGTTCGTATGGAATGTGAATGTGTACGCATCGAAATGATCAGTTTGTCCCTGTTGAGCAAGCCGACGACGACAGTAGCAAGGAAAATCTCCCAGAGATAGTAATAGGAAGAAACCTTGAGAGGAACCAGACTCAGCAGGGAACCCATCCTCATCTGGGTCGCTGGGGAGACAATTCCAAAGTTTTATATTAAGACAGGTATTGATATTAAACATATCTAAATCGTCTATAAACATTAAAACACGCAGGCCGGGCTCAGTCGAAGCAGGACGGGCTCAGTCGAAGCAGGCCGGGCTCACTCGAGGCATCCCCTTACGACCAGCTGCTGGATCTGGCATGACAGTAGGCAGGATATCCTGTGGTGGAGGAGATAAACAAGATGTCTTAAATGTTTTGTGATGTGAATTGTTGTGATTTTTCAAGACTAAACTAATGAAACACAATGGTCTGGAAAGAGACATGTGTGATCAACCATTTTTGAGAATCACTGTAAAACTGAATTTGCATTATAAATGTTTTACTGTCACTTTTTTATTTTACCTCATTGGTATCGCAGTACTCTTGAACCCTCAGTCGCTGCCATCTGCTCCTCTTGTTGTCAACAGGTCCTCTCAGGAGTTCTTACTTCAGTGTTGCTGAAACATTAAAATCAACAATTAGATTAACATTTTTCTGAAAATGTGGTGACGCTATAAGGTAGTACATTGACTGACATGAAATGCTTTAACTTAGCTTAAGATTGTATCTTGAGGAATCTTGTCCTGTTCTTGCTGTTACTCAAACTGAAACATTAAAATAAACAATTAGATTAACATTTTTCTGAAAATGTGGTGACGCTATAAGGTAGTACATTGACTGAAATGAAATGGTTAAACTGACCTTAAGATTGTACTGTATCTTGAGGAATCTTGTACTGCTCTTGCTGTTGTATCCGAATTCCTCCTGTAACTTTAAAAGGCAAACATTAATGACAGAAGATGGAATGTGTTTACTACAGTCAGTAAAGACTGCAGGACACAATTTAAGGGTAAACTTCTACTTCTAACATTTCAAAACCTATATTGAATTGAAACATTAAAAAAAAAAAATCTTACTAGATATACTGCAAGTGTCTTAATGCTTCTCCCTTCACGTCGCTATCTTCATGTTAGTGTGTTTCTCACTAACTGTCCCTGCTGTTCTCACTTCCTGCTTCCTCACTGAAGATGCCACACTGTTCTTGTGCATCCTTTGTGGATCTGTTGCTCTCGCTCTCCCAAGTCTTCTCTGACATTAATGACAGAAGGTGGAATGAATTTACTACAGTCAGTAAAGATTGCAGAACACAAATGTAAACTTTTTACTTCTAACATTTCAGAACCTGTATTGAAATATTAAGAACAAATGTTAGTAAATATACTACAGCAGCATCTTAATGCTTCTGCCTTTACCTTGCTGTCTTCATGTTAGTGTGGAACTCACTAACTGTTCCTGCTGCGCTCACTTCCTGCTGTCTCGTTGAAGATGCTGCACTATTCTTGTGGACCTGCTGCTCTCGCTCTCCCACGTCTTCTTTGAACCTGCCACTGATCCTCACTGCTGCTGCGTTGCTCAACATCAACTTTTTGACATATTGCCTAGTAGCTGGCTAAACTAAACTGCCATTAAACGTCAGCAAAACAGAAGTCCCAACCACAAAAACTGTTATCATCAACCTGAGAAAGTCATTTGCGCAAAATGCAGTATACAGGATTGTGATAACTGTGGTAAGTCTGTAATACACCCGACTGGATGCAGACGTCGAGATGAGAGACGTAAATCTGATCCAACAATGTGTCCTTTTCTGTCGTCGCTGTTGTGATCAGTTGCGTGTAGCCCTTGGATTGAAACATCTCGTTTATTGCCTTCTTGCCAGGAGAAAGGAGGTCTTCATTAAAGTCTCCGCAGATGATGACAGGATTCTTCTTCTTCATTTCCGCATAATCGAGAAGGCTCCTTAAGTTTGGCAGGAACTTCTCCAGACTGTAGTGTGGTGGCCTGTACACAGCAGCAATCGTTGCATTGATCGGAGTGTCGATGTTGATGACGACAAACTCCAGGTCCGTGACATTTTGAATGTACTGGCGGGGATGCGCTTGGATGTATTCTCTGCAGAATATTGCAACCCCACCACCATCTTTCTGTGCAATGTCTGCATGTGTGGAGTAGGAGACGTGTCGATTCCGTGCAAACATCTTGTATCCTTCCAATTGGAGATGTGGAGAAAGACATGAGCCGGACAGGTGGGGTTCCGTCAAACAAAGAATGTCCGAGAGTTGCAGCTCATGATGGCATCTAATGTCCTCGATGTGGGATGATAGTCCTTCGGTGTTGTGATGAAGGATTGCTAGAGAATGGTCGTGGCTTGCCTCCTTGACTTGTTGCAGAAGTGGCATGACTCCTTCAAGATTTGCTCTTTTCATGATTTGCAGAGAGGCTGTTATTTCGGGATTAGCGTATATCTTCTTTTCATCAAAGTCCGTAATACGTAATCCACTCAATGAGGTTGTTCTGCTGAGGGCAACGTAGGCCATTCCCGGCTCGAAAATCTTCAGCGACACTAAAGCAGACTGCATGGTCATTCCTTGAACCTTGTGAGCTGTGCAGGCATAGGCTAGCTTGATGGGGAACTGTCGACAAACCACTCCTTTCCTGAGATTTTCTTCTGATCTCTCGATGTAAACCAAGATGTCATCTTCACTTTGTCCCTTTTTGCGAGGTTTTTGACCCGCATTTGGATTGTCCAGCTGAAGTCCAAGCCTTTGCACCATGGCAATTCCATCTTTTGTTCTGGTAACTATGTTTGCAACTTTTCCAAAAGATCCATTGACGATGCCATCTTCCACATCCAGATTTCTAGTCACCATTACGCGAACTCCCACTGCAAGTTGAATGGTGTCGAGCAAGTCGTCCCTTTTTCCGATGACAGGTTTCTGAAGTTTCTTCATCAGTCCTATCTTGGGGTCCTTCCTGTAGTCTTCGGCATCAACCGTAATGATGTCAGTGTGAAGTGCCTGTACAGTTTCGATGTTGTGCTTCTGAACCTCTTTGTTGGTGGAAAACACATGTAGAGCATCACGTGGGCAGTCTTCCAGGTTCTTCTCGGCCTGGATTAACAACACTCTGTCCTCTTCCTCGAGAGCTTGAGTCTTCTGCTTCACTCGAAGTCTGTTCAAGAGTTCCGCAAAGGCAAGGTCTTCTTTTTGACGCATGACCTCGGTGAGCGTAACCATTTGAAAGTGATCCTTCCAGAAGTCCAGTACGTCCTCTTCGTACACGCAGAGTGGTTTGGCTTTCCCGAGCGGCGGCAGTTGAAAAAAGTCTCCTACGGCCAGACAAGAGATTCCTCCAAATGGTTTCTTGCTGCCTTTGATCTGCTGAAATCTCCAGTTGACGTAAGCAAACAGGTCCTTGGAGATCATGGATACCTCATCGATAATGAGTATCTCCACGTTGCATAATCTTGCTCTTACTTCATCAAGGGTGTTCCCAAGTCCTTGGTATGGTGGCTTCAAACTCCTTGGCAGTTTTAAAAGGGAATGCAGTGTCTTTCCAGAAATGTTGAATGCTTCACATTTTTCCATCCAGTCAAGCTCTGAAAAGGCAACCTGTTCACCTTGCTGAGCCTTGATTGCCACGATCACTTCAGGCCATCGCATTTCAGCTGCGCTAAAGGTGCAAAAAAAAGTCGGAGTTCCTAACTGCCTGATCATGGCCTGTAGGTCTCTCAGTGTTTTCTCCCAATAAGATGGAGTGCCTCTCAAGGGTTGCATGAACCTTGTTGCATCACGGCTGTGGACCAGTCTTTCAACCTCGAGATCATCCTGAAGCAGCTTGCTGGAGATTCTTCGTCCGTCTTTTGTAACGGGTTTACCCTTTCGCAACTGGATAGAGATGCTGTTTCTGGCCAAGTGCGTTTCAGTCACAAACTGCGCAAAGAAAAGGTAGCTCTGATCTTTTGCAAACCGAGTATCCACACAGAAAAGTCTCACATTGAAATACATACTGGGAGATAATTTAACTTCTCGGGGATCGTCGATCGTATTCTCTCCAGTAGGGAACTGTACAGGGAATGCCATGGCTTCCAGTTTGGGTATTTTGAAAAATCCCACAGGCTTTTTTTCCTTGAGCAGGTGCAATGCTGAAGATGCCCTCGCCGTAAGATAAGATCTCCTGTCCGATGTCAAGCGGCTGCATGCACGTGTCAAGAGTGAGGCCAGGCCTAAGCTCGTCTTTTTCTTCTGTGCTGACATTACGATCATCCTCTTCAGAAACGCCAACGTCTTGTTTCTCCTCTACCTCATCATCGGGGGGAAATTCATAGGTGGCAGTGTCACTTATGATGATGTCAGTGTATTCCGAATGCACTGCTTTCAGTACCGTTAAAGCTGCTAGCACATTCTGCATATTGACGGTGTGGAAGTGCTGGTATCCTTTAAAACTGATGTGTCTCTTCAGCTTCACCTGTAGTAGCTGGGACTCACTACTAGGTCTTGGCAGATAGTTGACGGTCTTCTCAACTTCGGAGGGCACACAAACAACAGCTCCATGCACTGCTCTCTGCTGTCCTTTAGATAATGCAATCATTTTTGCGAATGGTAGAACTTTTGCAATAAGCTGACGTTCAAGCACGTTCAATTCAGCTAATTCCGCGGGGATGGGTGGCAGCTGAAGTTTGTTAACTGCCGCAATTGAAGGCATGTGTCCTCTCTCAAGATGGCTGTCGCAGGTGTGGCAGATCCATTCCTGTCTTCTCTCTTCTGGAACGACACAAGAAACTGAGCAGGCGTCGTCACAAACGTGAACGTATGTCCGGCTTAAGCAACATGATGCAATTTGAAGATCTTTGGTGTAATTCATCCTCTTACAGACTCTGACTTGATCTGGAAACAAGGTTCTGTGACAGACTGTACAGATGTAAGTTGGTCCATGCAGAATCTGAGAACGAAACGCGGATATGGCTGTTTGCAGTAAGATCCTGGACACAGACTGGCTCGTAGTATCATGGCTGGAATGAATGTATAGTTTATATTTTCTTTTGATCCTTAATGCACATTGCAGCTTATAAAGAATCCGGAATCCAGCATTGGTGAGACTCTTGTGTTTCTTTTGAAGAGTGCAAAGTAGAATGTGACGTGATCTAAACTTTGCATCATTTGCATATCTTCTAGCCATGTAGTCCTTCATTTTCTTCTGGAACAGAGCATCTGTGTGGTACCTCCTGACCGCGTCGTCCTTCATTTTCTTCTGGAAAAGTGTGTGTGTGGTATCTCCTGACCATGTAGTCCTTCTTTTTCTTCTGGAACAGAGCATCTGTGTGGTATCTCCTGACCGCATCGTCCTTCATTTTCTTCTGCAAAAGAGTATCTGTGTGATACCTTCTGACCGCGTCGTCCTTCTTTTTCTTCTGGAAAAGTGTGTCTGTGTGGTACCTCCTAGCTGCGTAGTCCTTCATTTTCATCTGGAAAAGAGCATCTGTGTGATACCTTCTGACCATGTAGTGCTTAATTGTGGTCTGGAAAAGAGCGTCTGTGTTGTACCTCTTGATCATGTACTCTCTCTTTTTGTCTCTATACAAACAATCTTGATGATATTTTTTCTTGCTGACCTCCATCTTCTTCATTCGAAATTGAAAAGTAGTGGCATACTTTTCTCTCTCACATTCCCTTCTCTTCTTTTTCTGATCTTCAAACTCTGGAGTTGTCTCCTCAGGACCGGCACGTTCCTTCTGAATTGCAATTCTACGCATTTCTTTTCTTCTTTTCAGCTTATTTTTTTTTAATGAGATCTACGACGTTCTGGCTCCAGCATTTGTTTTTGGTTCTTGCAGAGGTGAAGTGACTTGTGGCAGTGACACACAAGTTGATGTGGACTCTTCAGCAGACTGTTGCTCTGTTTTAAATGACACAGGCATAAACTCATAGCTTGCCTGATCATAATGATTGCGAAAAAGCTCCAGTATCGCGTTGGTCAAGTCATTCAGTTCGGTGAAAGTCAACATGACTGCAGTTCCATGATCAGTAGGATGTGGCAAACCTTCAGCAGTTGTAGAATGTGAATCGAAATAGCCATATTGTCCAGATCTGTCTTTGAACACTGTCTTTGAACTAAACGATGGAGAAAGAAGAAGCAGTGCATGGCTGACATCTGTTGCAAGACACTGAAGTCGTTCACTGAGAGGAATCCACCACTCTTCCATTTCTGGAGTTCCTCTGGCTCTCAGGTATCCACTCAAGACTTCTGACTTCTGCACACTGTAAGTCTGGTTACATGTTGCAATTTTCAGAGGTACTTCATCCATGCTCAGATGATTGTGTTTGAATCTTCGCTCAGCGATGAGCTGCATTTTCGTGCTGACATACAAAGCATCACCCTCCTCTAACACTCTGTCAAGATCAGGCTGTTTGAAGAAAGTCCCTTCACTGCTGTATGCAAGAAATGTCAAAGCCATACATGAGCATTGATGATTTCTTGAGAAAACATCATACCTTGCATCACTCTGGCAATGAGAGGCCTGCAGTGAAAGCATCCTGGGTGTGTTGTCACCGTCTTCTGCCTGTTGTCCATCAGAAGACCGGGTCACACCTTTACTGAGGCTCGCCTGTCCAGTCAGGTCTGCCTTCACCCAACGAACTTTTTGAGCCTGGGATCTCTTTCCTTTCCGTGGCATCCTTGAATAGATAAAATGGAAAAAAATTACGATAATTCATGACAACTCATTAATTAGAGACGATTAAATTGGACAAACTCTATTAACATGTTAAAATACTAACATAACATTAACATATCACGTTTCATATCGCATGTATGTGCATGAACACAATGTAGTGCTTAACTCTGAAACTTTAACTCATAATAAAATCAATGCAATTTTGTAACTATATGTAGTAGAGGTACTTCATCCATGCTCAGATGATTGTGTTTGAATCTTCCCTCAGCGATGAGCTGCATTTTAGTGCTGACATACAAAGCATCACCCTCCTCTAACACTGTCAAGATCAGGCTGTTTGAAGGAAGTCCCTTCACTGCTGTATGCAAGAAATGCCAAAGCCATACATGAGCATTAATGATTTCTTGAGAAAAAACATCATACCTTGCATCACTCTGGCAATGAGATGCATGCAGTGAAAGCATCTTGTGTTTGTTGTCACCGTCTTCTGCCCGTTCTCAATCAGAAGACCGGGTCACATCTTTACTGACGCTCTCCTGTCCAGTCAGGTCTGCCTTCAGCCAACGAAGTTTTTGAGCCTGGGATCTCTTTCCTTTCCGTGGCATCCTTTAAAACATAAAAAGGAAAAAAATATATACGATAATTCATGACCACTCATTAATTAGAGACGATTAAATTAGACAAACTCATGTTAACATATTAACATAACATTAACATATCACGTTTCATATTGCATGTATGTGAATGAACACAATGTCGTGCTTAATTCTGAAACTTTGAATCATAATAAAATCAATGCAATTTTGTAACTATATGTAGTTTAATGGCCCATGATCACTGTCCGGTTCTTGATAACCCTTTCTGTGTTTATTTTTAGATTATCCCATGCCTAATTGTGTAGCAAACAATTGTCTGTTTCCCTTCATTATGTGTTTCTACATGTCATTTAAAGCAGATTTCTAGCTTAAAAGTTAGTTGATGTTGAACAGACCAATAAAAGTTTCCCCCCCCCCCCCCCCCCAGTTAAAAGAATTATAGCAAATAAAACAGAAAAGATAAACCAATATTTTAAGAGAAGGGGCTTCGTTTTTTTAGACAAAAACACCACCACAGACCAAATCATAATTAAGGATTTACAATAAAAATGTTTTTGCATGATCCTCTACTTTTGGAGGTGGGCAAGAGTCCAGCATAGTGCACTATTAAATGTACTACAAACAAATAATGCAACAAACCTCAAGAGTTGCTCACGAGATGAAGCTCAAAACTTGAAGGTCAATGAAGAAATCAATCTGAAGAAAGCAAATGAATGATTTAAAGCATTCAACAGAGACAAATAATAATCACAACAAAACACCAGTGACTTGAAGCAGCAAAGCATAATTTTATACTTAACATATATGCTGTTTATGGAAACGTATGTTGTCCAATTTAAGTCACATAACCTCATCAAGTGAAACTATTAAATGCACAGCCTACTGATGTTATAAATTACCATTTTACTACAATTACATTAATGGAGGAAAATAATAAAAACAGTCTCCAGATAACCAGCGACCTCCTGCCTCAAATTAAAAACTCTGCTAAAATAAGGAGACTCTTATTCCTGCAATAACACAATACACATAATATATAGTCTTGTACACAAACACACTTCATTTCCACATTTAGTTTTTACATACAGCAGTGATTAACTGAAAATTATGAACTAATGCTTACTGACCTCAGGAAAATCCTGGAAAGGTGTAGCCCGTCTCCGGGAGTATCACAATGTTCCTCAGCCAATCAGAAGTCTCTGGGCTGTGTAAGAGTTATTTTGCCTGTCAGTCAACTAAATTCTGAATAAACTACAAACAAAACGTATATGTTTCTATTGTCTTCAAATTATTTTCTTCTAGCACTTTCCTCAGTCACATAACTGACTAAAAGGGCTAATTATGCAGCTTAATATGCGGTTCTTTGTCTTCTCTGATCTCTCACACACATACACTAATGGAAACACCTCTCTGGAAAAGTCTTTTACAAGGATCACTTGTAAAAGAATGACACTCGAGTGTGTGCATTCCTCCTCTTGTCTTACTTCACACACAGCGTGTGCATGCACAAACACTAATGGAGGTTGTTTTTCCCCCACTTTATATATCTTTAGTTAGAGGGAGAGAAGAACCAGTGGCTGAGGTGCAATCACATAATGCTTGGCAGAAAAAGTGTACATGTACTACACTGCATTTATTTAATTTATTTTTTAATTTGCTTGCAGACCAAGTTACTCATTAATCCCCTTTTCCATCAGCCTTATATGTGTGCAAAGTGTGAACCTTTTGGTGTGTCAGAGTTTCAAAGCAAGCGTTTCAAATCCAAGAGGTTTATGAGACAGCAAAAAAATATGTTGAACTAAAACTATTAAATGCACAGACTATTGATTCTATACATTACAATTTTACTACAATTACATTAATGGAGGAAAAAAAATAAAACAGACTCTAGATAACCAGCGATCTCCTGATTCAAACTAATCTCTGATAAAATAAGGAGACTCTTATTCCTGCAATACCACTTATTCACACAATACATGTGTAATATATAGCCTTGTACACAAACACACTTCATTTCTCACATTTAGTTTTTACACACAGCAGTTATGAACTAATGCTTACGGACCTCAGGAAAATCCTGGAAAGGTGTAGGCCGTCTCCGGCAGTGTCACAATGTTCCTCAGCCAATCAGAAGCACAAGTCTCTGGGCTGTGTAAGAGTTATTATGACTGTCAGCCAACTATATTCTAAATAAACTACAAACAAAATATATGTTTCTTTTGTCTTAAAATTATTTTCTTCTAGCACACAACTGACTGAAAGGGGTAATCATGCAGCTCATTGTGCAGTTCTTTGTCTTCTATAATAAGGAGACTCTCATTCACACAATACAGGTCTAATACATAGCATTGTACACATACACATGTCATTTCTCACATTTAGTTTTTACACACAGCAGTTAAAATTATGAACCAATTCTACTAACCTCAGGAACTCAGGAAAATTCTGGAAAAGCGTATGCCGTCTCAGGATAGTGTAAGAATACAGTATCGCTCAGCCAACAATCAATAGAATCGCAAATCTCCTGTGTGTGTAAGAGGAAATTTGCCTGTCAGTTAACTATATTCTGAATAAACTACAAGCATAACACTTATTCCTGCAATAACACTCTTTTTCACACAATACAGGTCTAATATATAGCCTTGTACACAAACATTAAATTTCTCAAATTTAGTTTGTACACACAGCAGTTAAAAAAAATGAACCAATGCTAGCTAGTCACCTCAGGCAGCAGTGAGCAATACATCAACTATATTCTGAAGAAACTACAAGCATAATTGTTTATAAACTCCAAAAATAATTTCTCTCTTCAAATTATTTTCTTCTAGCACTTTCCTCAGTCACATGACTGACTGAAAGGGGTAATCATGCAGCTCATTGTGCAGTTCTCTGTCTTCTAGGGCTGCAACTAACGATTATTAGGCAACGGTTAATTCATTTTTATATTTCTTAGTTTATTTCATTGACTCATGCAAGTTGTAATTTTTAAACCATAAACCTAAGAACTTATGTCCTAATGTAATATTTGATCACGATTATGTTGAGGGGGGCTATTTATGGCAGGGGGGCATTTTAGCGCATAACAGGGTCTGTGTGCGTGTGTGGCACGGTCTCCAAATGCCGCGCGCACACAGACACACACAGCAGGAAAGAGCAGGCTAAGTGTTGAGCAGACAGAGAAAATGGATTTTTAACGTCTCTAATGTGTGTTTTGCTGTACACGCGCGCCGTACACACACGCATACAGACACAAAATAAAATGTTTTAAGCACGCCCGTTTCACACACGCACACCTCTTTCCTTCACCTCCGTTTTTTTTTTTTGCTCCACGCTCTCTACGAGACGGTGAACTGTGATAGCATTAGTGGACTAGCATCACTCCGCTCCGCGTGTGTTCCCTCCGCTCCGCGCTCAACTAAAGTTTTTTTTTTTTTTTTTAATAATTAAATGTCTCCGTGATGAATCGATTCTGAAACTTGTTGGCAATTGGCAACTATTTTAGTAATCGATTTTTATCGATTCGTTGTTGCAGCCCTATTGTCTTCTACAACAAGGAGACTCTTATTCATGCAATAACACAATTTTTCACACGATACAGGTCTAATATATAGCCTTGTACACAAACATTAAATTTCTCAAATTTAGTTTTTACACACAGCAGTTAAAAAAAATTAACCAATGCTAGCTAGTCACCTCAGGCAGCAGTTAGCAATATATCAACTATATTCTGAATAAACTACAAGCATAATTTTTATAAACCACAAAAATAATTTTTCTCTTCAAATTATTTTCTTCTAGCACTTTCCTCCGTCACATAACTGACTGAAAGGGGTAATCATGCAGCTCATTGTGCATTTCTCGGTCAAAAGTCTCTGACAAAATCACTTATTCCTGCAATAACACTCTTTTTCACACAATACAGGTCTAATATATAGCCTTGTACACAAACATTTAATTTAGAAAATTTAGTTTTTACACACAGCAGTTAAAAATACGAACTTGTTCACCTTACCTGAAAGAAGATTCTAGGCGGGGCTGCGGTCTCAGGAGCTGTATAACTATATCGCTCAGCCAATCAGCCAAGTTCAAGGGCGGGCCGTCTCCAGGCAGTGTCACAACGTTGCTCAGCCAATCAGCCAAGTTCAAGGGCGGGCCGTCTCCGGGCCGTCTCCAGGCAGTGTCACAGCGTTGCTCAGCCAATCAGCCAAGTTCAAGGGCGGGCCGTCTCCAGGCCGTGTCACAGCGTTGCTCAGCCAATCAGAAGCACAAACTTCAGTTCAAACTTTAAACCTCTGAGGTCCGCGAACGCATATATGCGTTTTGAGGCGTTTTCCCCCTGATGACGCCAATAAGAACTTAAATTACACTTTCAGTTTTGATCGTGCAGACAAGATCTATATATTAATCGAATCTGTAAAGTGTCAACTTTCATTTGTATGCACACATGTTAAAAATAAAACTTTGTGCATTAATAAAATACATAAAATAAACAGGGTGCGCTTTCAGCCGTCTCAGTCTCCGCGAAAATCTTTTTTGAAACACGTCACTAAAATGAACTGAAACTCCGCGAATACTGCACACACAGACATGAGAAATATATCTATAGAAAGCTTAAAGGGTCTACTTTTAAATGATGCAAGTCACAGTGAAAACAAATAATCTGCTTTTATGTAATCCGTATGAAAGTAAGGAGTGGTACAGATTCTCGTGTATCGGCTCATTACAGCTAATGCGCTCCCGCCTCCCTGCGCGCGCGCTGTTCATATGAAAATGAACTGAGGTGAGGCAAAACGTACTAACCACGCATAATATTTTTTTCCTCAAAAATGCAAACACATACATTCATTTTGGTCACATATTGTTGTAGAACAGTTTGTACTGATTACAAGAAAAATACAGGTTGGTCAATAATATATTATAAGTAGCTGAAAAAAGCACAAATATCAGAGCATGTCCAAACATCTCAAGGGCCCCAAAATCACCTCATGACCTAGTCATGCAGCTTTACTCTTTCTTAAATATCTGGAAAAGGGTAGTCTTCAGACACATTCACATTTCATCCATCATTTCATAATTTCTTTTGATTGTGTGAAGCTGCCTTTTAACAATGACAACTGTTAAAAGCACCATGCAAATAAAATTTAATTTAATTGAAAAGTCTACAGACACATAAATGACAGTAAAATAAGTTATCATGTCTATTCAATGTTCGCAAAAATTCTTTCATCGGGAGTGGCAGGAACATTCAGACTACAGCATATTGAATTCTCATGCCCGTAGAGTGTATTATACTGATGTAGCAACAGTGTAAACACACCCTGCAACACCCTCCGATGGCAAACTTCTGCTGAAAATTGAGCAAATTTGAATGGCAAACAGTAATTATGCTCTCAAATAAATGCTTCCCAACAGAACACCTTAGGACCGATCACCAAAATTCTTTCAACGTGAGTGGCAGGAACTTCCA
The DNA here is from genome assembly GCA_030522415.1 of Channallabes apus. Taxonomy (NCBI): domain Eukaryota; kingdom Metazoa; phylum Chordata; class Actinopteri; order Siluriformes; family Clariidae; genus Channallabes; species Channallabes apus. The sequence goes on from CM060110.1 coordinate 3,131,427, forward strand.
GACTACAACATATCGAATTCTCATGCACGGAGAGCACATTAGACTGATGTGGCAACAGTGTAAAGACACCCCGCGACACCCTCCGATGGTAAATTTTTTGTTGAAAATCGAGCAGTTTTGAACGTCAACAAGGAATCAAGCTGTCAAACAAATGCTTCCCAATGGAGAACCGTAGGTCCGAGCGCAAATATTCTTTCACCGGGAGTGGCAGGAACTTTCAGACTACAGCATATTGAATTCTCATGCCCGTAGAGTGTATTATACTGATATAGCAACATTGTAAACACACCCTGCGACACCCTCCGATGGCAAACTTCTGCTGAAAATTGAGCAAATTTGAATGGCAAACAGTAATAATGCTCTAAAATAAATGCTCCCCAACAGAACACCGTAGGTCCGATCGCAAAAATTCTTTCACCGGGAGTGGCAGGAGCTTCCAGACTACAACATATCGAATTCTCATGCCCGTCGAGCACATTATACTGATGTGGCAACAGTGTAAAGACACCCTGTGACACCCTCCGATGGTAACTTTTTGCTGAAAATCGAGCAGTTTTGAACACAAACAGGAATGAAGTTCTCAAACAAACGCTTCCCAATGGAGAACCGTAGGTCTGATCGCAAATTTTTTAAAATCTCCGATATAAAATTTTGCACTCTAGGTTCATGTTAGCGACATTATAAAGCAGTGGCTAATGCTAGCAACATTCTAACTGCCCAAACGTCATGCTAGCAACATGCTAATGACACTAGCATCATGCAAGAAACATTCTACACATGTTATTAGCAAAATGCTATTATGGTTAGCATAATGCTAGCGACATGCTAATCACGTTAGCATCATGGTAGCGATGTGCTGATGTAATTAGCATAATGCTAGCGACATGATAAGCACTCTAGCATAATGTCAGCGACACTCTAATGATGTTACTAGCGATATGCTAATATGGTTAGCATGATGCTAGCAACATGCTAACAAGCTAATCGTCATGCTAGCAACACTAGCAACATGCTAGTAACATTCCACACCTGTAATTAGTGAAATGCTACCAAAGTTAGCATAATGCTAGCGACATGCTAATCGCGTTAGCATCATGCTAGCGATGTGGTGATGTAATTAGCATAATGCTAGCGACATGCTAATATCGTTAGCACCATGCTAGCAAAAAGTTTATCGCGTTAGCATCATGCTAATAGCATGCTAATGAGGGTACTAGGGCGCGTGGCTAATGAGCATGAGGATAAATGCAAAAGAGTGATTGGTTGCCTGAGTTGAATGAACTTTCCCCCGTGTCTCTACGACAGTCGGTTCCAAAGTTAAATCAATGTCAAGTCTATGAGCGATTAATTGCCCCCTGCGGGGGGCAATTAACCGCCCAGCCCCTCAAAGAGGTCACTGCACACCCCTCCCGGATAAGACGAACGATATGACACCTCATTCAAGGGTCTACGACAAATGGTGCTGGACTAGCAGTTAATTGCCCCCTGCTGGGGCAATTAACAGCCCAGCCCCTCAGAGACGTCACTGCACACCCCTGCCGGATAAGACGCACGATATGACACCTCATTCATGGGCCTACGACATATGGTGTTTTTCTAGCAGTTAATTGCAGTTAATTGCGCCCTCAGTAGTATCATATAACCCCATGCCCGAATGAGGCGAACGGTTTGTCACCTCTTTCAAGGGTCTACGACAAACTCAGGCAAAGCTGATCTCAATGTTACGTCGATGAGTGCTTAATGCCCCCTGCGGGGGCAATTAACCACCCCAGCCCTGAGAAAAGACATTGCACCCCATTCCCGAACAAGCTGCACGGATTGACACCTCATTCAAGGGTCTACGACAGATGGTGCTGGACTAGCAGTTAATTGCCCCCTGCTGGGGCAATTAACAGCCCAGCCCCTCAGAGACGTCACTGCACACCCCTCCCGGATAAGACGCACGATATGACATCTCATTCAAGGGTCTACGACAAACGGTGAGGGACCAGCGGTTAATTGCCACCTGCGGGGGCAATTAACCACCCCAGCCCTGAGAGAAGACATTGCACCCCATTCCCGAACGAGCTGCACGGTTTGACACCACATTCAGGGGTCTACGACAAATGGTGCTGGACTAGCGGTTAATTGCCCCCTGCAGGGGCAATTAACCGCCCGCCCTCAGTAGTATCATATAACCCCATGCCCGACTGAGGCGAACGGTTTGACACCTCATTCAAGGGTCCACGACAAACGGTGCTGGACTAGCAATTAATTGCCCCCTGCGGGGGCAATTAGCCGCCCAGCCCCTCAGACGGGTCACTGATATGACACCTCATTCATGGGCCTACGACATACGGTGTTGTTCTAGCAGTTAACCGCCCGCCCTCAGTAGTATCATATAACCCCATGCCCGACTGAGGCGAACGGTTTGACACCTCATTCAAGGGTCTACGACAAACTCAGGCAAATCTCAACTCAATGTTAAGACTATGAGTGATTAATTGCCCCCTGCGGGGGCAATTAACCACCCCAGCCCTGAGAAAAGACATTGCACCCCATTCCCGAACAAGCTGAACGGTTTGACACCTCATTCATGGGCCTACAAAAAACACAGTCAAAGCTGGTCTCAATGCTAAGTCTATGAGCGGTCAATTGCCTAACCGCCCAGCCCTGAGCAGAGTCATATCACCCTACCCCCGGATAAGCAGCACGATATGACACGTCATTCATGGGTGTAGGACTAACGGTGCGGGACTAGCCATTAAAATGTTAAGTCTATGGGCGTTTAATTGCCCCACGTTTCTACAAAATTCCCTCACTGTGCCACAATCCGTCAAAATTTGGCCTCCATGTTATCCTATGGGACTTTTTTGGGTGCTTAATTGCCCCCTGCGGGGGCAATTAAGCACCCACCCCTTAGAAAAGTCATAGCACCCCATTCCCGATTAGGCCGCACCTCATTCATGGGTCTAGGACAAACGGTGCGGGACTAGTTACGCGCCGAACTTTCATACGGAAGAATAATAATTAGAAGAAGAAGAAAAAGAATAAAAATAAGCCTGCAAGATAGTAGTAGTGATGCTTTTCAAGCACCACTAATAATAATAAGCCTGCAAGATAGTAGTAGTGATGCTTTTCAAGCACCACTAATAATTGCCTTTTTTAAATCGTGTTTTCAAAAAAGAATCATGATGCATAATTTGTTTTATCTGAAAAAAAAGGCAAACAATAGTTACCAAAACAGGTTTTGTAGATTTTTGTAAGTTGATTTATAAATTAGTAAAAAAGTACTACAATTTCTCATTACCAGTCTCATAAGTATTGTTGTTTTTTTTTTTTTTACATTTTAACAATGTGTCAATTAATTTTAAGAAAACTGTGTTACATTTGTTCTACAAACAACCACAAGCAATTGACTTAAGCAGAAGAGAAAGAATAGCTTGCCATTGGTTATGCACGCTCTTTCCAGCAATAAAGCTGGCCCTTCCTGTACAGTGAACATGAGGCTATGCCGACATTCTCTACGCCATGATCACCTCTTACTCTAAATAGAATTAATCAACCTTAATCATGATCATGCAGAATAAATATAGTAATACATGTTACAAAAACATTTATCATTAGGTTTTGCTGAAGAAATCAGGTGGTACAGGTTGGGAATGAGGTGAGTAAATATTTGTTATAGTGATTTTCAAAGATGGCGCCGGTGAGGTCGGCTGCCGTCACGACTGCTCCGACCACCTTTTCTTTGTTTTTGTTTTTTACGTTAGTTTTCAGTGTTTTAAAATCGGCAAATTCACCACCATTGGGTACATTAGGTATGATAGAGACACCCTTGTTTCTATTGGCATACAATGTACTCACAATTCAACGTTTTTAACTCCAGATCCGAGCTGGCCGAGTGAGATCCTGAGGGAGAACAATGGACGCGACGCGAAGCGGCGGCCCAGAGGAAAACGAGCCGGCGTCAGGAACAGGCTGAGAGCTCGTGCACACCGCACACCTCTGCCTAGCATCCTGCTCGCCAACGTCCAGTCACTGGAGAACAAACTCGATGACCTCAGGGCCAGGATGAAATTCCAGAGAGTCATTCGGGACTGCAATCTCCTCTGCTTCACCGAGACATGGCTGAACCCAGCGGTACTGGACCACGCCATCCAACCGGCCGAGTTGTTCTCGGTTCACCGCATGGACAGGACGCGGGACTCGGGAAAGTCAAGGGGAGGTGGCGTGTGTTTGATGGTGAACACCAGCTGGTGCAACAAGGCGAGCGTTGTTCCTCTTACACGCTCCTGCACACCAAATCTGGAACTACTGTCTATCATGTGTCGTCCTTTTTATCTTCCCCGAGAGTCCACATCGGTCATAATCAGCGCCGTTTATATTCCACCACAAGCGGACACGGACACTGCCTTATGCGAGTTGCATGAGGCACTCCACAGCGTTCCGTTGTTGTGTCTGGTGCTGTGTCTCATTGTGGCGGGGGACTTTAATAGTGCCAACCTCAAACTTTCATCAGCATATCACCTGCCCCACCAGGGGTGAAAGAACACTAGATCATTGTTATACAACGGTCAAGGACGGCTACAAGGCACAATCTCGTCCAGCATTTGGCTGAAACAGGAAGTTCTGGTTCAGAGGGAGGTCGCGCGCTGGACGGACCAATCGGTGGCTGCGTTACAAGACGCACTTGATGACGCAGACTGGGACATGTTCAGAAACAGCTCCGATGACGTCAGCGTGTTTACGGAAGCGGTTGTGGGATTTATCGGGGAGCTAGCGGATGATACCGTGGAGAAAAAGACTATAAGACGTTTCCCAACCAGAAGCCGTCGGTGGATAAAACCATCCGCGACGCTCTGAGATATCGCACCTCTGCCTACAACACGGGACTTGCGTCGGGGGACATGGAACAATACAAGGCTGCGTCATATAACGCCCGGAAGGCGGTGGAAGAGGCGAAGCAGCACTACAGGAAAAAGCTAGAGTCACAGCTTCAACAGAGTGACTCTAGGAGCCTGTGGCAGGGACTAAGAACAATGACGGATTATAAAGCACCAACATCCGGTATGATGAACGCGGACGTGACTCTGGCAGACGAGGTGAAGACTTTCTATGCTCACTTCGAGGCTGCAGCTAAAGACGCTAGCGATGCTAATGCTATAGTGGACTTCAGCACTAAGCAGGAGAGGAACTACCAGACCCCCCCCCCAGTATCAATGACAGTCCAGTGGAGAAAGTGGACAGCTTCAAATACCTCAGTGTTCACATCACGCAGGACCCATCATGGTCGTGTCACATCAACACCGTGGTGAAAAAGGCCCGACAGCATCTCTACCACCTCAAGCGCTTGAGAGACTTCCGACTGCACTCCAAGGTGCTCAGGAATTTTTACTCCTGCACCATAGAGAGCATCCTGACGGGAAACATCTCAACCTGGTTCGGGAACAGCACCATGCAGGACAGACTAGCTCTACAGAGGGTGGTACGATCAGCTGAGCGCATCATCCGCACCGAGCTCCCTGACCTGCACTCGATCTACAGCAGGAGGTGCTGGACCAAGGCCAGGAAGATCGTGAAGGACCTCAGCCATCCCAACAATGGACTGTTCTCTCTCTTGAGGTCAGGAAAGCGATTCCGCTTCCTGAAGGCCAACACAGAGAGACTGAGGAGGAGCTTCTTCCCGCAGGCGATACGGTCTCTCAATCGCACCACCACACAGTACTGACCCACACATATGGTTTTTACACACATTCTGGACATTTGTTTACACTAGTGACCACTGCACAACTACACTTCGTGGTCATCAAATCACACAAATCACTATCACAAGTCACTTTAAATAAATCACTTTAAGCATATTCGCACTGCACAAGACACTTTAAACATGTGGATTGCACAACCCTGGACATTACCATTCTTTTCCTACTCGTACAGCTGCTCTTATCGTTCATATATTTTCTATATTGTGTGTTGTTGAACAGTTATTTTATTTTAACTTAAATTTTTTAATTTTATTCTTTCCTAGTTAAATTTACCCTCTATTTTATTTTTCATATTTATTTCCTATTCCTAGTCTTTTATTTTAAGGTCACGAGCAGTTGTCTAAGCATTTCACTGCATACCGTACTGTGTATGACTGTGTATGTGACATAAAATTTGAAATTAAATTTTTTTTAATACCTCAATGGAAATCCATATTCTTCAATGGACTGCTGGAAGAAAGCCAAGGCTGTAAATGACAGATTGTTATTTGCTGCACCTACTGTAGGTACATTATCTGTGGAATACATAAATAGGATATAAATGAGTGACAAAAAGTTTGGTCAAGCTGACTTTGCGTTGACTCTTGACAACTCTCAGACAACTCTCTCGAAGAATTTAGCATTTCCTTTTAGACAACAAAATCAACTATAGTGAGTAGTTTGTGTCAGACAGACAGATACATACACATACTCACCGGATCAGCTTGTGGTTTGTGTCAATGTGGACAAGTGCTTTCGGTCCAGGAACTGAGTACTTGCGCCGTACAACACACCCCAGCCTGTTCAAACGGGAAAGGATGCCCATGGTGTCAACACGATGCATCGATGCCCCAACTCTCTCCCATTGAACACGATGTCCTCTGGCTTGCAAGCCTTCCATAACAAGCCGATAGCCAGCATGTGGCATGTTTTCTTTTATTTCAGCAACAAGGTTGTCAAGTTCTGAGTCTGATAAAGTGCTATATAGACTTCTAACAGGGACATTTAAATCTGACATCCGTCTGTATATGGTTCGCCTAGACACTCCAAGAAGACTGGCAATACATTACACAGGAAGGCCTTGATGGAGCAGATGCAGTAAATAATCTTGCGACACATCAAAATGTGGACATCCAGCTGCTCCATAAGGAACTTGAATGAAGACTGCTGTGACATTATTTGATTTTTGCTCTGTTACTAATCTGTACAGCTCTGTGAGACCATCCACAATACACCCAGGAAGAGCAATCTGATCAGAAAATGCACTCAACAGCACCATGTCGTGTGCATATGAACTGTAAGTAGTCTAAGGCTGAATCCCATTTCTACCCCTTACCCCTTCACATAGCCCTACCCCTCCGTTTGGCGCGTTCACGTGAAGGGGTAGGGGTGTCTCATTTCTCTTTTGGTTGGAGGGGGAGGGGGAAGGGGAAGGGCCAGATAGCCCTCCAAACGAAGATTTTTCAGGACCTCACTTCAAACGAAGGGCTAAGCGAAATTTTCAACATGGCTGCTCACTCGAGCAAACAGACCCATAAATGTAAATTTTTGCCATAAATAAAGATTTTTATGACAAGTTTTCATTATATGTATATTACCTCTAGTCTTGTGTTTGTGTTTATGGTGATGTTCTGTAAAGAAATGTTTGCAAAAAAATCGCTAAAGTTTGCTAGCGGCTAGCACCGATTGCACGATATTACAAATATATATTTTATTTTTATATATTTTTATAATTTTCATTATGTATAGGGATGAAATACGGCGCAAAAAAACTTTGGGAGTGAGTAATCTCTCTCTTATTGCAATGTGTGATAAACATCGGCGCATGTCCTTTAACGTAACATTAGGAACTAGTGACAACGTATGATGACGTATAACAGTGTTGTAGTGGTGTCCCATTTCTTAGGGGAAAAATTTAAACCCTTCCCCTTTCCACTTCGTTTCAAGGGACAAGGGGAAGGGGCAAGGGGTAGGGGAAGGGGTAGAAAATAGAAATGGGATTCAGCCTAAGTCCAAAGGCTGTCGACTGAGAACATGCTGAAGTCACAACTGAAGAACCTGGGACATGTGACCAATGGAAAAACCATAAGTTGTTAGATTAACCTAACCCTTGGGCCCTAATAAAACTAATAACCTACTACAGCATTCCAAACTAACTATAACTGAGAATATCAAAATTACAAGATCAAAGCCGTATCCAATAAAGACACAATAACAATCCATGCAGAATGGGGAAAAATATCTTACTTTTTCCCGCAACTCTGACTTTTGGACAGAAATCAGTAAAATGTTTTCTATGACTAGCAGCAAAAATTTGCCACTAATACAATACAAACAATCCACCGCCAAATCACCCAAAGTAAAATGTTTATAATGGGTAAAAGTGATATCCCAACACACTCATTCAGGATGTTTTACCAACCACATTTCTTGCTCAAAGATGATAGTTCTATCCTTCAAGGTTTTAATAATGTGTTTTACATTTCTTAACCCAATTTTACAGCAGTCTTTTTAGTAGTTTTCTTTGCTTAATGCAGGCCAATAATTTGACCCCAAGTATGAAACAAAGGAACATCTTTGCCTTGACCACAGGATCTTCTGACATACTACTACTGTTTAAGATATGAGAAGCTACTTCTGATGGATAAGTAAGGTTAAGTAACTTGTTGCAGCTGAGGCTTATTAATCACTGTAGTAATTATCCAATGCAAGCCTCTTAACTATTTGGTTACTTAAATTTTAATTCTGTGTTTAGTGACTGCTTTGTGTATATGCAGTAATTGTAAAAATTTAAAAATGTGCAATTCTATTATGTTCTATTACATGCATTATAATATTAACATCACTTCATGTGATGGTTATTTTCTATTAAAACTTAAATCAAGTGTAACTGAAGTTTGAATTCATAATCACACAGGACCTCAATAGAGAGTAAAAGCTAGTCAGCTAGATCCATTAATATTATTTGTCAATGCTATGTGAAGCTGTTAAACTCACCTTAATGGCTTTTTAGTAAGGCTATCAATATTAACAACTTAACAAATGTAATCAATCTAGAAAATTTTAAGTGTTACTATTTTTAACACAAATGAATCACATGGCAAAGTTTCATGCTAATGGCATTCCATAAATGCAGCGCAGTACCTGGCTGTGTGGGAAAATAGCATGTTTAACACAGATAAGATAAAACATCACCAATTGTGCTGAATTTTTTTTTTTTTAAAGCTTCACTTTAAAGAAAGTTTCATAGTAAAAAGCTTCTACATGAAGGTTTGTTTAATGTTAATGAAGTGAATGAATGAGTGAATGTTTCTGCCCAAAGATAAGAGACAACAGGGTAATAAAAGACGAAGAAGGGGTAGTTAAGTGCTTAAGCAGAGGGTCACATCACCAAGCAGTTAACTGCATAATTGGTTTTCTAAAACCAGTTTGTCATGGATTTCTTTATTCTAGCATTGCACATATGAAATACAAGTAAATCTGATATTTTAAAATTGTGATTAAACATGATTAAACACAGTCTGTGACTAATAAAGTAGATTAATTTATTAATCGATTGACAGAACAAATGCACTCTGATCTAGGAGACCTCACATACCTGTTTGCTGTTTAAAAATTTTTCCAAGATTTGCAAGACTGCAGTCGAGCTCTACAGATATCTAAATATAATTAGCCCATAAGGGATACATCTGGTCATCCTTAAATAAACGTTTGAACACTTATTTTTGGCAACTTTTCACTTTGACATCACTGTTTATTGACAAAAATAATGACAAAAAAAAGACAGTGTAACTCATTTATAGTCCATCCAATAAAAGACACATATTGTTAGTTAAAATTCTGTTTTTAGTGTACTATTAGTACACTGTGGAGACACACCTATATCACTTATTGGCTAAATCATTAACTATAAATCACTCATGCTGAATCTCTCATATATAGTATAGAGTCATATAAAGCTTCCAGTTTAATGTACAGTAATTCTATTAATACATATTGGCATATATCCAAGTGTGAATACCTTGGACATTTTTATTGGCAACTTACAACTTCTAGTTCTGACAACTAGAGGAGCACAACACCAAGATGCCTCTTTTTCAGTTTACTGTATATCAAATATGATTGTCCAAACCTAGCAGTGAATAAAATGTTTAATCTTAAAATAGTGTTTAATAATTCAATCAAACTTTGCCAAAGATTTAATTGTTATACATTCAATCACAGAGTGACTTCACATCAGTCACACCTTCAAACAGGTGAAGCCAGTAATGCAAGTATCAGGACAACTCTTTAAAAATATGGGTAAGACAAGCACATTATTTCCTTATTATTTCCTTATAGATGTTTATGATAGACATCTAATCCCTGTGTGAACTTTATAGCAGTACATCCTTCAAACAGGTCATGCGGATATAGGAAGAGGGGAAAACAATCTAAACTGTTGGTAGGAAAAATAAACTTTTGCCTTTTTCAGATCTTTTAAAAAGTAGTTTATAGTGTGATCTTCATCACAACCACACCTTTAGGCTGTATCATGGAAAAAAGGTGGCTCCCTGGTATAGTGGATAGTACTACCATCTCTAAAAAAACAGGAATATATCAATAACTTTGGGCTGCTTTCTGTATTTATGAACCTTAAATGTGGAGTAGACAAGTCTTGTTTGATACAGTCTGCGCTTCCGAGGGCATTGACGTACCCAAGACATAATGAGGGCTACCAGTAAGGATGGGTAATAGTCGCTTCCTGTTGTGTCAAACCTCCTCCACACCACAGCTTCTACCCAAAGAAATTACAATTGGGCATTTCCAGTGTGATAATTCTGCAAAGAATGAGAACAACAAAGCAAAATGATCTTAAATTGTTTGCATGAACATTTATAATGAGTTCAAAAGTCTTCAGTGACTTTCTTACTGACTGGACCTGAATCCAATGAAAATCCTTTGGGGTGTTGTAGGAGAGGAAATTCAGAGCATGAAAGGGCTGAAAAACCTGGATGGACTATATAATACAGGTGTATTAATATGGACCAGATCCTCAAATAAATCTTTCCCATATTCTGTGGAATTCATTCATTAAGAAAAAGAGACTTTTTACTCAGTATCAAAATAGTGTTGCTAAGTGTTGGGTTAGTGTAATAATTCTTTGTGGAATCTTAAGATATGTCTTGCTTTGGTTTCTAACAATGCCAACAACACTGTGCTGTCATACACATTGCTTCTATAGAACCATTGGCTTTCCCATTTGGTATTGTATTAACACGCACCTAAATGCTCCAAACCTGCAACTGCCAAAGTATCTGCTTTTTTTAAAGGCCTGCACACGTGATGAGGATAAATTAATCAGGGGCTGATGATTAAGAGCGGCTGCCTGCAACTTGCTCTTTTGAATCCAGTATTTTTTGGTTTCCTTTTTTTTTTTTTAAATAAATAATAAATGGTTATTTTGGCACAGTAAAAAGTTATGTTTTTATTCATCTGAAGTTGTATTTGCTAAAAACTGTGACCTACTATGATCAGATTTTATAATTATATTTTACCCCTGGTGTGCTGATGAAAACACACCTTGAGAGGAAACGGACTTAACAGGGAACCCATTCTCTTTTGGGTGATATCAGATAGCAGGGATTGAAATGTGGTTATGGATAAGCCTTTTAGTGACATGCGGCGCTTTCTATATTGGAGGCTCAGGTACAAAACTGTTTGTGGGAATTTTAGTCTTGACCTATTGAGACACAGAGAACCTTTAGCGCAAGGCGCTCTCCAGGGGTTATAACAATCAGAAATAAGTAGTTTAGTCAAAGTTGAAGAATTTATTAGGACACAGATTGATTCTGTCTGACAAGAGTGCCAAGCCATTTAATGCGTGATGGGGGCTAAAAGTATTAAGACAACATGTATAATAGTTTTCCCTGTGCACAAAACAGTTGATGTTACTGATTTTTTCAAACTTATCTGGTTGAAGAGGTATGCTAATTAAAATTAGCTGGTTTAGAGAATGGATGTAACAAGTATATTGCAGGACTTTTATTTTTTGTAGCCAGGGTGTTTAAAAATGACTCAAATTAAAAAATTCTGACCTGAATCTTGAACTTACTCTGCAGTATGTGACTTTTACGAAGCAATCACGCAGGCATGAATTAAGCCAGTGCACCAAAGCCCTGCAGATATTTTTCTGATTCTATGCCAAGCCAAATTCAGCAGGTTTAGAAGAACAAATTAACTTCATTTAAAACATTGGTTGTTGTTAAACAATTTCCCTGCATAAGGCAACAAATAATTTTTATCATGATTGTCATTATAAAAATACAATAAAATAAAATAAAACCCCCACAAAATCTTACTTTTGTCTTAAATCCTTTTTGGCCACCATTGTATTCCTCTGCCTTTTGCATTACAAGAGAATCTGGCATTGTGGGTCTGTTTGAGTCTGCTACACAGGACTGTTGACACATACTCACCCTGAGAGACTATTACAGGAAAGTGTATTCATAGCTTAGAATGTTTTAATGACCTGTAAACCTGTTCAGCCACTTGAACCTCAGCAGGTAAGATAACCCAATGAGACTCATTAAAGATTATAAGCTTAAATTTATCATCTGATTTCACCACATTCACCCTGTGGCCAATACAGCCTTTTTATCAGTCTTGGTTAATACACCTTCCTGTTGGTCTCTCAGCAAATATAATACATAATCAGATTTGATTTAGAATTTTATTAATTTTTGTGTGTTTATGTAACATTTATAGTTATTGTAAAGATAGTTAAGATTAATGTATCATAAATAAACATTTTCATCATCATCATCATCATCATCACCCTAAAAAACTATTATTATTATTATTATTATTACAAACTATTCTGCTTAGCTACATAAGCACACATTAATAATTTGCACTGCCATTATACGTACATTTAAATCAAAATATAAGTGCCTAGCTTTTAAAGGCTAACATAATACTGCATTTCAGCCCGCTTCAGCAGCTTTAACTGAGAACAGACATTTTCCTGATTTATTGGAAGACTTGTTCTACCATGTTCTTCCCTTTTTTCTGACCCAAATAAAAGACATACACTGACATGTTTACATACACAAATAAACACATGACCTATTTCTTTATTTATTTTCTCGTTTTTTTTTCTTTTCAGTCTTCTTTTTAATTAATCTTAAAGAAATGCCACACTAGTTAGGGGTATCAGTGTATAATGTGAACCACAGAAGACCCTCTGAGAGAATTAACATTAATGAAGTGATGGTAAATTACATACATTAATGTTATTCTAACTTGTACAGTTTATTTTACTAGTTAAATTGATTTCTTTAGTATTTCCTTTTATTGGTATTTATTTTACTTACAAGCTTTTATTTTCTTTTTAAGGTCACTGGCGGTTGTATAAACATTTCACTGCATATTATACTGTGTATGACTTTGTATGTGACAAATAAAATTAGAATTTTGAATTTGTTTATTATTTCTCAGCAATGTTGTTCTTCAAGTTGCCTTGGTTAACTAACAAACAGCCAAGTTGTGATTGGATCGTAGGCCTGTTTGGCATAATGGGTTTGGCATAATGATAGACACATTGTTATGTCTTTACATTAAAAGTCCATTTAACTGTTCTGTATTTCACATTCTAACACTGCCACTGGGACGAGAATACTGCACACCTGCTACCCCTGGACACAGGTCAGTGATTTCTTTATTTTATCCCTAGTGATGATATGAAAAAAATCACTATATATATATATATATATATATATATATATGTGTGTGTGTGTGTGTGTGTGTGTGTGTGTGTGTGTGTATGTATATGTTTGTGTGTTTAATAACATTTTACTTATTTTTAGGGTACAACCAGCACAATGGACTACAGGCTTATAGTGTCAATTTTATGTCTAATAACTGGTATGTGTTATTTATTAATTTTTTCATAAAGCTATAAAAAAAAATTTTATAAAGAGTTTTTGTGGTCACTCACATTATTCTGTCCTGCTCAAATATATAAAACACTCATTGTATAAATCACCTGCCTTCTCTCCAAAGAAGATGCATTACTTAGTAAAACTGTGTGTCTGTGTGACACAGATAGCCCCTGCGATTATTTAATATATTAAGTTATCATCACACATTGCAGGGCAATCATAAATAGTCTGTTAGATTAATTTAATAGTGTACAGATGTTACTCAAGCGGTATTCTGGTTTCACACTTCACGGTGGCAGCATTTGGGTTTGTGCGTTTGCTGGCTTTTCCTGCTGAGTGGCGCTATATAACTATAGACCGACGCCTCAGAATCATTAGTTCATTCTCTCAAGGTTTAATGAGCTGCAGCTCCTTTAGAGCTGCACGTAGTAGCGGATGAAATCAAGTGAAACACTGTAGTTAAACAAATTTATAATCACAGTACTAAAATTAAAGTGCAAATGTAGAATTCAAATTAAATCTTATTATGATCGAATTTAAGCAAATTAAACGTTAACACAGTCAGCCATTTTATTTTGTGTAATTAGAAAAGCTATGCATGTCGTTTTTTGTCATTTTATATTTTGTGTTCTTTAAATTTGTAGTAGATTTATTAACTGAAATGAATGAAACACTCGTGTAACCAGAAAACTCTGGCTGTGTGTATCAGAAAACGTGGATGGGCCACAGGTGTTGTCAGATTAATGGGCAAAAGCGATATATAATAAACTTATATAAGCTACACAGCCTTTATAAGACTCTACTTTTATTTAAGTGCACGCACAATGATGACAAAACGTTATAATATTGTAAGATAATAAAAGCAAACAGGGATACAGCGCTATTGTGTATCAGTTTCTGTGAACTTGAGGAGTATTAAACTCCGTGTATACTCGCCTCACAGACGTGAAAAATATATACTTACAGAAAGCAAAATGTCTGCTTTTATATAAACTAACGGGGGAAAAAATTCAGCTTATGTAATTCATATAAACCGTGAATTATTGGCGCATCCACTGCTGTGGAGATGACATGATGACATGATCACCATCACAGCCGAAACCAAAGACATCAACTTATCAATGAATTATTAAATTTGCCAGTCAGTTTCCTTGCTGTTTTCCGCAACACAATTATAATCATTAGTCTACTTCTGCCGGTGTGGTGTTTCTTAACCCCAACCCCATTAAAAGAGCGTATTCAGAGAAAGGCTCAGCCACGAGAGACGTATTTGAAGTTTGAAACAGATAAGTTTGAAACAATCAGTAACATCAACTGTTTTGTGCACAGGGAAAACTATTATAAATGTTGTCTTAATACGTTTAGCCTCCATTGCACATTAAATTGCTTGGCACTCTTGTCAGACAGAATAAATCTGTGTCCTAATAAATTCTTCAACGTTGACTAATCTAGTTATTTCTGCGTGCGCGGTCCACTACACAGGAAAAATATGTTAGTATATTATTATAAAGCGGCTCACATCGGCGTGCGTTTCGTACAGCGCCGCGAAAACAGCTCTTATTTAACAAGTATAAATTTGGGTTTGTTATATTTCTGAGAAAGAGAAATCTCTAATAAACCTCTCATATCGGCGCGCGTTCATCTGACTTTAGATCAAATCTCGGCAAAGTGAAAGAGCGCACACACACACCGCGTGTTCACGCGAACATTTTACATTCACTAAAAGGCTTATTCACAACCACATTTCAGCCATTCACACACATGCATTGTGCTATGTTGTTGGTACAAACTTTTACTTTTCACTTTACATCTCCCCTTTGATCAAAATGATCCCTATATGAGTCGACACAAGCAACTTTGTTCAAGTCATAATATTCATTTATCATAAACAGGGGGGACATTTGCAAAGCAGACAAAATGTAAAATCCCAGAAAAACAACAGATCACAGGTGTAAGTGCCATATCGCACTTTTTATGAATTTGTTGTTGTGTTTATTTTATTTTATTTTACTTGCTGTTATTTCATTTATTCTACCTTGTTCTATTCATTAGTAAAGCATTAAGCATTAAGTTTGTTACATAAGCCATAAGCTTTAAATTTCTTAGTTATGCATCATAAGTTGATAATCGTAGGTTGGTCTGTGATGTCATTCTACTATTACATGCATTTGTGTGACTGTGATATGCTAGAAAGCTCAGTATAGATTTGGAAGGCTACGGAAACACAAGCTTTAGACCGTCAGCTAATGAGAGCTCCCGGTAAGCTAGAAATGTAAGATACAGCAACGAGGTTGTTGTAACCGTAAGCTAACGTAAGCTGGGAATGTAAGAAACAACAAGAGTGTTGTTAGATACCCAAGCCAAGATTGTAATCTACAAGATACAGCAAACAGGTTGTTGTAAAACTCAGAGACTTGCAAGATGCAGCAACTGGTGTCTGTAATAACAGTGGATTTACTCAAGACGACTGTATGAAGTGTTGATTCTTTGATGCTGACAAATAAACGACAAAAGACAAAGAGATCGGACTTCTGTCATGTGAGTGAAACTTTAAGACATTAGCTACGCGTCAAAACTAGTGAAATAAGCCAACCGCATCTACAAAAGTCAAAAGCTTTTCCGCTGTTTGAACGAAAACAAGTGAACGCTGAAATGGAAAGTGAAAGAGAATAGCCGTCGAACTTCACGATGCCGAACAATGAGGACAACGCTCCCAGCACTTGGCTGGGGAGCCTAACGGCGCTCCACGAGATGAACAGAAAAAACCTCAACGAGGCGCTGGATGCAAGAAAAGGCAAGCGAATTCGACTGAATGCAACGTCTACTGCATTAAAGACACCCATGAACTATACACGTAAGTTAGACATCCTTGAAACTGAGTACAGACCCAAATACGGGAAGCTGAGAGAGGCCTTCATGAGAAGAAACGTTGATGTGCGTGTGTACACTCATGAAGACAAACACAGACGCGATCAGGTCGCTTGCGGCGCACCTGAGGCTCAAGGCCGCACAGAATTCATAGCTACAGTGGGTCGCTGGAAAGCGGACACCAAGGATACTAAGGGCCACTCTGTGACGTCGCGACTACGCGAAGGTGTCTAGCCGGGCGTCAGCGTGTCACAGACAACGGCAGCATCCAAAAGGTCTGTAACTTCTACATCATCCTCAGCCCTAATAAAGAAAGCGGAAGCCAACAGAGCAGCCTTGTTGATTAAAGCAGCAGCCTTAGCAGAACGGCGGGCGTTAGAACAGAAGGAAGCACAATTAAAGGCAAAAGAAGCAGAATTAAAGGCTGAGGCAGAGCAACTAAAAGCTGATAAAGAAAAGTTGGAATTAGAAACTGCGCTCGCAATTGTCGACGCTGAATTACAGGTTTATCAGAGTTGTAAAAAACGACAGCCTGCATCAAAGAGCGGAGTCATCGACCCGAGCTGCACACGCTCGAGCAGCCCGCCTTGGACGGGCCACAAACCTGAATACGACAGCCGATCGTCCAAGAGCAAGAGCGCACTCATTGAATCGAGCAGCGCGCGCCCGAGCAGCGCGCACTTTCACCTCTCCAACTCAACATGCAACAGCCGAGCGCAGCCTGCGAACGAGAGCGCGGTCACTGAATTGAGCAACGCGCACCTGAGCAGCGCGCACTCTACGGACTTGGACGCCGCAATCAGCGATGGAAAACCCTGTCACACATCCCTTCAAGGACCCAAACAAACGGGCCAAGGAAAACCCAGGGTCAGCGTCGCAACCGAGGACGGACAGGTTGGTAAAATTCACAAAGAATTGATTACAATGAAGAGTGCCGGTACATCACCTGTCAGCGCTTTTACTAACCCGTGCGCACACTGCAAAGGGGAGCATATCTTAGACGATTGCTTCCAATTTAATGATAAGACACACAAAGACAAAGTAGAATTCTTAAAAAGAAACGGATTCTGTTTCGGATGTTTAAGAACGGGTCATTTGTGGAAAGACTGTACCAGAAAAATTGTATGTTCATTGTGTTCAAAGTCACATCCAAGCATGTTACACAACGCAGTGCAAGTCACGGCGCAGCCAGTAACACGCGCTGACGAGAACGAAACTGAAAGTGACACAAAAAATACACCACCGGCAGAGAGTCACGAATCAAATGCGCTCACTGGGGCTGGAGGTAATTGCATCCTCCCCATTGTGCCCGTTAAAATAAAGTCCAAGAAAAAGGACACAGTAGAAGCCATGTACTATCACGTGAATGTCCCCGAGAAGGACACTGATCTGCTGCGCTTCCTATGGTGGCCGAATGGAGATGTGAACCAAGACTTAGTTGAAAATAAAATGGTAGTTCATCTGTTCGGTGTAAAATTGTTGCCTAGTGGTGCTAACTTCGCCCTCAGAAAGACAGCAGAAGAAAACCGCAGCAATGCATCTGCTGTGGCAGTTAACACAGTGCTTAAAAACTTTCATGTAGACGACTGCCAGAAATCTGTTTCGAGTCATGACCAAGCAGTCGCCCTATACAATGATCTCACAAGTCTCTGCACAAGCGGAGGGTCTAACCTCACTAAATGGGCAAGCAACAGCCGTGCCCTACTGACTGTCATTCCCGAGAGTGAAAGGATCAAAGACATGAGAGACTTAGACTTGAGTAACAATGCACTGCCCATAGAGAGAGCTCTGGGGGTGCTGTGGTGCATTAACTCAGACATGTTCAAGTTTAAGATTAGTTTAAAGGAACAACCTGTGACAAGAAGAGGAATTCTGTCAATCACTACCTCAACATACGACCCGTTAGGCTTTCTCCCACCTGCCGTACTGCCAGCTACAATCCCAATGCAACAGTTATGTAAAGAAAAACTTGATTTCAGCCATTCCAACTTTTGTGATCAAATCATTATTCAATAATGATTCAATTATTCAATATTCAAATAGCAATTGACATTTTTACAGTTTTTTAAACACTGGAATGGAGGAGATAAGGAAACTTTCTATGATAACATGCCTTGTATTGTTTTTAATCGCTCGAAACACAACCCATGATGTTTAATGCTATTTTACAAATGGAAAATACAAATGGAATAATTTTATTTATTATTTATTTGTTCATTTTTAAATAAAATCTAAAATAAAAATATTGTAGAGTGATTAAATACAGTGTAGAGTGATTAATAACATTACAATACATTTTAAGATAAGAAAAATCTCATTCCAGTGATTAAAAATGGTAATGTCAATTTTAGAATGTAGAATCCAGAAGATTTTAAATTTACACAAACTTAAGAAGAGGCCTGAAGCAAGATTCAAGATCCTCCCCACTTCACTGAAACCATGCAAAGTGTGGAGGAGTGCATTTACTTTCTCTGAGTGTATAAGTAAGAACAGCTGATTCACACATGGTGACGATGTATTATTTGCATTTGAAATGTTGTCTGACACCGCAAAAGCACACACAGTTACACTGAAAGAACAACAACCTAAAGTAAATATGAATAAGAGGCTTTGATTATACTGCATAAATATTATTTAGTACAATAAAATTCCCTCGGCGCTCGAAAACTTGGTGTGCGGTTGAGCGCTGATTAGACTATGTAGGAAATTAAAGAGGAGAATTATAATGCCGGATCAAACTTTTAAAAAATATTATTGACTAAATGTGTGCTGGAAAAACTGTTGTGACCAAAAATGTAACAGATGAGGACTCATGTCCATCAATCTGATAAACAGTATGCCGGAGAAACTCCCAGGTGGGAAGACACTGCTTTGTGTAATTAACATTAAAGACAAAAATAAATAAATAAAATAAAAATCTACCAAAGCGTCTGGAACGCAGAGTACAGGATGCATCACACAGTGCGATATATTATACTATAATCATATTATACCAAAGATAGAAGTGTATTTTCTTTTTTAGTTATTTTAACGTTCTATTCTGTAAGTCTATTTTCCAGTTATTTCTATATTTAAATTTTTATAATAACAATGAACCGATACAAACAGAAGCTATATAACAGTTCATTCCTTGTACAAATAAAACTGTTAGCTAGTGAACTTAATTAGTTCTTAATTAAGCTAGTGAACTTAACTAGTCTAAGTATTAAAAATGTTTTTACTAGGCTGTTGTTTGTACTGTGTTCTTTAATAATAAAATTAATAGACTGATAAAAACAGAGTCTGTCTAAACAAAATTAATTGCAGCCATTTTGCAAAATGTCCTTTTGCCCCACCTGGTGGGCATATCAGAAATTACTTTGAATTGCAACTGATTCATAATGGCAGTTGCCAAATACACAGACGGAGTGCGCGGCAGTAATATACATTCCCCTTGAGTGACCACTGTGAATAGTATTTGTCCATTACATTTTAAAAATATTTATTAATATTTGTTCTTAATTCACAGTGAAAATTAACACTTTTTACAAATATTATATGGCAAATTACTAATGACAAACATTACATGAACAGGATATAAAACCACAAAGGAAATTGCACAATTGCATAATGCGATTGTGAAATTGTCAAATCTGATTGTGGTTCTAATATTTGTTTTTAGTAATCACTTAGGCTGGTACTCTGTGTTGAGCACTTGCTCCTTTATCACAAGGGAATTGTCAGTGTATCAATTGACATTAGATACATATCTATCCTATCTTGGTCCTAATACGGTTAATATGTTCTGTATCCCTGTGGTAAATGAACAGTATGTTACACTGGACACACTGAGAGCATTTCAACAGCCACTGGGAGCACGACTCCGACTTCCACCGAGAGCCCTTCAACGTCCACCGCGAGCACGTCTGCGACGACTCCGACTCCCACCGAGAACCCTTCAACGTCCACCGCGAGCACGTCTGCGACGACTCCGACTCCCACCGAGAGCCCTTCAACGTCCACCGCGAGCACGTCTGCGACGACTCTGACTCCTACCGAGAGCCCGTCAACGTCCACCGCGAGCACGTCTGCGACGACTCCGACTCCGACCGAGAGCCCTTCAACGTCCACCGCGAGCACGTCTGCGACGACTCCGACTCCCACTGAGAGCCCTTCAACGTCCACCGCGAGCACGTCTGCGACGACTCCGACTCCCACCGAGAGCCCTTCAACGTCCACCGCGAGCACGTCTGCGACGACTCCGACTCCCACCGAGAGCCCTTCAACGTCCACCGCGAGCACGTCTGCGACGACTCCGACTCCCACCGAGAGCCCTTCAACGTCCACCGCGAGCACGTCTGCGACGACTCCGACTCCCACCGAGAGCCCTTCAACCTCCACCGCGAGCATGTCTGCGACGACTCCGACTTCCACCGAGAGCCCTTCAACCTCCACCGCGAGCACGTCTGCGACGACTCCGACTTCCACCGAGAGCCCTTCAACCTCCACCGCGAGCACGTCTGCGATGACTCCGACTTCCACCGAGAGCCCTTCAACCTCCACCGCGAGCACGTCTGCGACGACTCCGACTCCCACCGAGAGCCCTTCAACGTCCACCGCGAGCACGTCTGCGACGACTCCGACTCCCACCGAGAGCCCTTCAACGTCCACCGCGAGCACGTCTGCGACGACTCCGACTCCCACCGAGAGCCCTTCAACGTCCACCGCGAGCACGTCTGCGACGACTCCGACTCCCACCGAGAGCCCTTCAACGTCCACCGCGAGCACGTCTGCGACGACTCCGACTCCCACCGAGAGCCCTTCAACGTCCACCGCGAGCACGTCTGCGACGACTCCGACTTCCACCGAGAGCCCTTCAACGTCCACCGCGAGCACGTCTGCGACGACTCCGACTTCCACCGAGAGCCCTTCAACGTCCACCGCGAGCACGTCTGCGACGACTCCGACTTCCACCGAGAGCCCTTCAACCTCCACCGCGAGCACGTCTGCGACGACTCCGACTCCCACCGAGAGCCCTTCAACCTCCACCGCGAGCACGTCTGCGACGACTCCGACTCCCACCGAGAGCCCTTCAACCTCCACCGCGAGCACGTCTGCGACGACTCCGACTCCCACCGAGAGCCCTTCAACCTCCACCGCGAGCACGTCTGCGACGACTCCGACTCCCACCGAGAGCCCTTCAACGTCCACCGCGAGCACGTCTGCGACGACTCCGACTCCCACCGAGAGCCCTTCAACGTCCACCGCGAGCACGTCTGCGACGACTCCGACTCCCACCGAGAGCCCTTCAACGTCCACCGCGAGCACGTCTGCGACGACTCCGACTCCCACCGAGAGCCCTTCAACGTCCACCGCGAGCACGTCTGCGACGACTCCGACTCCCACCGAGAGCCCTTCAACGTCCACCGCGAGCACGTCTGCGACGACTCCGACTCCCACCGAGAGCCCTTCAACGTCCACCGCGAGCACGTCTGCGACGACTCCGACTCCCACCGAGAGCCCTTCAACGTCCACCGCGAGCACGTCTGCGACGACTCCGACTCCCACCGAGAGCCCTTCAACCTCCACCGCGAGCACGTCTGCGACGACTCCGACTCCCACCGAGAGCCCTTCAACGTCCACCGCGAGCACGTCTGCGACGACTCCGACTCCCACCGAGAGCCCTTCAACGTCCACCGCGAGCACGTCTGCGACGACTCCGACTCCCACCGAGAGCCCTTCAACGTCCACCGCGAGCACGTCTGCGACGACTCCGACTCCCACCGAGAGCCCTTCAACGTCCACCGCGAGCACGTCTGCGACGACTCCGACTCCCACCGAGAGCCCTTCAACGTCCACCGCGAGCACGTCTGCGACGACTCCGACTCCCACCGAGAGCCCTTCAACGTCCACCGCGAGCACGTCTGCGACGACTCCGACTTCCACCGAGAGCCCTTCAACGTCCACCGCGAGCACGTCTGCGACGACTCCGACTTCCACCGAGAGCCCTTCAACGTCCACCGCGAGCACGTCTGCGACGACTCCGACTTCCACCGAGAGCCCTTCAACCTCCACCGCGAGCACGTCTGCGACGACTCCGACTTCCACCGAGAGCCCTTCAACCTCCACCGCGAGCACGTCTGCGACGACTCCGACTTCCACCGAGAGCCCTTCAACCTCCACCGCGAGCACGTCTGCGACGACTCCGACTTCCACCGAGAGCCCTTCAACCTCCACCGCGAGCACGTCTGCGACGACTCCGACTCCCACCGAGAGCCCTTCAACGTCCACCGCGAGCACGTCTGCGACGACTCCGACTCCCACCGAGAGCCCTTCAACGTCCACCGCGAGCACGTCTGCGACGACTCCGACTCCCACCGAGAGCCCTTCAACGTCCACCGCGAGCACGTCTGCGACGACTCCGACTCCCACCGAGAGCCCTTCAACGTCCACCGCGAGCACGTCTGCGACGACTCCGACTCCCACCGAGAGCCCTTCAACGTCCACCGCGAGCACGTCTGCGACGACTCCGACTCCCACCGAGAGCCCTTCAACGTCCACCGCGAGCACGTCTGCGACGACTCCGACTCCCACCGAGAGCCCTTCAACGTCCACCGCGAGTACGTCTGCGACGACTCCGACTTCCACCGAGAGCCTTTCAACGTCCACCGCGAGCACGTCTGCGACGACTCCGACTTCCACCGAGAGCCCTTCAACGTCCACCGCGAGCACGTCTGCGACGACTCCGACTTCCACCGAGAGCCCTTCAACGTCCACCGCGAGCACGTCTGCGACGACTCCGACTTCCACCGAGAGCCCTTCAACGTCCACCGCGAGCACGTCTGCGACGACTCCGACTTCCACCGAGAGCCCTTCAACGTCCACCGCGAGCACGTCTGCGACGACTCCGACTTCCACCGAGAGCCCTTCAACGTCCACCGCGAGCACGTCTGCGACGACTCCGACTTCCACCGAGAGCCCTTCAACGTCCACCGCTAGCACGTCTGCGACGACTCCCACCGAGAGCCCTTCAATGTCCACCGCGAGCACGTCTGCGACGACTCCCACCGAGAGCGCTTCAACATCCACCGCGAGCACGTCTGCGACGACTCGAACTCCCACCGAGAGCCCTTCAACGTCCACCGCGAGCACGTCTGCGACGACTCCGACTTCCACCGAGAGCCCTTCAACGTCCACAGCGAGCACGTCTGCGACGACTCCGACTCCCACCGAGAGCCCTTCAACGTCCACCGCGAGCACGTCTGCGACGACTCCGACTCCCACCGAGAGCCCTTCAACGTCCACCGCGAGCACGTCTGCGACGACTCAGACTCCCACCGAGAGCCCTTCAACGTCCACGGCGAGCACGTCTGCGACGACTCCGACTTCCACCGAGAGCCCTTCAACGTCCACCGCGAGCACGTCTGCGACGACTCCGACACCCACCGAGAGCCCTTCAACGTCCACCGCGAGCACGTCTGCGACGACTCCGACACCCACCGAGAGCCCTTCAACGTCCACCGCGAGCACGTCTGCGACGACTCCGACTTCCACCGAGAGCCCTTCATCGTCCACCGCGAGCACGTCTGCGACGACTCCGAATTCCACCGAGAGCCCTTCAACGTCCACCGCGAGCACGTCTGCGACGACTCCGACTTCCACCGAGAGCCCTTCAACGTCCACCGCGAGCACGTCTGCGACGACTCCGACTTCCACCGAGAGCCCTTCAACGTCCACCGCGAGCACGTCTGCGACGACTCCGACTCCCACCGAGAGCCCTTCAACGTCCACCGCGAGCACGTCTGCGATGACTCCGACTCCCACCGAGAGCCCTTCAACGTCCACCGCGAGCACGTCTGCGACGACTCCGACTCCCACCGAGAGCCCTTCAACGTCCACCGCGAGCACGTCTGCGACGACTCCGACTCCCACCGAGAGCCCTTCAACGTCCACCGCGAGCACGTCTGCGACGACTCCGACTTCCACCGAGAGCCCTTCAACGTCCACCGCGAGCACGTCTGCGACGACTCCGACACCCACCGAGAGCCCTTCAACGTCCACCGCGAGCACGTCTGCGACGACTCCGACTTCCACCGCGAGCCCTTCAACGTCCACCGCGAGCACGTCTGCGACGACTCCGACACCCACCGAGAGCCCTTCAACGTCCACCGCGAGCACGTCTGCGACGACTCCGACTTCCACCGCGAGCCCTTCAACGTCCACCGCGAGCACGTCTGCGACGACTCCGACACCCACCGAGAGCCCTTCAACGTCCACCGCGAGCACGTCTGCGACGACTCCGACACCCACCGAGAGCCCTTCAACGTCCACCGCTAGCACGTCTGCGATGACTCCCACCGAGAGCCCTTCAATGTCCACCGCGAGCACGTCTGCGACGACTCCCACCGAGAGCGCTTCAACATCCACCGCGAGCACGTCTGCGACGACTCCCACTCCCACCGAGAGCCCTTCAACGTCCACCGCGAGCACGTCTGCGACGACTCCGACTCCCACCGAGAGCCCTTCAACGTCCACCGCGAGCACGTCTGCGACGACTCAGACTCCCACCGAGAGCCCTTCAACGTCCACGGCGAGCACGTCTGCGACGACTCCGACTTCCACCGAGAGCCCTTCAACGTCCACCGCGAGCACGTCTGCGACGACTCCGACACCCACCGAGAGCCCTTCAACGTCCACCGCGAGCACGTCTGCGACGACTCCGACACCCACCGAGAGCCCTTCAACGTCCACCGCGAGCACGTCTGCGACGACTCCGACTTCCACCGAGAGCCCTTCATCGTCCACCGCGAGCACGTCTGCGACGACTCCGACTTCCACCGAGAGCCCTTCAACGTCCACCGCGAGCACGTCTGCGACGACTCCGACTTCCACCGAGAGCCCTTCAACGTCCACCGCGAGCACGTCTGCGACGACTCCGACTTCCACCGAGAGCCCTTCAACGTCCACCGCGAGCACGTCTGCGACGACTCCGACTACCACCGAGAGCCCTTCAACGTCCACCGCGAGCACGTCTGCGACGACTCCGACTCCCACCGAGAGCCCTTCAACGTCCACCGCGAGCACGTCTGCGACGACTCCGACTCCCACCGAGAGCCCTTCAACGTCCACCGCGAGCACGTCTGCGACGACTCCGACTCCCACCGAGAGCCCTTCAACGTCCACCGCGAGCACGTCTGCGACGACTCCGACTCCCACCGAGAGCCCTTCAACGTCCACCGCGAGCACGTCTGCGACGACTCCGACTCCCACCGAAAGCCCTTCAACGTCCACCGCGAGCACGTCTGCGACGACTCCGACTCCCACCGAGAGCCCTTCAACGTCCACCGCGAGCACGTCTGCGACGACTCCGACTTCCACCGAGAGCCCTTCAACGTCCACCGCGAGCACGTCTGCGACGACTCCGACACCCACCGAGAGCCCTTCAACGTCCACCGCGAGCACGTCTGCGACGACTCCGACTCCCACCGAGAGCCCTTCAACGTCCACCGTGAGCACGTCTGCGACGACTCCGACACCCACCGAGAGCCCTTCAACGTCCACCGCGAGCACGTCTGCGACGACTCCGACTTCCACCGAGAGCCCTTCAACGTCCACCGCTAGCACGTCTGCGACGACTCCGACACCCACCGAGAGCCCTTCAACGTCCACCGCGAGCATGTCTGCGACGACTCCGACTTCCACCGAGAGCCCTTCAACGTCCACCGCGAGCACGTCTGCGACGACTCCGACTTCCACCGAGAGCCCTTCAACGTCCACCGCTAGCACGTCTGCGACGACTCCCACCGAGAGCCCTTCAATGTCCACCGCGAGCACGTCTGCGACGACTCCCACCGAGAGCGCTTCAACATCCACCGCGAGCACGTCTGCGACGACTCCCACCGAGAGCCCTTCAACGTCCACCGCGAGCACGTCTGCGACGACTCCGACTTCCACCGAGAGCCCTTCAACGTCCACAGCGAACACGTCTGCGACGACTCCGACTCCCACCGAGAGCCCTTCAACGTCCACCGCGAGCACGTCTGCGACGACTCCGACTCCCACCGAGAGCCCTTCAACGTCCACCGCGAGCACGTCTGCGACGACTCAGACTCCCACCGAGAGCCCTTCAACGTCCACGGCGAGCACGTCTGCGACGACTCCGACTTCCACCGAGAGCCCTTCAACGTCCACCGCGAGCACGTCTGCGACGACTCCGACACCCACCGAGAGCCCTTCAACGTCCACCGCGAGCACGTCTGCGACGACTCCGACACCCACCGAGAGCCCTTCAACGTCCACCGCGAGCACGTCTGCGACGACTCCGACTTCCACCGAGAGCCCTTCATCGTCCACCGCGAGCACGTCTGCGACGACTCCGACTTCCACCGAGAGCCCTTCAACGTCCACCGCGAGCACGTCTGCGACGACTCCGACTTCCACCGAGAGCCCTTCAACGTCCACCGCGAGCACGTCTGCGACGACTCCGACTTCCACCGAGAGCACTTCAACATCCACCGCGAGCACGAGTCAGACTTCCACCGCGAGCACGACTCCGACTTCCACCGCGAGCACGACTCCGACTTCCACCGCGAGCACGACTCCGACTTCCACCGCGAGCACGACTCCGACTTCCACCGAGAGCCCTTCAACGTCCACCGCGAGCACGTCTGCGACGACTCCGACTTCCACCGTGAGCCCTTCAACGTCCACCGCGAGCACGTCTGCAACGACTCCGACTTCCACCGAGAGCCCTTCAACATCCACAGCGAGCACGAGTCAGAGTTCCACCGCGAGCACGACTCCGACTTCCACCGCGAGCACGACTCCGACTTCCACCGCGAGCACGACTCCGACTTCCACCGCGAGCACGACTCCGACTTCCACCGAGAGCACTTCAACGTCCACCGCGAGAACGTCTGCGACGACTCCGACTTCCACCGAGAGCACTTCAACATCCACCGCGAGCACGAGTCAGACTTCCACCGCGAGCATGGCTCCGACTTCCACCGCGAGCACGTCTCCGACTTCCACCGCGAGCACGACTCCGACTTCCACCGCGAACACGACTCCGACTTCCACCGCGAGCACGACTCCGACTTCCACCGCGAGCACGACTCCGACTTCCACCGAGAGCACTTCAACGTCTACCGCGAGCACGACTCCGACTTCCACCGCGAGCACGACTCAGACTTCCACCGCGAGCACAACTCAAACATCCACCGCGAGCACGACTCCGACTTCCACCGATAGCACTTCAACATCCACCGCAAGCACGACTCCGACTTCAACCGAGAGCACGACTCCAACTTCCACCGCGAGCACGACTCCGACTTCCACCGCGAGCACGACTCTGACTTCCACCGGGAGCACGTCTCCAAGCCCTCTGTCGGCTCCGACTTCCACCGCGAGCACGACTCTGGCTTCCACCGCGAGCACGACTCCGACTACCAACGCGAGCACGTCTCCAACCACACAGACGACTCCGACTTCCACCGCGAGCACGTCTCCAACGTCCACCGCGAGCAGGTCTCCAACATCCACTACGTCTCCAACGTCCACCACGAGCACGTCTCCAACCACCCAGACGACTCCGACTTCCACTGCGAGCATGACTCCGACTTCCACCGCGAGCACGACTCCGACTTCCACCGCGAGCACGTCTCCAACCACAGAGACGACTCCGACTACCACCGCGAGCACGTCTCCGACGACTCCGACTTCCACCGAGAGCCCTTCAACGTCCACCGCGAGCACGTCTCCGACGACTCCGACTTCCACCGAGAGCCCTTCAACGTCCACCGCGAGCACGTCTGCGACGACTCCGACTTCCACCGAGAGCCCTTCAACGTCCACCGCGAGGACGTCTGCGACGACTCCGACTTCCACCGAGAGCCCTTCAACGTCCACCGCGAGCACGTCTCCGACGACTCCGACTTCCACAGAGAGCCCTTCAACGTCCACCGCGAGCACGACTCCGACTTCCACCGCGAGCACGACTCGGACTTCCACCGCGAGCATGACTCCGACTTCCTCCGAGAGCACTTCAACATCCACCGCGAGCACGACTCCGACTTCCACCGCGACCACGACTCCGACTTCCACCGCGAGCACGACTCCGACTTCCACCGAGAGCACTTCAACATCCACAGCGAGTACGACTCCGACTTCCACCGCGAGCACGACTCAGACTTCCACCGCGAGCACTTCAACATCCACCGCAAGCACGACTCCGACTTCCACCGAGAGCACGACTCCGACTTCCACCGCGAGCATGACTCCGACTTCCACCGCGAGCACGACTCCGTCTTCCACCGCGAGCACGTCTCCAAACCCCCTGTCGGCTCCGACTTCCACCGCGAGCACGACTCCGGCTTCCACCGCGAGCACGACTCCGACTTCCACCGCGAGCAGGTCTCCAACCACACAGACGATTCCGACTTCCACCGCGAGCACGTCTCCAACGTCCACCGCGAGCAGGTCTCCAACATCCACCGCGAGCACGTCTCCAACGTCCACCGCGAGCACGTCTCCAACCACCCAGATGACTCCGACTTCCACTACGAGCACGACTCCGGCTTCCACCGTGAGCACGACTCCGACTTCCACCCCGAGCACGTCTCCAACGTCCACCGCGAGCACGTCTCCAACGTCCACCGCGAGCACGTCTCCATCGTCCACCGCGAGCATGTCTCCAACGTCCACCGCGAGCACGTCTCCAACGTCCACTGCGAGCACGTCTCCAACCACCCAGACGACTCCGACTTCCACTGCGGGCACGTCTCCAACATCGACCCTGAGCACGTCACCAACATCCACCGTGAGCACGTCTCCAACCTCCCAGACAACTCCGACTTCCACCGAGAGCACTTCAAGATCCACCGCGAGCACGACTCCGACTTCCACCGCGAGCACGACTCCGACTTCCACCGCGAGCACGACTCCGACTTCCACCGAGAGCACTTCAACATCCACCGCGAGCACGACTCCGACTTCCACCGTGAGCACGACTCCGACTTCCACCGCGAGCACGACTCCGACTTCCACCGCGAGCACGACTCCAAGCCCCCTGTCGGCTCCGACTTCCACCGCGAGCACGTCTTCAACCACACTGACTACTCCGACTTCCACCGCGAGCACGTCTCCAACCACACAGACGACTCCGACTTCCACCGCGAGCACGTCTCCAACCACACAGACGAATCCAACCACCACCACGACTCCGACTTCCACGGTGAGCGCGTCTCCAACCACCCAGACGACTCCGACTTCCACCGCGAGTACGTCTCCAATGTCCACAGTGAGCATGTCTCCAACCACACTGACGACTCCAACTTCCACCGCGAGCAAGTCACCAACCAACTCAACACCCATTATTTTACCCGCAAACATGTTTACAACCACCCCGTCGACTCCGACTTCCACCGCGAGCACGTCTCCAACCACCAACACGACTCCGACTTCCACCGCGAGCTCATCTCCAACTAGCCAGACGACCATGGCTCTTACCAGCTCAACTAATGCAACTTTAACCATGAGCATGTGTACAAACCCAACAAATGTAACTGCAATTTTCAACTTGACCTTCAGCATTAATGAGACCTTCGATTCAGAACTGGCCAATACCAGCTCTCCAAAGTTTGCAGCAAAAGCACAATATATCCGTAGTCAGGTATGTTTTGTTGATGATAACTTATATTTACTATTTATTCCATTCTCCAAATCAAGTCATTTTGCCACCCCTGAAATTCTGTTCCCAATTTTAATGACCTGACTAATTAGCTAATTAATTAATTACATTTTCTTAAAATATGTAATTTAGGTTATATCAATTTTTTTACTCAGGTTTAGTGAGTTAGTTTTGGTTAATTAAAATTTATATGAATATTGAGAGACCACATGAAAGTGACATGCATCAAAGTTCAATTATGTTTTAAATGTAACATTTTTATGGTTCAGTGTATTCACTATTAATCATTTATTCATTAACTACATCTTGTACTAAATGTGACAGACTGTTTGACAATACAATTGATACCTTTTGTTTTAGGTTGACCGTTTGTACATTGAAGGCTACATAAACTTCGTATGCATGAGAATTTCACGATTGAGGTATGATGGAATATAAGGTTTTGAATATTTATTTCCTTGTGCATTGCTCATTGAATTTAATCTTCATATCAATATTTATGTCTCTGCAGCAAAGGTTCTACTGTGGTAGAAAGCCAGGTCAACTTTAATTCTAGTGGCCCAACTGTCACTGAATATCAGGTGAAAAACACTCTTTTCAATGGACTGAGTATCTTGGATTTTCCTGTTATTCCAGACTCCATCGGTGTTGTTCAGTCTTTCGGTCAGTATACACTTGCGTAGACTCTTCCACAGTTCAGACATGTTCATAATAATAAAATATATATATTTTTAGATCTAAACATGCATTTCTGCACATTTAATGTTGTGTACATATTTGTATTTTGCAGGTACAGGTAGTAGTACCACAACATCAGTGAACATCCAGTCACATTCCGTGATTCATCATTCTATGATCTGGTTGTCCCTTCTATCACTTCTGCTTTCCCTAACATTGCATGTATAGCCCTAAACATGATCATAAAACATACACAATCAAAGGAATATGTCAAATGATTTAATTTTATGAATGAATTTATCTTTACATAGGAAATACAAATATTTTCAATTCATAAACTGGAGAATGAATGTGGATCCTGATTTGCCTGAAAACATTATCACATTATTGTATTTCAACTATATTTAAATATATTTTTTAAACCACTGTGAAGTTAATAGTATAAATCAATGTTGTTAATACCCATAACACAATAAGGTTAATACCTAAACACTTACCTGTATATAGATATCTACATGTAACTACTTTATATCAATGTACAATAATTAAAAACAATGTATGAATTAAAGCTTTGCTCTTCATGATCATATTGTATGCATATACTAATAATATAATGATAGGTGGTATATGTATATACTCAGCAAAAAAAGAAACGCCCCTTTTTCAGGACTGTGTATTTCAACAATAATGTAAAAATCCAAATAACTTTACAGATCTTCATTGTAAAGGGTTTAAACAATGTTGTCCATGCATGTTCAATTAACCATAATCAATAAATTAACATGCACCTGTGGAATGGTCGTTAAGACCTTAAGTTCAGTTTTATTTATTTGTATAGCGCTTTTAACAATTGACATTGTCTCAAAACAGCTTTACACAATAAAAAGAATTATTTAAGTTTGTATGGAATGTGAATGTGTATGAATCAAAATGTTCAGATAGTCCCTGGTGAGCAAGCCCGAGGGCTACAGTGGCAAGGAAAAACTCCCTGAGATGGTAATAGGAAGAAACCTTGAGAGGAACCAGACTCAACAGGGAACCCATCCTCATCTGGGTAAAACAGATAGCAGGAAATTATCTGCATTTATACAGTGTTAAGTGTTAGGTTCAGCTATAATAGTTGATGTTAATTGATGTTATAATAGTTGATGTAAAATGGAGTCCAATAGTTATTGGAGACTCAGATAGACTTGTAGAAAGTTCCAGTCCTGAACTATCGAGAGAGAAAAAGTGAAAGGGGGAGACAGGGGGAGAGAGGAAAGAGAAAGAGGGGGAGAAAGAGAAGAGGAGGAGAGATTGCAATTAGGTATGGTCACAGTCACAATGTATAATGTGAATGTATATTTACTGTAGAGTGCAAGCAGGGACTCCGGCAGGACGAACTATGACAGCATAACTAAAAGGGAGAGCCAGAAGGAAACACAAACATGAGGGGGAACTGAGATGTAAAGCAAACAATCACCTCACCGTCAACAAACCTGAGTGATCAAATGAGACTGAGGAAGACAGCATCTAAACATACCAGTTCACCATAATACTCTACGTCCATGAGTCCCCCAGATCTGCTCCTTTACCTTATGGCAAATCTATTTATAAAAATGCTTGGCTAAATAAATAGGTTTTGAGCCTAGACTTAAACACTGATACTGTGTCTGAGTCCCGAACACTATTTGGAAGACTATTCCATAATTTTGGGGCTTTGTAAGAAAAAGCTCTGCCCCCAGCTGTAGTTTTCCTAATACGCGGTACTGACAAGCAGCCTGCATCCTTTGACCGAAGTAGGCGTGGCGGATCGTAAGACACTAGCAGTTCACTCAGATACTGCGGCTCGAGACCATTTAATGCTTTATATGTCAAGAGTAGTATTTTAAAATCAATACGAATTTTCACAGGGAGCCAATGTAGCGAAGATAGGATAGGTGTGATGTGCTCATATCTTCTGGTTCTAGTGAGGACTCTCGCTGCTGCATTCTGGACTAGCTGAAGCTTGTTTATGCACATAAATGAACAACCAGACAGTAAGCCATTACAATAGTCCAACCTAGAAGTGATAAAAGCATGAACTAGTTTTTCTGCATCGTTTAGCGACAATATATTTCTTATCTTGGCAATATTTCTGAGGTGAAAGAATGCTATCCTGGTGATATTATCTACATGAGCTTCAAATGAAAGGCTGGAATCTATAATCACGCCGAGGTCTTTTACTGTTGCACTTGATGGAACAGAAAGGCCATCTAAAGTTACGGTGTGATCTGAGATTTTACTTCTAGCTGTATGCGGTCCTATGACTAGAACTTCTGTCTTATCTGGATTAAGCAGAAGGAAGTTAATTAGCATCCAATTTCTTATGTCCTGCACACATTGCTCAACTTTAGTATGATGGTTTTTCTCATCAGGTTTTGTTGAGATGTATAGCTGTGTGTCGTCAGCATAACAATGAAAACTAATACCATGCTTACGGATTATGCTGCCCAGAGGAAGCATGTAAAGGGAAAAAAGCAGTGGGCCTAAAACTGAACCCTGCGGAACGCCAAACTCCACTAGAGAACATGCAGAATAATCACCATTTAAGTCTACATACTGATAACGATCAGTCAAATAGGATCTGAGCCAGGAGAGGGCTGTACCCTTAATTCCTACTACATTTTCTAATCTGTGAAGAAGAATAGCATGATCAATAGTGTCAAAAGCTGCGCTGAGGTCAAGTAATACAAGCATAGTTACACAACCCTGATCAGAGGCCAATAGGAGGTCATTTACTACTTTAACGAGTGCTGTTTCTGTGCTGTGATGAGGCCTAAATCCTGACTGATACAGTTCATGTATGCCATTTCTATGTAGATATGAGCATACTGTAGCTGCTCTGCTACTATCATTTCCAGAATCTTAGAGATAAAGGGGAGGTTTGATATTGGCCTGTAATTGGACAGCTGACAGGGGTCGAGGTCAGGTTTCTTAATTATTGGTTTGATAACTGCTAATTTAAAAGATTTTGGAACATAACCAATGCTGAGTGAGGAATTAATTATTCTCAGCAGCGGTTCTGTAATTACTGGTACTATCTGTTTAAGAAAATGTGTCGGTATAGGATCTAATATACAGGTTGATGAATTTGCAGAAGAGATGAGTGAAATTAGTTCATTCTCTTCAAGGGGAGTAAAGTATTCTAGGTTCCGATCTGACATGACTAGGTTAACATCAGTATCAATTACATTGTTCGGTTTCAAAGCCTCAATTTTATGCCTGATATTTACAATTTTATTACTAAAAAAGTTCATGAAGTCCTCACTATTGCATGATGTTGTTGTGGAGATTTCTGTAGTGGTCTTATTTCTGGTTAATTTGGCTACGGTATTAAATAAAAATCTAGGATTATTTTTATTTTCTTCTATAAGAGTGGAGAGATACGTTGATCTAGCTACACTAAGAGCTTTCCTATAGTTCAGGATGCTCTCTTTCCATGCTATTTGAAATAATAACAATTTAGTTTAGTAAAGCATATTTCTCATATGCTCATACCCGGTCTTTTGGTTACCACCCGGATCTCAGCATGTCTGTCAGACATCTCATCCTGGATGGCTGCTCATCAGCTGAAGCTCAAACTGATTAAAACCGAACTGTTGTTCATCACATGTGACTCATCCCCAGGTCAAAACCTTGTGATATCCCTGGACAACAACCAAATCACTCCTTCAGCCACTGCCCGCAATCTTGGGGTAACCGTGGACAATCATCTGTCATTTTCCCCACACATCGCTAACCTTACTCGCTCTTGTAGATTTCTTCTTTACAATATCAGAAGAATTCACCCATTTATTTCTTCACAGGCTACTCAGGTGCTTGTTAAGTCCCTTGTTATTTCAAGACTGGACTACTGCAACTCACTCCTGGCAGGCCTGCCTCTGTCCACGATTTGTCCTCTGCAACTGATCCAGAATGCAGCAGCACATCTCGTTTTTAACCTTCCCAAGTTCTCCCACACCACCCCACTCCTCCGCTCCCTGCACTGGCTTCCTGTAGTTGCCCGCATCAAATTCAAAATGCTGATGCTTGCCTACAAAGCTAAAAATGGTCCAGCACCCAGTTACCTCTCTGCTCTAATCACACCACGCACCATGTTCCCTCCGATCCTCCAGCACTGCTCGCCCCATCCCACCATCTCTCTGGGATCGAGGATGGCATTCATCCAGACTCTTTTCGGTTCTGGATGATTTCGGTGGTGGAATGAACTTCCTCTAGATGTCCGTACAGCAGAGACTTTGACTATCTTTAAACGACGACTCAAGACGCATCTGTTTCTCCAGTACTTAGACAAATCCCCCCCCCCTCAAAAAAAAAAAAAACCCTCTTCCCAGTTGTGTTGGACTAATGGCACTTAGTTATTGACCTAGTTAACCCAGTGTAAATATGATTCCAATGATGTAAACTTTAAAGCACTTTTTGTAAGTCGCTCTGGATAAGAGCATCTGCCAAATGCCTAAATGTAAATGCAATATTAGTTCTTGTCAATCCCTGTCACTACACTGCGTGCCTGTCCATAATGATATATCCACTCTGTATATAATATACATACACTCTATTTATACATACATACATACATACATACATATACTGATCTGTTATATATACACACCAATATTTTTCAATACACATGTCCATATTTATGTCTCCAGATTGTTTGTATAATGCACTTTTTATACTGTACTCTTGGTACAGTTTTTATTTTAGCTGTTTTCGTCTTGCACTGTCCACTTTTCTGCAATGACAATGCAGATTTTCCACTTGCGGGACTAATAAAGACAGATTTTCTGCGATTTCTGACATCTGGACATGCTCCACCAAGAACTGTGCTAAGAGTCAAGGGAACTCCATTACTGAATGCAGGGACAGTGGGCATTCAATTCAATTCAATTCAATTTTATTTGTATAGCGCTTTTAACAATTGACATTGTCTCAAAACAGCTTTACACAATCAAAAGAATTATTTAAGTTTGTATGGAATGTGAATGTGTATGAATCAAAATGGTCAGATAGTCCCTGGTGAGCAAGCCCGAGGGCGACAGTGGCAGGGAAAAACTCCCTGAGATGGTAATAGGAAGAAACCTTGAGAGGAACCGGACTCAACAGGGAACCCATCCTCATCTGGGTGAAACAGATAGCAGGAAATGATCTGCATTTATACAGTGTGTTAGGTGGCAGGCAGTTCAGCTATAACAGTTGATGTTAATTGATGTTAAAATGGAGTCCAGGTAGTTATTGGAGACTCAGATAGACTTGTAGAAAGTTCCAGTCCTGAACTATCGAATTGTCAAGTCCTCAGAGAAACAGCTGACAACACCAGTCGAGGCCAGAACCATCTTCTAAGTTCGACTTTAGTCATAACCAAATATCCCAAAACCAAAATTCGAAAATGTACAATGATGCATTATATTGCATCATCCCTCTGTAATTATGCTCTAAAAAGTGTATGACTTGATAATCATTCTGATAATTCATACATTGCTCATTCTTGAGTAATAACAAAAAGCTGGTTATGCACTCGAACTTTTAAACCATAAATGTATAATATGTAATCCAGTCCATTCACAGCACATGCCTGCTGTTACAGCATCATACGGAAGCTGGTAGAGTGTGCATGTCTATTTCCTGAACCTCACAGCCTGATAGCAATCTGCATGCTTCCATAGCTACGACACACCCATCTGTTGGTGCATAATGAAATGAAAAGGAGCTGGCAGTGGAATACATTTAGGTGGGGTGGTAATATAACAACCAGGTAATTATGGCCGGGCTCTTCTTACAATAGTCTACATTCACTACACATCTCATTGTGACCTCTGCCTACTCCTGCTTTTCCCTGAGGACAGAGAAACTCAATATCTCTACAATTTCTGCTGTATTACCCACACGGAAAGAACCTATATAAACATATATGTTTTAATATAGGTTTTGATATAGGTTTTTAATATATGTGACATATATAAAATTGGCCGTTTTCCTATATTATAAGTACATATATGCATGCATATATGCGTACATATATGTACCTATATAGTAATACAGTATATGTGACATATAAAATTGGCCGTTTTCCTATATTATATGTACATATATAGGTACATATATGCATGTATATGTGTGTGCATATATGCACCTATACAGCATGTTTACCTAGATTAGTAAAAAAATCCATAGCTGCTAGACAACATAAATAAAAGCCCAAAATGTAGAAATTAAAATTTTTTATTTTCTTAAGAACAATAACATGACAAAAAACTGAACAGGAAGAAAAAAATATATTTTGTGGATCTTCCCAGCTCCGTGAGCTTTGAATTGATAGATGTGCCTATCTGCCTTCGGGTGGCTGCCGGCCACTTCTTCAATGTAGCATCTAGAGAAGACAAAAATAATAAGACAGTATAATAATAATAAATGATTATTTATTAAAACTTCAGACGACAACAATTAGTGCCACGAGGTTAAATAGAGGACTACACACCCTACAGCGCAATACCCCAGAAATGTGGCTTTAGAAGAGGAAAGGTAGGATTAAGAAGTGAGCAAGCGATGAATTAGTATTATAGGTACCAAGCAGATACAGTAACAATAATGGGTGCCCTACCTTATGCAGTCTCCATTGATGGCTAATAAACATTGATACAAGTAGGCTATGGTTAAAGTGGTGAACTTATAATGTTTTTTTTCCCTTCTCAACACATTATGCATTTACTCACCAATAATGGCTACCTTTTTAATTTGGTCAAGTCTCCAAGTCGAAGGTGTCCAGCAGCAGATTCCGTATCATGGCAGTAGCAGAGGTGGCAAGGCGGGCTGCTCTCCACGCTTCTGCCTGGCAAAACACCCCAGAGCCCTTTATAACTTCAATCTGTAAAATAATTTCACATCACAATATTAATTTATTGGCAACTTTTAGAAACTTTTCATGTTTCATACTGATTCTTATGTTTAGCTTCCCAATAGTTAATAGGATTTTATGTATAAATGCAGATTAATGATAAAGATACATGCAGGGTAAAACTGCAACAGGAACAGTACAAAATAAAAACTGAAAAAAGACGGACATTCAGAGTAAAACAGTGCAAGATAAAAAAAAAAAAAAACTGTACAAAACATACATGCAGGGTAAGCATTGGTTGGAGCAATGTCCAAGCAGTGTAGAGAAATATTTCTGTACGACTTCATTGTTTTGTGCTGTGTAGTATAGTATTGTAATAGCTGATCAGAGGGATCAACTCCCCATGTGCTGGTTGTACGCAGTCACAGGAAATGTCTTTGTAGTCCATGTACCTTGTAATTTCACCCTCATCTTCACCGCGTCTACTGTATAAGCAGAATGGATGGTACAACATGTAGATACTTCTCGTGTGTCCATCCACTTCACAAATACAAGAGGTCCATCTGAACGGAACTTGCGTGTCCTGATGTGAGGGGCTGGTGAAGGCAAGGGTGATGCAGACACATTCCTAAAAACAAATAAATAAACAAAATGTTAGCCTATACTGTTCAGAGTAAATGGATGTGCAATTAATATGGATGCACAATATATACAGTACAGAGATGACCAAAAATGTATCCACACTTCAACATGAAAAATATACACCTCTCTTCTGTAGGTCACATGACAGCATCAATGATGGTGATAGATAATACTACACACTGCTGCCATAATTCAATTTGAGTTTAAAAAAAAGGCCATAGATAATTGTGAAAGTGTGTATACATTTTTGTGCCCCTCTGTATTTTTGATGGGCAATAGGCTGGGCAAATATCTGTTGATGGACAACAGACCATGTAGTGGATCTCAAACATTTACAACTGAGACATTAGCAAACACCATCCATTGGACATTACACACATATTGAACACATTCTAAACAATTACATCTTATCAGGCATTTGTAAATACATGCTAAACAAAAGGGATTATATACATTTACACCAAAGAAATATTCATAAGCATCACTTAGCTACATAAGGCTGTATTTTAGCCACCTGGAACTAGCTTGTTTGTGCTAAATAACATTACCGATAGCAGTGTTATAAGCTAACCAAAACAGAGCCAAATATATATTAGCAACCATAATCTAAAGCTATCCAAAACAAGGTGAAATACATTAGAACATTTATAAACATCTGTAAACTCCATAAGGCATTAGCTTAGCCACCGGGAAATATCATGTTTGTGCTACATGAGGCAGCATGTTAGCATGATTTACCTAAACTATATAAATGGCATTGAAAGCCAACATGTCACACAAGCTGACAAGAGCTAGCTGTAGTGAGGAAAATATTTACTAATATTAGTTTAATATTATCAGAATAAGAGTTATATAAGACTTAATAACTTACCCAGTGTAACATGGGTCTATTCTCTGTTCAAAATGCTCCTGTTCGGCATCGGAGTCACACAGTCTTCTTCTGAGGTAAATGTAAACTCCTCCAACTTTCCAGGAGTTTCCTCGGATGTGTAAGCGCGTGCCATCTTCCAAAACGTGCAGAAACCTCACTGAATCTGAGTGTTTTCAAACCTGTCTCTCTCTGTATGTGTGTTGATCAGGGCGGTCTCTGGGGGCGTGGCCTATTATGTAAATTACCCGGACTGATTTCCGTGTGATTGGCGTGTGGGCGTGTCCTGCCTCGAGTTATTAGCAGATAAGTGCGACAGAAATTCTGTGCCTCTCCTTGGTTTCATACAGATTACATAAACTGAGAATATTTGTTTTCAATGTGACTTGCATCATTTAAAAGTAGACACTTTAAGATATATAGATATATTTCTCATTTCAGTTAATTTTAGTGACGTGTTTCAAAAAGATTTTCACGGAGACTGAGGTTTCATATATGTGCATATATCCTCATATACTGTATGTGGGCAATTAGGATACACATAAGTTTTTTGCATTTTTTAAAAGTTAGTTCTTAGTTATTGCCTTGATAATAGACAATATGAACTAGGCATCATGTATGACAGTTGCCAAAGTGAGATATGAGCTAAAATGACCAGATCCTGCCATAGGAGACATATCTTGTATGTACATATAGGGCTTATATGTGGATATAAAGAAGCAATACAGGAGACCTATATGGCCTGTATATACGCATATATGCACCTCAATGTTGCCTATATGTGGCATATATACGCATAGATGCAGCATATATATTATCAAATATATGCATATATACTGCATATAGGTTTCATATATGCGCATATATCCTCATATAGGTGCGGTTATATGCGCATATATACTGCATATAGGTTTCATATATGCGCATATATCCTCATATAGGTTCTTTCCATGTGGGTTTTTATCATATTGTGAATATGCAACCTATTGAAATCACTGACAAATATAAATAACAGACCTGATTTTGTAAAATAAATAGATAAAGAACAATCATTCAAGCTTGGATCCTGTCTTATCTATTTTCCAACCTCACTTTACACAGGAAGGAAACAACCTGGGAACACATTCATGCAACATGTCTTACTGTCTTCCTAATCTAGTTTCCCATTTTCTTTCTACTGTATTTACTTCACACGCATTTAAATTTACATTTTAGCATTTACTGTATTTACCCCCCACGCATTTCAATTTACATTTCGGCATACATTCTTGATGTACAGTAAAAATATATTATGCATAATACAACACGTGTGTACATGAGATTAATAAGGGCAGATTTCATATTTTCATATGAAATAAAACCAGGTTCACTGATTGTAGCTACAGTATATATCTAAATACATAGCGTTCAAAATATTCCATCTGAATTTCATAGCTTTTAAAATTGCACACGGCTTTTACAAAACCAGGTTGTAGGCAGTCCTCACTATTATTAGGTTGAACAAGTGGAAATTGAGCATTTTATATGTCAACCTAAGAGGTTAGACTCTTACAAAAACAATCTGTGGGCTAATATGAAATGAAGCACTGCTTTTTGGTTAACTGTAAGCATTATGCATTGTTAATCAAAAGTAAATCTGGTGTTAGATTTTATGTTAAATGTTTTACATACTGTACTGTTAAAAGTCTTCAGTCATTTTTCACTTCTTCATACCTTCAGCCAGACTTTCTTGTAGCAATATAGTGACCTAACCATTTAAGCACAAAAACATCTAACTTTAGGTATGAAGCAGTGAGAAACAGGTGCAGATGATCATTGATGGTGATTAGTATACTGGTGATGCTGAGGTTGTTACATAAAAAAATATATTTTTATTTTATCTTCAGACAGCCTGTCACAGTAAAACCTTTGTTTAAATTCATGTAATTTAATCTCATTATTTTATTTTAATATGAAGAAATGGGGCAGCTCTAAACTTTTTTTAAAGTATTGTAACTTTGTACAATATATACAGTATAAAGTTGAGTTGAATAAAATTAAATATGTTTATTCTTAAAACTTATTATTTAAGTTTTTTAATTAATCATTCAAATTTTATTTATTACATTACTGTGTTGATGTCTGTGCTGGTGAGCTTTAGCTACTGTAGCAACATTAAGCTTTAAAATAACATCTAAGTTTGGTCTTAACGTTGTCAGTGACCTGATCTAAAGTTACTCAACTATATACTAACGAACCTTAAATCTATGGTTTTGTCTATATATATATTAGGGCTGCAACTAACGATTATTTTGATAATCGATTAGCTGGTGGGTTATTTTTTCGATTAATCAGATTTTTAAAAAACTACACGCTTTAATTTGATGTTTTGATTTACTATATAAAACCATAAATCAGGGTATTATTTATGTATAAAAGTAATCATTAAAAAATGCAATAGCCACATAGAGTTTAATGATCTTTAATTCTGACATTTAAACCTTATTTTATGTAAATCAACATTTTAAATTCTTTTAAATTAATTCAACTTAAAAAGAATAATAATAGACTTCTAGATTATTATGATATTATTTTTAATGAAAATGTCTGTTGCTACATCCTTTTCACGGTTTATACATTATTCCTCTCCTGTATTTTATCCTTTTTTTTGTCTCAAAAAAATAAAATAAAAATAAAATAAATAAATATACAGTGGTGTGAAAAACTATTTGCCCCCCTCCTGATTTCTTATTCTTTTGCATGTTTGTCACTCAAAATGTTTCTGATCATCAAACACATTTAACTATTAGTCAAAGATAACACAAGTAAACACAAAATGCAGTTTTTAAATGAGGGGTTTTATTATTTAGGGAGAAAAAAAATCCAAACCTACATGGCCCTGTGTGAAAAAGTAATTGCCCCCTGAACCTAATAACTGGTTGGGCCACCCTTAGCAGCAATAACTGCAATCAAGTGTTTGCGATAACTTGCAACGAGTCTTTTACAGCGCTCTGGAGGAATTTTGGCCCACTCATCTTTGCAGAATTGTTGTAATGCAGCTTTATTTGAGGGTTTTCTAGCATGAACCGCCTTTTTAAGGTCATGCCACAACATCTCAATAGGATTCAGTTCAGGACTTTGACTAGGCCACTCCAAAGTCTTCATTTTGTTTTTCTTCAGCCATTCAGAGGTGGATTTGCTGGTGTGTTTTGGGTCATTGTCCTGCTGCAGCACCCAAGATCGCTTCAGCTTGAGTTGACTAACAGATGGCCGGACATTCTCCTTCAGGATTTTTTGGTAGACAGTAGAATTCATGGTTCCATCTATCACAGCAAGCCTTCCAGGTCCTGAAGCAGTAAAACAACCCCAGACCATCACACTACCACCACCATATTTTACTGTTGGTATGATGTTCTTTTTCTGAAATGCTGTGTTACTTTTACGCCAGATGTAACGGGACACGCACCTTCCAAAAAGTTCAACTTTTGTCTCGTCGGTCCACAAGGTATTTTCCCAAAAGTCTTGGCAATCATTGAGATGTTTTTTAGCAAAATTGAGA
Organism: Channallabes apus; assembly: GCA_030522415.1. Lineage (NCBI taxonomy): Eukaryota > Metazoa > Chordata > Actinopteri > Siluriformes > Clariidae > Channallabes > Channallabes apus. The sequence goes on from CM060110.1 coordinate 3,174,191, forward strand.
CAAGCCTTAATGTTCTTTTTGCTTAAAAGTGGTTTGCGCCTTGGAAATCTGCCATGCAGGCCGTTTTTGCCCAGTCTCTTTCTTATGGTGGAGTCGTGAACACTGACCTTAATTGAGGCAAGTGAGGCCTGCAGATCTTTAGATGTTGTCCTGGGGTCTTTTGTGGCCTCTCGGATGAGTTGTCTCTGCGCTCTTGGGGTAATTTTGGTCGGCCGGCCACTTCTGGGAAGGTTCACCACTGTTCCATGTTTTTGCCATTTGTGGATAATGGCTCTCACTGTGGTTCGCTGGAGTCCCAAAGCTTTAGAAATGGCTTTATAACCTTTACCAGACTGATAGATCTCAATTACTTTTGTTCTCATTTGTTCCTGAATTTCTTTGGATCTTGGCATGATGTCTAGCTTTTGAGGTGCTTTTGGTCTACTTCTCTGTGTCAGGTAGCTCCTATTTAAGTGATTTCTTGATTGAAACAGGTGTGGCAGTAATCAGGCCTGGGGGTGACTACAGAAGTTGAACTCAGGTGTGATAAACCACAGTTAAGTTATTTTTTAACAAGGGGGGCAATCACTTTTTCACACAGGGCCATGTAGATTTGGAGTTTTTTTTCTCCCTTAATAACGTAAACCTTCATTTAAAAACTGCATTTTGTGTTCAATTATGTTATCTTTGACTAATAGTTAACGGTTTTTGATGAGCAGAAACATTTAAGTGTGACAAACATGCAATAGAATAAGAAATCAGGAAGGGGGCAAATAGTTTTTCACACCACTGTATATAGACCATTTTGCTATACTAGACATTCTCGTAATACGGCGACGTAGGGAGAGGGAAAAAAACTCGCCGCTACTGGGTTCATTCTGTTTATTTTGCCCTTTTCCCGCATTTCCCTCTGTATGGCCTGTAGGATGATGGGATATATCTGGTCCTCCGAAGTATAAAATGAACGTGAAGAAAACGAACTAGACGTGTTTTCTGTGCTTTCATTGGGTCTGCAAATGCTGCAAACAGACTTTGAAACAGACAGACAGACTGTGTGGGAGAGTAACCACTGAGACAAAAGGCAGAAGGATGTGTAACACGGCCACACATGCGACGGGCGGTTGCTAGGCAACCCCGCAGCATTGGCAATCAACAGAGACAAGCTACACCTGGCCAGTAGGATATTTAAGTTCCCAGAAACCAGCGCACGCTGTGCGAACATTAGATAGCACCAGGTACGAGAGCGTGGCTCTGGTATAGGGAACAAAAGAAATAGAAAGATAGAAAAGAGAAGAAATAGAAAGATAGAAAAGAAATAGAAAGATAGAAAAGAGAAGAAAGAGAAGGATAGAAATAGAGAGATAGAAAAGAGAAGAAATAGAAAGATAGAAAAAGAAAAGAAATAGAAAGATAGGAAAGAAAAGAAATAGAAAGATAGAAATAGAGAGATAGAAAAGAGAAGAAATAGAAAGATAGAAAAGAAAAGTGAATCATAAAGCACTAATATAATTTACCTACCTTTTAAGTACGAGAAGTACAGTGGCACGTGCCGACATAAGCGGGCCTTCATTCCCTTCATAACGCTGCGTGGTGTTCACGCGAACCAACCAGTCCCTAGCGAAATAAACAATCCACGGCCCAACGCCCACTCCGAGTCCTGCGTTGGGGCTCCCATATGTATAATACACCGAGGGGCGCCATATTGAAGCTAACCCTCATAACAGAATGTTCGCACCACACCAGGAGCCCGCGGATTTGGAGCGGGTACGCGAAATAGTGACCGGTCAGGCGGGAATGATCGGCAAACACGAAAACGCGCTGACCGAATTATTTTCAGAGCTAAAGGGCATTTCGCAGCGCTTAGACGAGATTCAGGGGCGACTCGGGGCGCAGGGCACTTCCGGATTGCCGTTGACCTCGGAATCACTTCCGGGGTCGGCTCCCGCTGCCGCTACCGTAGCACAAGCACCCCCCCTGGTGGCCGAAACGAGATTACCTACTCCCCAGCCTTATGCTGGGGAACCTGAGAGATGCAGTGCCTTCCTACTCCAGTGCTCTTTAGTATTTGAGATGCAACCATCCCAATTTCCCACTGAGAGAGCCAAGATAGCATTTATGATATCACTATTGACGGGAAGGGCCCTGGAGTGGGCTACCGCAGTGTGGCAAAACCTCCTAGCAGCACACACTACAGCAAATGATTTCATAGAGGTACTCAAGGCCACCTTTCACCATCCACATCTGTCTAGCGGTGTAGTCTCGCCTCTCCTTCACATTCGGCAAGGGGGCCGGTCAGTGGCGGATTATACCATCGAATTTCGGACACGAGCTGCTAATTCAGGCTGGAACGCTGAAGCTCTGAAGCACGCGTACATTCAAGGCCTTTCGGAGAAGCTCAAAGATGAGCTGGCAGTGCGCGAACCACCCGAGAATTTAGAAGCCCTTTACAGTATGGCCATAAAAATAGATAACCGCCTCCGTGAGCGGAGGGCGGAACGCGCAGGGAATTACAGGGTAGAGCCGATCTCTCCCCAGCGAGAGTTAGAACGGGAGGTAGACCTAGGAGAGCCCATGCAGTTAGGGGCCGCAGAGATCCCAGGGACTCCTCGGCTTCGTTCGGGTTGCTTCCGTTGTGGCAGGCCCGGTCACCACCAGGGGCGCTGTCCGCTGAATAAGCCAAAAGGGGGGGGTCACTCTCGGATGGGGGACCGACAGTGACCCAAAGGCCAGACCCTCAGCGATCAGGGCTCTTCCTCTCTATCACCATCACCTGGGAGGGAGCCTCCACCACCCGCCTAAAAGCATTTGTAGATTCGGGAGCAGCGGGTAACCTTATAGATGGAGAACTGGTGCGGAGATTGGCTATTCCGTTCCACCCCCTCTCCGCTCCCATTCCAGTGGCGGCCCTGGATGGTCAGTTATTCGAATCCGGGCCGATCACACATGAGACTGACCCACTAATACTACGTATTGGGCAACATGCAGAGCGGGTTACCTTCCTAATTACCCGCGTACCGGAGCTCCAGGTGGTACTGGGGTTTCCGTGGTTGCGAGAGCACAACCCCCGTATTGATTGGCTAACCTGCTCTGTCTCAGTGTGGGGCACCCCAGATGTGCAGCCATCCCATCAGGTCGATCTCTCGGCAGTTCCCAAAGATTACTGGGACCTGGCAGAAGTATTCTCTAAGTCGGGGGCCCAAAAGCTTCCTCCCCATCGAGCTTTTGACTGCGCGATCAACCTGCTTCCAGGTTCGACCCCACCGAGGGGAAAGCTCTACTCTTTGTCTTCTCCTGAACGTTCGGCCATGGAGGAGTACATCCAGGAGGCATTGTCCCTGGGATTCATTCGCCCGTCCACATCCCCCGCAGGGGCGGGGTTCTTCTTCGTAAAGAAGAAGGATGGGGGCCTCCGCCCCTGCATAGATTATCGGGGGGTAAACGCGATCACCCTAAAGGACCGCTATCCCCTGCCCCTGATGAACTCTGCCTTTGAGTGTCTGCAAAGGGCGAAATGGTTCACCAAGTTAGATTTACGGAGTGCGTATAACTTGATCCGCATCAGAGCAGGGGACGAATGGAAAACGGCGTTTATTACGCCGTCAGGGCACTATGAATACCGGGTAATGCCATTCGGCCTGACTAATGCACCAGCAGTGTTCCAGAGGTTTATTAACGAGGCGCTCCGGGAGACGCTTAACCTCTACACCTTTGTCTACTTGGATGACATTTTAATTTTTAGTGACTCTCTGCCAGAGCACATCACCCACGTACGCCGGGTGCTGCAACTTCTCCAGCAGAACCATCTATATGTTAAGCTGGAGAAGTCACAGTTCCACACAACCTCCACCTCCTTCTTGGGGTTTGTGGTATCCAGGGGCCACCTTCAAATGGATCCGGCCAAGATAAGGGCTGTGGCCCAGTGGCCCCGTCCTACCTCGCTTCGGGCAGTTCAGCGCTTCCTGGGGTTCGCCAATTTTTTCAGACGCTTCATCCGCAACTTTAGCACCCTGGCGGCCCCACTTAGCACCCTCACAAAGAGGAACCCAGGGCGATTTAAATGGACAGAGGAGGCTCAAGGGGCCTTCCAGGCTATAAAAGCAAAGCTCACCACAGTCCCAGTCTTACGGATGCCGGACCCAGAGACCCAGTACATAGTGGAGGTAGACGCATCCGATGTGGGGGTGGGCGCTGTTCTCTCCCAGCGTTCCGGGGAGGACCAGAAACTACATCCCTGCGCCTACTTCTCACACCGCCTAACCCCGGCGGAGAGAAATTATGGCATTGGAGATCGGGAGCTCCTTGCCATAAAACTGGCTTTAGAAGAGTGGAGACACTGACTGGAGGGGGCCAAACAGCAAATACTAATCTGGACCGACCACAAAAACTTAGAATATATCCGGTCGGCCAAACGCTTAAACCCTCGACAGGCCAGATGGTCCCTCTTCTTCTCCCGGTTTGACTATGTGCTCTCGTTCCGTCCGGGCTCAAAGAATCTCAAGCCAGACGCACTCTCGCGCCAATGGGATCCTCCAGTAGAAGAGCCAGGAACCGAGAGCATCATCCCAGCACCACGCATCCTTGCCCCCGTACGCTGGGCCATTGAACAAAGGATCAAGCAGGCACAGCGACAGGAACCAGATCCGGGAGGAGGACCCCCCGGAAAGCTATATGTTCCTGCCAACACCCGTGCCCAAGCTCTGGCATGGGGTCACACGTCCCCATTTACGGCACACCCGGGCACCACTAGGACACTTGAGTTTCTTCGTCGGCGCCTTTGGTGGCCTAGCATGGAGAAGGATGTTCGGGCGTATGTGGCAGCCTGTCCGACCTGCGCACAGAACAAGGAACCCCGTACACGGCCTGCCGGACTGCTGCGCCCCTTACCTATACCGTCGCGTCCGTGGTCCCATCTCTCCTTGGATTTTGTTACGGGCCTGCCCCCCTCCAAGGGGAACACGGTAATTCTGGTGATCGTAGATCGGTTCTCCAAAGCCTGTAAGTGTATTCCCTTGCCAAAACTTCCATCGGCCAAGGAGACAGCGCAGTTGGTCCTCCATCAGGTGGCCCGGGTACATGGCCTCCCAACCGACCTGGTCTCTGACCGGGGCCCGCAGTTTGCGAGCCGGTTTTGGGGGGCGTTCTGTAAACTTATTGGGGCCACAGCCAGCTTGACATCGGGCTTTCACCCCGAGTCAAACGGGCAAACAGAGAGGGTGAATCAGGACTTAGAGCGTGCCCTCAGGTGCGTAACCTCCTCCAACCCGTCATGTTGGTCGGACCACCTGATGTGGGTAGAGTATGCCCATAACACCCTGTGGCACTCCTCCCTGGGCATGTCACCCTTTGAGTGCCAATTTGGGTACCCCCCCCCATGTTCCCAGAGGAGGAACCTGAGGTAGGGGTCCCCGCGGCACGGACCTTAGTACAGCGGTGCCGTCGGACCTGGAGGAAGGCCCGAGCCGCCCTACAAGTGTCCAGACGCAGGGCAACATTCACGGCAAATCGAAAGCGACAGGCAGGACCCTCCTTACGTATAGGGCAACGGGTCTGGTTGTCCACCAAGGACCTCCAACTAAAACTTGAGTCACGGAAGCTGGCCCCCCGGTACATTGGGCCGTTTAAAATCATGAGAAGAATTAATCCTGTGGCATACCGCTTGGCTCTCCCCCGGTCAATGAAGATCAACCCTACATTCCATGTGTCACGATTAAAACCAGTACTCTGCAGCACCTTGGCCCCCAAACCTCCTCCACCTCCACCCCCACCGCGTATGATTGACGGGTCCACAGCCTTCACAGTTCGACGTATCCTGGATTCCAGACAGGTCCAGGGTGCCACACAGTACCTAGTGGACTGGGAGGGGTATGGTCCCGAGGAGCGCTCTTGGGTGCCAGCCCGGCACATACTAGACCCCGAACTTATTAGAGAATTCCGGGCTAGCCGTAGGGCTGGCACAGGAACGTCAGGGGTCGTCCCTAGACGGGGGGGTACTGTAACACGGCCACACATGCGACGGGCGGTTGCTAGGCAACCCCGCAGCATTGGCAATCAACAGAGACGAGCTACACCTGGCCAGTAGGATATTTAAGTTCCCAGAAACCAGCGCACGCTGTGCGAACATTAGATAGCACCAGGTACGAGAGCGTGGCTCTGGTATAGGGAACAAAAGAAATAGAAAGATAGAAAAGAGAAGAAAGAGAAGGATAGAAATAGAGAGATAGAAAAGAGAAGAAATAGAAAGATAGAAAAGGAAAAGAAATAGAAAGATAGGAAAGAAAAGAAATAGAAAGATAGAAATAGAGAGATAGAAAAGAGAAGAAATAGAAAGATAGAAAAGAAAAGTGAATCATAAAGCACTAATATAATTTACCTACCTTTTAAGTACGAGAAGTACGGTGGCACGTGCCGACATAAGCGGGCCTTCATTCCCTTCATAACGCTGCGTGGTGTTCACGCGAACCAACCAGTCCCTAGCGAAATAAACAATCCACGGCCCAACGCCCACTCCGAGTCCTGCGTTGGGGCTCCCATATGTATAATACACCGAGGGGCGCCATATTGAAGCTAACCCTCATAACAGAATGAAGAGATGAACCTGGAACTGAGGGACAGAAAGAAAAAATGTTCTTTTTTTGTTGTTCCTATTTTTACATGAACAGGGAGAACATCCAAAGCTGAAGAGATCACACAAAAACAAAATGCACTATTGGTGTGATAATTCAGTGATGGCCAATGAAAATGAAATGTCATAATTTTATTCTGTATGTGTACGAACCTGTCAAAAAGCATGTACCATAACTTCACTCAGCTTATGACATTTGTGTACAAATATACATTGGAGACTGAAGTGTTAGCAAGTTTTCGTTGTATTCATGTCATTGTATTAGCAACTTTTCATTCTGATTTCACACACTTTTTTTTTTATAACAGACTTGTGTTCCCATATATGTGTGTCTTTAATATTTGCAGGTCAGTCAATGTGTAGGATATTTTGTATTGATACGGCAGGCATTTCTGAAGGTTTCCATATCACACACAGAGGTTTGGATCTGCCTTGGATCTGAGTTACTCTGAGTAAACAAATGCAAATGTGCCAGGCTTTACAGGTAATGGGTGGTTTGCACAACAATAGATTGAGGAGAATCAAACTGAAGACCTGTGAAAATCTCAGCAGGGGTGAATAACTCCTCTGGCCTTGCACCAGAAAAGAAAAAAGTCAGTAATTCTAGTTATAATGAAGTTCAATGCCCTCAATTGTTCCCTTCATGTATGAGACTAGTGGTCTTTTATCAATATCATGTGTAAGATCAGTTAACAATATCATATTTAACATCATTTTGCAATATCATGTGCAATATTTCTCATCATTGTTTGCTATGTAAATTCTATATTAGAATCTGGTTTCTGCTACTCTATTGCAACTGGCTGCTGCACTCCTTATTGGGTTGTTGCATTTTACTTTTGTAAATCCTATGTCTAATTTGTAGATTTATTTTTAAATAAAATAAAACCTTTTTTAAATAAATAAATCTGGCACAAAAATATCTTCTTCTAACATTGAATTTCTTTGCCTCTTGAGAATCTTCTAATGGACATTATGGGTATATTTGAGTCTGCTACACAGAACTGTTTACACGTACTCCTCAAAGATTATTACTGGAAATTATGTGGCTGTATTGATAGATTGACTTATTTAGTAACTGGTAAACTCATCCCTCCACCTGATAGTCAGTAGGTAAGATTAACCCAGTGAGATTAATTATGTATTATATAAATTTCAGTGCATGCCATCTGATTTGTCTACATTCACCATAATTTAGTCCCACCCTGTGGCCAATACAGCCTTTGAGCAGTCTCGGTTTATACACCTTGATGTTGGTTTTTCAGCAGCTATCATAAATACTTATTCTTTCTTGCTTGTTTATTTAACATTTGTAGTTATTGAGTAAATACTTGAGATTCATTTACCATGAATAAACATCATCATCATCATAAACAGCATTAATGATTATTATTACTATTATTATTATTATGATTATTATGATTATTATTATTATTAAACTCTGCTTAGCTTTATAACCACAAATGAATAAGTTGAACTGACATTGTATTTATATCTAATTAAAAATAAGTCCTTAGCTTTTACAGGCTAAAATCATTTCAGGGACCTTCAGTAGGTCACCTAACAGTAGACTGTTTTCTGATTAATTTGAAAGCCTTGTGTCACTTTGTTCTTCCCTTTTCTCTGTCCCAAATAAATGCTCTCACACTCACATGTATTTTCATACATAAATATAATTTCATACAATAACAAACATCACCTAGGTCATTATTATTATTATATTTTTTTCCTTTAGACTTGTTAATTGCGCTTACAAACACTACCTTGTACACTTCTATGTACAAGTAACTACTGAAGACCAGAGTATTATGTTATTCTAACCTATTTCTTATTCCTTCCTTAATCCGTTAATTAAACCAAACAGCAGGAAAAGTCATTCGTTAGTAATGTGGTTTTTCAAGTTAATAAGGTAAATTAACAAACAGCCAAGCTGTGATCAGGCCAGTTAGTAAGACTGTGTGTTAGTTCTACTGTAATTTAATATATATTAAAATATATTGCAGCAAATTGGCTAAAAAAATATAATAAAAAAACTGAAAAAAAAACAGAACAAAACAATTCCATTAATCATCTGTTCCACAATTTCATAATGCGACTTGTCAATCTTGCCAAGTCTGCTCGTGTTTCTCATACTTGTGTTCAGTAATAACTTACACTGGTATTACGCTTTAAGTGCTTGGAACTTTATCACAAATGAATCAACAGTGTCTCATTATAATTTAGATACATATCTATGCTTAACTATGTAGCCAGACTAAGCGGGGCTGTTTGTAATTTAATGCGTATGTTAGTGTGAGAGCAAGAGAACTTGTTAAACTTCCTGTTATAGATTTATTTCCAGTTGGAACGTGACAATAAATATGTGTGCATAAGGAGTTCCAGTTCCTCCCCACGGTGATGGTTTAGTGTGATTGAGTGAGCTCTGTGAAGGACACTCAAGCTCCGCCACTCCAACCTCAATAGACCATGTCTTTATGGAGCTGGCTTTGTGGATCTCACAGGGACGTCATCATGGTGGATAAGAGTTTGGGTTCCGGTTCCAGTTGTGATAATAACATAAGAAACAAGTGACAAGCTTCCTTCATCTTATAGGATTGAACATTTTACATACACAAGTCTTTTTACAGTCAGGCTCGATTCCCGTCTCTGTGTGCATGGAGTTTGCATGTTCTCCCCGTGCTTGGTGGGTTTCCTCCGGGTACTCCGGTTTCCTCCCACAGTCCAAAGATATGCAGGTTAGGCTAATTGGCGTTTCTAAATTGCTCGTAGTGTGTCATTGGGTGTGTGATTGTGTGTGTGTGTGTGTGCCCTGCAATGGATTGGCACCCTGTCCAGGGTGTACCACGCCTAGTGCCCGAAGTCTCCTGGGATAGGCTCCAGGTCTCCCGCGACCCTGAACACAGGATTAAGCGGTATAGAAAATGAATGAATGAAGTCTTTTTACATACACAATGGCCATGATGGTCAGTTGTCCACATACTTTTGGCTATTTAGTGTATTATTATTGTGGCTTTGCGTGATAGATTACACACACTTTCAAATCAAAGCAATGCTGCAGGTTTGTATCTGGAACTGACAACTGTGTTTACACTGTTAAAGGCAAAATACTCCCTTATGCACTATCCTTCTCTCTCTCTCTCTTTCTCTCTCGCTCTCTCTCTCACACACACACACACTCGCTTTTAATCCTTGTAATCCTTTTAATCTGTCTTTAACTGACTCGTCAATGGTTTATTGCTTTTGTGTTTTTTTGTTTGGTCAGGTTCTAATAAGAGCTGCCAAATCTCATTTTGTCTTTTTTCTGCGATTTTTTTCTCATCCTTTGTCCATCTAGGGGCTTCGTACTATAACAAAAGCGAAAGCTCTAGTTAATTTTATAACATTTTGAGAAAATTCTTCTGAGCTTCTGAGCTAGTGTGACAGTGCTTTAGATTGAGCAGGAGCAGCAATTTAGTTCTGAACTCGCTTCTGTTAAATTATCGCTAAAACAATGTAATGACACCTCCTGAGAATATAAAGCTTTATTATTTATGATAAGTGTATTTTGTCAAAGTATTTGTGGACATATACTCAGCAAAAAAAGAAATGTCCTCTGACTTTCAACTGTTTTTACTTTCAGTAAACTTAATGTGTAAATATTCGTATGAACACTAAAACAGTCAACACCATAAGACATAAAGTAAAAATGTTTCCCAATGTGTCCCTGAATGAAGGGAGGCTGAATATCAGTCAGTAGCAGTCAGTATCTGGTGGCCACCAGCTGCTTGAAGTACTGCAGTGCATCTCCTCCTCATGGACTGGACCAGATTTGTCAGTTCTTGCTGTGAGATGGAGGGATTGTGTGTTCCTGGTGTGACTCGGGCAGTTGTTGTGGCCATCCTGTACCTGTCACGCAGGTGTGATATTCGGATGTACCTATCCTGTGCAGGTGTTGTTACACGTGGTCTTCCACTGCGAGGATGATCAGCTGTCCTTCCTGTCTCCCTGTAGCGCCGTCTTAGGCGTCTCACGGTGCGGACATGGCGATTTATTGCCCTATAGCCACATCAGCAGTCCTCATGCCTCCCTGCAGCATGCTTAATGCACGTTCACGCAGATGAGCAGGGACCCTGGGCATCTTTCTTTGGGTGTTTTTCACAGTCGGAGGACAAGCCTCTTTAGTGTCCTGCATTTTTGCAACTATGACCTTAGATGCCTACTTTCTGTAAGCTGTGAAGGTCTTAACGACCATTCCACAGGTGCATGTTAATTAATTGATTATGGTTGATTGAACATGCATGGAAAACATTGTTTAAACCCATTACAATGAAGACCTGTAAAGTTATTTGGATTTTTACAACATTATTGTTGAAATACACAGTCCTGAAAAAGTGGCGTTTCTTTTTTTGCTGAGTATATATGTAACAAGTGGCAGAGCCATACATAAATTGTTCAGAACGGGCAGATCCGCAGGCTGCTACTACGTGGAGTTCTGAACAGGCAAAGACACGGCCATTTATACACGCGGTTGCCAGGCAACACCGCCGTCAGGCAATCAGCCTGAATGAGCCGCACCTGGCAGCATGTTTATATAAAGGGTTGTGATACCGCGACACTTCATGTGATCGTTAGGTCGCACTAGTAAATGTCTCGGGGCCAAGACAAAGCACGCAAAAGAAGACACAGGCAAAGCCCAAACCTCTGTCTGTCTATGACACCGGCAAGGGAGAGAGAGAGCGAAAAAGTGAGGGAGAGCGACACGCATCAGTTTAGTGCGCACAAAGCACAAACTCTACTCTCTCTTCCTATAAATCCTTGGTAAGGGCATAAGCCCCGAGAGTATCTTTAGTTTTTTGTTTTAGTTCCCAGAATCCCGTCCATTCTCGCGTAGCTAACAGAGCTCTTAAAACTCTTGTGTTTTAAGTTTTCTTTTGGTTTCTTTTTAAGTTTGTTAATTAATAATCCCACGCTATCTCCAAACGGAAAGGTCTTCCCATGTCTGTCATAAGCACTCACACACCTCCTATTTCACTGACCCCCTCTAAAGCCCTGTGTCAGGGCTCTTATAATCAGTAAAACATCTCTTGGTGCGGATCTCCACTCCACACCCCGTAACAATATATTAGGAGAAAAATGTAAATTAAGGATGTCTTGAAACATAATGCAGTAACTCTTTATTCATATGAACACGGTAAAGGTGTTAATGTTTCGTACATTCCTTTATTCGTCCTCTCTGTTTACGTTTCACTGTTTTCCATATACATAAAATGTATGGACAAAAAATGTATGGAATGTTCCGGAAGTGATATTAAATAAGGAAAATACACTATTTTGTTTCAATACAGTTTTATTAAATACAGAATATAGCAGACATTATATGGCAAATGGTCACTGGAATAGCTGGAATGTGATTGTGAATTTATGACTGAAATAAAGCTGTTCATTGGCGCGCATGAACCCGTGACTCGTACTTTCACTTTACAAAAGGCAGCATTTTTATCAAAACAGTGATAAACGTGTGATTTATCGATAAAATTTAGACATATTACTCCAGAAAGTCATCGCCTCTCACAATAATGCAGATCAAACATAATACACCTGTCCATAAATAAAAAGGAATATTTAAGGCTATACGCAAAATGTATTCCACTTAAACATTACAGATTAAAACAAGACGACGTGTAGACGTGCTGAGCTTCAGTTCATTGTGATGCGGACAAAAGGTCTAAGCAGTGGTGGTTCTACACTGAATTGCTTCCCGGGCGACACTCCCTCCCGGCGCCCCAAGCCACCAAAAATAAATAAATAAGTAAAATACACAATAAATTAATAATTGCGTTTGCTTTACATTTGAGCGCTCATGTGTAAATAGCTTTTTCATTTTATATTCTACACTCTTATATAGTATATACTATACTCTTGAGCAGTAGAGGACTGGCCATCTGGTGCACCATGAAACATAATTTTTTTTCTGTGCATAAGAATTGCATTTCAATTAAATACACAGCAAAAATATGTTATATTATGACTTGAACAAATCGGCTTGCATCGGAGCGCACTGGCATGTTGGAAAAGCCAGTGTTTATCTAGCGCGTAGCCTATATATTTGTGTGTTTTTTTTTTTTTTTTAATGTATTCAGGCATTTTATCGATAAATTGCACACGTCTATCATCCTTTTGATCAAAACGCTGCATTTTGTTAAGGCTGCAGGTTTATACATGCCTATCAATTAATTTTAGAGGAATTTTAAAGGCCTTTTTAAATTTTAAAGGGAGAGGACTTCGTCCGGGGCCTGGTGCATGTCTTCTGCTGCTGCTGTATCCAGGCTCTGTGGTATCCCAGCGCCGAAGTGAACCTGGGCGAGCCACATCCTTGGTGCTTTAGACCTGGGCAGAGAAACACACAGGGTTGAGGTTGTTGGAGAATGTGTGTCATGCCAAATCCACAAAGTGCAGCTACAATGCATCCTTACCTGCACTCAGAGGCAGACATATATATATATATATATATATATATATATATATATATATATATATATAAAATATATACTTATAAATATATATATAAATATAATATCTATAATAAAATACTTATCTGTTGTATGTTCACTCTTCGTGAGGGGACAAAAAAGTTTGAACGTAAAGCTGGATTTAAAACAAACACACTCATATCACACATCACAAATTTTAACAAACACACATTCACATCTCACACGCCCACATGCGGAAACACACATGTTAACAGACTCTCACACGACACACACAAACACATTTACTCGTCACACACAGAGTGACACATCCAAACATAACACACAAAAACACATACACAAACACACAACAAATATTTAGGGCGCAAACTGACATTAGCCCTGTATAGTGTGTGTGCTGTGTGCAGGTTGTGCATGCAACCAGGTGCCGATGGCTTTTTGTAGGTCTTAACTGTCACAAATTAACCGGAGGTGAAACAGAGGACTTACTGTAGCAGTTAGCCCGTGTAGCATGGATGGTGAACCCAAACGCGGATATGGAGCGATATCGCGGACAATATTCAAATGCAATTGCAATTGCGTTTCCCATAAGTGGACACACAAAGTGTGCCATAATTCAAATGCAATTGCAAACTCTGCATTACCGTTTGCTGTTTCACCTTCGCGAGCGCACACTAACTGCCAAATTTCAAATGAAAAAGCAAAGTCCATTTTCATTTGTATTTCCCGTGTCTTACACGTCATGAACCTGTCATATTTAAATAGCAAAATCAATTTATTTTTACAAATAAATATATTTTTAGATCTTCTCCTGTTACAGCCTGCTGGAGCTAAATCTTTCAGAAATGCTGCTTAAACCGGCGCCTTATACCGATGGAGTCAGTAAGGGACCATCGAAAAAGTGCATGACCAAGACCCAAGCGTTTATTTACAGAAGAAAACACAAGATTACAGAGAAATACCTCACAGGACATCAAATATATTACACTGTTAGGCTATAGTATGGATTATTTGTTTATTTATTTTGTTTGTTTAATTGATTTATAATTGTTTTAATGTACATTTTCAAATAAATGATTACACAGACAATTCTTGTGGCAATAAAACATAATTTGTTAAATGAGAGTTGGGGTGTTTTTTATTATTAAAATAATAATAATAATTGTAAAGTTATGTATGAATATGAATGCATTTTGGTACTGTCTATTATGAGTTGCAAAAAATGACAATTAAATCAACAAAATTCAATAACTTTTTTCCTATAGAAATTTCAAATGTAAAATCAACTGTACTATAATACACTATCCTTGCTCATAACTACAACCCTTCCCTTTGCAAAATTCAGTTTATTAATTCAGTTAATTTTTTTATAAATTTTTTGCAAAAAAAAAAAAGAAAAGAAATGAAATCAAACTTAATGAGAATTTTTATTTAATTTCTTCGCTGCAAAATTTTTACAGTAAGTATTTTTTTACAAATGAGAAATACAGAAAGATATAGAAAGGTTTAGCTATAAAAAAATTAATTAATATGTACAAATAATAAAATAAAATTAAATAGAATTAAAGTGGAATATAGTAAACCATGTCCAATTGTGAACAAGACAATGTGCGGAATAATGTGCAAATACAAAGTTAAAAGTTCTGTGGTGTGCAATACGGTATGTGCAAATATGTGTTGATATGTAATGTGCATCATGATGGGTAGTGAGATTGTTATTGTGTAAGAAAGCAGATCAGAGTGTTAGGTCCTAGGTGATGTGATGGCAGCCCAACAAAGAGAGACAAAGGATAAGCTTCTTGCTACAGGCTATATAGACTTTCAGAGAGCGGAAGCACTTTCCCAACCACAGCAGAGAGATCAGTCCATTGGTGGAGTGGCTGAGGTCCTTCCTGGCCTTTGTCCAGCACCACTGGATGTAAATTGAGTGCAGGTCAGGGAGTTTTGTACAGAAGGTGCGTGCAGGTGATCGCACAGCCCTCCGTAGAGTTTGTCTGTCCTGCATAGTGGAAACCTGGTTAATATGTTTTCACTTTCTTTTTATCAACAGCCAGAGTATGCACTTATTGCAAGTGCAGCAAGGAACTTGCTATCTCTCATAACAGGCACACTTGGTCAAGAACAGCAGGTGCAGGTTCAGGGGCAGAGCCAATCGAGTGTTTTGACTATCACTCAGCCTGGCAGACAGAATCAGCAAAGTTTGAGACAGCCCAGTGTCCAGCAGGAGATGACTAGGTTATAGATTATTTCTCAAATTATCCACCTTATTTTTCTATGTGGATGTAAGATGTTTTCTGGTACTGTGTTAGACTTCTGGTTCATAAACTGCTGTAGGGAAATAACGAGATGTTCCGATACCATTTTTACCCTCCCGATACCGATTCCGATACTTGGGCTCAGGGTATCGGCCGATACCGAGTACCGATCCAATACCTGGGTGTGTATCTGTACATTGTGATATATATATAGCCCTGTGTAACGGGTTCGGCCCTAAGTGCACGGGCGACACCACGGACACGAGGCGAGGTCTTACAGGAAAAAGGGTAATTTATTTAGAAAAATGGGTAAGGAAAGGGTTAAAGGCTCTATGCCGTCTTTTCCGCTTTGGCAGCAGGGATGCGAAGGCAGGCTCGACACGGAAGTGAAGGTGCCACGGGAGCTTGCGCAGCTCGTTCACGCGCTCCTCTCATGGAGATCAAAGGCGCCCCCCTTTTTAAAGTCTCTGGGGCGCATCACATCGCCCCGCTCTTGTGCCACTGTCTCTCATAAAATCCACCGCATCGCAAAGTCCAGCTTACCAGCAGTCAGACCCCGAGCTACACTCCCCGCTGTGTTTTATAGCGCCGGGATCATTAGCGGCGATAGCTCATGGGCCGTTGCCTAATTCTGCAGAACTGCTCCGTCACATACCTAAAGAGGGGGGAGGCCACCTAACTAGTGAGCGAGGAGCGATATCAATTTGGGCACACGCCCATCACAGGCGCACGCCGTGACACTCTGTAAGTAAACTAAGCTAGCAAAGCTAGCGGGCATAAATAGGCTATGTTTAGGAAAATGGTATCGGATCGGTACGTGGACTCAAATACTCGCCGATTCCGATGCCAGATTTTTTTGTGGTATCAGTAGCATTTCCGATACCAGGATCGGAATCGGAACAACCGTAGAAATAACGAGAAGAAAATCTGTTTGCTTTACAAACCATTGTGTTCATAATTAATAAATTATACATTAAAATAATAAGACACACCTGTTTGTAATATCAAGTAGCAAAACAAGCTGTTTTGAAAATATTTAATGACCATCTTTTGAACACTATTACAGGTCCTTTCCTAGTATGTTCAGAAGAGAAAAACACTGTGGAAAACGTACTGTAGATTTCCTACTCCAGGGACTAAATCTGTTCCAGCCCCCTCAAAGCATACTAGTCTGCAATTTTATTTAATCCCAGCACCAACTGATAGGACTCCGCAAGGATCACTAGAACTTAAACTGTTAATGGCAGGGTTGGGTAAATGCCACATTTCTTTACCTGACAACAGCAATCATGAAGAGGTGAGAGATATAGCATTATAATATATATCATAAAATGTAGAATTTGTCAGCAAGAACAATGGGTCTTTTTCAGTAAGCACGTGTATAATAATTTTCACGAGCAAATCATGATTTACTAAAACTTCCAGAATAAAATTTATTCTAAATTTAAGAGTGAGCTTTCAGAAAAAAATGAAAGTACATGTAGGAATCACTTGTCTGGTCTTAATAATCTATATATAATCTCTATATAGGCTATAGGCCTATATATAATGTATATTTCATTTTAGGATAATAGTTATATATTAAATATAAATAATATTAATTATGATAAAATGTATATTTAATCTTAAAATTGTCATCATACTTTGTAAAACAGTAAACAAAAAAGCTGTGCTAGACTATCTCAAGTGCTATAACTTGAGCTGCTAGCTTTCTGTGAATAACAGCAAAACAGCTAATGAGAGCTCTGTAAACTATTTTATTGTGTTTGAACTGATTTTGAGGACTGGGCTCTTGACATTGCTCAAATATCTGACGAGTGCGTCAATACACATCATCATATGGGGTTGTGTGGTGTTGACGACACTCATTGACAAAAGGCTGTGAAGGAAAGTGTGTGCGGAAAGCACTTATATGGAGCTAGTCTGGGAGTGTTATCATTTACAATACTCCAAATTCACTAACATCAGAACAAGTTTAACAACAAATTCATATGTGTATGCACGTGTTGTGCATAGGAGGAAATTAGTGAATTAGGAGGAAAGTTTCTGTTAGAAGTTCAAATGTGTGTATAAATCAGTGGTTCTCAAAGTGTGGGGAGCGCCCCACTAGTGGGGAATACAGACATGACAGGTGGGGCGCAATGAACGGGAGGAAATTAGTGGAAAATAATAGGAAAGTACCTATTCTAATTCATGCTTTTCTTTATTGATAATGAAGAGCGTACGCTCAAAACTAAACAATCACACACAAATAAATGGATCATGGGCAGCGCTGCGCGACTCTGACAGAAATAGGTCGCGCCGACCATCAAAATACATTTTACCCCGCTGGGATGAACACGTACAGATGTCGCCATTAAAAACCCACGTGTTTTCCCGCGGGATGCCGCAATTTAGCGCGCGGCTTGCCGCGACTTGCCGGAGGCAACATTCGGGAATTTAAAATAAATGTGTTGTGCTTCACTGAATATCCGCCAGATGGCGCATAGAAGGACTTTATCTAAAAGCCGGTGGTCCGGGAAAGTCAGTTTCCCTATGTTTCCCCGGTGGCGCGCAGATTCAAATCATGACGTCACTCGCTACCTAACGCTGAGAAGGCGAACGAGGATTTTAACAGTTTTTCTCTCGTTTTAAAGTGTTTTTATGAACTTTTTGAATTAAACAAATAACCTATGCATAATAATCGAGTGTCTTTTCGCTTTTTTTTTGTATATTTGAAGATAATTCATACGTTTTAAGCCGCTGCAAAAGGCTGGTTTGCTGGGCGAGTACTGACATCACGACTACTTTTATTACACCTACATTTGTTTATTTGTATATGTATGTTATTAATATTAATTTTTTAGAGATTGTGTGTGCGTACACGGAGAGTTTGTGTTGATAAGTGTATGTGGATAAGTTGATAAGTGTATCAGAAAGCATTAAAATGTTCATTTGAATTAAAATGACACACACACGTCTGTATATACAGTATATCAATTACATATATATCAATTTCATTAGTTCGTTCATTCTATTTGAAGCTTCGGATGTTTTTTTTTTTTTTTTAGTTTGGTTAGATTAGTTCTGAACTCGCTTCCGTGAAACTATCGCTAAAACAATGTACTGAGCCCTCCTGAGGATATAAAGCTTTATTATTGTGTTTGAATAAATATTCAGATCTACCACAGCAGGTAATAAACTATGGTGTGTCATAACCGAAGCAAACACCACGATTATGCCTCGTTTCGTTCGACGGGAACGTGGTTATGCTCACATAAGAGTAATAAAAGCGAGTGAAATGTGGAAATGATGTGTGGCAACTCAATGAGGACTAAACCAAAGATTTCGGTAACTCCACTGAGTGTAACATCTGCATAGTGACACTGAACATCTTCAGCTGTATTTTGTTTGTTTATATTTAGAGTTTTTATAACAGTAGAACAAGTACCCGCGCGCACGCACACACATACACACACACACACACACACACAGACACACACACTCCCCTGAGCCCTCGGGAAACATCCAATCACCGTCGGTATACAAATGAGTCAAGACGTAGCCTAGCGTGGTATCGTGTCGGATTTCAGTGGTCACGGAGTGGGAAGACTTTGAAGAAGCTGCAGTGACAGTAAACAGCTGAACAACTTCACTTTTCCATTTACCTCTGAGGAAAAAAAGCTGTATTTTGTTTGTTTATATTTAGAATTTTTATAGTAGTAAGAGAAAGTTATAGTTTGGTCTGTACTGTAGTTCGCACCCTTGTAGAGAATAAATAAATGAATAACACCTTCATATCCCCTCTCAAGAGTGTCATAGTCCATTGTTAGTTTTAATGATCTGGCTGAAACTAATTATCACTACATAAGTACCCTAACACCATTGATCATGAGTCTCAGCTGAACCTAATTCTATACTTCATTCATTTCAATACCGCTTAATCCTGTGTTCAGGGTCGCGGGGGACCTGGAGCCTATCCCAGGAGACTTCGGGCACTAGGCGGGGTACACCCTGGACAGGGTGCCAATCCATCGCAGGGCACACACACATACACACACTCACACACCCAATCACACACTACGGGCAATTTAGGAACGCCAATTAGCCTAACCTGCATATCTTTGGACTGTGAGAGGAAACCGGAGTACCCGGAGGAAACCCAATTCTATACTTGTAACAGAAAATGTAGATGCAGATTCCAAATGTGTATTTATATAATAGATAGATAGATAGATAGATAGATGTGTGTGTGTGTGTGTGTGTGTAGGCTCTACGCAGGGGCAAGAGAGGGCAGCGCACCCTTAAATGTCTGCACATGTTAATATATTACTAAAATGTATATATTACAAGTTGATAAACTGATCTGCGGTAGCGGAAAAATCCGCTGAAAATAGGACAGGCTGCAGCGCACGCGCACACACACACATACACACACACACAGACACACCTCCCTTGAGCCCTGCATCTGTCGGATTTCAGTGGTCACGGAAAGACTTAGATTCATATATAAACTGCTTCAAAGCTTGAACTTATCAGCATTGTAAATATATAATACTTTTCAAATAAAATCGCTATTACTTTGACCCTGAAGTTTAGTTTAGCACACACAAAAAACAGAAAAGTCATTTCTGGTAAATCAACGGAATGTGTAGTTTATTTACAGTAATTCATTAAAAAATGAATATACATTGTACAGTACACGGTAAACACGGGAAAGATTACAAAATGAAAAAACAAACAGTGTCTACTTTATAAACAGCTTAGTATGTGCGTCGAGATGCTGAAATCCCTTGCATGTTTTTGCTTCCAAGTGGAGAGATATTTGACCGATAGCCTAGAACAAAAGATCTATAGGTGTGATCACAACCCCCTCCGACCGACCGTGCCATCAATCACTGACCACCTCAGAAGTTCCCTCCAATGTATGGCTGCAATACTTGTTTTGCAAGTATTTTTAACACCATTCAAAGGCTTACAAGTTCCATTCAACATATAATGATGTCTCCACATGTTAATATATTCCTAAAATTTATATATTGCAAGTTGATAAACTGATCTGCGGTAGCGGAAAAATCCGCTGAAAAAAAGACAGGCTACAGCGCACGCACACACACACACACACACACACACACAGACACACCTCCCTTGAGCCCTCGGTAAACATCCAAGCACTGAGGCACGCAAATCCCCTGACCACAATAAGGTGGCAATCCCTCAGGGGGGAAGATGAAAAATACAAATTAAATAAATAAAACAAAATAAAATATCCTTAATCCAGATTTTATCAATCAACGTCATAATATTGATCCTAGCTGGATGGTCTAATTCTCAAAACCGTTTAACCTAAGGAAAAACTTAACACACTATAACTAGAATATTTACAAAACTGAAAGGTTGTCTTATGTATAATAAAAAAAAAAACTCATAACTCAAAAAGATCATATTATGTTTTTATATATATTTTTTTAGATTTTTTTTTTATAGTAACTGAACAGCTCTCTTCTCTCCAATCCACTCCTAAACCCCATTATAAACAGCTTAGTATGTGCGTCGAGATGCTGAAATCCCTTGCATGTTTTTGCTTCCAAGTGGAGAGATAATTGACCAATAGCCTAGAACAAAAGATCTATAGGTGTGATCACAACCCCCTCCGACCGACCGTGCCATCAATCACTGACCACCTCAGAAGTTCCCTCCAATGTATGGCTGCAATACTTGTTTTGCAAGTATTTTTAACACCATTCAAAGGGGCAGTTATCGGCTATGACACGTTGAAGGAGAACTTAATAGTTCTCAAAAATAGTGTAAATGTCTGCAACAATCACTAACCATTAAAATGTTTTTTTTTTGTAATTAAACACGAAAATATTAATTATATTTCCATATATACACACACATACACACACACACACACACACACACACAAGGGCGTAGGTTTGCTACCTATGACTCCAACTAATACCCCATCCCCCAATCCCCTTTTCCACCCACCAACCCCCAACCCCCTGCCCCATCCACCTACCAACCTCCCACCCCAACTATGTCCACTGAATACATGTTTTTCTTAATATGGTGCGAAATCACTTTACATTAATACTAGCAATGCTTCGATTTATATTAATCCACTCGAAATGCAATTCATTAAGTTAAATTAAGGAATAGTGTAAAGTTAAAGGAATGTTTCATAACTGACAAAAAGATAGTCTTTAATAAAATAAAAACTATTCTTTATTGAGCCCTAGTGCAAATGAAACATCTCAATCATCTGTATATATATAAAAGTAGATTACATCTAAACATGAACTACTAGGTAGAGTACCACACAACAGCTCAATGCCTATTGCTCCTATATGAAGGAGACAAAAACATGCCTTCGCCTCTCGTTAACAAAAATAAACTGCTGGCATATTTGTTTGACATCAATATTGTCCAGGCTGTTCTGTTTTTCTTCTGATGAACACTAAAGATGATATTTTGTAGAATGCTGAAAACCTGTAATCATTGATTTACATAGTATTTGTTTTTCCTGCTACGGAAGTCAATGTTTTCAGCTTTTTTCCCCAATATCTTATTTTGTATTCAACAAAATAAAGAAAATCATTAAAGTTTGGAACCACTTACTGTAAGGAGTAAATAGTGAGTAAAAAAAGTTTTTTTGGGGGTGAACAATGGCTTTGACCCTAACTCTTCCCCTCTGACTGCACTAGGACCAGACAGCATTGCTACCTGATGAAATAGCGTGACAAAAAAGTGAAATGTCAGTTCAAAACTTTTACCAAAAACACTAATGAATCACTTACATCCTCAGCCTATCACTCCTCATAATGCTAAATATTAGTATAATCAACATGTATAATACACGCACACATATTATATGTTATATACTGTATAATCAACATTCAGATTGATCTCCTGTGAACTCGCCTCTTCACCTGAACTACAACATGGCTGATCTGCTTCTGTCCCCTAATTGAAAAACATTGAGGGATTCCTTATGAGCATGGACAGAGAATGCCTCAGCCTATTATTGGTAACAATGTTAAATCTCAGGACAACTACAGTGGCTTGCAAAAGTATTCGCCCCCCGTGAACTTTTCCACATTTTGTCACATTACAGCCACAAACATGAATCAATTTTATTGGAATTCCACGTGAAAGACCAATACAAAGTATCTACACTCTCTCCATCGCTGTCTGATATACAGCACAGGTGTTTAGGTTCTGTTACCTGACAAAACAGGATAAACACATGCCATTTAAACAGCAATCATTTTATTTCACTTTTTCTGAGTCTTAGTGTGGAAACCTCGAATCAAATCATTAATGTTCGCCAAGTAAGTGAATGCATTTTAAAAACTATTTTTCTGAAGTGGATTGTCTATTGGTGTCAACAAAATTCTAGCCATATGGCAATATTAGTATATTAGTTTATCAATTTCTTTCACAATACTGATTTCTGACAAACAGTCACTAGATTAGGAGACTGACAGGGATCATATTTATACTTTTACATTTAGCTGTTTAATCTGCTGTTAGTTTTACGTCCGTATTCACAGACTATATCCTGGCCTGCTGTACTGAATGTGAGTCCACTGCATTTGGCGCTGCTTGTGTCTGAACGCAGCCAATCGTCTATCACATGATGGCAGGGAAAGGCACAGCCAATCAAAATGTTCATATGTGTTTTGGGGGCGGGAGGACTCAAGGAGAGAACGTGATTTATCCCTTTCTGCGTGTCTAGGTTAATGTTGACAGAACGATTTAAAAAAAAGTGGATTAAATTATTGGTGGGGACATTTCAATGGTCGGAGGATATTGGTGGGGACACATCCCCTCCGTCCACCCTAAATCTACGCCCCTGTATATATATAATTTAAAACTATTTATTCATTTGTCTTTTATTTACTTACTTACTAGCGAATGCTTTTTTAGGGCTCTAAAAACTACGGCAGTATGAATGACAATGGAATAGGACGTGTGAGTTGCACCGGTCACACACACACACACACACACAATAAATAAATATATATATATATATATATATATATATATAATTAAATTCTTAAAACATCGTGTTCACCCATGCACTGAAAAAAAGAACTTGTAAGATTTACTTGATAAAATCCTCATAACAATTTGGACACAGGTTTTAAGTAAATTTTATTGCTCCAATATTAAGGCTGAATCCCAACCCTTCCCCCTACCCTTCCATTTGACGCGTTCACGTGCAGGGGTAGTGGTGTCTCATTTCTCTTTTGGTTGGAGGTGTAGGGGGAGGGGGGAAAGGCCAGATAGCTCTCCAAACAAAGATTTTTCAGGACCTCACTTCAAACGAAGGGCTAAGCGAAGTTTTCAACATGGCTGCTCACTCGAGCAAACAGACCCATAAATGTTAAGTCATTTTTGCCATTAATAAAGATTTTTATGACAAGTTTTCATTATATGTATATTACCTTTAGTCTTGTGTTTGTGTTTATGGTGATGTTCTGTAAAGAAACGTTTGCAAAAAAAATCGCTAAAGTTTGCTAGCAGATAGCACATATTGCACAATATTACAAATATATATTTTTATGTCACATACACTTTACTGCATGCTACAAACAAATATGAAAGTTCAGTAGCACGGCATTTTGCCGAGCATTTGATAACGCATTGTTTGTTTTGCTTACGGCCATACACTATTGTTTTGCTTACACTATTCTTACTTATTGCAACGTGACCACAGTTTTGTAATTTATATTCTGTATATGGATGGCTGAGGAAACCCGAAGACTCATCCGTGTTCGTGGTGAAAATGAGCAACTTTTTTAAAAATCGAAATACGGCGCAAAAAACCTTTGGGAGTGAGTAATCTCTCTTATTGGAATGTGTGATAAACATCGGCGCATGTCCTCTGACGTAACATTAGGAACCAGCGACAACGTATGATGACGTATAACAGTGTTGTCCCATTTCTTAGGGGAAATATTTATACCCTTCCCCTTTCCACTTCGTTTCAAGGGACAAGGGGAAGAAAATAGAATTGTGATTCAGCCTAAGTAAAACTCACCCGTAATTGTCAGGTAAAATTTACTTAATTAAATTAACAATAAAAGAAATCAAGTAAAAGTTACATAATTATATTTAATGCACAAATTAGATTTATTAAAAATAATCAAGTAAAGTTGCAGGAACCTTAATTTTATGAAATTACTATCATTTTGTTTTGTGAGATTTTCCCTTAACTTGGTTTTATCAATTTATATTACTCCCTATAATAATGTTAACATTGCTAATTTATGTTTTGGAAAGAAACTTAAGTAATTATTTCATCTATATCTTTCATAAATCACACAACTAAAATATAATTAAACAGTTTATTCACCAACATTACCAAATATTTGTGACATTCACAGTCTAGATCCAAGTTGTCTTTTTAATAAAAGTGCATTCAGGTAAATTTTGCATCCATAGAAAAAAAACTGCACGGCACCAGGGCCTGAAATACTTTTTTTAAACAAAATTGTGTAAAATAATAAATAAATAAAATACAGCATTCATTTAGAAATAAAATACAGCAGAAAATACATTAAACAAACTGTAGAATAAACGTTAAAACGTAATAGCCCTCGGAAGCAGTGAAGTTGCAACATTCAAATCAGCACTCTGGACTAGTGCACTTAAAAGTATGCCATTGAAACCATAACGCATTAAAACATTAAGCTGAACATGTAAACACAACATGTAAAGACTTGTAGTCAAGCCAAATCAAATGTTTTAAGATAACTTCATCTTTAAAGCTTGCACTTTTGGTGATAGCTTAATCCCATCAAGTTCTAGAAGAACTTTCTGAAAATAGCTCAAATGTGTAGCGCAGTGCTCGGAGCTATTGCCACATTCTTGCAAAATTTCCTCTCCTTCAAGGATTATGGATACACCAACTGGTCCTTCCCCTTCAACAGCACAGACGACAAGGATTTTAAGAAGGTGCATACTGGCATCACTTCGTCTGTCCCCCTGCATAAAATGTACAAGAAAATGAATAATTTATTTTGAGAAACAAAAAAAAAATCTGAATTGCTTCAACCTGTGCTGACTTCATTTCACAGAGAAAAAAAAATAATACAAATAATTGATAATAAAAAATGACCATCACTTCATATACTTCAGATTGTTAAACTTGGGTTAAATTGCTTTAGCAATAATCTTGCATCACTAAAACATTGTAAAACATGGCATGAGATGGCTACACTCCATAGATTACTCTGCACCTTTACAGTGTCAGGAAATCCTATGATGAATGCTGAGTTTGTATTTAAAGGGTTAGTCCAAACATGAAAATTCGTTCAATAATTACTCATATTTATATATTCATTTGCATTTATATGCTTCTGTCCAATACAACAAACACTATATTCAAGGTATTAATAAATTGTATAATTAATAAGAAAACAATGCTTTACCAGGCAATCATCAAAGAGATCCTCTTCAGATTCACGTCTCATCTTTACGCTTTGTTTCTGTGAAAATATTTACATTGTATCATTACATAATCTTTTATTCGTACAACTACATTTAGGCATTTCTTCATCTTTTGTAAGTTTGCCTTTATCCAAAGCAAATTACAAAAGAGGAAGGCATCAAGCATGTCAAGCAGTGCTACTAACACAAAGTTTCTGACACCGTTAGAAAAATACAAGATAGATCAGCGAGGGATTAAGGAAAAAGTAAGAAGCAAGAATCATGTGTGGAAAGATTAAGCATGCAGGGTCACAGGATGACTCGACTTATTTTTATTGTCTGCAATGCGATTTAGACAAATTAGAACTGCGGTCAAGCCAGCCGCGATTGATTTTAGTGTGCGCACATATTACAGTGATTACGGTAGTTTCAGGACCGACACAGAGACAACGCGCTTTCAGAGCGCTTTTCATTTAGACGCCCAGGACTGAGAGATAATACAACATGCTCGTCAATTTTTACTTGCTTATTTATTTGCATTTCTGCTTTAATATCCGTGTTATTTATTGGTGACTTTGACGGTTGTCTGTTACAATATTTTTCTTAAATATTCACCATTCAAATAATTGTTTTATGTAGATAAGTTACAGCAGAATTC
Organism: Channallabes apus; assembly: GCA_030522415.1. Lineage (NCBI taxonomy): Eukaryota > Metazoa > Chordata > Actinopteri > Siluriformes > Clariidae > Channallabes > Channallabes apus. The sequence goes on from CM060110.1 coordinate 3,200,594, forward strand.
GTAGAAAACAGACAAAATAATGTATTTAGTCTTTCTAAATACCAGAATTGATTTTTATTTTGTTTTACTGTTCAAAAGTAGCAGTTATTCTTCAATGAATGTTTTCTATAATGAGGATTAACGTCTGCTTTGGAAGAGAGGTCAAATAAACAAATGTTCACAATGGGGGAAAAAAGTTAAATAAAATGCCTTTATTTCACTTCAGAGACCTATGAAAAAATAAATTCTAGTAAGTATAAAACGCCATGGTCAGTTTTTATCCCATATAATGTACACACATTATATGATAAAAAAAAAAAAGTAGAAAAAAACAATGATCTGTTCTTATTCAGGACGTCCCATACTATATACACACCAAATATGAAACAATTTTACTGCAGCATTTTTGAGATATTGGACATTATTACACTTTAAAGGGGTATAAAGACCCCATTTCTAATAAGTAGAAAAAAACAATGATCAGTTCTTATTCAGGACATCCCATACTATATACACACCACATACAGTATGAAACTATTTTACTGCAGGATTTTTCAGATATGGGGCATTCTCTCTGTGTTGTTCATGAAACTACCGTAATCACTGTAATATGCGCGCGCACTAAAATCAATCGCGGCTGGCTTGACCGTGTTTTTCTGAACCGCGGCTGGCTTTACCGCAGTAAATTAGAGCTGCTGTCAATACTGTATGAACATATGTACAGGTTCTTTACTCGTAACTCATTAATAAAGTTCGGATTCAGAAAAAAAAACGTTTATTGCTAGTGCTCTTTTATCATTTAATGCTTTAACACACACGACTCAGTTTGTTCAGAAATGGCATCTAACTGGCGAGCCTTTGTCTGAACACACCGTTTTCACTCGGGGTGGGGGTAAGAAACACACATCTCGGTGTATTAATCCGCGCGCTCGGTTCGTTATTATTTTATTTATTTATTTATTTACCACAGGACCCATGGGGGCTCCGTAGGTTCAGGTTTTTACACGAAAACGGTGTTTTGTGAATCTCCACACTATTAAAAACTGAAATTGCTAATTGTACGTCCTGAGATTAAGATGAACATTAATTGGGAGTCATGAAAGCGAGAATCACATCCAAAAAAGAAAGCTAAACTTACCTCGAACACGACAAACTCCAGCTCCAGCCACGCCGTGTTGTAACCTCCGTGATGATTCCCAACCGACTGATACACAGCGCGGGCACAGCGTCTCCAAACACGCATGCGCAGTTTAATTTGCACACATTTTCGGCTTCAGTAGACACACAATACTTCAGACTGAAACACGACTGCCCCCTACAGGTAATGAAGGGCATGTTCACAGCTTCCCGCACGCAGCCGCGCAAAGCCGCGGCAAGTCACGGGATCCCTTTTCTCTAAACGCGGGTTTTTAATGGCGACATCTGTACAAACCAGGCATGGCAAGGCGTAACCAATATTAAACAGTCCTGACATTTTAAATAAATTGTTTTTAAATAAAACACAGTGGGTCGCGCAGGTTTGTGATTTGAGTGGCGCTGCTGAAGTTAATCCGCACTGCGCGATCCACTGGGCTGCGCAAATAAACCAGATCATTTTTGCACTATCCAGATAATCTCGCTGCGCTGTATTTGCACAGACATCTGGTTCAATCTGGTTCAATCGGGTGCCACGGTTTCGTCCCACCATTAACGTGTTTGACTTCACATAGACTTCGACAATGGAAGAAGACGGTGCAGCAGCAGTGAGTTTGCTTACATGTGACGAAACCAACAACGAGGAGATTGTAAAGAAAAAAGGTGCCTCGTCTGTGGTGTGGAATTGGTTTGGGTATAAGAAAAGTGATACGAATGAGATGAACGTGATTTGCAAGGTACGCAAGTGTGTAGCGCAGCCACACAAAAGGGACACTTTCAACAACAGGGAAATGGTTGAAGAGCTAATGCTGCTCACCTGTGGCCGAAGGTGTGCCCTAGCGGTTTCTGTTTCCCCTTTTGACAGTGTTGGTCACCGGGCAAGTTCCCACGCGCATGCGTGATCGCGACGCAAGGGAACCCGGAAGTGACGTGGGTCACATGAGCCGGCATAAAGCCGGAACCGGCGTAGAAGCTGGCACGGAGAGATGTTGACAGCGCGCTGCATGGTTTTGGAAGCTGAGAGCCTGTTTGTGGATTCTACATCAGTAATTTCATTCAGTGCCCAGCTCCTTCCGTTTCTCGATCTCCCAGAACTACCATCGTTATCTGGTGAGATCGAACCATCTCTCCAACTCACCATTTTCACCCAATTGCCGTTTTTCAGACTCTGGACTATCACACACACACACACACACACACACGCCCACATACATCACACACACACACTATTTCTATTTGTATTATATTTGTATATATTGGTTTGTGGTGCACCTTGTTTGTTTATTTATTTATTTATTCTGTATAATACACTTGGTTTAATTTATTATCATAGTTTTGTGTCGCGTCGTATATTGTCCTGCCGCAGTTACGCAATACCGGAAGTGTGGTTTTCAAGCCCCTATTTTGATTCCTGAATCCGTTCTCTTGTAACCAAGAGGTTTTATAAATCCAAGCGTTACAAGTGCAGTGTTTTAACAAGTGGTGGAAACACATCAAACCTTTTCTATCATCTGAAATCCAAACGAATACAGCCAAAGTAAAAAAATTGGGCAAACCCCAGCAATTCACAGTTTAAATAACATTACATTATGTAAAACAGTTTCTTTGTGTTTGAATTTTTATTTATGAATTTTCAGATACAAATTGCTATATTGTGATATATATCGTTATTGAGGTAGAAAATAGCTTCTACCGTGATAGAAGATTTTGGTTATATCACCAACCCCTAATGAAGTCTATCTTGAGCTTGGATTCATGGTGGGGATGGTGGGGGCAGAAGAGAGACCCGTGTGTGTTTTGTGTCTTATACCACTGGCAGCAGACCGCATGAGACCCGACAAATTAGGAAGACACTTAGAGACAACACACTCCAGTCACGTTAATAAGCCACTCGAATTCTTTGAGGGTGCTTTCACACCTACAGCATTTGGTGCGCACCAAACGTATTTGGTCCCTTGGTTCAGTTCGTTTGTGTTGATGTGAATGCAATCTCGGTACTTTGGTGCGCACCTAATCAATCGATCCGAGACCTGCCTGAAGGGGTGGTCTCGGACCGCTTTATCCGCTCTACTTTGGTACAGTTCGTCTGGTGTGAAAGCAACCAAACCAAATCTGATGAAATGGTATAGTTTAATGCACTTTGGGTATAAGATACGGGGTTGCGGGTAAAATTATTTTCCCTTCCTGATGACTCGATTAAATTTTTCAAGCTCGACTCGCGATGAAATCAAACCGCGGAGAAACGTGGAGTGCCGAAGAAATTAAGTGCCTCTCTGTATTCACATTAAAGATGGAAAAATGTGTGACTGGGCTGTTTCGATCGGCCAACGGATTACCTGATGGATCTGCAGGAAGATCGCCGGATAATAACAAAAATGATCATTCAGGAGGAGGACACGTCTCTCCCTGAAGTAGCGGGCGATGCGCCATCGGCGAGATGAATAAACCAGGAAGCTGGTTTGGAGTCGCAGCCGCGAATCGTGTTCGAAATTAATTATCTGTAGTGCGCAAAGCTGTTCCTCCATGATTATTGAAAGTGGCGTGATTTTCTGAAAATAGTCTGTTTCCGGTGCCGATGGGCTTCGCGGTCTATTTTGGTTCGTTTAGAACTCTGCATATGTGAAAGCAAACCGTACCCACGTCTGTTTACTACATTGTAACATTTTTCTGACTGGTGCGGACTAAAGCAATCGAACTATAGGTGTGAAAGCACCCTGAAAGAAAGCTGGCAGAATACAGACAGCAAGATAATCGCATGGTAACATCTGAATCAGTGGACAGCAAAGCACAAATAGCTTCATTCAAAGTTGCATACAGAATTGGCCAGTGCAAAAAAACTACAAACAATTGCTGAGCAGCTAATAAACATGGGGTCAATTATGCAAAGATAAGTGACAACGTAAGCCTGTTATAACAATTACAAGTGTATTTTATATATTTTGAACTTGGTGTTGTTTGATCTTATTTGATTAGAAATTTATATTTCAATAAATAGTAAACTTGGCCGATTTCGTTATTATTTTGTTGACAAGTGGGGCTTGAAAATTCGCTCACCCCTTTAAGTGGGGAATGACAGAAAAAGTTTGAGAACGCTTGTATAAATTAATAATTTACACAATTATTAGTGAATGAGACCCGATGTATTGGATGTGTACATTGCTAACAATGTTTTCCTGCAGATTACAGCAGCTCTGACATCAGAGTATCCGAAATTACAGAATTTGGCAGGTGGATGGCTTTTATATAAGGCATCAGGTCAGTAGTTATGAGCTCTTGTATTTCCTTGTTGTCTATTGAGTACATAAAAAAATTGACAATGCACATTGTGTTGTTCATTTATTGAAGGTGGAAGTGGCCAAAGAAAGCTGACAGTGATCCCTCCTGAATCAGAGGGATACACAACGAAGTTGCTCAAGAGTTCATCTAATAATGGAAGGCATATGCTTTTCATTGTTCCAATTCAGGATGAAATAGATACACAACCTCTTCCTTTTGATGCCCCTGAGTTCATCAAAATGCCGAAATCACAGTGTAAAACGTGTGGTGAATCTTTGCCATTACAAGCTCTGGCTTTACATGTAGTCTTGTAGCGAGCCAGATAGTGATCACGTAAGTTTGCAGTTTAACGTTTTTTTTTTTTTTACACTTGCTTTGCTTTTTTTCCCTTTCTAAATTATTTGGATAATTTTTATTATTTATTATAATTTTATTTATTTAATTCATTTAAATGTAATAGAATTTTGTACTTTTTATTTGTAATTGTCTGTTTAGGAGGCAGAAGATGATAAATCAAGTGATTGCTTGGAAGCAAGTACTCACAATATCTAAGTATTAATGATCACAATTATTTAATTATAATTACTTTGATTAACCTCAACTGTAAAAAAACAAAAACAAAATAAAATGTAAACAAAGTTTTATTATTTTTGTCCTTCTTCTTATTATTAAACAACCAATATATTGGTTGTGTGCTTCTGTTGAATTGACCTCTTTACCTTTTTTTTTTTTTAAAGCTTTCTCTGAAATATCTAGCAATAGTGATCCCCCCCTCCCCCAGTAAAGATGCTAAAGATGACACAAGTAAAAACTGCCCAATATGCCAAGTTACGTACCCTCCTGATTATATTGAGCTTCATGCCAGTGCTTGTGGAGAAAGCAAACTCTTTGTGTTCAAATACAAACCTAACAATCAAGCCTTAATGATTAGTGTTATTTCTAAAGCAGTTTTATGGCAAATATTCAAATTGACCTATTTTAAAAGTGTTTATCTTGATCAGAACCATTGTATTTTTATTTTATTTTTTGCTTTTCAGCCAGTGTCCTGAAAGGGATTTGTCAGGCATTGAGACAGTGGATGTTGACACTGCGGAAGAAGTTGGTCCATCAGGCATAGCTTCCCAGACCACTAGCTACCAAAATCTGGCAACTACTTCAGCATCACTGTCTGATATTACTGATGAAGCAAAGGGTTTGTAGCATATTAAATAAGATGTTTTTAATGATATTCAAGTACAATTTCAAACAGAGACTGAAACAAGCAAACTTTCTTGAAATGTCATTTTGTAAAGTATACAGTGCCAATAGTCTGATTTCATGACAACCTTTCCCTCTTTAAGACTGCTATTCTTTCTTTCTTTCTTTTGTAGATTGGAAAATTATGCCAGGCCCCATAAAGGCAGCTGAATTGTTCAGGCAGTCTGTACTCAAAGTTCATGTATCTGAAAAACCACTGTACTTGTATATGGACCTTACAAGCAGTATCTCAGACCAAGAAGCATCTCTCATCGCTTTTTACTAAGCATGTAATGTGAAATGGGCATGTCCTCTGAAAACCAGGCTTGAAGGTGTAATGGAAAAATCATATTTTAATTATGTATTAATTCTGATCCTTGTAGTAAGTGTGTAACGTAGACGTTAGAAGTTTGAACTTGTTTGTCGAAGCTTAGAGACACAAGGCCGAGAACAGAATAGAAACAACCTGATTGTAGTTGTCCCTGAATAAATGATAAGGTATGGACATCTAGTCTGGGGCAGATAAAGAGTCATGAGTTTGAATGTAGGAACTTCACGTACGGGGCGTTGATTATGTTAACAGAGATGTTTGTGTATAAAATAGGTCAGCTAGAGAAAGAGATCACCTTTCTCTATGCTGCAACTGTTTGCTGTATGAGACTGGTCCTTCTGCAGAAGTTTAAAATAAAACCTTTGTTACTTTGCTCTTACCCAGTGTATGGATTACTTGCCTTTATATTGGTTTCAGAGTTTCCACCACAAAGGTTACTTCCTTCCTTAACTTAATGTATATTATCTGAAGTAATCAAGAACAATATTTATACTATTTATATTTCCTAGGGGACCCTGCTGTTGGAGAGGGTGTAAACCGTTTCTTATTTTCAATGATTACACAGAAACTGAAATGTGGTTTTCAACTTAATTTCAGTATGCCACTACTTCGTCCTTTTTTGAGTCAGCCGTGTCTAAACTTAATGTCCTTCAGTGTCTGACCACAAAGTGTCTTTTTTGCTTGTTTTTCAGGAAATTCCGACATTACAAGGATTTTTGATGGAGAGCCAGATCACTTTGTACCATCTTCATCTGCCTATCTGGTGGATAGTGACATTTTTTTGATGGCTGGTAAAATGATTGGCCACTGCTTTCTTCATGGAGGACCACCCCTGTCAGGACTCAGCCCCGCTGTTGTCCATGTAATTTCAGGTGGCAATGCTGAAACTGCTGTTGTACATATTTCCGACTGTCCAGATTTTGATTTGCGTCAGAAGATTATGCTGGTATGTATTCTGCCTTTGGATATTTGTGTTACTGTGATTCATGCAGCAAAAGTAAATAACTGAAAACACTAGCTTATTTCATAGTCAATTTTATTAAACCACATGTGATTTTAAGCTTGAAGGGGACTCTGAACTAACACCCGAAGAAAAGGAGAGCATTAATGATTTGTGCTTTTCGTGGGACCTTCCTCCCATGAACAGTGCTAATCGACGATGGCTCTATGAGAGGCTTCTACATCATGTGGTAATATGCATTTGAACAAACCTGAACATTTTGAGTTGTCTTAACCTGTTCTGTAATGTTTTTTGTTTAATTTTAAGTTTCCTAGGTAATCGGACGAACTATGAGGCAAATCGAGCAACTATGAAAAGGACTGAAGGAGACCATGCTGTGGCCACTAATTTGTCAGCGTCCAGATGAGGTTCCACTCATTTTTCCACGTGAGAAAAATGATGTGTTGACCTCAGAGGTACATAATTTTGTTAATTATCTCAAAGAAGTTGACATCTTAATTTAAAGAGGCCATGACATTCCTCTGCGGCTTCCTCTGGGCAACATAATCCGTAAGCATGGTATTAGTTTTCATTGTTATGCTGACGACACACAGTTATATGTGTCAGCAAAACCTGATGAGAAAAACCATCTCACTAAAGTTGAGCAATGTGTGTAGGACATAAATTGGATGCTAATTAACATCCTTCTGCTTAATCCGGATAAGACAGAAGTTCTAGTCACAGGACCGCATACAGCTAGGAGTAAAATCTTAGATCACACGGCAACTTTAGATGGCCTTTCTGTTCCATCAAGGGCAACAGTAAAATTCAATTCAATTCAATTCAATTTTATTTATATAGCGCTTTTAACAATGGTCATTGTCTCAAAGCAGCTTCACAAAAATTAAAGAAATTTAACAAAAAAAATAAAAAATAAAATAAAAATAAATAAAGTAATAATAATAATAATAATTATAGAAAATAAAATAATTGGAAGTGTGGATGTGTGAGAAAAATGTGCAGATAATAATAATGAGACGAATGAATGAAATTTCTCTGATGAGCAAGCCAAGGGTGGCGGCGACGGTGGCAAGGAAAAACTCCCTGAGATGGCATTAGGAAGAAACCTTGAGAGGAACCAGACTCAACAGGGAACCCATCCTCAATTGGGCGATAACAGATAGAAATGATATAACATCTTGTGTGTTGTGCAGGTGAAAATTCAATATGACAGAAATTATTTAAATTGGCATGACCAGTTCAGCATAGGGACGAGTCAGTAGGTGCAGAGGGCAGATGAGGTCTGGATCACTGGAAGCACAGGAGCAGCATGTGTAGCTCCAACCATCATAAAGCTGAATCCAGCTGAAGCTGGTCCTTCTCTGGATGCCTCAGGAATCTCGCAGGGTTGGCCTTTGTCTACTGAAGCTGGCAAAATCTCCCGATGCCTCGGGATGGGTAGAGAAATACAGAACAGATGGGGAGAATTAGCGTAGTTGCCATTCGGTATAGGTGTACTGGAGTATGAGATTATGGGATGAGTTATGTGTATGCCAGATTGAAAAGATGCGTCTTGAGTCTACTTTTGAACTGAGAAACCATGTCTGCTCCCCGAAAACTGTCTGGAAGGCTATTCCAAAGCTGTGGAGCTAAAAAGCCCTACCCCCTTTTGTAGATTTTGAAATTTTGGGAACTACCAGAAGTCCGGAGCTTTGTGATCTTAAGGCGCGTGGTGGATTGTAGCGCATCAGAAGACTGGTTAGGTATGTGGGAGCTAAACCATTTAAGGCCTTGTATGCTAGTAATACTATTTTGTAATTTATTCTAAACTGAACAGGTAGCCAGTACAGGGATGATAATATTGGGGTTATATGATCATATTTTCTGGATCTAGTGAGAACCCTGGCAGCTGCATTTTGGATTAACTGAAGCTTGTTTATTGAGGATGCAGGACAACCACCTAGTAATGCATTACAATAGTCCAGTCTGGAGGTCATTAATGCATGAACTAGCTTTTCTGCATCAGATACGGATAAGATGTTCCTAAGTTTAGCAATATTTCGAAGATGGAAAAAGGCTGTCTTTGTGATATTTGAAATGTGATTTTCAAAAGACAAGTTACTGTCTAATATTACTCCCAGATCTTTTACTGTTGAGCTGGTAGTAACAGTACATCCTTCTAAGCGCAGGCTGAATTGTGAAAGCTGTTGTGTGCTGGTTTTTGGGCCAATAAGTAATATCTCTGTGTTATCTGAATTTAATAAAAGAAAGTTATTGGTCATCCAATCTTTTATGTCCTGGACACACTCAGTTAATCTAGACAACTTAGGTATTTCGTCTGGTTTAGTTGAGATATATAATTGGTTATCATCAGCATAACAATGGAAACTAATCCCATGTCTTCTTATGATGTTACCCAAGGGAAGCATGTATATTGAGAACAACAGACGTCCTAAAACTGACCCTTGTGGGACCCCATATTTCACTGGCATTACACCAGACGGTTCTCCATTTAGATCTACAAAATGGTACCGATCAGACAGGTAAGATCTAAACCATTTTAATGCCTGTCCCTGAATACCTATATAATTTTGTAAGCGATCTATGAGAATATTATGATCTATAGTGTCGAATGCAGCACTAAGATCGAGCAGGACTAGCAATGAGATGCAGCCTTGGTCTGAAGCTAAAAACAAGTCGTTTGTAATCTTAACTAGTGCAGTTTCTGTGCTATGATGGGGCCTGAAACCTGACTGAAATTCTTCAAGGATGATGTTATCCTGCAAGAATGTGCAAATTTGAGCTGATACTACTTTTTATAGTATTTTTGATATGAATGGAAGGTTTGAAATCGGTCTGTAATTTGTTATTTCATTCGCGGCTTAATAACTGCTAACTTGAAAGGTTTAGGGACGTGACCTAGATGTAATGAAGAATTAATAATGTTTAGAAGTGGTTCTCCAACCGTAAGCATCACTTCTTTTAAAAATCTGGTTGGGATTGGGTCTAACAGGCACGTTGTTGATTTAGCCGAGGTGATGAGTTTATACAGCTCTTCCTGTCCTATACCTGTAAAGCACTGAAATTCTAAATGAGAAGCTATAGGCTGAACTGGATCGTGAGATACTATTAGAGGCTGAACCTCCATTATTTTCTTCCTGATATTATTGATTTTTTCATTAAAGAAGTCCATAAAGTCTTCACTTCTAAACTGTGATGGGATACTCTCTGCGGGCATCTTAGGTTTTGTTAGGCGAGCCACTGTACTAAATAAGAACCTGGGATTGTTTTGGTTTCTTGCTATCAGTTGGCTAAGATGCTCAGTCCTAGCAATTTTTAAAGCCTATCTATAGCTGCACATGCTGTCTTTATACGCAATTCGAAAAACTTCTAATTTAGTTTTCCTCCATTTTCGCTCGAGGTTACGGGTTGCTCTCTTTAGGGCGCAAGTATGACTGTTGTACCACGGTGCAAATGTTTTATCTCTGACTTTTTTTAATCTGATGGGAGCAACAGTGTCTAATGTACTGGTAAGAATAGTGCCCATGCTGCTAGTCACTTCATCTAGATCATCTGCATTTAGGGGTCTAATAAGAAATTGGGACAGATCCGGCAGATTACTTGTGAATCTGTCTTTAGTAGTGGGATTCATATTTCTAACAGATTGATAACGTGGGGAGACACAGCTAATCTGTTCTACGGGTAGAGTATATGTCAGGAGGTGATGATCTGTGATATCATCACATTGAGGTATGATCTCTATATTAGAGACATCTATACCATGGGATATAATTAAATCTAGAGTATGATTAAAGCGGTGAGTTGCTCCAATTATATTTTGCTTAACCCCAAAGGAATTTAGTAAATCCATAAATATGAGTGCAACAGCGTCGTTAGCATCATCTACATGAATGTTAAAGTCTCCTACTATCAACACTTTGTCAGAGTTAACCAATAGGTCTGATAGCAGATGTCCAAATTCTTTAAGAAAATCGCCATATGGCCCCGGGGGTCTGTACACGGTGGCCAGGGTAAAATATAGCAAGGGTTTATTACGTATTTCATTTAGTGCAACATTAATGATAAGAACTTCAAATGAATTAAACCTGGGCCTTATTTTCTGGGTAACAGTGAGTACATCATTGTAGATAGTGGCGACACCACCACCGCGACCAATTAGACGGGGCTCGTGCTTATAGAAATATCCTGACGGAGTAGACTCATTCAGACCAAAATATTCATTTGGTTTAAGCCAGGTTTCGGTGAGACAGAGAGCGTCAAGGCAATAATCTGAGATAATTTCATTAACAATAAGTGCTTTAGGCGCAAGGGATCTAATGTTGAGTAGTCCAAACTTTAGAGGTGGATTTTGACTACTTATAAGACCTCGGCGTGATTATAGATCCCAGCCTTTCATTTGAAGCTCATGTAGATAATATCACCAGGATAGCATTCTTTCACCGCAGAAATATTGCCAAGATAAGAAATATATTGTCGCTAAACGATGCAGAAAAACTAGTTCATGCTTTTATCACTTCTAGGTTGGACTATTGTAATACCTTACTGTCTGGTTGTTCTGTTAGGTGCATAAAACAAGCTTCAGCTAGTCCAGAATGCAGCAGCGAGAGTCCTCACTAGAACCAGAAGATATGAGCACATCACCCCTATCCTATCTTCACTACATTGGCTCCCCGTGAAATTTCGCATTGATTTTAAAATACTACTCTTGACATATAAAGCATTAAATGGTCTCGCGCCGCCGTATCTGAGTGAACTGCTAGTGTCTTACGATCCGCCACGCCTACTTCGATCAAAGGATGCAGGCTGCTTGTCAGTACCGCGTATTAGGAAAACTACAGCTGGGGGCAGAGCTTTTTCTTACAAAGCCCCAAAATTATGGAATAGTCTTCCAAATAGTGTTCGGGACTCAGACAGTCTCAGTGTTTAAGTCTAGGCTAAAAACCTATTTATTTAGCCAAGCATTTATATAAATAGATGTGTCTTAGGTAAAGGAGCAGATCTGGGGGACTCATGGACGTAGAGTATTATGGTGAACTGCTATGTTTAGATGCTGTCTTCCTCAGTCTCATTTGATCACTCAGGTTTGTTGACGGTGAGGTGATTGTTTGCTTTACATCTCAGTTCCCCCTCATGTTTGTGTTTCCTTCTGGCTCTCCCTTTTAGTTATGATGTCATAGTTAGTCCTGCCGGAGGTAAATATACACTCACATTATACATTATGTGACTGTGACCATACCTAATTGCCATCTCTCTCTCTCTCTCTCTCTGTCGAGCTACACATGTCATTCCTGAGCTGGCAGTGATCCAGACTCCCTCTGCCCTCCGGACCTGTCTGATCCATCCTGGTGCCCCATTTCTGGTTGGAGGTCTCGTCGCATTGATGCCCCGTGTGTCTCTTTGGGATGCGTCTGGTGTCTGTGGATGATTCTATCTACTTAGAAGATGGTTCTGGCCTCGACTGGTGTTGTCAGCTGTTTCTCTGAGGACTTGGCAATTCGATAGTTCAGGACTGGAACTTTCTACAAGTCTATCTGAGTCTCCAATAACTACTGGACTCCATTTTAACATCAATTAACATCAACTATTATAGCTGAACTGCCTACCACCTAACACTGTATAAATGCAGATCATTTCCTGCTATCTGTTTCACCCAGATGAGGATGGGTTCCCTGTTGAGTCTGGTTCCTCTCAAGGTTTCTTCCTATTACCATCTCAGGGCGTTTTTTCCTTGCCACTGTCGCCCTCGGGCTTGCTCACCAGGGACTATTTGACCATTTTGATTCATACACATTCACATTCCATACAAACTCAAATAATTATTTTGATTGTGTAAAGCTGTTTTGAGACAATGTTAATTGTTAAAAGCGCTATACAAATAAAATTGAATTGAATGACATTAGAAATCAAATTTGGCTTTTGACAAATGCTAGTGGTTTATATATATATATATATATATATATATATATATATATATATATATATATATATATATATATATATGTCTATAAATGTGTGTGTGTGTGTGTGTGTGTGTGTGTTTTGTGCAAGAAAATACAATCAAAAATCAAGGACCATATTACAATTATTTTATTCCTTTCATGGGATAAGTTCCTAAATTACTCTTCAGCTGGCTTGCTTATCTCATGTGATTCTTGATATGCATGTTTGATTATACTTGACACAATTCTCATATGTTGTTTGTCATTTTTATCTGTAGTTTTTCCTAAACTGCATCATCTGAGGGGTGTTCTTCGTACATCGCTTGAAACATCCGGGATGAATTGACACATCTAAGATGATTATGCTAATTAAGACCTGGCTAAGTTGGTTCTTCGAGCACACCTGTTGTTGATGATTAGTATGGCCGGATTGAGTTGTCTACGATTATTGCGCGTTCGTGCGTTGGTTTAAAAGGCGATATGCATCGACAGTAGAAACACTGATCACTAGCCCTTTGATTGGTTGACGAAATGACAAAAGAACAAGCTAAATTTTTTTTGTAACACCTGTTATGCGCTGAAATGCCCCTCCACGTGTTATGCACTGAAATGCTTCCCTGCCATGGGTCCCCCCCACCACACACACATAATCGCTATCAAATATTATATTAGAACATAATATGCACATATGTTTTACAAATTACATGACAATAAAATAAGAAATATGAAAATAAATATGTTGTATATGGAAAAATAGAAATATTAATATTTTTTTTAAAAACATGTATACTTTTATATTGTTTACTTTATAATAAAATTAGTTTTGTCCAATTTTTCATTATAAAATTTTTTTTTATTATATATATATATATATATATATATATATATATATATATATATATATATATATATATTTATTATGGCAAGCCGTATATATATGCAAGATACTTTTCTTTCCCCACGTGAGTCAGTTCACGTCAGCGCTCTTTAACCAATCAGATGTGACCTCACCATTTCAACCAATCATAACCCGGCAGGAGCGCAGCCTTAATCCTGTTCACATGAAATAAACCTGCTACCGAGCAGGTTCAAGCTTACGGACATGTTGCTATGACAACAAGTGCGAGATGAGCATCGAAGAACGAAACAATACAAGATCAGGACAAATCCACAACAATCAAATCCAGCTAACTGAGTTAGCGACGTATGAAGAACACTTCCATGGTAGAAAACAATGACGAGGACGATGATGAATGCTCTTTGGAAGATAAGAGTCGGGTTGCTGGTTACCTTCGTCAATTCATCGAAAGTGGTACAGGATTACTTTAAATTCAGTCAATTTAGAGTGTATATATAGTAAAATGGGGGAAGATGCCTCCTAAGAATAATATACATTATTTTTTTTACATATTGAGATAAAAGTTAATTAAGGATGATGCATCAACCAATTTGTTATTATTGAAAAATGTACTAATTTTGTTATAGCACAAAATGTATACATATTTAAAAAGGGGTAAGATGCCCCACTGAGGTAAAGTACAGAATGTATAAATTACTTGATATTGTCCATATTAACATTTATTTATTTATATATATATATTCATACTCAGCAAAAAAGAAACGCCACTTTTTCAGGACTGTGTATTTCAACAATAATGTTGTAAAAATCCAAATAACTTTACAGATCTTCATTGTAATGGGTTTAAACAATGTTTTCCATGCATGTTTAATCAACCATAATCAATTAATTAATTATTAATAATCAATTAATTAACATGCCCCTGTGGAATGGTCGTTAAGACCTTAACAGCTTACAGAAAGTAGGCATTTAAGGTCACAGTTGTAAAAACGCAGGACACTAAAGAGACTTGTCTACTGACTGTAAAAAACCCCCAAAGAAAGATGCCCCCCAAAGTACAGAATGTAAATTACTTGATATTGTCCATATTAACATATATACAGTGGTGTGAAAAACTATTTGCCCCCTCCTGATTTCTTATTCTTTTGCATGTTTGTCACACAAAATGTTTCTGATCATCAAACACATTTAACTATTAGTCAAAGATAACACAAGTAAACACAAAATGCAGTTTTTAAATGAGGGGTTTTATTATTTAGGGAGAAAAAAAATCCAAGCCTACATGGCCCTGTGTGAAAAAGTAATTGCCCCCTGAACCTAATAACGGGTTGGGCCACCCTTAGCAGCAATAACTGCAATCAAGCGTTTGCGATAACTTGCAACGAGTCTTTTACAGCGCTCTGGAGGAATTTTGGCCCACTCATCTTTGCAGAATTCTTGTAATTCAGCTTTATTTGAGGGTTTTCTAGCATGAACCGCCTTTTTAAGGTCACGCCACAACATCTCAATAGGATTCAGGTCAGGACTTTGACTAGGCCACTCCAAAGTCTTCATTTTGTTTTTCTTCAGCCATTCAGAGGTGGATTTGCTGGTGTGTTTTGGGTCATTGTCCTGCTGCAGCACCCAAGATCGCTTCATCTTGAGTTGACGAACAGATGGCCGGACATTCTCCTTCAGGATTTTTTGGTAGATAGTAGAATTCATGGTTCCATCTATCACAGCAAGCCTTCCAGGTCCTGAAGCAGCAAAACAACCCCAGACCATCACACTACCACCACCATATTTTACTGTTGGTATGATGTTCTTTTTCTGAAATGCTGTGTTACTTTTACGCCAGATGTAACGGGACACGCACCTTCCAAAAAGTTCAACTTTTGTCTCGTCAGTCCACAAGGTATTTTCCCCAAAGTCTTGGCAATCATTCAGATGTTTTTTAGCAAAATTGAGACGAGCCTTAATGTTCTTTTTGCTTAAAAGTGGTTTGCGCCTTGGAAATCTGCCATGCAGGCCGTTTTTGCCCAGTCTCTTTCTTATGGTGGAGTCGTGAACACTGACCTTAATTGAGGCAAGTGAGGCCTGCAGTTCTTTAGATGTTGTCCTGGGGTCTTTTGTGGCCTCTCGGATGAGTTGTCTCTGCGCTCTTGGGGTAATTTTGGTCGGCCGGCCACTCCTGGGAAGGTTCACCACTGTTCCATGTTTTTGCCATTTGTGGATAATGGCTCTCACTGTGGTTCGCTGGAGTCCCAAAGCTTTAGAAATGGCTTTATAACCTTTACCAGACTGATAGATCTCAATTACTTTTGTTCTCATTTGTTCCTGAATTTCTTTGGATCTTGGCATGATGCCTAGCTTTTGAGGTGCTTTTGTCTACTTCTCTGTGTCAGATAGCTCCTATTTAAGTGATTTCTTGATTGAAACAGGTGTGGCAGTAATCAGGCCTGGGGGTGACTACAGAAATTGAACTCAGGTGTGATAAACCACAGTTAAATTATTTTTTAACAAGGGGGGCAATCACTTTTTCACACAGGGCCAAGTAGATTTGGAGTTTTTTTTCTCCCTTAATAACGTCAACCTTCATTTAAAAACTGCATTTTGTGTTCAATTATGTTATCTTTGACTAATAGTTAACGTTTTTTGATGAGCAGAAACATTTAAGTGTGACAAACATGCAAAAGAATAAGAAATCAGGAAGGGGGCAAATAGTTTTTCACACCACTGTATATATATATATATATATATATATATATATATATATATATATATATATATATATGTTGATATTGTCCATATTAACATATATATATATATATATATATATATATATATATATATATATATATATATATATATATATATATTTATACTCAGCAAAAAAAGAAACGCCCCTTTTTCAGGACTGTGTATTTCAACAATAATGTAAAAATCCAAATAACTTTACAGATCTTCATTGTAAAGGGTTTAAACAATGTTTTCCATGCATGTTCAATTAACCATAATCAATTAATTAACATGCACCTGTGGAATGGTCGTTAAGACCTTAACAGCTTACAGGAAGTAGGCATTTAAGGTCACAGTTGCAAAAACGCAGGACACTAAAGAGACTTGTCTACCGCCTGTGAAAAACACCCAAAGAAAGATGCCCGTGCATTAGGCATGCTGCAGGGGGACATGAGGACTGCTGATGTGGCTAGGGAGATAAATCGCCATGTCCGCACTGTGAGACGCCTAAGACAGTGCTACAGTGAGACAGGAAGGACATCCTCGCAGGCTGATCATCCTCGCAGTGGAAGACCACGTGTAACAACACCTGCACAGGATGGGTACATCCGAATATCACACCTGCGTGACAGGTACAGGATGGCCACAACAACTGCCCGAGTCACACCAGGAACACACAATCCCTCACAGCAAGAACTGACAAATCTGGTCCAGTCCATGAGGAGGAGATGCACTGCAGTACTTCAAGCAGCTGGTGGCCACCAGATACTGACTGGTACTGACTGATTTTCAGCCTCCCTTCATTCAGGGACACATTGGGAAACATTTTTACTTCATGTCTTATGGTGTTGACTCTTTTAGTGTTCATACAAATATTTACACATTAAGTTTTACTGAAAGTAAAAACAGTTGAAAGTCAGAGGATGTTTCTTTTTTTGCTGAGTATATATATATATATATATATATATATATAAAATGTACAGTGGTGTGAAAAACTATTTGCCCCCCTCCTGATTTCTTACTCTTTTGCATGTTTGTCACACAAAATGTTTCTGATCATCAAAAACATTTAACTATTAGTCAAAGATAACACAAGTAAACACAAAATGCAGTTTTTAAATGAGGGGTTTTTATTATTTAGGGAGAAAAAAAATCCAAACCTACATGGTCCTGTGTGAAAAAGTAATTGCCCCCTGAACCTAATAACTGGTTGGGCCACCCTTAGCAGCAATAACTGCAACCAAGCGTTTGCGATAACTTGCAACGAGTCTTTTACAGCGCTCTGGAGGAATTTTGGCCCACTCATCTTTGCAGAATTGTTGTAATTCAGCTTTATTTGAGGGTTTTCTAGCATGAACCGCCTTTTTAAAGTCATGCTGCAACATCTCAATAGGATTCAGGTCAGGACTTTGACTAGGCCACTCCAAAGTCTTCATTTTGTTTGTCTTCAGCCATTCAGAGGTGGATTTGCTGGTGTGTTTTGGGTCATTGTCCTGCTGCAGCACCCAAGATCGCTTCAGCTTGAGTTGACGAACAGATGGCCGGACATTCTCCTTCAGGATTTTTTGGTAGACAGTAGAATTCATGGTTCCATCTATCACAGCAAGCCTTCCAGGTCCTGAAGCAGCAAAACAACCCCAGACCATCGGTATGATGTTCTTTTTCTGAAATGCTATGTTACTTTTACGCCAGATGTAACGGGACACGCACCATCCAAAAAGTTCAACTTTTGTCTCGTCGGTCCACAAGGTATTTTCCCAAAAGTCTTGGCAATCATGGCTGCTTGAAGTCCTGTTAGTTCTTCTGGGCTCAATAGGCTATCAGCTGTAGGAACAATCACTCCATGTTGGGGGTCACACGGCAGGCCACAATCTTCCCAGTCAAGCTGTTGAAGGTACAGCTCTTAAATCAGAAAGATATGAATTGTATCAATCATTATTTTACTTTAAAAATTATAATAATAATTAAATTTCTTTATTAGATTAGATTAGATTAGATTCAACTTTATTGTCATTATACATGTACAAGTACAAGGCAACGAAATGCAGTTTAGGTCTAACCAGAAGTGCAATTAGCAGAAAGTGCAGGATAAAGGTATGCATTTAAAAAAGGGATAGTGCAGGGAGAAGCTATGGGTAACTATTAAAGAAAGATATTATCTGAGTATAATATACAGATTACTAGTAACTATAGTTATAAATTTACAATGGATGAACCGTATGTACAGGTTGCTATTAACTGTAGGCAGGAATTTGCAAATAGATATAAACATAATGTACAGGATATTATATGATCATAGTATACAGATTGCAAGTGACTATAATTATAAATTTACAGTGTATGAACAATATGTACAAGTTGCTGTTGACTGTAGTTGGGAATTTTCAAATAGATATGAGCATAATGTACAAGTTGCTATTTTCTATAGACAGGAATTTACATATGATATGAACATAATGTACATATGAACATAATGTACAGGAATTTATCAGTAGACATGTGTGAATATATATTCAACCAGAAGTTCACAAATATGTTGTGCATGGATATTTGTGTTTTCAAATAGGTGTGTACATTGTAGTGCAGTCCATATTAAATAGTGTAAAGTGTAAATAGAGTCATGGGAAGAGTATAGGGGTGTGTGAGGGGTGAGCAGGTGTCAGTGGTGGGGCAGAGTTCAATAAGGAGATAGCTCTGGGAAAGAAGCTATTCCTCAGTCTGCTAGTTCTTGACCTGAGACACCTGAAGCACCGACCAGAAGGCATAAGAGAAAACAGTTTGTGGGCAGGGTGGGAGTAATCCTTAAGAATACTGCGTGCTCGACGCACGCAGTGCTTCCTTTGAATGTCCTCGATGGCTGGAAGTGGAGTCCCTATAATACGCTGGGCAGTTTTCACCACCCGCTGCAGTGCCTTGCGCTCAGCAACAGAGCAGCCTCCATACCAAACTGTGACACAGTTGGTTAGGATGCTTTCTATTGTGCAGCGATAGAAGTTCACCAGAGTAGATGAGGACAGCTGGTTCTTCTTAAGTGTTCTTAAGAAGAATAGGCGCTGGTGAGCCTTCTTGACCAGGCTAGAGGTGTTGGTGGACCAGGATAGGTTCTCTGAAATGTGGGTCCCCAGGAACTTGAAGGATGGGACAGGTTCAACAACCATTCCGTTGATGTGAACGGGTTCATGTGAACCTCTTCCTCCTTTTCTGAAATCTACGATGAGCTCCTTGGTCTTCTTGGTGTTAAGGAGCAGATTATTGTCCGTGCACCAAGTGGCCAGGTGCTTGATCTCCTCCCTGTAGGCAGACTCATCGTTGTTGCTGATGAGGCCGATCACCGTAGTATCGTCTGCAAACTTGATGATATTGTTGGATCCATACACCGGTCTGCAGTCGTGGGTGAAGAGGGAGTAAAGGAAGGGGCTTAGCACACAGCCCTGTGGTACACCAGTGTTGAGTGTGACGGTAGTGGAGCAGATGTGGCCTGACCTGACATGCTGGGGTCTGTAGGTCAAAAAGTCCATAATCCAATTACAAAGTGAGGTGTTAATATCCAGCTCTCTAAGTTTCGTGATTAACTTAGAGGGTAGAACAGTATTAAAAGCCGAGCTAAAGTCAACAAACAGTAGTCGTGCATAGGTGTTTGTATTGTCTAAGTGTGTGACTACAGAGTGCAGCGCTATGGAGACTGCATCGTCTGTGCTCCTGTTGGCACGGTAAGCAAACTGGTGTGGATCTAGTGAGGGTTGGAAAGTGTCTTTTAGATGTGTCAGGACCAACCGCTCAAAGCACTTCATAATAATGGGTGTGAGTGCTACGGGGCGGTAGTCATTCAGGCAGGTGGGGCTGGAGTGTTTCGGCACTGGCACAATTGAGGTAGATTTAAAGCACGCTGGTACAGCTGCTTGGGCAAGGGACATGTTAAAAATATCTGTGAATACCCCAGCGAGCTGCTCCGCACATGCCCTCAGTACGCGCCCAGGGATACCGTCTGGTCCAGCAGCCTTGTGCACGTTGATCTGGCTCGGTACGGTGTAGACGTCAGATGAGGTTAGTGTGATGGGTGGGTGGTCGGGTGAGGAGGCGATCTTGGTGATATTATCTTTATTGTCTTTCTCAAAGCGAGCATAAAAGTCATTAAGCTCATTCAGAAAGAGGACATCAGTGGCTTGGGGGGTGGAGTGACTTGGTTTGTAGTTGCTGATGGCCTGGATGCCCTGCCACATGCGCCGAGGGTCAGAGTGTAAAAAGTGCTCCTCTAGCTTTAGTTTATAGCAGTATTTGGCCTTTTTGATGCCCCTTTTCAGATTAGCCCTGGAAGTGCTGTAGGCCTGTGCATCACCTGATCTGAAGGCAGTGTTGCGTGCCTTCAGTAGGAGACGCACCTCCTTGTTCATCCATGGCTTCTGATTTGGGTATGTGGTGATCTGCTTCTGGGTTGTGACACTGTCTATGGTGGTGTTGATGTAATCCAGAACAGAGGAAGTGTAGCTGTCTATGTTCGTGTGAGAGCCACAGTTGGCCTGAGTAGCAAACATACTCCAGTCTGTGTGTAGAAACCTGTCCTGGAGTGTGAAGTCTACCCCCGCTGGCCACACTTTGATGGTCTTCACTGATGGCTGCACACGGTTGATGAGGGGTGAGTACTTAGGGGTAAGGAACCAAGAAAGGTGGTCTGATTGTCCCAAGTGGGGGAGGGGGTCCACATTATAGGCTTCAGCCATGTTTGTGTATACATGGTCTAAAGTTTTGTTTCCTCTGGTGTGACAGAAAATGTTCTGGTGAAATTTAGGGAGTAGTGTCTTTAAATTGGAGTGGTTGAAGTCCCCTGCAACAATAAAAGCAGCCTCCGGGTGAACAGTTTGTTGTTTGCTGATGGCCGCATGAAGTTCGTTCATAGCAAGTTTGGCATCAGCATCGGGAGGAATGTAAGCGGCAGTTATAATGGTGGAGGTGAATTCCTGTGGCAGATAAAACGGTCTACACTTAACCATGAGAAACTCTAAGTTAGCTGAGCAGTGTTTCCCAATAATAACAGAGTTCGTACACCAAGCATTATTAACATAAATGCACAATCCTCCGCCTCTGGTCTTACCAGAGCCATCCACCATTCTGTCTGGTGTGTGGTGCTCAGCTAGAGCAATAGCATTGTCCGAAATATCGCTGTTCAGCCATGTTTCAGTGAAAATCATAACATTGCAGTTCCAAAGTCTTTTATTGTGGTTGATGCGGAGTTGAATCTCGTCCATTTTGTTCATCAACGACCGCACATTGGCGAGGAAAATGCTGGGTAAAGAGAGCCGATGTGGTGTTAGCCTTAGCTTAGCTCTTACTCCTCCGCGCTTCCCCCGTCTTTGTTTACGGTCTCGACGCCGCCTTCGAGCACTTCCGCCCGGCCGGATAGCATGCGCAGCCTCGGATGTTGGCCTCTCACTGGTACAATAACGTCATTGCTTTATTTGTTGCTACTTATGTGTTGCAAGTAAGCATCACTAAAACTATTAAGTAAATTGTTTTACTCACCCTGCAAGCTCTGGATTCGTTTTTTTTTTTTTTTTTTTTTCGTTTGCAGTATAAAACCAAAATACATCTTTTACATCCGTACGAGGACACTGAGAAGCTGCTTTTTTCCGAGCTCCACCATACTGACCAACTTTTAAACTTTTTCGTCCCCTTACGAAGAGTGTACATAAAACGGATAAGTATCTTATAATATATTTACTCGAAATGCGTCTTATATCGTTAAGTTTTAATTGTTTTGCAGCACACCGCTTTTAGCCGGCATTAGCATCGCTAATTAGCATTAGCATCGCTAGCCCGGCTATCACGTTTGTTTGTTTGTTTGTAAAGTTTGTTTTCGCTTCCTCACACCGATTATTTTCCGTGTTTAGACACCATGTCGGTTGTGACTCTGCCTCTGAGTGCAGGTGAGGAGACATTGGAGCTGCACTCGGTGCATTTGGAGGTGGAGGCCGTGGAGAAGCTGATCCGTGAGCTACAGGTGAAGCTGGTCCGGTACTCACCTGTCCCAGGTAAATTCTCGGCATGAGAATTCTCCTACAACCTCAACCCCGCGTGTTTCTCTGCCCAGGTCCAACACACCAAGGACGCATCCCGCCCAGTGTTCCTACACCCCGGCGCCGGGACATCACGGACCCTGGATACAGCAGCAGCGGAAGAAGCACGCCAAGCCCCGGGCGAGGACCTCTCCACCACCACCACCCGTCTTTGACATCTCGACCCAAAACCGCTTCGCTCCTCTCCGCGAGATGGCACACAACATCCTGGTCATCGGAGACTCCATCGTTCGTCACGTGCGTGCTACCACGGCTAAAGGTAAGGTGCACACACGCTGTTTACCTGGTGCACGTGTTCTTGATGTTGCTGCACAGGTGCCTGCTGCCCTGAGGAAGAACATTGGAGCTGTGGTTCTTCATGCCGGCACGAACGACACCAGGCTGAGGCAGACGGAGATCCTAAAGAAGGACTTCAGGAGCCTGGTCGAGAAGGTCCGCAGCACATCACCCACGACAAGGATCATCGTATCTGGACCGCTTCCCACATTTCAGCGAGGAATCGAGAAGTTCAGTAGATTATTTGCCTTTAATGAATGGTTACAATCTTGGTGTCAACAACAGAAATTACGCTTTGTTGATAACTGGAATGTTTTCTGGGAGCGTCCTAGGCTCTATCACACCGATGGCCTACACCCTAGCAGAGCTGGAGCAACGGTCCTCTCTGACAACATCTCCAGAACACTACGAACCATCTGACTGGCGGTAAGTCATACTGTAGATTCCAAACATATTAGACACATCACAACTCACCGTAGTGATAGACGAACACACATAGCTTGTCCTATAGAAACTGTGTCTGTTCCCCGAATACTGAGAAAAAAGAATAAATTTGTTAAATTTGCCCGAAACAATCTGATAACCATAAAACCAGAAAAAGGCAAAATAAGTAGTCAAAATCCACCTCTAAAGTTTGGACTACTCAACATTAGATCCCTTGCGCCTAAAGCACTTATTGTTAATGAAATTATCTCAGATTATTGCATTGATGCACTCTGTCTCACTGAAACCTGGCTTAAACCAAATGAATATTTTGGTCTGAATGAGTCTACTCTGTCAGGATATTTCTATAAGCATGAGCCCCGTCTAATTGGTCGCGGTGGTGGTGTCGCCACTATCTACAATGATGTACTCACTGTTACCCAGAAAATAAGGCCCAGGTTTAATTCATTTGAAGTGCTTATCATTAATGTTGCACTAAATGAAATACGTAATAAACCCTTGCTATATTTTACCTTGGCCACCGTGTACAGACCCCCGGGGCCATATGGCGATTTTCTTAAAGAATTTGGACATCTGCTATCAGACCTATTGGTTAACTCTGACAAAGTATTGATAGTAGGAGACTTTAACATTCATGTAGATGATGCTAACGACACTTTAGCACTCACATTTATGGATTTACTAAATTCCTTTGGGGTTAAGCAAAATATAATTGGAGCAACTCACCGCTTTAATCATACGCTAGATTTAATTATATCCCATGGTATAGATGTTTCTAATATAGAGATCATACCTCAAAGTGATGATATCACAGATCATCACCTCCTGACATATACTCTACCCGTAGAACAGATTAGCTGTGTCTCCCCACGCTATCAATCTGTTAGAAATATGAATCCCACCACTAAAGACAGATTCACAAGTAATCTGCCGGATCTGTCCCAATTTCTTATTAGACCCCTAAATGCAGATGATCTAGATGAAGTGACTAGCAGCATGGGCACTATTTTTACCAGTACATTAGACACTGTTGCTCCCATCAGATTAAAAAAAGTCAGAGATAAAACATTGGCACCGTGGTACAACAGTCATACTCGCGCCCTAAAGAGAGCAACCCGTAACCTCGAGCGAAAATGGAGGAAAACTAAATTAGAAGTTTTTCGAATTGCGTATAAAGACAGTATGTGCAGCTATAGACAGGCTCTAAAAACTGCTAGCACCGAGCATCTTAGCCAACTGATAGCAAGAAACCAAAACAATCCCAGGTTCTTATTTAGTACAGTGGCTCGCCTAACAAAACCTAAGATGCCCGCAGAGAGTATCCCATCACAGTTTAGAAGTGAAGACTTTATGGACTTCTTTAATGAAAAAATCAATAATATCAGGAAGAAAATAATGGAGGTTCAACCTCTAATAGTATCTCACGATCCAGTTCAGCCTATAGCTTCACATTTAGATTTTCACTGCTTTACAGGTATAGGACAGGAAGAGCTGTATAAACTTATCACCTCGGCTAAATCAACAACGTGCCTGTTAGACCCAATCCCAACCAGATTTTTAAAAGAAGTGATGCTTACGGTTGGAGAGCCACTCCTAAACATTATTAATTCTTCATTACATCTAGGTCACGTCCCTAAACCTTTCAAGTTAGCAGTTATTAAGCCGCTTCTTAAAAAATCTAATTTTGACGCGAATGAAATAAAAAATTACAGACCGATCTCAAACCTCCCGTTCATATCAAAAATACTAGAAAAAGTAGTATCAGCTCAAATTTGCACATTCTTGCAGGATAACAACATCCTTGAAGAATTTCAGTCAGGTTTCAGGCCCCATCATAGCACAGAAACTGCACTAGTTAAGATTACAAATGACTTGTTTTTAGCTTCAGACCAAGGCTGCATCTCATTGCTAGTCCTGCTCGATCTTAGTGCTGCATTCGACACTATAGATCATAATATTCTCATAGATCGCTTACAAAATTATATAGGTATTCAGGGACAGGCACTAAAATGGTTTAGATCTTACCTGTCTGATCGCTACCATTTTGTAGATCTAAATGGAGAACCGTCTGGTATAATGCCAATGAAATATGGGGTCCCACAAGGGTCAGTTTTAGGACCTCTGTTGTTCTCAATATACATGCTTCCCTTGGGTAACATCATTAGAAGACATGGGATTAGTTTCCATTGTTATGCTGATGATACCCAATTATATATCTCAACTAAACCAGACGAAATACCTAAGTTGTCTAGATTAACTGAGTGTGTCCAGGACATAAAAGATTGGATGACCAATAACTTTCTTTTATTAAATTCAGATAAGACAGAGATATTACTTATTGGCCCAAAAACCAGCACACAACAGCTTTCACAATTCAGCTTGCGCTTAGAAGGATGTACTGTTATTACCAGCTCAGCAGTAAAAGATCTCGGAGTAATATTAGACAGTAACTTGTCTTTTGAAAATCACATTTCAAATATCACAAAAACAGCCTTTTTCCATCTTCGAAATATTGCTAAACTTAGGAACATCTTATCCGTATCTGATGCAGAAAAACTAGTTCATGCATTCATGACCTCCAGACTGGACTATTGTAATGCATTACTAGGTGGTTGTCCTGCATCCTCAATAAACAAGCTTCAGTTAATCCAAAATGCAGCTGCCAGGGTTCTCACTAGATCCAGAAAATATGATCATATAACCCCAATATTATCATCCCTGCACTGGATACCTGTTCAGTTTAGAATAAATTACAAAATAGTATTACTTACATACAAGGCCTTAAATGGTTTAGCTCCCACATACCTAACCAGTCTTCTGATACGCTACAATCCACCACGCGCCTTAAGATCACAAAACTCCGGACTTCTGGTAGTTCCCAGAATTTCAAAATCTACAAAAGGGGGTAGGGCTTTTTCATATTTAGCTCCAAAGCTTTGGAATAGCCTTCCAGACAGTGTTCGGGGAGCAGACACGGTTTCTCAGTTCAAAAGTAGACTCAAGACACATCTTTTTAATCTGGCATACACATAACTCATCCCAGTACTCATACTCTAGTACACCTATACCGAATGGCAACTACGCTAATTCTCCCCATCTGTTCTGTATTTCTCTACCCATCCCGAGGCATCGGGAGATGGACCAGCTTCAGTAGACAAAGGCCGACCCTGCGAGGTTCCTGAGGCATCCAGAGAAGGACCAGCTCCAACTGGATTCAGCTTTATGATGGTTGGAGCTACACATGCTGCTCCTGTGCTTCCAGTGATCCAGACCTCATCTGCCCTCTGCACCTACTGACTCGTCCCTATGCTGAACTGGTCTTCATGACAAATTTAAATAATTTCTGTCATATTGAATTTTCACCTGCACAACACACAAGATGTTACATCATTTCTATCTGTTATCGCCCAAAGGAGGATGGGTTCCCTGTTGAGTCTGGTTCCTCTCAAGGTTTCTTCCTAATGCCATCTCAGGGAGTTTTTCCTTGCCACCGTCGCCGTCACCCTTGGCTTGCTCATCAGAGAAATTTCATTCATTCGTCTCATTATTATCTGCACATTTTTCTCACACATCCACACTTCCAATTATTTTCTTTTGTATAATTATTATTATTCGTTTTTATTTTTTTATTTATTTATTTTCTATTATAATTTTATTTATTTATTTATTATTTTATATATAATTATTCTATATATATATATATATATATATATATATATATATATATATATATATATATATATATATATAATTTTATTTTATTTATTTATTTATTTTTTTGTTAAATTTCTTTAATTTTTGTGAAGCTGCTTTGAGACAATGACCATTGTTAAAAGCGCTATATAAATAAAATTGAATTGAATTGAATTGAATTGAATGTTCTGATGATCTCAGGAACGAGTCGAAGATTGTTGTTAAAACTGTCGGGAATGTACAAACCAATATCCAAAAGCTCCTGTCGGGTGTACGATGTAAAAGCACTGCTGTTCTGCACGAACAGACCCGAGAAGAGCAAATAAAATACCGCAAAACTGCAGAAACTGGAGAGACACTGAGCCTTGCGATGTGTACACGCCGCCATCTTGGTCTTGAAAAATGGATAAAACCATAGCTTTTCTTAATAATAATTTATGTGAGGTTGCTTAGCTTACTGAACTGTTTAACATTGACTGGTAAGCAAGCTACAATGTCTGTTTACAACAGAAGAATGCTTACAATTCTTTTCACATTTATCTTGAAATATAGACATATAAATATTAACATTAAGATTTTATTACCTCAGAATTTTCAAGGTCTGGCTCTGTCACTGTATGCCAAATGTTTCCCATCTCCCATAGCTGACTGGGAGTCATGTTCCCCCCTCAGATCTAATTTGGTGGTTGTCCCAACCATCATGAAATGTGTCCAGGCTAGGTTGTAGTCTGGGCAGGAACACATAACTAAAAAGATGTATGTTGCTAGATAGGTCAAGGAACCCATCATCTTCCAGTGAGTGCAACACACTGTAGTATATGGAAGTTACAGTGGTTACACAATCGGAATAACCATCCCGCCGCGCATACCGCCGTTTAAAGGAAACAGCGACCAAAATAAATCAGTTGCATTTCAAAGTCATTCGTAAAATGGCCACCAGGTGGCGAAAAGTGACATTTTCATTCATCGCAGTAAATACAACAGTGATGGTAATTTCCACAACAAACATGAAAAATCTGAACCAGAGCTATTGATGTGTATTGTACAATAATGAGTAAAAAAATATATATAGTAGATTTATTAACTGAAATAAATGACCATATTTTTCAAGAGAATTTTCAAGCCCCACTCATCAAACAAAATTATAATGAAATCGGCCAAGTTTACTATTTATTTAAATATAAATTTCTAAACCAATGAGATCAAATAACACCAAGTTATTATTATAACAGGCTTACTTCGTCACTTATCAAAGAAGTACACATGCTTTCAAAGAAGTCGAGTGGCTTATTAACGTCTCTGGTGTGCATTGTCTCTAAGTGGCCGCTTGGTGTAGCGGTTAGAACGCTCGACCAGAGAGCTACAAAGCACCGGTTCGAATCCCGAGTGATGATGTTTTAAAATTGTTTTATTTTAAAACTAAATAAAATGTTTTAAGTGCGCTTAAGATAGAGTCTTATAAAGGCTATGTAGACTTATATAGTTTTATTATATATTTTTTGCACATTAATCTGAGTCCTCATCTGTTAGATCTGTTTAGTTTTTTTTTTTTTTTTGCCGGCTTTGCGCGGCTGCGTGCGGGGAGCTGTGAAAATGCCCTTCATTACCTGTAGGGGGAAGTCGTGTTTCAGTCTGAAGTATTGAGTGTCTACTGAAGCTGAAAATGTGTCCAAATTAAACTGCGCATGCGTGTTTGGAGACGCTGTGCCCGCGCTGTGGATCAGTCGGTTGGGAATCATCATGGAGGTACAACACGGCGTGGCTGGAGCTGGAGTTTGTCGTGTTCGAGGTAAGTTTAGCTTTCTTTTTTGAATGTGATTCTCGCTTTCATGACTCCCAATTAATGTTCATCTTATTCTCAGGACTTACAATTAGCAATATTTCAGTTTTTAATAGTGTGGAGATTCACAAAACACCGTTTTCGTGTAAAAACCTGAACCTACGGAGCCCCCCACGGGTCCTGTGGTAAATAAATAAATAAATAACGAACCGAGCACGCGGATTAATAAACCGAGATGTGTGTTTCTTACCCCCACACCTCATGAAAACGGCATGTTCAGATAAAGGCTCGCCAGTTAGATGCCATTTCTGAACAAACTGAGTCGTGTGTGTTAAAGCATTAAATGGTAAAAGAGCACTAGCAATAAACGTTTTTTTTCTGAAGCCGAACTTTATTAATGAGTTACGAGTAAAGAACCTGTACATATGTTCATACAGTATTGACAGCAGCTCTAATTTGTCTAAATCGCATTGCAGACAATAAAAATAAGTCGAGTCATCCTGTGACCCTGCATGCTTAATCTTTCCACACATGATTCTTGCTTCTCACTTTTTCCGTAATCCCTCGCTGTTCTATCTTGTATTTTTCTAACGGTGTCAGAAACTTTGTGTTAGTAGCACTGCTTGACATGTTACATGTTCCATGCTTTGGATAAAGGCAAAACTTACAAAAGATGAAGAAATACCTAAATGTAGTTGTACGAATAAAAGATTATGTAATGATATAATGTAAATATTTTCACAGAAACAAAGCATAAAGATGAGACATGAATCTGAAGAGGATTTCTTTGATGATTTCCTGGTAAAGCATTGTTTTCTTATTAATTATACAATTTATTAATACCTTGAATATAGTGTTTGTTGCATTTGACAGAAGCATATGAATGCAAATGAATATATAAATCTGAGTAATTATTGAACGAATTTTCATGTTTGGACTAACCCTTTAAATACAAACTCAGCATTTATCATAGGATTTCCTGACACTGTAAAGGTGCAGAGTAATCTATGGAGTGTAGCCATCTCATGCCATGTTTTACAATGTTTTATTGATGGAAGATTATTGCTAAAGCAATTTAACCCAAGTTTATGAAGTATCTGAAGTATATGAAGTGATGGTTATTTTTTATTATCAATTATTTTTATTATAATTTTTTTCTCTGTGAAATGAAGTCAGCACAGGTTGAAGCAATTCAGATTTTTTTTTTGTTTCTCAAAATAAATTATTTATTTTCTTGTACATTTTATGCAGGGGGACAGACGAAGTGATGCCAGTATGCACCTTCTTAAAATCCTTGTCGTCTGTGCTGTTGAAGGGGAAGAACAGGTTGGTGTATCCATAATCCTTGAAGGACAGGAAATTTTGCAAGAATGTGGCAATAGCTCCGAGCACTGTGCTACAAATTTGAGCTATTTTCAGAAAGTGCTTCTAGAACTTGATGGGATTAAGCTATCACCAAAAGTGCAAGCTTTAAAGATGAAGTTATCTTAAAACATTTGATTTGGCTTGACTACAAGTCTTTACATGTTGTGTTTACATGTTCAGCTTAAAATGTTTTAATGCGTTATGGTTTCAATGGCATACTTTTAAGTGCACTAGTCCAGAGTGCTAATTTGAATGTTGCAACTTCACTGCTTCAGAGGGCTATTACGTTTTAACCTTTATTCTACAGTTTGTTTAATGTATTTTCTGCTGTATTTTATTTCTAAATGAATGCTGTATTTTATTTATTATTATTATTTTACAGAATTTTGTTTAAAACAAGTATTTCAGGCCCTGGTGCCGTGCAGTTGTTTCTATGGATGCAAAATTTAGCTGAATGCACTTTTATTAAAAAGACAACTTGTATCTAGACTGTGAATGTCACAAATATTTGGTAATGTTGGTGAATAAACTGTTTAATTATATTTTAGTTGTGTGATTTATGAAAGATGTTCCTAATGTTACGTCAGAGGACATGCGCCGATGTTTATCACACATTCCAGTAAGAGAGATTACTCACTCCCAAAGTTTTTTTTGCGCTGTATTTCGATTTTTAAAAAAGTTGCTCATTTTCACCACGAACACGGATGAGCCTTCGGGTTTGCTCAGCCGTCCCTATAATATAAATTACAAAACTGTGGTCACATTGCAATAAGTAAGAATAGTTTAAGCACCGTTCATTTACATGTACACATATGGCCGTAAGCAAAACAAACAATGCGTTATCAAATGCTCGGCAACCTGCCGTGCTACTGAACTTTCATATTTGTTTGTAGCATGCAGTAAAGTGTATGTGACATAAAAATATATATTTGTAATATCGTGCAATCTGTACTATCCATTAGCAAACTTTAGCGATTTTTTTGCAAACGTTTCTTTACAGAACATCACCACAAATACAAGACTAAAGGTAATATGCATATAATGAAAACTTGTCATAAAAATCTTTATTAATGGTAAAAATTAACATTTATGTCTCTGCTTGCTCGAGTGAGCAGCCATGTTGAAAATTTCGCTTAGCCCTTCGTTTGAAGTGAGATCCCGAAAAATCTTCGTTTGGAGGGCTATCTGGCCCTTCCCCCTCCCCCTACACCTCCAACCAAAAGAGAAATGAGACACCACTACCCCTGCACGTGAACGCGCCAAGTGGAACGGTAGGGGGAAGGGTAGGATTGGGATTCAGTCTTAATATTGGAGCAATAAAATTTACTTAAAATCTATGTGTCCAAATTGTTACGAGGATTTTATCAAGTAGATCTTACAAGTCCTTTTTTTCAGTGCATGGGTGAACACGATGATTTAAGAATTTAATTAAACACGAATATATATATATATATATATATATATATATATATATATATATATATATATATATATATTTTTTTTTTGTGTGTGTGTGTGACCGGTGCAAGGGCCATTGTCACTCATACTGTCGTAGTTTTTAGAGCCCTAAAAAAGCATTCGCTAGTAAGTAAGTAAATAAAAGACAAATGAATAAAGAGTTTTAAATTATATATATATATATATATATATATATATATAAATATATATATATATATATATATATATATATATATATATATATATATATAAATACATATATATATATATATATATATATATATATATATATATATATATATATATATATATAATGGAAATATGTATAAAGAAAATATAATTAATATTTTCATGTTTAATTACAAAAAAAAAAAACATTTTAATGGTTAGTGATTGTTGCAGACATTTACACTATTTTTGAGAACTATTAAGTTCTCCTTCAACGTGTCATAGCCGATAACTGCCCCTTTGACCTGCTGGGTATGACGGGGCGTCGACTGCTGATCAGTGTGTGTAAAGTACGCTACATTACACTGATCAGCAATCGACGCCCCGCCATACCCAGCAGATCAAAGGGGCACACTCATAAATTCTCCGTGCATACACACACACACACACACACACACGATTTATAGATAAAATGCAGACATAAACACGCCACCCCCCCAGGAATACAACAAACACAAATATATAGACTACAGTACTCGCTTTTCCAACACGCTAGCGCGCTCCGATGTGAGCCGATTTATTCAAGTCATAATTAGAGAATATAGAGAGATTAATAACAGAGAAAGCATAATAAGATGTCTATACAGTAAATAAAAAGAAAAGTATCAAATCCAACTATTAAGTCTGATTTTATTGCGATCATTAACCATTTATGTTATATATTTATTTTATATTATTTTATTTTATATTACATTATTTTTTATATATTATATTTACACAATGCTTGCTCTGAAGGACTTTATCTAAAAGCCAGACTGACCAAGTTTCTAATTCACTGCTGAAGTAGTTAAATATGCTTATTCTGTAGATACGTATAGGTTACATTTTAAAAGTACAATCGCAAGTAAATCACAAACTGAATGTAATGTAAAATATGAATAAACCAGTATTAGACACAGATATACGATATGGTAGTATATACAATGAAAAAGCTATTTACACGAGTGCTCAAATGTAAAGCAAGCGCAATTACATTTACATTTAGACATTTGGCAGACGCTTTTATCCAGAGCGACTTACATTCTTATCTCATTATATGAGCAGTTGAGGGTTAAGGGTTAACAGTGGCAACTTTGTGGTTGCAGGATTTGAACCTGGGATCTTCTGAACCGTAGTCCAACGCCTTAACCACTGAGCTACCCCTGACCCCAATTGTTAATTTGTTGTGTATATTTAACTTCATTCAGCCATTTAAGTTATATGAAGAATAACGTTCCTAACCCACTATTATTTTAATATTAAATAAAGTTGGCCTAATACAATATTGTTTCCAATGCTGAAGCAAACATGATTTTGTTTTAGTCTATTCACTGAATACAACGCGACTCACATCACCTCTTGGTGAAGACCCACAGAAACCGTTACTGTAATCCCCCTTCTCACCTATCCTTGGTGTGAAGTTATCAAACTGGTTTCGCTGATGGGGTAATTCTGCTTCAAGCACTTTCCGATGCTGTTGCTAGGAAATTCCACCCCACAGCCCACAACAACAAGCAAATAAGAGACATAATTAACGAACTTCTTAGAAAGAAAAGATTGGAGTTTTCTCTTTTCTAAAAAAAAAAATAATGAATACTCTTGCTTTTGTAAAGATTTTGAGTGACCATTTTCCATATACAGTACGGCCTGCTTTATTATAAATTTAATAAAACTTTATTGCAACTAAATTGTGTGTGTGCCTTATTGAATATTTAATAATGCTTCCGGAACATTGTTGTCCATACGTTTTACAGTATGTACAGTATATTGAAAACAGTGAAACATAAAACACAAACGGAAAGGACAAATTAAGGAATGTACGAAACATTAACACCTTTACCGTGTTCAAATAAATACTGTAGTTACTGCATTATGTTTCAAGACATCCTTAATTTAAAAAAAAAATCCCTAATTATATGTCCACAAATACTTTGACAACATACACTTATCAACTTATCCACATAAACTTATCAACACAAACTCTCCGTGCACGCACACACAATCTCTAAAAAATTTATATTAATAACATACATATACAAATAAACAAAAATATAAACGTCTATATTGAAGTTTACGGTGAACGCAGAGTCGGCTAAGCAGACGTGATGACGTGCGCCCCCTCACCTCTGTTACGGCTGCCTACAGTATTTGGCCAAAAGAATTATAATAATTGAACGATATGCCTGGTCCTGGAAAGAGACATCAACAGTCCGGCGCTGAGAAACGAAAGAACCGAAAGAAAAAAAAGGCCTAAGATGAAGCCCGTGCATCAATTCCAGAAATAAAACTTTACTTTATTCTGTCGACGTTAATAATGTAATAACGTAACGTTAACGTAAAATAACGTGAATTTCATTTAACAGCAGGGGGGACAATAAATACATATTTTTATAAATTTATTGCATTGTTTATGTTGTTTACAGTCAAGCCATCAACATACAATAAAATGTAAACATGAGATCTAAACTAAAAACTGTGCTCCCTGTGCTGGTGCTGGCAATATCATCTCTTTGTTCTGCTGTCTCCGGCTCCCTCCCTGGTTCTGAATCTGCCCCTTCCTCTACTCTCACTGTCTCAGAACAGACTGACTCCTGAAGCAGAAAAAAATGCAGGAAATTATGTTTTCTAACATGCGTTAGATAGTTTTTTTATCACTCTATACACAATACTTTGCTATTTTTATAGATGTTGAGCATCGTGAGCAAGCCCGAGATCATATTAACGTTAATTATCACCAGCCGGCATGAATAGGCCGACTCATGAGTAACGTGAGTTTGGAGCACACCAATCGATTCGACTATGGTTAATCGCTCACTCCGTAGGCTCCCTGAATAGGCGGGAAAGGGATGGAGCCGCGCATTCGTGCTGGCTGGAAAAAAAAAACTAAACAGATCTAACTGATGAGGACTCAGATTAATGTGCAAAAAATATATAATAAAACTATACAAGTCTACATAGCCTTTATAAGACTCTACCTTAAGCGCACTTAAAACATTTTATTTAGTTTTAAAATAAAACAATTTTAAAACATCACTCGGGATTCGAACCGGCGCTTTGTAGATTTCTGGTCAAGCGTTCTAACCGCTACACCAAGTGGCCACTTAGAGACAATGCACCCCAGAGACGTTAATAAGCCACTCGACTTCTTTGAAAGCAAGTGTACTTCTTTGATAAGTGACGAAGTAAGCCTGTTATAATAATAACTTGGTGTTATTTGATCTTATTGGTTTAGAAATGTATATTTAAATAAAACCCTACACACTTCTTTTCTAATTACACGTGATAAAATCTAAAGGCTCACTGTGTTAATATTTATTGTGCTTAAATTTGATCTTAATAAGATTTGATTTAATTTGAATTCTACATTTGTACTGTAATTTTAGTACTGTGATTATGAATTCGGTCAACTACAGTGTTTCACTTGATGTTATCGGCTACTACGTGTATTATTTAATGGGACTCGTCTCATTAATGAGGCAGAGAATGAACTAAGGCATGAGGTGTCAGTCTGTAGTTATATAGCGCCACTCAGTTGTAAAAGCCAGCAAATGCACATGCCGTAATGCGGTGGCGGCGTTAAATACGACGCTCCGATTGTGTAACCACTGTACAGCACACCACACATCTCTCCACAGCCTCTCAATCCTGGGAAATAAAAAAGAGTGATAGATCAATAATCGTGTTTTCAAAAAAGAATCATGATGCATAATTTGTTTTATCTGAAAAAAAAGGCAAACAATAGTTACCAAAACATGTTTTGTAGATTTTTTTAAAAGTTGATTTATAAATTAGTAAAAAAGTACTACAATTTCTCATTACCAGTGTAAGCATATTTTAATTACATATATTTGTGCATGCAGTAATATAATTGAAAACTGTTAATTTTATCTTATGGATGTGGGATGAAGTGAACGGAGTTGAGCCAAGGACAATGTGACGTCATAGTATCAAGGACACCATGTGATGTTCAGTATACAGTATGCACCCAACAAATCTTAGACTGGCAGCCATCTTGGAGATTTCGTGGTAACCGTAGAGACGACACCAGATCAGCAGATATGACATAGCCCCAGACATGATGTAATCTCAGACATGGGGTGATCTTAACTGTGATGTAACAGGCATTGGATACACAAGCAACATGTCAAATTAAATAACCAAATAACACACACACACACAATGATCTGAATAATAAGTTTAATAAAGAAATAAACACAAAATAGTATGTGTATCTACATAGTGAATATTGTACAATACAAAGTATTAGGCCCAACATAAAAAAGTATAAAAACACACAGGGCCTGGGTAAGCATCAGAAGCAAAATAAAATGCATAAGAAGTCAATTAGCAAAACCTCCTGTGAGGAAAGACAACACCAATTTAAAAATCAGCGAAAGGAAATAGAAACAGAAACGCCGCGATTTGGATTTGGCACAAGTGCGGAAGGAAAATCTGTTTGGGTACCAACAGACACCTTAACATCGGTCTGGGTGCCAACACTTACGTGACAAACAGGTCTTAAAAGTAGCGGAGCTGGCGTTGTAGATTCAGGTCGTAAAGGCCTAAAAGAAAATGGATAAGGACTATCCGCACGCGGCCTTTTGGAAGGACCCGGTTTGGGATCAACATTCTTGGAAAAAGTGAGACCTGTCTCCTCTAGGAACTGCAGTAACGAAGCAGATGGCTCGGGCTCATCCTCAGTAAAACTCACCGAGGCCCGGTCCATGACAGTTTCAGTAGGAGTATAGTCAGTAGGACTGTGAGCCGGACTGCTCTGGCTGTCCGAGTCGTCCAAAGCGACGTGGTGATCATTCGTGCAGATGCGATTAGCTATAAGAATAAAAATAAAATAGGTAAATACAATGAAAGTCACAAACTTAGACAAATAATTAAAATAATATGTAGAAAATGCTTACCCATGGCCTGTCTCTTGAAAACTGTAGAGTAAAGCGGAAGCACCAAGAATTTATAGCAGACGTAAGCGCCACCCCAATATTTTTTAAGTTGAACAACAAAAGTGAAAAGATAATGGAAACTAATTTGAAAGGAAAATAAGTTATATTGGAAGCAAAAAATGGTAAAAGATGGAGTCAGATAATGAGGTATATGACGTATAATGAAAATGTAATTTTATTGGTTGAAAAATTTGATAAGGAACCAGAAAAAATAATGAGCAAATGAGGGGGCCAGATGAGCGTCCCGCCCCCTGTAAAACTGTATAAAAGAAGGCACTGATGTCACAGTAGGTCAGTCTGTTCTTGGTGATGCTCTGATTCACAGCTTAGACATTTTCAAGACTGGCTCACTTTGTTTTATTGTTGCAATAAAACTTATCCTTACTTCATCTAGATCTACACGGAATCCAGAGTCTTTCTTTGATTTCTTTTATTCAAATTACAGTATTTGTTTAATGTTTTAAATTAGGGCAACTTCGGTGTGGGGAGAATAAAAAATCCACCACACCAGTCTCATATTGTTTTTTTTTATTTTACATTTTAACAATGTGTAAATTAATTTTAAGAAAACTGTGTTACATTTGTTCTACAAACAACCACAAGCAATTGACTTAAGGAGAAGAGAAAGAACAGCTTGCCATTGGTTATGCACGCTCTTTCCAGCAATAAAGCTGGCCTTTCCTGTGCCACGTACACTGAACATGAGGCGTGCTATGCCAACATTCTCTACGCCATGATCACCTCTTACTCTAAATAGAATTAATCAACCTTAATCATGATCATGCAGAATAAATATAGTAATATATGTTACAAAAACATTTATTATTAGGTTTTGCTGAAGAAATCAGGTGATACAGGTTGGGAATGAGGTGAGTAAATATTTGTTATAGTGATTTTCCAAGATGGCGCCGGTGAGGTTGGCTGCCGTCACGACTGCTCCGACCACCTTTTCTTTGTTTTTGTTTTTTAAGTTAGTTTTCAGTGTTTTAAAATCGGCAAATTCACCACCATTGGGTACATTAGGTATGATAGAGACACCCTTATTTCTATTGGCATACAATGTACTCACAATTCAACGTTTTTAACTCCAGAGCCGAGCGGGTCGAGTGAGATCCTGAGGGAACACAATGGACGCGATGCGAAGCGGCGGACCCGAGGAAAACGAGCCGGCGTCAGGAACAGGCTGAGAGCTCGTGCACACCGCACACCTCTGCCTAGCATCCTGCTCGCCAATGTCCAGTCACTGGAAAACAAACTCGATGACCTCAGGGCCAGGATAAAATTCCAGAGAGACATTCGGGACTGCAATCTCCTCTGCTTCACCGAGACATGGCTGAACCCAGCGGTACCGGACCACGCCATCCAACCGGCCGAGTTCTTCTCTGTTCACCGCATGAACAGGACGTGGGACTCGGGAAAGTCAAGGGGAGGTGGCGTGTGTTTGATGGTGAACAGCAGCTGGTGCAACAAGGCGAGCGTTGTTCCTCTTACACGCTCCTGCACACCAAATCTGGAAGTACTGTTCACCATGTGTCGTCCTTTTTATCTTCCCCGGGAGTCCACATCGGTCATAATCAGCGCCGTTTATATTCCACCACAAGCGGACACGGACACTGCCTTATGCGAGTTGCATGAGGCACTCCACAGCGTTCCGTTGTTGTGTCTGGTGCTGTGTCTCATTGTGGCGGGGGACTTTAATAGTGCCAACCTCAAACGCGCAGCGCCGAACTTTCATCAGCATATCACCTGCCCCACCAGGGGTGAAAGAACACTAGATCATTGTTATACAACGGTCAAGGACGGCTACAAGGCGCAATCTCGTCCAGCATTTGGTAAATCCTACCACGCCGCCATCTTCCTCATGCCAAAATACAAACAAAGGCTGAAACAGGAAGTTCCGGTTCAGAGGGAGGTCGCGCGCTCGACGGACCAATCCATGGCCGCGTTACAGGACGCACTCGATGACGCAGACTGGGACATGTTCAGAAACAGCTCCGATGACGTCAGCGTGTTTACGGAAGCGGTTGTGGGATTTATCGGGGAGCTAGCGGATGATACCGTGGAGAAAAAGGCTATAAGACGTTTCCCAACCAGAAGCCGTGGGTGGATAAAACCATCCGCGACACTCTGAGATCTCTCACCTCTGCCTACAACACGGGACTTGCGTCGGGGTACATGGAACCATACAAGGCTGCGTCATATAATGCCCGGAAGGCGGTGGAAGAGGCGAAGCAGCGCTACGGGAGAAAGCTAGAGTCACAGCTTCAACAGAGTGACTCTAGGAGCCTGTGGCAGGGACAAAGAACAATCACGGATTATAAAGCACCAACATCCGGTATGATGAACGCGGACACGACTCTGGCAGACGCGGTGAACACTTTCTATGCTCACTTCGAGGCTGCAGCTAAAGACGCTAGCGATGCTAATGCTAACGGCGCTAACGGCTGCAGACAGGAAGACACTGCCAGCACCGGAAACGCGCTCATCATCACTGAGCATGACGTGAGGAGAGCCTTCAGGAGAGTGAACACCAATTATGTTAAAATGCTCTTCATCGACTACAGCTCTGCATTCAATACCATAATTCCCTCCACACTCACCACCAAGCTGGAGCACCTGGGACTCAGCTCATCTCTGTGTCAGTGGATCTCCAACTTCCTAACGGGCAGACCACAGGCAGTAAGGATGAGCGGACATGTCTCAGCCTCCACAATTCTCAGCACTGGAGCCCCGCAGGGGTGTGTTCTGAGCCCCCTGCTGTACTCTTTGTACACATATGACTGTGGGGCCACTACCAGCTCCACCACCATCATTAAGTTTGCTGACGTCACTGTCGTGGTCTGCCTGATCTCTGATAACAATGAGACGGCCTACCTGAATGAGATTAGGTAAGAGAACTGGTGCCAGAGGAACAACCTCCTTCTAAACGTCAGTAAGACAAAGGAGTTGATAGTGGACTTCAGCACTAAGCAGGAGAGGAACTACCAGACCCCCCCCCATCATCAATGACAGTCCAGTGGAGAGAGTGGACAGCTTCAAATACCTCGGTGTTCACATCACGCAGGACCCATCATGGTCGTGTCACATCAACACCGTGGTTAAAAAGGCCCGACAGCGTCTCTACCACCTCAAGCGCTTGAGAGACTTCCGACTGCCCTCCAAGTTGCTCAGGAATTTTTACTCCTGCACCATAGAGAGCATCCTGACGGGAAACATCACAACCTGGTTCGGGAACAGCACCATGCAGGACAGACTAGCTC
The DNA here is from genome assembly GCA_030522415.1 of Channallabes apus. Classification (NCBI taxonomy): domain Eukaryota; kingdom Metazoa; phylum Chordata; class Actinopteri; order Siluriformes; family Clariidae; genus Channallabes; species Channallabes apus. Next base: position 3,240,536 of record CM060110.1, read on the forward strand.
TACAGAGGGTGGTGCGATCAGCTGAGCGCATCATCCACACCGAGCTCCCTGACCTGCACTCGATCTACAGCAGGAGGTGCTGGACCAAGGCCAGGAATATCGTGAAGGACCTCAGCCATCCCAACAATGGACTGTTCTCTCTCTTGAGGTCAGGAAAGCGATTCCTCTCCCTGAAGGCCAACACAGAGAGACTGAGGAGGTGCTTCTTCCCGCAGGCGATACGGTCTCTCAATCGCACCACCACACAGTACTGACCCACACATATGGTTTTTACACACATTCTGGACATTCGTTTACACTAGTGACCACTGTACAACTACACTTCGTGGTCATCAAATCACACAAATCACTATCACAAGTCACTTTAAATAAATCACTTTAAGCATATTCGCACTGCACAAGACACTTTAAACATGTGGATTGCACAACCCTGGACATTACCATTCTTTTCCTACTCGTACAGCTGCTCTTATTGTTCATATATTGTTCATATATTTTCTATATTGTGTATTGTTGAACAGTTATTGTATTTTAACTTTCATTTTTTTATTTTATTCTTTCCTAGTCAAATTTACCCTCTATTTAATTTTTCATATTTATTTCCTATTCCTAGTCTTTTATTTTAAGGTCACGAGCAGATGTCTAAGCATTTCACTGCATACCGTACTGTGTATGACTGTGTATGTGACAAATAAAATTTTAAATTTTAATTTTTTTAATACCTCAATGGAAATCCATATTCTTCAATGGACTGCTGGAAGAAAGCCAAGGCTGTAAATGACAGATTGTTATTTGCTGCACCTAGGTACATTATCTGTGGAATATATAAATAGGATATAAATGAGTGACAAAAAGTTTGGTCAAGCTGACTTTGCGTTGACTTATGGTTTAAAAGATTGTTACCTTTCGGGAAAACCCATCAATGGCACCAAAGATGACTATATTGTATCTAGATATACAATTGACAACTCTCAGACAACTCTCTCGAAGAATTTAGCATTTCCTTTTAGACAACAAAATCAACTATAGTGAGTAGTTTGTGTCAGACAGACAGATACATACACATACTCACCGGATCAGCTTGTGGTTTGTATCAATGTGGACAACTGCTTTCGGTCCAGGAACTGAGTACTTGCGCCGTACAACACACCCCAGCCTGTTCAAACGGGAAAGGATGCCCATGGTGTCAACACGATGCATCGATGCCCCAACTCTCTCCCATTGAACACGATGTCCTCTGGCTTGCAAGCCTTCCATAACAAGCCGATAGCCAGCATGTGGCATGTTTTCTTTTATTTCAGCAACAAGGTTGTCAAGTTCTGAGTCTGATAAAGTGCTATATAGACTTCTAACAGGGACATTTAAATCTGACATCCGTCTGTATACGGTTCGCCTAGACACTCCAAGAAGACTGGCAATACATGACACAGGAAGGCCTTGATGGAGCAGATGCAGTAAATAATCTTGCGACATCAAAATGTGGACATCCAGCTGCTCCATAAGGAACTTGAATGAAGACTGCTGTGACATTATTTGATTTTTCCTCTGTTACTAATCTGTACAGCTCTGTGAGACCATCCACAATACTACCTAGGAAGAGCAATGTGATCAGAAAATGCACTCAACAGCACCATGTCTTGTGTACATATGAACTGTAAGTAGTCCAAAGGCTGTCGACTGAGAACATGCTGAAGTCGCAACTGAAGAACCTGGGACATGTGACCAATGGAAAAACACATAAGTTGTTAGATTAATTAATAGATATTAAAATCTGCTAAAAAAAATCTGGAACGCTGATCTAATGATTAGGCTAGCCCTTTTGGAATTACATTTGGAATACAGTTGACTTTATTATAATTATATTAATGTAAAACAACAATAATTGAATATGAACAAAAAAAAAAAAAAGAAAAATGTTTAACCCACCCGTGACATTACTATTAAAGGTCCAAATTTTTGGAAGAAACTGAGAACCCCATTGCCCTTTTCAATCAAATGAAATGCTTTCATTAAGTTAATTAAAATTTATGTAGTCAGAATATTTTAACTAGGCTATATTTTGTTCACGAGAAGCCATATTAGCACCTTTAAGAAATATTTACACCACATATGTAAGTTAATTTAAATCATGTTCAACTTTTAATATTTGTAATAATTTAAAAATATTTACATATATTTATTTTGCAAAAACATCATATAAAAAAGTTTTCAAAACGGGTTATAAAACATTATATTAAAAAACCTCAAAACGGGTTAATTAAAGGAAGAAACTCACCTGTTCCCCGCTCATATTCCTCTGGGACATAAGGGTAAACCATATAAACACGTTGTTTGAGGTCTCGGGAGAATAGAGTAAATTGACCGATAGCGCCAACTGCTGTTTAGGAAGAGGAAGTTGCTCCATTGCATTTGTGAGAAAATACGCTGAGTGCATTTGTGAGAAAGTCGATTTTTTCTTTGCAAAGCAGATTGTGTGTGTTTGTTAAATTTTGGCACATAAATAACTCCATACTGTAGTGGCAACCGGAAAACCTGGAGCAGAACCTGGACACAATATACATACACACGTTCCGAAGCACAGCAACACAGATGCACAACACACAAACAGCAACCAACATGTTGCGGGTCGTAACAGTGTGTATGCCCACATGGAAAGAACCTATATGAGGATATATGCGCATATATAAAACCTATATGCAGTATATATGCGCATATAACCGCACCTATATGAGGATATATGCGCATATATGAAACCTATATGCAGTATATATGCGCATATATGAGGATATCTGCGCATATATGAAACCTATATGCAGTATATATGCATATATTTGATAATATATATGCTGCATATATGCATATATATGCCACATATAGGCAACATTGAGGTGCATATATATGCATATACAGGCCATATAGGTCTCCTGTATTGCTTCTTTATATCCACATATAAGCCCTATATGTACATACAAGATATGTCTCCTATGGCAGGATCTGGTCATTTTAGCTCATATCTCACTTTGGCAACTGCCATACATGATGCCTAGCTTATATTTTCTATTATCAAGGCAATAACTAAGAACTAACTTTAAAAAAATGCATAAAAACTTATGTGCGAACACATTAAATTGATATCCTAATTGGCCACATACAGTATATGAGGATATATGCACATATATGAAACCTCAGTCTCCGTGAAAATCTTTTTGAAACACGTCACTAAAATTAACTGAAATGTGAAATATATCTATATATCTTAAAGTGTCTACTTTTAAATGATGCAAGTCACATTGAAAACAAATATTCTCAGTTTATGTAATCCGTATGAAACCAAGGAGAGGCACAGAATTTCTGTGGCACTTATATGCTAATAACTCGAGGCAGGACACGCCCACACGCCAATCACACGGAAATCAGTCAGGGTAATTTACATACTAGGCCACGCCCCCGGACACCGGCCTGATCAACACACACACACACACACACACACACAGAGAGACAGGTTTGAAAACACTCAGATTCAGTGAGGTTTCTGCACGTTTTGGAAGATGGCACGCGCTTACACATCCGAGGAAACTCCTGGAAAGTGGGAGGAGTTTACATTTACCTCAGAAGAAGACTGTGTGACTCCGATGCCGAACAGGAGCATTTTGAACAGAGAATAGACCCATGCTACACTGGGTAAGTTATTAAGTCTTATATAACTCTTATTCTGATAATATTAAACTAATATTAGTAAATATTTTCCTCACTACAGCTAGCTCTTGTCAGCTTGTGTGACACATTGGCTTTCAATGCCATTTATATAGTTTAGGTAAATCATGCTAACATGCTGCCTCATGTAGCTCAAACATCCCACATGGAAAGAACCTATATGAGGATATATGCGCATATATAAAACCTATATGCAGTATATATGCGCATATAACCGCACCTATATGAGGATATATGCGCATATATGAAACCTATATGCAGTATATATGCGCATATAACCGCACCTATATGAGGATATCTGCGCATATATGAAACCTATATGCAGTATATATGCATATATTTGATAATATATATGCTGCATATATGCATATATATGCCACATATAGGCAACATTGAGGTGCATATATATGCATATACAGGCCATATAGGTCTCCTGTATTGCTTCTTTATATCCACATATAAGCCCTATATGTACATACAAGATATGTCTCCTATGGCAGGATCTGGTCATTTTAGCTCATATCTCACTTTGGCAACTGCCATACATGATGCCTAGCTTATATTTTCTATTATCAAGGCAATAACTAAGAACTAACTTTAAAAAAATGCATAAAAACTTATGTGCGAACACATTAAATTGATATCCTAATTGGCCACATACAGTATATGAGGATATATGCACATATATGAAACCTCAGTCTCCGTGAAAATCTTTTTGAAACACGTCACTAAAATTAACTGAAATGTGAAATATATCTATATATCTTAAAGTGTCTACTTTTAAATGATGCAAGTCACATTGAAAACAAATATTCTCAGTTTATGTAATCCGTATGAAACCAAGGAGAGGCACAGAATTTCTGTGGCACTTATATGCTAATAACTCGAGGCAGGACACGCCCACACGCCAATCACACGGAAATCAGTCAGGGTAATTTACATACTAGGCCACGCCCCCGGACACCGGCCTGATCAACACACACACACACACACACAGAGAGACAGGTTTGAAAACACTCAGATTCAGTGAGGTTTCTGCACGTTTTGGAAGATGGCACGCGCTTACACATCCGAGGAAACTCCTGGAAAGTGGGAGGAGTTTACATTTACCTCAGAAGAAGACTGTGTGACTCCGATGCCGAACAGGAGCATTTTGAACAGAGAATAGACCCATGCTACACTGGGTAAGTTATTAAGTCTTATATAACTCTTATTCTGATAATATTAAACTAATATTAGTAAATATTTTCCTCACTACAGCTAGCTCTTGTCAGCTTGTGTGACACATTGGCTTTCAATGCCATTTATATAGTTTAGGTAAATCATGCTAACATGCTGCCTCATGTAGCTCAAACATGATATTTCCCGATGGCTAAGCTAATGCCTTATGGAGTTTACAGATGTTTATAAATGTTCTAATGTATTTCACCTTGTTTTGGATAGCTTTAGATTATGGTTGCTAATATATATTTGGCTCTGTTTTGGTTAGCTTATAACACTGCTATCGGTAATGTTATTTAGCACAAACAAGCTAGTTCCAGGTGGCTAAAATACAGCCTTATGTAGCTAAGTGATGCTTATGAATATTTCTTTGGTGTAAATGTATATAATCCCTTTTGTTTAGCGTGTATTTACAAATGCCTGATAAGATGTAATTGTTTAGAATGTGTTCAATATGTGTGTAATGTCCAATGGATGGTGTTTGCTAATGTCTCAGTTGTAAATGTTTGAGATCCACTACATGGTCTGTTGTCCATCAACAGATATTTGCCCAGCCTATTGCCCATCAAAAATACAGAGGGGCACAAAAATGTATACACACTTTCACAATTGTTATCTATGGCCTTTTTTTAAAACTCAAATTGAATTATGGCAGCAGTGTGTAGTATTATCTATCACCATCATTGATGCTGTCATGTGACCTACAGAAGAGAGGTGTATATTTTTCATGTTGAAGTGTGGATACATTTTTTGGTCATCTCTGTTTATATTATGCATCCATATTAATTGCACATCCATTTACTCTGAACAGTATAGGCTAACATTTTTTTTATTTATTTGTTTTTAGGAATGTGTCTGCATCACCCTTGCCTTCACCAGCCCCTCACATCAGGACACGCAAGCTCCGTTCAGATGGACCTCTTGTATTTGTGAAGTGGATGGACACACGAGAAGTATCTACATGTTGTACCATCCATTCTGCTTATACAGTAGACGCGGTGAAGATGAGGGTGAAATTACAAGGTACATGGACTACAAAGACATTTCCTGTGACTGCGTACAACCACCACATGGGGAGTTGATCCCTCTGATCAGCTATTACAATACTATACTACACAGCACAAAACAATGAAGTCGTACAGAAATATTTCTCTACACTGCTTGGACATTGCTCCAACCAATGCTTACCCTGCATATATGTTTTGTACAGTTTTTTTTTTTATCTTGCACTGTTTTACTCTGAATGTCCGTCTTTTTTCAGTTTTTATTTTGTACTGTTCCTGTTGCAGTTTTACCCTGCATGTATCTTTATCATTAATCTGCATTTATACATAAAATCCTATTAACTATTGGGAAACTAAACATAAGAATCAGTATGAAACATGAAAAGTTTCTAAAAGTTGCCAATAAATTAATATTGTGATGTGAAATTATTTTTCAGATTGAAGTTATAAAGGGCTCTGGGGTGTTTTGCCAGGCAGAAGCGTGGAGAGCAGCCCGCCTTGCCACCTCTGCTACTGCCATGGTACGGAATCTGCTGCTGGGCACCTTCGAATTGGAGACTGGACCAAATTAAAAAGGTAGCCATTATTGGTGAGTAAATGAGTAATGCGTTGAGAAGGGAAAAAACATTATAAGTTCACCACTTTAACCATAGCCTACTTGTATCAATGTTTATTAGCCATCAATGGAGACTGCATAAGGTAGGGCACCCATTATTGTTACTGTATCTGCTTGGTACCTATAATACTAATTCATCGCTTGCTCACTTCTTAATCCTAGCTTTCCTCTTCTAAAGCCACATTTCTGGGGTATTGCGCTGTAGGGTGTGTAGTCCTCTATTTTGTAGAACATATAGTGTTGCAAATAACCTCGTGGCACTAATTGTTGTCGTCTGAAGTTTTAATAAATAATCATTTATTATTATTATACTGTCTTATTATTTTTGTCTTCTCTAGATGCTACATTGAAGAAGTGGCCGGCAGATAGGCACATCTATCAATTCAAAGCTCACGGAGCTGGGAAGATCCACAAAATATATTTTTTTCTTCCTGTTCAGTTTTTTGTCATGTTTTTGTTCTTTTACTAGTTGATTGTTCTTAAGAAAATAAAAAAATTTAATTTCTAAATTTTGGGCTTTTATTTATGTTGTCTAGCAGCTATGGATTTTTTTACTAATCTAGGTAAACATATACATGCATATATGCACACATATACATGCATATATGTACCTATATATGTACATATAATATAGGAAAATGGCCAATTTTATATGTCACATATACTGTATTACTATATAGGTTCATATATGCACGCATATATGCACATATAATATAGGAAAACGTCTAATTTTATATGTCACATATACTGTATTACTATATAGGTACATATATGGACGCATATATGCACGCATATATGTACGTATAATATAGGAAAACGGCCAATTTTATATATGTCTATATAGGTACATATATGCATGCATACTGTATATGCACGCATATATGTACATATAATATAGGAAAATGGCCAATTTTATATGTCACATATACTGTATTACTATATAGGTTCATATATGCACGCATATATGCACATATAATATAGGAAAACGGCCAATTTTATATATGTCACATATACTGTATTACTATATAGGTACATATATGGACGCATATATGCACGCATATATGTACATATAATATAGGAAAACGGCCAATTTTATATATGTCTATATAGGTACATATATGCACGCATACTGTATATGCACGCATATATGTACATATAATATAGGAAAACGGCCAATTTTATATATGTCACATATATTAAAAACCTATATCAAAACCTATATTAAAACATATATGTTTATATAGGTTCTTTCCGTGTGGGTAAGTGTTGGGTTAGTATAATAATTCTTTGTGGAATCTTAAGATATGTCTTGCTTTGGTTTCTAACAATGCCAACAGCACTGTGCTGTCATAGACATTGCTTCTATAGGACCATTGGCTTTCCCATTTGGTATTGTATTAACACGCACCTAAATGCTCCAAATCTGCAACTGCCAAAGTATCTGCTTTTTTTAAAGGCATGCACACGTGATGAGGATAAATTAATCAGGGGCTGATGATTAAGAGCGGCTGCCTGCAACTGGCTCTTTTGAATCCAGTATTTTTTGTTTTCCTTTTTTTTTTTTTAAAATAAATAATAAATGGTTATTTTGGCACAGTAAAAAGTTATGTTTTTATTCACCTGAAGTTGTATTTGCTAAAAACTGTGACCTATTATGATCAGATTTTATAATTATATTTTACCCCTGGTGTGCTGATGAAAACACACCTTGAGAGGAAACGGACTTAACAGGGAACCCATTCTCTTTTGGGTGATATCAGATAGCAGGGATTGAAATGTGGTTATGGATAAGCCTTTTAGTGAATGTAAAATGTTCCCGTGAACATGCGGCGCTTTCTATATTGGAGGCTCAGGTACAAAACTGTTTGTGGGAATTTTAGTCTTGACTGATTGTTTCAAACGTATCTGGTTGAAGAGCTATGCTAATTAAAATTAGTTTAGATACTGGATGTAACAAATATATTGCAGGACTTTTATTTTTTGAAGCCAGGGTGTTTAAAAATGACTAAAATTAAAAATTCTGACCTGAATCTTGAACTTTCTCTATGTGACCTTACGAATCAATCAAGCAGGCATGGATTAAGCCAGTGCACCAAAGCCCTGCAGATATTTTTCTGATTCTATGCCCAGCCAGATTCAGCAGGTTTAGAAGAACAAATTAACTTCATTTAAAACATTGGTTGTTGTCAAACAATTTCCCTGCATAAGGCAACAAATAATTTTTTATCATGATTGTCATTATAAAAATACAATAAAATAAAACCCCCACAAAATCTTACTTTTGTCTTAAATCCTTTTTGGCCACCATTGTATTCCTCTGCCTTTTGCATTACAAGAGAATCTGGCATTGTGGGTCTGTTTGAGTCTGCTACACAGGACTGTTGACACATACTCACCCTGAGAGACTATTACAGGAAAGTGTATTCATAGCTTAGAATGTTTTAATGACCTGTAAACCTGTTCAGCCACTTGAACCTCAGCAGGTAAGATAACCCAATGAGACTCATTAAAGATTATAAGCTTAAATTTACCATCTGATTTCACCACATTCACCCTGTGGCCAATACAGCCTTTTTATCAGTCTTGGTTAATACACCTTCCTGTTGGTCTCTCAGCAAATATAATACATAATCAGATTTGATTTAGAATTTTATAAATTTTTGTATGTTTATATAACATTTATAGTTATTGAAAAGATAGTTAAGATTAATGTATCATAAATAAACATTTTCATCATCATCATAATCATCATCACCCTAAAAAACTATATTTATTATTATTATTATTATTATTATTATTATTACAAAAATTCTGCTTAGCTACATGAGCACACATTAATAATTTGCACTGCCATTAAACTTATATTTAAATAAAAATATAAGTGCCTAGCTTTTAAAGGCTAACATAATACTGCATTTCAGCCCGCTTCAGCAGCTTTAACTGAGAACAGACATTTTCCTGATTTATTGGAAGACTTGTTCTACCACGTTCTTCCCTTTTTTCTGACCCAAATAAAAGACATACACTGACATGTTTACATACACAAATAAACACATTACCTATTTCTTTATTTATTTTCTCGATTTTTTTTCATTTCAGTCTTCTTTTTAATTAATCTTAAAGAAATGCCACACTAGTTAGGTGTATCAGTGTATAATGTGAACCACAGAAGACCCTCTGAGAGAATTAACATTAATGAAGTGATGGTAAATTACATACATTAATGTTATTCTAACTTGTTTATTATTTCTCAGCAAGAAAAGTCATTTGTTAGTAATGTTGTTCTTCAAGTTGCCTTGATTAACTAACAAACAGCCAAGTTGTGATTGGATCGTAGGCCTGTTTGGCATAATGGGTTTGGCATAATGATAGACACATTGTTATGTCTTTACATTAAAAGTCCATTTAACTGTGCTGTATTTCACATTCTAACACTGCCACTGGGACGAGAATACTGCACACCTGCTACCTCTGGACACAGGTCAGTGATTTCTTTATTTTATCCCTAGTGATGATATGAAAAAAATCACTATATATAAATGTGTATGTGTGTATATGTATATGTTTGTGTGTTTAATAACATTTTACTTATTTTTAGGGTACAACCAGCACAATGGACTACAGGCTTATAGTGTCAATTTTATGTCTAATAACTGGTATGTGTTATTTATAAATTTTTTCATAAAGCTATAAATCTTTTTTTATAAAGAGTTTTTGTGGTCACTCACATTATTCTGTCCTGCTCAAATATACAAAACACTCATTGTATAAATCACCTGCCTTCTCTCCAAAGAAGATGCATTACTTAGTAAAACTGTGTGTCTGTGTGACACAGATAGCCCCTGTGATTATTTAATATATTAAGTTATCATCACACATTGCAGGGCAATCATAAATAGTCTGTTAGATTAATTTAATAGTGTACAGATGTTACTCAAGCGGTATTCTGCTTTCACACTTCACGGTGGCAGCATTTGGGTTTGTGCGTTTGCTGGCTTTTCCTGCTGAGTGGCGCTATATAACTATAGACCGACGCCTCAGAATCATTAGTTCATTCTCTCAAGGTTTAATGAGCTGCAGCTCCTTTAGAGCTGCACGTAGTAGCGGATAAAATCAAGTGAAACACTGTAGTTAAACAAATTTATAATCACAGTACTAAAATTAAAGTACAAATGTATAATTCAAATTAAATCTTATTATGATCGAATTTAAGCAAAGTAAACGTTAACACAGTCAGCCATTTTATTATGTGTAATTAGAAAAGCTACGCATGTCGTTTTTTTGTCATCTTATATTTTGTGTTCTTTAAATTTGTAGTAGATTTATTAACTGAAATAAATGAAACACTCGTGTAGCCAGAAAACTCTGGCTGTCTGTATCTGAAAACGTGGATGGGCCGCAGGTGTTGTCAGATTAATGGGCAAAAATGATATATAATAAACTTATATAAGCTACACAGCCTTTATAAGGCTTTGTAAAATAATGAAAGCAAACAGGGATACAACGCTATTGTGTATCAGTTTCTGTAAACTTGAGCACGTCAGAAAATGAACCGAAACTCCGTGTATACTCGCCTCACAGACATGAAAAAAATATACTTACAGAAAGCAAAATGTCTGCTTTTATATAAACTAACGGGGGAAAAATTCAGCTTGTGTAATTCGTATGAAACCTGAATTATTGGCGCATCCACTGCTGTGGAGATGACGTGATGACATGATCACCATCACAGCCGAAACCAAAGACATCAACTTATCAATGAATTATTAAATTGGCCAGTCAGTTTCAATTCAATTTCAATTCAATTCAATTCAATTTTCAATTCAATTCAGTTTTATTTGTATAGCGCTTTTAACAATTGACATTGTCTCAAAACAGCTTTACACAATCAAAATAATTATTTAAGTTTGTATGGAATGTGAATGTGTATGAATCAAAATGTTCAGATAGTCCTTGTGAGCAAGCCCGAGGGCGACAGTGGCAAGGAAAAACTCCCTGAGATGGTAATAGGAAAAAACCTTGAGAGGAACCTGACTCAACAGGGAACCCATCCTCATCTGGGTGAAACAGATAGCAGGAAATTATCTGCATTTATACAGTGTTAAGTGTTAGGTTCAGCTAAAATAGTTGATGTTAATTGATGTTATAATAATTGATGTAAAATGGAGACCAGGTAGTTATTGGAGACTCAGATAGACATCCCCCAGCTGTAGTTTTCATAATACGTGGTACTGACAAGCAGCCTGCATCCTTTGACCGAAGTAGGCATGGCGGATCGTAAGACAGTAGCAGTTCGCTCAGATACTGTGGCGCGAGACCATTTAATGCTTTATATGTCAAGAGTAGTATTTTAAAATCAATGCGAAATTTCACAGGGAGCCAATGTAGTGAAGATAGGATAGGGGTGATGTGCTCATATCTTCTGGCTCTAGTGAGGATTCCCGCTGCTGCATTCTGGACTAGCTGACGCTTGTTGATGCACCCAACTGAACAACCAGACAGTAAGGCATTACAATAGTCCAACCTAGAAGTGATAAAAGCATGAACTAGTTTTTCTGCATCGTTTAGCGACAATATATTTCTTATCTTGGCAATATTTCTGACGTGAAAGAATGCTATCCTGGTGATATTATCTACATGAGCTTCAAATGAAAGGCTGGAATCTATAATCACGCCGAGGTCTTTTACTGTTGCACTTGATGGAACAGAAAGGCCATCTAAAGTTACGGTGTGATCTAAGATTTTACTTCTAGCTGTATGCGGTCCTATGACTAGAACTTCTGTCTTATCCGGATTAAGCAGAAGGAAGTTAATTAGCATCCAATTTCTTATGTCCTGCACACATTGCTCAACTTTAGTAAGATGGATTTTCTCATCAGGTTTTGTTGAGACGTATAGCTGTGTGTCGTCAGCATAACAATGAAAACTAATACCATGCTTACGGATTATGTTGCCCAGAGGAAGCATGTAAAGGGAAAAAAGCAGTGGGCCTAAAACTGAACCCTGCGGAACGCCAAACTCCACTAGAGAACATGCAGAATAATCACCATTTAAGTCTACATACTGATAACGATCGGTCAAATAGGATCTGAGCCAGGAGAGGGCTGTACCATTAATTCCTACTACATTTTCTCATCTGTGAAGAAGAATAGCATGATCAATGGTGTCAAAAGCTGCACTGAGGTCGAGTAATACAAGCATAGTTACACAACCCTGATCAGAGGCCAATAGGAGGTCATTTACTACTTTAACAAGTGCTGTTTCTATGCTGTGAAGAGGCCTAAATCCTGACTGATACAGTCCATGTATGCCATTTCTATGTAGATATGAGCATAGCTGCTCCGCTACTATCTTTTCCAGAATCTTAGAGATAAAGGGGAGGTTTGATATTGGCCTGTAATTGGACAGCTGACAGGGGTCGAGGTCAGGTTTCTTAATTATTGGTTTGATAACTGCTAATTTAAAAGATTTTGGAACATAACCAATGCTGAGTGAGGAATTATTTATTCTCAACAGCGGTTCTGTTATTACTGGTACTATCTGTTTAAGAAAATGTGTCGGTATAGGATCTAATATACAGGTTGATGAATTTGCAGAAGAGATAAGTGAAATTAGTTAATTCTCTTCAAGGGGAGTAAAGTATTCTAGGTTTGAATCTGGCATGGCTAGGTTAACATCTGTATCAATTACATTGTTCGGTTTCAAAGCCTCAATTTAATGCCTGATATTCACAATTTTATTATTTAAAAAGTTCATGAAGTCCTCACTATTGCATGATGTTGTTGTGGAGATTTCTATAGTGGTCTTATTTCTGGTTAATTTGGCTACGATATTAAATAAAAATCTAGGATTATTTTTATTTTCTTCTATAAGAGTGGAGAGATACGTTGATCTAGCTACACTAAGAGCTTTCCTATAGTTCAGGATGCTCTCTTTCCATGCTATTTGAAATACTAACAATTTAGTTTGACGCCATTTACGCTCTAATTTCTGAGCGGTCTGTTTTAAAGTGCGTGTGTGATCGTTATACCAGGGAGCGAGTTTCTTGTCTCTATTAATTTTTCTTTTAGCTGGAGCTACATTATCTAAGGTACAACGAAATGTCGACTCTAAATATTCAGTCGCCTGATCGAGTTCTGTGGAGTCAGACGGTGACCTAATCGAAGTTGGTAACTCTGGGAGATTACTGATAAAACTCTGTTTGGTAGTTGATGTGAAAGTACGTTTAATACGGTAGCGCGGTGCTGTGCGTACATTATCACTGTGACACACTTGAATGGAGACAAGATAGTGATCTGAGATAATTTCAGACAGTGGAATTGTGAATACATTTCTTATACTTAATCCGAAAATTATTATTAAGTCTAAAGTGTGACCTGCTTTATGAGTGGGTCCTACTACACACTGATTTACACCTACGGAGTCCAGTATGGACATAAATGCTGTTCTCAGAGGATGTTCTGTATTCTCAAAATGAATGTTAAAATCTCCGGCAATTAACGCTTTTGTCATGGTCTCTGGTTTATTCAATAAGGACGCAAGATGCAGGTTCAAGTTCAAACTCAGATTCACGTTTTATTTTCTCTTCTTTGTTTGAACTTCTTTTCTTTTAAGATAGTCTTGGTTGCAAAACGAAACTTAAATAACACACACACAAGCACGAAACAAAGGAAACACAAATAAACAAAACAGGGACGCTCCTTAGGGAACCTCCTCAGGCTGGGTCTGCAGGCGGGCACAGTTACACACAAGCACAGTCCTTTCCTTCCAAGAAACACACAGTAGTAATCACTCGAGATAATGGCGATCACGCCTCACGTCTCAGCATTGACTTTAATCCAAGATACCTGTAATGACAGGTCTTACCCCGACCCTGCAGACTCTGCTCAGCCCTGAGGAGGAGACACGCACACACAGAGAGATGAGGAGACACAAAGCAACATAACGTTTAGACAACAGTGAACGGACAAACGTGTCCGGGTTCAACTGGCTTTTATAGAGACACACAGGGGAGAGACACAGGTGCACATCATTCTGCTAATGGGGGGAAGACATACCACGTTCACACACTAGGGGGGGACAAGGTGCAGCTCAGTAGTCCGGAGACCCAGATCTTATTTCCCCGGACCGTGGTCGCACAGATGTGACAGTACCCCCCCCCCCCTCAGGACCGGCCTCCTGAAGGAGGCGAGGGCGCCTCCGACGTCTTACCAGAGGAAGTCGGGATTCGCAGCCTGGTTGGACTGGCCGTCGAGCGGGGCGGCCCGGAGGTCGAGGAGCGGGGCGATCCGGCCTCTCCTGATGGAAAGTAGTGATGAGTTCCGGCGTCAGGATGTCTTTGGCCGGGACCCAGCTCCTTTCCTCCGGACCGTAGCCCTCCCACTCTACCAGATATTGGAGGGACCCTCCTCTTCTCCGTGAGTCAAGTAGCCGGGTTACCTTGAACGCCGGGGTACCCTCGATCTCCATGGCACCAGGGAGCAACGGCTCTGCTGTGCCCTCGTCTAGGGGTCCCCGAACCACCGGCCTTAGAAGGGAAACATGAAAGACAGGGTTAATGTGCATATGTGTAGGGAGTTTGAGTTTGTATGAGACGGTGTTGACTTGTGTGAGTATGGGAAATGGACCGATGAACTTGGGGGACAGTTTGCGACAGGGGAGGTTGAGGTTAAGGTCACGTGTCGAGAGCCATACCCGATCGCCTACCTGGAGCGGAGGACCTTCCTTCCTACGTCTATCGGCAAACTTTTTGAAACGAGAGACTGCTCGGGAAATCTGCACGTGTGCATCTTCCCATACTTTTTCCGCTCTTCGGAACCACTGATCCACCATTGGTACTTCGGTGGGAGTGGCGTCCCAAGGACAGAGCGGAGGTTGATACTCGAGGATACACTGAAACGGCGTCAGGCCGGTAGTAGAGTGGATGAACGAGTTCTGGGCATACTCAGCCCAAAGTAACCAGTTGGCCCAATCATGCTGTCGGCTACTACAATATGCTCGAAGATATCTCCCAAGTTCCTGAACAGTCCGCTCTGCCTGCCCATTAGACTCAGGGTGATAGCCCGACGTTAGGCTAACAGTGGTCCCCAACTTCTGGAAGAACGCTTTCCAGACCCTGGCGATAAATTGAGGACCACGATCGGAAACAATATCTTCGGGGATGCCGTAGTAGCGGAACACGTGTTCAAAGAGGGCCTCGGCCACCTGAATGGCTGACGGGAGTAAACCAAATGGGATAAAGTGACACCCCTTCGAGAACCGATCTACCACGACCAAAACCGTAGTGTACCCTTTAGACACCGGCAAATCCGTGACGAAATCGACAGCAATGTGTGACCACGGTCTGTTAGGTGTCGGTAGGGGCATTAATTTTCTAATGGGGAGGCTACGCGGTGTTTTAGTGGTAGCGCAGATGGCGCAAGATAAAACAACTGCCTTTACAACTGTCCCGAGGACAGATTGGTGTTAGCCTTTATTGTGATTCTCTCACGTAGTGACTCCGGCACGTAGACTCGATCCTGGGGACACCCACGCTGCACGCGATTCTCACGCCCCCACCGGGTTATATCCTCGTCGAGGTCCCACGTGACCGGGGCGACCACGAGTGGTGCTGGCAAGATGGGCTCAGGATTTTCAGTGGGTGTGGGCACCGGATAGTACCGTGACAACGCATCCGCTTTCTTATTTTTGGAACCGGGCGATACGTTATGTGAAAATGAAAGCGAGTAAAGAACAGCACCCATCGGGCTTGTCGTGTGTTTAATCTTTTGGCCTGTTGGATATACTCTAAATTGCGGTGATCGGTTAATACCACGAAGGGGTGTTTAGCTCCCTCCAGCCAATGTCTCCTTTCCTCTAACGCCGCCTTAACTGCGAGCAGTTCTCGATTACCGATATCATAGTTCTGTTCGGGAGGTGCCAGTTTCCTAGAGAAAAACGTGCAAGGATGGAGTTTCTCGGGTTGCCCGTGACGTTGGGACAGCACCGCCCCGAGCCCCACCTCTGATGCGTCTACTTCTACTACGAATGGCTTCTCGGGGTCTGGAAGCCGTAGGACGGGTGCCGTGGTGAACACCGCCTTTAACTTTAGGAAAGCACTCTCTGCCTCGGCAGTGAGTGCTTTCAGTTTCGTTGGCTTACCCTTAAGGAGTGAGGTGAGGGGCGCTGCCACCGAACTGAAGTTTCGAATAAACCTTCGATAAAAGTTAGCCAACCCGAGGAAACTCTGTAGCGCCTTTACTGACCTGGGTTCCGGCCATTGTGAACCCGGCTTCCGGCTCCACCTTGGTTTTCTCCATCTCGACCCCCAGTGGCCCTATGTGATAGCCGAGGAATGCTACCTCCCGTTGATGGAATTCGCATTTCTCTGCCTTCGCATAGAGCCCGTGTGCACGCAGGCGACGAAGGACGGCGGTCACGTGACTGACATGCTCGGAATATGACCTTGAGTATATTAGAATATCATCTAAGTACACTATCACACAATGGTTAAACATATCCCGGAACACGTCATTCATGAACCCCTGAAACACCGCAGGCGCGTTTACCAGCCCATACGACATGACATTATATTGATAATGACCCGATGAGGTGCTAAACGCTGTCTTCCATTCATCCTCTTTACACACACGAACGAGGTTGTAAGCGCTGCGGAGGTCGAGTTTGGTGAATATGGAGGCCCCTCGGAGTTGGTCGATAGCAGCCGGTACCAGCGGCAGTGGGTGCTTGTACTTTATTGTGACTGCGTTGAGCCCCCTATAATCAATACAGGGTCTTAAGCCCCCGCCTTTTTTCTCTATAAAAAAGAAACCTGCCGAAGCGGGAGACGTGGACCTGCTAATGAGTCCCTGCCTGAGAGCCTCCTCTACATATTCCTCCATTGCCCTGGTTTCCTCCAAGGACAATGGGTAAATACCCGAGTAAGGCGGTGCTTTCCCAGGCAGGAGTTCAATAGCACAATCCCACGGACGATGGGGAGGAAGTCTCGTGGCTGCCCTAACGCTAAACACATCCTGTAATGACGCATACTCTGGAGGCACACTTTGGGAGACTTTATCACTCGGGCTCTCAATGGTGGTGACTTGGACCGCTAAAGCTGGCGGTTTGCATGTTTTAGCGCATCGTTTTGACCATGATTGGATGCGTGCATTAGCCCAATCAAAATTGGGAATGTGAAAGCTGAGCCATGGGAGACCCAGCACGACGGAATGGTCCACCTGAGGAAGTACGAAGAAATTTATCTCCTCAGAATGGCCGGGGAAAGTTAATTGCAGGGGTGCGGAGATGCCTTTAAGCGGCGACTGGTTAAGTGTGTGCCCATCCAGAGCTTTAACAGATATCGGGGATGGAACCTTCGACACGGGAGCTTGCAGCGCGGAAAGAAGAGAGGCTGAGATGAGGTTGCCAGCCGACCCGGAATGTATTAAAGGAAAGACAGACACAGAACAATTATTAAATGAAATACGTGCAGGAATACAAAAGGGAGTGTGTGTGCGTGGGGGGATGCGATGAGTTACTTTGAGTAACGGGCATGCTTTTACGAGGTGTCTGTCGCCTACACAGTATAGGCACAGACCAGCAGACATTCTTCGGGATCTCTCCGAGGCAGACAGGCGTGACGTGGCTAGGTCCATAGGTTCGACGGTCGAGGTTCCTTCGCGCTCGGGGGGTGGCTGCTGAGGGGGGCTGGAGCGGCGGCGCGGCGCGGCTCGGGGCGGGGTGCAACGCTGCTGCCCGCGCAGGTGCTGATCCAGTTTGATAGCTAAGGCTATGTTGTCTTCCAGCGATAGTTCCGCGTCTCTGCACGCGAGTTCAAGTTGGATCTCCAGGTTTAATCCATCACGAAATCGAGCGAGTAGGCTCCTTTCACACCACCCGCTTTCCGCCGCCAGCACTTGGAAGCGCACCGCATAGTCCGCGACTGAGGAATTGCCTTGACTCACCCTCAGCAGCTGCTGTTCTCCTGATCTGCCCTGGTCCGGGTGGTCGAAAACAGCGTGAAGTGCCTTGATGAACCGCCGATACCTGGTGGTAGCTACGCCTCTGGTGCTCCACACCGCTGTCGCCCAGTCCATCGATCTTCCTGTTAGATGCTGTGTAATGAAACTCACTTTTTGGGAGTCAGTCATGTTTGGAAAATCTGCGAGATAGAGATCGCAAGCTAGCAGAAATTTTCGGGACCCCTCGGGGTCACCTCCGTACCTTTCCGGTGGCGCTGGGCGTGGTAGATGTGATGTCACGTGGAGTCACCGGAGGGAGCTTCGATGTCGCGAGTTGGGTCACGCTGCATGCTAGGTCGTGAACTGTTCGCGCCAGACAGCTGATCTCCTGCTGCTGGGCACGCAGGTAACCGTAGTGGCGAGTGTCGTCGTCCAGCAGGGGTACACCTGCTGCGTCCATGGAGGTCCGTTCATCTGTCATGGTCTCTGGCTTATTCAATAAGGACGCAAGATGCAGGTTCAAGTTCAAACTCAGATTCACGTTTTATTTTCTCTTCTTTGTTTAAAGTTCTTTTCTTTTAAGATAGTCTTGGTTGCAAAACGAAACTTAAATAACACACACACAAGTACGAAACAAAGGAAACACAAATAAACAAAACAGGGACGCTCCTTAGGGAACCTCCTCAGGCTGGGTCTGCAGGCGGGCACAGTTACACACAAGCACAGTCCTTTCTTTCCAAGAAACACACAGTAGTAATCACTCGACATAATGGCGCTCACGCCTCACGTCTCAGCATTGACTTTAATCCAAGATACCTGTAATGACAGGTCTTACCCCGACCCTGCAGACTCTGCTCAGCCCGACCCTGCAGACTCTGCTCAGCCCTGAGGAGGAGACACGCACACACAGAGAGATGAGGAGACACAAAGCAACATAACGTGAAGACAACAGTGAACGGACAAACGTGTCCGGGTTCAACTGGCTTTTATAGAGACGCACAGGGGAGAGACACAGGTGCACATCATTCTGTTAATGGGGGGAAGACATACCATGTTCACACACTAGGGGGGGACAAGGTGCGGCTCAGTAGTCCGGAGACCCAGATCTTATTTCCCCGGACCGTGGTGGCACAGATGTGACAGCTTTGTCTACAGAAACGACCAGGTCTGAGATGAAATCTGCAAATTTATAATTAGTGGAATCGACTGAGCTGACTTAATATACTTAAGTACACTTATGTTACTATAAAGAATTTCAAATGAGTTAAATTTGTGTCCGTGTTTTTGTACGATAGACAGATTATCATTATGAATAACTGCGATGCCTCCTCCTCTACCAGTTAACCGAGGCTGGTGTATGTAGCTGTATCCAGGATGACTAGCTTCATTTAGAGCTACACACTTGTCCTGTTTAACCCATGTTTCAGTTAAACAGAGTATATCAAAGGCCTGATCTGTGATAATTTCATTAACAATAACCGCTTTTGATGCGAGAGGTCTAATATTTAACAGTCCTAGCTTCAGATCAGAGTTCCCGGCTGCGCATTCAGTATGATCGGAGTTTGTGGTCTTTATGTTAATTAAATTATTGAAACAGACTTTCTGAGACTTTCTACATTTTTGCTTAGCTCGGGGAACAGACACAGTCTCAGTATGGTGAACCCTGAGTGACGACTCTATGCAGCTAGCAGACGGTTGGTTTAGCCTGTCTGTCTGCTCCCTGGCCTGGGCTCTGGATTGTCACCGATTAACTAGACCTCTACTGAGACTTTGAGCTATACTACAGGAAATAAGAGCAGCACCTTCCCGAGTGGGATGGACACCGTCCCGCCCTAACAGGCCAGCTTTGCCCTCAAAGGTCTTCCAATTATCTATAAAGCCCACATTATTTTTGGAGCACCACCTGGACATCCAGCGGTTCAGCGACCATAACCTGCTGTAAGCTATGTTGCCACGTCTCATTGGGATGGGACCAGAGCATATTATTTAGTTTCCTTGCTGTTTTCCCCAACGCATTCATAATCATTAGTCTACTTCTGCCGGTGTGGTGTTTCTTAACCCCGACCCCGTTAAAACGGTTTATTCAGAGAAAGGCTCAGCCGCGAGAGACTTATTTGAAGTTTGAAACAGGTAAGTTTGAAACAATCAGTAACATCAACTGTTTTGTGCACAGGGAAAACTATTATACATGTTGTCTTAATACTTTTAGCCTCCATTGTGCATTAAACTCCTTGGCACTCTTGTCAGACAGAATAAATCTGTGTCCTAATAAATTCTTCAGCGTTGACTAATCTAGTTATTTCTGCGCGCGTGGTCCACTACACAGCAAAAATATGTTAGTATATCATTATAAAGCGGCTCACATCGGCGTGCGTTTCATACAGCGCCGCGAAAACAGCTCTTATTTAACAAGTATAAATTTGGGTTTGTTATATTTCTGGGAAAGATACATCTCTAATAAATCTCTCATATCGACGCGCGTTCAACTGACTTTAGATCAAATCTCGGCAAAGTGAAAGAGCGCACACGCGCGCAACCATTCACGCAAACATTTTACATTCTCTAAAAGGTTTATTCACAACCACATTTCAGCCATTCATACACATGCATTGTGCTATGTTGTTGGTACAAATTTTTACTTTTCACTTTTCATCTCCCCTTTGATCAAAATGATCCCGATATGAGTCGACACAAGCAGCTTTGTTCAAGTCATAATATTCATCCATCATAAACAGGGGGGGCATTTGCAAAGCAGACAAAATGTAAAATCCCAGAAAAACAACAGAGCACAGATATATACTTGCTGATTAAACACTGCATTTATTAAAAGTAAAACCGTGCACGATTTGAGCAGCTTTATTTCAGCCATTCGAACCTTTTGTTATCAAATCATTATTCAATAATGATTCAATTATTCAATATTCAAACAGCAATTGACATTTTTACCATTTTTTTAATCACTGGAATGGAGGAGATAAGGAAACTTTCTATGATAACATGCCTTGTATTGTTTTTAATCGCTCGAAACACAACACATGATTTTAATCCTATTTTACAAATGGAAAATACAAATGGAATAATTTTATTTGGTTTATTTATTTTTTTGTTTTTAAATAAAATCTAAAATTAAAACTTTGTAGAGTGATTAAAAACAGTGTAGAGTGATTAATAACATTACAATACATCTTATGATAAGAAAAATCTCATTCCAGGGATTAAAAATGGTAATGTCAATTTTAGAATGTAGAATCCAGAAGATTTTAAATTTACACAAACTTAAGAAGAGGCCTGAAGCAAGATTCAAGATCCTCCCCACTTTACTGAAACCTTGCAAAGTGGGGAGGAGTGCATTTACTTTCTCTGAGTATATAAGTAAGAACAGCTGATTCATACCTGGGGACGATGTATTATTTGCATTTGAAATGTTGTCTGACACCGCAAAAGCACACACAGTTACACTGAAAGAACAACAACCTAAAGTAAATATGAATAAGAGGCCTTGATTATACTGCATAAATATTATTTAGTACAATAAAATTCCCCCGGCGCTCGAAAACTTGGTGTGTGGTTGAGCGCTGATTAGACTATGTAGGAAATTAAAGAGGAGAATTATAATGCCGGATCAAACTTTTAAAAAATATTATTGATTAAATGTGTGCTGAAAAAACTGTTGTCACCAACAGATGAGGACTCATGTCCATCAATCTGATAAACAGTATGGTGGAGAAACTCCCAGGTGGGAAGACACTGCTTTGTGTAGTTAACATCAAAGACAAAAATAAGTAAATAAAATAAAAATCTACCAAAGAGTCTGGAACGCAGAGTACAGGATGCGTCACACAGTGCGATATATTATACTATAATCATATTATACCAAAGATAGAAGTGTATTTTCTTTTTTAGTTATTTTAACGTTCTATTCTGAATGTATATTTTCCAGTTATTTCTATATTAAAATTTTTATAATAACAATGAACCGATACAAACAGAAGCTATATAACAGTTAATTCTAGCTAGTGAAGTTAAGTTAGCTAGTGAACTTAATTAGCTAGTCTAAGTATAAAATTTTTTTTTACAAGCCTGCTGTTTGTGCTGTGTTCTTTAATAATCAAATTAATAGACAGATAGAAACAGAGTCTGTCTAAACAAAATTAATTGCAGCCATTTTGCAAAATGTCCTTTTGCCCCACCTGGTGGGCATTTCACAAATTACTTTGAATTGCGACTGATTTATTATGGCTGTTGCCAAATACACAGACGGAGTGTGCAGCAGTAATATACATACCCCTTGAGTAACCACTGGGAATACTATTTGTCCATTAAATTTTTTAAATATTTATTCATGTTTGTACTTAATTCACAGTGGAAATTAACACTTTTTACAAATATTATATGGCAAATTACTAATGACAAACATTACATGAACAGGATATAAAACCACAAAAAAAATTGCACAATTGCATAATGCGATTGTGAAAATCAAATCTGATAGTGGTTCTAATATTTGTTTTTAGTAATCACTTATGCTGGTACTCTGTGTTGAGCACTTGGTCCTTTATCACAAAGGAATTATCAGTGTATCAATTGACATTAGACACATATCAATCCTATCTTGGTCCTAATACAGTTAATATGTTCTGAATCCCTGTGGTAAATGAACAGTATGTTACACTGGACACAAATATAATTTTATTATTGATATCTTAATGAGTCTCTCCATTTTAAATTCCATGACGCTCCCTTGGTGCAACTGGAGGGCAGTATAAACATCAGTCATTGGTCAATATGTACAGTGGTGTGAAAAACTATTTGCCCCCTTCCTGATTTCTTATTCTTTTGCATGTTTGTCACACTTAAATGTTTCTGCTCATCAAAAACCGTTAACTATTAGTCAAGGATAACATAATTGTACACAAAATGCAGTTTTTAAATGAAGGTTTACGTTATTAAGGGATCTTGGGTGCTGCAGCAGGACAATGACACAAAACACACCAGCAAATCCACCTCTGAATGGCTGAAGAAAAACAAAATGAAGACTTTGGAGTGGCCTAGTCAAAGTCCTGACCTGAATCCTATTGAGATGTTGTGGCATGACCTTAAAAAGGCGGTTCATGCTAGAAAACCCTCAAATAAAGCTGAATTACAACAATTCTGCAAAGATGAGTGGGCCAAAATTCCTCCAGAGCGCTGTAAAAGACTAGTTGCAAGTTATCGCAACCGCTTGATTGCAGTTATTGCTGCTAAGGGTGGCCCAACCAGTTATTAGGTTCAGGGGGCAATTACTTTTTCACACAGGGCCAACGTAGGTTTGGATTTTTTTTCTCAGTAAATAATAAAACCCCTCATTTAAAAACTGCATTTTGTGTTTACTTGTGTTATCTTTGACTAATAGTTAAATGTGTTTGATGATCAGAAACATTTTGTGTCACAAACATGCAAAAGAATAAGAAATAAGGAGGGGGGCAAATAGATTTTCACACCACTGTATATTTAAAAAAGGTTTGCTTCATATTGACAATAAAAGTATTAATTTTGACATTTTTGTTTGATAGACAAAAGTGCTACACAAAGCACGACTCCGACTTCCACCGCAAGCACGACTCCGACTTCCACCGAGAGCACGACTCTAACTTTCACCGAGAGCACGACTCCGACTTCCACCGAGAGTACTTCGACTTCCACTGAGAGCACGACTCCGACTTCCACCGAGAGCACTTCGACATCCACCGAGAGCACGACTCCGACTTCAACCGAGAGCACGACTCCGACTTCAACCGAGAGCACGACTCCGACTTCCACCGAGAGCACTTCGACATCCACCGAGAGCACGACTCCGACTTCCACCGAGAGCACGATTCCGACTTCCACCGAGAGCACTTCGACATCCACAGAGAGCACGACTCCGACTTCCACCGAGAGCACTTCGACTTCCTCCGAGAGCACTTCGAGTTCCACCGAGAGCACGACTCCGACTTCCACCGAGAGCACGACTCCGACTTCCACCGAGATCACGACTCCGACTTCCACCGAGAGCACTTCGACATCCACCGAGAGCACGACTCCGACTTCCACTGAGAGCATGACTCCGACTTCCACCGAGAGCACGAATCCGACTTCCACCGAGAGCACGACTCCGACTTCCACCGAGAGCAGTTCGACATCCACCGAGAGCACGACTCTGACTTCCACCGAGAGCACTTCGACGTCCACCGAGAGCACGACTCCGACTTCCACCGAGAGCACTTCGTCATCCACCTCGAGCACGACTCCGACTTCCACCGAGAGCACGACTCCGACTTCCACCGAGGGTACGACTACGACTTCCACCGAGAGCACTTCGACTTCCACCGAGAGCACTTCGACATCCTCAGCGAGCACGACTCCGACTTCCACTGAGAGCACTTCGACATCCACCGAGAGCACTTCGACATCCACCGAGAGCACTTCGACATCCACCGAGAGCACGACTCCGACTTCCACCGAGAGCACGACTCCGACTTCCACCGAGAGCACTTCGACATCCACCGAGAGCACGACTCCGACGTCCACCGAGAGCACTTCGACATCCACCGCGAGCACGACTCCGACTTCCACCGAGAGCACTTCGACATCCACCTCGAGCACGACTCAGACTTCCACCGAGAGCACGACTCCGACTTCCACCGAGAGCACGACTCCGACTTCCACCGAGAGCAGTTCGACATCCACCGAGAGCACGACTCTGACTTCCACCGAGGGTACGACTACGACTTCCACCGAGAGCACTTCGACTTCCACCGAGAGCACTTCGACATCCTCAGCGAGCACGACTCCGACTTCCACCGAGAGCACTTCGACATCCACCGAGAGCACTTCGACATCCACCGAGAGCACGACTCCGACTTCCACCGAGAGCACGACTCCGACTTCCACCGAGAGCACTTCGACATCCACCGAGAGCACGACTCCGACTTCCACCGAGAGCACTTCGACATCCACCGCGAGCACGACTCCGACTTCCACCGAGAGCACTTCGACATCCACCGCGAGCACGACTCCGACTTCCACCGAGAGCACGACTCCGACTTCCACCGAGAGCACGACTCCGACTTCCACCGAGAGCAGTTCGACATCCAACGAGAGCACGACTCTGACTTCCACTGAGAGCACTACTCCGAATTCCTCCGAGAGGACTTCGACATCCACCGAGAGCACGACTCCGATTTCCACCGAGAGCACTTCAACATCCACCGAGAGCACGACTCCGACTTCCACCGAGAGCACTTCGACATCCACCGAGAGCACGACTCCGACTTCCACCAAGAGCACTTCGACATCCACCGAGAGCACGACTCCGACATCCACCGAGAGCACGACTCCGACTTCCACCGAGAGCACGACTCCGACTTCCACCGAGAGCACGACTCCGACTTCCACCGAGAGCACGACTCCGACTTCCAACGAGAGCACTTCGACATCCACCGAGAGCACGACTCCGACTTCAACCGAGAGCACGACTCTGACTTCCACCGAGAGCACTTCGACATCCACCGAGAGCTCGACTCCGACTTCCACCGAGAGCACTTCGTCATCCACCATGAGCACGACTCCGACTTCCACCGAGAGCACGACTCCGACTTCCACCGAGGGTACGACTACGACTTCCACCGAGAGCACTTCGACTTCCACCGAGAGCACTTCGACATCCTCAGCGAGCACGACTCCGACTTCCACCGAGAGCACTTCGACATCCACCGAGAGCACTTCGACATCCACCGAGAGCACGACTCCGACTTCCACCGAGAGCACTTCGACATCCACCGAGAGCACTTCGACATCCACCGAGAGCACGACTCCGACTTCCACCGAGAGCACAACTCCGACTTCCACCGAGAGCACAACTCCGACTTCCACCGAGAGCACGACTCCGACTTCCACCGAGAGCACGACTCCGACTTCCACCGAGAGCACTTCCACATCCACCGAGAGCACGACTCCGACTTCCACCGAGAGCACGACTCCGACTTCCACCGAGAGCACTTCGACATCCACCGAGAGCTCGACTCTGACTTCCACCGAGAGCACTTCGACATCCACCGAGAGCACGACTCCGACTTCCACCGAGAGCACTTCGACATCCACCGAGAGCACGACTCCAACTTCCACCGAGAGCACTTCGACATCCACCGCGAGCACGACTCCGACTTCCACCGAGAGCACTTCGACATCCACCGAGAGCACGACTCCGACTTCCACCGAGAGCACTTCGACATCCACCGAGAGCACGACTCCGACTTCCACCGAGAGCACGACTCCGACTTCCACCAAGAGCACTTCGACATCCACCGAGAGCACTTCGACATCCACCGAGAGCACGACTCCGACTTCCACCGAGAGCACAACTCCGACTTCCACCGAGAGCACAACTCCGACTTCCACCGAGAGGACGACTCCGACTTCCACCGAGAGCACGACTCCGACTTCCACCGAGAGCACTTCCACATCCACCGAGAGCACGACTCCGACTTCCACCGAGAGCACGACTCCGACTTCCACCGAGAGCACTTCGACATCCACCGAGAGCTCGACTATGACTTCCACCGAGAGCACTTCGACATCCACCGAGAGCACGACTCCGACTTCCACCGAGAGCACTTCGACATCCACCGAGAGCACGACTCCAACTTCCACCGAGAGCACTTCGACATCCACCGCGAGCACGACTCCGACTTCCACCGAGAGCACTTCGACATCCACCGAGAGCACGACTCCGACTTCCACCGAGAGCACTTCGACATCCACCGAGAGCACGACTCCGACTTCCACCGAGAGCACGACTCCGACTTCCACCGAGAGCACTTCGACATCCACCGAGAGCACCACTCCGACTTCCACCGAGAGCACGACTCCGACTTCCTCCGAGAGCACTTCGACATCCACCAAGAGCACGACTCCGACTTCCACCGAGAGCACGACTCCGACTTCCACCGAGAGCACGACTCCGACTTCCACCGAGAGCACGACTCCCACTTCCACCGAGAGCACTTCTACATCCTCAGCGAGCACGACTCCGACTTCCACCGAGAGCACTTCGACATCCACCGAGAGCACTTCGACATCCACCGAGAGCACGACTCCGACTTCCACCGAGAGCACGACTCCGACTTCCACCGAGAGCACTTCGACATCCACCGAGAGCACGACTCCGACTTCCACCGAGAGCACTTCGACATCCACCGCGAGCACGACTCCGACTTCCACCGAGAGCACTTCGACATCCACCGCGAGCACGACTCCGACTTCCACCGAGAGCACGACTCCGACTTCCACCGAGAGCACGACTCCGACTTCCACCGAGAGCAGTTCGACATCCAACGAGAGCACGACTCTGACTTCCACTGAGAGCACTACTCCGAATTCCTCCGAGAGGACTTCGACATCCACCGAGAGCACGACTCCGATTTCCACCGAGAGCACTTCAACATCCACCGAGAGCACGACTCCGACTTCCACCGAGAGCACTTCGACATCCACCGAGAGCACGACTCCGACTTCCACCAAGAGCACTTCGACATCCACCGAGAGCACGACTCCGACATCCACCGAGAGCACGACTCCGACTTCCACCGAGAGCACGACTCCGACTTCCACCGAGAGCACGACTCCGACTTCCACCGAGAGCACGACTCCGACTTCCACCGAGAGCACGACTCCGACTTCCACCGAGAGCACTTCGACATCCACCGAGAGCACGACTCCGACTTCCACCGAGAGCACGACTCTGACTTCCACCGAGAGCACTTCGACATCCACCGAGAGCTCGACTCCGACTTCCACCGAGAGCACTTCGTCATCCACCATGAGCACGACTCCGACTTCCACCGAGAGCACGACTCCGACTTCCACCGAGAGCACTTCGACTTCCTCCGAGAGCACTTCGAGTTCCACTGAGAGCACGACCCCGACTTCCACCGAGAGCACTTCGACATCCACCGAGAGCACGACTCCGATTTCCACCGAGAGCACTTCGACATCCACCGAGAGCTCGACTATGACTTCCACCGAGAGCACTTCGACATCCACCGAGAGCACGACTCCGACTTCCACCGAGAGCACTTCGACATCCACCGAGAGCACGACTCCAACTTCCACCGAGAGCACTTCGACATCCACCGCGAGCACGACTCCGACTTCCACCGAGAGCACTTCGACATCCACCGAGAGCACTTCGACATCCACCGCGAGCACGACTCCGACTTCCACCGAGAGCACTTCGACATCCACCGAGAGCACGACTCCGACTTCCACCGAGAGCACTTCGACATCCACCGAGAGCACGACTCCGACTTCCACCGAGAGCACGACTCCGACTTCCACCGAGAGCACTTCGACATCCACCGAGAGCACCACTCCGACTTCCACCGAGAGCACGACTCCGACTTCCTCCGAGAGCACTTCGACATCCACCGAGAGCACGACTCCGACTTCCACCGAGAGCACGACTCCGACTTCCACCGAGAGCACGACTCCGACTTCCACCGAGAGCACGACTCCCACTTCCACCGAGAGCACTTCTACATCCACCGCGACCACGACTCCGACTTCCACCGAGAGCACAACTCCGACTTCCACCGAGAGCACGACTCCGACTTCCACCGAGAGCACTTCGACATACACCGAGAGCACGACTCCGATTTACACCGAGAGCACTTCGACATACACCGAGAGCACGACTCCAACTTCCACCGAGAGCACCACTCCGACATCCACCGAGAGCACTTCGACATCCACCGAGAGCACGACTCCGACTTCCACCGAGAGCACTTCGACATCCACCGAGAGCACGACTCCAACTTCCACCGAGAGCACTTCGACATCCACCGCGAGCACGACTCCGACTTCCACCGAGAGCACTTCGACATCCACCGAGAGCACTTCGACATCCACCGCGAGCACGACTCCGACTTCCACCGAGAGCACTTCGACATCCACCGAGAGCACGACTCCGACTTCCACCGAGAGCACTTCGACATCCACCGAGAGCACGACTCCGACTTCCACCGAGAGCACGACTCCGACTTCCACCGAGAGCACTTCGACATCCACCGAGAGCACCACTCCGACTTCCACCGAGAGCACGACTCCGACTTCCTCCGAGAGCACTTCGACATCCACCGAGAGCACGACTCCGACTTCCACCGAGAGCACGACTCCGACTTCCACCGAGAGCACGACTCCGACTTCCACCGAGAGCACGACTCCCACTTCCACCGAGAGCACTTCTACATCCACCGCGACCACGACTCCGACTTCCACCGAGAGCACAACTCCGACTTCCACCGAGAGCACGACTCCGACTTCCACCGAGAGCACTTCGACATACACCGAGAGCACGACTCCGATTTACACCGAGAGCACTTCGACATACACCGAGAGCACGACTCCAACTTCCACCGAGAGCACCACTCCGACATCCACCGAGAGCACGACTCCGACTTCCACCGAGAGCACGTCGACATCCACTGCGAGCACGACTCCGACTTCCACCGAGAGCACTTCGACGTCCACCGGGAGCACGACTCCGACTTCGACCGAGAGCACGACTCCGACTTCCACCGAAAGCAGTTCGACATCCACCGAGAGCACGATTCCGACTTCCACCGAGAGCACTTCGACATCCACAGAGAGCACGACTCCGACTTCCACCGAGAGCACTTCGACTTCCTCCGAGAGCACTTCGAGTTCCACTGAGAGCACGACCCCGACTTCCACCGAGAGCACTTCGACATCCACCGAGAGCACGACTCCGACTTCCACCGAGAGCACTTCGACATCCACCGAGAGCACGACTCCGACTTCCACCGAGAGCACTTCGACATCCACCGAGAGCACGACTACGACTTCCACCGAGAGCACTTCGACATCCACCGAGAGCACGACTCCGACTTCCACCGAGAGCACGACTCCGACTTCCACCGAGAGCACGACTCCGACTTCCACCGAGAGCACGACTCCGACTTCCACCGAGAGCACTTCTACATCCACCGCGACCACGACTCCGACTTCCACCGAGAGCACGACTCCGACTTCCACCGAGAGCACTTCGACATCCATCGAGAGCACGACTCCGACTTCCACCGAGAGCACGACTCCGACTTCCACCGAGAGCACGACTCCGACTTCCATCGTGAGCACTTCGACATCCACCGAGAGCACGACTCCGACTTCCACCGAGAGCACGACTCCGACTTCCACCGAGAGCACGACTCCGACTTCCACCGAGAGCACGACTTCGACTTCCACCGAGAGCACTTCTACATCCACCGCGACCACGACTCCGACTTCCACTGAGAGCACAACTCCGACTTCCACCGAGAGCACGACTCCGACTTCCACCGAGAGCACGTCGACATCCACCGAGAGCACGACTCCGACGTCCACCGAGAGCACGACTCCAACTTCCATGGCGAGCACGACTCCGACTTCCACCGAGAGCACGACTCCGACTTCCACCGAGAGCACGACTTCGACTTCCACCGAGAGCACTTCTACATCCACCGCGACCACGACTCCGACTTCCACTGAGAGCACAACTCCGACTTCCACCGAGAGCACGACTCCGACTTCCACCGAGAGCACGTCGACATCCACCGAGAGCACGACTCCGACGTCCACCGAGAGCACGACTCCAACTTCCATGGCGAGCACGACTCCGACTTCCACCGAGAGCACCACTCCGACAACCACCGAGAGCACTTCGACATCCACCGAGAGCACGACTCCGACTTCCACCGACAGCACGTCGACATCCACTGCGAGCACGACTCCGACTTCCACTGAGAGCACTTCGACATCCACCGAGAGCACGACTCCGACTTCGACCGAGAGCACGACTCCGACTTCCACCGAGAGCAGTTCGACATCCAACGAGAGCACGACTCCGACTTCCACCGAGAGTACTTTGACATCCACCGAGAGCACGACTCTGACTTCCACCGAGAGCACTTTGACTTCCACCGAGAGCACTTCGACTTCCTCCGAGAGCACGACTCTGACTTCCACCGAGAGCACTTCGACATCCACCGAGAGCACGACTCCGACATCCACCGAGAGCACTTCGACATCCACCGAGGGCACGACTCCGACTTCCACCGAGAGCACTTCTACATCCACCGAGAGCACGACTCCGACTTCCACCGAGAGCACGACTCCGACTTCCACCGAGAGCACGACTCCGACTTCCACCGAGAGCACGACTCCGACTTCCACCGAGAGCACGACACCGACTTCCACCGAGAGCACGACTCCGACTTCCACAGAGAGCACTTCGACATCCACAGAGAGCACGACTCCGACTTCCACCGAGAGCACGACTCCGACTTCCACCGAGAGCACTTCGACATCCACCGGGAGCACGACTCCGACTTCCACCGAGAGCACTTCGAGATCCACCGAGAGCACGACTCCGACTTCCACCGAGAGCACTTCGACATCCACCGAGAGCACGACTCCGACTTCCACCGAGAGCACGACTCCGACTTCCACCGATAGCACTTCGACATTCACCGAGAGCACGAATCCGACTTCCACCGAGAACACTTCGACATCCCCCGAGAGCACGACTCCGACTTCCACCGAGAGCACGACTCCGACTTCCACCGAGGGCACGACTCCGACTTCATTCGAGACGACTTCGACTTCCACCGAGAGCACTTCGACATCCACCGAGAGCACGACTCCGACTTCCACCGAGAGCACGACTCTGACTTCCACCGAGAGCACTTCGACATCCACCGAGAGCTCGACTCCGACTTCCACCGAGAGCACTTCGACATCCACCGCGAGCACGACTCCGACTTCCACCGAAAGCACTTCGACATCCACCGAGAGCACGACTCCGACTACCACCGAGAGCACGACTCCGAATTCCACCGAGAGCACTTCGACATCCACCAAGAGCACGACTCCGACATCCACCGAGAGCACGACTCCGACTACCACCGAGAGCACGACTCCGACTTCCACCGAGAGCACTTCGACATCCACCGAGAGCACGACTCCGACTACCACCGAGAGCACGACTCCGACATCCACCGAGAGCACGACTCCGACTTCCACCGAGAGCACGACTCCCACTTCCACCGAGAGCACTTCGACATCCTCCGCGAGCACGACACCGACTTCCACCGAGAGCACTTCGACATCCACCGAGAGCACTTCGACATCCTCCGCGAGCACGACTCCGTCTTCCACCGAGAACACTTCGACATCCACTGCGAGCACGACTCCAACTTCCACCGAGAGCACTTCAACGTCCACCGAGAGCACGACTCCGACTACCACCGAGAGCACGACTCCGACTACCACCGAGAGCACGACTCCGATATCCACCGAGAGCACGACTCCGACATCCACCGAGAGCACGACTCCGACTTCCACCGAGAGCACTTCGACATCCTCCGCGAGCACGACTCCGACTTCCACTGAGAGCACTTCGACATCCACCGAGAGCACGACTCCGACTACCACCGAGAGCACGACTCCGACATCCACCGAGAGCACGACTCCGACTTCCACCGAGAGCACGACTCCCACTTCCACCGAGAGCACTTCGACATCCTCCGCGAGCACGACACCGACATCCACCGAGAGCACTTCGACATCCACCGCGAGCACGACTCCGACTTCCACCGAGAGCACTTCGACATCTGCCGCGAGCGCGACTCCGACTTCCACCGAGAGCACTTCGACATCCACCGAGAGCACGACTCCGACTTCCACCGAGAGCACGACTCCGACTTCCACCGAGAGCACCACTCCGACTTCCACTGAGAGCACGACTCCGACTTCCATTGAGAGGACTTCGACTTCCACCGAGAGCACTTCGACATCTACCGAGAGTACGACTCTGACTTCCACCGAGAGCATGACCACGACTTCCACCGAGAGCACTTCGACATCCACCGAGAGCAAGACTCCGACTTCCACCGAGAGCACGACTCCGACTTCCACCGAGAGCACGACTCCGACTTCCACCGATAGCACGACTCCGACTTCCACCGAGAGCACGACTCCGACTTCCACCGAGAACACGACTCCGACTTCCACCGAGAGCACGACTCCGACTTCCATTGAGAGGAATTCGACTTCCACCGAGAGCACTTCGACATCCACCGAGAGCACGACTCTGACTTCCACCGAGAGCACGACCACGACTTCCACCGAGAGCACTTCGACATCCACCGAGAGCACGACTCCGACTTCCACCGAGAGCACGACTCTGACTTCCACCGAGAGCACGACTCCGACTTCCACCGAGAGCACGACTCCGACTTCCACCGAGAGCACTTCGACATCCACCGAGAACACGACTCCGACTTCCATCGAGAGCAGTTCGACATCCTCTGAGAACACGACTCCGACTTCCATCGAGAGCAGTTCGATATCCTCCGCGAGCACGACTCCGACTTCCACCGAGAGCACTTCGACATCCACTGCGAGCACGACTCCGACTTCCACCGAGAGCACTTCGACATCCACCGAGAGCACGACTCTGACATCCACCGAGAGGACGACTCCGACTACCACCGAGAGCACGACTCCGACATCCACCGAGAGCACGACTCCGAATTCCACCGAGAGCACTTCGACATCCACCGAGAGCACGACTCCGACATCCACCGAGAGCACGACTCCGACTACCACCGAGAGCACGACTCCGACTTCCACCGAGAGCACTTCGACATCCACCGAGAGCACGACTCCGACTACCACCGAGAGCACGACTCCGACATCCACCGAGAGCACGACTTCGACTTCCACCGAGAGCACGACTCCCACTTCCACCGAGAGCACTTCGACATCCTCCGGGAGCACGACACCGACTTCCACCGAGAGCACTTCGACATCCACCGCGAGCACGACTCCGACTTCCACCGAGAGCACTTCGACATCTGCCGCGAGCGCGACTCCGACTTCCACCGAGAGCACTTCGACATCCACCGAGAGCACGACTCCGACTTCCACCGAGAGCACGACTCCGACATCCACAGAGAGCACGACTCCGACTTCCACCGAGAGCACGACTCCGACTTCCACCGAGAACACGACTCCGACTTCCACCGAGAGCACGACTCCGACTTCCACTGAGAGCACGACTCCGATTTCCATTGAGAGGACTTCGACTTCCACCGAGAGCACTTCGACATCCACCGAGAGTACGACTCTGACTTCCACCGAGAGCACGACCACGACTTCCACCGAGAGCACTTCGACATCCACCGAGAGCACGACTCCGACTTCCACCGAGAGCACGACTCCCACTTCCACCGAGAGCACTTCGACATCCTCCGCGAGCACGACACCGACTTCCACCGAGAGCACTTCGACATCCACCGCGAGCACGACTCCGACTTCCACCGAGAGCACTTCGACATCTGCCGCGAGCGCGACTCCGACTTCCACCGAGAGCACTTCGACATCCACCGAGAGCACGACTCCGACTTCCACCGAGAGCACGACTCCGACATCCACAGAGAGCACGACTCCGACTTCCACCGAGAGCACGACTCCGACTTCCACCGAGAGCACGACTCCGACTTCCACTGAGAGCACGACTCCGACTTCCATTGAGAGGACTTCGACTTCCATTGAGAGGACTTCGACTTCCACCGAGAGCACTTCGACATCCACCGAGAGTACGACTCTGACTTCCACCGAGAGCACGACCACGACTTCCACCGAGAGCACTTCGACATCCACCGAGAGCACGACTCCGACTTCCACCGAGAGCACGACTCCGACTTCCACCGAGAGCACGACTCCGACTTCCACCGATAGCACGACTCCGACTTCCACCGAGAGCATGACTCCGACTTCCACCGAGAACACGACTCCTACTTCCACCGAGAGCACGACTCCGACTTCCATTGAGAGGACTTCGACTTCCACCGAGAGCACTTCGACATCCACCGAGAGCACGACTCTGACTTCCACCGAGAGCACGACCACGACTTCCACCGAGAGCACTTCGACATCCACCGAGAGCACGACTCCGACTTCCACCAAGAGCACGACTCCGACTTCCACCGAGAGCACGACTCCGACTTCCACCGAGAGCACGACTCCGACTTCCACCGAGAGCATTTTGACTTCCACCGAGAGTACGACTTCGACTTCCACCGAGAGCACTTCGACATCCACCGAGAGCACGACTCCGACTTCCACCGAGAGCACGACTCTGACTTCCACCGAGAGCACTTCGAAATCCACCGAGAGCACGACTCCGACTTCCACCGAGAGCACGACTCCGACTTCCACCAAGAGCACGACTCCGACTTCCACCGAGAGCAATTCGACATCCACCACGATCACGACTCCGACTTCCACCGAGAGCACTTCGATATCCACCGCGAGCACGACTCCGACTTCCACCGAGAGCACTTCAACATCCACCGCGAGCACGTCTCCAAGCCCCCTGTCGACTCCGCCATCCACCTTGAGCACGTCTCCAACCACCCCGACAACACCGACTTCCACAGCAAGCACATCTCCAAGCACCCCGACGACTCTGACTTCCACCGCGAGTTCATCTCCAACTAGCCAGATGACCATGGCTCTTACCAGCTCAACTAATGCAATTTTAACTATGAGCATGTGTACAAACCCAACAAATGTAACTGCAATTTTCAACTTGACCTTCAGCATTAATGAGACCTTCGATTCAGAACTGGCCAATACCAGCTCTCCAAAGTTTGCAGCAGAAGCACGATATATCCGTAGTCAGGTATGTTTTGTTGATCATAACTTATATTTACTATTTATTCCATTCTCCAAAACAAAAGTCATTTTGCCACCCCAGAAATTCTGTTCCCAATTTTAATGACCTGACTAATTAACTAATTAATTAATTACATTTTCTTAAAATATGTAATTTAGGTTATATACATTTTTTGACTCAGCTTTAGTGAGTTAGTTTTTTCATTTTGGTTAATTTAAATGTATATGAATATTGAGAGACCACATGAAAGTGACATGCATCAGAGTTCAATTATGTTTTAAATGAAACATTTTTATGGTTCAGTGTAGTCACTATTAATCATTTATTCATTAACTACATCTTGTACTAAATGTGACAGTTTGTTTGACAATACAATTGATACTTACCTTTTGTTTTAGGTTGAACCTTTGTACATTAAAGGCTACATAAACTTCATATGCATGAGAATTTCACGATTGAGGTATGATGGAATATAAGGTTTTGAATATTTATTTCCTTGTGCATTGCTCATTGAATTTAATCTTCATATCAATATTTATGTCTCTGCAGCAAAGGTTCTACTGTGGTAGAAAGCCAGGTCAACTTTAATTCTAGTGGCCCAACTGTCACTGAATATCAGGTGAAAAACACTCTTTTCAATGGACTGAGTATCTTGGATCTTCCTGTTATTCCAACCTCCATCAGTGTTGTTCAGTCTCTCGGTCAGTATACACTTGCATAGACTCTTCCACAGTTACATGTTCATAATAATAAAATATATGTATTTTTAGATCTAAACATGCATTTCTGTGCATTTAATGTTATGTACATATTTGTATTTTGCAGGTACAGGTAGTAGTACCACAACATCAGTGAACACCCAGTCACATTCCGTGATTCATCATTCTATGATCTGGTTGTCCCTTCTATCACTTCTGCTTTCCCTAACATTGCATGTATAGCCCTAAACATGATTATAAAACATACACAATCAAAGGAATATGTCAAATGATTAAATTTTTATAAATGAATATATCTTTACACAGGAAATACAAATATTTTCAATTCTTAAACTGGAGAATGAATGTGGGTCCTGATTTGCCTGAAAACATTATCACATTATTGTATTTCAACTATATTTAAATGTATTTTTTTTAAACCACTGTGCAGTTAATAGTATAAATCAATGTTGTTAATACCCATAACCCAATAAGGTTAATACCTAAACACTTACCTGTATATAGATATCTACATGTAACTACTTTATATCAATGTACAATAATTAAAAACAATGTATGAATTAAAGCTTTGCTCTTCATGATCATATTGTATGCATATACTAATAATATAATGATAGGCGGTATATGTCTATACTCAGCAAAAAAAGAAACGTCTCGGGTTACTTTGCTGTAACCCTGTTCCCTGAAAGGCGGGAACGAGATGCTGTGTGAAAACGCTATGGGAACCATTTTTTGTCCAGTTGCCGGTTGTGAAGCATGTGTGCAAACACGCCAAAATTTAGCTATATATATAACCTCGGTCAGATTAGATGCAGGTAGAGGTTATAAATACAAGTGAGCCGGCAACAAACCTCAGATTAATTTGTCTGAACGGACGTCTGGTCACGTGGTAGTGCGGCATTAGGACGCAGCATCTCGTTCCCGCCTTTCAGGGAACAGGGTTACAGCAAAGTAACCCGAGACGTTCCCTTTCAAGGCTACACTCGATGCCGCGTGAAAACGCTATGGGAACGAGAATACCAACGCCGCCGCACTACAGGTGTCTGGACCCCAAGGTTGTGTAGCGTGTGGCACAAAGCCGAGAAGGTCTCAGAACTATGCCTGGGCAGCTAACTCTGGGCTTTCCCTGAGCCCAGAGTAGCATGAACATCCAGATTATAATGTAACAAATGTGTGCGGGGAGGAGAACCCTCCGTGTCACACAATTGCTGCAGGGGAATACCTCTTGCTGGTGCAAAAGGAGGCGATCTCCCTGGTTGAATGAGCCCTGCTTCCTAGAGACGAAGTGAACCCACGCGCCTCATAGGAGAGGGAAATATGCATCTCTCACTCAGTGTAGTGGGGGCCGCTCCAGCGGCCCCAAGATATGTAAAGTCTGCTCTGACCTACACCACTGGCTGATGCGGTGGACGTAAATCTTAAGAGCACGTACTGGACACAGTAAGTGAAGTCTCTCCTGCTCCGAAGCTGTAAAGGCGGAGGATGGAATGCTTCAAAACAATAGGGTGATGTGGTTTATGGACTTAGGCCGATAGCTCAGTGAGGATGCAGTTACGTGCGTCCTGAGAGTACTTGGGCACAGGTCCGAGGACAACTTTCCTGCAGGGACTCCAGCACTGAAACAATTCAGCAGTGGACTGGGTCTACCTGCTTCACACACACTTGCTGCAGGGGAATACCTCTTGCTAGTGCAATAGATGAGGCGATCCCCCAGGTTGAATGAACCCTGATTCCTAGAGGCGAAGTGAGCCCACGCGCCTCATAGGAGAGGGCAATGGCATCTCCCACCCAGTACAGTGGCGCTCTGACTCACGCCACTGGCTCATGCGGTGGACGTACTGTAAATCTGAAGAGCACGTACTGGACAGTAAGTGAAGTTTCTCCTGCTCCGAAGCTGTAAAGACGGAGGACAGAATGCTTCAAAACAATAGGGTGATGTTGTTTATGGACTTAGGCCAATAGCTCAGTGAGGATGCAGTTATGTGCGTCCTGAGAGTACTTGGGCACAGGCCCGAGGACAACTTTCCTGCAGGGACTCCAGCACTGAAGCAGTTCAGCAGTGGACTGGGTCTACCTGCTTCGCACACACCTGCTGCAGGGGAATACCTCTTGCTAGTGCAATAGATGAGGCGATCCCCCAGGTTGAATGAACCCTGATTCCTAGAGGCGAAGTGAGCCCATGTGCCTCATAGGAGAGGGCAATGGCCTCTCTCACCCAGTATAGTGGCGCTCTAACTTACGCCACTGGCTCATGCGGTGGACATAAATCTGAAGAGCACGTACTGGACACAGTAAGTGAAGTTTCTCCTGCTCCGAAACTGTAAAAGGCGGAGGGCAGAAGGCTTCGGAACAGTAGGGTGCTTGTTACAAATGGAACTTTCGGAAGATAGTTCAGTGAGGATACAGGAGGTCGGTGTTTTTGCTCCGCCACCGCTGGTGTTTCGGGCAACACCAGTCTCCAATAAAGTGTTAGTTCTTCGGTTGTTCCTGGCATGTTTCAGGATGCCGAACATCTAACACCCCCCACCCCTCGTTTAACCAAGTCTCCTTGGGTACTAAGCACTGTAGAGAAACTACAGGATTCACATCACCTTCCACGTTTCAAAATGGCGTGATCTCCACTTCCATGAAACCGGAAGGTGTACATCTCCTGACAGAAGTTGTTGGGTATGGGGCCATGGAACATGTTCCCCTACCAGACAGTAAGTCAGACTACTACAATCAGTATTCCTTGGTTCCCAGAGGAATGGGGGCTGCGTCCAAATTTTTTGATTTCGCGGGCTGTACCGCTATCTAAAATAAACAATACAGTTTCAATGTTGACTGTTAAAGTGATTGCTCTCAAGTCGTACCAAGCGATTGATTTGTGACAATCAATTGAAGGATGCTTACTTTCATATAGAAATATTCCCACAACACAAGGAAAGACCTGAGGTTCGCTTTTGGGGGCCAAGTTTACCAGTATCGCGTCCTTTCAGTTGGTCTAGCTTTCACACCCGCACATATTAAAATGCATGGATGTAGTTCTGGCTCTTACGACTACCAGGGCATCCATATTTGAATTACATAGACGACTGGCTGGCCCAGTCTCATTAGCTAGCGCTTCGACATCAGCATGTTGCCCTAGCTCATCTTGTTTCTTAGGATTGAGTACTAGAACTACAGGCGTTCTTAGGATTGTTAAGTACATCTTGAGAGTACTAGGGCACAAACATTTTGGCAGTCAACTGGGTCTACCTGCTTAGCACACACCTGCTGCAGGGGAATACCTCTTGCTAGTGCAATGAATGAGGCGATCCCCCTGGTTGAGTGGGCCCTGCTTCCTAGAGGTGAAGTGAGCCCACGCGCCTCATAGGAGAGGGCAATAGCATCTCTCACCCAGTGTCACCCTTTAAAAACATTCCATTTGAGGGCATAAGCTCTTGAAGAGTGATACTAGATCCAGAGTCAGGGAGTAGCAAACGGGACATTTGCTGATCTTGCAAGGCAAAGCGGTCCACCTCCGCTGCATGAAATCTCACCGAGATTGACTGACTACTTCGGGGTGGGGTTTCCATTCCCCATGCGTCAGAGATTGACTGGACAATTACAACTGCTCTCACATTCATATGCCCTGGAACGTAAATCGCGTTGAGGGACAGGAACCTAGTGCGCTAGCTATTTAGCGGCGCGAGCACAGTCCGCCCTGGCGATTAATATATGAGACTTGCCATAGTGTTGTCCACCCGCAATGGGACATGGCACTCTCAACCGCTGGAGGAAGTGCTTTAGGGTGAGAAATAGAGCCATCATTTCGAGGCAATTGATGTGCCGTGCGAGAAGAAGGCCTCTCCAGCACCCTTGGGCTGGGATGGTCACTTAAGACCCTACCCCCGCCCGTGAGGGAAGCATCTGTCGTTAGCATCTGCGACGACAAGACGAAGTTAGAGTAGGACCCAGAGTCAGAAACCGGGGTCTGACCCACATAGGACGGGTACGAAGCACCTGGCGCGTAACCCTTGTTGGGGATCGGCCCTAGAGTGAAATCCCCTGTCTTAGCCACAACTGAAATGCTCTCATGTGCAGGCCCAAGGGTCACCGTGGATACAGCTGCCATGAGACCTAAGATCTCTGAAATGATGGTCACTTTCTTGGTCTAGCTTGATTTACTTGAGGGTGTTGATAATGGATTAGACACAAGCGGGAGACAGCTGTGCCTGCGTACGATCGAATCTCATGTGACACCCAATCCTCAGAACAGGAAAGAGCACGCTTTCGTGGCGTCGGTTCTCAATCCTAAGAAACAAGATGAGCTAGGGCAACATGCTGATGTCGAAGCGCTAGCTAATGAGACTGGGCCAGCCAGTCGTCTATGTAATTCAAATATGGATGCCCTGGTAGTCGTAAGAGCCAGAACTACATCCATGCATTTTAATATGTGCGGGTGTGAAAGCTAGACCAACTGAAAGGACGCGATACTGGTAAACTTGGCCCCCAAAAGCGAACCTCAGGTCTTTCCTTGTGTTGTGGGAATATTTCTATATGAAAGTAAGCATCCTTCAATTGATTGTCACAAATCAATCGCTTGGTACGACTTGAGAGCAATCACTTTAACAGTCAACATTGAAACTGTATTGTTTATTTTAGATAGCGGTACAGCCCGCGAAATCAAAAAATTTGGACGCAGCCCCCATTCCTCTGGGAACCAAGGAATACTGATTGTAGTAGTCTGACTTACTGTCTGGTAGGGGAACATGTTCCATGGCCCCATACCCAACAACTTCTGTCAGGAGATGTACACCTTCCGGTTTCATGGAAGTGGAGATCACGCCATTTTGAAACGTGGAAGGTGATGTGAATCCTGTAGTTTCTCTACAGTGCTTAGTACCCAAGGAGACTTGGTTAAACGAGGGGTGGGGGGTGTTAGATGTTCGGCATCCTGAAACATGCCAGGAACAACCGAAGAACTAACACTTTATTGGAGACTGGTGTTGCCCGAAACACCAGCGGTGGCGGAGCAAAAACACCGACCTCCTGGGGGTGTCAGGGAGACCACTTATTTCTAGAAAGAAATTCTGCGTGCATCTCCCCATTGGGGGGTGCACCCCCATGGTCCTGGGCACATGAACCTCAGGGCTTCTTTGTGAAGAAGACAATATGCCAGTCTGACCCTTTTTGAGGCTGATAGTGAGGCGCGTCGTACCCCAAAAGGGGTGGCAGGCTCAAAAAACACACTCCTTGTGTTTCACGCCTCACAAGTGTCAGACCCGGTCGAGACTCGGTATCCGACAGTCCCGACTTTTGAGTACGGCGGGTAAGGAATTTCCCGAAGACTTGTTCATATAACTTCGCCTCATGAACTTAGTGGCGACCGAGTTAACGATATCGCCAAACAGGTCGAAAGGCGAGATAGGGGCATCCAGGAGGAATGCACGTTTCTTATCCTTGATGCGCCTAAGATTCAACCACAAGTGTCTCCACGCGAAACACATCGCAGCCATAAAATGGACGATAGCACGAGCCGTCTGCTTTTGTTGCACGCAGAGACAAGTCTGTGGCCCGGCGTAATTCCAATACGCCCTATCTGAAGAGTCCCACCAGTGCTCAAGTCTCTCAGCAGGTAGCGTGGTATGCCTGCAAAACCACCATGGTGTGCAAAGGAGCACCAACCTGACCTGCTGCCTGAAAAGCTTTTCCCTTCAGGGAAGATGAAAGTCTACACAGCTTTAAAGGAAGTATTAGCTTTTCAGGAAGGATGAAGTCCCAAGAGAGAGATAGCTTTTGAAGCATCTCTTCTATCTGGGCTACATCATATAACTCTGCGATTCCACATTAACTATATTTAAACAACTAAATAAGTCAATTGCAGGAAAACACAGGATTAATACTGCTTACTCCATGAAAGGGTTAACTCATATGGAGAAAGCTGGGGGGGGGGAGCACGTCGTTGAGGCTCCGCCCCCCCCGGCCACCCGACAGAAACTGCGGGTTTCTTTTTTTTTTTTTCTTGTTGTTTTCCTAGTGCTCAGAGATTATTCCATCTCTGCGGTTTAAGCAAGATAGGATGTTTATTCTTACCCATTCACAGGAAGCCCATGGTGCGCTTGAGAGTGGACAGAGGGATTTCCCGATCCAACGAGGAAGTGAGTTTTAAGCACCAAAATGCGCCGCGGCTCTGAGCTTCTCAAGGAATGCGAGGTGCGTGAGCACTTTTTAATTGAAGCAGTAAAGATCGCCCTCCGATATGTATTATCACACACAGAGGTCAAAGTGAAGACAAATGATCTGAGGTTTGTTGCCGGCTCACTTGTATTTATAACCTCCACCTGCATCTAGTCACGCATTCTGAATTACATAGACGACTGGCTAATCCTGGCCCAGTCTCAGCAGCTAGCACATCGACACCATGATGTCGTCCTAGCTCATCTTCACTCGCTGGGATTGAGACTCAACGCCACGAAAAGCGTTCTCTTTCCGGCACAAGTGACAACCTACTTGGGCGTCAGGTGGAATTCGATCGCTATGCAGGCACATCTGTCTC
Source organism: Channallabes apus (assembly GCA_030522415.1). Taxonomy (NCBI): domain Eukaryota; kingdom Metazoa; phylum Chordata; class Actinopteri; order Siluriformes; family Clariidae; genus Channallabes; species Channallabes apus. The sequence continues at coordinate 3,284,027 of CM060110.1, forward strand.
CTGCTCGCGTCGAATCCATAAACAACGCTCTGAAGGAAATCAGACTGGACCAAGAAGTGACTACATCACTTACAAAAATGTTTAGGCCTCATGGCAGCTGCGTCCATGGTGATACCCTTGGGTCTTTTGCACATGAGAGCTTTTCAGCTTTGGTTAAGAGCCAGGGGAGTTCACACGAGAACAAATCCCCGAAGGCGGATAAGGGTTACGCGCAAAGGACTTCGTACCCTTTCTATGTGGTTCAGACCCCGGTTTCTCGCCTTGGGTCCCACTCTAGGTCCGTCTTGTCGTCGCAAAATACTAACGACAGACGCTTCCCTTACCGGCTGGGGCGCGGTCTTGGATGGCCGTCCAGCCCAAGGGGTCTGGGGAGGCCACCTTTTCGCATGGCACATCAATTGCCTCGAAATGATAGCTCTATTTTTAGCTCTACAGCATTTCCTCCAGCAGCTGAGAGGCTGCCATGTCCTAGTGCGGGCTGTACAGTACATCGGTAGTCTCCTACATAAATCGCCAGGGCGGCCTGCGTTCGCTACGCTTGAACCAGCTAGCACATCAGGTTCTGCTCTGGGCTCAGGACAAATTCCTGTCCCTCAGGGCGATTCACATTCCAGGGTACAGGAATGTGGGAGCAGACTTTCTGTCCAGACAAGCTGTGAATCACGGGGAATGGAAACTCCACCCCGAAGTAGTCACTCAAATCTGGGATAGATTCTCTACAGCAGAGGTGGACCTCTTTGCCTCACAGGAGACTGCACAATGTCCCCTCTACTACTCTCTGAGTCATCCAGCTCCCCTGGGTCTGGACGCGATGGCCCATACGTGGCCCAATTTACGCCTCTATGCGTACCCTCCGATAGCTCTGCTCCCGGGAGTCCTGGCGTGGGTCCGTCAACACGGTTTGCGCCTCTTATTGATAGAGCCCCGTTGGCCAGCCCGAGTATGGTTCTCAGAGATAATATCGCTCCTCGACGGCTCACCTTGGATGATTCCAGTGAGGAGGGATCTTCTATCTCAGGCGCAGGGGACAATATTTCATCCCCGGCCCGAGCTCTGGAACCTTCACGCTTGGCCCCTGAATGGGACCAATTGAGCCAAGCCGGCCTTTCAGCCGGCGTAATTGACACCATCCTAAGTGCTAGGGCTCCCTCCACTAGAAGGATTTATGCCTTCAAATGGAAGGTATTCGAGAATTGGTGCATGGCAAAGCAGGTGGACCCAGTCCACTGCCAAATCGTTTCAGTGCTGGAATTCCTGCAAGAGAAATTGTCCTCGGGCTTGTGCCCTAGTATCCTCAGAACGTACGTGGCCGCTATTTCAGCCTGCCACGTCCTGACTGAAGGGGTTACTGTGGGAAATCACCCTTTAGTTGCCCGTTTCATTCATGGAGCTAAACGGTTGAGGCCACCCACTAGAGTCACGGCGCCCTCATGGGATTTATCTATCGTGCTCGAAGGTCTGATCGACACTCCTTTTGAACCGCTAGAGTCAGCGCCCGACAAGCCCGACTCTCAAGATGGTTCTTCTTATGGCCATCACCTCTCTAAAGAGGATCGGAGACCTGCGTGCATTGTCAGTCTCCCCATCTTGCCTGGACTTTGCCCCTGGGCTAGTCAAGGCCATTCTGCATCCTCACCCAAACTATCTACCGAAAGTTCCTTTCACAACCATGCACCCTGTCGTCCTGGAAGCCTTCTGTCCTCCGCCATTTGCGGATTCAGAGCAGGAGAAACTTCACCTACTGTGCCCAGTACGTGCTCTTCAGGCTTATGTCCACCGCACCAGCCAGTGGCGTAAATCAGAGCAACACTTTATATGTTATGGAGGCCGCAACCGGGGTGCGGCTGCCACCACACATACTTTGTCACACTGGGTGAGAGATGCTATTGTCCTCTCCTACGAGGCGCGTGGACTCACTTCGCCCCTAGGAGTCAGGCCTCATTCAACCAGAGGGGTCGCCTCATCTATTGCTCTTGCAAGAGGTACTCCCCTGCAACAAGTGTGTGACGCGGCGGGTTGGTCCTCTCCGCACACATTTATAAGATTTTATAGTCTGGATGTCCATGCCACTCCGGGCTCACGAGTCCTCGGGTCAGCTTCCCGGACATGAATCTGAGACCTTCTCGGTCTTGTGCACACACGCTACACAACCTTGGACTCCAGACACCTGTAGTGCGGCGGCGTTGGTATTCTCATTCCCATAAGCGTTCTAACGCAGCATTGAGTGAAGCCTTAATAGGGAACGTCTCGGGTTACTTTGCTGTAACCCTGTTCGCTGAAAGGCGGGAACGAGATGCTGCGTCCGAACGCCGCACTACCATGTGACCGGACATCCATTCAGACAAATTAATCGGAGGTTTTGCTGCCGGCTCTCCGGTATTTATAACCTTCACCTGATCTAATCAGATGACGTCACCTGACCGAGGTTATATATAGCCAGATAATGGCGTTTTTCCACACATGCTCCACGGCCGGCAATGCGACAAGATAGTTCCCATAAGCGTTCTAACGCAGCATCTCATTCCCGCCTTTCAGGGAATAGGGTTACAGCGAAGTAACCCGAGACGTTTAGCGGTGAAACACCATTATTTTACAGATTTTTCCCAAAATGTATACGATTTAACACATTCATTAAGACAGCACTAGACGTGTAGCAGCAAAATGTTTATTTTACAGAATAAAATTATTACAATCAAACATCTTCAATAAAACAAAAGCATTAGGCATTTAGCAGGGAAATACTGTTATTTACAGATTTTTCATAAATTGAAGATCAAACACCTTCAAACAAAGCAAAAACACAAAACCCCTGATATTTAACTTTTTTTTCATAAATTCCTATGAATACATATGTTCAATAAAGTGTTAACACAATCTCAAGAAAAAAAAGGCTGTATAACTGACACAGTATAGTACAGGTATGATGCAAAATACAGTAAAAATAAGTTCAGTATTATAGCATTACAGTAAAATCCCAAAATGAAAAACAATGAAATATTTAGACTATTGTGTTATAACAGTGAAACATTCTCTCTCTCACAAACTTAAACATTGCTGTGAAATATCCTTGACTATAAACTATGGAGAAATGAACAATTTCAAACAATATTCTCAATGTTCCAATTAAAGTTGGATTGGAAACTTTATTACAAATATAGTACAATGTGGTCCCCCTTTTTAACTCTATTGTTCTTATATAATGTATGTGTACAAATAACTTAAACTTTTAGTTCAGAATCCTAATGTCTTAGTGCAATTAAGTCAAATCTAAAACATACCAAAATGGACGGTCCAGTGTATCCAAGAAAGATCCTCTTCCAAACAGGCAGTAATTCAATTCAATTCAATTTTATTTATATAACGCTTTTAACAATGGTCATTGTCTCAAAGCAGCTTCACAAAAAATTAAAAATATTTTGTTAGAAAAGAAAATATTTGGAAGTGTGTACATGTGAGAAAAATGTGTTTAGGTAATAATGAGATGAATGAATGATGGAACCAGACTCAACAGGGAACCCATCCTCATTTGGGTGATAACAGATAGAAATGATAACATCATGTGTGTTGTGCAGGTGAAAATGCAATATGACAGAAAATCATTTAAATTAACATGAAGACGAGTTCAGCATAGGGACGAGTCAGTGGACAGGTGCAGAGGGCAGATGAGGTCTGGATCACTGGAAGCACAGGAGCAGCATGTGTAGCTCGAAACTGTCATAAAGCTGAATCCAGCTGGAGCTGGTCCTTCTCTGGATGCCTCAGGAACCTCGCAGGGTCGGCCTTTGTCTACTGGAGCTCGCACAATCTGCAGATGCCTTGGCATGGGTAGAAGAATACAGAACAGATGGGGAGAATTAGCGTAGTTGCCATTCAGTATAGGTGTACTAGAGAATGAGGTTATGGGATGAGTTACAGTATTAAAAAGATGTGTCTTGAGTCTACTTTTGAACTGGGAAACCGTGTCTGCTCCCCGAACACTGTCTGGAAAGCTATTCCAAAGCTTTGGAGATAAATATGAAAATGCCCCGCCCTCTTTTGTAGATTTTGAAATTCTGGGAACTACCAGAAGTCCGGAGTTTTGTGAGTTTTGTGATCTTAAAGCGTAATGTTCAGTAATGAACTGGATCAGGGTGGATTGGAAGAGAGAAGAAAAGAACACATTAAGATCTTAGATTTAAAAGAAAAACGTGGCAGTATTAATGAATGAGCTTTGTTTACAGCAACAACAATAAGAATTAAAATAAGAATAAAATATATCTTACCGTCATTGTCTCTTGAGCTTGCAGGTATTTTACATTTCAGAGTCTTCTCCTCTGTCCCTCAGAGACTGCTTTCCTCCTCACCTTGTAGCGTGGCCACATAAAGGGGCGGTTAAACAGCAGGGGAACGAAGAAGGAGCTAATGTTGCTCACCTGCATAAACAAACTGACCCCTTTCGGTTATTTTCGTCCCCATGGCAACGGTGCCTTGGTTCCGGGGTTAAGCTCTCGCGCGCATGCGCAGCTGTGCCGCGAGGGAACCCTGATGACCTATCAGGTCACGTGTGCCGGTATAAAGCCGGAACCGGCATGACGTCGAGACGGAGAGATGAAGCAAGCAGCGCTGTATATGGAGAAAGAGAGAGAGCTAGTTTTCTGCCATTGGATTATTCTTTTCCTGGACGTCAACTATACCCCTCTGATTCCGTTTCTCGAGCTCCCGGACTTACCATCTTTTACCGGTGAGATCGAGCCATCTCCCCATTTCATCATTCCATACATTCACAATAACCTGGACTTGGACATTCATACATACGCACACACACAGTCGCACACACTACTGACATTGTACATATTTGTTTATATTTTGTATATATTGTTTTTTCATTGCACTTCATTTGTTTGTTTGTCTTTTGTATATAATACACTTGGGTTTGGTTTTGGATTCTGTTGTTGTGTCCGTCTTTCCTTGCTCCGCGAAGGTTGCGCAATACCGGAAGTAAGTGTGATTAACCCGTTTTTAGATATTAGACCCCGATTTAGTGTAATTAGCTCAAATAATAATTCTGAGCGTTACATATTGGTGGCCCGTACGGGGAGTCTATTTGTTTGGGGGTTTTTCCGGTGTTGTGTGAATTTGTGGAGCAAAATAGACGCTAACATGGCTAGTGCTAAAGCTAACCTGCTTGCTAATGCTAGTAGGACCGGGAGGGCCAACTATGTTGCCGGTAGTAAAACACTGGATGAGGAATGTGCATTTGTGACAAGGCGTAATCCTAAATCATTGCTTAGTTCGTTGTATGTATCAGATAGACATGATAACATTGAGGAGTTTATGTCTAATATGTCTGATAGTTTAAAAACAATGCGTTCTGAACTTAAGCAATGTAAAGGGGATGTAGTGGCTATGACTGAAAAGGTGGGTGTGTTGGAGAGGAATTTCAGAGACTCCATGGACTGCAGCTTAAACCGCGAACTCAGTTTTCGACAGGCAGTAGACACCAAGCTAGATGAGCTGGAGTGCTACTGCCGGGAGTCGCTAGGGAAACTGGAGAAAGCAGTAGCGGACTGTTTCTTGCGCCGTGATATCATCTGGGAGAAGCAGATGAAGAAGCTGCGCCTCTTTAACACGCCCACCGCCCTCAGATCGGAAGCACACACCGCGGCGTCTTCACCACCTCCATCTCTACATTCAGCTGATCATCCAACTGCTGCAACACCTGAGAAGGACAGCCAGGAGAAAAGGAAGAAAGGAGCACCACTGCCCACTTCTACTCTGGCCCAAGCTGGACCGTCCAACTCCCAGCCCCTCTCTGCACCCTCTCAGCTCTACTACGCCGTGCCCACCAAAGCAGAACCTCCTCAACCTACCTCAGAGCGGTCAGCCGCCCCTCCCAGAGACCTCGCAGAGGTGGAACCGCCACAGCGGGAAGGTCTCCAGGTGGCGCTAATAGCCACTGTGGTCGATGTCGGAGCGACCCAGAACCAGGGTGTCTCCTTCGAACACCACCAGGGGGCGTTACACCGTAGAGTTCCGAGGAAGAAGGGAGGAGCACTCCAGCTGGTAGTCCCACCTACAAACATCCAGACGTACCTACAAGACTTTCACCAAAAGCCGTCGGGTGGCCACCGGGGGGGGCTAAAAACCCTACTAAGCCTCCTAGACGTCGCCTGGTGGCCCACCATCCGCAAGGACGTCTGGCGGTACGTGGGTGCGTGCGAGGTCTGCCAGAACACCCAGAGTGAGGCTAACCGAACCAGGGGCCGCTGGAGCAGCCTACCACCCAACAACACTCCACTGACCCAGCCACTGATACAGAACCGACCGACAGCAAGATCACAGCGGAGGAAGAGACACCACCATCAACAGGTCAGTCTGCCAAAGAAGCCAGCTACTACAGTTCCCGGCAGCTCGAGGTGCCAGAGCTACCGGGCGGGCTGGTTTGGCGATGGACTCCATCTCTTTCCTCTGCCCATCAAAGACTTGTCAGGTGAGCTAGTGCCCAGTGGGAGGGTCCTGCTAAAAAACACCAAAGAGAACCAATGGACTGACACTAGATCTGGGGGCAACCCACTAAGCCAAGAAAGTGGAACTAAAAAAGCGCTAGTGCGGTCCTCTCCTCACACGCCGGAGGCTGGGGGGGGGGGTCTATGTAGCGCGGCCACATAAAGGGGCGGTTAAACAGCAGGGGAACGAAGAAGGAGCTAATGTTGCTCACCTGCATAAACAAACTGACCCCTTTCGGTTATTTTCGTCCCCATGGCAACGGTGCCTTGGTTCCGGGGTTAAGCTCTCGCGCGCATGCGCAGCTGTGCCGCGAGGGAACCCTGATGACCTATCAGGTCACGTGTGCCGGTATAAAGCCGGAACCGGCATGACGTCGAGACGGAGAGATGAAGCAAGCAGCGCTGTATATGGAGAAAGAGAGAGAGCTAGTTTTCTGCCATTGGATTATTCTTTTCCTGGACGTCAACTATACCCCTCTGATTCCGTTTCTCGAGCTCCCGGACTTACCATCTTTTACCGGTGAGATCGAGCCATCTCCCCATTTCATCATTCCATACATTCACAATAACCTGGACTTGGACATTCATACATACGCACACACACACTCGCACAAACTACTGACATTGTACATATTTGTTTATATTTTGTATATATTGTTTTTTCATTGCACTTCATTTGTTTGTTTGTCTTTTGTATATAATACACTTGGGTTTGGTTTTGGATTCTGTTGTTGTGTCCGTCTTTCCTTGCTCCGCGAAGGTTGCGCAATACCGGAAGTAAGTGTGATTAACCCGTTTTTAGATATTAGACCCCGATTTAGTGTAATTAGCTCAAATAATAATTCTGAGCGTTACAACCTGTAGCTCAGCAGCGTGTCTTCACTCCTCTGAATTTACAAACAACTGTTTACCGGCTGCTAAGTCACACCACCCCTGCGCGCGCTAAACATTTAAAGGACGCCTGTTTCTCATTGGCTGGTTCATATCACGTTACGTCTGTACCTGAGCAATAAGCGTAGGACTTTTCCGCATCAGATCCCGCCCTCACTCGCGCGCTTATTTAAATGCGCCAGTAATGAAGAGGTAATTAGAATATCTCCGCCTCCGGCTGCTGATCAGCCAATCAGAAACAAGATTAGAATGTTCCCGCCTCCAGCTTCTGATTGGCTGTGGCAGTTAACACGGAGAGTTCGTGGAGTTTTCTCTAACGTTTTTGGTACAAAAATGACACCATAGTTCCCCTAATACAAGCTAAATATCAAAATGTAACTTAAAGCGATGCTCTAAAACAGCTACACAGCAAATACATTATCCTTGTGTCAGAATATGCAGGGATGCGTGAAGAAAGCTGATGGCTAGATTGTCATGGTGATATTTCAGAACAACTGTAATAAAAAAATATATTTTTTGATAAGTATCAGTCTCCTAAATTCTCTTCACATTCTTTGAAGACATGAAGCAGATACTTTAGCCTACATGTAAGTGATAATGTAAGAATAATCTTTTAAAAAGTCATGAAAAAATGCTAAAGTTGCATCTAGAACTTAAATATCAAAGCATTATAAAACTAATATAATTTACCTCAAAATTACAAAGAAAAACAATAATTTTTTTGTATGGACATTAACCTTTATCTAATGAATTTTGTATTTAATTACAATTTATTATTGTAATTTTACATAAAGCTACACGTAATTTACAAAAACAGAAAAAACTGTAAAAATAATATGGTATTTTTACTGTTAAAAAATGTGAGAAAAAGTTAATTTTCAATATTGAAATAATACTTAAAAAAAACAGTCGACTTTGTAATTTACAGATAATGTCTGTAATTTTACAGAGATTTGTATGTAGTTTAAAAAAAAAACTACTATAAAATTTGAAAGTTATTTTCCATAAATTTAGGACTTTTTTTTTTACAGTGTAACAAAATCATCTTCATGCACGACAATGCACCATCTCATGCTGCAAAAAAGACCTCTGTGTCATTGGCTGCTATGGGCAAAAAAGATGAGAAACTCATGGTGTGGCCAACATCCTCCCCTGACCTCAAGTAAAATCTATAAGCATCCTTATAGCAAAATCTATAAGGGTGGGAGGCAGTTCGCATCAAAACAGCAGCTCTGGGAGGCTATTCTGACATCCTGCAAAGAAATTCAAGCAGAAACTGTCCAAAAACTCACAAGCTCAATGGATGCAAGAATTGTGAAGGTGATATCAAAGAAGGGGTCCTATGTTAAGATGTAACATGCCCTGTTAGGATGTTTTTGATTGAAATAGCTTTTGATTTCTTTAAATATGACCTCCTAAAGCTGAAAATTCAACAAAAGCCCATTTTCAGTTCTTTACAACCTATAAAATGTTTTTAATCTGTTGTGCATAATAATTTGGAAGTTTTTTTTTTTTTAAATAAATATTGTTATCATTAGGAGGTTTGTTCAATAAAATTCAAATTACACCCTAATGGTTGATGACTTGAAAATTATGCTGACTGTCATTTGCATTGACTAATTATGAAAATCAGGGAAAGATATAATTTGCATAATAATTTGGAACATAGTGCATGTGCAATTTCCCTCTGGGATTAATAAAGTTCTTTGAATCTTGCATCGTGAATCTTGATTGCGCTGGACATTTTTGTGTAAACAACATCCAGTGTGTTTTCCCCTCTCGTTGCAAAGTTACACATACTGATGATATTCAGGGAGCACTGACTTGAGATTTGCATGGTTGAAATCTCCAGCGATAATAAACAGTCCATCCAGGTGTGTGTTCTGCAGTTCACGGATCTTTGCATACAGTTCCCATAGCGCTTCCTTAGCATTAGCGCTAGGTGAAATGTTCGCTCTAATAATGAAATTGGTCTAATAATTCAAATGGTCTACATCTAACAGTCACAAACTCCACCAGCGATGAGCAATAACTGGGAACTAGCACAGAGTTATTACACCATTCCGTGTTGATGTAAACACACAAGCCACCGCCGCGAGTCTTACCGTCGGCGCGAAATGAGGCTAGCCCATCTAGCTCAATGGTGGCATGCGGAACTCTGTCGCTGAGCCATATCTCAATGGAAACAATGAGATGCAGCAGTCTCTAAACTCGTGCTGTGCAGTCTGTTGGATGTAGTCCAGTTTATTGTCCAGGGAGCAGATATTGGATAAGATGATGAACGGATCCTAAATGTAATGAAATGAAATGGAAGGTTCTAAATTGTGCTTTAAAAATGCAACCACAGGGGGGCACAATCCCCCTTTTTGTGTCTTTTTGTGCCAGTCCAAAGTCTGGATAAATGCAGAGGGTTGTGGCAGGAAGGGCATCTAACGTAAAACATTTACCAAATCAAATGATGCAAATCACTAAGAGCACTTCCATGCTGGGTGCCACTGGGTGCTGGTGGAAATTGGGATACTGTTGGTCGAAAAAGGAGAGGAGTGTGGTGGATTTTTATTCTCCCCACACCGAAGTTGCCCTAATTCAAAATATTAAACAAATACTATAACTATAATAAAGAAATCAAAGAAAGACTCTGGATTCCGTGTAGATCTAGATGAAGTAAGGATAAGTTTTATTGCAACAATAAAACAAAGTGAGCCAGTCCTGACAATGCCTAAGATGTGAATCAGAGCATCACCAAGAACAGACTGATCTACTGTGACATCGGTGCCTTCTTTTATACAGTTTTACAGGGGGCGGGACGCTCATCTGGCCCCCTCATTTGTTCATTTTTTTTTTATGGTTCCTTATCAAATTTTTCAACCAATAAAATTACATTTTCATTATACGTCATATACCTCGTCATCTGACTCCATCTTTTACCAAATTTTGCTTCCAATATAACTTATTTTCCTTTCAAATTAGTTTCCATTATCTTTTCCATTATCTTTTTACTTTTGTTGTTCAACTTAAAAAATATTGGGGTGGCGCTTACATCTGCTATAAATTCTTGGTGCTTCCGCTTTACTCTACAGTTTTCAAGAGACAGGCCATGGGTAAGCATCTTTTGCATATTATTTTAATTATTTGTCTAAGTTTGTGACTTTTATGGTATTTACATATTTTTATTCTTATATTTTTTATTCTTATAGCTAATCGCATCTGCACGAATGATCACCACGTCGCTTTGGACGACTGGACAGAGCAGTCCGGCTCACAGTCCTACTGACTATACTCCTACTGAACCTGTCATGGACCGGGCCTCGGTGAGTTTTACTGAGGATGAGCCCGAGCCATCTGCTTCATTACTGCAGTTCCTAGAGGAGACAGGTCTCACTTTTTCCAAGAATGTTGATCCCAAACCGGGTCCTTCTAAGAGGCCGCGTGCGGATAGCCCTTATCCATTTTCTTTTAGGCCTGTACGACCTGAATCTACAACGCCAGCTCCACTGGTCTTAAAGCCTGTTTGTCATGTAAGTGTTGGCACCCAGACCGATGTTAAAGTGTCTGTTGGTACCCAAACAGATTTTGCTTCCGCACTTGTGCCAAATCCAAATCGCGGCATTTCTGTTTCTATTTCCTTTCACTGATTTTTAAATTAGTGTTGCCCTTCCTCACAGGAGGTTTTGCTAATTGACTTCTTATGCATTTTATTTTGCTTCTGATGCTTACCCAGGCCCTGTGTGTTTTTATACTTTTTTATATTGGGCCTAATACTTTGTATTGTATAATATTCACTATGTAGATACACATACTATTTTGTCTATTTCTTTATTAAACTTATTATTCATATCACTGTGTGTGTGTGTTTTTTGTTATTTAATTTGACATGTTGCTTGTGTATCCAGTGCCTGTTACATCACAGTTAAGATCACCCCATGTCTGAGATTACATCATGTCTGGGGCCATGTCATATCTGTTGATCTGGTGTCGTTTCTATGGTTACTATGAAATATCTAAGATGGCTGCTAGTCTAAGGTTTGTTGGGTGCATACTGTATACTGAACGTCACATGATGGCTACTATGACATCACATTGTCCTTGGCTCACTCTGTTCACTTCATCTCACATCCATATATAAAATTAATAGTTTTCTGTAATATTACTGCATGCACAAATATATGTAATTAAAATATGCTTACATATTTCCCCCTCTGTGACTTTTAAGTCACATAAAAGGCATAAGGAAAAGTAAAAAGAAAGTACTGCTTACATACTTACTTATGAACATTAACAGAATTTAAACAATGAATTTAAACAATGCTTAACTTATGAACCTTAACCTTACATATTACTACAGAAACAAGAAATAAACCTTACACATCAATATTAATCCTTATAGAATAGGAAAAAAACTACGAAATAAACCTTGAACTAGTAACTTTTCATCAAAATTATGACCTTACTCAAATTAACCTTTCAGAAATAATCTTAAAGAACCTTACTACTAAGGAATAATCTTAAATCATTTTAAATCAAAGTCATAGAAAATCAAATTCAAAGAAATCTTACATATAAAGTCTTACATATTACTTAAATTTAAATGAAATTAAAGACCTTAAAGAACTTAAAGAGACATAAAATTCAAAACCTTACAACATTAAAGAACTTAAAGAACTTAAGCAAAGAAACCTAAAATTCAAAACCTTACAACATTAAAGAACTTAAAGAACTTAAGCAAAGAAACCTAAAATTTAACACCTTACAACCTTGCATATTCAACCTAACCTTACATATTACCCCCTCACTAAACCATCCATTTAGGAAAAACTATTGAAAATGAGTAAATATAAGCATAAACATATATGAGAATATAATATGCATGCAATGGTTATAATATGATGAGTCCAGAGGTGGGCGAAAAAACCTTCAGTACAGCCAATTTAGAAGGAAAAATTCCACACCTTGCCAGCTTTTCATGATCGACAGTGTATACATCACCAGGACCTCATCCTGTATAATAATACATATATGACAAACATTGAAAACCATCAAAGCCGTTTAAGCAGTCCATTAGGGTCCCTGTAAGTTAAAGATAGTGTGTCAAGATTTTCAGACCCCTCTTCAGTCCAGGTCTTACGATCCTCGTCTGTGAATTCAATCACATACAGGTCCTTACAGCTTGCCAGCTGAGATAGTGGAATTCGGTTTATCCTGCCCGTTTCTAAGCGCAAAAAGTCTAACCACACTTCATCGGCTTTTGGAAGAGCATCCAGCGCACGTTGCAGGGATACCGGTGTATCTCTCCATAAGATGTCATCCCCCAACATTACTTTGGTTATGGTCTTAGTTGCTGCCATGTACACATCGTCAAATTCAACGATCCCACAAATATCATATGCAGCCCAATCCTCTTCGATCCCAATACCTCTGTAGATGCCTAGCTTCAGATGTCTCCCAAGCTGATATGAAGTTGTTTCCAGGTGAAGTCCTGTGCTCATGTCAAGGGTGAACGTCTCCTGTGTCCTTGCTTTGATCCATTTGAAGTCCTTCGTCAAGACGTTGGCATTGGTGATGAATTCCTTGTTCCCTATCATGCGTTGTGGATGCCAGTCAACTAGATCATGTCTCAATTCTGCCCATTATTTCTTCGGGGCCATTTCCGCAACCTCGTTCCATGCGTTACAGCAGACGGTGCAGGAAACTATCCACCTTGGGTCAGGTACCAGTTCCATCCTGCAATACATACGTGTATAGCAGAAACAAAACACAAAAACAAAACACAAAATACAAGACATACTTTTTCTACTAATACTACTTTTTCTCTGATATAGTTACTTGAAACATGGATTAAATATGTTGGATTAGAATATGCTGTTACACTAAATAAATTTTCATTATACATATGATCAATAAGGATATAGTCATTTGTCCATTATGCAGTGTAGTTGGTCTTCTTTCACTTCATTTGCATATAAATGGACTCCTCTTCCTCATCCTCATATGGTGTCGTCCGGTCGTGATATTCCACAACAACTGTACAGTGGTTACAAAATTGGAATGGCGATCTCGCCGCGTATACCGCCGTTTAAAGGCAACAGCGGCCAAAATAAATCAGTTGCATTTCAAAGTCATTCGTAAAATGGCCGCCAGGTGGCGCAAAGTGACATTTTCATTCATCGCAGTAAATACAACAGTGATGGTAATTTCCACAACAAACATGAAAAATCTGAACCAGAGCTATTAATGTGTACTGTACAATAATGAGTAAAAAAAAATTATAGTAGATTTATTAACTGAAATAAATGACCATATTTTTCAAGAGAATTTTCAAGCCCCACTCATCAAACAAAATTATAACGAAATCGGCCAAGTCTACTATTTATTTAAATATAAATTTATAAACCAATGAGATCAAATAACACCAAGTTATTATTATAACAAGCTTACTTCGTCACTTATCCAGAGCTTGCTTTATTAACCTTGCCTTATTTAACGTTACTTGGGTGCATCATCTTTAAGTGCTTGCTTGGTGTAGCGGTTAGAGCACACGGTCAGTGATACATAAAGCGCCGGTTCAAATCCCGAGGGATGATGTTTTAAATTTTTTTATTTTAATTATAGCAAAATTAAAATAAAAAAAATTGTTGTATTTTGATTTTGCTTCAGCATACTATAGAAAAAACAGCAAACTCGCACACAACCAGTTTGTATTCTTTAAATTTAGGGGAGTGACGGCTCGGTCTGCTGCTGCTGCTGCGTGTGTGTGTGTGTGTGTGTGTGTGTGTGTGTGTGTGTGTGTCATTATACTGATGAAAAGTGGTGGCCATCTGCAGTACCGGGAGTTTTGATTTACGACAGCTGTTTACGGCAGTGTAGTCCAGTGCGGGAGATGCATTGTGGGTAATGAAGTCCGGTGTTACATCTGTTACATTTTTGATAACAATAGTTTTTTTACGTTTTTTTACGTAGCGGTTAGAGCGCTCGGTCAGGGATTTACAAAGCATTGGTTCGAATCCTGGATAATGCTGTTTTAAAAAATTGTTCTATTTTAATTTTACTCAGCAAACAAACAGCAAACAAAAAATTTTATTATTCAGAGCACGATATACAACCGTAATGAGTCCCATGTGACCAACGTATTTAACCGTGATGAGTCCATAAAATCAGTAGCAGCTAATAATTACTAATTACTTTAGTTAATGCTGCTACTGATTTTATTCCAGCTTACCTGTTCAGGTTGATTGCGATTCTTTTTAAAATATTGTCTCAGTTTTATATGTTGTTCGTCTTGATGTTTGTCTTCTTTTCACTTGGCAACACTCCAATGCAAATTATTCACCGTGAATCAGCTGTTCTCACCTATCCATTCAGAGAAACTGAATGAGCTGAAATGAGCCTTTGTTTCACGACCGCGACACCCCTCTCTCTCACGCACATACAGTACAGAGTAGACCAAATCATTACAGTACATACTTTATCCAACGAACATGAAAAATATCCACATAATGATGAGTTAAGAAGCATTGCTTAATTTTCGTTTAGACAGACTGTTTGTATCTGATTATTGGTATTATTAAAGAACAGCAGCACAAACAACAACACAAGGGCTTGTACAGCAAAGAGTTAAATTCGTAACAGTAAAAGGCATCCGAATTTAAATATATAAATTACTAGAAACAAATTGAGCACACTATCAGAATAAAAAATAGAACAAATCAAATGTTTTTTACACATACACAAGGAGGATAATGATACCGAGTTTATATTAAAATATCAAATATTGTAATATTGTTTTTGTGTTATTATAAATAATGAAATGCAGTAGGCTGTTATGGTCATCATCAAAAGAAAATATATTAAGTAACAGATAATATTAGGTTTATATTTCAAATTAGATAAAATGCTGATTTTCCAGCAGTAAAATTATTGTATCTCTACAGTTTACAAAACCTCCGCTGCATGTATTCATTCACAGGCTCCAGAGCACGCACAGAGAAATAGGAGACTGTGGTTTTGGAGTGGATTGGAGAGAAGAGAGCTGTTCAGTTACTATAAAAAAAATCAAAAAAAAAAAATATAAAAACATAATATGATCTTTTTGAGTTATGAGGTTTTTTTATTATACATAAGACAACCTTTCAGTTTTGTAAATATTCTAGTTATAGTGTGTTAAGTTTTTCTTTAGGTTAAACGGTTTTGAGAATTAGACCATCCAGCTAAGATCAATATTATGTCGTTGATTGATAAAATCTGGATTAAGGATATTTTATTTTGTTTTATTTATTTAATTTGGATTTTTCATCTTCCCCCCCCCTGAGGGATTGCCACCTTATTGTGGTCAGGGGATTTGCGTGCCTCAGTGCTTGGATGTTTACCGAGGGCTCAAGGGAGGTGTGTCTGTGTGTGTGTGTGTGTGTGTGTGTGTGTGTGTCTGTGTGTGTGTGCGCGCGTGCGCTGTAGCCTGTGCTTTTTTCAGCGGATTTTTCCGCTACCGCAGATCAGTTTATCAACTTGTAATATATAAATTTTAGGAATATATTAACATGTGGAGACATCATTATATGTTGAATGGAACTTGTAAGCCTTTGAATGGTGTTAAAAATACTTGCAAAACAAGTATTGCAGCCATACATTGGAGGGAACTTCTGAGGTGGTCAGTGATTGATGGCACGGTCGGTCGGAGGGGGTTGTGATCACACCTATAGATCTTTTGTTCTAGGCTATCGGTCAAATATCTCTCCACTTGGAAGCAAAAACATGCAAGGGATTTCAGCATCTCGACGCACATACTAAGCTGTTTATAAAGTAGACACTGTTTGTTTTTTCATTTTGTAACCTTTCCCGTGTTTACCGTGTACTGTACAATGTATATTCATTTTTTAATGAATTACTGTAAATACTGCACATTCCGTTGATTTACCAGAAATGACTTTTCTGTTTTTTGTGTGTGCTAAACTAAACTTCAGGGTCAAAGTAATAGCGATTTTATTTGAAAAGTATTATATATTTACAATGCTGATAAGTTCAAGCTTAGATTCATATATAAACAGCTTCAAAATCGGCTGACCGCTGAAATCCGACAGACGCAGGGCTCAAGGGAGGTGTGTCTGTGTGTGTGTGTGTGTGTGTGCGCGTGTGTATGTGTGTGTGTGCGCGTGCGCTGCAGCCTGTCATTTTCAGCGGATTTTTCCGCTACCGCAGATCAGTTTATCAACTTGTAATATATACATTTTAGGAATATATTAACATGTGCAGACATTTAAGGGTGCGCTGCCCTCTCTTGCCCCTGCGCAGAGCCTACACACACACACACACACACATCTATCTATCTATCTAATATATAAATACACATTTGGAATCTGCATCTACATTTTCTGTTACAAGTATAGAATTAGGTTCAGCTGAGACTCATGATCAATGGTGTTAGGGTACTTATGTAGTGATAATTAGTTTCAGCCAAATCATTAAAACTAACAATGGACTATGACACTCTTGTTTTACACACATTGTTTTAGCGATAGTTTCACGGAAGCGAGTTCAGAACTAATCTAATCAAACCAAGAAAAAAACAAACATCCGAAGCTTCAAATAGAATGAACGAACTAATGAAATTGATATATATGTAATTGATATACTGTATATACAGACGTGTGTTTGTCATTTTAATTCAAATGAACATTTTAATGCTTTCTGATACACTTATCAACTTATCCACATACACTTATCAACACAAACTCTCCGTGCACGCACACACACAATCTCTAAAAAATGTATATTAATAACATACATATACAAATAAACAAAAATATAAACGTCTATATTGAAGTCTACGGTGAACGCAGAGTCGGCTAAGCACACGTGATGACGCGCGCGCCCTCACCTCTGTTATGGCTGCCTACAGTATTTGGCCAAAAGAATTATAATAATTGAACGATATGCCTGGTCCTGGAAAGAGACATCAACAGTCCGGCGCTGAGAAACGAAAGAACCGAAAGAAAAAAAAGCCTAAGATGAAGCCCGTGCATCAATTCCAGAAATAAAACTTTACTTTATTCTGTCGACGTTAATAATGTAATAACGTAACATTAACGTAAAATAACGCAAATTTCATTTAACAGCAGGGGGGACAATAAATATATATTTTTATAAATTTATTGCATTGTTTATGTTGTTTACAGTCAAGCCATCAACATACAATAAAATGTAAACATGAGATCTAAACTAAAAACTGTGCTCCCTGTGCTGGTGCTGGCAATATCATCTCTTTGTTCTGCTGTCTCCGGCTCCCTCCCTGGTTCTGAATCTGCCCCTTCCTCTACTCTCACTGTCTCAGAACAGACTGACTCCTGAAGCAGAAAAAAATGCAGGAAATTATGTTTTCTAACATGCGTTAGATAGTTTTTTTTTATCACTCTATACACAATACTTTGCTATTTTTATAGATGTTGAGCATCGTGAGCAAGCCCGAGATCATATTAACGTTAATTATCACCAGCCGGCATTAATAGCACACGAGTAACGTGAGTTGGACGCACACCAATCGATTCGACTATGGTTAATCGCTAACTCCGTAGGCTCCATGAATAGGCGGGAAAGGGATGGAACCGCGCATTCGTCCCGGCAGGAAAAAAAAAACTAAACAGATCTAACAGATGAGGACTCAGATTAATGTGCAAAAAATATATAATAAAACTATATAAGTCTACATAGCCTTTATAAGACTCTACCTTAAGCGCACTTAAAACATTTTAGTTAGTTTTAAAATAAAACAATTTTAAAACATCACTCGGGATTCGAACCGGCGCTTTGTAGATCACTGGCCGAGTGTTCTAACCGCTACACCAAGCGGCCACTTAGAGACAATGCACACCAGAGACGTTAATAAGCCACTCGACTTCTTTGAAAGCAAGCGTACGTCTTTGATAAGTGACGAAGTAAGCCTGTTATAATAATAACTTGGTGTTATTTGATCTTATTGGTTTAGAAATTTATATTTAAATAAAACCCTACACACTTCTTTTCTAATTACACGTGATAAAATCTAAAGGCTCACTGTGTTAATATTTATTGTGCTTAAATTTGATCTTAATAAGATTTGATTTAATTTGAATTCTACATTTGTACTGTAATTATAGTACTGTGATTATGAATTCGGTCAACTACAGTGTTTCACTTGATGTTATCGGCTATTACGTGTATTATTGAGGCAGAGAATGAACTAAGGCATGAGGCGTCAGTCTGTAGTTATATAGCGCCACTCAGTGGTAAAAGCCAGCAAATGCACAGCAAATGCACATTCCGTAATGCGGCGGCGACGTTACATACGACGCTCCGATTTTGTAACCACTGTATATTGTCCTACCATTTTCTGAATGCTTGCTCTAGCCAGGGGAATAACGCAGCAAGATGCAATGAGTAGGGTTCCTAACACTATCAGACGAATTGTGCCTAGTTTCACAAGTAGTCCGTACCAATTAGAAGGATTAAGCCAGTCAAACCATGTGGTCCACGCGGTAGTTTTCTGTACTTCTTGGGTGACTCTAACATGTTCATCTCTCAGATTCCGCATGGCTCTTAGTATTTTGGTTATATTACCATCAGGGCCAGTATGTCTTGGAATGTATGTATTCTCCAATTAAAGCGCACACTCCTCGTTGAGGTGCTAACATAGTGTCCAGGGCGAATCTATTTTGCATGGTCATTATTGTTGTTCTGTCTAATTGTTCTTGTACTAATCCTAAAACACTTAAAGTGTGATTCCAAAATCTCTGTTGATTGTACCATAGTAAGTTTATCCACCTTGCGTTTTTAGAAATTTGAACCCATGGGAGGAAGATTGTCGTAAATGCTCCTCCTACTCTGTTTATAACCTCATGTTCAGTTGGTACGCCAAGTGGAATTCCATCCCAACTTACTGTTATTCCTCCCTCTTTGTCAAATTCTTCCCATTTCTTTAATTCCCCTTGACCGACCGTGTCCAAGAATTTTATCTCACGTTTGCTTCTTTTGTTTTGCGTGCCATGCAATCCTATTACAATTAGTTCTCCTTCTAGTAATACTGGAGCACAGCATCCGTTCCAGTCTTTTGGTAGAGTTTGTCTAACTGTGGTTCCATCACAGTACCAAAATATGTCAGCTAAGGGTGTTGTACCTAATCTTAAGTCTGGTTGTCGTACGTTGACTATCTCACTGCATGACATATTGCTTGTTGTATTGTCGCATATCTGTCTCATTTTTATGGAAAAACCTGCTGCTGACTGTGTTTCGTTGCAGCTTGATGATAGATTTCCTACTTCTATACTTCTGTAGCAAATTAGCTCAACAAGGGAATATTTACAACTAATTATAACTAGTTATAACTAATAATAAATATTTAGATTAGAATTAACTGCAGCAGAATTAACATACAATTATCTGATCTGTCCGTCTACCGAGCAGATACTATAATTATTTATGAATTCTAGGAAAGGTTGTTCCTGGCCAAGGAAGGATAGCTTTCCTACTTTGCAGTACTAGCAGTAACTTAGCATGTAACCAACGGATCAACAATTCAGTGACTTTAGATTGTGAGCAGCACACAGAGGCAATCTATTGTGAAAATAATGAATTTAATAAAGGAGGCTAACATATAATAACATTAAGCAAACACATACATACAGGGTAAAGGACAGTAAGGAAGAAAGATAAGAACAAAAGAATGGCAGTATTTCATATCAATTAACCACAACCTAGTGAGAATCATCAAAGAATCAAGGTTCACCTTAAAAAGGGGCTCAAACTTAAACACGCATCTAAAGAGTTTTAAGGGATACTTGCATTGATCTTTGTTTCTGAAAAAGAGTCCTGATTCAGTAGACACAAGAGTGTAGATGATCGACCTCAAGGTGTGCGCTGGAGATTTTCCTCTGGTTCCTCGAGAGGGAGGAATAGTCCACAGCGAGTTGACAAAGTTACTTGAGGGTAAAAACTGCCGAAGGTTAAACTCAAGAGATGAGTTTTTCCAAGAGTAGAAGAGTGTTCATCTCAAAAGAAGGGATTTTTTTGAGCACCGAATAGCTGGTGTTAGGGCTTTTTGATAGTGCCCTGACACACCCACCATTTGGGTGGAATGGCCAATCAGAGGCATGTATTTTTGGCGGGAAAACTTTCTTTGTCTCCTGTTTATGGCCCCTTGAAAGTTTTACTGCCGGTCCAGAGGTTGTTGCAGTTTATTTCAAAATGTTGTAGAGAGTATATGATGCCTTACATGATCACATAGAATATGTCATTGTTTGAGAAATAAGGAGTAGATAATTTTGATACCAAGAAAGGCACCTTTAGGAAATAGGAAAACGGAGATACATTCATACACTCGAATATAGGCAATTAGAGTCTAATTAAGGCAAATAAAAAGTTGTAAATAGTACCATCAGATGAGGGCACATACACACAATGCATGCATATACGGGATACCTTTATAATTGCATAATCATGGTATAAAATAGGGTAAATGTCCTTATGTGTGTGCGTGATGTGTATTGCAAGTGTGGAGCCAGACCCCTGATCTGGCTAGGCCATTGGTGGCTGGCACAGAGGTCTCCTGCTAGTCTCTGGAATGTGTTTGAGGTTTGATGGTGAGACTGGGGGAACTAATCTGTTTAGCCTCCTTGTGATAAGGATGGGGAACTCTCAGGCAATAAACATCCATATAAATGTAGAATGTGGGTCCAGGTCTGTAATTCATATGCAAATGTCAAAGGCTAAAAGGGTATCTTGCAGACATAGAGTCCAAACGATCATCTGTGATCCTAAGCAGACGCTACACTTCCGTCTGAACAGATGCATAGAGGATAGGTCTGTTGCACAGGTGTTATTTCTCGTTGGACAGCATCTATCGTTTCTACAGGATGATACGTGCATTTGCTTATATTCTGCATCCATTCTGGGCCATAATCTATTGCAGCTGAATGTAAAAGACAGCTGATAGGGCATAATCGTGATTCACTATATTCTGGATCATCTATACATTCTCTTGTTCCTTGTGTTATCGCCACTTTTGGGGGCTTATGACTTCTGTCATGGCATATGATGCAGTCCTTATTTGTTAAGGACTCAGCTGTGAATTTCATCCATTGGTAGAACATGTCATTTTTCCATGTTTGATCAGATTCTTTTTTATTTCCAGGTACCTGTTTTATTATTTCTGGGATTACCGTTACATAGGTTGCTGACTCATCATCTGATACGCTAGGTTGGCCTGGTACTTTTGCCGTACATCCACGCAAATATGGATATGCTAAGCATACACCTCGTATTTTGCCATTTGCTGACTTATTAAATGCGCACCATTGATTGGATGTTGGTATTGCCTCAATCAATCCGTCTAACGCAATCTTCATTTTTGATCCAGGGGTTTTCTCTAATTCTACATAAATACGCACTTGATCTTCTTGAGGTTGTGACTTGTCTACCTCTATCTGAAAAGTTCCTTCCCAATTTCCTGTTCTTTCCCACATTGATAAACCTGCTACCATTCTTGCTCTAGTTATTGTGGCTAGTACGTAACGTATTTGTCTCTCTTCAGTGTTCCATTCTGGTTTGCTCTTTTCATTTCTGACGGCTCAACTACTAGTCAAACCGATCATAAGAAATATTGTTATTTCTATAGATTTCCTTCTGTTTCTTAGGCGGTAATAAAAGGATGGTTTCTCCATCTGGATCACAACGGCGACACGTGGGATTATGGCCAAATAATCTACACAATATATTTCTTGGGGTGTTTTTTGTTGGGTATGTTCTTTCTACCGTAGTTGGTTTAAATAATTTAATCAGTATCTGAGCCAGTATCAGCTTCTAACTGTCTCCGTGCTGTTTCTATTTTAGTACGTTTATCTTCTCGCTGTCTAACTTGGGCTCTTGTTCTATGAGATGGTCCTGCTTGTTCTGCTTCTGCTTCTTCTTCTTCAAGTTCAGCTTCCCAGTCTTGTATATCTTCTTGAGGCCACTCTGGCCAGTAGCCTTGTTCTTCTTCCTGTTCTATCCACGGCAAACTTTCAGTGCGTTCATTTGGATCTGGTGCTTGTTGTCTGGGTCTTTCGTCGTCTCTCTGAGGATCTGATTGCAGATCCGAGGGTCCTGCTCTTGGAGACTCGGTGTCCTCCTGCGGAAACCTGTCTCTTACCTGGTCCGGATTTGGTGCCTTGCAGCAATGATTTAAATTGTACCATACGTCTTTACCTTGAACTTTTACTGCAGTTGGAGTTGCCAACACCACCTTGTATGGTCCATCCCTTCTAGCTTGGTTCCACCTTCTTTTGAACACTCGGATAAACACCCAATCACCAGGCAGTACAGTTCTCTCGTCTATGTCCTCTGCCTCAGCATTCTCAGCTTGATCAGCTGCTCTTTGTCTGGTGTTGTCATGTATGGTAGCTCCCTTAACCTGTTGGAAAATAACTTTGTGTATTTCAGATAAGTGTTTCACATAATGATCAAGTTCACTTTGCAGTTGCTCAAGTGTGGGGCCTTTATAGGGCCCGCGGGTAAAAGAAGTAAGCATAGGTCTGCCAGTAAGCATTTCATGCGGGGTTAGATGCGTGTTGCGATTAGTTTGCGATCTCATGCCCATTAAGGCTAACGGCAAGGCTTGAAACCAATCCATATTTGTATCTGCGCATATTTTAGCCAATTTCATTTTTAGAACTCCATTCGCTCTCTCTACCATCCCCTGAGATTGAGGATGATACACACATCCAAATCTGTGCTTGATGTTCAACCACTGAGTTACTTTCTGTACTATCTTATTTGTGAAGTGTTTTCCATTATCTGAACTGATTGTATCTGGAATTCCAAATCTTGGTATCACTTCTCTACACAAGAATTTTGCTACTGCCGTCGCATCTTCCCTAGCTGTTGCTACAGCTTCTACCCATCTGCTAAACCTATCTTCGACCACTAAGATGTATCGTTTTCCTTGTATCCTAGGTTCCCCCATGTCTACATAATCAAACATTATATGCCTGAATGGCCCATCTGGCTCTGGGATGTGTCCTATCGGTGATGTGAAGTGCTTTCTAATGTTAAATCTAGCACAGATGTCGCAAAACTGTGATAATGTTCGATGAACCATTGGACCTAAATAAGGCGACCACCATTCCTTTTGGATTCTTTTTATCACTTCCCCTCTTGCTACGTGATCATTCCCATGAACTTGTTTTATCACGGTTAAAAGGAAATTTTGTGGTGCTACAAAACGTCCATCTGCACTTCGCCATACATTAGTATCATTATTTTTTGTTGCTCCTCTTTTGATCCATTTACGAATCTCTTCTCCTGATGCTGCTGCTTGCATGTCTGCTAATGAGGTTAAATCTGGTGTGGGAGGCGCATAGTCTTCAGGTATTAGAAATCTTTCTTCTGGCTCCGGACTTGCACCTGGTTCTTCATCAGGACCAGTGCTCGATTCTGGTGAACTTGGTTCATTATCTCCCTGCGGATTAGGTTCTGGTTGTGCTGCTGTTTCTGGCATCATATTTATCTGATTTACTGCTGCTTTCTTTGCTGCTTCATCTGCTGCTTCATTTCCGTTACTAACAAAAGTGCCATCTTTTTTATGTGCTGCACATTTTACTATGGCTAATCTCGATGGTAATTTGATTGCATCTAACAGTTCTGATATTGCTTCTCCATGTACTACTGGTGTTCCATCAGCTCTTTTGTAACCTCTTTGTGCCCATATGGGGCCATACAAATGGCATATTCCATATGCATAAGCTGAATCGGTGTATATTGTACATGCTTTCCCTTCTGCTAGTTTACAGGCGCCTGTCAAAGCGACTAATTTAGCTAACTGGGCAGAACATGGTTGTGGCACATGTTCTGCTTGTGCAATTTTGAATGTTTCTCCATCTAAATTTGCTGTTACTATGGCATAGCCTGCTTTATTACTGTCCCCATCTCTAAAACATGACCCATCTACAAAGAATATACAATCTGGATGTGACAGAGGTTGGTTCTCTAAATCTTGGCGTGTCTTTAGATATTCTGCTGACACTAGATGACAATTGTGGGGATCTCCCTCTGCTGGGGTCATTATACGATCTGCTGGATTTACTGTCTGACACCTGCGTATGGTTAATTCAGGTGCAGAGAGTATTACGTCATATCCTGTTCTTCTAGCATTTGTAATTACAAACGATGGACTGGTCAGGAGTGAGTGTAATGCGTGGGTGGTGTACAACATTACTGGATGTCCCATAGTAATTGAGGTTGCTTTCTCATAAGCAAATGCTGCGGCTGCCACCCCTTGATAACAGGGAGGCATGCCTTTTACAATATTATCAAGCGCTGTACTATAATATGCAATTGGTTGTTTGCTAGGACCTTGTTGTTGGGTCAGAACCCCTGTGGCAAATCCGCCTCGCTCTGAGACATACAGGTGGAATGGTTTGTTGTACTCTGGACTAGCAAGTGCTGGGGCTGTACAGAGTTCTCTCTTTAGCTGTTCAAAAGCTTCTAGTGCTTCAGGTGTCCATTCTAACACTGCACTATTTTTGGTCTGTCCAGCTGCTTTGATTAGTGCTCTTAAGGGTGCTGTTTTTAATGCAAAGTCACATATCCAGTCTCTGCTAAATCCTACCATGCCTAGAAAGGATAGCATCTCTTTTACAGTTCGTGGTTTAGGGGCTTTTGCTATTGCTTCTATATGTTCTGGAGATATGTGCTTAGATGTTCCTTTCAATACTCTGCCTAAATACTCTACTTCTTGTCTACAGAATTGTAACTTTTCTCTGCTAACTTTGTCCATTTTCAGCTAGTACTGTCAAGACTCTTAACGAATCTGCTTCACATTGTTCTCTGGTTGGACTACAAATCAGCAAATCATCACAGTACTGGATCAAAGTACTCTTGATATTTATCGAGGCTAGGTCTTGAGTTAGTACTCGATTAAATATTGATGGACTTTCGCAGTATCCCTGCGGTAAGCGACTATAAGACAGCTGCTGTCCCTCGTATGTAAAAGCAAACAAATGTTGTGATTCTGGATGTAGTGGAATACTAAAAAATGCTGAACATAGATCTATGACAGTGTACCACTGAGTGTCTTCTGGTATATTAGACAGTAGGGTGTGTGGATCAGGCACTATAGGCAATTCTGCTTCTACAATTTGGTTTATGGCTCGTAAATCGTGCACGAGTCTCCATTTATCTGAGTTGGGCTTCCTGACAGGAAATATAGGAGTATTACAAGGACTCTTAGTGGGTATTAATACTCCAGCTTCTAATAATCCATCTATAGTAGGTTTAATTCCTGCTATAGCTTGGGGTGTCAATGGATATTGTCTTTGATAAGGCAATTTTGCATTTGGTCTTATTTTTACTAAGGCTTGTCCTCCAGACTTCACTAATCCTACATCTGTGGAGTGTCTTGTCCATAGTTTCTCTGGGATTGTTTTAAGTATTTCTTCCTCTAATGCTAATTCTTTTTCATCTATCTGCCCTAACATCTTAACTGGCATTTGTGTGTGCGATGACAACGGCATGTTACACATCCCCCTCTGAGGGTGTGTTGATAACGTCATGTTCCCATCTATCTCTGTGTGTGTTGCCCTCATTCTATCTGTTCCTGAAAATGTTATTTTCAAAAATCTCTGATCATGTGAAATATGTACAGAAGGGTCAGAGGTTTGTTCCCAATCAGTTACTTCAGCTGCTTGTTTGACCATCAGTCCTAATTCTTTGGATTGTGCTTTTTCCCCCACTAATAAAGAAATGTGAGGTGCTGTGTTAGGTACCTGATGCCAATGTTCCATTCGTTCAGTCAGGTGCACAGTGACGGCTGCTCCTGGAGCACCTACAATTATATCTCCTAGTGCCACATCAGTGACTGTGTTTTCAATCACATCTGACCACAATTGTGCATATTCTTCATCTTGACTTCCTTGGTCATAGTACATAGTACAGTGTAGTGGTAAGGTTACTCTTTTGCAATCTGGTCTTCGTTGCATAATCCATTCTTCCCATAAATTCTGTGCTTGTTGAGCTCCTTTGCCAGAACACAATAGCCAGTATACTGTATCTTGTTTGTTGTCAGGTTTTTTAGCAATCTGTAAGAACTGTCCCATTGTTACATACAGTCCTTTAGTATTACATTGAATTTTTGCTTTAAGTTTGCACAACAAATCTCTTCCCAGCAAATTGACTGGAGTAATAGGTGAGAATAATAAAGGTGCTGTTATAGTGGTGTCTTCTAATGCTATTATTTGGGGCTCTGTAAAATGCAATATCTGTGAATGTCCCGAGAAGCCTGTGGTTTTTATCATATTGCTTGAGAGAGGGAGCTGTGAGCCTTCATGTCCTATACATGAGTATGTAGCACCTGTGTCAATCATAAATGGAATTGGTTGTGAATTATTTATAGACATCATTACAGTTGGTTCTTGTTGTGGATGAAGTGTTGAGACGTACTGCATCTGCTCCCCCTCTGGCTCCTCTGGGCCTCGTCAATTCCAGTTCTGTGGTCCCATCCAAGGACCTGCCCACTGATTCTGGGGCTGTCCTTGTGTCCATGGTCCAGGAGGTTGTCTGGGGCCAGGAGGTCCCATATTCCCTCTAGGTGCTTGTGCTGCTCCATATGGCCCCTGAGGTTGGGGTCCATTTTGAGCCCATGACATTTGTGGACAATTTCTTCTAATGTGTCCTGCTCCTCCACAGTACCAACACTGCATGTCTTGTGTATTTGGGCCCATTTGCCCTGGGGCATTCATTCTGAATTGTTGTCTCCTTGGTTGCTGTTGGAATGGTCCCCTTTGTCCCCTGCCTCCATAAGGCCTGGGGCCCTGTCCTTGCCACCTCATGGGTGGTTTTTCTCCTTGTTGGTTTCCAGGGTGCACATACGTTGGAGGGGCATTAACTGCTGCTGGTTGTGGTGTTTGCTGCACTGGTCCAGCAGGAGGCAGTGTTGTCGGATTTTCAGGCACCATTACTGCTGCTTGGACTTGACCTTTACCTTTCTCTCTTTCCTTTTTCTTTGCAGCTGTGAATTCCCCCAGTTGTATTTTGTGTAACTGGGTTGCGATTGACTCAGCAGTTTCTTTAGCTTCCCTCTTCTTCTTTCGATGTTGGTCCACATAGTGTACAATGTGTGCTTGAAATGTTTCCCATGGTAATGTGTTCAGTCCCACTACCCCTTCCAGGGCTGTTTGGACTTCCTGAGGCATGCACTTTTTCAGCATCATTCGGAACAGGCTCTTACTGGTATCTGTTTGGTCCCAGGAGCCTCCAGTTTCCTCTCTCCATTTTGTCTGGAAGTCATTGATGAATTTTACAACATTGTCATCTTCTTTCATTGCTACTGATTCCAGTTTTCCTGGATCCATTTTGGTGGGGTAGGCTTTTCGAAGCGCATCCCATATCCTGTTTCTGAGAGGCCCAAATGCTAGGGTGTCTCCTCTGTTCTGTCCTGTTAATGTATGCAGGTTAGCTTCATCCAGTATTTCTGTGGTTTTGACTTTTCCAATTGTTTGTGCTAGAATAGCTTTTACATCTCCCAGTGCTAGGAGGTGTCCAGTGGTTTTTTCTTCAAACTGTGTTATCCATCTTTGTGCTCCATTGCACAAGTCTGGTAGTTGATTGGCCAGGCCTGTCATATCCATGAATGACCATGGCACATATTGTACCTACTTCCTTTAACAACAAGTGGGAATTGTTTGCCTTCATTGTGGTCTTCTAGGTCTGGTACATGTTCATTAAAACTAGTGTATCTTTCATTTTCATCTTAATCATGCAGCATGTGTTGTTCATCAAAATTGGTGTGTTTTCCATTTCCTCCTTTATCAGGCCAGGACGAAAGGACCTTCCAGCTTGATGGCATCTCTGATGCAGACAACTCTTTTGCAGCTTTTTTCATTTTCTTTTGTGAGTTTTTTTATGCGTCTGTCAATTCGATTTTCTATTTGACTGATTGCTTCATCAAGGGCTTCACTGTCATCATCCTCTTCCTGTGTACTGGCATCTTCCCATTGATGTTTACTTCTGTATTGATCATTGCGTCGTGGTGTGCTTGTCTGTTCTTTTCTTTCTGTTCTTTTTCTTGCTTCTTTTTCAGATTCAATGATCAGGTGCCCTTTAACTTTTCTTTTTACTGGTTCTTGTCGATCTATCTCGATTACCTCTTCTTCGGTTTCTGCTTCATCTCTGTCAGACTCATGAAGGGATGTGTATGATTGTTCAGGATATGACTTTACACTATTTCCTCTTTGCATGTTTTTTTCTTCCCATCTTTCCCGGGACTGCTTCCTTTTGTTGCGTTCCATCATCCTTCTTTTGGACGTGACTTGTTGTTCATTTCTGAGTCCCTGTATTTCTGACAGGAATTTCACATTTAGTTCTTTCAGTCTTCTCATTTCTCTTCCTCTACCTTGCAGTTCTTTGGTTTCTCTTGACTCATGTGATTCTATTTTTCTTTCTCTGTTCCATTCCCTTTCGTCGCCATCACTTTGTCTATGAGTCATTGATTCCTGTTCTGTTTCTTCAAGTTGTCCATCCATCCACCCAGAGTCACATGACGTCACTTTAATTTGTCCTGTCACTCGTCCTTCAAATCCCCATGCTCCCTTGTCTTGTTCCTGCAGCTTCAGTTGTGGGTACATTCCTCCATCCCTCTGTTGCATGTGTTCCTCAGTGTATGGTGGTGGTCTCTCTAATTCTGAGTTTGCTTTCTCTTTCCTTGCTTTCTGAACTTTTTCTTTCCTGTCTTCACTTTTTTCTGACTTCTGATCATTTTTTCCTTCTTCAACTTGTTTCAGTCTTTCCTGTTCCTTTCCTTCATTTTCAAACCATTGTACAATTTCTAATTTTTGTCCTAATTTGACTCTTCCCTTGCTACCCTTATCCTTAGTGGTATGTCTGAGCATTTCTTTTACTTCCTTACAACATTCTTCATTAAAAGTTCCTTCTTTAGGCCATTGCAAATCTCCTGATGTCCTGTCATGCCATTTTATCATACATTTTCTGATGTACTTTTCATCTTCTTTATGTTTAGCTATAATTGCATCTACAGGTGTCACTGGCTTTGGCCATGCACCTTTACGGCAGAATAACTTTCCCATCACACACTTCTGTCCTGTCTTATAATGTGAATTCTTGTGTTTCTTCTCTCTCTTTTTAACTAAGGTTCCTTTGCTGTGTACTTTATGACCACTGCCAATTTTCAACAACTGTCTTTTCTCTTTATATTTGTTAAACATTAATTTTCCACTGGTGTCAGTATCAGAGGCGTAACGATTTTGTCAAGGGTCTGAAAAATTATTCTCCCGTCTGGTCCAAAAGGTATTATCATAAATTCACTATTGTTGTCTACCATCCACACACAACTCAGCACTACCGGACCTGTCTGTGTTCCTGATAATCTGTATCTTTTTGCTTTTCGGCCTTCTGCGTCTTCTTCTAAATATAATATATCAAAATCTGGGTATGTTTGCAGTAGCGAAATGAGCGGAGTTAAACGTGGAGGTCCACCTAATCCTCCAAATTCAAATGTGCTATTTATTACTTTTAAACGAATCTCTTTAGGAACTAACCCAAGGAAATAACTCATATCTTCATTCTAAAATATGATGTAAGAATTAAAGTGTGCGTGTCACAGTTAAGCTCTAATACGTCAGGTATTAACGAAAGCCTAAGTGTCCACTCTCCCTTATCACACTCTTTCACTAAAAGTAGATCCTTTCCTGGATTATTCAACAACCATTTATTTGTTTCACTCTGATCTGACTCCGAAATTCTAAACTCCCGTTCACACTTAGTTAAAACTCCTTCTTCACTTATCTGCTCGTCCCAGTTAATTACTCTAGCTCCACTTATCATCTGATCTCCTCTATTTGTTATATTCAATATTTTATTTAATGTGTAACCTAGATGCATTTATTATTTTATGCACTATATTTACTGTTATTAGTATTGTGTCGTCGACTACACAAAAACGTAAAGGGTACCTTTTGTATCTTACTTAAACTTAAGCTTCAATAACTAATCTAAAGAAATTATTATTTAATGATACTACTATGCTGGCACATTCAGCACCTGTACCACTTGCGTGTCACAGGGGAAGCTTGTGTCACAGAGGAAGCTTATGTCACAGTGTGTTCACAGTGATGTCCAATAGCACATCACCACTTACATCACAGACAAGACCTATGTCACAGTAAGCTCTATGTCTAGTAGCTCGTCACAGTTTATGTCACAGACAAGACCTATGTCACAGTAAGGTCTATGTCTAGTAACACTAATGCTGTATAGCTTATAATCTATTCTTTATATTTTACACATACACATAAATTCAACAAAATCTTTACACATAAATATAACATACACAAACATTTAAAAGACACACATACAAGACGTACAGTACAAGCAACAAATAACACAAGCGCTTCTACAACAATTTCAAAAAATTTAGAGTACTCAGAACAATTTTTAACAATAAAACGATTTATCACACAACCTGGGCCCAGAAAACTTCAATACCACCTGTAGGAATTTTCAACCAGCAATCACTTTATGTTCCCTAGCGATACCTCATACACATGGGTTCTAGCCCTAGGAAACCCGATTGCAGTACTGCTCCTAGCGATACCTCACACGAGTGGGTTCTAGCCCTAGGACTCGAGATTACAGCACAACCACCTACAGGACTTTTTCACAATAAATACTTAAAAATCTGAAAAACTTGAAAAGAACCTGCCCAGTTCCGCGTCTTGGTACCAGCTCACAAATCAGTGAGTTCTATACTCAGCGTCTTGCTACAGGACTTTTTACCACCTGCCACGTCTGGGTAACGAATAAAGTTCCCTATTTAGTGATTTGCAGGAATTTTTACCATCTGGGTCCAGCCCCACTTGTTGGCGATTCCTCATATACGGGCTCTAGCCCAAACACAGTGGCGTTACCTCAGATATCACACAACTTATAAAATAATAAAGAAATTATACAACATAAAATCACACAAAAAAAAATAAAACAAAATGGAGATCTCCTAATGTTTCGTTACTTCATCCAGTCTTTTATATATCAGCAAAAACGCAGCAATTAATTTGTCAATTCAATTTATCAATTTTGGCAACTTTTAAAATAATTGTGTTCAATATACCCTAGGAGTTACCTCTCCAGCCGGAAGCACGCACACTAACAGACCATGAACTTCTAATGCAGAAATTTGATCAAACAGGTTTTCTGCTTACCTTTTTTATGCCGGCATAAGTTGATGGTCTGTCAGCCCGCGAAGTCCCAGGTCCCCAGAGGGGCCCTCCGCGAAGGCAATCACGTCGGGGTCACCAAGAAATGTGGTGGATTTTTATTCTCCCCACACTGAAGTTGCCCTAATTCAAAATATTAAACAAATACTATAACTATAATAAAGAAATCAAAGAAAGACTCTGGATTCCGTGTAGATCTAGATGAAGTAAGGATAAGTTTTATTGCAACAATAAAACAAAGTGAGCCAGTCCTGACAATGCCTAAGATGTGAATCAGAGCATCACCAAGAACAGACTGATCTACTGTGACATCGGTGCCTTCTTTTATACAGTTTTACAGGGGGCGGGACGCTCATCTAGCCCCCTCATTTGTTCATTTTTTTTTATGGTTCCTTATCAAATTTTTCAACCAATAAAATTACATTTTCATTATACGTCATATACCTCGTCATCTGACTCCATCTTTTACCAAATTTTGCTTCCAATATAACTTATTTTCCTTTCAAATTAGTTTCCAATATCTTTTCACTTTTGTTGTTCAACTTAAAAAATATTGGGGTGGCGCTTACATCTGCTATAAATTCTTGGTGCTTCCGCTTTACTCTACAGTTTTCAAGAGACAGGCCATGGGTAAGCATCTTTTGCATATTATTTTAATTATTTGTCTAAGTTTGTGACTTTTATGGTATTTACATATTTTTATTCTTATATTTTTTATTCTTATAGCTAATCGCATCTGCACGAATGATCACCACGTCGCTTTGGACGACTCGGACAGCCAGAGCAGTCCGGCTCACAGTCCTACTGACTATACTCCTACTGAACCTGTCATGGACCGGGCCTCGGTGAGTTTTACTGAGGATGAGCCCGAGCCATCTGCTTTGTTACTGCAGTTCCTAGAGGAGACAGGTCTCACTTTTTCCAAGAATGTTGATCCCAAACCGGGTCCTTCTAAGAGGCCGCGTGCGGATAGCCCTTATCCATTTTCTTTTAGGCCTGTACGACCTGAATCTACAACGCCAGCTCCACTGGTCTTAAAGCCTGTTTGTCACGTAAGTGTTGGCACCCAGACCGATGTTAAAGTGTCTGTTGGTACCCAAACAGATTTTGCTTCCGCACTTGTGCCAAATCCAAATCGCGGCATTTCTGTTTCTATATCCTTTCACTGATTTTTAAATTAGTGTTGCCCTTCATCACAGGAGGTTTTGCTAATTGAGTTCTTATGCATTTTATTTTGCTTCTGATGCTTACCCAGGCCCTGTGTGTTTTTATACTTTTTTATGTTGGGCCTAATACTTTGTATTGTATAATATTCACTATGTAGATACACATACTATTTTGTCTATTTCTTTATTAAACTTATTATTCATATCACTGTGTGTGTGTGTTTTTTTTGTTATTTAATTTGACATGTTGCTTGTGTATCCAGTGCCTGTTACATCACAGTTAAGATCACCCCATGTCTGAGATTACATCATGTCTGGGGCCATGTCATATCTGCTGATCTGGTGTCGTTTCTATGGTTACTATGAAATCTCTAAGATGGCTGCTAGTCTAAGGTTTGTTGGGTGCATACTGTATACTGAACGTCACATGATGGCTACTATGACATCACATTGTCCTTGGCTCACTCTGTTCACTTCATCTCACATCCATAAGATAAAATTAATAGTTTTCTGTAATATTACTGCATGCACAAATATATGTAATTAAAATATGCTTACAGGAGGAAGGCATGTTTGTAGGCAGAAACAGAGGACAGAGACAGGGAAGGCAAGAGAGTTGGTTGACATGATGCAGAAAAGGAAGGTATATATACTGTGTGTCCAGGAGATCAGGTGGAAAGGTAGCAAGGCTAGAAGCTTAGGATCAGGGTTCAAGTTGTTTTACCATGGCGTGGATAGGAAAAGAAATGGAGTAGGAGTTATTCTGAAAGTGGAGTTTGTAAGGAATGTTCTAGAGGTGAAACGAGTATAAGACAGGTTGATGAAGCTGGAACTTGATAGTGTGATGTGCAATGTTGTTAGTGGTTATTCCCCACAGGTAGGATGTGAGTTTGAAGAGAAGGAGACATTCTGGAATGAGTTAGATGAAGTGATGCAGAGCTTCCCCAGAGGTGAGAGAGTGGTGATTGGTGCAGACTTCAATGGACATGTTGGAGAATGTGATGGGCAGGTTTGGTCTTCAAGACAGGAATGTAGAAGGACAGATGGTGGTGGACTTTGCAAAGAGGATGGAAATTGCAG
Source organism: Channallabes apus (assembly GCA_030522415.1). Taxonomy (NCBI): domain Eukaryota; kingdom Metazoa; phylum Chordata; class Actinopteri; order Siluriformes; family Clariidae; genus Channallabes; species Channallabes apus. The sequence continues at coordinate 3,317,870 of CM060110.1, forward strand.
TAGTAAATACTTTGTTCTAGAAGATGCAGGAACATAGGGTGATGTATAAAAGTGGAGGCATAAGCACTCAGGTGGACTTACGGTGGCCCAGAAGGGCAATCCATCTTTCCTGTATATGTGTATTTTTTTCCCTTGTAAATGTGTGTTTTTTCGTATGAAAATGAGTTCTCAGAAGTATTCACCTCTCTTTTCATGAACACCACTGAGGACATCTTAATCAGGGGACAGGGACACGCGCATCTGTCTCTTCATGGACTTGATGTGTGTGTTAACGAATGGTGTACATAGGGCCAAATTCTGCAGCAATCCTTAATAGAAAAACCCAATAATTTTACACAGAATTACTAAAAGCTTCATTCTATGAAAATGTGTGAAATTGTGTGTGCCTGCCTGCATGTGTGTGTCAAACTGCATAGTAGCATCATGAAGTCTTTTTACTAGACACTTATATTAACATGTCTTTATTTCTCCCGTGTTGTAGATTGTCATGGAGACGACGGACCCTTGATGCTCTGCCTTCTTGCACCACCAATACATACATGTATCTTATTAATTTGTAAATAAAGTGTTTAATGTAATTTAGGGTTGAGTATTTATTTCCAGTTTGCTTATTCTTTAGCAAAACAGTTAAAGTGCATGTAAAGCATTGCTGCAAATGACATTAAATAGAATCAGATGTTACTCCATTCTGTGTGAGGGTACAGGCTTATATACAGTATAAATTGCTGCACCTTGTGTGAGACTATAGATTTATACTGTATACAGTATACATTACTGCACCTTGTGTGAGACTACAGGCTTATATACAGTTCCTTCTCAAAAAAATTTGCATATTGTGATAAAGTTAATTATTTTCTGTAATGTACTGATAAACATTAGACTTTCATATATTTTAGATTCATTACACAAAACTGAAGTAGTTCAAGCCATTTATTGTTTTAATATTGATGATTGTGGCATACAGCTCATGAAAAAATTAGCATATCATGAAAAGATTCTCTAAACAAGCTATTAACCTAATCATCTAAATCAACTAATTAACTCTAATGAACTTTATCACAATATGCTAATTTTTTGAGAAGGACCTGTACAGTATACATTACTGCACCTTGTGTGAGGCTACATGCTTATATACAGTATGTGATTTTAGCATTATTAATGTTTTTCTGCTAACTGACGCATGCTGCCTTGGAGATGATATTAGTGACATCTCTGTTTCAGTTTGAACAACATATTCCATAATATTTAGGAATACATTAATAGCATATGTTCAGCGGTTATAACAGAGGTTCCTAAATATTTTACAGCAAATGACTCCTTCAAATGTAAAACAAACACCTCAGCATACATTTACTTATAGTGCATTTCCGAAAATTTATTTTTATATTATTCAAAAAGGAAAACTCGCATTTTAGATTCATTACCCACGAAGCTCATGGCCTTTTTTTTTCATTTAAAAGATTACTGCTTACACCTCCATCAAAATAAAAAATCCAGTATGTCAAAATATTAGAATATTTCACTTCCATCATAGGGAAGACTGCGGACCTAACAGGTTGTCCAGAAGATGATCATCTATACTTTCCAGAAGGAGTGTAAGCCCCCTAAGGTCAAACACTACCACCAACTATTTCGCTGACCATGATGTTACTTGATTGGCCAACCATCTCACCTGACTTAATGTTTCTTGGGAAAGATGAGCTGAAATCTGGGATGAATTTACAAGCTGAATATTTCAAGTGTGATAAGTGTTTAACAGCTTAATGCAGTGGGTTACATAAAAACACCAACTATTTAAAAACATGTATGTAAGAGCCATATCGTATTTGTTATGAATTAGTGTTTATCTGTTTTATTTAATTTTATTCTATCTTATTCTATTCATTAGTTAAGCATTAAGCATTAAGTTTATTACATAAGCCATAAGCTTTGAATTTGTTAGTTAAGCATCCATTTTGACAATCGTAAGATGGTCTGTGATGTCATTCCACTATTACATGTATTTGTATGACTATCGTATGATAGAAAATTCAGTTTAGATGCGGAAGGCTACGGAAACACAATCTTTTGACCGTAAGCTAATCATAATCCAAGATCTTCGTAAGATACAGCAAATAGGTTGTTGTAAAAGTCAGAAATTTACAAGATACAGCAGCTGGTGTTGTAACCACAGTGGATTACAACTGGATCCGAGCTGGCTGAGTGAGATCCTGAGGGAGAACAAAGGACGCAAAGCAGCGGCCCAGAGGGAAACGAGCCGGCGTCAAGAACAGGCTGAGAGCCCGTGCACACTGCACACCTCTGCCTAGCATCCTGCTCGGCAACATCCAGTCACTGGAAAACAAACTCGATGACCTCAGAGCCAGGATAAAGTTCCAGGGAGACATTTGGGACTGCAACCTTCTCTGCTTCACCGAGACATGGCTGAACCCGGCGGTACCGGACCACGCCATCCAACCAGCCGAGTTCTTCTCAGTTAACCGCATGGACAGGACGCGGAACTGGCGAAAGTCAAGAGGACGCGGCGTGCATTTGATGGTGAACAACAGCTGGTGCAACAGCGCAAGCGTTGTTCCTCTTACACGCTCCTGCACACCCAATCTGGAACTACTGTTCCGTTTATATTCCACCTCAAGTGGACACGGACACTGCCTTATGCGAGCTGCATGAGGCGCTCACATTGAAAAATCTTCCTCATGCCAAAATACAAACAAAGGCTGAAACAGGAAGTTCCGGTTCAGAGGGAGGTTGCACGCTCGACGGACTAATCGGTGGCCGCGTTACAGGACGCACTCGATGACGCAGACTGCGACATGTTCAGAAACAGCTCCGATCATGACTTCAGCGTGTTTACGGAAGCGGTTGTGGGATTTATCGGGAAGCTAGCGGATGATACCGTGGAGAAAAAGACTATCAGAACATTTCCCAAACAGAAGCTGTGGGTGGATAAAACCATCTTCGATGCTCTGAGAACTTGCACCGCTGCCTACAACACGGGACTTGCGTCGGGGGACATGGAACCATACAAGGCTGCATCATATAACATCCGGAAGGCAGTGAAAGAGGCGAAGCAGTGCTACAGGAGAAAGCTAGAGTCACAGCTTCAACAGAGTGACTCTAGGAGCCTGTGGCAGGGACTAAGAACAATCACGGATTATAAAGCACCAACATCCGGTATGACGAGCGCGGACGTGACTCTGGCAGACGAGCTGAACACCTTCTATGCTCGCTTCGAGGCTGCAGCTAAAGACGCTAGCGATGCTAATGCTAGCGGTGCTAATGCTAACGGCGCTAACGGCTGCAGACAGGAAGACACTGCCAGCACCGGCAACGCGCTCATCATCACCGAGCACGACGTGAGGAGAGCCTTCAAAAGAGTGAACACCAGGAAAGCAGCAAGACCAAACGGCATCTCAGGCCGTATTCTCAGAGCCTGCGCAGACCAGCTAGCACCTGTGTTCACTGAGATATTCAACATCTCTTTATCTCAGTCGGTGATCCCCACATGCTTCAAAGAGTCCATCATTGTTCTTGTCCTGAAGAAACCACATCCTGCTTCTCTCAATGACTATCCCCCTGTAGCCCTCACCTTAGTAGTGAAGAAGTGCTTTGAACACCTGGTCAAGGACTTCATCATTTCATCTCTACCAGACACACTGGACCCTCTACAGTTCGCTTACCGTCCAAATCGTTCTACTGACAATGCCATCTCTCATCTCCTCCACACATCACTTACTCACTTGGACACTAGAAGGGGGAATTATGTTAAAATGCTCTTCATCGACTACAGCTCTGCATTCAATACCATAATTCCCTCCACACTCACCACCAAGCTGGAGCACCTGGGACTCAGCTCATCTCTGTGCCAGTGGATCTCCAACTTCCTAACGACCAGACCACAGGCAGTAAGGATGGGCGGACATGTCTCAGCCTCCACAACTCTCAGCAGTGGAGCCCCCCAAGGGTGTGTTCTGAGCCCCCTGCTGTACTCTTTGTACACATATGACTGTGTGGCCACTACCAGCTCCACCACCATCATTAAGTTTGCTGACGACACCGTCGTGGTGGGCCTGATCTCTGATAACAATGAGACGGCCTACCTGAAGGAGATTAGGATCCTGGAGAACTGGTGCCAGAGGAACACCCTCCTTCTAATCATCAGTAAGACAAAGGAGTTGATAGTGGACTTCAGCACTAAGCAGGAGAGGAACTACCAGACCCCCATCATCAATGACAGCCCAGTGGAGAGAGTGGACAGCTTCAAATACCTCAGTGTTCACATCACGCAGGACCCATCATGGTCCTGTCACATCAACACCATCGTGAAAAAGGCCCGACAGCGTCTCTACCACCTCAGGCGCTTGAGAGACTTCCGACTGCCCTCCAAGGTGCTCAGGAACTTTTACTCCTGCACCATAGAGAGCATCCTGATGGGAAATATCTCAACCTGGTTCGGGAACAGCACCATGCAGGACAGACGAGCTCTACAGAGGGTGGTGCGATCAGCTGAGCGCATCATCTGCACCGAGCTCCCTGACCTGCACTCGATCTACAGCAGGAGGTGCTGGACCAAGGCCAGGAAGATCGTGAAGGACCTCAGCCATCCCAACAATGGACTGTTCTCTCTGTTGAGGTCAGGAAAGTGATTCCGCTCCCTGAAGGCCAACACACAGAGCCTGAGGAGGAGCTTCTTCCCGCAGGCGATACGGTCTCTCAATCACACCACCACACAGTATTGACCCACACATATGGTTTTTACACACATTCTGGACATTCGGTTAGACTAGTGACCACTGCACAACTACATTCAATCACATCACTATCACAAGTCACTTTAAATAAATCACTTTAAGCATATTCGCACTGCACAAGACACTTTCAACATGTGGATTGCACAACCCTGGACATTACCATTCTTTTCCTACTCGTACAGCTGCTCTTATTGTTCATATATTCTTCATATAATTTCTATATTGTGTATTGTTGTACAGTTATTTTATTTTAACTTTTAATTTTTATATTTTATTTTATTCTTACCTAGTTAAATTTACCCTCTATTTTTTTTTCATATTTATTTCCTATTCGTATTAATAGTGTTTTATTTTAAGGTCACGAGCAGTTGTCTGACTGTGTATGTGACAAATAAAATTTTAATTTTAATTTGATAAACAATGATAAACAATAGAACAATGATAAACAATAGAACTCACAGAAATGCTCAAGAGGAGCCAAATGATGTCCTCCCTGCCTCAGCGCGACATTCCTCCCTTTTACGGAGATCCACTCAAGTTTAAATCCTTCATGTTGTCCTTTGAACGCTTCGTTGAATCCAAAACTGACAATGACATCAATAAGCTGTCCTATCTTGAACTGTACACCAAAGGGGAACCCAAAGACCTTGTAACGAGCTGCATGCACATGATAGATGTTTATACAAGACCAAAGAAACTGCTATGTGACAGGTTCGGAAACGAGCTGAGAATTGCAGCGGCTTATAAGCAAAAGGCAATTAATTGGCCAAACATAAAGACAGACGACGGAAGGGCATTACACGCCCTCTCCTCTTTCTTGACAACTTGCCAAAACGCAATGGCAAACTGTGAATCTATGGACGAGTTGAACAGCAGTGAGTGCATGAACACCATTCTTACGAAACTGCCCTACAAGCTGATCGACAGGTGGAAGTCGTGCCTACGCCAGCACTACGAGTACTATGGGAACGAGAGCCAAGTTCGCCCAGCTGGTGGACTTCATAGATCAACAAGCCAGACTGTACTCCGACCTGGACGCCATGACCAACGATAAGAAACACAGTCACACATCCCATCAAGGACCCAAACAAAAAAGGGAAGGAAAGGCCAGGGTCAGCTTTCCAACCGAGGTCAGACAGGTTGGTAAAATTCACAAAGACTCGATTATAATGAAGAATGCCGGTACATTAGCTGTTAGTGCTTTCACTAAGCCGTGCGCATATTGTAAAATTCAATGATCAGACACACAAAGACGAAGTAGAATTTCTCAAAAGGAATGGATTTTGTTTTCGATGCTTAGTTAAGGGACATTTAATTAAGGATTGTAAGAAAAAAGTCACATGTTCGTTGTGCTCAAAGCCACATCACCGCATGCTGCATGTTACAGTGCCGACGAAACTGAAAGTGAACCGACAGCTACATTAGGTCACGAAACAAATGCCCTCACTGGGGCTGGAGTTAATTGCATCCTCCCCATAGTATCTGTTAAAATAAAGTCCAAGGTGGGTGACAAAATGGCAGTGTATGCATTTATAGACCAAGGTAGTTCCGCCACATTCTGTACAGAGTCATTAGCAAGGCGATTAAATGTACAAGGCAGAAGAGATAGAATACTGCTGAGTATCATGAACTTTCTACAAAACTAGTAGAAATTTACATGCTCAATGATTTGGAGAGCACCTCCAGGGTCTGGGTTCGATTCCCCGGCCAGGCTCGATTCCCGTCTCTGTGTGCATGTAGTTTGCATGTTCTCCCCGTGCTTGTTGGGTTTCCTCCGGGTACTCCGGTTTCCTCCCACAGTCCAAAGATATGCAGGTTAGGCTAATTGGCGTTCCCAAATTGCCCGTAGTGTGTGATTGGGTGTGTGAGTGTGTGTGTATGTGTGTGTGCCCTGCGATGGATTGGCACCCTGTCCAGGGTGTACCCCGCCTAGTGCCTGAAGTCTCCTGGGATATGCCCCAGGTCCCCCGTGACCCTGAACACAGGATTAAGCGGTATAAAAAATGAATGAATGAATGAATGAATGAATGATTTGGAGATCAGTAGCCTGTAAGAAAACACCTTTCTTGAACTTCCCAATGTGTTTACACAAAAGAATATCTCAGCTACAGTGGAAAGTATTCCACAACAGCACGACATCGACCAGTGGTCCTACCTTAGCGATGTAAAGTTGCCCCAGATTAGCGCTGGAATCAAAATTCTCATAGGAAATAAAGAGCACAAACTCCTAGAACCATGGCGAGTAATTAATAGCAGGCATGAAGGGCCATGAATGGGCCTGTGAATGGGCCTCTCTGAGAACCCGACAAACCAGCGAGCGTTACAGTTAACAGAACCTCCATTGAAAGTGTAGAATAAATGCTGATACAGCAGTTCAACCACGATTTTTTCCGAACGAAATTGTGATGATAAGGCTGAGTGGTCACAGGAAGACTATCAGTTTTTAGACTCCGTGAATAACTCTCTGCAGTTCATAAATAATCACTACCACATCGGCCTTCCACTAAAAAAGGCAGTCATTCAAATGCCAAATAACCGAAGTGCAGCTATGCAGCACGCATTAAACCTTAAAACGTAACTTAACAGTCACAGCTCCTTTCACGAGGAGTACACAAACTTCATGAATGACATGCTTAAAAAGGGTCATGCAGTCAGGGTCTCTACACATCACGTAAACCGCCAACACGGTCAGGTGTGGTACAAACCGCACCATGGCGCCTATCGTCCTCAAAAGAATAAACTGAGTGTGGTTTTTGACTGTGCTACCAGTTATCAAGGAATGTCATTAAATAGTGAGCTCCTACAAGGACCAGACATAACAAACTCACTCATTGGCGTGCTCACACGCTTTAGACAAGAATAAATTGCCATAATGGCAGATGTAGAAGTCATGTACTATCAAGTGAGAGTCCCTGAAAAGGACACAGATCTGCTGCGCTTCCTATGGTGGCCGAACGGAGACGTGAACCAAGATCTAGTTGAGTATAAGATGGTAGGTCACTTGTTCGGTGCAAAATTATCTCCTAGCATTGCTAACTTTGCCCTTAGAAAGACAGCAGAAGAAAACCGCAGCAATGCACCTGCTGTGGCAGTTAAAACAGTACTTAAAAACGTTTACGTCGACGACTGCTTGAAGTTTCAAGCCATGATCAAGCAGTCGCCGTATACAATGATCTCACAAGCCTCTATGCAAGTGGAGGGTTCAACCTCACTAAGTGGGCAAGCAACAGCCGTGCCCTACTGACTTCCATACCCGAAAGCGAAATGATCAAAGACATGAGAGACTTAGGCTACGTTTACACTGCCAGGTAAATGTGACCCAATTCCGATTTTTTGCTCATTTGTGACACATATCGGATATGTTCTATGTCCGTGTAAACAGGAAAAAAATGCATGCATTCCCATATTTCGAGATCGGTTTCAGGCCTCCTTCATATGTGGAAATAAATCGGATATAAATCAGATATGTGCTAAGGTGGTTGTCGTGTAAACAGGCAGATCGGATTTCCTGAGGCATTGTGTTCTGTACGTCATTAAAATTGCAACTTCTTCGCGGTTTAATGACGTAATGTTATTCTCCGGTGGAAGCGCGTGTTGAATTACAACATCGCAGGTGACATGGAAAAGGAAAAGAACAACGCCCCCCCCCCATTCAACACACACACGCCTTGTGTTAATGCTTATTTGGGCTAAATAACATTAAATCAGTATTTGCATATGTGCAGGCTGCAATTATGCCGTTTTTTTTTCTCCTCCGCTGTTTTAAAACCATGGTCCGCGAACTTTGCATATATAGCAGAGATAGCGTTAAGCATATTTCACCTTCATCTTTCTTGGCTAGTGTGTAGCGCAATAACCTCCCTTTAAGTATGCATGATGTTTCAAATGGTATGGCAAGTGTAAACTCGTGAATCCGATATGAGTCATAGTTGAAAAGAACATGTAAACAGACGGTCAAAAAAATCAGATATAGGCAACAAATCGGAATTAAGCATCGAGACCTGCAGTGTAAACGTAGTCTTAGACTTGAGTAAAGATGCACTGCCCATTGAGAGAGCTCTGGGGGTGCATTGATTCAGACATGTTCAAGTTTAAGATTAGTTTAAAAGAACGACCTGTGACAAGACGAGGAATCCTGTCAATTAATAGCTCAATCTACGACCTCTTAGGTTTTCTCGCACCTGTCATACTGCCAGCTAAAATTCTAATGCAGCAGTTATGTAAAGAAAAACTAGCCTGGGATGATGACATTCCCGAGCTGTTTGCAAAGGCATGGAAAACCTTCATGTTCAGCGTAGCAAGATGCATAAAACCAGCCGACTTCGGAGTTACAGCTGCAGCTCAACTCCACCACTTCTCGGATGCAAGAGAAATGGGATACGGAGTTGTCTCATACCTCAGGTTAGTAAATGCTGATGGACTTACACATTGTGCATTCGTGATGGGGAATTCTCATGTAGCACCCCTGAAACAAACCACCATTACACGAATGGAACTGACTACGGCAGTGGTCGCTGTAAAAAATGACAAAATGTTATATTGACAATGAAACACTTCGTTTTAAAACCTTTGTGGCCAACAGAATTGCCATTATAAGAGAGTCAACCAAGTCACAGCAATGGAGGTATGTTAATACCTCAAAAAACCCAGCTGATTCTGCATCCAGGGGGGTATCCTGTGAAGAGTCCATGAAAAACGTCACCTGGATCCATGGTCCCTCCTTTCTCAAAGAAGCAGAGTGCAAATGGCCTGAGAACATTTATGACAAGTCGATGAAAGAAAATGACAATGAAATTAAGCTCTCAGCTTTAGTGAACATTATGAGCATTACAGAAAGCACAGACGCAGTGAGTAAATTGATTAATTATCACTCTGATTGGCACAAGTTAAAAAGATCCATTGCCTGGATCCTTCGCATCAGAGACATGCTCAAACAAAAACCAGAAAGGGTCAAAACACAAGTAGATAACCCAAAGACAGAGAATCACAAGTCTCTAACAGTTCAAGACCTAACAAGAGCAGAAAGCGAAATCATTAAGTTCACTCAAAGACAAAATTTAAGGAAGAAATTCTCACTTTGCAAAAGGGTAAAGCAGCTGCAGAATTCAAAAAGGAAATTCCCACACAGCCAAAATGCAAGACATCCGTAAAAAGAAACAGTTGCTTGTCCAAACTGGACCCAGTACTTACAGGATGGATTGCTGAGAGTCGGAGGACATCTCGGCAGGTCCGCAATGCCAGAGCACGTTAAACACCCAGTCATTGTACCTAAAGACTCACATATTACAACATTAATATTAAGAGACATTCATGAAAAGATTGGACACAGTGGTAGAAATTACATGCTTCCAGAATTGCGGCAGAAATACTGGATTCCGACTGCTAACTCAATTGTAAGAACGTTTCTCCAGAAAGGTATTACAAGTAATACATACAGGGAAAAATAATATACTCAAAAGAGAGAAATAATATACTCACAAGGGAAAGATAATATAATTACAAGGGAAACATTATATACTTACAAGGGAAAAATTATATACTTACAAGGGAAAAATTATATACTTATAAGGGAAAAATTATATACTTACAAGGGGGAGAAAAAAATGCTCCAGAAAGGCAAACCATCTCTCCCGTGTGCGAGAACTTTCTTTCCCGTTTAAGTTGCAAGCTAAACGCTAAAGCTAATGTGCAAGACACTATGGGATTTTGAGGCCAACACGGACAAAGTGAACACTCCAAATCATGCCAGGGTTATGCACTAAAATGCCCCGACGGCATTGGGCCACGGATTTCTATATTGCTTATTTTATAATTAAACTCGTTGGGTGTAATTTGTTATTTTTAAATGATAAACCTATAAATTTATCTTTCATCTTCTATACTGCTTTATCCTGTGATCAGGGTCGCAGGGGGCCTGGAGCCTATCCCAGGAGGCTTTCGGGCACAAGGCAGGGTACACCCTGGACAGGGTCCTATAAATTTATGTTCTAATATAATATTTGATAGAGATTATGTAGGGGGACGATCTGTGGCAGGGTGGGAATTTTAGCGCATACCACGAGTAAGTTTCCGTGTTCAGTTGCGTTTTGATCTCACTCCCATAGTCCTTTGCGCACTAGCTTTAACTTTTAGCTTGCAAAATACAGGAGAGTTCTCACATGGGAAATAGTGGTTGCGCACAAACATAAAAATAAACTTACATGGGAAAAAGCACATATTTACAAGGGAAAAGGCATACATTTTCAATGATAAAAGAACACACTTACTGTACCTGATGTAAACAACTAGCTTAATTTTTTCTGTAAAATGCTTGTCCAAATATGAATTTAAAAGCCAGTTAGTATCTCTATGCTAACTGCTAGGAGACTATTAACTGTTGCCTGGTGCTAATTAGCCCTGAGCTAATTCTTAGCTGCTCCTGTTATCAGTAATGTTACAGATGATTAATATATTGTTGTAACCACCTTATTGGAGCTTATCAGAGCTATTGTACTTTCAAATAATGTCTACTGTCATATAATGTAGTGGCATTATCATAGATCTACTGAGTAGTTAGCCATGTGCTTATACCATGTATGTAACAGTCAAGAAAAAAAGGCTTTTGTTCGGGTTCTATCTATTCTATTAAAGTCATTAAATGTGCGTTCATATGGTCAATGTATTCTTCTGTTTTCCTTCTCAGAGTGAACTGTATGTAAATCATCAACTGCATGTGTATCAGCTGATTTCTACACCAGCTTTACATCCTGATCAGAATGTGAGTGATAACTTAAGTATTCACCTCTCTTTTCAGGAACATCTCTGTAAATTTTGCATTTGATTTGAAAATCAAGGTCGGGAGGAAGAGTGGAGAGGCACAGCTTCTGAGTTGCTTGAAGATGTGATGTTTCTACAGTCAGTAATGATTTGGGGTGACATAGCATTAACTGGTTTGCTCACCATCACATTCCAGTGCTTCCTGTGATTTGCCAACCAACTAGCCTGAGCTGATTTTTCTATGGGGAGTTGGGGGTGTGTAGTATTGCTAAAGGGAGGAGGAGAAACATCTGACCAAACAATACGGTGTCACAGTCAGACCAGGCTCCGAACCAAACCCAACACAGCGCCCCCTATCACCCGAGTACTGATCACAACCACCTGACAACAATCAACGAGAGTATAAAGAACACACACCATTCCACAGTCAACGTCCGGGCTCGTTTCGCAGAGTGTGGACTCAACACACAACGTGCAAGTAAGAACGTTTCAATTTGTCCAGCTACTTACCGTATTCTCTGTTTCCAGAAAGCTCTTCCAGTCTCAGCTCCGGAGTGTGAAACTTCCCAGTGTCCGCGGTTTGGACCACCGCCGGATCATGTCAAAGCCCAGGTCGTAACTCTAGCCTCTTTATCCTTAATCCCAAGACAGAAGGAGTACCGTTGTTAGCCTCTGCACCCGTTAGCGGACACGCTAAGCTAGCACCTTGGCTAACTAGCCAAAGCCGTCTCTCCTGCCATTTCATTTTCTGCTTCCAAATAAAACTCTCATTATATACTTTACCCTGTGTGTGAGATCCATCATTGTTACATACGGATGAGCTGAAGACTCCTATCAAAGTAACCTAGTCTCCAATAATCACCTCCATGCCATGCTGCATTGATTCAGTAATTCATGCTAAAAGAGTCCTGACCAAGTATTGAGTGCATAACTGAACGGAATATTTCAGAGTGTCCGTATTGTAAATATTTACATTTAGGCATTTGGCAGACGCTCTTATCCAGATCGACTTACATTTATTTATTTTTTTTATCTCATTATACATCTGAGCAGTTGAGGGTTAAGGGCCTTGCTCAAGGGCCCAACAGTGGCAACGTGGTGGTTGTGGGGTTTGAACCCTGGGATCTTCCGAACCGTAGTCCAATGCCTTAACCACTGAGCTACCCCTGGCCCCTATAAGTATAAATACTTTTTTGTTTGTTCTTAGGAAATATCCTAATATTTTGAGATACTGGATATTGTATTTACATGAACTGTAAGCCATTAGCATTGAAATTAAAACAAAAAATTCAACCTTTTAAATAAAATTCAGAATGCAATTTAACATTTTTACAATATTCATTTTTAATACACTGTAATATGAAATTGTGGCTCAATGTTTAAGATCTTTGTTTTAATTTTTAAAAAATTGTCTGTTAATTTTCAGGGTGAAATCACTTTTAGAATGAACACATACACTCAACTGCACTTTGCACAAGCAAGAGATCTTCCACAAACTGTGGAGTCTGCGAACCCACTGGCGGGTACACTTGCATTTTTTTTCTGGTAATTGTGAAAAGAACTAAAAATGGTCCGTCATTTTTTATCATACACATAAGTGTAGTACATAATTTGAACATGACTAAAATGAACTGTGTGAATACTGCAGACACAGACATGAGAAATATATCTATAGAAAGCATAAAGGGTCTACTTTTAAATTATGCAAATCACATCAAAAACAATCATTCTCAGTTTATGTAATCCGTGTGAAACCAAGGAGAGGGACAGAATATCTGTCACACATCATAATTTGATGATGACCTGAGAAAGGACAGGAAGTCTTTGTCTTCTCTGGTGTGAATTATGTCATTATTCATGATCATCCACACCTCCTCACATATGGCCTTTCTAAACAAAGGATTTCTTAGAAAATTGTTTTCTGTGAATAGGTGAGCAGGATGATCATCATATTATTAATATAATCTCCAGGCTCCATGATCCAGGGCACAAAAGTCTTGCACACACATGCTATTAATGTTTTGTGGTCTTATTTCAGTGACTTATTTTTTTGTTGTTTTCAATTATCATGCATAACTTTTTTTTGCTGCTCACATGTTACTGTAGCCCAGTTTGTGCTGAATACAGCGTTATCAGGCTGTTATATGTTTATAAGTAACTAAAAAATACACAAATGTCAGGACATGTCAGAACTTCTTCAGGGCCCCAAAACACTTTAAATCCTAAGGGTTAAAGCAAATTGTTTCATTTTCATGTCTTCTATGCAATTCATATTGGTGATACTTTGGACACCCATGATCATCTGGAAAAGCACAAGACTTTCAAGACATTGTGTTTTTAAATATTTTTCTAAAGTGATTTATTAAATGAATAGAGAACTGTCTCCAAGAACATCATCTCACAACCCAACCAGAAATTGTGGATTACTGCGGAAGTGCGTGCACTCCTGAGGACCCGAGACTCTGCCTTCAAAGCGGGAGACAAGGTGGCGCTTAGAAGAGCAAGGGCCGAACTTTCTCGGGCGTACGCCCAGAGAATCCACAACCACTTCACGGACAGCGGCGACACACGGCGCATGTGGCAGGGCTTACAAGCCATCACTAACTACAGGACGACATCACATGCCTGTGACGGTGACGGCTCCCTCCCAGATGCGATGAACAATTTCTATGCTCCGTTCGACAGGCAGAACGACGTGGCGGCGAGGAAGACCACCCCTCCTCCGAACGACCAGCTGTCTCACTACAGCTGAGGTGAGGAAAACTCTACGCAGAGTCAACCCACGTAAAGCTGCCGGACCAGACAACATCCCAGGCCGTGTGCCCAGAGAATTTGCTAAACAGCTGGCAGTTGTTCTCACCGACATCTTCAACATCTCTCTGAGCAGGGCCGTCGTCCCCGTGCCCAAGAAGTCTACTGTGTCCTGTCTCAATGACTACCGTCCCGTTGCACTTACACCCACCATCATGAAGTGGTTCGAGCGGCTCGTCATGAGACACTTCAAGACCCTGCTGCCCCCCTCACTGGACCCACTGCAATTTGCGTACCGTCCTAACCACTCAACGGACGACGCCATCTCCACTACACTCCATCTTGCCCTCACACACTTGGACAAGAAGGACACATATGTTCGAAAGCTGTACATAGATTTCAGCTCAGCATTCAACACTATCATCCCCCAACAACTGATCGGGAAGCTGAGCCAGTTGGGCCTGAACACCTTCCTCTGCAACTGGTACAAAAGTATAATAAATTTGATTGATTACTTAAAGGTCAAAGGTCATGTCCAAAAGTTCATGTGAAAGGTGATATTATTAATTATATTTCGATTACTATATTTAATTTTTGACAGCTAAAGGTCAAAGGTGTCGTAAGGAAGGGTAATTAAGAGTAGTTGTGTTTTATTTGTTTACACTTGTTTAAGTCATTAAGAGTAGTTGTATCTTTCCTGTGAAAGTTTACCATGAGAGTAAATGTTTCCCACCTGTGGGGGTATACAAAACATCAAACTAATTTTGAAAGCTAAAGATCAAAGGTGACATATGGAATGGAAAATAAGGGTAGTTGTCCCCTTTCCCATGAAAGTAAGAGGGGGGTGTGGGGGTGAAACGTCAAACTAATTTTCACAACTAAAGTCAACACATGCTTAAGTCATTAAGAAAATAGTTGTGTCTTAATTGTTTAAACAGTTGTTTACAACCATCCCTGCCTTCTAATTCTTTTGACCAATCAGATTAAAGTACCTGATACCATGTTACGCCCAGTTTCCTTTCAAATATGGCGGCTCTGGGGGTAGGAAATAATGTTGATTTCTTGTTGATTGATCAAAGGTGTCATACTGTATGGATGAGTAATTAAGAGTACTTGTGTTTTATTTGTTTACACTTGTTTATGTCATTAAGAGTAGCTGTCTCCTTTCCCGTGAATGTTTAAATCATTAAGAAAATTGGTGTCTCCTTTCCAGCGCAAGTCATTAAACATATTAATGTTAACTCACAATCAAATGTTTCCTTAACTTTCGTTAAAAGCATAACACAAAATCTTATTTATGTTAGGGTAAACTACACCAATAAATTAATGATGGTAGAGGAATGAGAATAATCATTGATCACAGTTACTCAAACAGCAAATTCTTATGCATTAATAACACATGAATCATTTCCATATTCCTCCGACTTAAATATTACACAATCAATACAAATTGACAAAATAAATAATAATAATAATAAAAAATAAATAAATACAAATTTTTACCCCAGTTTGCTTGTTCCTGTTACCGTTGTAATAAAGTAATTTAGAAAAGTGGGTGTGGGGTGTGATCTACAGTACACCCCACCGACAGCCAATCTAAACGCGTTATAAATGTAGAGAGTTGGTCAACTTGGCACACATCCAAGTGAAGGTCTTCACTTTTTCCTGAGTCTCCAAAGAACCTCATCATTTCCTCTGAGATCATGGCTTTTCTAAACGGTAAGAAGAAACACTTCTCCCTGTTTGATTATATTCGAGTTATTTTACAATAAGAACCTAATGGAGATAGTTTTAGACTTTTATCTTCTGTTGACTTATCAAAATAGTTTTAAATTTACATATACTTTTAACTAATTGTCAAATTCATATTTTTTTTATTACAGATGTCATGATTGCGGTGTTATGGCATAAATGCAGAGGACTGGTTTCGCAACAAAGAGTCTTTTATTAATACACAAGACACCACAAAACTTAAACAACATACTGGCTCTGGACACAGTTCACATGGGATTACTAAACAAAAACAATACACACAGAGGTTCACAGGAACATATCAGGAACTCTCGAACTCATAGCTTTAGCTCTGTCTGAGAACACCGTCTCTAACTCGTTGGACAAGCAGGCCCTTGTATCTGAAACATAAAACCATACACGCTAACAAGACAAGTAGGCTCTAATGCCTGGAACATAACAGTACTTGCACATAAGTCGCACTTGCTCTTAGGCGCTACACACTCACGCACTTGCTCTTAGGCGCTACACACTCACGCACTTGCTCTTAGGCGCTACACACTCACGCACTTGCTCTTAGGCGCTACACACTCACGCACTTGCTCTTACGAGCTACACTCACGCACTTGCTCTTATGAGCGACACACTCATTCCATTTCTCTTATGAGCTACACATTCACGTCCTTGCTCTTATGAGCTACACTCACGCACGTGCTCTTATGAGCGACACACTCATTCCCTTGCTCTTATGAGCTACACACTCATTCCATTTCTCTTATGAGCTATTCATTCACATCCTTGCTCTTATGAGCTACACTCATGCACGTGCTCTTATGAGCGACACACTCGTTCCCTTGCTCTTATGAGCTACACTCACGCACGTCCTTGCTCTTGCAAGCTACACTCACTCACATGCTCTTATGAGCGACACACTCATTCCCTTGCTCTTCTGAGCTACACACTCACGCCCATGCTCTTATGAGCGACACACTCATTCCAGTTCTCTTATGAGCTACACACTCATTCCCGTGCTCTTATGAGCTCCTCACTCACTCGCACTCATGGAGCTTACCCCGGTCCAGAACTTCGGTCCATCACAGGGAAATATACACCAACTAGACTATAAAGGCATAGAAACAGAAAAGGTTAATAATCACATCCTACAAACTCACATAAAATAAACCCACAGAGCCAGTACAAACAAACAGACATCAAACTAAACAAAACAAAGCCCACTAGACAATCTTAATGCTCGACCCAGTTTCCCAGAGCTAACCGCTTCTTATAGAATTACTAATGATCTACCTCAGCACATGTCAGTCTCAGGTGTTTCAAGTTTCAGGTGAAACTTCGTCACCTGACCGAGGTGCCTCCTGGGAAACTGGGTCTTCAAACAAAACTACAAAAAACACAAAACATGGACACAGTGCCCCCTAGGGGCAGTCCTTTACAACAGAGTAAGATTGCTAGTAGGATATTGTTACAAATTAACACAAACTTACTAGGTATTTCATTGTGTCTCATACAGATGTCGCCTTTAAGACTGGCGTGTTTTCCCGTGACAGGCCTCAATTTAGTGCGCGGCGTGCCGCGACTTGCCGGAGGCAACATTCAGGAATTTAAAATAAATGTGGTTTGTGCTTCACTGAATATCCGCCAGATGGCGCATGGAAGGACTTTATCTAAAAGCCGGACCAAGTACAAATGAATTGTGTATAAGGTTAACCGTTAACCTAAAACAGTATTGTTTCCAATGCTGTAGCAAACATGAATTTTATTTAGTTTTACAACAGATATTTCATAATGAATGTGTGTATATGTGCTTCATGTTATTTTCATAATGATGAAATGAGATGCCTAATTTCGTGCTTCAAAAGTTTCTTATATAGTTTTTGTAATGTCTTAACAGGTACAAAATAATGAAAGACATGGCCATACCGTGGTTTAAATAATTTAATTAATTAAATTTCCTGATAGTAGGCTATCTGATAGTGTTAACTATGCGAATGTCCTGATTCGTGAATATGCCAACACGTCTTATTTAAAACGTAAAAATGAGTCAACATCATCAGAAGACATGAATTAACAATGTGTATGTGTTTGTATGTGCATATATTATATAAGTATGTGTTTGTGTGCGTGTCTCATATGTAACATTCATATAAAATGCAATTCATGATAAGTGTATGTTGTTAAAGTATTTGTGGATATGTATGTAACGAAGCGGCTCGCGCGAGGGGCGGAGCCACGCATAAGCTGTTCAGAACGGGCGGGGTCGTGATACCGCGACACTCCGTCTGATCATTCGGTCGCATCAGTAAAAGGTGACAGTGCCAAAGACAAAGCGGAGAAGACACAAGCAAAGCCCAAGCCTCTGTCTGTCTAAGACCCCGGAGAGAGAGTGAGGGAGAGCGGCACGCAGCAGTTTAGCGCGCGCTCTCGGTTAAAGTGCACAAAGCACAAACTCTACTCTCTCTCTTCCTATAAATCCTCAGTAAAGCCATAAGTCCCGAGAGCATCTTTAGTTTTTTGTTTTAGTTTCGAGAATCCCGTCCGTTCTCGCACAGACGGCGCAGCGCTGGTTATTTTTTTGTTTTCAGTTTTCTTTTGAAAAAAGATTTATTACAAAACAATGAAAGTCATGACAATGCCTCGGTTTAAATGGTCTTGGAATTCATTTAATTTCCTGATAGTGCCCTCCCCCCTCTGCACGTGCCTATATGTGTGTGTGTTTGTGTGTGTACAGTATATACAATGTGAATGCGTGCTCAGTTACAGCTCAGTCCCTCTTCTCATCTTTAGGTGTGAAGTGATCAAACCGGTTTCGGATGAAGGAATTGGCACTATTGAGGGGTTTAAAACTATTTAACAAGACCGTGACGTCTCTGCCTAAAATGTTTTTCTCCAGCAAAACATAGAATAAATAGAAATAAAATGTTTAATATTAATAATATTGATCTTAGCTGGATGGTCTAATTCTCAAAACCGTTTAAGAAAAACTTAACACACTATAACTAGAATATTTACAAAACTGGTTGTCTTATGAATAATAAAAAACAACAACTCATAACTCAAAAAGATCATATGTTTTTATATATTTTTTAGATAAATAGACATGAATTAACTATATATATATATATGCTGGACACAAACAGCAAAAAACATGATGAAAAGCAATAAAGTGCTTAGGGCTTTTCACGTTTTTTGCTGTTTGTGTCCAGCATTGAATAATTATTTCATCCATTATTTGACCACGGCTGGGAATAAGAGCTGGAATGTGATTGTGAATTCATAGAGAGAGAGAGAGAGAGAGAGGTGTTTTGCTGGTGAAAAACATTTTAGGAAGAGACGTCTACTCGGCCTTGTTAATTGTTTTTAAAACCCCCAATTTTATGAATTCCCCCATCAGCGAAATCATGAATGAAACGTGAGAAGAGGCATTAAAGTGGGGGTTCTGTGGGTCTCCAAACTCAGATGGCTATGTGTCAGCCGATAACTGCTCCATTGATCTGCTGGTTACAGCGGGGCGCCGACTGCTGATGAGTAGCCTGTACAAGCCAAGCTCTTCCCCAAAAAATAATGTGAATGTCTGTAACAATCACTAACCATTAAAATGTTTTTTTTTGTAATTAAACATGAATATATGAATTATATTTTCTTTACACATAATATTTTCATTATATATACACGGGCATCGCTAGGCCATTTTTAGGGGGGGCTTTAGCCCATCGTCCCCTTTATATTTATTTAAAAAGTATTTTTCATATTTTTTATGTCTGCCAGTTTCCAACAAAAAGCAGCAGTATTGTCAAAGAATTAACAGATAAATATTTAATATTATTGGCACCCACAAAGTTTATTCCATTGTCCAGCCTCATAGGTGTGTTGTTTATATTGCTAATCAATGTAAGTTTAAAGTTATATGCTGTTTTCTGTTTACATTTTTCTGATTGTACCTGTACATAGAAAAAAGTTTATACGGTAAACACACACACACACACACACATATATATACACATGATTAATTTAATTCTTAAATCATCGTGTTCACCCATGCAATGAAAAAAATAACTTGTAAGATTTACTTGATAAAATCCTCTTAAGATCTATTTGCACACATAGATTTTAAGTAAATGTTTTTGCTCCAATATTATGTAAAACTCACCCGTAATTGTCAGGTAAAATCTACTTAATAATTAAATTAACAATCAAAGAAATCAAGTAAAAGTTACATAATTATATTTAATGCACAAATTAGATTTATTTAAAATAATCAAGTAAAGGTAATTCATTCCCAGATAGCACACACACGTCGCAGAGATAATGCTCCCTAATGCATGTTACAATGACCAAATATGATAATAAATAAATAAACCACACTCTCAGCTAATAATAAAACAAATTCGTTTATTTTTTTAAATGAAAAATACATTTAATAACAAGCAAACATTTGATTAATTCATACAAAAACGAGAAAACGAGATAACAGTAACTTACAAATAAGGTCTCAATTTGAAAAGATGTACAAAACATAAAACACCACAAATAAGTATTAATCATAGAACCAAAATTAAACACGAACAGAAACGGTTTGTACTTAACTGTACGCTATGATTTTTAAATATGACCGTTAGATCCGGTTGATCAGGAAACTGCTGAAGTCAGATGCAGACACACTTTCAGTCACAAACTGCTGTGAAAAAATACAGAGATAGATATTCAATTAAAATTCATGATACTTAATTTAGCAAATGAACAATATTTATACTTTGTTCCTCTCGCTTCACAACTCATGAGAACAGACCGAAACCAGAACCGAACCGGAGATTAAGGAAAAAGTGAGAAGCAAGAATCATGTGTGGAAAGATTAAGCATGCAAGGTCACAGGATGACTCTACTTATTTTTCTTGTCTGCAATACGATTTAGACAAATTAGAGCTGCTGTCAATACTGTATGAACATATGTACTGTATGAACAGGTTCTTTACAGTTGAAATTTAACTTGTAACTTATTAATAAAATTCGGATTCAGAAAAAAACGTTTATTGCTAGTGTTCTTTTACCATTTAATGCGTCAACACACACGACTCAGTTTGTTCAGAAATGGCATCTCACTGGCGAGCCTTTGTCTGAACACGCCGTTTTCACGAGGGGTGGGGGTAAGAAACACACATCTCGGTTTATTAATCCGCGCGCTCGGTTCGTTATTATTTTATTTATTTATTTATTTATTTACCACAGGACCCCTGGGGGGCTCCGTAGGTTCAGGTTTTTACACGAAAACGGTGTTTTGTGAATATCCACACTATTAAAAACTGAAATATTGCTAATTGTACGTCCTGAGTATGGATTGGCACCCTGTGCAGGGTGTACCCCGCCTAGTGCCCGAAGTCTCCTGGGATAGGCTCCAGGTCCTCCGAGACCCTGAACACAGGATTAAGCGGTATAGAAAATTAATGAATGAATGGTTTTACGCAATTTCATGGGTTGTGTGTGTGTGTGTGTGTGTGCACGAGAGAGAGGATACTCTGACAAGCTTCCGTGTAGCTTGCGTGGTGCAATCGGTTAGAGCGTGGTACTTATAAAGCAGTACAGGTGAAGCAATGCCGAGTTCGAGCCTCACCTAAAGCACAGATTTATAAGCATTTTACTGCATATCGTACTGTGTATGTGACAAATAAAATTTGAATTTGAAAGTAAAGCTTAAAATTTAACTTCTGCTTGGGTTTGTTTTCGTTATATTTTTTATGTTTTCGCTGATAGTCAAATTGGCATAACAAATTGATTAATGGCGCATAATATCTGGACCAAATATCTGTACATACGGATCAGTATTTCTTTAGTCATTTAACCAGCATAACGTCCCACATCAAAGACCTGATGGGGCATAAATCACTTATCACAACTGTGAATAGATGCAGCAGCAGAGACAGATTTAATCCCCATAAATATTCACACTTGAAAACAAAACTAACAGAACTAAAAAGTTCTGGAGTGTTAGTGCCTGTTATCACAGGACAGGAATCACCTACAGGATACTACTGTATTTTTACTGCTTATATTTTTTACCCTAGTTTCATTTGGTTTTATGCGATTTCATGTGTTATTTGTGTGTGTCTGTGTGTGTACAGTATGTGTGTGTGTGAGTGCGAGAGATAGCGTGAGAGCGGGCTTACATGGTGATTTGTCCAAGGTTACTAAAACCTGGCTTACTACCTATAAACATTATTTCAATTTAACTCATGGGTATCAATCACAGATGACACGACAAATTATATACTCTGAAACGTTCATTTAAACATTTAAATATATATACAAAAAACATAAATACTAATGTTATCATGGTGTAAATTATTAACGTATATATATATATATATATACAGTGGTGTGAAGAACTATTTGCCCCCTTCCTGATTTCTTATTCTTTTGCATGTTTGTCACACTTAAATGTTTCTGCTCATCAAAAACCGTTAACTATTAGTCAAAGATAACATAATTGAACACAAAATTTTTTAAATGAAGGTTTACGTTATTAAGGGAGAAAAAAAACTCCAAATCTACATGGCCCTGTGTGAAAAAGTGATTGCCCCCCTTGTTAAAAAATAACTTAACTGTGGTTTATCACACCTGAGTTCAATTTCTGTAGTCACCCCCCCCCCCCCCCCCCCCCCGAGGCCTGATTACTGCCACACCTGTTTCAATCAAGAAATCACTTAAATAGGAGCTACCTGACACAGAGAAGTAGACCAAAAGCACCTCAAAAGCTAGACATCATGCCAAGATCCAAAGAAATTCAGGAACAAATAAGAACAAAAGTAATTGAGATCTATCAGTCTGGTAAAGGTTATAAAGCCATTTCTAAAGCTTTGGGACTCCAGCGAACCACAGTGAGAGCCATTATCCACAAATGGCAAAAACATGGAACAGTGGTGAACCTTCCCAGGAGTGGCTGGCCGACCAAAATTACCCCAAGAGCGCAGAGACAACTCATCCGAGAGGCCACAAAAGACCCCAGCACAACATCTAAAGAACTGCAGGCCTCACTTGCTTCAATTAAGATCAGTGTTCACGACTCCACCATAAGAAAGAGACTGGGCAAAAACGGCCTGCATGGCAGATTTCCAAGGCGCAAACCACTTTTAAGCAAAAAGAACATTAAGGCTCGTCTCAATTTTGCTAAAAAACATCTCAATGATGCCAAGACTTTTGGGAAAATACCTTGTGGACCGACGAGACGCACCTTTGGAAGGTGCGTGTCCCGTTACATCTGGCGTAAAAGTAACAAAGCATTTCAGAAAAAGAACATCATACCAACAGTAAAATATGGTGGTGGTAGTGTGATGGTCTGGGGTTGTTTTGCTGCTTCAGGACCTGGAAGGCTTGCTGTGATAGATGGAACCATGAATTCTACTGTCTACCAAAAAATCCTGAAGGAGAATGTCCGGCCATCTGTTCATCAACTCAAGCTGAAGCGATCTTGGGTGCTGCAGCAGGACAATGACCCAAAACACACCCTCAAATCCACCTCTGAATGGCTGAAGAAAAACAAAATGAAGACTTTGGAGTGGCCTAGTCAAAGTCCTGACCTGAATCCTATTGAGATGTTGTGGCATGACCTTAAAAAGGCGGTTCATGCTAGAAAACCCTCAAATAAAGCAACAATTACAACAATTCTGCAAAGATGAGTGGGCCAAAAGTCCTCCAGAGCGCTGTAAAAGACTCGCAACGAGCCCAGGGAAAAAAACAGTGCTCGAACATGATGCCCCCTTCAAATTTCTTAACCCCCCCCCCCCCCATATGGTCTGGTCTAGAATGGCCCTGCCTCTGACCGTCTTTTGTCTTGTAAATGAGTATTCTCACTCACCTTCCAATCCCCCCAGCACACACACTCTTTGTTTGTCCTGTAAACTGTAACTGTGTTTGTTAGGGCACTTGGTTATACACAGTACTTTAATGTATGGACCACTTACTTAATTTGCTGGTTTGGTTTACAGTGGTGTGAAAAACTATTTGCCCCCCTCCTGATTTCTTATTCTTTTGCATGTTTGTCACACAAAATGTTTCTGATCATCAAACACATTTAACTATTAGTCAAAGATAACACAAGTAAACACAAAATGCAGTTTTTAAATGAGGGGTTTTATTATTTAGGGAGAAAAAAAATCCAAACCTACATGGACCTGTGTGAAAAAGTAATTGCCCCCTGAACCTAATAACTGGTTGGGCCACCCTTAGCAGCAATAACTGCAATCAAGCGTTTGCGATAACTTGCAACGAGTCTTTTACAGCGCTCTGGAGGAATTTTGGCCCACTCATCTTTGCAGAATTGTTGTAATTCAGCTTTATTTGAGGGTTTTCTAGCATGAACCGCCTTTTTAAGGTCATGCCACAACATCTCAATAGGATTCAGGTCAGGACTTTGACTAGGCCACTCCAAAGTCTTCATTTTGTTTTTCTTCAGCCATTCAGAGGTGGATTTGCTGGTGTGTTTTGGGTCATTGTCCTGCTGCAGCACCCAAGATTGCTTCAGCTTGAGTTGACGAACAGATGGCCGGACATTCTCCGGACCGGACATTTTTTGGTAGACAGTAGAATTCATGGTTCCATCTATCACAGCAAGCCTTCCAGGTCCTGAAGCAGCAAAACAACCCCAGACCATCACACTACCACCACCATATTTTACTGTTGGTATGATGTTCTTTTTCTGAAATGCTGTGTTACTTTTACGCCAGATGTAACGGGACACGCACCTTCCAAAAAGTTCAACTTTTGTCTCGTCGGTCCACAAGGTATTTTCCCAAAAGTCTTGGCAATCATTGAGATGTTTTTTTAGCAAAATTGAGATGAGCCTTAATGTTCTTTTTGCTTAAAAGTGGTTTGCGCCTTGGAAATCTGCCATGCAGGCCGTTTTTGCCCAGTCTCTTTCTTATGGTGGATTCGTGAACACTGACCTTAATTGAGGCAAGTGAGGCCTGCAGTTCTTTAGATGTTGTCCTGGGGTCTTTTGTGGCCTCTCGGATGAGTTGTCTGTGCGCTCTTGGGGTAATTTTGGTCGGCCGGCCACTCCTGGGAAGGTTCACCACTGTTACATGGTTTTGCCATTTGTGGATAATGGCTCTCACTGTGGTTCGCTGGAGTCCCAAAGCTTTAGAAATGGCTTTATAACCTTTACCAGACTGATAGATCTCAATTACTTTTGTTCTCATTTGTTCCTGAATTTCTTTGGATCTTGGCATGATGTCTAGCTTTTGAGGTGCTTTTGGTCTACTTCTCTGTGTCAGGTATCTCCTATTTAAGTGATTTCTTGATTGAAACAGGTGTGGCAGTAATCAGGCCTGGGGATGACTACAGAAATTGAACTCAGGTGTGATAAACCACAGTTAAGTTATTTTATAACAAGGGGGGCAATCACTTTTTCACACAGGGCCATGTAGATTTGGAGTTTTTTTTCTCTCTTAATAACGTAAACCTTCATTTAAAAACTGCAGTTTGTGTTCAATTATGTTATCTTTGACTAATAGTTAACGGTTTTTGATGAGCAGAAACATTTAAGTGTGACAAACATGCAAAAGAATAAGAAATCAGGAAGTGGGCAAATAGTTTTTCATACCACTGTAAATATCGCATATTACCTTATTCAGCAAAATAAATTAATTATTAACGTATCGAAGTATTTTAGTTAAGGACAAAAACAGACCCTGTGCTTGTGTTTAGAACTGCTGAACAGCCCTGTTCATAGGTTTAATCAATGATGGATGAATGGAGAGGTGTGTGTGTGTGTGTGTGCGCACGCTCTCCTGCATTTCTCTGTTGGCTTTAACACGCACACCCATCCCCCCCGCCAAAAACACACACAGAGCAATTAACACCAAGTCATACTCAGTATTCTCCATTGAGGTTTCTCACCTTCCACTCCTAAGTTTGTCGTTGCTCTTTTGGAGTTCTTAAAACCCAAAACATTTTTTTATACTGAGAATAAATTATTATTGGTCACAATCACAAACACAAATACATATACATATGATCAAGTGTTTAACTGTTTTCATTTGTTTCTATGACCAATAATAATAATAATAATTATTATGATTTTCAGCCCAACTCTTTGACTATTTAAAACAAAGTTGTGTCCCATTTTTTGCAGATTGAAGTTGTTGGTTCAACTAAACGTTTTTTAAATACCCAAACAATCCCCCAAAACATGCAAACATGACTTTAACAATTCAATTTATTCTTCCAAAACTAGTCAAAGTTAAAACTGTAATTTATATAAAACAGGTGAATACATTTTGTCTTTTTGCTTAAAGTTCATTAAACTACCTGGATACACCAGCTGCTTATAAGCCTCTATCTATAGTCCTTTTATATTAAAATATCAATTTTTCAAATATCAAAACTATTAAACATTGAACAGTTTAAGTCTTTGTTTTCCCCAAAGTACTGTATCAGACATTTAGCAGTTCTATGTTGAGAATATACAGTAGACCTGATCAAACATCATTCTAAAGCTGTTGCACTGTGACGTCATCCCTCCTACAGCTCCCTCAACAGCTTGTTCAGGCTCCTCCAGTCCTGTAGCTCCAAAAGTCCAGCCGTCTGACGTCCCCCCCCCCCAATCCTCCACAGCGGAGCTCTGCTTAAAGACAACAGGAGAATTTAGTAACGACAAAGATAAATAAACTTCACAGAACATATAGTACTAATAAAAATAATATATATTAATAAACCTATTTACCACAGAGTGTGTAAAATACTGTTTTGGGAATTCTGGAATGTAAATAAACTGCCTGTGCTAATGTTAACCAGTGAGCAGTGTTAGTGTTAACTGCTGACTGTCTGTATTATTGTCTGAATTAAATTAACCGAGAATTTACTTAATGCGCTTTTCATACAAATAAGTTAAGCGATATAACACTCGTATATGAGCGTTAGTTCATCCCTGAAGCAAAACCATAACTTACTGAAGCCCCTCATACCCCCCCACACACACATACACATACACACACCTCCCCCTCCTCCTCCTTAACTGATAAACACTTCAGTGTTTTTATCCAGCTCGTTAACTAAGCGCATATTCCAGTCACAGAAATAACCTGCAGATTAACTCTTAACCAAAGAATAAATAACCACTGAATTTATCCAGACAACATGCGGTGAGATTCTCTCAGTATTTACAGAGAGCACAAACACTCTTCATCGGGTAGTGCAGCTCTTGTCATAGGGACATTAATAGTATTTTTGAAGCTTGAACATGTTTTTGCGTTAAAGTGGAGTGACATTGTGAGTTTGTGACACTGACAGTAAGCTGTAATATTAACTCCAGACTTGGTAAACAGATCATTAAGTTATCTAAAGTCACATCGGACCGCTGCTGGTGCTGCCAGTGATATTTAAAACAGGCAATAAAAAACTAAACTGGGAAATAAACTGTAAACTACCCCAAACACATTTTATAAAATAAAACATCACTTACCACGACTAGTCTGTTAAGCTGCCATCTTCATCTCTGTAGTTTGGTAGCGCCAGTTCAGCGGGGGTGGAGGCGGGTTGTTAAAATCACGTGATTGCAACTCAGCGGAGCTGGCTTGTTTTAATGTGTTCTTGAGAACGAAGCGCCATCTAGTGGTGGCACCAGGTAAATGAATAAATAAGGCTAAAATGGGCATGTTTACTGTGAAATCTTGACACGCCTTTCTGGCAGAAAAGGGAGGGGGGATTACGGCGTGCATAGGGCAGTCACACAACGTTTGCACGTCGTTTGCACGGTCGCGGCTATTTGGTGTGGCTCCCACTGTAATTCCTCAATTCTTGCTGCTATGTTAAGGAATGTTTACAGTTTTTCACTACCTCAACACCATAGTATTCTGTGATGTTATGTTGTGTTCGTTGCACTGTCACTTTGTTGTTGCTCTTGTCTCACTTAGCTAGTTTGTTTTTGTAAATTTATGTTGTAATTTATGTTAGGTCTATCTGTCTTGTCTCTGCTAGCCAGCTAACTAGGCCTCTTTAGTTAGCTAGTTTAGTGTTTCTGTTAATTTATGTTGAAATTTATGTAGCACCTTGGTCCTGTAGGAACGTTGTTTCGTTTTAATGTGTACTAACTGTATATGGTTGAAATGACAATAAAAGCCTTTGAACTTGAACTTTGAACTTGAGAAATGTATTATATCAAAGTAACTCAAAATGTTAAAAACATTCATAAAATCAACTCTATATTGTAAATTAAATAAAAACTTTTGATTTAAATGAATGACTTTATTAACTAGACCACATACAGTGCCTTTCAAAAGTATTCATACCCCTTGAACTTTTCCACAAACGTAAATGTATTTCTTGTTCTAAAGTATTACCTTTCTCTGCTCCTAAGTGCTGGAATGAACTAAGGGATGGGGAGAAGGTGGGGTGTTTAAAATTGGTTTAATGCCCTCATTCACGAGAAAGTTCATTACATACCCGGTTTGATTTGACTTGCCCTTGTATATTATTTACTCATTCAAGAGTATCTGAACATGATATGTTCGGAATTGTAAGATATGTAAAAGCTAGCTACAGAATGTATGTATTTTTATGGAACGATATCGCGGACAATATTCAAATGCAATTGCAAATTGCATTTGCAATTGCGTTTCCCATATGTGGACGCACAAAGTGTGCCATAATTCAAATGCAATTGCAAACTTTGCATTACCGTTTGCTGATTCGCCTTTGCGAGCGCCCACTGACTGCCAAATTTCAAATGAAAAAACAAAGTCCATTTGCATTTGTATTTCCCAGGTCTTACACGTCATGAACGTGTCATATTTAAACAGCAAAATCAATCACCACGTTTGCTTTTTCACTTTCTCTGCGCCGCGCGTCAAGCCGGCCAAAATTCAAACGCAATCGCTAATCCATTTGCAATTGCATTTCCAACACGTTACACAGAAACCTGTCAATCAGCATCAGGGGCGGGTCTATACTGTGGGGCGGGATTGTATGGGGAGTGACGTCACTCGCACTCGCCGACCAAGAGCACTGGATATTTGAGCCGAGATTATCTGATTTGTTTATCAAGAAATGAACACACAAAAATGACAAATAGCATATTTTCTTGCTCCGGAGTGGACAGAGAAGTTTTTACAAATAATATTTTTAGATCTTCTCCTGTTACAGCCTGCTGGAGCCAAATCTTTCAGAAACGCTGCGTACCGGTGTTATGCGCTAAAATGCCTCCCTGCCACTGATTGCACCCCCACAAAATCTCTGTCAAATTTATGAGGACATCACAATCAAAAATTCATATTATTATTATCAAATATAATATATGAGTATTATCAAATATATTATTACTATTATAATTAACCCTAAGCACGTGACATGGAAATTAAGACACATAATACAAATTCTCATATAATGTTTATTTTGTGGCACATTTATTTTGCAGGTGTTTGTCATGTAATACAAAAATGTTTACACTAAACAAATATTGTTTATGATGAAAAATTACACAAAGCGATTTTTATTATAAATAAGAAATATAAAAATATACATGTACAACCCCTGGCAAAAATTCTGGAATCACCCCTCTCAGAAGATGTTCATTCAAATGTTTAATTGTGTAGAAAAAAAAACAAGCACATACATGCCACAAAACTATTTTCACTCAACAATCCAAACTTCTGGCTGTATAAAACACTTAAAAAAAAAAAACAAAGAAAGATAACTATAGTCAACGACAACTGTTTTAACAGTTCAAACAGAGGAAAAAAATATGGAATCACACAAATCTGAGGAAAAAAATATGGAATCACCATGCACTTTGCATTTCTACAACTGCTAATTAGTCTACAGTTAAAAAAGAGTGCTTGCACACATTAGGGATGTGTTGAACCAAGATGACTGACATAACTCATAGCTCCAACACGAGAGATGTCAGTTGAAACAAAGGAGAGAATTATCAAACTTCTTGAAGAAGGTAAATCTTCATGGAATGTTGCAAAAGATGTTGGTTGTTCCCAGTCAGCTGTGTCTAAAATCTGGACCAAGTACAAATCAAATGGAAAGGTTGTAAAAGGGAAGCGTACTGGTAGACCAAGAAAGAAATCAAAGCACCGAGACAGAAACTTAAAGCAATATGACTTGAAAACAGAAAATGCATAACAAAACAAATGATGAACAAATGGGCAGAAAGTGGAGTCAATGTCTGTGACCAGACAGTAAGAAATCGCCTAAAAGAAATGGGATTTACATACAGAAAAGCCAAAAGAAAACCATCATTAACATCTAAACAGAACAAAAACAAGGTTTCAGTGGGCTAAAGAAAGACAATCTTGGACTGCGGATGACTGGATGAGGGTTATATTCAGTGATGAATCACGAATCTGCATTGCGCAGGGTGATGATGCTGGAACTTTTGTTTGGTGCCGTTCCAATGAAATTTATAAAGACAACTGCCTGAAGAAAACATGCAAATTTCCACAATCATTATTGATATGGGGTTGTATGTCAGGTAAAGGTATGGGAGACATGACAGTCATTACATCTTCTATAAATGCACAAGTTTATGTTGAGATTTTGGACACTTTTCTTATTCCATCAATTGAAAGGATGTTTGGTGATGGTAGCATCATTTTTCAGGATGATAATGCATCGTGCCTTAGGGCAAAATCTGTGAAAACATTCCAACAGGAAATACATATAATGTCAATGGCATGGCCTGCAAATAGTCCAGACCTTAATCCAATTAAAAATCTGTGGTGGAAATGAAAGAAAATGGTCCACGACAAGGCTCCAACCTGCAAAGCTGATCTGGCAACTGCAATAAGACAAAGCTGGAGACAGACTGATGAAGTATACTGTTGGACATTAGTTAAATCCATGCCTCAGAGAATTCAAGCTGTTAAAAGCCAGACGTGGTACAACAAAGTACAAGTAGTGTTTTTATTTGGTGATTCCATATTTTTTTCCTCTGTTTGAGTTGTTAAAACAGTTGTCATTGACTATAGTTATCTTTCTTTGTTTTTTTTTTTAAGTGTTTCATACAGCCAGAAGTTTGGATTGTTGAGTGAAAATAGTTTTGTGGCATGTATGTGCTTGTTTCTTTACTACACAATTAAACATTTGAATGAACATCTTCTGAGAGGGGTGATTCCAGAATTTTTGCCAGGGGTTGTATATGAAAAAAATATATAATTAATATATTTTCCCCCTATACTACATGTGTTTTTTTATATAGATTATTTTATAATCAAATTCGTTTGGTGCAATTTGTAAATCATTCATTCATTCATTCATTCATTTTCTATACCGCTTAATCCTGTGTTCAGGGTCGCGGGGGACCTGGAGCCTATCCCAGGAGACTTCGGGCACTAGGCAGGGTACACCCTGGACAGGGTGCCAATCCATCGCAGGGCATTTGTAAATCATAAACCTATTAATTTATGTTGTAATATAATATTTGATAGAGGTTATGTTGGGGAGGGGGGGGGGGGGCAATCAGTGGCAGGGAGGCTTTTTAGCGCATAACACCGGTACGCAGCGTTTCTGAAAGATTTAGCTCCAGCAGGCTGTAACAGGAGAAGATCTAAAAATATTTTTATTTGTAAAAACTTCTCTGTCCACTTCTCTGAGCAAAAAAATATGCGATTTGTCATTTTTGTGTGTTTATTTCTTGATAAACAAATGAGATAATCTCGGTTCACCTCCAGTGCTCAAATATCCCCCTCTTGGTCGGCGAGTGCGAGTGACGTCACTCCCCATACAATCCCGCCCCACAGTATAGACCCGCCCCTGACGCTGATTGACAGGTTTCTGTGTAACGTGTTGGAAATGCAATTGCAAATGGATTAGCGATTGCGTTTGAATTTTGGCCGGCTTGACGCGCGGCGCAGAGAAAGTGAAAAAGCAAACGTGGTGATTGATTTTGCTATTGAAATATGACAGGTTCATGACGTGTAAGACCTGGGAAATACAAATGCAAATGGACTTTGTTTTTTCATTTGAAATTTGGCAGTCAGTGTGCGCTCGCAAAAAGTTGGGACACTAAACAAATTGTGAATAAAAACTGAATGCAATGATGTGGAGATGGCAAATGTAAATATTTTATTCAGAATAGAACATAAATCATGGAACAAAAGTTTAAACTGAGAAAATGTATCATTTTAATGGAAAAATATGGTGAATCAAAATGTTATGGTATCAACAAATCCCAAAAAAGTTGGGACAAGGCCATTTTCACCACTGTGTGGCATCTCCCCTTCTTCTTACAACACTCAACAGACATCTGGGGACCGAGGAGACCAGTTTCTCAAGTTTAGAAATAGGAATGCTCTCCCATTCTTGTCTAATACAGGCCTCTAACTGTTCAATCGCCTTGGGCCTTCTTTGTCGCACCTTCCTCTTTAAGATGCGCCAAATGTTCTCTATAGGGGAAAGATCTGGACTGCAGACTGGCCATTTCAGTACCCGGATCCTTCTCCTACGCAGCCATGATGTTGTGATTGATGCAGAATGTGGTCTGGCATTATCTTGGTGAAAAATGCAGGGTCTTCCCTGAAAGAGATGACTAGATGTTGTTCTAGAACCTGAATATATTTTTCTGCATTGATGGTGCCTTTCCAGACATGCAAGCTGCCCATGCCACACGCACTCATGCAACCCCATACCATCAGAGATGCAGGCTTATGAACTGAGCGTTGATAACAACTTGGGTTGTCCTTGTCCTCTTTGGTCCGGATGACATGGCGTCTCACATTTCCAACAAGAACTTCGAATCGTGACTCGTCTGACCACAGAACAGTCTTCCATTTTGCCACACTCCATTCTAAATGATCCCTGGCCCAATGAAAACGCCTGTGCTTGTGGATCTTGCTTAGAAATGGCTTCTTCTTTGCACTGTAGAGTTTCAGCTGGCAACGGCGGATGGCACGGTGGATTGTGTTCACTGACAATGGTTTCTGGAAGTATTCCTGAGCCCATTCTGTGATTTCCTTTAAAGTAGCATTCCTGTTTGTGGTGCAGTGTCGTTTAAGGGCCCGGAGATCACGGGCATCCAGTATGGTTTTACACCCTTGACCCTTATGCACAGATTCCAGAGATGGTTCCAGATTCTCTGAATCTTCGGATGATATTATGCACCGTCAATGATGATAACTGCAAAGTCTTTGCAATTTTTCGCTGGGTAACACCTTTCTGATATTGCTCCACTATCTTTCTGCGCAACATTGTGGGAATTGGTGATCAGAGAGAGTATTACTCTGGTGGTTATGTCAAAAGTATAATAAATTTGATTGATTGCTTAATGGTCAAACGTCATATCCAAAAGGTGATGTGAAAGGTGATATAATGAATTATATTTCGATTACTATATTTAATTTTTGACAGCTAAAGGTCAAAGGTGTCATAAGGAAGGGTAATTAAGAGGAGTTGTGTCTTTCCTGTGAAAGTTTACACATGTGTTAGTCATTAAGAAAATTGTTGTCTCTTTTCCCGTGAGAGTACAGTGGTCACCTAATCGGAGCGTCGTATTTAACGCTGCCGCCGCATTACGGCATGTGCATTTGCTGGCTTTGACCACTGAGTGGCGCTATATAACTACAGATGAACGCCTCATGCCTTAGTTCATTCTCTGCCGCATTAATAAGACGCGTTCCATTAAATAATACACGTAGTAGCCGATAACATCAAGTGAAACACTGTAGTTGACCGAATTCATAATCACAGTACTATAATTACAGTACAAATGTAGAATTCAAATTAAATCAAATCTTAAGATCAAATTTAAGCACAATAAATATTAACACAGTGAGCCTTTAGATTTTATCACGTGTAATTAGAAAAGAAGTGTGTAGGGTTTTATTTACATATAAATTTCTAAACCAATAAGATCAAATAACACCAAGTTATTATTATAACAGGCTTACTTCGTCACTTACCTAGAGCTTGCGTAGGCTCCCTGAATAGGCGGGAAAGGGATGGAGCCACGTATTCGTACCGGCAGGAAAAAAAAACAAACTAAACAGATCTAACAGATGAGGACCCAGATTAATGTGCAAAAAATATATAATAAAAATATATATAAGTCTACATAGCCTTTATAAGACTCTACCGTAAGCTCACTTAAAACATTTTATTTAGTTTTAAAATAAAAAATTTTAAAACATCAACATTCGAACCGGCACTTTGTAGATCTCTGGCCGAGTGCTCTAACCACTACACCTAGCGGGCACTTAGAGACAATGCACCCCAGAGACGTTAATAAGCCACTCGACTTCTTTGAAAGCAAGCTCTAGGTAAGTGACGAAGTAAGCCTGTTATAATAATAACTTGGTGTTATTTGATCTTATTGGTTTAGAAATATATATTTAAATAAATAGTAAACTTGGCCGATTTCGTTATAATTTTGTTTGATGAGTGGGGCTTGAAAATTCTCTTGAAAAATATCGTCATTTATTTCAGTTAATAAATCTACTATAATTTTTTTTTTACTCATTATTGTATAGTACACATCAATAGCTCTGGTTCAGATTTTTCATGTTTGTTGCAGAAATTACCATTACTGTTGTATTTACTGCGATGAATGAAACTGCTGTTGCCTTTAAACGGCGGTATGCGCGGCGGGATGGTTATTCCGATTGAGTAACCACTGTAAATGTTTTCCTATCTGTAGGAGTATACAAAACATCAAACTAATTTTGAAAGCTAAAGATCAAAGGTGGCATAAGGAAGGGTAATTAAGAGTAGTTGTGTTTTATTTGTTTACACTTGTTTAAGTCATTAAGAGAAGCTGTCGCCTTTCCCGTGAAAGTAAGAGGGGTGAAAACGTCAAACTAATTTTCACAACTAAAGTCAGCACATGCTTAAGTCATTAAGAAAATTGGTGTCTCCTTTCCCATGAAAGTACAACTAAAGTCAACACAGGCTTAAGTCATTAAGAAAATAGTTGTGTCTTAATTGTTTAAACAGTTGTTTACAGCCATCCCTGCCTTCTAAGTCTTTTGACCAATCAGATTAAAGTATCTGATATCACGTTACGACCCATTTCCTTTCAAATATGGCGGCTCTCGGGTAGGGAATAATGTTGATTTCTTTAGTGTTCAACTATGACTGTTTGTCCAGATGCACTGAAAAAGTCTAAGTCTACTTTGACCAGAATTAAAAATTTTAAGAGTCTGAAAAGATACAATATTGGGGGTTGACGAATGGATGTACCGCCGGCTTCATTTTCAACGAAGAAAAAGAAGACGTTACGTTGTTTAAGATATCGGGACCAGGATTTTATATTTATATTAATAGCAACTAGCTTTTACATCTCCATACTATTCGGCTTCGCCTTTTTTCCCTGCAATTTTTGGAGAACGGGTGAGTTTCCTCGTCTAAGAACAACAAACGGAATTC
The DNA here is from genome assembly GCA_030522415.1 of Channallabes apus. Lineage (NCBI taxonomy): Eukaryota > Metazoa > Chordata > Actinopteri > Siluriformes > Clariidae > Channallabes > Channallabes apus. The sequence goes on from CM060110.1 coordinate 3,353,230, forward strand.
ATCTCCAAACAAGTAAAACTCCGACACATGTCTACCATTCAGCTCGTTCAGTGTGTAGAGTGCAGGATGTTTAGACATTCTTCCTCCGTCATTAGCGATAATTTTGTGATACTTGTGAAACTTGTGATAGGTGTGTGTTAGTGAGCACTCTGACGGAGAAGATATCAGCATTAGAGGAGCACATCCACTTTAGAGAGTGTTAGAGAATGTGAGAGCAGCGTTATTCCTGTAGCGGACAGTCTGGGTGCCACAGGCGGAGATAATCAGCCCCCCGACTCCGGCATTAGAGCCCTCACAGCGGGGCGAGTGGGTGACGACTCGGCGGCATACTCGTTCAGCCAAAGCTAACGCTAAGGCTAGCCCACCGGAGCACACCTCCTCTGCGCCTCACGTGTCCAACAGGTTTGCTCTCCCCAGTGATGCACCCGCTGAGAAACCTGAAAGAGCTCTGGTTATAGGAGACTCTATACTGAGACACGTGACATTAGCTAGACCTTTAGGGGCGCCAGCGGCAGTGGTTAGGTGTATCCCTGGAGCCAGAGCACCGGACATAGCAGGTAATCTTGGGGCTCTAGGACAGCACAGGTTCTCTAAGATAGTGGTACATGCTGGAGCTAACGATATATGCCTTCGTCACTCAGAGGTTAGTAAGAGTAACTTTACAGAGGTGTTTAAATTAGCAAAGGCAATGTCCGATGAAGTAGTATGCTCTGGTCGCATCCCAATGAGAGGTGGCGACATAGCTTACAGCAGGTTATGGTCGCTGAACCACTGGATGTCCAGGTGGTGCTCCGAAAATAATGTGGGCTACATAGACAATTGGAAGACCTTTGAGGGCAAAGCTGGCCTGTTAGGGCGGGACGGTGTCCATCCCACTTGGGAAGGTGCTGCTCTCATTTCCTGTAGTATAGCTCATAGTCTCAGCATAGAGTCGTCACTCAGGATTCACCTTATTGAGACTGTGTCTGTTCCCCGAGCTAAGCAAAAAGGTAGAAAGACTCAGAAAGTCTGTTTTAATAATTTAATTAACATAAAGACCACAAACTCAGATCATACTGAATGCGCAGCCGGCACCTCTGATCTGAAGCTAGGATTGTTAAATATTAGATCTCTCGCATCAAAAGCAGTTATTGTTAATGAAATTATCACAGATCAGGCATTTGATATACTCTGTTTAACTGAAACATGGGTTAAACAGGATGAGTATGTAGCTCTAAATGAAGCTAGTCCTCCTGGATACAGCTACATACACCAGCCTCGGTTAACTGGTAGAGGAGGAGGCGTCACAGTTATTCATAATGATAATCTGTCTATCGTACAAAAACATGGACACAAATTTAACTCATTTGAAATTCTTTATAGTAACATAAGTGTACGTAAGTATATTAAGTCAGCTCAATCGATTCCACTAATTATAATTTACAGACCTCCAGGGCCGTATTCTGAATTTCTTAGTTAATTTGCGGATTTCATCTCAGACCTGGTCGTTTCTGTAGACAAAGCGTTAATTGCCGGACATTTTAACATTCATTTTGAGAATACAGAAGACCCTCTGAGAACAGCATTTATGTCCATACTGGACTCCGTAGGCGTAGATCAGTGTGTAGTAGGACCCACTCATGAAGCAGGTCACACTTTAGACTTAACAATATTTTTCGGATTAAGTATAAGAAATGTATTCACAATTCCACTGTCTGAAATTATCTCAGATCACTATCTTGTCTCCATTCAAGTGTGTCACAGTGATAATGTACGCACAGCACCACGCTACCGTATTAAACGTACTTTCACATCAACTACCACACAGAGTTTTATCAGTAATCTCCCAGAGTTACCAACTTCGATTAGGTCACCGTCTGACCCCACAGAACTCGATCAGGCGACTGAATATTTAGAGTCGACATTTCGTTGTACCTTAGATAATGTAGCTCCAGCTAAAAGAAAAATTATTAGAAATAAGAAACTCGGTCCCTGGTATAACGATCACACGCGCACTTTAAAACAGACCGCTCGGAAATTAGAACGTAAATGGCGTCAAACTAAATTGTTAGTATTTCAAATAGCATGGAAAGAGAGCATCCTGAACTATAGGAAAGCTCTTAGTGTAGCTAGATCAACGTATCTCTCCACTCTTATAGAAGAAAATAAAAATAATCCTAGATTTTTATTTAATACTGTAGCCAAATTAACCAGAAATAACTGGTTAATTTGGCTACTGGTTATTAGATAACTACAGAAATCTCCACAACAACATCATGCAATAGTGAGGAGTTCATGAACTTTTTTAATAATAAAATTGTAAATATCAGGCATAAAATTGAGGCTTTGAAACCAAACAATGTAATTGATACAGATGTTAACCTAGCCATGTCGGATTCAAACCTAGAATACTTTACTCCCCTTGAAGAGAAGTAACTAATTTCACTCATCTCTTCTGCAAATTCATTAACCTGTATATTAGATCCTATATCGACACATTTTCTTAAACAGATAGTACCAGTAATAACAGAACCGCTGTTGAGAATAATTAATTCCTCACTCAGCATTGGTTATGTTCCAAAATCTTTTAAATTAGCAGTTATCAAACCAATAATTAAGAAATCTGACCTCGACCCCTGTCAGCTGTCCAATTCCAGGCCAATATCAAACTTCCCCTTTATCTCTAAGATTCTGGAAAAGATAGTAGCGGGGCAGCTATGCTCATATCTACATAGAAATGGCATACATGAACTGTATCAGTCAGGATTTAGGCCTCATCACAGCACAGAAACAGCACTCGTTAAAGTAGTAAATGACCTCCTATTGGCCTCTGATCAGGGTTGTGTAACTATGCTTGTATTACTCGACCTCAGCTTTTGACACCATTGATCATGCTATTCTTCTTCACAGATTAGAAAATGTAGTAGGAATTAAGGGTACAGCCCTCTCCTGGCTCAGATCCTATTTGACCCATCGTTATCAGTATGTACTGTAGACTTAAATGGTGATTATTCTGCATGTTCTCTAGTGGAGTTTTACGCCCACTGCTTTTTTCCCTTTACATGCTTCCTCTGGGCAACATAATCCGTAAGCATGAAATTAGTCTTCATTGTTATGCTGACGACACACAGCTATACGTCTCAACAAAACCTGATGAGAAAAAACATTGTAATGGAAAAATCATATTTTATTTATATGTATTAATCCTATTTGATCCTTGTAGTAATTGTGTAATGTAGACATTAGAAGTTTGAACTTGTTTGTCGAGGCTTGTCCCTGAATAAATGATAAGGTATAGACATCTGGTCTGGGGCAGATAAAGAGTCATGAGTTTGAATGTAGGAATTTCATGTACCTTCATGTTGATTATGTTAACAGAGATGTTTGTGTATAAAATAGGTCAGCTGGAGAAAGAGATCACCTTTCTCTATGCTGCAACTGTTTGCTGTATGAGACTGGTCCTTCTGCAGAAGTTTAAAATAAAAGCTTTGTTACTTTGCTCTTACCCAGTGTATGGATTACTTGTCTTTATATTGGTTTCAGAATTTCCACCACAACTTGGCGTAGTCTGCAGTTCTCCGTGTTTGAGGAAGGCATTGGAGAATCCCGGGGAGGCGTAAGTGCTGACGCCTTGAAGGCTTTTCACTTCATCTCAAACACTTAATTGGCAATCGAGCGTGAGAGGACCGGGGATTCACCATGTCACCTCAACACCGGAGTTAAAAGAACTAAAATAGTGTGGTAAGGAAATTTTTTAAGTTGTAAGTATTTAAGTTGTAATTGTCAAAGTCTTTAAGTTGTAATTGAGTAAGAAGTGTGCTTTCTCACAGTGGCTGGGATAGATTTAAACTTGGATCTATCACACGAGTCTGGGATGCGTGAAGTACCCAAAAAAGTGCAAAGGCGCACAAAAGAGAGAGAGATGGGGTACTGGTTTCGCCTCGTTTACGAAAACTTGGCCCCGCAGCAGACATGCTCGGTGTGAGGACCTCCGGAGGTAAATCAAGTCAGAGTGCAGGGTTGCAAGGTGCACACGTAAAAGTCAAGAGGACTTTACGGGAAAAAGGAAAAACTGTCAAGGGGACTGTTGAGGTAAATTAAGGTAGAGTGTAAAGTGCACCGGTAAAAGTCAAGAGGACTTTACGGCAGAGTGCAAGCTGCACCGGTAGCAGTCAAGGGGACTGTGAGAGCTCACTGTGAGTTAGTGGCATGCGTAAATTGACAAGTAAAAATCATGGGTAACAGCAAAAAAAAAAAAAAAAAAAAAAAAGAGAAATGTAGAATTATTAATTACTGAGATTGCTTTTGAGTTGTGGATGTGTGAATCATGTGTAGATAGATAATTACAATAACAAAAAGAAAAACAAAGTAAATATTAATTGGGTAGGATTTAATATGTGGAAGGCAGAAGCAGAACTTAGAGAAAAACGCATACAACCTAAAATGCAAGCACAAAACATTGATTCTTTTCAGTGTGTTAAGTCTGTTTCAGATCCCGACCTGGACGGCTGCCCCCCGCGACCCCCAGCTATTAGACAGATAGCCCCTTCAGCAGATCCAGTAAGACAGCATGGACAAGAGACCTCTCGGCAGGCCCAAGGCCCCAGCACAGCAAGCACGGCTCTGTCTCCAATTTCGTCACATACTCGAACCAAGGTTCAGCTGAAAAGAGAAAAGGCTGATCGACAACCACCACCTGATGACAGCGAGGACGAGAGAGAGGAACTCTTAGGAGCTACAGGAAGTGTTCATCAAGTAATCACTGCTCCAATGATGGAAGTAGCAGGGGCGGATGGAACAGCGATGCTTGTTCACCGACCATGAACAATAAAGGACATCGAATATGCACATGGACAACTCCCAGACCCGAGAGAGGTGGGAGGACAGAAATTCGGTGATGAAATGAGCAGACTTTGCTCAGAGTTTCGCCCGACATCTTATGAAATGCGACGACTTTTGGGGAGAAAACTAGGTGCGGACTTTGCAAAGATTAAGTATTCCTGGCCAACGGACAATGTTTTCGCACGGCGAGCTCAGGCTGATCATGAAGAAAACCAAGCATTTAACGGTTTTGTGGTGTGCCTTACAGCAGCGTGTAAAGAAGCGTTCCCGGCAAAAATGGATATGACTAAAATATCAATGTGCAAACAACAACCAGGAGAGAGCGTGTCACACTATCTCACCCGTCTCACTGAGGTACATGATGCAAACAGCGGGTTGGAGAGGCCTGCAGACATGTCTGTGGCAGCAATTTCACCGTATGAAGCACATTTGAGGAACAGTTTCATAAATGGATTACAGGAGGACATCGCTCAGAAGGTGAAAAACACATGCGTTGGATGGGAAACTGGAAAACTTAGTCTCATTGAACAACATGCAATACACGCAGAAAAGCTAGTATCACAAGAAAAAGATAAGCGCAACAAGAAGAGAGAAGACCAGAGTCACAAAGCACAGCTGGCAGTGTTGCAGATGGTACGACAAACTGCGGATGTACAGTACAGGAGATGTGGAAGAGGACGAGGAGGCTGTGGACGTGGGAGAACAAATGGCTGTTATGCATGTGGAAGTGAAGACCATTGGATTAGAGACTGTCCGAGAAGGAGCAGAGGAGAGGAATGGATTAGGAGAGGTGAGGATCAGGGTGGAAATTGACAGAAAAAAGCCGGGGGCGTGGGGAGCAGACCCGAAGGAGAGGGTGAGTCAAAAGATTTTTTTTCCTATTAACACTTCTTGCTCTGATCGCAATGAAGAAAATCTTGCTATCTTTTTCAATGATTCAATTCACGTTTGTATCTTAGAAACATCCACACATGCTACGTATGATCTTGAAGTATACAGTATCAGTAAAATGCCAACAATGGAATTGCAGCTCCATGACAAACAAAATTCATTTTGCTACATTCAATGCAGGTCATTCAGTCATTAAAGTGTGTGAATTTGACAGTTTAGTGAAACAGAGTGGCAGATTCCTGAACTCTGTAGGCACTTCAGGACATGCAGCTGAAAAGAGCCTCATAAAGCCAAGCGTGTGGCTTTTTCCAGGTGTTATGGGAGAAATTTTTATTTGATTTCATTTGATTTCACCAGGTGGCCACTTACAAAGGTAAGCAACTTTTGCTTATATACTTAGGTTGTGTTGTTGGCTGAGGATCACCCATGGTGGTAAGGACACCTAATAAAGGCCTCTCCAACTCAAGTAATTTAAAATGGGCTTTGTTTCCAGAAGAGAATGCATGCATCAGATTACTAACAGTTGTACTGATAGTGAATTGAGAAGATAAGCATTGCATTGGTCTGGGTGTTGTCAAGTGGGCATTGATTGATGGCAACAGTAACAGACGGTATGAGGAAGCGCATTTGAGTGTCTATTTGTTTTGTTAAGTGGGCTTTGATAGATGACAGGACAGGAAAAAGGTAGATAATCTCGGTATTAATTTGTACTCATTGTCAAGTGGGCCTTGATGGATGGCATGAGTAGTGTAACAAGTTAATAAGGAATTGCGCTTAATTAGTTATATTGCTTGTGTAAGGTTACCCAGCAATTAATAAAAAATACCCTTTGTATGAGGAACGTACTGTTGTATGTCATAAGCAATTTTTGTAGCCACCGTAAATGTTATATGGTATGAGGTTGGTGGTTTTTTTAATTGATATCTCTTCGTATGTGGAATGTACAACTGTACATCATAAGAAATCACCCCTTATGTTTTATTGATATGAGTGACAGGGGTAATTAATATCTCTTCGTATGGGGAGCACGATTTGTGCCATTAAGTTGATTTAAGTTGAATTCAATTGCAATTGTTTGTGTCTGTGATTTTGTGTCTATTTGTTTCTGTTTGAGTGTGTGAGAGCTCTATGTTCGCCTAGTGTGTGTGTGTGTGTGTGTGTGTGTGTGTGTGTGTGTGTGTGTGTGTGTGTGAGTGAGAGAGAGAGAATTGGTTGAATGAGAACCATAAGCTCTGTGTGCTGTGAGCAGGCTGGACCTCCCGAGGGAATTGTGTGTGCAACCCTCAGAGGGGGGGCAGCTTGCTGCCAGTCCAGAGACGTGTGTCTGAATGAGCCCTATTTAAGTAATAGCTAGCCTAATAATTAAATAGATAAATATTAATCAATAAAGGGACACGTGTGAGTGGAACAATGAGCCCTTTTAGCAGGGGGACAAGTATGAAAAGAATAAGCCCAATTTTCTAGGAAAAGAGGGATAAAGCTCTGAATGAATAAATAAATAAATAAATAGTGTGGAGTGGTGAATGTGTATGAACCCCATATTAATATTGTGGCATTACACACTTACTGATAAAAGTGTTCACGGTGCATAAAAGCACTATGCTTTTTACCAAGTGTTAATTTGAAAATAGTGAAGTGGTGTAGATTCAGGAGTGATTATCATTGATGAGCCTTGGTAAGTGGAGGTGGATACTTCTGTGATTCTAAAAGAGTGTATATTGTTGTAAGTAAATTTAGCCATTAAGTAAGTACACAGGCATAAAATAAAAAATAAATATCTAAGTGGTGACATAGGCTACAGCATGATGGCAGCCTCTCCGGTGGAGACTTTAGTGCTAAAGCATCCGTTGTGTGCAGAACTCATAAATAAGATCTCAAATAAATGGCAAAAGAGAACTAAAGATATGATTACAAAATGGCCAAAGGAGGGGACATTTGATTCAGCACTGTGTTCTGAGATGGACACCTTGATAAGAAAATTACAAAGCGGCGGCAAGAGAGAGAAAGCATGTCTGGAGAAGTTGAAAAGACAGCAGGAAAGAGTGGTCCTGGCTTTGGTTAAAAAAGAATCAGTGAAGTTGGTAAGAAAGAAACAGGAAGTGATGGAAAAAGTTAAGAAAGTCAAGATAGTGAGGCCGAAGTAGTAGAGAGGAGTTAGTTACACCTCCCCCATATAGTAGGTGCAGGAAGACAGTCGAATTCCTAAGCGTAAGGGAATGGGGAAAGGTTCTGGTGAGATGGAGAAGGAATGTTATGCAGAGCGGTATAAGGAAAGTGGGGGTAGATTTACAGAGAGTGGAAAAGCTATGTGTAGAGAAGGATGTAGAGGAACAGGAGGGGGTGCAGACATGTGGAGAGAGGTCAGACAGAAGCACTAAAACACCAGTAAAAAGCAGATAGCTACACCATTAAAGACTGGACATAGATCTTTGTACAGTAGAGAGGATGGAGGTGAAGAGGATTTGTTATTTAATATGGGCAGTTCCACAATTCCCAATTTTAATTAAAGGTGGGGCCATGAGGGTGTTGTCAACCGCCTCCCCAGCATTCAACGAGGGTGCAGGGACATGGTCTTAGACGAGCAGACCTCAGGCAAGCTTTTATCGGTGATTGATATAAAAACTCTATTGGTGAAGACTTTGTGGAGAGGAAAAACGTGCTTCGGACTCGAGTGAGGCTGTACATACATACCACATAGATGGACTGTCTTTGAGGCTTTGAGGCAGTTGTACAGATGTCGCCCTTAAAACCCTGCGTGTTTTCCCGCGGGATGCCGCAATTTAGCGCGCGGCGGGCCGGGTCTTGCCGGAGGCAACATTCGGGAATTTTAAATAAATGTGTTGCGCTTCACTGAATATCCGCCAGATGGCGCATGGAAGGACTTTATCTAAAAGCCGGACCAAGTACAACAATGAATGTAAGGACGCGGATGAACAGTGCTGAAGCGAACATGAATTTTATTTTGTTTTATAATAGATCTTTCATGATGAATGAGTGTATATGTGCTTCACATTATCAAACACAGGCAAAGGAGACAGAAATTATTGAGGGATCCACTGAAAAAAGTAAACCTAGTTTAATGTGTTTTTTTTCTCATTCCATTAGTAAAAAAAATAATTTGCTCTTTTTAACTGAAGTGTCTAATTTATGCTTATGGGTGAATCTTTTTTTTTTTTTTTTGTATAATGCTGTTTACAGCAGGAAACCAAAGTGAAATATTTCATTTTGATCAAGGTACTCTTATTAGGTTGAGTGTGATTTGCGCATGCGCAGTCTTTAGACCATAGTTTTGCCGGTATAATTTTATTTCCGCCTCAAACCGGAGCATGACGTTGAAACAAGTAAGGAAGGATATCAGAACCTGTATTTCAGTTACTGTTAGTTAAAGCCCCTGATTAAACTTAAATCTAATCCATTCACAAAGGACATTTCTGCTTCAAACCGTGTCTCATGACCTCATGACGCAGCATTTTCACGGACTGAATCACATGCGGGTGGAGATTCTCAAAGAAAACTCCTTTAAACCAGGTAAGAAAGCAAACTCATGTCATTTCTATGTTAAATGTATCTCTTCTATGAGCAAATTCATGATTTATGTCAGGAACAACTACTTTGTAGATTGAGTTTTGTGTCCGTGTTTGCTACTGTAGCTAAAACCACCTATATTACCTGCATTAGCATTAGCTAACTAACGTGGTGATTTTCAAAAACACCGGAGTTTATACAGTAAGTCAGCGGCGCCGAAGAAAATAATTATATTTAAGTACCGTTGGTTAACGATGTAAAAATTAATAGGAAAGTGACGTAAACATAGAACAAGCTAATTTGGAGTGATTGCTGTTTGTAGTGTACTGTTTTCTATACTTTATACACACTGTAATTAAGATTTGCTAACATAAGAACTTGAGCCAGTCCAATTTTTGTTTTTACCTTTTTTTTTTTTTTTTTTAAAGATCAGTAATGAGTTTCTGAGAATTATATCTGCTCCACTTCAAGCAAGATTACTGGTTTCCTTGGACAAGCAACACTACAAACTAATTGAGATCATCAGAAACTAGGGAGGAACCCGTCAAAGAGAGAAGACCAGAGATATAATCTTCATCTTCAAGTTCTTGATCTGGTATGTATGGTACGGTTCAGGACCAGGGAGGGAGCCGGAGACAGCAGAACAAAGAGATGATATTGCCAGCACCAGCACAGGGAGCACAGTTTTTAGTTTAGATCTCATGTTTACATTTTATTGTATGTGAATGGCTTGACTGTAAACAACAAACAATGCAATAAATGTATAAAAAATATATACTGTATATATTTATTGTCTCTTTCCAGGACCAGGCATATCGTTCAATTATTTTTTGGCCAAATAGGCAGTCGTAACAAGAGGTGAGGGCGCGCGCGTCATCACATGTGCTTACCCGACTCTGCGTTCACCGTAAACTTCAATATACATTTGTTTATTTGTATATGTATGTTATTAATTTTACTTTTTTAGAGATTGTATGTGCGTGCACGGAGAGTATGTGTTGATAAGTTTATGTGGATAAGTTGATAAGTGTATCAGAAAGCATTAAAATGTTCATTTGAATTAAAATGACACACACACGTCTGTGTATACAGTACATCAATTACATATATATCAATTTCATTAGTTCGTTCATTCTATTTGAAGCTTCGGATGTTTTTTTTTTTTGGTTTGGTTAGATTAGTTCTGAACTCGCTTCCTTGAAACTATCGCTAAAACAATGACACACACACATAGACACACACACACACACACACACACAGAGACACACACACTCCCCTGAGCCCTCGGGAAACATCCAATCACCGTCGGTATACAAATGAGTCAAGACGTAGCCTAATGTGGTGTCGTGTCGGATTTCAGTGGTCACGGAGTGGGAAGACTTTGAAGAAGCTGCAGTGACAGTGAACAGCTGAACAACTTCACTTTTCCGTTTACCTCTGAGGAAAAAAAGCTGTATTTTGTTTGTTTATATTTTTATAGTAGTATAAGTTATAGTTTGGTCTGTACTGTTGTTCGCACCCTTGTAGAGAATAAATAAATGAATAACACCTTCATATCCCCTCTCAAGAGTGTCATAGTCCATTGTTAGTTTTAATGATCTGGCTGAAACTAATTATCACTACATAAGTACCCTAACACCATTGATCATGAGTCTCAGCTGAACCTAATTCTATACTTGTAACAGAAAATGTAGATGCAGATTCCAAATGTGTATTTATATAATAGATAGATAGATGTGTGTGTGTGTGTGTGTGTGTGTGTGTAGGCTCTACGCAGGGGCAAGAGAGGGCAGCGCACCCTTAAATGTCTGCACATGTTAATATATTCCTAAAATGTATATATTACAAGTTGATGAACTGATCTGCGGTAGCGATGACGTCACAGTCCGACAGCTTTAGAATGATGTTTGATCAGGTCTACTGTATATTCTGAACATAGAACTGCAAAATGTCTGATACAGTACTTTGGGGGAAACAAAGACTTAAACTGTTAAGTAATAACATTATTAATAACAAATATGTAATAGTTTTGATATTTGAAAATTTTTTATTTTAATGTAAAAGGACTATAGATAGAGACTTATAAGCAGCTGGTGTATCCGGGTTGTTTAATGAACTTTAAGCAAAAAGACAACATGTATTCATCTGTTTTATATAAATTACTGTTTTAACTTTGACTAGTTTTGGAAGAATAAATTGAATTGTTAAAGTCATGTTTTGCGTGTTTTAATTTTGGGGGATTGTTTGGGTATTTAAAAATTGTTTAGTTGAACCAACAACTTCAATGGGCAAAAAATGGGACACAACTTTGTTTTAAATAGTCAAAGAGTTGGGCTGAAAATAATAATAATAATTATTGATCATAGAAACAAATGAAACCAGTTAAACACTTGATTATATGTATTTGTGTTTGTGATTGTGACCCATGATAATTTTTTCTCAGTATAAATAAATGTTTTGGGTTTTAAGAACTCCAAAAGAGCAACGACAAACTTGGTATTCTTCCTCCTTCCACTCCTGGTGTTAATTGCTCTGTGTGTGCGTGTGTGTTTTTGGCGGGGGGATGGGTGTGTGTGTGTTTTCGGCTGTTCAGCAGTTCTAAACACAAGCACAGTTTTTGTCCTTAACTAAAATACTTCAATACGTTAATAATGAATTTATTTTGTTGAATAAGGTAATAAGCGATATTTAAACCAAACCAGTAAGTTAAGTAAGTGTTCCATACATTAAAGTACTGTGTATAACCAAGTGCCCTAGCAAACACAGTTACAGTACAGTTTACAGTACAAACAGAGTGTGTGCGCTGGGGGGATTGGAAGGTGAGTGAGAATACTCATTTACAAGACAAAAGACGGTCAGAGGCAGCGCCGTTCTAGACCAGACAACACGGGGTGGGGGGAGGGGCGCATCATGTTCAAGCACTGTTTTTACCTCGCCTTACTGTATAGTAACAGTATTGTATTTGCTGAATTGTGTTGAGGCACGCAAACCCCCAGACCACAATAAGGTGGCAATCCCTCAGGGGGAAACTAAAAAATAAATATATATATATATATAATTATATAATAAAATATCCTTAATCCAGATTTTATCAATGACATAACATTTATCTAAGCTGGATGGTCTAATTCTCAAAACCGTTTAACCTAAAGAAAAACATAACACACTATAACTAGAATATTTACAAAACTGAAAGGTTGTCTTATGAATAATAAAAAATAGAAACTAAATTAAAACAGATGGGCTGTTGAACAGATCATAATATGTTTTATGTTTTCTGATTATAAATGATATATGGGTTGATTTTAGAAAGGCTAAATCAAATAGCTAGTTTTGGTAATGTCAGTCCAGTAACTATACTATGTAAAAGTAATTATAATATGAATTAATTAAGGGCAGGACCTAACCTAATGTTAATAATTTACACCATGATAACATTAGTATTCATGTTTTTGTATTTTTGTATTAACATTTTAAATGTTCAAATGAACGTTTCAGAGTATATAATTTGTCGTGTCATCTGTGATTGAGACCCATGAGTTAAATTGAAATATTTTTTATAGGTAGTAAGCCAGGTTTTAGTAACCTGCTTTAGTAATGGGCTCTAAAAGACAATGGAACATTACAGAACGTGCGAGTTGACGCCCATGCACAGATTAAAATGTTCATTTGAATTAAAATGACACACGCATGTCTGTGTGTGTGTATATATATATATATATATATATATATATATATATATATATATATATATATATATATATACACATTTTTTAGGGTTGTTTTTAACCCAGCTGCTGGGTAAATATAGGACTAACTAAATGCTGGGTTAATTTAACCCAGCAAGATGGGTTAAATATTCAATCCAAATGCTAGGTCATATTTAACTATAATGCTGGGTTAATTCTACCACATAAATGGTTCAAATGTTCTACCCATATGTTTGGGGTTTGTTGGTTCATTTTAACTGGAATGTTGGGTTAATTCTACCTCACAAATAGGTTATTATTATTTTCATGTTTTACAGTGAATCTGTAAAAAAAACACCCATGTCTATTAAACAGTTAAATTATTTTGATATACTTGCCTATTACAAAAAACATACATATATGCAATAAACACCATCCTATTACATGTTCTTAGAAAAAAATATTTATTTTTCAAAAGCACAAGAACAGATAATCAACAGCGACATCATTACTATACTATCATTGATAAGGGCGGGATGGAGTAATTGCACAAATAGACTGAGGCAGCTTCTACAGAGCAGGATCTCTCTGTGACTTCAGATATCTTTTCTGAAGAACAAAACTATCCAGCTATTTTTTTTTTGGTTTGGTTAGATTAGTTCTGAACTCGCTTCCGTGAAACTATCGCTAAAACAATGTACTGAGCCCTCCTGAGGATATAAAGCTTTATTATTGTGTTTGAATAAATATTCAGATCTACCACAGCAGGTAATAAACTATGATGTGTCATAAGCGAAGCAAACACCACGATTATGCCTCGTTTCGTTCGACGGGAACGTGGTTCACTTGGCCGCGGTGTATTATAAATCTGTGGAATGTTTCACTGTTTATGCTCACATAAGAGGAACAAAAGCTCAATGAGGACTAAACCAATGATTTCGGTAACTCCACTGAGTGTAACATCTGCATAGTGACACTGAACATCTTCACTTTTCCGTTTACCTCTGAAAAAAAAGCTGCATTTTGTTTGTTTATATTTAGAGCGCGCACGCACACACATAGACACACACACACAGACACACACACATAGACGCACACACATAGACACACACACACACAGACACACACACATAGACGCACACACATAGACACAGACACACACACATAGACACACACACACAGACACACACACACACAGACACACACACAGTCCCCTGAGCCCTCGGGAAACATCCAATCACCGTCGGTATACAAATGAGTCAAGACGTAGCCTAACGTGGTGTCGTGTCGGATTTCAGTGGTCACGGAGTGGGAAGACTTTGAAGAAGCTGCAGTGACAGCTGAACAACTTCACTTTTCCGTTTACCTCTGAGGAAAAAAAGCTGTATTTTGTTTGTTTATATCTAGAATTGTTATAGTAGTAAGAGAGAGTTATAGTTTGGTCTGTAGTGTTGTTCGCACCCTTGTAGAGAATAAATAAATGAATAACACCTTCATATCCCCTCTCAAGAGTGTCATAGTCCATTGTTAGTTTTAATGATCTGGCTGAAACTAATTATCACTACATAAGTACCCTAACACCATTGATCATGAGTCTCAGCTGAACCTAATTCTATACTTGTAACAGAAAATGTAGATGCAGATTCCAAATGTGTATTTATATAATAGATAGATAGATAGATGTGTGTGTGTGTGTAGGCTCTACGCAGGGGCAAGAGAGGGCAGCGCACCCTTAACCCGCACACACACACATACACACGCGCGCGCGCACACACACACACAGACACACCTCCCTTGAGCCCTGCGTCTGTCGGATTTCAGCGGTCACGGAAAGACTTTGAAGCAGTTTATATATGAATCTAAGCTTGAACTTATCAGCATTGTAAATATATAATACTTTTCAAATAAAATCGCTATTACTTTGACCCTGAAGTTTAGTTTAGCACACACAAAAAAACAGAAAAGTCATTTCTGGTAAATCAACGGAATGTGTAGTTTATTTACAGTAATTCATTAAAAAATGAATATACATTGTACAGTACACGGTAAACACGGGAAAGATTACAAAATGAAAAAACAAACAGTGTCTACTTTATAAACAGCTTAGTATGTGCGTCGAGATGCTGAAATCCCTTGCATGTTTTTGCTTCCAAGTGGAGAGATATTTGACCGATAGCCTAGAACAAAAGATCTATAGGTGTGATCACAACCCCCTCCGACCGACCGTGCCATCAATCACTGACCACCTCAGAAGTTCCCTCCAATGTATGGCTGCAATACTTGTTTTGCAAGTATTTTTAACACCATTCAAAGGCTTCAAAGGGGCAGTTATCGGCTATGACACGTTGAAGGAGAACTTAATAGTTCTCAAAAATAGTGTAAATGTCTGCAACAATCACTAACCATTAAAATGTTTTTTTTTTTGTAATTAAACACGAAAATATTAATTATATTTCCATATATATACATACACACACACACAATAGCCTCTCCTTCAAGGATTATGGATACACCAACCGGTTCTTCCCCTTCAACAGCACGGACAAGGATTTTAAGAAGGTGTCACTTCGTCTGTCCCCCTGCATAAAATGTACAAGAAAATAAATCATTTATTTTGAGAAGCAAAAAAAATCTGAATTGCTTTAACCTGTGCTGACTTCATTGAGAAAAAAATAATAATAAAAATAAATGATAATAAAAAAATGACCATCACTTCATATACTTCATATTGTTAAACTTGGGTTAAATTGCTTTAGCACTAATCTTGCATCAGTAAAACATGGCATGAGATGGCTTTACAGTGTCAGGAAATCCTATGATGAATGCTGAGTTTGTATTTAAAGGGTTAGTCCAAACATGAAAATTCGTTCAATAATTACTCATATTTATATATTCATTTGCATTTATATGCTTCTGTCCAATACAACAAACACTATATTCAAGGTATTAATAAATTGTATAATTAATAAGAAAACAATGCTTTACCAGGCAATCATCAAAGAGATCCTCCGTGATGATCCCCAACCGACTGATACTGTACACAGCGCGGGCACACACAGCGACTCCAAACACGCATGCGCAGTTTAATGTGCACACATTTTCGGCTTCAGTAGACACACAATACTTCAGACTGAAACAGAAAAAAAAACAATGATCAGTTCTTATTCAGGACGTCCCATACTATATACACACCACATATGAAACTATTTTACTGCAGCATTTTTCAGATATGGGGCATTCTCTCTGTGTTGTTCATGAAACTACCGTAATCGCTGTAATATGCGCGCGCACTAAAATCAATCGCGGCTGGCTTGACCGTGTTTTTCTGAACCGCGGCTGGCTTTACCGCAGTAAATTAGAGCTGCTGTCAATACTGTATGAACATATGTACAGGTTCTTTACTCGTAACTCATTAATAAAGTTCGGCTTCAGAAAAAAAAACGTTTATTGCTAGTGCTCTTTTACCATTTAATGCTTTAACACACACGACTCAGTTTGTTCAGAAATGGCATCTAACTGGCGAGGCTTTGTCTCTGAACACGCCGTTTTCACTCGGGGTGGGGGTAAGAAACACATCTCGGTGTATTAATCCGCGCGCTCGGTTCGTTATTATTTTATTTATTTATTTATTTACCACAGGACCCATGGGGGCTCCGTAGGTTCAGGTTTTTACACGAAAACGGTGTTTTGTGAATCTCCACACTATTAAAAACTGAAATTGCTAATTGTACGTCCTGAGATTAAGATGAACATTAATTGGGAGTCATGAAAGCGAGAATCACATCCAAAAAAGAAAGCCAAACTTACCTCGAACACGACAAACTCCAGCTCCAGCCACACCGTGTTGTACCTCCGTGATGATTCCCAACCGACTGATACACAGCGACTCCAAACACGCATGCGCAGTTTAATTTGCACACATTTTCGGCTTCAGTAGACACACAATACTTCAGACTGAAACACGACTGCCCCCTACAGGTAATGAAGGGCATGTTCACAGCTTCCCGCACGCAGCCGCGCAAAGCCGCGGCACGTCACGGGATCCCTTTTCTCGAAACGCAGGTTTTTAATGGCGACATCTGTATGGCAGGCCTTGCACGCAGAGTGTTGACCCAAGGACATTAAAGGGTGACCTGGAGGCAGTTACAGCTTGAAACCTTACAGAGCGAACCAAGAAAAAAGCTCAAGCTACCCTGATTACCAGAAAAACAGAGAGGGCCACAAGCAATCCTTCATCAAAAATCCAGCCAGCTTCAGTCAGTGATGACATCACCAGCAGCATTTTCTCCAAACTCAAGCCAGATGCCTGCGTCTGTCACCAACGTTTTCACTCCAAGGCCAAGCATGAGGGGATATGGATTAAATTGCCTCGCATAGCCATTGCCCGGCCCCGAGGGATGAGGGGGGGGGGGGGGAGACAACATCCCAGGTCCGATAAGTCATGCCTCTCACATCTGGAAAAGTTTGCCAGAACCGTAAGATTCTCGGGAAGAAAAAGTAGTTACTACAACCCAACAATAAGAGTGTGACTATACCTGTATTAGTCTCAAGTCATATTAGTCTCAAGTTAATTTACTAGGAAAAGAATTATTAGGTGAATTAGGACTGCGAATATGGTGTTCTCCAGAAGGGGTGTATGTTGAACATAAATTCCTGAAGCACAATTACCCTGTCAGACTTTCACTGTACAATGATATATGACCCATCATAACACATCATCATCATAGGTCGGCAAGGAGCAGCTATCAGTGTAGAGGAGTGTGATTTTGTAAAAAGGTGGTTCAATGTAACTGATTCTGTTCTTCAGGTGACATTGTATGTACTGCAGGATAGAACTGCAGCTCATAGGATTTATGTTGATTTCATTCTGCAGATAAAACCTGTGTAAAAATCTTGTGTGGTAATAAATTGATTCGTACTTCTTAAGGAAGTTGTAGTTAGCCACAAGTCACAAACACAAATGGCATCAGCATCTGAAATCGACTATGGGAAATTAGCTATATAGGCAAATGGATAGTCAAATCCCATCTGAATTATAGTCTAAACATGATACAGATGTAGGCCTACTTAAATCAGCCAGTCAACTTCAAGTACAATGTAAACCAGATGTAGAACCGCCCAGAGTAAGACAATATGCTTTACGACCTGAGGCAAAAGCGGGTATATAGAACACTATTGAAGGCCTTGTAATCTGTGCTAAAACAGACCAGTTGTTGCAATACTCCTATTTTCCCAGTGATTAAGCCAGGTACAAATAAAGGGCATCATGTGCATGATTTACATGCAGTTAATAGTATAACAGGAAAGTATCCAGCAGAAGTTCCAAGTCCACACACACTGCTGACTAATGTCCCTCCCTAAGCCAAATATTTTATTGTAATGATATTTGTTCAAGCCTTCTTCAGTGTTCAAATGGCAGAAAAGAGTAAACTACTGCATTTATTTGCACTTACAAGAGCAAGTTGACAAAATAGATGCCAAAAATGCCACGGTGGTTCAAACATTCACTGTATATATTCAATCAGAGGTGGAAGCTGATTTAGGAGGTTAAAGGATAGAAGATAGCCTGGGTCAGCATAGGGGTGACTGTTTAATATGTCTATCATCATTAGAAACATGCCAGAATGATTCCATTAAGGTACACCGTAAGCTAGTAAGGAGGTCATAAAGTGTCATAAACTAAACTACAATACTGTAAACCTCAAGTTAAATTGTTAAGGTGACTAATTTCACATGATACGACAGCCGTAGTACATACATAATTAGAAGGCATAAGTAAGGCACCAGTGTCACAGCCTGATAAACAGTGATGGCTTTCTAGGGTTAACAGGTTTCATGCTGACTGGAGTGAGGAATATGCAGGAAAAACAGCTCCACTAAGGGAGATAATAATGAGAAAAGAAGAACTGCAAGATCTAAGTGCTCCCTTAAAATAGAACACAGATATACTGTTAGCATTTGAATCCATCAAAAAGAAATGCAGACTGCACCTACAGTGGGAGCCACGTCAAACAGCCGCCTGGAGCATGACGGCTCCGTGGCAGGTTAATGGACGCTTCGTGCATGGAATGTGATCCCCCGCGATGACGCAGTTAACAATGCCCCGCCCCATAAACGCCCCCATGAGCTTTCTAAAAAGATGGTTGCAACGCCGTATAATTCCGCCAGATGGAGCATTGACTGGTTGGAGCATTGACACAGTTAACTGCAGTGTCCAGGAAACCCAATACCGTATCTTTAATATATAGACAGTTCTTGTATTGTCAACATAAATAGATGACGTGGTTAAAAAAAAACGATTAATAAAACAGATTTGTTAAAACAGTCAATACACGATGATTATGCTATTTATTATTAAATAATGAATTAATAAAACTAGTTCGTGAAATATTTTTAAGACATCCTGAAATAATCCCAAACGACATGGTAACACAAACGCGGGCTGTGTACAGTATTTTATATTACGGTGTATTTTACCTAGTTCCATTTAATATACTGATTTTGCTGCAAAGTAAAGCTCAAAATATAACGTCTGCTTGGGATTGTTTTCGTTATATTTTTGATGATGTTTTCGCTGATTTTTTTCACTGATAGTCAACAAGTAGCATTACAAATGTAATTAATGGCGCATGCAACCTGGAACAAATATCTGCCCATGGATCAGTATTTCTTTTGTCATTTAATGATGCATAATGCTCCCCCCATCAAAAAATCTGATGGGGCATTAATCACTTCTCACAACTGTGAATGGATGCGGAGACAGCAGAGACAGATTAAATCCCCATAAACACTTGGAAACAAGACAAAAGAAAGTTCCAGAGGGTTAGCGCCTGTTATACTATTGTATTTTTTTTACTTTACTATTATTGTACTATTGTATTGTATCTTGTTTCGTTTGGTTTTACGCAACTTCATGTGTTATTTGTGTGTGTGTGTGTGTATGTGTGTGTGTGCGCGTGCGTGTGTAACAGGTTAGAAAAAGGTGCTTCCACTTGCTTGAAATTTTAGGTGCATGGCCCTTTAAACACAATAAACCTGCATTCTCTGTTCATTGGCTGGTGCCACGTTGGGAATTGCTTCCGGTAAGGTCATTAATATTCGCGCCAAGCAAGAGAGTGGTTGTAATGGGTGAGTGCTCCTGAAAATTTTATTTTTTTTTGTGCTCTTTTTATTTTTTTTACCATGTATTTTTTTCTTTTTCTTGTTGAAAAATTACATTGTAATAGTTATTGTGCACCTGTCATTGCAGGATGTCTTGAGAAGAATGCTGTGAAAGTGACCACCACATTTAAATGTTTTTTTTATCAGGTACATGTTCCAATTTGCAAACGTTATTGCATATTTACTGTTAAATGTGATTAATATTCGCGCCAAGCAAGAGAGTGGTTGTAATGGGATGTCTTGAGAAGAATGCTGTGAAAGTGACCACCACATTTAAATGTTTTTTTTATCAGAATTAAATATCCCATCCAAGGCGTGAAATGGTGTCAGTTGTCGCAGTCATTAAACACAACGCAGATTGGAGTAGTTACAATGGTGCCGTGACCGTGACTCTGGAAGCAGCGTGCTGAGCCGATTGATCGGGAGTTTCCGGAGGTATTCGTACCGAGGGTGACGACAGTTTTTCGAGGGAGGAGCTGTAGGGTGCAGTACCGCTTTTGGCCACAAGGAGGAGTAAAGGACCGTTTTTCACCGCCAGCAGGAACAAAATTCTGGTATTCTGATATTGATTCCAATGAGACAGTGACCTTTTGGACAACGACAGCTGTGGTAGATTAAACCGGGTAGAATAAATATATAAATAATTTAGTTTGAAAGCTACTAAAATAAATAAATAAAAAATAAATAAATAAAAAAAAAATGTGGATTAAACATTAATTGAAGGGATTTATTGTAGAGATTGTAAGTTGGCACAAATACATTTTGATTGGATATATTGAATTTTTTTTCTTCTTCTTTTTTTATTTCTCTTTGAAAGTGTTATTTAGAAATTTTGGGACAACACGTACATTTTTTTTACAAATATATAAAATTGTTTTTTTTTGTAAAATAATTGCAATTATCAGTGTTGGAAATGGAGTCTGAGAACAGTTTTGGAAGGGGTAGAGGGCTTTTCATGGTTACACCTACACCATCAGTGGGGAGAGGTAGATTAGCTTATTCCCCTGTCACATCTACTCCCATGTCTGATTTAGAGACTGTACAAGACACAAATAATCATCCACCACCTCTGTTAAGTGAGGGTGCACTAAAACAACCAAGGCTGAGGGAAGGCAATGAGTCAATGGAATTAATAGTTGGGATGGTGGAGCGAATGGGACGCTCTATTGGGGAAAGCATTGCTTCCTGCTTAGAGTCAAAAGTGTGTGGGCATGGTAGTGTGGAATCATCTGTCTTAAACAGAGTTCTAAAATCAGAAATTAAAGAACCAGTTTGTTTTAGGGGTGACCAAACTGACTCATACACAATTCATGAATGGGAAGCCACAGTGCTATCGTATTTGCGTAAAATCGGGACACCAATTGAAGAACAAGCTGATGAAGTAATAAGTAGACTTATGGGGCGTGCACGAGAGGTTGTGAGGGTCGGTCTGCGCAGTAATCCTTCCATTAAATTGTGCAAGGGTCCAAGTTCTATTTTTGATTTACTGAAACAGCATTTCAGTGATACAGCTTATTCCAGCATGCCGCTAGCTGACTTTTACGGCACACTCCCACAAGTTTGTGAGGACCCTTTTGATTACTGGCTGAGGCTAAATAGAGCCATGGACGTAGCAGAGGACTGTTTAAAGAGACAGAATAAGAAGACGGATGATTTGTCCCATGAGCTCACTGTGATGTTTATCAGACATTGTCCAGACCCGGAGCTTTCTCTTATATTTAAATGCAGACCAGTGGAGCAGTGGACAGCAGCTGATGTTCATGCACGTTTGGAAGAGTATGGTAAAGAGAAACGGTGCAGCTCTGTGCTCAGAGTATCCCCAGCCATTACTCTTTTGAAACAGGAAGTTGCTGTTCAACCTTCTGAAACAAAGGTTAAGACAACAGTTCTGCCAGAATATGCTGTATGTCAAACTCCACCTAAAGAGCCCACTGAACCCATGGAACGGATTTTAGCAATGTTAGAACGTGTCTTGGAAAATGGACAACTGAGAAATCAGGCCAGCACAGAACGACACATGCCTAAGTCACACAGAAGCAGGGTGCGGCCTACCTTACCATGTGAAGTGTGTGGAGATGTTGGACATACCACGCATTTCCACTGCAGGGCGAATCATCTGTGTTTTCTTTGTTACAAAGCAGGGCATGCACGTGTAGAATGTCCTAAAGCTAAAGCCTGCACTGTCAGAATGTCACCAGAGTCTGATGCTGTTCCACGTACGGGAAACGAATAGGCCTGCATGTGGAGGGGGTGAGTGCAAGGCCAATTGATGATCCCCCATTGTCTTCAGATAATGACCTGGAATCAGTTTATAATAGCGTATGTGAAGAATATAGTTCTGAATGTACAGTTGTCTTGCAAAATACACAGAAATTGGACCCATATGATGATCTGTTTTACACTACGGTGATTATTGGTGGACAAGTTAAGGCAAATGCAATGCTCGACACTGGGTCAATGGCTTGCACCATGAGCTCCAAGCTCTTACCGCAACTGTTGAGTGCTGGTATACTGCAAGACTGTTCACTTGCTCCAACAGATGTTATTTTGGTTGGATGTGGAGGGACCAGAACAAAACCCGTAGGAATGAGCGAGCTGGAAATGGATGTGTATGGATGTCATGTCACTGTCCCAACATTAGTAGTTGAAGGCCAAGGTGATGATCTAATCCTAGGCAGTAATCTCTTGAAACATTTGATCCATCAGCTAAGTTCTACAGAATTACTAGTAAGTGTGTCTGAACCTGAGTCCGACAACATCGAACAAAACAAACTGCTTGACCTACTAGCCAATGTGGAGAAATGGAGAAATAGTACTGTCCCAGATTTGGTAGGAACAGTAAAGATCAAAAAGGCAGTATCGCTCGAACCTATGACCGAAAATCTAGTTTGGGGCAGACTCACTGAGAGCACTCATGACATCTCAGCTGGCAGTGCTGTTATTTTAGAGCCCAGCAGGGTAAAATCAAGGCCAAGGTCAGTACTGGTTGGAAAGACAGTAGCTTTGATTCGTAAAGATGGATGGGTTCCGCTCAAAGTGATAAATCCTTCAGAAAAGACCATTACATTGAAGAGAAATTCTACTCTTGCAGATGCCTTCCCTTGCATGGCATTGCGGGATTTTGACTGCTCTAAATTTCCTGATAGTTGCTTGCTGGATCTTGAACAGAAAATTCAGAGAACAGTTGATGTGTTAACTGACAGACAGGAAAAGACGAGTGCAACAGATGCCTTAAGCTTGCCAACCAAATCTGAATTGAATGAGTTATGTACTGCGGATGGCATGGCAGTCTTACGTGACTTAGGCTTAGCTGACTTGGATGTGGAGTCTTGCAATGTGTCTGCAGAATGTAAAGCAAGACTTGTTCAACTCATCTCTCAGTACCATTCTATCTTTTCCAGACACAAGTTGGACTGTGGGAAGGCAACAGGCTTTGTTCATCGTATTCGTCTGAGTGACGACAAGCCTTTTCGGTTGCCGTATAGACGCCTTGCTCCAAATCAGTATGAAAAACTCCGCCAAGCTTTGGATGAGATGGAAGAACGTGAAATCATACGAAAATCTTGCAGTGAGTTTGCATCGCCTCTTGTCCTAATCTGGAAAAAGTCAGGTGACTTGAGAATATGTACGGATTTCCGTTGGATTAACGCTCGCACAATCAAGGATGCGCATCCACTTCCACACCAAGCTGATGCTCTTGCTGCGATGGGTGGAAATGCCTATTTTTCTACAATGGACCTTACATCTGGCTACTATAATGTAGAAGTGCATGAAGATGACCGGAAATACACAGCGTTTACATCGCCCTTTGGATTATATGAATATAATCGCTTACCACAGGGCCTGTGTAACAGTCCGGCCACTTTTATGCGGATGATGTTAACGATATTCGGGGATCAGAATTTCACCAGCCTATTGTGTTATCTGGATGATGTTCTAGTGTTTGCACCCACAGAAGAGCTGGCATTAGAGCGCCTGGAAATGGTGTTCAAGCGTTTGAAGACTCATAATCTTAAGCTCGCTCCAAAGAAGTGTCATCTCTTGAGGAGTTCTGTGAAATTCTTGGGCCATATTATTAGTGCAGATGGTATTGCTACTGATCCAGAAAAAGTAAAAGCCATTACTTCTGTCACCGAGGAGGATCTTATGGATGAGAGTACCAATGTCCCCAGTCAACAGAAAATAAGGTCTTTCCTTGGTATGGTAGTGTTTTACCAACAGTTTATTGAAGACTGCTCATCTATTGCCAAACCACTGTTCAATCTTACTGCTGGAAGAAAAGCGCCACGTGGGAAGTGGAAGCATCGAGTGTGTCGGAGAGAGCTGTCAGCTTTAGATTGGACTGAGGACTGCAGTCAAGCATTTCACAAATTGAAGCGAGCCTTGCTTGATCAGGTCGTGTTGGCTCATCCAAATTTCGATGAGCCTTTCTTGCTTTCAGTAGACGCTTCAAGTAATGGGCTTGGTGCAGTTTTGTCTCAGCTTCCAGCTGATGGAACAAAGGCTAGACCTGTTGCCTTTGCAAGCAAGTCGCTTACCTATGCACAGTCACGATACCCTGCACATCGACTAGAGTTTTTCGCTATGAAATGGGCTATCTGTGACAAATTCCATCATTGGCTCAGGGGTCAGAAATTCACAGTTTGGACAGACAACAACCCATTGACATATATTTTATCCAAAGCAAAGTTGGAGGCATGTGAACATAGATGGGTTGCTAAGTTAGCACCTTATCAGTTTGACATCAAGTATGTTCCTGGTCCAAAGAATGTGGTTGCTGACGCCTTGAGCCGAGAGCCCTTTGTGCACCCGAGTGTGCTTCATCGTCTCACAAGAGTTCCTTACAGTGCGTTATTGGCAGAAGCTGCAGATGTGCACACGGACCACGTCCAAGATGTTTTCCGCTGGTCTACTCACCCCTTTGGCAGTACTTCTGATACTGAAGGCGTGGCTGTCGCCTGTCATACCGCTAGAGTCTCACTACCAGGCACGATGTCAATGCAGGAAGTGGAAGCAGTTCTGTACTCATCTAGACATAGCGATAAACACGTCAGGTCACATGCTTGGTTGTTGCCTCACCTCCCACAAGCAGTAATGCCATTTGAATCACCTGCCGTTGATGTGATGTCCCATGACCACCTAATAAAAAGACAACAGGAAGACAGTGTTTTGAGCAGAGTGATTTACTTTGTCGAGAGGGGACGGAGACCCAACAGAAGGGAACGACCGAATGAACCAACAACTGTTCTGAGACTTATGAAACACTGGGGAAAATTAGTGATGAGAAACGGTGTGTTGTACAGGGTTTCAAGGAACAGCATCACAAAAAGGAAAACCTACCTGTATGTCGTACCTGATGCAGTGAAAACTGTAGTCCTGAAAGGAGTTCATGACCAAGCAGGACATCAAGGTCAGCAGCGGACTCTGTATCTTACTCGACAAAGGTTCTTTTGGCATGGCCTGGAGAAGGATGTGAGGGAGTATGTGAGGCGTTGTCGACGATGCGTGATCAGCAAGACACCAGAACCAGAGGGTCGTGCACCATTAGAGAACATCATTACAACGGAGCCTCTTGAACTCGTTTGCATAGACTTCTGGTCGGCTGAGGACTCTGCCAACCGTTCTCTGGATGTGCTAGTCGTAACCGACCACTTCACTAAGATGGCCAGTGCTTTCTTGTGTCCAAATCAGTCTGCCAAAGCTGTGGCACATCAATTGTGGCATAATTACTTCTGTGTCTATGGTTTTCCAAGCCGAATTCACTCGGATAGAGGAGCTAACTTCGAGAGTGCCCTGATTGCTGAACTGTTAACTGTTGCTGGAGTCCAGAAATCGAGAACGACTCCCTATCATCCGATGGGTAATGGAGCATGTGAAAGGATGAACAGAACTCTGGGAAGTATGATACGTGCTCTGCCAGCAAAGACCAAGCACAAATGGCCCCAGGTACTCAAATCTCTAACTTTCGCTTATAATTGCACCATCCATGAGACTACAGGATATGCTCCTTTTCTGTTGATGTTTGGTAGAGTTCCACGGCTGCCTGTGGACCTGGTGTTCGAAACTGTTCTGGACAATCCTGATGTTGTAAACTATGACAGTTATGTCCAAACTCTTCGAAAAGATATGAAGGAGGCAATGCACGTCGCGCAGGCGTCTGCCATGAAACAGCTGAAGAGACATGCTGACTTGTACAATAGGAGGGTCAAAGGAGGACCAATTGAGGTTGGTGATCGAGTCTTGCTTGCCAACAAGGGGGCACGTGGAAAACGGAAACTGGCTGATTTGTGGGAGGATACGACGTACACTGTTGTTGGCCTTAACAAAGGCAGTCACACCTACAGAATTCAGCACAGTCGTACCGGTGTTGTGAAAACTGTACATCGTAACCTCATAATGCCAGTGAACTTTCTTCCACTTCCTGATGATGACGTGGAAAGTGATGTAAACAAAAACCACCTGAGTAGTTCTGAGATTGTTGACTCTGTGGTTGCTGATGTGTCTGACGATGCTTCCAATTATAGGACACAAGTGTGGGTGTCTCAGCTACCCCCTAATGACATGAATGATGCAGACACAGATGTTGGGGAATCTACAGAAGTTTTTGAGCCTATAAGGGCTGTGAATGTGACCCAGTCTAATGAATTGGAACATGACGAGAATTCCTGCTCTGGTACAACTCAGCTGAGACCTGTGGGTCATAAGGTTACAGAGGGTATGGACAAGAATGTACCTGAAACACCTGCAGAGCAAACTGAAATATCTCCACCTATTCCCTTGAGTGCTACAAGGCCTAATGTTATCCACCATGTTGAAACTGCTTCAGGTTCTAATATTAGTGCTCGCGGCTTTTCTGCTGAAATGTCACTAAGTCGTGTAAGATCAAGAGCTGGTAGACTGTTTAAACCTGTTACAAGATTTATTGAGATAATGAACCAGCAAAAAGTTCTGGGATAGATATAAATTCGCTGCTTGAGTTTTACATTGTAACTAATCTTTCTGTATTCTTTTTCATATGGTATGTTTACATTGTATTAGTTAATGTCACTACAATGTTTCTCCTGTTCTGTTTTGACTGTTTCGAATTCAGTGAGTTTAATGTGATGTATGGACTTGGAACAGAGATTAAGTCAGTTTTCTGGAGAACTTGTGTGTTCGAAGGTCTGAATTGTCATTGAGTTACTAACATGTAAGGGGCATGTTTGTCTATGAGTGTTGAGGGGAATGGCCACCCTCTCTTCATTCTAATTCCGGTGGGGAATAGTGTGTACACTGAATTGGACTGACAATTTCAGTCAAAGTTTTGAACATGTAATACAGTATTTTTTTTTTTTTTTTTTTTCATTCTTTCATGTGTATATGGTTCTTAATGGTTACATACCTGATGTTATGTTGTGGTCAGTGTTAGTTTAGGCATTCGTGTTTTAGGTTGAAGCAAGTGGAATTCAGTAGGGGGGAGTGTAACAGGTTAGAAAAAGGTGCTTCCACTTGCTTGAAATTTTAGGTGCATGGCCCTTTAAACACAATAAACCTGCATTCTCTGTTCATTGGCTGGTGCCACGTTGGGAATTGCTTCCGGTAAGGTCATTAATATTCGCGCCAAGCAAGAGAGTGGTTGTAATGGGTGAGTGCTCCTGAAAATTTTATTTTTTTTTGTGCTCTTTTTATTTTTTTTACCATGTATTTTTTTCTTTTTCTTGTTGAAAAATTACATTGTAATAGTTATTGTGCACCTGTCATTGCAGGATGTCTTGAGAAGAATGCTGTGAAAGTGACCACCACATTTAAATGTTTTTTTTATCAGGTACATGTTCCAATTTGCAAACGTTATTGCATATTTACTGTTAAATGTGATTAATATTCGCGCCAAGCAAGAGAGTGGTTGTAATGGGATGTCTTGAGAAGAATGCTGTGAAAGTGACCACCACATTTAAATGTTTTTTTTATCAGAATTAAATATCCCATCCAAGGCGTGAAATGGTGTCAGTTGTCGCAGTCATTAAACACAACGCAGATTGGAGTAGTTACACGTGCACGAGAAAGAGGATGCTCGAGAGAGAGCTTACAGTACAGTATATTGTGATTTGTCCAAAGTTGCTAGAGCCTGGATTACTCCTACCAACAGTGGCGGACATAATATTGCATCTCTTTTTCTACGCATATGGACGAATGTGTCAATCGCACGGGCGTCGCCGACAACCAGCGTGTGTTTATGTTACCGCGCATGCGGATGCATGCACCCCTCCCCCCCCCTCACTCACACACACGCACATACACACCTCTTCAGTTTTGATTTACGGAAGGAGAGATAAAGATCCTTTCTCGATGCAGTGAATTTCTCTGAGCAAATTAACAATAATTTCCATGAATGACGAGGTAAATGCTGTGAAATGTTTCAAATGAACAGATTCTGCCTATAAGGGACAGTGAGGCTGGATCCAGAAGCCCACCACATCCCACACTTAAGCACAAAATAACACAGACGCAAATGATCAAGTGTTTAATTGGTGTCGTTTTCTCAAACATGATTTTCTCAACTTGGCGTTTATAAAGATTCAGACAGACTGAATTTAAGAATGTACCCATAGGAACCTAAAATACACACACACCAAAGAGCAAAGCGAAGATGCACATTCACACCTCTTTTGTCTTGTAAATGAGTATCCTCATTCATCTTCCAATCCCCCCAGCGCACACACTCTATTTGTACTGTAAACTGTAGCTGTGTTTGCTAGGGCACTTGGTTATACACAGTACTTTAATGTATGGACCACTTAACTTACTGATTATAATACGGTTATACGCAATATTTATAACACACGCAGAGTAAAGCGAGTATAAATGCATAAATTTCATAAAAATAATAATATAATTTTTGTAATATTTGAAAACACGGGGCGCATAATGCCAAATGTAGTGGCTGCACAATCACAAAACAAATTTTATTTAATTCTTGTATCTCAATACCCCCCCCCCATGTCTTGCTTGAATATAGACGTGTATTGACTGTAAATGGACGTCAGATAGCGGACCTTCGTTCACACAATGTACTCACTGAAATGCTAGCTAAAAGTCAAAGTGACAGCTATACATGAAGCCCCAGACACCCGTAGACATGTACAAATGTATCTGAATGCATTTTAAGGCAATGTTCTGTGTCACATATTTTTACCGATTCATGACGTCTTACCTCGACTGTTTTTGGCCGTGGACACAACGTCGCCGTCGGACCAATGTTTGTTGGGTATTAACGTATTGAAGTATTTTAGTTAAGGGCAAAAACAGACTCTCTGCTTGTGTTTAGAACTGTTGAACAGCTGTGTTCATAGGTTTAATCAACGATTTACAAGACAGCAACTCCATTTGTGGAGCATTTCTCCGTTGGCTTTTTAACACATACACATAAGTTGTAGTGCGGACTGGATATTCCGCTGTGGCGACCACTTGTCGGGAGCAGCCGAAAGACCAACAACAACATTTGCGCAGACAGGTCTAAAGAACCCCTCCCCCCGCCAAAAACACACACACACACACAGAGCAATTAACTCCATCAGTGTTCTCCATTGAGGTGTCTCACCTTCCACTCCTTCTATGTTTGTCTTTGCTCTCTTGATGGAGTTCTTAAAACCCAAAACATTTATTTATACTGAGAAAAAATTTATTATGGGTCACAATCACAAACTAGCACCGATGCATGCGATCAAGTGTTTAACTGTTGTTTTCATTTGTTTCTATTATTATTATTAATAATTATGATTTTCAGCCCAACTCCGCGACTATTATTTAAAACAAAGTTGTGTCCCATTTTTGCCCATTGAAGTTGTTGGTTCAAGCAAACGTTTTTTAAATACCCAAACAATCCCCAAAAATTAAAACATGCAAACATGACTAACAATTCAATTTATTCTTCCAAAACTAGTCAGTTAGAACAGTAATTTGTATAAAAAAGGTGAATACATGTATTTTTGCTTAAAGTTCATTAAACTATCAAAACACCAGCTGCTTATAAGTCTCTATCTAGTTCTTTTATATTAAAATATACATTTTTAAAAACTATTAAAGATGGAACAGTTGAAGTCTTTGCTTCCCTCAAAGTACTGTATCAGACATTTTGCAGTTCTATGTTCAGAATATACAGTAGACCTGATCAAACATCATTCTAAAGCTGTCGGACTGTGACGTCATCCCTCCTACAGCTCCCTCAACAGCTTGTTCAGGCTCCTCCAGTCCTGTAGCTCCAAAAGTCCAGCCGTCAGCCGTCTGACCCCCCAATCCTCCACAGCGGAGCTCTGCTTAAAGACAACAGGAGAATTTAGTCAAGACAAAGATAAATAAACTTCACAGAACATATAGTTCTAATAAAAATAATATATATTAATGAATTAAAATAATAATTAAATAAATATTTAAAATACTGTTTTGGGAATTCTGGAATGTAAATAAACTGCCTGTGCTAATGTTAACCAGTGAACAGTGTTAGTGTTAACCAGTGAACAGTGTTAGTGTTAACCAGTGACTGTCTGTATTATCGTCTGAATTAAATTAACCGAGAATTTACTTAATGCGCTTCTCATACAAATAAGTTAAGCGATATAACACTCGTATATGAGCATTAGTTCATCCCTGAAGCCAAACTATAACTTACTGAAGCCTCTCATACCTCCCCTCACACACACACACCTCCTCCTCCTCCTTAACTGATAAACACTTCAGTGTTGTTATTCAGCTCGTTAACTAAGCGCTCGCGCTACCGCGGAAAGTGTATAAAATATAAACCGGGTTATGAGCGTTACTAGCTCCTGTACAGCTCCCCTCAGTCGGTGTCCCTCATCAACTGCATCACATTATATTACAGTCACAGAAATAACCTGCAGATTAACTCTTAACCAGAGAATAAATAAGCGCTGAATTTATCCAGACAACACGCGGTGAGATTCTCTCAGTATTTACAGAGAACACAAACACTCTTCATCGGGTAGTGCAGCTCTTGTAATAGGGACATTAATAGTATTGTCGAAGCTTGAGCATGTTTTTGAGTTAAAGTGGAGTGACATTGTGAGTGTGTGACACTGACAGTAAGCTGTAATATTAACTCCAGACTTGGTAAACAGATCATTAAGTTCTCTAAAGTCACATCTGACCGCTGCTGGTGCTGCCAGTGATATTTAAAACGGCCAATAAAAAACTAAACTGGGAAATAAACTGTAAACTACCCCGAACACATTTTATAAAATAAAACATCACTTACCACGAATAGTCCGTTAAGCCGCCATCTTCATCTCTGTAGTTTGGTAGCGTCAGTTCGGCGGGGGTGGAGGCGGGTTGTTAAAATCACGTGATTGCAACTCAGCGCAGCTGGCTTGTTTTAACGTGTTCTTGAGAACGAAGCGCCATCTAGTGGTGGCACCAGGTAAATGAATAAATTGGGCTTGAATGGGCGTGTTTACTGTGAAATCTTGACACGCCTTTCAGCCAGAAAGGGGAGGGGGGATTACGGCGTGCAAAGGCCATTCACACGCCATTCACACTTCAGCCACACTGTCGCGGCTATTTGGCGTGGCTCCCACTGTACTTTAGGTATACAGTACCTGATTATAGCAATCCGTTCTATCGGTATGTAGTGAACCAAGCTGATGGATCTACCTCAGCTATACTGATGCAGGAAACTTGCAGTGATAGGAAAAACCAGTAACTAGCTTACTACAGCACTAAGCTAGATAATATAACTCAAGGTGACCCAACATGCTACCAACAGGGTTTTGTAGTCGTACATTATGCATATAGAACAGCATCTTCATTGACAACATGTTACCGATAGATTGTATAAATTGATAAAAACAAGGGGAAGGTGTTCTAACCCAAGCTCGCCTCCAAACATATTCTTCACTGCTCACATATCCCGACATTAATATAAAGCGATGTGACACAGTTAATCCAGCTAAATTAATCACTTAAACCTATAAAGGAGTGACTCATAGTTTTGTGGCGAACTCATTGGCATTTACTCGGTTATGACCTGATTTTGAATCTAAGCCTATAGCTGAAGCGGAAGTGACTTATTTTGTTGATGGATCTAGTTTAGAGACCAGGTAGAAAGTCACACAGGGTATTCAGTAGAGATGAAGGATGGAGAAGATTTTAAACCTATCCTATCTCAGCATTGTACACAACCGTGTTCAGCTCAGTTAGCTGAGTTGAAATCGCTCACCGCTGCTTGTTAATTGGCCAAAGGTCTAGTGGCAAATATTTTTGATTTTTGAATTACAGATTCAGCCTATTCCATGGTGTATGTCATCTGGTTGGAACCGTATGGAAGCAAAGGTTTAAAAAGCATGAAGGAACTCCCATTCAAAGTGCTGAACGGATAAGTAAACTAATGTCTGCTCTGATGCTACCAAGATGATTGACTTTCATTAAATGTCAGACCCGTAAAAAGGGAAATGACTGTGTTGCTAAAGGTAACAACATGGCAGATTTAGAAATGAAGTGTGCATCAAAATGGCAACTAGCTGTGCAAGCTCCCATAGTCCTTATAGAACCACAGCCTCAGTAAGAGGATATCATTTGTACTCAACATCAAGCAGGTCCGTACGAGCACTCGATGTGGCTCCAGAGGGGAGCGCAGGAGGACGCACAGGGTATTTGGTGTCCACATGAAGGTCTGATTATAGCACCCATAGCACTGGTGAATATTTCTGGTTTAAATGCTCATGGACTGGGCCATTGTGTAAGAAGACAGGTTGTGAGAAAAATCAGGCAACATGGGTATTGGTCTTTATATCTGCTATGGTTGAAGAGTTCCTAGCTTCATGGGAGATATGTGCTATGCATAATGTCAGGAAGGAAACAGCGACACCTATAGGCTATACACCGGTACCAGAATGACCATTTAATCACTTAGTGGTGAACTATGTGGGCAGGATAAAGTAGTGTTCTGGGCGAAAGATACATGCTTGTAATAACTGACATATTTAGTAGATGAGTAAAAGCAATAATATCTGCAGATGAAGAGTAAGGAACAGTTATCAATTCCATCAGAGATGAGTTCCGACAATGGATCAATACTCATTCAGTAAATGTAAGACAGGTGCTGCAACGGTTGGGAAGAAGCTAAGATTTGTGGATGTCCACAGTCCCAGGGGAAGGTAGAGAGTGTAAATGGTAATCTCAAAGCCAAGGTTAATAATAATTGTAGTAGTACAATGCTACACTAGGTTTAACTGATGCTGTACCAATGAGCTAACAAGCATGCAACCTAACACAAATGCACATCTAACCCCGCATGGAATGCTTACGGGTCGACCCATGCCTGTGCCATTCTGTAGAGGCCATATAAAGGCCACCGCTTAAACAATTGAAAATCTTATATGAAGAAACTGACAGCCGTACATGAAGTAATCTATGTGCAGGAAAAGAACAAGGAGGAAGAGACGCTCCGTGTCCCATCACTCCAGGAGACCAGGTCTATCTGCGAGTGTTCAGGAGGAAGTGGGACAAGCCCAGGAGGGAGGGGCCCCGCAAAGTGTGGCAGCCACTCCAGCAGTGATTCAAGTTAAAGACAAGACCGTGTGGTATCACTTGAACCATTACACGAGAGTCACAAAGAGCTATGGGTACCGAAAACGAAGGAAGAAAGAAAGAAGAACCTAACATCAGAAAAAATACAAAGAAATTAAATCATTATTGGAAAATAACCAACTATTGGCACAAGTTGGATACCAAATTGCTCAGCGTTGAACACTCCGCTGCTCCACATTAAGAATGAGAATCTGCTTAAGAGCAGCATCCACTACGGATACAAACAAGACTGACTGACGGACTGACTTCGACCAGGTTTCTCCTGACACAATTAACAGGACAAACAATTGTACAGATTATATGTGACAACTAACTGTGTCCTTTACATTGTATAAATGCATTTCTGTTAAACTAACACTATATTGCTTTTACAGATAAAACAGCAGCAGCGACAACTAATTTTAATTTCCTCCACAGGAAAAATGCACGAGAAGGAAGCAAGCCTTAACCAGATTATCACAATATGTAATGCCACTAAACACAGTTCTCTTTTATTCCAGGGGCAGAAATTTAATTAAAGCAGTTAATGGGTGACTTTACTGTGTCAAGTAAATTTATGAATGTGATTTATGAATTTATTAATCAAAGGTTTCCTAAAATTAACAGCATTTCCCAGCAACAACAGACAAGGATGAATTTTTCGACACAGTCATCAAGGATATCCCGAACTCAGCCATATATATCTCTAACAAGAGACTTTACTGGTTCATATATTGAAGTATACAGTATCTTCCACGGCATGAGCCCACAATGACGTGCTGGCAACCTCTCTTGTGGGCTCCAACTGACTCCCTGCGGTGTGCAAAGCACCTGAGTTGAAGACTATTATATTACGACAAGGCTGTTTAAATGTATATCCATTCTTACAAATTGTATTGTGTTATTGTGTAATTGTATGTTCCATTGTAGGTTATATGATTTATCCAATTGATGTAATCCTAGAAAATCACTGTATTAAGTACATGTTCATGTCATGTTATTGAGTAATGGGAAGTACGATGTCATGGAGGTCGAGTCTTTTACTCCTATTCCTAGTCAAGGGTGGAAGGAGAGGTTTGGCCGAATCTCCACTAGAGGGCGAATCCATGGGTCAGTCATTGATAAAAGTCCAGTGATTTAATTTAATCACTAGTTAGTATAAGGAAGACTGACTCATGGAGTCGCACTCTAGATTAACCAATTAGTGTGGGACTTATAAGTCCCAGAGGGGGGGATATATGGGAGAAATTTTTATTTGATTTCATTTGATTTTACTTACTTTTGGGGGGTTAGAAGATACCTTATCAGTATAAAATTATGGATGTGCGTGCAAGCTGGGACATAGGCTTCTTTGTGTGCATTGCATATAGGAAACCCAAGCTTTACATTGGGGGGGCTAAAGACGGCCCTTTAATGAAACCCAGATGTTGGAGAGAGGAGGGGCAGGCACTGCATATGTACTATAGCACACAGCAAGAGAATTCAGTTGCTCCACGGACACAGCTCCGGCCTTGTTGTTTGATAATAAAGGTCGTAATCTTCTGTAAGCAAAGCCCGACTCTGAGTATTTTTCCACAACAGTGTACATGATAAATTTAGATTTTTTGCTCTTATTGCTGCCCAGTAAATCTATTGGGGTGAAGATTTCATATGTAAATTAGGTATAAAACTCTTGAGACTAAACCAATATTGAGCCTGAGGATTTCACTCTTGTGAAATGTGATCCGTTGCCCCTGTTGTACAGATGTCGCCATTAAAAACCCACGTTTCGAGAAAAGGGATCCCGTGACTTGCCGTGGCTTTGCGCGGCTGCGTGCGGGAAGCTGTGAACATGCCCTTCATTACCTGTAGGGGGCAGTCGTGTTTCAGTCTGAAGTATTGTGTGTCTACTGAAGCCGAAAATGTGTGCAAATTAAACTGCGCATGCATGTTTGGAGACGCTGTGCCCGCGCTGTGGATCAGTCGGTTGTGGATCATCACGGAGGTACAGTACAACACGGCGTGGCTGGACCTGGAGTTTGTCGTGTTCGAGGTAAGTTTAGCTTTCTTTTTTGGTTGTGATTCTCGCTTTCATGACTCCCAATTAATGTTCATCTTAATCTCAGGACGTACAAGTAGCAATTTCAGTTTTTAATAGTGTGGAGATTCACAAAACACCGTTTTCGTGTAAAAACCTGAACCTACGGAGCCCCCCATGGGTCCTGTGGTAAATAAATAAATAAATAAAATAATAACGAACCGAGCGCGCGGATTAATACACCGAGATGTGTGTTTCTTACCCCCACCCCGAGTGAAAACGGCGTGTTCAGACAAAGGCTCGCCAATTAGATGCCATTTCTGAACAAACTGAGTCGTGTGTGTTAAAGCATTAAATGGTAAAAGAGCACTAGCAATAAACGTTTTTTTTTCTGAAGCCAAACTTTATTAATGAGTTACGAGTAAAGAACCTGTACATATGTTCATACAGTATTGACAGCAGCTCTAATTTACTGCGGTAAAGCCAGTCGCGGTTCAGAAAAACACGGTCAAGCCAGCCGCGATTGATTTTAGTGCGCGCGCATATTACAGTGATTACGGTAGTTTCATGAACAACACAGAGAGAATGCCCCAAATCTGAAAAATCCTGCAGTAAAATAGTTTCATATGTGGTGTGTATATAGTATGGGACATCCTGAATAAGAACTGATCATTGTTTTTTTCTACTTATTAGAAATGGGGTCTTTATACCCCTTTAAAGTGTAATAATGTCCAATATCTCAAATGCTGCAGTAAAATAGTTTCATATGTGGTGTGTATATAGTATGGGACGTCCTGAATAAGAACTGATCATTGTTTTTTTCTACTTTTTTTTTTTTATCATATAATGTGTGCATTATACATTATATGGGATAAAAACTGACCATGGCGTTTTATACTTACTAGAATTTATTTTTTCATAGGTCTCTGAAGTGAAATAAAGGCATTTTATTTAACTTTTTTTCCCCATTGTGAACATTTGTTTATTTGACCTCTCTTCCAAAGCAGACGTTAATCCTCATTATAGAAAACATTCATTGAAGAATAACTGCTACTTTGGAACAGTAAAACAAAATAAAAATCAATTCTGGTATTTAGAAAGACTAAATACATTATTTTGTCTGTTTTCTACGAATTCTGCTGTAACTTATCTACATAAAACAATTATTTGAATGGTGAATATTTAAGAAAAATATTGTAACAGACAACCGTCAAAGTCACCAATAAATAACACGGATATTAAAGCAGAAATGCAAATAAATAAGCAAGTAAAAATTGACGAGCATGTTGTATTATCTCTCAGTCCTGGGCGTCTAAATGAAAAGCGCTCTGAAAGCGCGTTGTCTCTGTGTCGGTCCTGAAACTACCGTAATCACTGTAATATGTGCGCACACTAAAATCAATCGCGGCTGGCTTGACCGCAGTTCTAATTTGTCTAAATCGCATTGCAGACAATAAAAATAAGTCGAGTCATCCTGTGACCCTGCATGCTTAATCTTTCCACACATGATTCTTGCTTCTTACTTTTTCCTTAATCCCTCGCTGATCTATCTTGTATTTTTCTAACGGTGTCAGAAACTTTGTGCTAGTAGCACTGCTTGACATGCTTGATGCCTTCCTCTTTTGTAATTTGCTTTGGATAAAGGCAAACTTACAATAGATGAAGAAATGCCTAAATGTAGTTGTACGAATAAAAGATTATGTAATGATACAATGTAAATATTTTCACAGAAACAAAGCGTGAAGGTGAGACGTGAATCTGAAGAGGATCTCTTTGATGATTGCCTGGTAAAGCATTGTTTTCTTATTAATTATACAATTTATTAATACCTTGAATATAGTGTTTGTTGTATTGGACAGAAGCATATAAATGCAAATGAATATATAAATATGAGTAATTATTTAACGAATTTTCATGTTTGGACTAACCCTTTAAATACAAACTCAGCATTCATCATAGGATTTCCTGACACTGTAAAGGTGCAGAGTAATCTATGGAGTGTAGCCATCTCATGCCATGTTTTACAATGTTTTAGTGAAGCAAGATTATTGCTAAAGCAATTTAACTCAAGTTTAACAATCTGAAGTATATGAAGTGATGGTCATTTTTTATTATCAATTATTTGTATTATTTTTTTTTCTCTGTGAAATGAAGTCAGCACAGGTTGAAGCAATTCAGATTTATTTTTTGTTTCTCAAAATAAATTATTTATTTTCTTGTACATTTTATGCAGGGGGACAGACGAAGTGATGCCAGTATGCACCTTCTTAAAATCCTTGTCGTCTGTGCTGTTGAAGGGGAAGGACCAGTTGGTGTATCCATAATCCTTGAAGGAGAGGAAATTTTGCAAGAATGTGGCAATAGCTCCGAGCACTGCGCTACACATTTGAGCTATTTTCAGAAAGTTCTTGATGGGATTAAGCTATCACCAAAAGTGCAAGCTTTAAAGATGAAGTTATCTTAAAACATTTGATTTGGCTTGACTACAAGTCTTTACATGTTGTGTTTACATGTTCAGCTTAATGTTTTAATGCGTTATGGTTTCAATGGCATACTTTTAAGTGCACTAGTCCAGAGTGCTGATTTGAATGTTGCAACTTCACTGCTTCCGAGGGCTATTACGTTTTAACGTTTATTCTACAGTTTGTTTAATGTATTTTCTGCTGTATTTTATTTCTAAATGAATGCTATATTTTATTTATTTATTATTTTACACAATTTTGTTTAAAACAAGTATTTCAGGCCCTGGTGCCGTGCAGTTTTTTTCTATGGATGCAAAATTTAGCTGAATGCACTTTTATTAAAAAGACAACTTGGATCTAGACTGTGAATGTCACAAATATTTGGTAATGTTGGTGAATAAACTGTTTAATTATATTTTAGTTGTGTGATTTATGAAATATATAGATGA
Source organism: Channallabes apus (assembly GCA_030522415.1). Lineage (NCBI taxonomy): Eukaryota > Metazoa > Chordata > Actinopteri > Siluriformes > Clariidae > Channallabes > Channallabes apus. The sequence goes on from CM060110.1 coordinate 3,391,802, forward strand.
AATAATTACTTAAGTTTCTTTCCAAAACATAAATTAGCAATGTTTACATTATTATAGGGAGTAATATAAATTGATAAAACCAAGTTAAGGGAAAATCTCAAAACAAAATGATAGTAATTTCATAAAATTAAGGTTCCTGCACCTTTACTTGATTATTTTAAATAAATCTAATTTGTGCATTAAATATAATTATGTAACTTTTACTTGATTTCTTTTATTGTTAATTTAATTAAGTAAATTTTACCTGACAATTATGGGTGAGTTTTACTTAGGCTGAATCACAATTCTATTTTCTTCCCCTTGTCCCTTGAAACGAAGTGGAAAGGGGAAGGGTATAAATATTTCCCCTAAGAAATGGGACAACACTGTTATACGTCATCATACGTTGTCGCGGGTTCCTAATGTTACGTCAGAGGACATGCGCCGATGTTTATCACACATTCCAATAAGAGAGATTACTCACTCCCAAAGGTTTTTTGCGCCGTATTTCGATTTTTAAAAAAGTTGCTCATTTTCACCACGAACACGGATGAGTCATCGGGTTTCCTCATCCGTCCATATACAGAATATAAATTACAAAACTGTGGTCACGTTGCAATAAGTAAGAATAGTGTAAGCAAAACAATAGTGTATGGCCGTAAGCAAAACAAACAATGCGTTATCAAATGCTCGGCAAAATGCCGTGCTACTGAACTTTCATATTTGTTTGTAGCATGCAGTAAAGTGTATGTGACATAAAAATATATATTTGTAATATTGTGCAATATGTGCTATCCGCTAGCAAACTTTAGCGATTTTTTTTGCAAACGTTTCTTTACAGAACATCACCATAAACACAAACACAAGACTAAAGGTAATATACATATAATGAAAACTTGTCATAAAAATCTTTATTAATGGCAAAAATGACAACATTTATGGGTCTGTTTGCTCGAGTGAGCAGCCATGTTGAAAACTTCGCTTAGCCCTTCGTTTGAAGTGAGGTCCTGAAAAATCTTCGTTTGGAGGGCTATCTGGCCCTTCCCCCTCCCCCTACACCTCCAACCAAAAGAGAAATGAGACACCACTACCCCTGCACGTGAACGCGTCAAATGGAAGGGTAGGGGGAAGGGTTGGGATTCAGCCTTAATATTGGAGCAATAAAATTTACTTAAAATCTGTGTCCAAATTGTTATGAGGATTTTATCAAGTAAATCTTACAAGTTCTTTTTTTCAGTGCATGGGTGAACACGATGTTTTAAGAATTTAATTATATATATATATATATATATATATTTATTGTGTGTGTGTGTGTGTGTGTGTGTGTGTGTGTGACCGGTGCAACTCACACGTCCTATTCCATTGTCATTCATACTGCCGTAGTTTTTAGAGCCCTAAAAAAGCATTCGCTAGTAAGTAAGTAAATAAAAGACAAATGAATAAATAGTTTTAAATTATATATATACAGGGGCGTAGATTTAGGGTGGACGGAGGGGATGTGTCCCCACCAATATCCTCCGACCATTGAAATGTCCCCACCAATAATTTAATCCACTTTTTTTTAAATCGTTCTGTCAACATTAACCTAGACACTCAGAAAGGGATAAATCACGTTCTCTCCTTGAGTCCTCCCGCCCGCAAAACACATATGAACATTTTGATTGGCTGTGCCTTTCCCTGCCATCATGTGATAGACGATTGGCTGCGTTCAGACACAAGCAGCGCCAAATGCAGTGGACTCACATTCATTACAGCAGGCCAGGATATAGTCTGTGAATACGGACGTAAAACTAACAGCAGATTAAACAGCTAAATGTAAAAGTATAAATATGATCCCTGTCAGTCTCCTAATCTAGTGACTGTTTGTCAGAAATCAGTATTGTGAAAGAAATTGATAAACTAATATACTAATATTGCCATATGGCTAGAATTTTGTTGACACCAATAGACAATCCACTTCAGAAAAATTGTTTTTAAAATGCATTCACTTACTTGGCGAACATTAATGATTTGATTCGAGGTTTGCACACTAAGACTCAGAAAAAGTGAAATAAAATGATTGCGGTTTAAATGGCATGTGTTTATCCTGTTTTGTCAGGTAACAGAACCTAAACACCTGTGCTGTATATCAGACAGCGATGGAGAGAGTGTAGATTACACACAGGTGCTCTCTAGTCATTAGCACTCATCAGGCAATGTCTATGGCCAACTGACTGCACTCAGACCAAAGGGGGCTGAATAATTACACCCCACTTTTCAGTTATTTATTTGTAAAAAAAAAATGTTTGAAATCATGTATGATTTTCGTTCCACTTCTCGCGTGTACACCACTTTGTATTGGTCTTTCACGTGGAATTCCAATAAAATTGATTCATGTTTGTGGCTGTAATGTGACAAAATGTGGAAAAGTTCACGGGGGGCGAATACTTTTGCAAGCCACTGTAGTTGTCCTGAGATTTAACATTGTTACCAATAATAGGCTGAGGCATTCTCTGTCCATGCTCATAAGGAATCCCTCAATGTTTTTCAATTAGGGGACAGAAGCAGATCAGCCATGTTGTAGTTCAGGTGAAGAGGCGAGGTCACAGGAGGTCAATCTGAATGTTGATTATACAGTATATAACATATAATATGTGTGCGTGTATTATACATGTTGATTATACTAATATTTAGCATTATGAGGAGTGATAGGCTGAGGATGTAAGTGATTCATTAGTGTTTTTGGCAAAAGTTTTGAACTGACATTTCACTTTTTTGTCACGCTATTTCATCAGGTGGCAATGCTGTCCGGTCCTAGTGCAGTCAGAGGGGAAGAGTTAGGGTCAAAGCCATTGTTCACCCCCAAAAAAACTTTACTCACTATTTACTCCTTAAGTGGTTCCAAACTTTAATGATTTTCTTTATTTTGTTGAATACAAAATAAGATATTGGGGAAAAAAGCTGAAAACATTGACTTCCGTAGCAGGAAAAACAAATACTATGTAAATCAATGATTACAGGTTTTCAGCATTCTACAAAATATCATCTTTAGTGTTTATCAGAAGAAAAAAAGTACAGCCTGGACAATATTGATGTCAAACAAATATGCCAGCAGTTTATTTTTGTTAACGAGAGGCGAAGGCATGTTTTTGTCTCCTTCATATAGGAGCAATAGGCATTGAGCTGTTGTGTGGTACTCTACCTAGTAGTTCATGTTTAGATGTAATCTACTTTTATATATATACAGATGATTGAGATGTTTCATTTGCACTAGGGCTCAATAAAGAATAGTTTTTATTTTATTAAAGATTATCTTTTTGTCAGTTATGAAACATTCCTTTAACTTTACACTATTCCTTAATTTAACTTAATGAATTGCATTTCGAGTGGATTAATATAAATCGAAGCATTGCTAGTATTAATGTAAAGTGATTTCGCACCATATTAAGAAAAACATGTATTCAGTGGACATAGTTGGGGTGGGAGGTTGGTAGGTGGATGGGGCAGGGGGTTGGGGGTTGGTGGGTAGAAAAGGGGATTGGGGGATGGGGTATTAGTTGGAGTCATAGGTAGCAAACCTACGCCTTTGTGTGTGTGTGTGTGTGTGTGTGTGTGTATGTGTGTGTATATATGGAAATATAATTAATATTTTCGTGTTTAATTACAAAAAAAAAAAAAATTTCAATGGTTAGTGATTGTTGCAGACATTTACACTATTTTTGAGAACTATTAAGTTCTCCTTCAACGTGTCATAGCCGATAACTGCCCCTTTGAATGGTGTTAAAAATACTTGCAAAACAAGTATTGCAGCCATACATTGGAGGGAACTTCTGAGGTGGTCAGTGATTGATGGCACGGTCGGTCGGAGGGGGTTGTGATCACACCTATAGATCTTTTTTCTTCTAGGCTATCGGTCAAATATCTCTCCACTTGGAAGCAAAAACATGCAAGGGATTTCAGCATCTCGACGCACATACTAAGCTGTTTATAAAGTAGACACTGTTTGTTTTTTCATTTTTTAATCTTTCCCGTGTTTACCGTGTACTGTACAATGTATATTCAGTTTTTAATGAATTACTGTAAATAAACTACACATTCCGTTGATTTACCAGAAATGACTTTTCTGTTTTTTGTGTGTGCTAAACTAAACTTCAGGGTCAAAGTAATAGCGATTTTATTTGAAAAGTATTATATATTTACAATGCTGATAAGTTCAAGCTTAGATTCATATATAAACTGCTTCAAAGTCTTTCCGTGACCGCTGAAATCCGACAGACGCAGGGCTCAAGGGAGGTGTGTCTGTGTGTGTGTGTGCGCGCGCGTGTATGTGTGTGTGTGCGCGCGCGTGTGTATGTGTGTGTGTGCGCGTGCGCTGCAGCCTGTCCTATTTTCAGCGGATTTTTCCGCTACCGCAGATCAGTTTATCAACTTGTAATATGTACATTTTAGGAATATATTAACATGTGCAGACATTTAAGGGTGCGCTGCCCTCTCTTGCCCCTGCGTAGAGCCTACACACACACACACACACACACATCTATCTATCTATCTATCTATTATATAAATACACATTTGGAATCTGCATCTACATTTTCTGTTACAAGTATAGAATTAGGTTCAGCTGAGACTCATGATCAATGGTGTTAGGGTACTTATGTAGTGATAATTTCAGCCAAATCATTAAAACTAACAATGGACTATGACACTCTTGAGAGGGGATATGAAGGTGTTATTCATTTATTTATTCTCTACAAGGGTGCGAACTACAGTACAGACCAAACTATAACTTTCTCTTATACTACTATAAAAATTCTAAATATAAACAAACGAAATACAGCTTTTTTTCCTCAGAGGTAAACGGAAAAGTGAAGTTGTTCAGCTGTTTACTGTCACTGCAGCTTCTTCAAAGTCTTCCCGCTCCTTGACCGCTGAAATCCGACACGACACCATGTTAGGCTACGTCTTGACTCATTTGTATACCGACGGTGATTGGATGTTTCCCGAGGGCTCAGGGGAGTGTGTGTGTCTGTGTGTGTGTGTGTGTGTGTGTGTCTATGTGTGTGCGTGCGCGGGGGTACTTGTTCTACTGTTATAAAAACTCTAAATATAAACAAACAAAATACAGCTTTTTTTCAGAGGTAAACGGAAAAGTGAAGATGTTCAGTGTCACTATGCAGATGTTACACTCAGTGAGTTACCGAAATCTTTGGTTTAGTCCTCATTGAGTTGCCACACATCATTTCCACATTTCACTCGCTTTTATTCCTCTTATGTGAGCATAAACAGTGAAACATTCCACAGGTTTATAATACACCGCGGCCAAGTGAACCACGTTCCCGTCGAACGAAACGAGGCATAATCGTGGTGTTTGCTTCGGTTATGACACACCATAGTTTATTACCTGCTGTGGTAGATCTGATTATTTATTCAAACACAATAATAAAGCTTTATATCCTCAGGAGGGCTCAGTACATTGTTTTAGCAATAGTTTCACGGAAGCGAGTTCAGAACTAATCTACAGATGTCGCCATTAAAAACCTGCGTTTCGAGAAAAGGGATCCCGTGACTTGCCGCGGCTTTGCGCGGCTGCGTGCGGGAAGCTGTGAACATGCCCTTCATTACCTGTAGGGGGCAGTCGTGTTTCAGTCTAAAGTATTGTGTGTCTACTGAAGCCGAAAATGTGTGCAAATTAAACTGCGCATGCGTGTTTGGAGTCGCTGTGCCCGCGCTGTGTATCAGTCGGTTGGGAATCATCACGGAGGTTACAACACGGCGTGGCTGCAGCTGGAGTTTGTCGTGTTCGAGGTAAGTTTAGCTTTCTTTTTTGGATGTGATTCTCGCTTCCATGACTCCCAATAAATGTTCATCTTAATCTCAGGACGTACAATTAGCAATTTCAGTTTTTAATAGTGTGGAGATTCACAAAACACCGTTTTCGTGTAAAAACCTGAACCTACGGAGCCCCCATGGGTCCTGTGGTAAATAAATAAATAAATAAAATAATAATGAACCGAGCGCGCGGATTAATACACCGAGATGTGTGTTTCTTACCCCACCCCGAGTGAAAACGGCGTCTTCAGACAAAGGCTCGCCAGTTAGATGCCATTTCTGAACAAACTGAGTCGTGTGTGTTAAAGCATTAAATGGTAAAAGAGCACTTGCAATAAACGTTTTTTTTTCTGAAGCCGAACTTTATTAATGAGTTACGAGTAAAGAACCTGTACATATGTTCATACAGTATTGACAGCAGCTCTAATTTACTGCAGTAAAGCCAGCGGTTCAGAAAAACACGGTCAAGCCAGCCGCGATTGATTTTAGTGCGCGCGCATATTACGGTGATTACGGTAGTTTCATGAACAACACAGAGAGAATGCCCCATATCTGAAAAATGCTGCAGTAAAATAGTTTCATATGTGGTGTGTATATAGTATGGGACGTCCTGAATAAGAACTGATCATTGTTTTTTTCTACTTATTAGAAATGGGGTCTTTGTACCCCTTTAAAATGTAATAATGCCCCATATCTGAAAAATGCTGCAGTAAAATAGTTTCATATGTGGTGTGTATATAGTATGGGACGTCCTGAATAAGAACTGATCATTGTTTTTTTCTACTTTTTTTTTTTATCATATAATGTGTGTACATTATATGGGATAAAAACTGACCATGGCGTTTTATACTTACTAGAATTTATTTTTTCATAGGTCTCTGAAGTGAAATAAAGGCATTTTATTTAACTTTTTCCCCATTGTGAACATTTGTTTATTTGACCTCTCTTCCAAAGCAGACGTTAATCCTCATTATAGAAAACATTCATTGAAGAATAACTGCTACTTTTGAACAGTAAAACTAAATAAAAATCAATTCTGGTATTTAGAAAGACTAAATACATTATTTTTTCTGTTTTCTATGAATTCTGCTGTAACTTATCTACATAAAACAATTATTTGAATGGTGAATATTTAAGAAAAATATTGTAACAGACAACCGTCAAAGTCACCAATAAATAACACGGATATTAAAGCAGAAATGCAAATAAATAAGCAAGTAAAAATTGACGAGCATGTTGTATTATCTCTCAGTCCTGGGCGTCTAAATGAAAAGCGCTCTGAAAGCGCGTTGTCTCTGTGTCGGTCCTGAAACTACCGTAATCACTGTAATATGTGCGCATACTAAAATCAATCGCGGCTGGCTTTACCGCAGTTCTAATTTGTCTAAATCGCATTGCAGACAATAAAAATAAGTCGAGTCATCCTGTGACCCTGCATGCTTAATCTTTGCACACATGATTCTTGCTTCTCACTTTTTCCTTAATCCCTCACTGTTCTATCTTGTATTTTCTAACGGTGTCAGAAACTTTGTGTTAGTAGCACTGCTTGACATGCTTGATGCCTTCCTCTTTTGTAATTTGCTTTGGATAAAGGCAAACTTACAAAAGATGAAGAAATGCCTAAGTGTAGTTGTACGAATAAAAGATTATGTAATGATACAATGTAAATATTTTCACAGAAACAAAGTGTAAAGATGAGACGTGAATCTGAAGAGGATCTCTTTGATGATTGCCTGGTAAAGCATTGTTTTCTTATTAATTATACAATTTATTAATACCTTGAATATAGTGTTTGTTGTATTGGACAGAAGCATATAAATGCAAATGAATATATAAATATGAGTAATTATTGAACGAATTTTCATGTTTGGACTAACCCTTTAAATACAAACTCAGTATTCATCATAGGATTTCCTGACACTGTAAAGCCATCTCATGCCATGTTTTACTGATGCAAGATTAGTGCTAAAGCAATTTAATCCAAGTTTAACAATATGAAGTATATGAAGTGATGGTCATTTTTTTATTATCATTTATTTTTATTATTATTTTTTTCTCAATGAAGTCAGCACAGGTTGAAGCAATTCAGATTTTTTTTTGTTTCTCAAAATAAATGATTTATTTTCTTGTAAATTTTATGCAGGGGGACAGACGAAGTGACACCTTCTTAAAATCCTTGTCGTCCGTGCTGTTGAAGGGGAAGAACCGGTTGGTGTATCCATAATCCTTGAAGGAGAGGCTATTTTCAGAAAGTTCTTTTAGAACTTGATGGGATTAAGCTATCCCAAAAAGTGCAAGCTTTAAAGATGAAGTTATCATCTTAAAACATTTGATTTGGCTTGACTACAAGTGTTTACATGTTGTGTTTACATGTTCAGCTTAAAATGTTTTCATGCATTAAGGTTTCAATGGCATACTTTTAAGTGCACTAGTCCAGAGTGCTGACGTGAAAGTTGCAACTTCACTGCTTCAGAGGGCTATTACGTTTTAACGTTTATTCTACAGTTTGTTTAATGTATTTTCTGCTGCATTTTATTTCTAAATGAATGCTGTATTTTATTTATTTATTATTTTACACAATTTTGTTTAAAACAAGTATTTCAGGCCCTGGTGCCGTGCAGTTTTTTTCTATGGATGCAAAATTTAGCTGAATGCACTTTTATTAAAAAGACAACTTGGATCTAGACTGTGAATGTCACAAATATTTGGTAATGTTGGTGAATAAACTGTTTAATTATATTTTAGTTGTGTGATTTATGAAAGATATAGATGAAATAATTACTTAAGTTTCTTTCCAAAACATAAATTAGCAATGTTTACATTATTATAGGGAGTAATATAAATTGATAAAACCAAGTAAGGGAAAATCTCACAAAACAAAATGATAGTAATTTCATAAAATCAAGGTTCCTGCTGATACAACAATGCATTAACTTTAGATTTATTTAAAATAATCAAGTAATTTGTGCATTAAGTATAATTATGTAACTTTTACTTGATTTATTTTATTGTTAATTTAATTAAGTAGATTTTACCTGACAATTACGGGTGAGTTTGTTTGTAGCATGCAGTAAAGTGTATGTGACACAAAAATATATATTTGTAATATCGTGCAATCTCTGCTATCCGCTAGCAAACTTGAGCGATTCTTTTATTTTTTATATAATATAAAGTATGTTTACAGTATAAACTTTCTATGTACGGGTCCAATCAGAAAAATTTAACCAGAAAACGTCTCGGGTTACATTTCTGTAACCCTGTTCCCTGAAAGGCGGGAACGAGATGCTGCGTGAAAACGCTATGGGAACCAGTTTGTCGCGTTGCCGGTCGTTGAAGCATGCTGTGAAAACACGCCAAAGTTTTTGGCTATATATAACCTCGACAGGTGACGTCATCTGATTAGATGTAGGTGGAGGTTATAAAAACAGGTGAGCCGGCAACGACCTCAGATTAATTTGTCTGAACAGCCGTCCGGTCACGTGGTAGTGCGGCATTGCGACGCAGCATCTCGTTCCCGCCTTTCAGGGAACAGGGTTACAGAAATGTAACCCGAGACGTTCCCTAGCAAGGCTACACTCGATGCTGCGTGAAAACGCTATGGGAACGAGAATACCAACGCCGCCGCACTACAGGTGTCTGGACCCCAAGGTTGTGTAGCGTGTGCGCACAAAGCCAAGAAGGTCTCAGAGCTATGCCTGGGCAGCTAACTCGGGGGCAGTGAGCCCGGAGTAGCATGAACATCCAGATTTATAAATGTAAGAAATGTGTGCGGGGAGGAACCAATCCTTCGCGCCACACAATTACTGCAGGGGATACCTCCTGCTGGTGAGACTGGGATGATACCCTGGTTGGGTGGGCCCTGCTTCCCAGAGGCGAAGTGAACCCACGCGCCTCATAGGAGAGGGCAATATGCGTCTCCCACCCAGTATAGTGGCGCTCTGACTCACGCCACTAGCTGATGCGGTGGACGTGAATCTGAAAAGCACATACTGGATAGTAAGTGAAGTTTCTCCTGCTCCGAAGCTGTAAAAGGCGGAGGACAGAAGGCTTCAACAATGCAGCTAAGAAAATCCTGAGGGTACTAGGGCACAAGCCCAAGGACAAGCTTTTACTGCAGAAGCTCCAGCACTGAAACATTTTGGCAGTGGACTGGGTCTACCTGCTTGGCACACACTTGTTGCAGGGGAATACCTCTTGCTAATCCAATAGCTGAGGCGATCCCCTGGTTGAATGAGCCCTGATTCCTAGAGGCGAAGTGAGCCCACGCGCCTCATAGGAGAGGGCAATAGCATCTCTCATCCAGAGCATGAAGAAGTTGCTCTGACCTACGCCACTAGCTGATGCGGTGGACGTAGATCTGAAGAGCACAAGCTGGACACAGCAAGTGAAGTGTCTCCTGCTCCGAAGCTGTAAGCGCGGAGGACAGAAGGCTTCAAAAACAATAGGGTGCCTGTTGGGTTTATAGTTTAGCTTTTGGAAGATAGTTGAAAGAGGATGCAGTTACGCACGTCCTGAAAGTGCTAGGGCATAGGCCCGAGGACGGAAACTCCAGCACTGAAACAATTCGGCAGTGGACTGGGTTTACCTGCTTAGCAGACACTTGCTGCAGGGGAATACCTCTTGCTAGTGCAATAGATGAGGCAATCCCTTTGGCTGAAAGAGCCCTGATTCCTAGAGGCGAAGTGAGGCCACGCGCCTCATAGGAGAGGGCAATAGCATGTCTCATCCAGCACATGTAGAAACTGCTCTGACCTACGCCACTAGCTGATGCGGTGGACGTAGATCTGAAGAGCACAAGCTGGACGCTACAAGTGAAGTCTCTCCTGCTCCGAAGCTGTAAGCGCGGAGGACAGAAGGCTTCAAGAGCAATAGGGTGCCTGTTGGGTTTATGGAGCTTTCTGAAGATAGTTGAGAGAGGATGCAGTCACGTACGTCCTGAGAGTACTAGGGCACAGACCCGAGGAGGGAGACTCCAGCACTGAAACAATTCGGCAGTGGACTGGGTTTACCTGCTTAGCATATACTTGCTGCAGGGGAATTCCTCTTGCTAATGCAATAGATGAGGCAATCCCCAGGGTTGAAAGAGCCCTGATTCCCAGAGGCGAAGTGAACCCACACGCCTCATAGGAGAGGGCAATAGCATCTCTCATCCAAAACATGTAGAAGCTGCTCTGACCTACGCCACTAGCTGATGCGGTGGACGTAAATCTGAAGAGCAGTAAAAAGGCGAAGCATATCTTAGAAGGCAAGAGGTCCGCCTTGCTACATGAACATCTCTCCCTGACTACTTCGGAGTGGGGTTACCATTCCCCGTGTGTCAGAGATAGACTGGACAGTACTACTGCTCCCGCATCCATGCTGGAATGTAAATCGCTCTGAGGGACAGGAACCTGGTGCGCTAGCTGTTAGCGGCGCGAGCACAGTCCGCCCTGGCGATAATATATGAGACTGCCATAGTGTTGTCCCCCGCACTAGGACATGGCAGCCTCTCAACTGCTGGAGGAAGTGCTTTAGGGCCAGAAATAGAGCCATCATTTCGAGGCAATTGCTGTGCCATGCGAGAAGATAGCCTCTCCAGCTCCCTTGGGCTGGACAGTCATCAGAGACCGCACCCCAGCCTATGAGGGAAGCATCTGTCGTTAGCCTCAGCGACGACAAGATGAACTTAGAGTGGGACCCAGAGTAGAGACCGGGGTCTGAACCACGTAGAAAGGGTACGAAGCACCTGGCGCGTAACCCATATTGGGGATTGGCCCTAGTGATATCCCCTGGTTCTTAGCCACAACTTAGAATGCTCTCATGTGCAGAAGGTCCAAAGGTGTCACCGTGGATACAGCTGCCATGAGAGCTAGGATGTCTGAAAGTGATGGTCACTTTCTGGTCTAGCTTGTTCTCCTTGAGGGTGTTGAGAATGGGTTCGATACGAGCGGGAGACAGCTGTGCCCGCTTACGACGGAATCCCATATAGCACCCAATGTGTTGTCCTCTGCACAGGAAAGAGCACGCTTTCGTGGCGTTGGGTCCCAGTCCTGAGGACAGAGATGAGCTAGGACGACATGCTGATGTCGAAGCACTAGCCACCGGATGCCCTGGGACTCCCGTAAGAGCCAGGGCTAAATCCGTGCATTTTGTGTGTGTGCGGGTGAGCTAGACCAATGGAAGGACCCGATACTGGTAAGCTTCGCCCCCGAAAGCGAACCTCAGGATCTCCCTGTGTTGTGGCAATGTTTCTGTATGAAAGTAAGCGTCCTTAAATCGATTGTCAGAAACAATCGCTTGGTAGGGTTGAGAGCAATCACCTTTACAGTCAAGAACTGAACTGTATTCATTGATTTTCAGGTAGCGGGAGAGCCCGCAGAATCTGAAATATTGGACGCAGCCCCCGTTCCTCTTGGGAACCAAGAATACCGACTGTAGTAGCCTGACTCACTGTCTGGTGGGGGAACATGTTCCATGGCCCCCTTCCCCGGCAGCCTGTCAGCAGATGCGCACTTTCTGGTTTCATGGAAGTGGAGGCCACGCCATTGAAAACACAGAAGGTGAAGTGAGAACTGAATCCTGTAGTTCCTCTCTCCAGTGCTTAGTACCCAAGGAGATATACTTGGCAGTAGCTTCCACGCTGCCAGTTTCTCCTAAAAGGGCAAAAGTTTCGGCAGCTTGGTTAAACGGGGGGGGGATGTTAGATGTTCGGCATCCTGAAGCATGGCAGGAAAAACCGAAGAACTAACAGCCTATTGGAGACTGGTGTTGCCCGAACACCAGTGGTGGCGGAGCAAAACACCGACCTCCTGGGGGTGCCAGGGAGAACACATATTCGTTAAAAAGGAATTCTGGGTGCCTTTCCCTATTGGGGGGGCCACCCCCATTTATTTTATACACGCATATGTATATATATATATATATTTTTTAAATCAGTCTGACCTCCTGTGTGCAGTGCAGCACCAAGCTGACCCACTGCCTGAAAGCTTTTCCCTCTAGGGCAGATAAAAGTCTACACAGCTAGAAAGGAAGTATAAGCTTACCAGGGAGGATGATGTCCCAGGAGAGAGATAGCCTGTGAAGCGTCTCTGCTATCTGGGCGTCATCATACAATGCCGCGTTTCCATATCGACTATATTTAAATAAACAAATAAGTCGATGGCATGAAAAACACAGCATGAATACAGCCTACTCCATGAAAGGGTTAACTCATATGAAGAGAGCTGAGAGGGGGTGGGGGGGGAGAGAGCGCGTCATTGAGGCTCCGCCCCCCGGCCACCCGACAGAAGCTGCCGTCTACTGCTTGTTTTAGTGCTTAAGGCTATTTTCATCTCCGGTAAAAAAGAGAGGAATCCTCGTGATGACAGCGCGGAAGAAAGGAGTTTTCTTACCTCCGTCTGCCGCAGCTCTGTCAGATGCACGAGTTTTAAGCCAGGAACGCGCGGCGGCTCGCAGCTTCTCACGGAATGCGCGGCGCGCGCAGCACTAGTCGAAGCAGTGTAGAGATCGCACTCCGATATGGATTATCACACACGGAGGGATTTAAACTCGTCAAATCGGTGAGTTAAACACCTTCCAATTTTGCTGGTTTATCACAAGCACGCTTCACAACAAGGCTGAAGACAAATGATCTGAGGTCGTTGCCGGCTCACCTGTTTTTATAACCTCCACCTACATCTAATCAGATGACGTCACCTGTCGAGGTTATATATAGCCAAAAACTTTGGCGTGTTTTCACAGCATGCTTCAACGACCGGCAACGCGACAAACTGGTTCCCATAGCGTTTTCACGCAGCATCGAGTGTAGCCTTGCTAGGGAACAGCATATTACATTGATTACATTGGCCTGAGGCTGGACAATGGAATAAACTGTGGGATAAACTGTAGAACTGAACTGAATTTTTTTTTCCATGTGACTTGAAAAGCCTTCCATCTAGTTAAATATAAATATTAAAACTCTGATCATGTTATCTAGTTTAATTTCGTGTTTTCGCTACATAAATAAGACAGTAGGTTCTCTATTCAACCCCTTAAAATTTCAAATGTAATCTAAAAATGGCCTAGCTTGTACAGGCTACTATACGCTCATCAGCAGTCGGCGCCCCGCTGTAACCAGCAGATCAAAGGAGCAGTTATCGGCTGACACGTAGCCTTCTGAGTTTGGAGACCCACAGAACCCCCACTGTAATTCCCCCATCTCACCTTTCATTCACATAAGGTGTGAAGTTATCAAACCGGTTTCCGGGAATGGGGTAGAATTGGCGGGTTTTAAAACAAACGAGCAGGCGTCTCTGCCTAAAATGTTTTTCGCCAGCAAAACACCTTTCTCCTCTCTCTCTCTCTCTCTCTCTCTCTCTCTCTCTATATATATATATATATATATATATAGTTAATTCAGGGCTATTTATGATGGAGACACCTTTTTACGTTTTAAATATGTAAAACCTCCGCTGCGTGTATTCATTCACAGGCTGCAGCGCGCGCACAGAGAAATAGGAGACTGTGGTGTATGAGTGGATTGGAGAGAAGAGAGCTGTTCAGTTACTATAAAATATATATATATAAACATAATATGATCTTTTTGAGTTATAATGTTTTTTTTAATTATTCATAAGAAAACCTTTCAGTTTTGTAAATATTCTAGTTATAGTGTGTTATGTTTTTCTTTAGGTTAAACGGTTTTGAGAATTAGACCATCCAGCTAAGATAAATATTATGTCGTTGATTGATAAAATCTGGATTAAGGATAATTTATTTAATTTAATTTGTATTTTTCACCTCCCCCCCCTGAGGGATTGCCACCTTATTGTGGTCAGGGCGTTTGCGTGCCACAGTGACCTTAAGAGCTATACCAACAGGAGCTTAGTCTTTGGAGGTGGGGGATGCATGTTGAAATGCAGACTTTTTAACCCAAGACTATATAAGTTTTTACAGTACTTAGATAAGGGGGAATCAAAAACTGCCCCCAAAAATGTTTACTGCAAGTTTGAAAAACCCACTCTCACATCACCTAACACACACACAAATTATTTGCAAACCGGTTTCGCTGACACTATATGCACTCTAAAAAAATGCTGGGTTGTTTTTTCTACCCAAACGCTGGGTTGCCGCTGTTGGCTCATTTTTCTGGGTTATTTACAGAGAGTTGGGTAGTTTTTGTGTAACCCAGCTGCTGGGTTGAAGTTTGCTCGGCCCCTCCCCCAAAATTTACCGGTGGATTCATGTTGTAATGTTGCTATGAAATAGCGAGGCCTACCTGAAAAGTCATAGACAGTGTTTGTATGTTAAAATGAGACCAGGGCTGGATAGTTTTGTTCTTCAGAAAAGATATCTGAAGTCACCCACACGGAAAGAACCTATATAAACATATATGTTTTAATATAGGTTTTGATATAGGTTTTTAATATATGTGACATATATAAAATTGGCCGTTTTCCTATATTATATGTACATATATGTACATATATGCGTGCATATACAGTATGCATGCATATATGTACCTATATAGACATATATAAAATTGGCCGTTTTCCTATATTATATGTACATATATGCGTGCATATATGCGTACATATATGTACCTATATAGTAATACAGTATATGTGACATATATAAAATTGGCCGTTTTCCTATATTATATGTGCATATATGCGTGCATATATGAACCTATATAGTAATACAGTATATGTGACATATAAAATTGCCCATTTTCCTATATTTTATGTACATATATGCACATATATAGGTACATATATGCATGTATATATGTGTGCATATATGCACCTATATGTTTACCTAGATTAGTCAAAAAAATTCATAGCTGCTAGACAACATAAATAAAAGCCCAAAATGTAGAAATTAAATTTTTTAATTTTTATATTATAACTAGTAAAAGAACAAAAACATGACAAAAAACTGAACAGGAAGAAAAAAAAATATTTTGTGGATCTTCCCAGCTCCGTGAGCTTTGAATTGATAGATGTGCCTATCTGCCTTCGGGTGGCTGCCGACCACTTCTTCAATGTAGCATGTAGAGAAGACAAAAATAATAAGACAGTATAATAATAATAATAAATTATTATTTATTAAAACTTCAGACGACAACAATTAGTGCCACGAGGTTATTTGCAACACTATATGTTCTACAAAATAGAGGACTACACACCCTATAGCGCAATACCCCAGAAATGTGGCTTTAGAAGAGGAAAGGTAGGATTAAGAAGTGAGCAAGCGATGAATTAGTATTATAGGTACCAAGCAGATACAGTAACAATAATGGGTGCCCTACCTTATGCAGTCTCCATTGATGGCTAATAAACATTGATACAAGTAGGCTATGGTTAAAGTGGTGAACTTATAATGTTTTTTTCCCCTTCTCAACGCATTATGCATTTACTCACCAATAATGGCTACCTTTTTAATTTGGTCCAGTCTCCAATTCGAAGGAGCCCAGCAGCAGATTCCGTACCATGGCAGTAGCAGAGGTGGCAAGGCGGGCTGCTCTCCACGCTTCTGCCTGGCAAAACACCCCAGAGCCCTTTATAACTTCAATCTGAAAAATAATTTCACATCACAATATTAATTTATTGGCAACTTTTAGAAACTTTTCATGTTTCATACTGATTCTTATGTTTAGCTTCCCAATAGTTAATAGGATTTTATATATAAATGCAGATTAATGATAAAGATACATGCAGGGTAAAACTGCAACAGGAACAGTACAAAATAAAAACTGAAAAAAGACGGACATTCAGAGTAAAACAGTGCAAGATAAAAAAAAAAAAAAACTGTACAAAACATATATGCAGGGTAAGCATTGGTTGGAGCAATGTCCAAGCAGTGTAGAGAAATATTTCTGTACGACTTCATTGTTTTGTGGTGTGTAGTATAGTATTGTAATAGCTGATCAGAGTGATCAACTCCCCATGTGCTGGTTGTACGCAGTCACAGGAAATGTCTTTGTAGTCCATGTACCTTGTAATTTCACCCTCATCTTCACCGCGTCTACTGTATAAGCAGAATGGATGGTACAACATGTAGATACTTCTCGTGTGTCCATCCACTTCACAAATACAAGAGGTCCATCTGAACGGAGCTTGCGTGTCCTGATGTGAGGGGCTGGTGAAGGCAAGGGTGATGCAGACACATTCTTAAAAACAAATGAATGAAAAATGTTAACCTATACTGTTCAGAGTAAATGGATGTGCAATTAATATGGATGCACAATATATACAGTACAGAGATGACCAAAAATGTATCCACACTTCAACATGAAAAATATACACCTCTCTTCTGTAGGTCACATGACAGCATCAATGATGGTGATAGATAATACTACACACTGCTGCCATAATTCAATTTGAGTTTTAAAAAAGGCCATAGATAACAATTGTGAAAGTGTGTATACATTTTTGTGCCCCTCTGTATTTTTGATGGGCAATAGGCTGGGCAAATATCTGTGGATGGACAACAGACCATGTAGTGGATCTCAAACATTTACAACTGAGACATTAGCAAACACCATCCATTGGACATTACACACATATTGAACACATTCTAAACAATTACATCTTATCAGGCATTTGTAAATACACGCTAAACAAAAGGGATTATATACATTTACACCAAAGAAATATTCATAAGCATCACTTAGCTACATAAGGCTGTATTTTAGCCACCTGGAACTAGCTTGTTTGTGCTAAATAACATTACCGATAGCAGTGTTATAAGCTAACCAAAACAGAGCCAAATACATATTAGCAACTATAATCTAAAGCTATCCAAAACAAGGTGAAATACATTAGAACATTTATAAACATCTGTAAACTCCATAAGGCATTAGCTTAGCCACCGGGAAATATCATGTTTGTGCTACATGAGGCAGCATATTAGCATGATTTACCTAAACTATATAAATGGCATTGAAAGCCAACTGACAAGAGCTAGCTGTAGTGAGGAAAATATTTACTAATATTAGTTTAATATTATCAGAATACGAGTTATATAAGACTTAATAACTTACCCAGTGTAGCATGGGTCTATTCTCTGTTCAATATGCTCCCGTTCGGCATCGGAGTCACACAGTCTTCTTCTGAGGTAAATGTAAACTCCTCCAACTTTCCAGGAGTTTCCTCGGATGTGTAAGCGCGTGCCATCTTCCAAAACGTGCAGAAAACTCACTGAATCTGAGTGTTTTCAAACCTGTCTCTGTGTGTGTGTGTGTGTGTGTTGATCAGGCCGGTGTCCGGGGGCGTGGCCTAGTATGTAAATTACCCTGACTGATTTCCGTGTGATTGGCGTGTGGGCGTGTCCTGCCTCGGGTCATTAGCAGATAAGTGCGACAGAAATTCTGTGCCTCTCCTTGGTTTCATACGGATTACATAAACTGAGAATATTTGTTTTCAATGTGACTTGCATCATTTAAAAGTAGACACTTTAAGATATATAGATATATTTCTCATTTCACTGGTGGCTCAGTGGTCCGGGTTCGATTCCAGCCAGTGCCCACACCCCAGCCACTGGATGCAGTGTCGGTCCCTAGCCCGGATAAAATGGGAGGGTTGCATCAGGAAGGGCATCCGGCGTAAAACCTGTGCCAAGTTGTAGTGCGGACTGGATATTCCGCTGTGGCGACCCCTTGCCGGGAGCAGCCGAAAGACCAACAACATTTCTCATTTCAGTTAATTTTAGTGACGTGTTTCAAAAAGATTTTCACGGAGACTGAGGTTTCATATATGTGCATATATCCTCATATACTGTATGTGGGCAATTAGGATACCAATTTCATGTGTTCGCACATAAGTTTTTTGCATTTTTTTTAAAGTTAGTTCTTAGTTATTGCCTTGATAATAGACAATATGAACTAGGCATCATGTATGACAGTTGCCAAAGTGAGATATGAGCTAAAATGACTAGATCCTGCGAAAGGAGACATATCTTGTATGTACATATAGGGGCTATATGTGGATATAAAGAAGCAATACAGGAGACCTATATGGCCTGTATATGCACATATATGCACCTCAATGTTGCCTATATGTGGCATATATACGCATATATATTATCATATATATGCATATATACTGCATATAGGTTTCATATATGCGTATATATCCTCATATAGGTGTGCATATATACGCATATATACTGCATATAGGTTTCATATATGCGTATATATCCTCATATAGGTGTGCATATATACGCATATATACTGCATATAGGTTTCATATATGCGCATATATCCTCATATAGGTGTGGATATATACGCATATATACTGCATATAGGTTTCATATATGCGCATATATCCTCATATAGGTGTGGATATATGCACATATATACTGCATATAGGTTTCATATATGCGCATATATCCTCATATAGGTTCTTTCCATGTGGGCACAGAGAGATCCTGCTCTGTAGAAGCTGCCTCAGTCTATTTGTGCAATTACTCCATCCCGCCCTTATCAATGATAGTATAGTAATGATGTCGCTGTTATCTGTTCTTGTGCTTTTGAAAAATAAATATTTTTTTCTAAGAACATGTAATAGGATGGTGTATTGCATATATGTATGTTTTTTTGTAATAGGCAAGTATATCAAAATAATTTAACTGTTTAATAGACATGGGTGTTTTTTTTACAGATTCACTGTAAAACATGAAAATAATAATAACCTATTTGTGAGGTAGAATTAACCCAACATTCCAGTTAAAATGAACCAACAAACCCCAAACATATGGGTAGAACATTTGAACCATTTATGTGGTAGAATTAACCCAGCATTATAGTTAAATATGACCTAGCATTTGGATTGAATATTTAACCCATCTTGCTGGGTTAACTTGCTGGGTTAACCCAGCATTTTTAGGGTATATATATATATATATATACACACACACACAGACATGCGTGTGTCATTTTAATTCAAATGAACATTTTAATGCTTTCTGATCTGTGCATGGGCGTCAACTCGCACGTTCTGTAATGTTCCATTGTCTTTTAGAGCCCATTACTAAAGCATTCGCTAGTTATCCAGCTGATATGCACGTTAATCTGCATTTGAAAAGGACTAAAAATGTGCAAAATCAACCTGAATCTCTCTAAGTAAGTAAGCAAATCAAAGATAAACGAAAAAATAGCTTTCAATTGTATTTCGGCATAGCATACGTACACTGTAAAAAAAATAATCATGAGACTTGTAATTTTCATAAAAAAAATTGATGTAATAATTAAAAATAATGTGCATATTTCATTTTGAAAAATGGTTTTCTGTGTTTTTTATAATATATTGAGAACATTTCACTAATAAAATTAAGAAATAAAATTTACTTATTTTTTAAAGGAAATGAGTGCAATTTTTAGGCTTAATTTGAGGAAGAAGTAAGTTAAGAAGTAAGTTAAGCCCCTTACTAATTTTTAGGATTTATTTTGATTTCTTAAATAAGCTTGAATAAGGTTTCGCGCGGTGGCCGTAAGTACGGTTCATTATGATTCACGGAGAGTTTTTGGCGCTGTGAGTACGTTTCCATCTTTCCGCGCCGGTCCTCGCGAAAGCTTACAGAACCGGACCTTACAGAACTTCGTGGAGCTCCAGCGGAACGTCGGCGGGCAATCGCGCTGACTCACGGTGCCTGACACCGCATCTGAGTCATATGGGATGCATACGGGAAATAGGGTTTTATTAAGTCGCTCTGGATAAGACCGTCTGCAAAATGCCTAAATGTACATGTAAATAGGGTAATGTTACAAAGATATGAACCAAGAAATGTTTTACTGTACAAGTTCTCTCAGGTTTTAGTACAGAATGTGACTATTCCCACAAGAAAAGATGCCAGCATATAATGCTAAACAGTTGATTTCAATAGAAATTGTCAGTTACAAACTGTTTTACAAATTGATTTACAGATCTTAAATCTGCTGTAAATGTTACACTATTTTACACAGTGTTTAATATTTTAATACCAGTGAAACATGAAATAAAAGCATGTTTAACACCAAAATGCATTATGTATTCATTTCACTTTAAAATATTTTTTATATTATTAAGTAATTTTCCTTAATACATACTGTATGAGTACCTTTCAAGGTACTCAAAATCAAGCAGTAAATACTTAAAAATAATATGCGTCTGGCTAAATAATTTAGGATTTTTTACATGATTTATTCATTTGTTACCATATTTTTTTAAGTAGATAGCACATAAGATTTTTTACAGTGTAGTAAAAGTGCCCTAGCATGAGTTAATGTATGTAGATGGCAAATAAAGTTTCCGATTATACACACACACACACACACACACACACACACAAATATATCCGTGTATAATTTCATTCTCAAACCATCGTGTTCACACATGGGGTAGGCTACACCTGACCAAATTACTGCACCAAACACAAACCATTAAAACATTGGAATTGAATAAAAAGTACTAGATGTAATTTGGTCATGTTCACCCATCATGTGCATATATATATATATATATATATATATATATATATATATATATATATATATATATATATATATATATATATAAAATGCACTACCGTCGAATCTGCGTCAAGCAATTTCCGATGCTATTGCTAGGAAATTCCACCCCACAGCCCGCAACAACAAGCAAATCAGAGACAGAATTAATGAACTTCTTAGAAAGGAAAGATTGAGTTTTCCTCTTTTGTAAAAAAAAAAAAGAAAAGAATGAATACTCTTACAAAGATTTTGAGTGAACATTTACTATATACAGTACTGCCTGCTTTATTATATATTTAATAAAACTTGTTTCAAGACATCCTTAGTTTAATTTTTCCCCTAATTATATCTCCACAAATACTTTGACAACATACACTTATCAACTTATCCACATAAACTTATCAACACATACTCTCTGTGCACGCACATACAATCTCTAAAAAAGTAAAATTAATAACATACATATACAAATAAACAAAAATATAAACGTCTATGTATATTGAAGTTTACGGTGAACGCAGAGTCGGCTAAGCACATGTGATGACGCGCGCGCCCTCACCTCTTGTTACGGCTGCCTATTTGGCCAAAAAATAATTGAACGATATGCCTGGTCCTGGAAAGAGACAATAAATATATATATTTTTTATACATTTATTGCATTGTTTGTTGTTTACAGTCAAGCCATCAACATACAATAAAATGTAAACATGAGATCTAAACTAAAAACTGTGCTCCCTGTGCTGGTGCTGGCAATATCATCTCTTTGTTCTGCTGTCTCCGGCTCCCTCCCTGGTCCTGAACCGTACCTGGCCCTTCCTCTACTCTCACTGTCTCAGAACAGACTGACTCCTGAAGCAGAAAAAAACAATGCAGGAAAAGATGTTTTCCATACTCATAATAACTAACTTGTTTACATTACACTTGTTAAATTGAAAGATCATACTGTAAATTGGTGAGCCTATTACTTTCTACTGAACAGCCCCAACTCAGAAAACATTAAAGAAATTGTTCACCCGAAAAAAAAAAAAAAAAATTATCAGTCATTATCCCTTCAATAAAAGCACCACACTTACCCACACTGTACATCTGATTGACCCTACTGAAAAAAAAAATAGCACTGGCTAAACTTAAAACAATTGAAGTAATCTGTCACACCTAATATTTGGGAAGTGACGTAATGTAAATAAACCTTTTACTCTAAGATTTAAGGCATTCATAATTTAAATATAAAAAAAGCATAAGCATAAAAATAAGTATAAAAAACTTAATTACATATTGATTTACACTCAAAGCACATTTCTTTATATAAACATTTATTGTGGAATGAACATATTTTCATCCAAAATGTTAACATTACTCCATAAAATTACAAATAGTAACACTCAACTTTGCAACACACATTTATTAATTGGACTGAAAAGAAAATTAGAAAATGTTCTTGAAACAAAATCAGCAGAGGTAAAACATGGAACATTCATGTGCGACTGATGGGAAACTCAAAAAGTCACAATCTCGATTTCCTGTGGAGGCTGAAGACAGTCCTCTTCCTACCTGAGGACAAACAGGGCCATTGTGCACCTCACAAGTTCTGCCTGAGCTTCATCTTTCTGAACAACCTAATAAAAGAAAGGACATTTGTTAGACAATTGCTCTATTTGGCAAAACAGTGTCTGATGTATGCATGTAAAATCACTTAATGCTCCCTATGAGTGAAAAAAACACCTAGGATTATGGTGCAGCATGATAAATGTAATTAGCTCAATGAATATGCCAAAATAACTGACATACATATACACACTATGTATTAATGATAAAGTTTATCATTTTAAGTATTAATTTCAGGAGGTAATCACCTCCAGGCTCTAGGGTCATAAAAACAAACATAGTATTGTTGGTTATGTTAGGCTTGTAAAGCGTGAAAAAATGAACATGGCAGACATTGAAACCTGTATTCAGACAGCATGCACTAACCTGTGAACAAGTTAAACTAAACTTTTATTCTGCTAGTTATGTTTTAATTTAGTGCATCACAGCCAACTTGATGTGGATGCCTTGCTCAGGTCCTGTGGCTTCCATTCACAAGATTACATTTGACACCAAGCTAATTTCTGCTTTTGAGCGAGTACATACCAGATCAAGAACTTGAAGATGAAGATTATATCTCTGGTCTTCTCTCTGACGGGTTCCTCCCTAGTTTCTGATGATCTCAATTAGTTTGTAGTGTTACTTGTCCAAGGAAACCAGTAATCTTGCTTGAAGTGGAGCAGATATAATTCTCAGAAACTCATTAGTGATCTTAAAAAAAAAAAAAAAAAGGTAAAAACAAAATTTGGACTGGCTCAAGTTCTTATGTTAGCAAATCTTAATTACAGTGTGTATAAAGTATAGAAAGCAGTACACTACAAACAGCACTCACTCCAAATTAGCTTGTTCTATGTTTACGTCACTTTCCTATTAATTTTTACATCGTTAACCAATGGTACTTAAATATAATTATTTTCTTCGGCACCGCTGACTTACTGTATAAACTCCGGTGTTTTTGAAAATCACCACGTTAGTTAGCTAATGCTAATGCAGGTAATATAGGTGGTTTTAGCTACAGTAGCAAACACGGACACAAAACTCAATCTACAAAGTAGTTGTTCCTGACATAAATCATGAATTTGCTCATAGAAGAGATACATTTAACATAAAAATGACATGAGTTTGCTTTCTTACCTGGTTTAAAGGAGTTTTCTTTGAGAATCTCCACCCGCAGCAGAAGGTGATTCAGTCCGTGATAATGCTGCGTCATGAGGTCATGAGACACGGTTTGAAGCAGAAATGTCCTTTGTGAATGGATTAGATTTAAGTTTAATCAGGGGCTTTAACTAACAGTAACTGAAATACAGGTTCTGATATCCTTCCTTACTTGTTTCAACGTCATGCTCCGGTTTGAGGCGGAAATAAAATTATTCCGGCAAAACTATGGTCTAAAGACTGCGCATGCGCAAATCACACTCAACCTAATAAGAGTACCTTGATCAAAATGAAATATTTCACTTTGGTTTCCTGCTGTAAACAGCATTATACTAAAAAAAAAAAAAAAAAAAAAAAAAAAGATTCACCCATAAGCATAAATTAGACACTTCAGTTAAAAAGAGCAAATTATTTTTTTTACTAATGGAATGAGAAAAAAAACATATTAAACTAGGTTTACTTTTTTCAGTGGATCCCTCAATAATTTCTGTCTCCTTTGCCTGTGTTTGATAATGTGAAGCACATATACACTCATTCATCATGAAAGATCTATTATAAAACAAAATAAAATTCATGTTCGCTTCAGCACTGTTCATCCGCGTCCTTACATTCATTGTTGTACTTGGTCCGGCTTTTAGATAAAGTCCTTCCATGCGCCATCTGGTGGATATTCAGTGAAGCGCAACACATTTATTTAAAATTCCCGAATGTTGCCTCCGGCAACTCCGGCGCTAAATTGCAGCATCCCGCGGGAAAACACGCAGGGTTTTAAGGGCGACATCTGTAACCAAACCAAAAAAAAAAAAAACATCCAAAGCTTGTGAAACTAATGAAATTGATATATATGTAATTGATATACTGTATATACAGACGTGTGTGTGTCATTTTAATTCAAATGAACATTTTAATGCTTTCTGATACACTTATCAACTTATCCACATACACTTATCAACACAAACTCTCCATGCACGCACACACAATCTCTAAAAAAATAATATTAATAACATACATATACAAATAAACAAATGTAGGTGTAATAAAAGTAGTCGTGATGTCAGTACTCGCCCAGCAAACCAGCCTTTTGCAGCGGCTTAAAACGTATGAATTATCTTGAAATATACAAAAAAAAAGCGAAAAGACACTCGATTATTATGCATAGGTTATTTGTTTAATTCAAAAAGTTCATAAAAACACTTTAAAACGAGAGAAAAACTGTTAAAATCCTCGTTTGCCTTCTCAGCGTTAGGTAGCGAGTGACGTCATGATTTGAATCTGCGCGCCACCGGGGAAACATAGGGAAACTGACTTTCCCGGACCACCGGCTTTTAGATGAAGTCCTTCTATGCGCCATCTGGCGGATATTCAGTGAAGCACAACACATTTATTTTAAATTCCCGAATGTTGCCTCCGGCAAGTCGCGGCAAGCCGCGCGCTAAATTGCGGCATCCCGCGGGAAAACACGCGGGTTTTTAATGGCGACATCTGTATGTGTATGAATGGAAGCTCTGCACTTCAACTGTGAGTTCAGTAAATGCTACGGTGATAGACAAATATATACCAGTAAACACATTATGATATTAGATATGTGTCACATATCTCATTTTTTTAAAGATAAGCTCAGATGTTTAGTTAATGTGGATATAAGGAGTGTGCACATGAGAAAATGTAGCACACGTGTCACACTAATGTCCCTTAATCACAGTAGGGACACCCCTAATGTGTTATTGGATAAAAGTAATAAGGATGAGGGGGGAAAAAAAAATAAATATTGGGCCTTTGAGTGACATGTGGTATGAATGAGAGTGATTGAGAATGAACCTCTTATCTGACATTACATTACAGCCACAGAGAAACAAATGCTGATGAAATGCTGAAAAATCATGTGTTAAAGTATAAAAGAACTGTATATATTACAGGACCTACAGTCACAAGACCTGGCCAGGCAGAAAAAATTAAGTTATCAGCATGCGGAACTTTTTCTTTTCTTTTTTAAAAAGAATTTATTTTTATCATTACTCACTAAAATGTATGGGCTAATGGCAAGCACGATGTAGGTTTAATTAAGGGAAGTGAACTGGTGTTAATCACCCCAAAGTAAAATTTAGGCCCTACAAACTTCATACTGTATCTACCCGAGTCTTTAACTGAAATAATGCCAGTGTTTAATTCTTTATTTTAAAGCTGTTGTCATGGTAAACATCAGCAACTTCTTATCGTCCAGCAGAACAAGGTCATAAAGCAAACCATATAAAAGCTACAATTCGCACATTAGTCATATCTTAGGTCAAATTGTTTTGGAATAAGATAAAACTTTGGATCCAAGTACAGAAGTAGTCCAAAATATTCTAAAACAAATAAGAAAATTAACGCCAAAGTAGAAATGTAAAAAGTAAAAGTGTTTTATTGCAGAAAAGTTCATTTGATCTGCAGTATGGAATCCGAGGCCCCAGTGAGCTATACACTCATGGGAAGGGTCTACTGGCCCACAGTGCACTTAGTTGAATTCCGGAAGCAAGAACAATCTTTAATTGAATCAAATTTGGCAGTATAAACTACTTTAATATTGGACATTTCAAATTCTAAAAGGCCTTTTACAAAAACTGTTGATGAAAAGAATTGTTGCATGATTTCAGACTGGCTGCAGAAAAAAGAGAGAGAGAGAAAAAGAATGAGATCTTTATCTCACTTCTCAGCCAAATCAGATCGTGTAGCAGCAGCATCACCAATGTGTTTATGTCCAGTACCAGAAGCTGAGAAGGCAGGTATAGAATAAAGATATATAGTGGGCTACAGTAATTTGACATTTCTAGTTCATGAAGTTTCAGTATCTTTTATACAGAGAAGAATCACACTTATTTGCAAAAGAGTGGTTAAAGTACAATACTAAATTATAAATATCAATGTGGAAAGATGTATAGTTCTAACCCTCTAACTCCTTTCTTTCACTGTTAAACAACTTTATTCCACTAGGATTGATCCACAGTAAGCGCCACTACAGAATCCGGATATAAAATGAACGTGGATGGAACAATATTTTGTGATAGAGAAATAGGTGTTAACAGGAGTTTGTCATAGTTATAGCACATGAAATTTAAATAGTGTAAATGTAATGCTAAAACTAACAAATTAGATTCTATTTCAGAAAAGCAGATGCAGCAGCGAAGGCCGTGGCCAAACTTCCCCTTTCCTATAACCATAACATGTGTGTGTCTAATGCTCTCACCCCCATAGCTAACCTTGAAGAGCTTCAGAGCTACAGTCACTCCAGGAGAGGAAACACTCTGGAGAAAAGCGGGATGTGTTTTGACAGAAGGTGTTTGGTACGACCCCAATCACAAGCATGTCTACCTACAAAGCTATTTCTTTTTATGCTAAGTTGACACACGAGTAAGGACCATGTGTCAAAAGGGGGAATAAGCGATAGTATGTGCATTTGTGTTACTAATAACATACTGTACTGTAGATAAAGGAATTAAGATGAAGCCAGAGCACACGAAAAGTAAAAGGACATTGTGAAGATGAAATGTTATGTTATTGTGCAAAACTCTTTGAGGTTTTATTTTTAATACAGGCCTACTGACAGTGATCCTAACACCACAAAAAGAAGTCAAAGTAGTGGAAACAGAGATGGGGGGACACGCCAGCTACCCCAAACATGTTCCAGAACCTAAGAGAAAACAACACAGAGGTCAACAAGGGTGAACAGTGATGTGCTAGTAACCTCTCCTGTAAACCCCAACAGACCCTCACCTGCACGCAAAGTGCATGGGTCAGAAGAACCAACTAGAGTGACAGAAACAACGCAGAACCACAACTCTCCACTCAAATTCATCACAACAATAAGTACACTACATTTGAGGACAACACATGAAGAAATTGTAAGATGTCAAAGTAGCAGTAGCACTGAGTAACATTGGTGACATATAAAAGTAATTAGAGTTAAAAGTAAGTGTTGTAACTACTGACAGGATAGAAGACTGTTTTAGAGGACGGAGAATATTAGTGACTGAGATTATTCACACTACAGACATTGAATTAGCTGGACTGGACCCTTGGTTACAAATGAGAAAACAACACCCCAAAGCAATTTGGGTAATTTTAGGAATAATAATAGTTATGGTTACCCTGATGTGCCCACTTATTGAGAATTCGGAGAGAAATGGTCATGGTAAAGTCTATTCAACAAACACAAGCCACATGCATTTAACTAGAATAAAGAGAAGAGACAGCATGATAAAAAGGCATAATGCTAATCTCAATAGATGTGTTGGGAATTGGGAATGTGCCCTATCATTAGACATTGCTGATAATATAACAGACATACATAACCTCTTGTGTTGTGTATGCCATGTCATGTCC
Organism: Channallabes apus; assembly: GCA_030522415.1. Classification (NCBI taxonomy): domain Eukaryota; kingdom Metazoa; phylum Chordata; class Actinopteri; order Siluriformes; family Clariidae; genus Channallabes; species Channallabes apus. Next base: position 3,420,132 of record CM060110.1, read on the forward strand.
TCGAGCTGGGTAGCACTGCCCCTAAATAATGTCACAGCAGCAGAAGCAAATGCAGACAACACGTCTTGTATTATACCGATAACCACCATGGCCATCTTACAGATATCAGCATAATACAAACAAACAGGGAGGCCAAACCCAGCAGTCCCTGAGTGTAATTATTCCAATAACCTATGTTTTGATGCCCCAGGGAGCTATTGCTCCCCATTGCCTGTTAAGAAATATGAAGACAATTCTACTTATATGGTCCCATGGCAAAAAGGAGACACTTGCGTTGTGCAAGATCAAAGGGAAAATGGGGAACCTGACTTAGGATGGTCTGAATGCACCACTTATGTTCGTATAACCAATCGTTCAAAAGGTAGGTCACTTAATGTAGTATAGATGGTAATTATTTTCCAAATGATGGTAGTTGTCCGTTCACAGAACTATCGTCAACAAACACAGTAATGTGGGTGTGTGGGTCAGACGCATATGTGACGTTACCTAGGTATTTCAATTGGACAGGCTCATGTTATCCTGCATATGTAACCCCTAGTGTGTCAGTACACAGAGAAAATCCGTGGGGGCCACGGATGTCAGAGAATAGAAGAAAAATAGATGTCCCTATTAAATTTCATGGTTACACTTTAGGAAACCGTGGACTAGCCCAGGAGTAAATGTAGGCTGGTCACTCTTCCTCGGCGGAGGAACAGCTGTAGCCCTAAACTAGGCAAATGGTTTAGCATGTTACTAATAGTAAAAAATGACACCGCGACTGCCTTTCAGTTAGTAAATGATGAACTTAAGCAGATTAGAGAGATCACGATTCAAAATAGAATGGCTTTGGATATTTTACTGGCCGAGAGAGGTGGAGTGTGTAAAGTTCTAAACACCTCTTGTTGTTTCTATGTACCTGACAATCAGCAGAATATCAGCAACGTCATAAACAACATGAAGGCTTTGCAACCACCTCCCCAAGTAGAGTCTTGGATCTCGTGGTTAACGCAATTATGGGGAGGCTGGGGTTATTGGCTGGTTTATAGTGTTTTACCAATTGGGATTATAATCTTGTTAGGCCTCTGTATAACACCCTGTATTTGCAGATGTATATAGGGACTAGTTCTGAACACAGTAAAATATCAAATGGTCAGACAGACTGACAACATAAAACGGAAAATGGACTGGGATGACCCGACTTCTGACAGAGTTCAAAATTCCGGTGACTATCATTTTGAATGTTTAGATCATGATATGGAAGAAGACATAATGTAAATCTTTAGAGAAATATAAAGCATGTATATTTAAGTAGGTTGCAAATTTTTTAATGGTTTTGTGTCAGGGGTCTATCCCCATAAAAACAGCTGTAGTGTCCCCTGTGTGCATGAGAGTGCTAGTGGTGATGTTTAAAAACCCAGGTTGGAGAGACAATATCTCATGAAATGTACCTAATGCATAGCTTATTAGTATTGTTTTGAATTGTAGAATTAAAATATTTAGGTTGTCATAGAATGACAAAAGGGGGAAATTGTAATGGAAAAATCATATTTTAATTATATGTATTAATCCTATTTGATCATTGTAGTAATTGTGTCACGTAGACATTAGAAGTTTGAACTTGTTTGTCGAGGCTTGTCCCTGAATAAATGATAAGGTATGGACATCTGGTCTGGGGCAGATAAAGAGTCATGAGTTTGAATGTAGGAACTTCATGTACGGGGCGTTGATTATGTTAACAGAGATGTTTGTGTATAAAATAGGTCAGCTGGAGAAAGAGATCACCTTTCTCTATGCTGCAACTGTTTGCTGTATGAGACTGCAAAAAAGAAACTTCTGCAGAAGTTTAAAATAAAACCTTTGTTACTTTGCTCCTACCCAGTATATGGATTGCTTGTCTTTATATTGGTTTCAGAATTTCCACCACAACATCTTACTAAAGTTGAGCAATGTGTGCAGGTCATAAGAAATTGGATGCTAATTAACTTCCTTCTGCTTAATCCGGATAAGACATTAGTTCTAGTCATAGGACCGCATACAGCTAGAAGTAAAATCTTAGATCACACCGTAACTTTAGATGGCCTTTCTGTTCCATCAAGTGCAACAGTAAAAGACCTCGGCGTGATTATAGATTCCAGCCTTTCATTTGAAGCTCATGTAGATAATATCACCAGGATAGCATTCTTTCAACTCAGAAATATTGCCTAGATAAGAAATATATTGTCGCTAAACGATGCAGAAAAACTAGTTCATGCTTTTATCACTTCTAGGTTGGACTATTGTAATGCCCTACTGTCTGGTTGTTCAGTTAGGTGCATAAACAAGCTTCAGCTAGTCCAGAATGCAGCAGCGAGAGTCCTCACTAGAACCAGAAGATATGAGCACATCACCCCTATCCTATCTTCACTACGTTGGCTCCCCGTGAAATTGCGCATTGATTTTAAAATACTACTCTTGACATATAAAGCATTAAATAGTCTCGCGCTGCAGTATCTGAGCGAACTGCTAGTGTCTTACGATCCGCCACGCCTACTTCGGTCAAAGGATGCAGGCTGCTTGTCAGTACCGCGTATTATGAAAACTACAGCTGGGGGCAGAGCTTTTTCTTACAAAGCCCCAAAATTATGGAATAGTCTTTGTAAGTGCCATATCGCACTTGTTATGAATTTGTTGTGTTTATTTTATTTTATTTTATTTGCTGTTATTTCATTTATTCTACCTTGTTCTATTCATTAGTAAAGCATTAAGCATTAAGTTTGTTACATAAGCCATAAGCTTTATATTTCTTAGTCATGCATCATAAGTTGATAATCGTAGGTTGGTCTGTGATGTCATTTTACTATTACATGCATTTGTGTGACTGTCATATGCTAGAAAGCTCAGTATAGATTTGGAAGGCTACGGAAACACAAGCTTTAGACCGTCAGCTAGTGAGAGCTCCCGGTAAGCTAGAAATGTAAAATACAGCAACGAGGTTGTTGTAACCGTAAGCTAACGTAAGCTGGGAATGTAAGAAACAACAAGAGTGTTGTTAGATACCCAAGCCAAGATTGTAATCTACAAGATACAGCAAACAGGTTGTTGTAAAACTCAGAGATTTGCAAGATGCAGCAACTGGTGTCTGTAATAACAGTGGATTTACTCAAGACGACTGTATGAAGTGTTGATTCTTTGATGCTGACAAATAAACGACAAAAGACAAAGAGATCGGACTTCTGTCATGTGAGGAGTGAAAGTTTAAGACATTAGCTACGCGTCAAAACTAGTGAAATAAGCCAACCGCATCTACATAAAGTCTAAAGCTTTTCCGCTGTTTGAACGAAAACAAGTGAACACTGAAAGGGAAAGTGAAAGAGAATAGCCGTCGAACTTCACCATGCCGAACAACGAGGACAACGCTCCAACCACTTGGCTGGGGAGTCTAACGGTGCTCCACGAGATGAACAGAAAGAACCTCAACGAGGCGCTGGATGCAAGAAAAGGCAAGCGAATTCGACTCAATGTAACGTCTACTGCATTAAAGACACCCATGAACTATGCACGTAAGTTAGACATCCTTGAAACTCAGTACAGACCCGAATACGTGAAGCTGAGAGAGAACTTCATGAGAAGTAACGTTGATGTGCTGGTGTACACGCATAAAGACGAACATAAACGCGATCAGGTCGCTTGCGGCGCACCTGAGATACAAAGCCGCACAGAATTCATGGCTAAGGTGAATCGCTGGATAACGAACACCAAGGGCCACTCTATGACGTCGCGAACACGCGAAGATGTCTCGCCGGGCGACAGAGTGTCACAGACAACGGCAGCATCCAAAAGGTCTGTAACTTCTACATCATCCTCAGCCCGACTAAAGAAAGTGGAAGCCAACAGAGCAGCCTTGTTGATTAAAGTAGCAGCCTTAGCAGAACGGCGGGCGTTAGAACAGAAGGAAGCAGAATTAAAGGCTGATAAAGAAAGGTTGGAATTAGAAACTGCGCTCGCAATGGTCGACGCTGAATTACAGGTTTATCAGGGTTGTAAAAAACGACAGCCTGCATCAAAGAGCGGAGTCATCGAGCCGAGCTGCACACGCTCGAGCAGCCCGCCTTGGACGGGCCACAAACCTGAATACGACAGCCGCCGAAAGCCGGTAAAAGAGAGCACAGTCAACGAACCAAGTGGCGCACGCGCTCCCAAACTGGAATACAACGAAATTTACGAGAGCAGCGCGTCGATAGAAGACCTCGGACTGCCATCACCTCTCAAGACAGCCCATCCAAGTGTACCAGTAAGTTTTGAACCAAAATTGAAAAGTACTTTAAATGAAGGGTCTACCCAAGACAATAAATACACCCGCCATGACATTTATATTTTAGAATCACAGAGCATGATGCAACAGCAGGCTGACATCATAGCAATGCTCATGAAATGCCAACGGCAATCCCTTTTACCTCAGCGCAATGTTCCTGTGTTTCATGGTGACCCTCTTGAGTTTACGTCCTTCATGAAAGCATTTAAACATGTTATTGTTGACAAAACCGATAGTGATGTTGATAAGCTGTTTTATCTTGAGCAGTTCACTAAGGGAGAGGCTAGAGACCTCGTTATGAGCTGTCAGCTTATGCCAGATCAGTGTGGTTATGCAGAGGCAATGAGACTGTTGCAGGATAGATTTGGAAATAAACGTCAAGATCGCAAACACGACAGCCGATCGCCCAAGTGCAAGAGCACACTCATTGAAACGAGCAGCGCGCGCCCGAGCAGCGCGCACTTTCACCTCTCCAACTCAACATGCAACAGCCAAGCGCAGCCTGCGAACGAGAGCGCGGTCACTGAATCGAGCAACGCGCACCTGAGCAGCGCGCACACTACGGACCTGGACGCCGCAATCAGCGACGGAAAACCCTGTCACACATCCCTTCAAGCACCCAAACAAATGGGCCAAGGAAAACCCAGGGTCAGCATCGCAACCGAGGACAGACAGGTTGGTAAAATTCACAAAGACTTGATTACAATGAAGAATGCCGGTACATTACCTGTCAGCGCCTTCACTAAACCGTGCGCACATTGCAAAGGGGAGAATATCTTAGACGATTGCTTCCAATTTAATGATAAGACACACAAAGACAAAGTAGAATTCTTAAAAAGAAACGGACTCTGTTTCGGATGTTTAACAAAGGGTCATTTGTGGAAAGACTGTACCAAAAAAATTACATGTTCATTGTGTTCAAAGCCACATCCAAGCATGCTACACATAGCAGTGCCAGCCACGGCGCAGTCATCTACGAGCGCCCGTGGAAACGAAACTGAAAGTGGCACACCAAATACACCACCTGCTGTGAGTCATGAATCAAATGCGCTCACTGGGGCTGGAGGTAATTGCATCCTCCCCATAGTACCTGCTAAAATAAAGTCCAAGAAAAAGGGCACAGTAGAAGCCATGTATTATCACGTGAAAGTCCCAGAGAAGGACACAGATCTGCTGCGCTTCCTATGGTGGCCGATTGAAGATGTGAACCAAGACTTAGTTGAAAATAAAATGGTAGTTCATCTGTTCGGTGTAAAATTGTTGCCTAGTGGTGCTAACTTCGCCCTCAGAAAGACAGCAGAAGAAAACCGCAGCAATGCATCTGCTGTGGCAGTTAACACAGTGCTTAAAAACTTTCATGTAGACGACTGCCTGAAATCTGTTTCGAGTCATGACCAAGCAGTCGCCCTATACAATGATCTCACAAGTCTCTGTACAAGCGGAGGGTCTAACCTCACTAAATGGGCAAGCAATAGCCGTGCCCTACTGACTGTCATTCCCGAGAGTGAAAGGATCAAAGACATGAGAGACTTAGACTTGAGTAAAGATGCACTGCCCATTGAGAGAGCTCTGGGGGTGCTGTGGTGCATTGATTCAGACATGTTCAAGTTTAAGATTAGTTTAAAGGAACGACCTGTGACAAGAAGAGGAATTCTGTCAATCACTAGCTCAACATACGACCCGTTAGGCTTTCTCCCACCTGCCGTACTGCCAGCTACAATCCCAATGCAACAGTTATGTAAAGAAAAACTTGCCTGGGATGATGACATTCCCGAGCAGTTTGCAACGGCATGGAAAACCTGGCTGCAAGAGCTGCACAGAATGTCCGAGTTCAGCATAGCAAGGTCCATAAAACCAGCCGACTTCGGAGTTACAGCTACAGCACAACTCCATCACTTCTCGGATGCAAGTGAAATGGGATACGGAGCTGTCTCATACCTCAGGTTAGTAAACGCTGATGGACTTACACATTGTGCATTCATGATGGGGAACTCCCGTGTAGCACCCCTGAAACAAACCACCATTCCACAAATGGAACTGACTGCGGCAGTGGTCGCTGTAAAAAATGACAAAATGCTGAAAGAACAGCTAGAATTGAAATTGCTGGACTCTATGTTTTGGACTGACAGTACAACTGTTTTGAGATACATTGATAACGAAACACTTCGTTTTAAAACCTTCGTGGCCAACAGAATCGCCATTATAAGAGAGTCAACCAAGTCACAGCAATGGAGGTACGTTAATACCTCACAAAACCCAGCTGATTCTGCCTCCAGGGGGGTATCCTGTGAAAAGTTCATGAAAAATATTAACTGGATCCATGGTCCCTCCTTTCTCAAAGAAGCAGAGTGCAAATGGCCTGAAAATATTCATAACACATCAATAAAAGAACATTTTTATCAAAATGCTGATGAAGTTAAGCTCTCAGCTTTAGTGAATATTGTGAGCATTACCAAATACACAGACACAGACGCAGTGAGTAAACTGATTAATCATCACTCTGACTGGCACAAGTTAAAAAGATCCGCTGCCTGGATCCTTCGCACCAGAGACATGCTGAAACAAAAAACAGAAAGGGTTAAAACACAAGTAGATAACCCAAAGACAGAAAATCACAAGTCTCTAAAAGCGCAAGACCTAACAAGAGCAGAAAACGAAATCATTAAGTTCACTCAAAGACAAAATTTTATGGAAGAACTTCTCACGTTGCAAAAGGGTAAAGCAGCAGCAGAATTCAAACAGGGAATTCGCACACAGCAAAAACGAAAGGCATCTGTGAAAAGAAACAGCTGCTCGTCTAAAATGGAACCTCTGACACCAAACCACCTGCTGCTGCTGAAAAAACAGCCAAACCTGCCACCTGGATTTGTCATCTATGCACGTCGCAGGGAGAAGCAGATCCAGCATCGATCAGACCTGCTCTGGAAGCGATGGGTACGTGAATACTTGCCCTTGCTCCAGGGGCGGCAAAAGTGGTTTCAAAACAAAAAAAAATCTTTCGATTGGAGACATAGTTTCAATAACTGATGAGTCTTCTCCAAGAAATTCATGGGTCATGGGAAGAATCACGAAAGTGTTCCCCGACAAAGGGGGACTGGTGAAACTTGTATTAGTTAAAACTAAGACCAACACTCTGGAAAGACCCATCTTCAAGCTGTGCCTCACATGTGAAATGGACTGTTAAATGTGTGGTAATATGTTATGAAATTTGATATGCAAATGTAAACATCTGAGATAAATATTACATACTTTAAAGATTTAAAACGTTTAAAAGGGTAAAAATGTTTGATTTCATAGCTTTATCAAAAAAAAAACAAAAAAAAAAACACAAAATTGTAATTGTCAGTCTCCATGCCTGTCAATTAGGGGCTGGAATGTAAGTGCCATATCGCACTTGTTATGAATTTGTTGTTGTGTTTATTTTATTTTATTTTATTTGCTGTTATTTCATTTATTCTACCTTGTTCTATTCATTGGTAAAGCATTAAGCATTAAGTTTGTTACATAAGCCATAAGCTTTATATTTCTTAGTCATGATTCATAAGTTGATAATCGTAGGTTGGTCTGTGATGTCATTTTACTATTACATGCATTTGTGTGACTGTCATATGCTAGAAAGCTCAGTATAGATTTGGAAGGCTACGGAAACACAAGCTTTAGACCGTCAGCTAGTGAGAGCTCCCGGTAAGCTAGAAATGTAAAATACAGCAACGAGGTTGTTGTAACCGTAAGCTAACGTAAGCTGGGAATGTAAGAAACAACAAGAGTGTTGTTGTCAAGATGGACTAACCTGAGGTGACCAGAAGACGTAGCTTTAGCGGTTAGCCCAATGTAGCGTGGAGGATAAACCCAAACGCGGAAAGAAGCGAGCAGGCAGGATAACCACGCGATTTAGTTTAAGGACTCTCACAAAAGCGGAGCAAGGGAAAAACACAAATTTAACCCGCGTCCTAAAAATACACACACAATAGCAAAGACAAACGGAACCAACATGTGAGTACTCACGGTTTGCTGAAACGACAGCTGGAGCTGACATGGGCCGAACTCAATGACTGAGCGGTAAGCCATCGTTTGTTTACCTCTTTTATACTTCCTGGTTTTGCGCCCGTCTTACTTCCGGGTCCTAGTGCCGGGCGCAGATTGAGTGTGTATGACAGTACCCCCCTGTCCAGGACTGGCTCCTGACGGTCCTGGGATGGAGGATACTCTGTGACGGTAGTCCCGAATTAGCTGGGGGTCGAGAATGAACCGGGCCGGGATCCAAGATCGCTCCTCGGGGCCATAGCCCTCCCAGTCCACCAGGTATTGCGTACCTTTGCCCCGAGGGCGCGAGTCAAGGATTCGGCGCACGGTGTAGGCGGGACCGCCGTCGATGATCCGGGGAGGAGGAGCTGGGGGGGTGGGTGGAATCATGGGTGATGTGATGAAAGGCTTGAATTGGGATAGGTGAAATACTGGGTGAATCCGGAGCGCCGCAGGCAGCTGGAGCCGGTAGGTGACAGGGTTAATTCTGTGAGTGATGTGGTATGGTCCGATGAATCTGGGGGAAAGCTTCTTTGACTCGGTGTGGAGGTGGAGGTTTTTTGTGGATAGCCATACCTTGTCACCTACGTGGTATAGTCGTCCCGGAGGATGTCGGCGGCGATGTTGGTGGGTGTAGCGGGCATTGGCACGTTGGATGGCCTGGTTGGTCGTAGTCCAGAGCCGCCGACATCTGCGGACCAACTGTTGGGCTGACGGTACATCAACCTCCGGCTCTGGGTGGTTGAACACGGAGGGTTGGAAACCGTGGCATACCTCAAATGGGCTTAGGTTAGTGGCAGAGGAGATGTGGAGGTTGTGTGATAGTTCCGCCCAAGTGAGGTAGCGTGCCCAGGAGCGCTGACGGTCCGCTACGAAACATCTCAGGTAGCGCTCCAGTTGTTGGTTGGTCCGCTCCGTCTGACCGTTAGTCTGTGGGTGGTATCCGGAGGACAGACTGCAGGTGGAATCGATCAGACGGCAGAAGGCCTTCCAGAACCAGGCTGTGAACTGGGGCCCTCTGTCCGAGACGATATCCTTGGGGAACCCATGCAGACGGACTACGTGCTCTAAAATCAGCTCTGCTGTTTCCTTTGCTGACGGGAGTCCGGCGAGAGCCACCAGATGCACGGTCTTAGAGAACCGATCCACGATCGTGAGGATGGTGTCCTTTCCTTCGGAGGCCGGCAGGCCCGTGATGAAGTCCACAGCAATGTGCGTCCAGGGCCGTCGAGGGACTGGAAGGGGTTGCAGTTCTCCTGGAGAGGGTCGGTTGGTGTTCTTTGCCCTGGCACACACTGGGCATGCCTGAACGAACTCTTGGACGTCCCTCGTCATGGATGGCCACCAGAAGTCTCGCTGGATAAATTGGAGGGATCGTCGGGTGCCTGGATGGCCCGAAATTGGGGAGGAGTGTCCCCAGTGGAGAACCTCGGGTCTCATCCCTTCAGGCACGAAGAGTCGTCCAGGTGGCACACCTGCCGGTTCGGTCTCTGTACCTCGTGCCTGGCGTACTCTCGTTTCTAGGTCCAGTTGCAGGGGTGCGATGATCTTGGAAGAGGGGAGGACAGGCGCGGGGTCCGCCCGGGGGGGGTCCACCTCTAGTTGTCGGGAGAGGGCGTCCGCTTTGGTGTTCTTGGGCCCCGGGCGGTATGAGAGGTGGAAGTTGTAATTCTCAAAGAATAATGCCCACCGTGCCTGTCGTGGATTTAACTGTTTAATGTTTCGGATGGTGATTAGATTTTGATGGTCCGTCCAGACTATGAATGGCTCACTGACGCCCTGGAGCCAGTGACGCCACTCCTCCAGAGCCCACTTTATGGCCAGCAGTTCGCGGTCCCCTACCCCGTATCGCTGCTGAGTGGAGTCAAATTTTCTGGAGAAAAAACCACAAGGGTGTAGTTTTTGGTCTGGACCTTGCTGTGAGAGGATAGCTCCAGCGCCCACATCTGAAGCATCCACCTCCACAACGAATGATTTATTGACATCTGGGTGGTGGAGAATCGGTGCAGTGGTGAAGCGGTGACACAGTGATCGAAAAGCGGAGACAGCTGCCGGGTTGAGGTGAAAAGGGAGAGAGGAGGGACGGGTCAGAGCGGTTAGGGGGGCGGCAACTGTACTGTAGTCCCGGATAAAGCGACGATAGAAGTTCGCAAACCCGAGAAACCGTTGAAGCTGTTTGAGGGTCTTGGGTAGGGGCCAATGACGCACAACCTCTAGCTTCTGCGGGTCCATGGCCACACCCTGGGGCGAGATGACAAAACCCAGGAACGTGGTGGAGCGCTCGTGAAAAGTCACTTTTCCAACTTACAGTACAGTTGGTGGGCGAGTAATCTCTTTAGAACCGCCCTGACATGCTGGGTGTGTTCTTCCATGGTGCGTGAATAAATTAAGATATCGTCCAGGTAGGCGAATGCCCACCGACCGAGCATGTCCCGAAGGACGTTGTTAATGAAGTGTTGGAATGCGGCGGGGGCATTGCACAGTCCGAATGGGATGACGAGGGTTTCATAATGTCCGGTGGGGGTGATGAACGCCGTCTTCCACTCATCGCCCTCTCTGATGCGCACCAAGTTGTAGGCGCTCCGGAGGTCCAACTTCGTAAAGATGGTGGCGCCAGAGAGGGCGTCCAGGGCTGAGTTGGTAAGAGGCAGAGGATGTCGGTTTTTGATGGTGAGATGGTTGAGCCCCCGATAGTCGACACAAGGGCGAAGTTCACCGCCTCTCTTCTTCACGAAGAAGAACCCCGCGGCGGCAGGTGAGGAGGAGGGCCTGATGGTGCCTTGGCGCAGGGCGTTGTTTACATATTCCTCCATCACCTGGGTCTCGGTGGGTGTGAGTGAGTAGAGATGGCCGCGGGGAGGGATCGTACCGGGTTGGAGGTCTATGGCGAGGTCGTATGGGCGATGAGGAGGAAGATGGGTGGCTCGTCGCCTGCAGAAAACCTCCGATAGGTCTCGGTACGGCTCGGGGATGGAGTTGGTGTCGACGTCGGGGGCCTCGGACTCCCTAGAGCACGTCCCAGCCGCTGCCCGTAGGCATAGTTCGTTGCAGGTCGCACCCCACTGAAGCATGCCTGCTGAAGGATGAAGGATCCGGTTCTGGGTCCAGGAGATTAGAGGGTCATGTTGGAGCAGCCAGGGATGACCAAGGATGATGGGTGGAGACGAGATGGAGGTGACGAAGAATTTTAACTGTTCATGGTGTTGGTTGATGGAGACGGTGATGGGTTCTGTTCGGGTGCTGATTGGGCTGGTGGAGAGGGGGCGACCGTCGACAGAGGTGATGCGAACGGGCTGGGATAACGCCTCGAGTTTTACCCCCAGGGTTTTGGCATATGCAGAGTCAATGAAGTTACCTGCTGCCCCGGAGTCGATGAACGCAGCACTTCGGACCCGTTTGTGGCCAACCTGGAGGTGTACCTGAACCGTGAGACGGGAGGAGTTGGTGGTCGATCCGGAGAGCGAGTTGGATCAGGCCCTCCAGGGTCGCAGGAAGCTCTCGCCCGGCTAGTTCGTCCTTAATTCGAGAAGCCTGTCCCTCGTAGTAGGATGTCCGGAGTGCTGCATCGCCCCACGTTGTTTGGACGGCGAGAGTGCGAAACTCGGCCGTATAGCGGCTCACGGGCAATCCTCCCTGCCTCAGGTGATAAAGTCTGGTGTCGGTCTCCACCTCGCCCGCTGGATGTTCGAAAGTGAGTTTGAGTTGGTGGGTGAACTCATTGTAAGAGTGGGCGGTGTCTGTATCTGCCTGAAAAACTGCCGTGGCCCACTCTGCTGCCTGCCCTTTTAGCAACGAGACGAGAAGAGCAATGCGAAGGCGATCGGTGGAGTATTTGGTGGCATTAAACTCAAACACCAGATCGAGAGCTGTCAGAAAAACGCTGCACTTCCCGTCCGTGCCGTTCCACTTCTCTGGTAGAGAAAGAAAAACATCAGAAGGAGGGGGGGGGGGATGCGGCGCCGCGGCCTCCGCGGCGTGCGATCGAGCAGTGACGCCATCAACAGCTGCGCGGAGATCCGTATTCTCCCGCCGGAGCTCAGCGACCTCGCGGCGGAGAGAAGCGAGATCCCCGGTTAGCTGATTGATTAGCGCCGCATGCTGATCTACAACGTCGCAGAGACTCGCATAATCCGCTGGGTTTACCGTGGAGGGCTCAGTCATTCTGTCAAGATGGACTAACCTGAGGTGACCAGAAGACGTAGCTTTAGCGGTTAGCCCAATGTAGCGTGGAGGATAAACCCAAACGCGGAAAGAAGCGAGCAGGCAGGATAACCACGCGATTTAGTTTAAGGACTCTCACAAAAGCGGAGCAAGGGAAAAACACAAATTTAACCCGCGTCCTAAAAATACACACACAATAGCAAAGACAAACGGAACCAACATGTGAGTACTCACGGTACTGAAACGACAGCTGGAGCTGACATGGGCCGAACTCAATGACTGAGCGGTAAGCCATCGTTTGTTTACCTCTTTTATACTTCCTGGTTTTGCGCCCGTCTTACTTCCGGGTCCTAGTGCCGGGCGCAGATTGAGTGTGTATGACAGTACCCCCCTGTCCAGGACTGGCTCCTGACGGTCCTGGGATGGAGGATACCCTGTGATGGTAGTCCCGAATTAGCTGGGGGTCGAGAATGAACCGGGCCGGGATCCAAGATCGCTCCTCGGGGCCATAGCCCTCCCAGTCCACCAGGTATTGCGTACCTTTGCCCCGAGGGCGCGAGTCAAGGATTCGGCGCACGGTGTAGGCGGGACCGCCGTCGATGATCCGGGGAGGAGGAGCTGGGGGGGTGGGTGGAATCATGGGTGATGTGATGAAAGGCTTGAATTGGGATAGGTGAAATACTGGGTGAATCCGGAGCGCCGCAGGCAGCTGGAGCCGGTAGGTGACAGGGTTAATTCTGTGAGTGATGTGGTATGGTCCGATGAATCTGGGGGAAAGCTTCTTTGACTCGGTGTGGAGGTGGAGGTTTTTTGTGGATAGCCATACCTTGTCACCTACGTGGTATAGTCGTCCCGGAGGATGTCGGCGGCGATGTTGGTGGGTGTAGCGGGCATTGGCACGTTGGATGGCCTGGTTGGTCGTAGTCCAGAGCCGCCGACATCTGCGGACCAACCCAGCGGAGGGCTCAGTCATTCTGTCAAGATGGACTAACCTGAGGTGACCAGAAGACGTAGCTTTAGCGGTTAGCCCAATGTAGCGTGGAGGATAAACCCAAACGCGGAAAGAAGCGAGCAGGCAGGATAACCACGCGATTTAGTTTAAGGACTCTCACAAAAGCGGAGCAAGGGAAAAACACAAATTTAACCCGAGTCCTAAAAATACACACACAATAGCAAAGACAAACGGAACCAACATGTGAGTACTCACGGTTTGCTGAAACGACAGCTGGAGCTGACATGGGCCGAACTCAATGACTGAGCGGTAAGCCATCGTTTGTTTACCTCTTTTATACTTCCTGGTTTTGCGCCCGTCTTACTTCCGGGTCCTAGTGCCGGGCGCAGATTGAGTGTGTATGACAGTTGTTAGATACCCAAGCCAAGATTGTAATCTACAAGATACAGCAAACAGGTTGTTGTAAAACTCAGAGATTTGCAAGATGCAGCAACTGGTGTCTGTAATAACAGTGGATTTACTCAAGACGACTGTATGAAGTGTTGATTCTTTGATGCTGACAAATAAACAACAAAAGACAAAGAGATCGGACTTCTGTCATGTGAGTGAAACTTTAAGACATTAGCTACGCGTCAAAACTAGTGAAATAAGCCAACCGCATCTACTGTCTTCCAATTAGTGTTCGGGACTCAGACACAGTATCAGTGTTTAAGTCTAGGCTCAAATCCTATTTGTTTAGCCAAGCATTTTTATAAATAGATTTGCCATAAGGTAAAGGAGCAGATTTGCTTTACATCTCAGGGAGCCCTCATGTTTGTGTTTCCTTCTGGCTCTCCCTTTTAGTTATGCTGTCATAGTTAGTCCTGCCGGAGTCCCTGCTTGCACTCTACAGTAAATATACATTCATATTATACATTGTGACTGTGACCATACCTAATTGCAATCTCTCCTCCTCTTCACTTTCTCCCCCTCTTTCTCTTTCCTTTCTCCCCCTGTCTCCCCCTTTCACTCTTTCTCTCTCTGTCGAGCTACAGATGTCGCCCTTAAAACCCTGCGTGTTTTCCCGCGGGATGCCGCAATTTAGCGTGCGGCGTGCCGCGTCTTGCCGGAGGCAACATTCGGGAATTTTAAATAAATGTGTTGCGCTTCACTGAATATCCGCCAGATGACGCATGGAAGGACTTTATCTAAAAGCCGGACCAAGTACAACAATGAATGTAAGGACGCGGATGAACAGTGCTGAAGCGAACATGAATTTTATTTTGTTTTATAATAGATCTTTCATGATGAATGAGTGTATATGTGCTTCACATTATCAAACACAGGCAAAGGAGACAGAAATTATTGAGGGATCCACTGAAAAAAGTAAACCTAGTTTAATGTGTTTTTTTTCTCATTCCATTAGTTAAAAAAATAATTTGCTCTTTTTAACTGAAGTGTCTAATTTATGCTTATGGGTGAATCTTTTTTTTTTTTTTTTTTTTAGTATAATGCTGTTTACAGCAGGAAACCAAAGTGAAATATTTCATTTTGATCAAGGTACTCTTATTAGGTTGAGTGTGATTTGCGCATGCGCAGTCTTTAGACCATAGTTTTGCCGGTATAATTTTATTTCCGCCTCAAACCGGAGCATGACGTTGAAACAAGTAAGGAAGGATATCAGAACCTGTATTTCAGTTACTGTTAGTTAAAGCCCCTGATTAAACTTAAATCTAATCCATTCACAAAGGACATTTCTGCTTCAAACCGTGTCTCATGACGCAGCATTTTCACGGACTGAATCACATGCGGGTGGATATTCTCAAAGAAAACTCCTTTAAACCAGGTAAGAAAGCAAACTCATGTCATTTCTATGTTAAATGTATCTCTTCTATGAGCAAATTCATGATTTATGTCAGGAGCAACTACTTTGTAGATTGAGTTTTGTGTCCGTGTTTGCTACTGTAGCTAAAACCACCTATATTACCTGCATTAGCATTAGCTAACTAATGTGGTGATTTTCAAAAACACCGGAGTTTATACAGTAAGTCAGCGGCGCCGAAGAAAATAATTATATTTAAGTACCGTTGGTTAACGATGTAAAAATTTATAGGAAAGTGACGTAAACATAGAACAAGCTAATTTGGAGTGAGTGCTGTTTGTAGTGTACTGCTTTCTATACTTTATACACACTGTAATTAAGATTTGCTAACATAAGAACTTGAGCCAGTCCAATTTTTGTTTTTACCTTTTTTTTTTTTTTAAAGATCAGTAATGAGTTTCTGAGAATTATATCTGCTCCACTTCAAGCAAGATTACTGGTTTCCTTGGACAAGCAACACTACAAACTAATTGAGATCATCAGAAACTAGGGAGGAACCCGTCAAAGAGAAGACCAGAGATATAATCTTCATCTTCAAGTTCTTGATCTGGTATGTATGGTACGGTTCAGGACCAGGGAGGGAGCCGGAGACAGCAGAACAAAGAGATGATATTGCCAGCACCAGCACAGGGAGCACAGTTTTTAGTTTAGATCTCATGTTTCCATTTTATTGTATGTTGATGGCTTGACTGTAAACAACAAACAATGCAATAAATGTATAAAAAATATATATATTTATTGTCTCTTTCCAGGACCAGGCATATCGTTCAATTATTTTTTGGCCAAATAGGCAGTCGTAACAAGAGGTGAGGGCGCGCGCGTCATCACATGTGCTTAGCCGACTCTGCGTTCACCGTAAACTTCAATATACATAGACGTTTATGTTTTTGTTTATTTGTATATGTATGTTATTAATTTTACTTTTTTAGAGATTGTATGTGCGTGCACGGAGAGTATGTGTTGATAAGTTTATGTGGATAAGTTGATAAGTGTATCAGAAAGCATTAAAATGTTCATTTGAATTAAAATGACACACACACGTCTGTGTATACAGTATATCAATTACATATATATCAATTTCATTAGTTCGTTCATTCTATTTGAAGCTTCAGATGTTTTTTTTTTTTTTGGTTTGGTTAGATTAGTTCTGAACTCGCTTCCTTGAAACTATCGCTAAAACAATGACACACACACATAGACACACACACACACACACTCCCCTGAGCCCTCGGGAAACATCCAATCACCGTCGGAATACAAATGAGTCAAGACGCAGCCTAACGTGGTGTCGTGTCGGATTTCAGTGGTCACGGAGTGGGAAGACTTTGAAGAAGCTGCAGTGACAGCTGAGCAACTTCACTTTTCCGTTTACCTCTGAGGAAAAAAAGCTGTATTTTGTTTGTTTATGTCTAGAATTTTTATAGTAGTAAGAGAGAGTTATAGTTTGGTCTGTATTGTTGTTCGCACCCTTGTAGAGAATAAATAAATGAATAACACCTTCATATCCCCTCTCAAGAGTGTCATAGTCCATTGTTAGTTTTAATGATCTGGCTGAAACTAATTATCACTACATAAGTACCCTAACACCATTGATCATGAGTCTCAGCTGAACCTAATTCTATACTTGTAACAGAAAATGTAGATGCAGATTCCAAATGTGTATTTATATAATAGATAGATAGATAGATAGATGTGTGTGTGTAGGCTCTACGCAGGGGCAAGAGAGGGCAGCGCACCCTTAAATGTCTGCACATGTTAATATATTCCTAAAATGTCTATATTACAAGTTGATGAACTGATCTGCGGTAGCGATGACGTCACAGTCCGACAGCTTTAGAATGATGTTTGATCAGGTCTACTATATATTCTGAACATAGAACTGCAAAATGTCTGATACAGTACTTTGGGGGAAACAAAGACTTAAACTGTTAAGTAATAACATTATTAATAACAAATATGTAATAGTTTTGATATTTGAATTTTTTTTATTTTAATGTAAAAGGACTATAGATAGAGACTTATAAGCAGCTGGTGTATCCGGGTTGTTTAATGAACTTTAAGCAAAAAGACAACATGTATTCATCTGTTTTATATAAATTACTGTTTTAACTTTGACTAGTTTTGGAAGAATAAATTGAATTGTTAAAGTCATGTTTTGCGTGTTTTAATTTTGGGGGATTGTTTGGGTATTTAAAAATTGTTTAGTTGAACCAACAACTTCAATGGGCAAAAAATGGGACACAACTTTGTTTTAAATAGTCAAAGAGTTGGGCTGAAAATAATAATTATTGATCATAGAAACAAATGAAACCAGTTAAACACTTGATTATATGTATTTGTGTTTGTGATTGTGACCCATAATAATTTTTTCTCAGTATAAATAAATGTTTTGGGTTTTAAGAACTCCAAAAGAGCAACGACAAACTTGGTATTCTCCATTGAGGTTTCACCTTCCACTCCTGGTGTTAATTGCTCTGTGTGTGCGTGTGTGTTTTTGGCGGGGGGATGGGTGTGTGTGTTTTCGGCTGTTCAGCAGTTCTAAACACAAGCACAGTTTTTGTCCTTAACTAAAATACTTCAATACGTTAATAATGAATTTATTTTGTTGAATAAGGTAATAAGCGATATTTAAACCAAACCAGTAAGTTAAGTAAGTGTTCCATACATTAAAGTACTGTGTATAACCAAGTGCCCTAGCAAACACAGTTACAGTACAGTTTACATTACAAACAGAGTGTGCGCGCTGGGGGGATTGGAAGGTAAGTGAGAATACTCATTTACAAGACAAAAGACGGTCAGAGGCAGCGCCGTTCTAGACCAGACAACACGGGGTGGGGGGAGGGGGGCATCATGTTCGAGCACTGTTTTTACCTGGCCTTACTGTATAGTAACAGTATTGTATTTGCTGAATTGTGTTGAGGCACGCAAACCCCCAGACCACAATAAGGTGGCAATCCCTCAGGGGGAAACTAAAAAAAAAAAAAAAAAAAATATATATATATATATATATATAATTATATAATAAAATATCCTTAATCCAGATTTTATCAATGACATAACATTTATCTAAGCTGGATGGTCTAATTCTCAAAACCGTTTAACCTAAAAAAAACATAACACACTATAACTAGAATATTTACAAAACTGAAAGGTTTTCTTATGAATAATAAAAAAAAAACATTATAACTCAAAAAGATCATATTATGTTTATATATATATATATATATATATATATATATATTTTATAGTAACTGTAAGACTTAACACACTATAACTAAAATATTTACAAAACTGAAAGGTTGTCTTATGAATAATAAAAAATACAAACTAAATTAAAACAGATGGGCTGTTGAACAGATCATAATATGTTTTATGTTTTCTGATTATAAATGATATATGGGTTGATTTTAGAAAGGCTAAATCAAATAGCTAGTTTTGGTAATGTCAGTCCAGTAACTATACTATGTAAAAGTAATTATAATATGAATTAATTAAGGGCAGGACCTAACCTAATGTTAATAATTTACACCATGATAACATTAGTATTCATGTTTTTGTATTTTTGTATTAACATTTTAAATGTTCAAATGAACGTTTCAGAGTATATAATTTGTCGTGTCATCTGTGATTGAGATCCATGAGTTAAATTGAAATATTTTTTATAGGTAGTAAGCCAGGTTTTAGTAACCTGCTTTAGTAATGGGCTCTAAAAGACAATGGAACATTACAGAACGTGCGAGTTGACGCCCATGCACAGATTAAAATGTTCATTTGAATTAAAATGACACACGCATGTCTGTGTGTGTGTGTGTATATATATATATATACCCTAAAAAATGCTGGGTTAAAAACAATCTGGGTTGTTTTTAACCCAGAAAGATGGGTTAAATATTCAATCCAAATGCTAGGTCATATTTAACTATAATGCTGGGTTAATTCTACCACATAAATGGTTCAAATGTTCTACCCATATGTTTGGGGTTTGTTGGTTCATTTTAACTGGAATGTTGGGTTAATTCTACCTCACAAATAGGTTATTATTATTTTCATGTTTTACAGTGAATCTGTAAAAAAAACACCCATGTCTATTAAACAGTTAAATTATTTTGATATACTTGCCTATTACAAAAAAACATACATATATGCAATAAACACCATCCTATTACATGTTCTTAGAAAAAAATATTTATTTTTCAAAAGCACAAGAACAGATAATCAACAGCGACATCATTACTATACTATCATTGATAAGGGCGGGATGGAGTAATTGCACAAATGGACTGAGGCAGCTTCTACAGAGCAGGATCTCTCTGTGACTTCAGATATCTTTTCTGAAGAACAAAACTATCCAGCTATTTTTTTTTTTGGTTTGGTTAGATTAGTTCTGAACTCGCTTCCGTGAAACTATCGCTAAAACAATGTACTGAGCCCTCCTGAGGATATAAAGCTTTATTATTGTGTTTGAATAAATATTCAGATCTACCACAGCAGGTAATAAACTATGGTGTGTCATAAGCGAAGCAAACACCACGATTATGCCTCGTTTCGTTCGACGGGAACGTGGTTCACTTGGCCGCGGTGTATTATAATCCT
Organism: Channallabes apus; assembly: GCA_030522415.1. Classification (NCBI taxonomy): domain Eukaryota; kingdom Metazoa; phylum Chordata; class Actinopteri; order Siluriformes; family Clariidae; genus Channallabes; species Channallabes apus. The sequence goes on from CM060110.1 coordinate 3,439,992, forward strand.
GTGGAATGTTTCACTGTTTATGCTCACATAAGAGGAACAAAAGCTCAATGAGGACTAAACCAATGATTTCGGTAACTCCACTGAGTGTAACATCTGCATAGTGACACTGAACATCTTCACTTTTCCGTTTACCTCTGAAAAAAAAGCTGTATTTTGTACACATACTGTAGACACACACACACAGACACACACACACACACACACACACACACAGACACACACACTCCCCTGAGCCCTCGGGAAACATCCAATCACCGTCGGTATACAAATGAGTCAAGACGTAGCCTAACGTGGTGTCGTGTCGGATTTCAGTGGTCACGGAGTGGGAAGACTTTGAAGAAGCTGCAGTGACAGTGAACAGCTGAACAACTTCACTTTTCCGTTTACCTCTGAGGAAAAAAAGCTGTATTTTGTTTGTTTATGTCTAGAATTTTTATAGTAGTAAGAGAGAGTTATAGTTTGGTCTGTATTGTAGTTCGCACCCTTGTAGAGAATAAATAAATGAATAACACCTTCATATCCCCTCTCAAGAGTGTCATAGTCCATTGTTAGTTTTAATGATCTGGCTGAAACTAATTATCACTACATAAGTACCCTAACACCATTGATCATGAGTCTCAGCTGAACCTAATTCTATACTTGTAACAGAAAATGTAGATGCAGATTCCAAATGTGTATTTATATAATAGATAGATAGATAGATGTGTGTGTGTGTGTGTGTGTGTGTAGGCTCTACGCAGGGGCAAGAGAGGGCAGCGCAACCTTAAATGTCTGCACATGTTAATATATTCCTAAAATGTCTATATTACAAGTTGATAAACTGATCTGCGGTAGCGGAAAAATCCGCTGAAATAGGACAGGCACACTAACCCGCACACACACACACACACACACACACACACACACACACACCTCCCTTGAGCCCTGCGTCTGTCGGATTTCAGCGGTCACGGAAAGACTTTGAAGCAGTTTATATATGAATCTAAGCTTGAACTTATCAGCATTGTAAATATATAATACTTTTCAAATAAAATCACTTTGACCCTGAAGTTTAGTTTAGCACACACAAAAAAAAACAGAAAAGTCATTTCTGGTAAATCAACGGAATGTGTAGTTTATTTACAGTAATTCATTAAAAAATGAATATACATTGTACAGTACACGGTAAACACGGGAAAGATTACAAAATGAAAAAACAAACAGTGTCTACTTTATAAACAGCTTAGTATGTGCGTCGAGATGCTGAAATCCCTTGCATGTTTTTGCTTCCAAGTGGAGAGATATTTGACCGATAGCCTAGAACAAAAGATCTATAGGTGTGATCACAACCCCCTCCGACCGACCGTGCCATCAATCACTGACCACCTCAGAAGTTCCCTCCAATGTATGGCTGCAATACTTGTTTTGCAAGTATTTTTAACACCATTCAAAGGCTTCAAAGGGGCAGTTATCGGCTATGACACGTTGAAGGAGAACTTAATAGTTCTCAAAAATAGTGTAAATGTCTGCAACAATCACTAACCATTAAAATGTTTTTTTTTGTAATTAAACACGAAAATATTAATTATATTTCCATATATATACATACACACACACACACACACACACACAAGGGCGTAGGTTTGCTACCTATTACTCCCTATAATAATGTAAACATTGCTAATTTATGTTTTGGAAAGAAACTTAAGTAATTATTTCATCTATATCTTTCATAAATCACACAACTAAAATATAATTAAACAGTTTATTCACCAACATTACCAAATATTTGTGACATTCACAGTCTAGATCCAAGTTGTCTTTTTAATAAAAGTGCATTCAGCTAAATTTTGCATCCATAGAAAAAAACTGCACGGCACCAGGGCCTGAAATACTTGTTTTAAACAAAATTGTGTAAAATAATAAATAAATAAAATACAGCATTCATTTAGAAATAAAATGCAGCAGAAAATACTTTAAACAAACTGTAGAATAAACGTTAAAACGTAATAGCCCTCTGAAGCAGTGAAGTTGCAACTTTCAAATCAGCACTCTGGACTAGTGCACTTAAAAGTATGCCATTGAAACCTTAATGCATGAAAACATTTTAAGCTGAACATGTAAACACAACATGTAAACACTTGTAGTCAAGCCAAATCAAATGTTTTAAGATGATAACTTCATCTTTAAAGCTTGCACTTTTGGTGATAGCTTAATCCCATCAAGTTCTAGAAGAACTTTCTGAAAATAGCCTCTCCTTCAAGGATTATGGATACACCAACCGGTTCTTCCCCTTCAACAGCACGGACGACAAGGATTTTAAGAAGGTGTCACTTCGTCTGTCCCCCTGCATAAAATGTACAAGAAAATAAATCATTTATTTTGAGAAGCAAAAAAAATCTGAATTGCTTCAACCTGTGCTGACTTCATTGAGAAAAAAATAATAATAAAAATAAATGATAATAAAAAAATGACCATCACTTCATATTGTTAAACTTGGGTTAAATTGCTTTATCTTGCATCAGTAAAACATGGCATGAGATGGCTTTACAGTGTCAGGAAATCCTATGATGAATGCTGAGTTTGTATTTAAAGGGTTAGTCCAAACATGAAAATTCGTTCAATAATTACTCATTTATATATTCATTTGCATTTATACAGTATGCTTCTGTCCAATACAACAAACACTATATTCAAGGTATTAATAAATTGTATAATTAATAAGAAAACAATGCTTTACCAGGCAATCATCAAAGAGATCCTCTTCAGATTCACGTCTCATCTTTACACTTTGTTTCTGTGAAAATATTTACATTGTATCATTACATAATCTTTTATTCGTACAACTACATTCAGGCATTTCTTCATCTTTTGTAAGTTTGCCTTTATCCAAAGCAAATTACAAAAGAGGAAGGCGTCAAGCAGTGCTACTAACACAAAGTTTCTGACACCGTTAGAAAATACAAGATAGAACAGTGAGGGATTAAGGAAAAAGTGAGAAGGAAGAATCATGTGTGCAAAGATTAAGCATGTAGGGTCACAGGATGACTCGACTTATTTTTATTGTCTGCAATGCGATTTAGACAAATTAGAACTGCGGTCAAGCCAGCCGCGGTTCAGAAGAACACGGTCAAGCCAGCCGCGATTGATTTTAGTGTGCGCACATATTACAGTGATTACGGTAGTTTCAGGACCGACACAGAGACAACGCGCTTTCAGAGCGCTTTTCATTTAGACGCCCAGGACTGAGAGATAATACAACATGCTCGTCAATTTTTACTTGCTTATTTATTTGCATTTCTGCTTTAATATCCGTGTTATTAATTGGTGACTTTGACGGTTGTCTGTTACAATATTTTTCTTAAATATTCACCATTCAAATAATTGTTTTATGTAGATAAGTTACAGCAGAATTCGTAGAAAACAGACAAAATAATGTATTTAGTCTTTCTAAATACCAGAATTGATTTTTATTTTGTTTTACTGTTCAAAAGTAGCAGTTATTCTTCAATGAATGTTTTCTATAATGAGGATTAACGTCTGCTTTGGAAGAGAGGTCAAATAAACAAATGTTCACAATGGGGAAAAAAAGTTAAATAAAATGCCTTTATTTCACTTCAGAGACCTATGAAAAAATAAATTCTAGTAAGTATAAAACGCCATGGTCAGTTTTTATCCCATATAATGTACACACATTATATGATAAAAAAAAAAAGTAGAAAAAAACAATGATCAGTTCTTATTCAGGACGTCCCATACTATATACACACCAAATATGAAACTATTTTACTGCAGCATTTTTGAGATATGGGGCATTATTACATTTTAAAGGGGTATAAAGACCCCATTTCTAATAAGTAGAAAACAACAATGATCAGTTCTTATTCAGGACGTCCCATACTATATACACACCACATATGAAACTATTTTACTGCAGCATTTTTCAGATATGGGGCATTCTCTCTGTGTTGTTCATGAAACTACCGTAATCGCTGTAATATGCGCGCGCACTAAAATCAATCGCGGCTGGCTTGACCGTGTTTTTCTGAACCGCGGCTGGCTTTACCGCAGTAAATTAGAGCTGCTGTCAATACTGTATGAACATATGTACAGGTTCTTTACTCGTAACTCATTAATAAAGTTCGGCTTCAGAAAAAAAAACGTTTATTGCTAGTGCTCTTTTACCATTTAATGCTTTAACACACACGACTCAGTTTGTTCAGAAATGGCATCTAACTGGCGAGGCTTTGTCTGAAGACGCCGTTTTCACTCGGGTTGGGGGTAAGAAACACACATCTCGGTGTATTAATCCGCGCGCTCGGTTCGTTATTATTATATTTATTTATTTATTTATTTATTTACCACAGGACCCATGGGGGCTCCATAGGTTCAGGTTTTTACACGAAAACGGTGTTTTGTGAATCTCCACACTATTAAAAACTGAAATTGCTAATTGTACGTCCTGAGATTAAGATGAACATTAATTGGGAGTCATGAAAGCGGGAATCACATCCAAAAAAGAAAGCTAAACTTACCTCGAACACGACAAACTCCAGCAGCAGCCACACCGTGTTGTACCTCCGTGATGATCCACAACCGACTGATCCACAGCGCCGGCACAGCGACTCCAAACACGCATGCGCAGTTTAATTTGCACACATTTTCGGCTTCAGTAGACACACAATACTTCAGACTGAAAGACGACTGCCCCCTACAGGTAATGAAGGGCATGTTCACAGCTTCCCGCACGCAGCCGCGCAAAGCCGCGGCAAGTCACGGGATCCCTTTTCTCGAAACGCAGGTTTTTAATGGCGACATCTGTACACATGTCGTTCCTGAGCTGCCAGTGATCCAGACTCCCTCTGCCCTCCAGACCTGTCTGATCCATCCTGGTGCCCCGTTTCTGGTTGGAGGTCTCGTCGCATGGATGCCCCATATGTTTCTTTGGGATGCGTCTGGTGTCTGGGGATGATTCTATCTACTTAGAAGATGGTTCTGGCCTCGACTGGTGTTGTCAGCTGTTTCTCTGAGGACTTGACAATTCGATAGTTCAGGACTGGAACTTTCTACAAGTCTATCTGAGTCTCCAATAACTACTGGACTCCATTTTACATCAACTATTATAACATCAGTTAACATCCACTATTATAGCTGAACCTAACACTTAACACTGTATAAATGCAGATAATTTCCTGCTATCTGTTTCACCCAGATGAGGATGGGTTCCCTGTTGAGTCTGGTTCCTCTCAAGGTTTCTTCCTATTACCATCTCAGGGAGTTTTTCCTTGCCACTGTCGCCCTCGGGCTTGCTCACCAGGGACTATCTGAACATTTTGATTCATACACATTCACATTCCATACAAACTTAAATCATTCTTTTGATTGTGTAAAGCTGTTTTGAGACAATGTCAATTGTTAAAAGCGCTATACAAATAAAACTGAACTGAATTGAATATTACATGAGACTGACAAATTTAGCTAAGAATGAGGTTATGCTACACTGCTACATTGTCTTTTATGGTGATGACTGGTTAGAAGTAAACAAACACAAAGGTTGTGTGATGTATGACCGTACTAGCTGGGAAGAGCTTCGATGCTGCTTTAAACAAATTGATGACTTTTTTCTACAGTTGGAACAAAACAAAGACACATCTGAAATAAGACTAAGACTGGCTGATCTCTTCTGATACGCCCAGAAGAGGGGGTAAACAACTGATTACCCCCCCCAATCTCCACCCCAAACTCTGCGGACTCCTCCCTGACGATGTATAAGAAGAAGAAGACTTACCATCTCATTAAAGAGCATCAGCTTTTGAACACCGGCAAAACGACATGGCTTGTGAATACAACCCCATTTTTTACAACTCGCTGGCTACCGAGGCAACCTGTTCAGGATTTGAAGAAGGTGAAAGCACCGGCAAAAGATTGTGAAAAAGAAATCTCACCTATCTGGCACCCTGTGACGATGACGATGATGAGCATGACGGCTGTCTCTCCACCACCACTTTAGCCATCATCCGTGCTGTGACGGGAGCTGCTGGATAGAATTATTGATCAAGATCTTAAAGACAATTGTTACGGATGTGCGATTGATCACCCGAGTCAACTCCAGCACACGTGTTTGTTCGATCCTGACAACTACCATCTGCACATGAACGCCCTCCGATTGTTGAAAAATACTGTTTAAACCGTGGATGAAATACACTTTAGCAAGAGCTTTGAAATTGTGTGGAATCAACCGCGTGCCATCCCTGGAAAAAATTCAAGGCATCGCTGAAGCTACTGTGTGCGATTGGCGAGATGAAGTCAACCTCAAAACTGTGGTGAACGAGCTCAAAGAGAAAACTAAAGAGATTTGTGGAGAACAAGTCTATGAAGACGTCGTGGACTATTGGACATTTCACTCATCTCTGGAGCGCCCTGATCAGCCACATACATGGGAAACTTCAAAGTATTTTTTCTAATCATCTTCCTGTTGATGAAGCCGTGGTTTATCGGCTAGAATACCGTAAGATATTTTACGGAAAATTGGGACTCCTTTGTTTAATATAAATATTGAATATCCTTTCCACACTTATGTTCACCGAGTTCTATCTGCTATGTTTGCTGAACCTTTTGACTGCAAAACTAGTCATGTAATATGTATCTTAAACTATGTAACCGATATGTGTGTTTTTAAATTACTTAGAAAGGAAATCGTTGATGTCTTTCATATTTTTGATTATCTGATTGAATATTTAATGCACAAAAATGTAAACCTTACCCACATCATATGTTGCCTGAGAATAAATGCTTAGTCTACACTGGTGTTTGGTCATTCGTGTCTCGTTACCCCAAAATGACTGAGAGTCTCCAAAGAGCCATCACAGAGAAAATAGGAAAAAGAGTTAATGATTCTGAGATAAAAAACTGGTTAGCGGAGCAGGACGCATACACTATACATAAACCAGTATCTACGAAGTTTTAAAAAAACAAGGTTTTTGTAGAAAACATTGATGAACAATGGCAAGCTGATTTAGTGGATATGAGCAATTTGTCAGACAGTAATGACAATGCAAAGTTTATGATAACGTGTATAGATATTTTATCCAAGTATGCCTGGGTGCGGGTATTACGAAACAAGTCCGGATCCGAGGTCACTAAAGCTTTTGAATCTATTCTGAAGGAAGGAAGAGTCCCTAAAAAACTACAAACCGATCAAGGGAAGGAGATTTTCAACAAACAGTTTCAAACTTTAATGAAGAAACACAACATTACTCACTTTGCCACTGGTACGGGTCAAAAGGCTTCGGTGTGTGAAAGATTCAACAGAACCCTAAAGACTAGGATGTGGAGATATTTTACAGCTTTTAACACAAGAAAATACACTGACGTAGTACATGATTTGATTCATGCCTACAATAACAGTCATCATTCCAGCATTAAAATGAAATCTACGGGGGTAAACGAAGCCAATTCTTTTCGTGTATTTAAAACCCTCTATGGACTATCGACACAGAAAGTAAAGAAACTAAAATTTAGGTTTAAAGTCGGTGATACTGTTAGAATTTCTCATTTAAAAAGACAGTTTGAAAAAGGCTATGAGCAAAACTTTACTGATGAGTATTTTACAATTTCTGAGCGGATTCCGAGAGATCCCCCGATCTATAAATTATGTGATTATGATAATCAAGATATTGAGGGCGCGTTTTATGAACCAGAGTTACAAAAGATTATCATTGGAAAAGACAAAGCATTCAAAATAGAGAAAATCTTGTCTGTCAATATCCAAAACTGGAAAAAAGTTTGTCTGGTGAAGTGGGTGGGGTGGCCTGATAAATTCAATTCATGGGTTCCAGCAAAAGACGTGGTTAACATGTCGACTGAGCTTAAAAAAGACCGGCGCAAACAAAATAGAAATCTATAACTGTTTAACCATGGAAGAGAGCGGATTCTATTTAACCCTCCCAAGCAACGCTTCGCGGGATATTTACCCTAATAACAAGATTTCTTACTATACTACTAAATTAGCCAAACCGATCAATTTAAAAGGTGAATGGGAGGTAGCACTTTCAGAGGTTCAATATGTCCATAGTTGGTACTCATTATCACAACAAGACACTCTTTGTAACGTTAGTGTGAAGGAGGGAAATCAAACCCACAACCATTTTTTTTATATCAGTCCTGGGTATTATAAAAGTATCATAGAACTGATTAATGAAATTAACAAACCTATAAAAATACTGAAACTTGATATGGAGATGTTCTATAACCCTGTGAAAAATAAAATAAGCATGGAGAGCTTAAAACCATATACTTTCAAAGCCAATGGAAGCTTAGCTGATATGCTCGGTTTGATACCCGACATACCGCTGACATTCCAACATCAAGAAGCACCAAATCCTGTGGATATTCATGCTGGTTTTTACACAATGTATGTATATACGGACATTATTGAGTATCAAAGAGTCGGTGACAGCGTTGTCACGTTACTAAGATGTGTACATATTACTTATAATAAGCCACATTACGTACCGGTCACCAAGAACCACATCACCGATATTGTAATTGAAGTCAAGTCTGATCAGAACAAGATTATACCTTTCAGGTACGGGAAGTTTATAGCTAAACTGCACTTCAGACCAGCTAAGCATTCGTTCCGGCTGTAAAAATTATAGATAGGGGTTATATCGATCCGCAAGCCTACATCGAATACTATTCAAACCAGGCAGGAACTGGATTGGCCGGGTTTTCTGGTACTCCCACCATGTATGGTGGGGGTCTGGGGGGTCTGTTCAATGGACTTTTTCGAATGGCTGTCCCGTTCATCAAAAGAGGATTCTCTATCGCTAAACCGCATTTAAAAACAGCTGCCAAAGGCTTTGTTAATGATGTAGTGGGCAACGTCATGACCAAGATGCAACAGCAGAATCAAGACGGATCGGGTCTTGCAATGATTGCACGTAAACAATCTAAAAGACCTCCAGGGCAACGTCACATGATTACTAATAAAAGGCGCAAGGTAACTAAAATCAAGACCAGTGTGAAAAAGAAGCAGAGAGGTAGCAAGCCTCATCGAATCTCTCACAAAAGTAAGCAACTAAACATTTTTTAACATCATGGCCAGAGTGTACAAAGTCAGAATTGGATATTTTCACACTACCTTATGCCCAAACGAGTATTGAAAATTACATTTATGTTGAAATTCCACCGCTTTCCGCACTGTCAGACAACGTACCTTTAGAATTCTACATACCAGGAACCTCAGAATCTTATTTGGACATCAAAAATACCATTTTACATCTCACCTGTAAAATATTTAACCCTGACGGCTCCAACATAGCCAACCATGCAAAGGTGGGGATCGGTAATTACCCTATAGCATCGCTTTTTTCACAAGTAGATGTCATGCTCGGAGACCGACTGATTTCACAATCTGGCAGTACATACCCGTATCGGGCCGCCTTTGAATGTCTTATCAACTATGGAATAGATACATCGGAAACGCAATTTTCCTCCGGACTGTTCTACAAAGACACCGCGGGGCACATGGATGCCACCGATCCAGAAGGTCACAACGAAGGTCTTAAACAAAGGGCCAAGTTCAACGCTGAAAGGAACACCTTTGACTTGATTGGACACATTCATTCAGATATTTTTTCAGGAAAAATTTTTACTGAACGGCGTCGATTTTAGGATTAAAATGGTTCGCAGTAATGATGAATTTTGTTTGATGAAGGAAGGAAATGTCAATTTCATTTTGAAAATTACCAGCGCATCTTTTTTTGTGAAGAAAGTAGCCGTTTCTCCAGCAGTAAAACTCGGTCATGCACAAGCGCTACTTACCGCAACGGCCAAGTACCCTATTGAGAGAGTTTGCATGAAGACCTTCAGTCTAGCTGCAGGGAGCCGCATTTGTTCACAGGAGAATCTTTTCCTTGGTCCATTACCTAAAACTATAATTTTTGGAATGGTAGACAATGACGCGTTCAGCGGAGCGTATAATAAAAACCTTTTTAATTTTAAACATTTTGACACAGAATTTGTGGCTCTTTGTGTAGATGGAACACAACATCCTGCAAAGCCGTTTCAACCCGTCTTCCACACGGGTAATGTGGTCCGTGAATTTCACTCTTTAATTTTAGCATCGGGAAAACAACTAAAAGATCATGCCTTCGCAATCAACAGGTACGAGTACCTGAACGGATATACATTGTTTGCGTTCAACCTGAATCCGGATGATGATTGTGGGCAACATTTATCATTGATAAAGTCTGGGAATATGCGTTTAGAACTCAGATTCCGACAGCCCCTACCGAGAACGGTAAATCTGATCGTTAACGCCAGTTTTGACAGCATTTTGGAATTTAATAACCGAAGAAACGTGCTGATTGATTACCAGTGAAGAAATGGACACAAGAGAACTAACGGATGTTATGAGAAGTTGTCCTAAAATAGATCAAATATTTCACGGAGTGGTGGCCTGCGATGACCTATCCATCAATACGTTGACTGAGTTTCCGGCTATGTTCATAGTGAATACACATCCGAGACACATGCCGGGCGAGCACTGGTTAGCTTTGTACCTTAATGATGAGTCGACTGCAGAGTTTTCTGACTCGTATGGAAACCCACCGGACTATGAACTCTTTCCTCACTTGATTAATGATTTTCTACAAAAGAACTGTTGCATTATAAAATATAATCCTGTACAAGTTCAAAACTTTACATTGATATGCTGCGGGCAACATTGCGTTTTTTTTCTATGTCACAGAGCTAAAGGCTATTCATTTAATCATATTATGTCCATGTATAGCAAAGATTTAAAGAGAAATGACAATTATGTTGTGTCTTTTGTTAAATAAATGTACCCCAGAGTAAATAGAAATTGTTCAGTTGCATGTATACAATGTGCTAACTTTTTAGATTTATCTCGACTTTGTGTTTAGTTGTATGTATTTTTGTTTAATCCTATTTTACCTATGTACCTTTAAGTTAGTAAATAAAAACATTTTAGTGTACCATATGTTTGAATGTGTAGTGAAATGTAACGTGAAAACGCTTTACAAAAATTTGTTAATTTTAATTAGTTTATTAAAATAAATGATAAAATACATTGGTCATAGTCTTTGCGAGTCATTTAAAAATCTACCCAGATAGAACGTTTAAGAGGGGTAGAATTAAACACGGTATGTGGGTTATATGAATCGTCATCACTTTTAGGGGGTGTAGAAGATGGGGAAACAAAATGAGTAGGAGGTGATGGGTGGTAAGAAGCTTTAGATCTTTTTATGTCAGATAGTTTACGTCGGACATCTCCGTTAGGTACTGTTGAAAAAGGTATGTTTAATTTAGCTATGGTGTGTAATAACTCTTTCCAACCTAATGGTCTCCGTTCATCGGATACTTTATGAGGGGCGGTGAGACTCCTAATCAAATCTAACATGTGGGATCCTTCAACAGTTTTCTCTATACCGCTTAATCCTGTGTTCAGGGTCGCGGGGGACCTGGAGCCTATCCCAGGAGACTTCGGGCACTAGGCGGGGTACACCCTGGACAGGGTGCCAATCCATCGCAGGGCACACACACACTCACACACTACGGGCAATTTAGGAACACCAATTAGCCTAACCTGCATATCTTTGGACTGTGGGAGGAAACCAGAGTACCCGGAGGAGAACATGCAAACTCCATGCACACAGAGACAGGAATCGAACCTGGCCGGGGAATTAAACCCAGACCCCGGAGGTGCAAGGCGACAGTGCTAACCACTACACCACCGTGCCGCCTGCCAAACTTCAAAGACTTTTAAAATTATGTACCCCTTTTCCACAGCTTTTGCAATTTCGATAGTCGCCCATGTCCCAATAAGGGCTCTATCCCGATCTGAGTGGTTACACTCAGCGCACGTTCTGCATAAAGGAAAGAGGAGTTTGTTTTTTACCCGAAAGGGGAGAACAGCCGCCCACAGACCACAAGGTGGTAAAACCTTTGCTCTAATAATACCAAAGTAATTTTCCAGAGTCTGAAAGTTACGGAAAATTATGGTAGGGTGACCGATCAGGTACGTCTTTGTCTTATTTACATATGGGTAAAGAGATGTGAAATCGTAATAATCAATTATCTCACCCGGCTGTGCAAAATAATGTAAATGAAGCGCGTTAGTTCAACCGCCATAAACGGCATCACGAGGGTTTAAACGCTCCAGAAAATCAAAGTCTTTTAAAAAGGTTATGACCTGGTTATCCGTTCCCTAGCAAGGCCACACTCGATGCTGCGTGAAAACGCTATGGGAACCAGTTTGTCGTGTTGCCGGTCGTTGAAGCATGCTGTGAAAACACGCCAAAGTTTTTGGCTATATATAACCTCGACAGGTGACGTCATCTGATTAGATGTAGGTGGAGGTTATAAAAACAGGTGAGCCGGCAACGACCTCAGATCATTTGTCTTCAGAGCCTAGTTGTGAAGCGTGCTTGTGATAAACCAGCAAAATAAGAAGGTGTTTAACTCACCGATTTGACGAGTTTAATCCCTCTGTGTGTGATAATCCATATCGGAGTGCGATCTCTACACTGCTTCGACTAGTGCTGCGCGCGCCGCGCATTCCGTGAGAAGCTGCGAGCCGCCGCGCATTCCTGGCTTAAAACTCATGCATCTGACAGAGCTGCGGCAGACGGAGGTAAGAAAACTTCTTTCTTCCGCGTTGTCATCACGAGGATTTCTCTCTTTTTTACCGGAGATGAAAATAGCCTTAAGCACTAAAACAAGCAGTAGACGGCAGCTTCTGTCGGGTGGCCGGGGGGCGGAGCCTCAATGACGCTCTCTCACCCCCCCCCCCCCTCTCAGCTCTCTTCATATGAGTTAACCCTTTCATGGAGTAGGCTGTATTCATGCTGTGTTTTTCATGCCATCGACTTATTTGTTTATTTAAATATAGTCGATGTGGAAACGCGGGATTGTATGATGATGCTCAGATAGCAGAGACGCTTCACAGGCTATCTCTCTCCTGGGACATCATCCTCCCTGGTAAGCTTATACTTCCTTTCTAGCTGTGTAGACTTTTATCTGCCCTAGAGGGAAAAGCTTTTCAGGCAGTGGGTCAGCTTGGTGCTCCACTGCACACAGGAGGTCAGACTGATTTAAAATATATGTGTATATATATATATGTGTGTATATATATATATATATATATATATATATATATATATATATATATATATATATATGTGTATAAAATAAAATAAATGGGGGTGGCCCCCCCAATAGGGAAAGGCACCCAGAATTCCTTTTTAACGAATATGTGTTCTCCCTGGCACCCCCAGGAGGTCGGTGTTTTGCTCCGCCACCACTGGTGTTCGGGCAACACCAGTCTCCAATAGGCTGTTAGTTCTTCGGTTTTTCCTGCCATGCTTCAGGATGCCGAACATCTAACATCCTCCCCCCCGTTTAACCAAGCTGCCGAAACTTTTGCCCTTTTATGAGAAACTGGCAGCGTGGAAGCTACTGCCAAGTATATCTCCTTGGGTACTAAGCACTGGAGAGAGGAACTACAGGATTCAGTTCTCACTTCACCTTCTGTGTTTTCAATGGCGTGGCCTCCACTTCCATGAAACCAGAAAGTGTGCATCTGCTGACAGGCTGCCGGGGAAGGGGGCCATGGAACATGTTCCCCCACCAGACAGTGAGTCAGGCTACTACAGTCGGTATTCTTGGTTCCCAAGAGGAACGGGGGCTGCGTCCAATATTTCAGATTCTGCGGGCTCTCCCGCTACCTGAAAATCAATGAATACAGTTCAGTTCTTGACTGTAAAGGTGATTGCTCTCAACCCTACCAAGCGATTGTTTCTGACAATCGATTTAAGGACGCTTACTTTCATACAGAAACATTGCCACAACACAGGGAGATCCTGAGGTTCGCTTTCGGGGGCGAAGCTTACCAGTATCGGGTCCTTCCATTGGTCTAGCTCACCCGCACACATACAAAATGAACGGATTTAGCCCTGGTTCTTATGGGAGTCCCAGGGCATCCGGTGGCTAGTGCTTCGACATCAGCATGTCGTCCTAGCTCATCTCTGTTCTCAGGACTGGGACCCAACGCCACGAAAGCGTGCTCTTTCCTGTGCAGAGGACAACACATTGGGTGCTACAGATGTCGCCATTAAAAACCTGCGTTTCGAGAAAAGGGATCCCGTGACTTGCCGCGGCTTTGCGCGGCTGCGTGCGGGAAGCTGTGAACATGCCCTTCATTACCTGTAGGGGGCAGTCGTGTTTCAGTCTGAAGTATTGTGTGTCTACTGAAGCCGAAAATGTGTGCAAATTAAACTGCGCATGCGTGTTTGGAGTCGCTGTGCCGGCGCTGTGGATCAGTCGGTTGTGGATCATCACGGAGGTTACAACACGGTGTGGCTGCTGCTGGAGTTTGTCGTGTTCGAGGTAAGTTTAGCTTTCTTTTTTGGATGTGATTCTCGCTTTCATGACTCCCAATTAATGTTCATCTTAATCTCAGGACGTACAATTAGCAATTTCAGTTTTTAATAGTGTGGAGATTCACAAAACACCGTTTTCGTGTAAAAACCTGAACCTACGGAGCCCCCATGGGTCCTGTGGTAAATAAATAAATAAATAAAATAATAACGAACCGAGCGCGCGGATTAATACACCGAGATGTGTGTTTCTTACCCCCAACCCGAGTGAAAACGGCGTCTTCAGACAAAGCCTCGCCAGTTAGATGCCATTTCTGAACAAACTGAGTCGTGTGTGTTAAAGCATTAAATGGTAAAAGAGCACTAGCAATAAACTTTTTTTTTCTGAAGCCGGACTTTATTAATGAGTTACGAGTAAAGAACCTGTACATATGTTCATACAGTATTGACAGCAGCTCTAATTTACTGCGGTAAAGCCAGCCGCGGTTCAGAAAAACACGGTCAAGCCAGCCGCGATTGATTTTAGTGCGCGCGCATATTACAGCGATTACGGTAGTTTCATGAACAACACAGAGAGAATGCCCCATATCTGAAAAATGCTGCAGTAAAATAGTTTCATGTGTGGTGTGTATATAGTATGGGACGTCCTGAATAAGAACTGATCATTGTTTTTTTCTACTTATTAGAAATGGGGTCTTTATACCCCTTTAAAGTGTAATAATGTCCAATATCTCAAAAATGCTGCAGTAAAATAGTTTCATATGTGGTGTGTATATAGTATGGGACGTCCTGAATAAGAACTGATCATTGTTTTTTTCTACTTTTTTTTTTTATCATATAATGTGTGTACATTATATGGGATAAAAACTGACCATGGCGTTTTATACTTACTAGAATTTATTTTTTCATAGGTCTCTGAAGTGAAATAAAGGCATTTTATTTAACTTTTTTTCCCCATTGTGAACATTTGTTTATTTGACCTCTCTTCCAAAGCAGACGTTAATCCTCATTATAGAAAACATTCATTGAAGAATAACTGCTACTTTTGAACAGTAAAACAAAATAAAAATCAATTCTGGTATTTAGAAAGACTAAATACATTATTTTGTCTGTTTTCTACGAATTCTGCTGTAACTTATCTACATAAAACAATTATTTGAATGGTGAATATTTAAGAAAAATATTGTAACAGACAACCGTCAAAGTCACCAATAAATAACACGGATATAAAAGCAGAAATGCAAATAAATAAGCAAGTAAAAATTGACGAGCATGTTGTATTATCTCTCAGTCCTGGGCGTCTAAATGAAAAGCGCTCTGAAAGCGCGTTGTCTCTGTGTCGGTCCTGAAACTACCGTAATCACTGTAATATGTGCGCACACTAAAATCAATCGCGGCTGGCTTGACCGTGTTCTTCTGAACCGCGGCTGGCTTTACCGCAGTTCTAATTTGTCTAAATCGCATTGCAGACAATAAAAATAAGTCGAGTCATCCTGTGACCCTACATGCTTAATCTTTGCACACATGATTCTTGCTTCTCACTTTTTCCTTAATCCCTCACTGTTCTATCTTGTATTTTCTAACGGTGTCAGAAACTTTGTGTTAGTAGCACTGCTTGACGCCTTCCTCTTTTGTAATTTGCTTTGGATAAAGGCAAACTTACAAAAGATGAAGAAATGCCTGAATGTAGTTGTACGAATAAAAGATTATGTAATGATACAATGTAAATATTTTCACAGAAACAAAGTGTAAAGATGAGACGTGAATCTGAAGAGGATCTCTTTGATGATTGCCTGGTAAAGCATTGTTTTCTTATTAATTATACAATTTATTAATACCTTGAATATAGTGTTTGTTGTATTGGACAGAAGCATATAAATGCAAATGTATATATAAATGAGTAATTATTGAACGAATTTTCATGTTTGGACTAACCCTTTAAATACAAACTCAGCATTCATCATAGGATTTCCTGACACTGTAAAGCCATCTCATGCCATGTTTTACTGATGCAAGATAAAGCAATTTAACCCAAGTTTAACAATATGAAGTGATGGTCATTTTTTTATTATCATTTATTTTTATTATTATTTTTTTCTCAATGAAGTCAGCACAGGTTGAAGCAATTCAGATTTTTTTGCTTCTCAAAATAAATGATTTATTTTCTTGTAAATTTTATGCAGGGGGACAGACGAAGTGACACCTTCTTAAAATCCTTGTCGTCCGTGCTGTTGAAGGGGAAGAACCGGTTGGTGTATCCATAATCCTTG
Organism: Channallabes apus; assembly: GCA_030522415.1. Lineage (NCBI taxonomy): Eukaryota > Metazoa > Chordata > Actinopteri > Siluriformes > Clariidae > Channallabes > Channallabes apus. The sequence goes on from CM060110.1 coordinate 3,456,643, forward strand.
AAGGAGAGGCTATTTTCAGAAAGTTCTTCTAGAACTTGATGGGATTAAGCTATCACCAAAAGTGCAAGCTTTAAAGATGAAGTTATCATCTTAAAACATTTGATTTGGCTTGACTACAAGTGTTTACATGTTGTGTTTACATGTTCAGCTTAAAATGTTTTCATGCATTAAGGTTTCAATGGCATACTTTTAAGTGCACTAGTCCAGAGTGCTGATTTGAAAGTTGCAACTTCACTGCTTCAGAGGGCTATTACGTTTTAACGTTTATTCTACAGTTTGTTTAAAGTATTTTCTGCTGCATTTTATTTCTAAATGAATGCTGTATTTTATTTATTTATTATTTTACACAATTTTGTTTAAAACAAGTATTTCAGGCCCTGGTGCCGTGCAGTTTTTTTCTATGGATGCAAAATTTAGCTGAATGCACTTTTATTAAAAAGACAACTTGGATCTAGACTGTGAATGTCACAAATATTTGGTAATGTTGGTGAATAAACTGTTTAATTATATTTTAGTTGTGTGATTTATGAAAGATATAGATGAAATAATTACTTAAGTTTCTTTCCAAAACATAAATTAGCAATGTTTACATTATTATAGGGAGTAATAGGTAGCAAACCTACGCCCTTGTGTGTGTGTGTGTGTGTGTATGTATATATATGGAAATATAATTAATATTTTCGTGTTTAATTACAAAAAAAAAACATTTTAATGGTTAGTGATTGTTGCAGACATTTACACTATTTTTGAGAACTATTAAGTTCTCCTTCAACGTGTCATAGCCGATAACTGCCCCTTTGAAGCCTTTGAATGGTGTTAAAAATACTTGCAAAACAAGTATTGCAGCCATACATTGGAGGGAACTTCTGAGGTGGTCAGTGATTGATGGCACGGTCGGTCGGAGGGGGTTGTGATCACACCTATAGATCTTTTGTTCTAGGCTATCGGTCAAATATCTCTCCACTTGGAAGCAAAAACTTGCAAGGGATTTCAGCATCTCGACGCACATACTAAGCTGTTTATAAAGTAGACACTGTTTGTTTTTTCATTTTGTAATCTTTCCCGTGTTTACCGTGTACTGTACAATGTATATTAATTTTTTAATGAATTACTGTAAATAAACTACACATTCCGTTGATTTACCAGAAATGACTTTTCTGTTTTTTGTGTGTGCTAAACTAAACTTCAGGGTCAAAGTAATAGTGATTTTATTTGAAAAGTATTATATATTTACAATGCTGATAAGTTCAAGCTTAGATTCATATATAAACTGCTTCAAAGTCTTTCCGTGACCGCTGAAATCCGACAGACGCAGGGCTCAAGGGAGGTGTGTCTGTGTGTGTGTGTGTGTGTGTGTGCGCGCGTGTGTGTATCTGTGTGTGTGCGGGTTAGTGTGCCTGTCCTATTTCAGCGGATTTTTCCGCTACCGCAGATCAGTTTATCAACTTGTAATATATACATTTTAGGAATATATTAACATGTGCAGACATTTAAGGTTGCGCTGCCCTCTCTTGCCCCTGCGTAGAGCCTACACACACACACACACACACACACACACACACACACACACATCTATCTATCTATCTATCTATTATATAAATACACATTTGGAATCTGCATCTACATTTTCTGTTACAAGTATAGAATTAGGTTCAGCTGAGACTCATGATCAATGGTGTTAGGGTACTTATGTAGTGATAATTAGTTTCAGCCAGATCATTAAAACTAACAATGGACTATGACACTCTTGAGAGGGGATATGAAGGTGTTATTCATTTATTTATTCTCTACAAGGGTGCGAACTACAATACAGACCAAACTATAACTCTCTCTTACTACTATAAAAATTCTAGACATAAACAAACAAAATACAGCTTTTTTTCCTCAGAGGTAAACGGAAAAGTGAAGTTGTTCAGCTGTTCACTGTCACTGCAGCTTCTTCAAAGTCTTCCCACTCCGTGACCACTGAAATCCGACACGACACCACGTTAGGCTACGTCTTGACTCATTTGTATACCGACGGTGATTGGATGTTTCCCGAGGGCTCAGGGGAGTGTGTCTGTCTGTGTGTGTGTCTGTGTGTGTGTGTGTCTACAGTATGTGTACAAAATACAGCTTTTTTTTCAGAGGTAAACGGAAAAGTGAAGATGTTCAGTGTCACTATGCAGATGTTACACTCAGTGGAGTTACCGAAATCATTGGTTTAGTCCTCATTGAGCTTTTGTTCCTCTTATGTGAGCATAAACAGTGAAACATTCCACAGGATTATAATACACCGCGGCCAAGTGAACCACGTTCCCGTCGAACGAAACGAGGCATAATCGTGGTGTTTGCTTCGCTTATGACACACCATAGTTTATTACCTGCTGTGGTAGATCTGAATATTTATTCAAACACAATAATAAAGCTTTATATCCTCAGGAGGGCTCAGTACATTGTTTTAGCGATAGTTTCACGGAAGCGAGTTCAGAACTAATCTAACCAAACCAAAAAAAAAATAAAAATAGCTGGATAGTTTTGTTCTTCAGAAAAGATATCTGAAGTCACAGAGAGATCCTGCTCTGTAGAAGCTGCCTCAGTCTATTTGTGCAATTACTCCATCCCGCCCTTATCAATGATAGTATAGTAATGATGTCGCTGTTGATTATCTGTTCTTGTGCTTTTGAAAAATAAATATTTTTTTCTAAGAACATGTAATAGGATGGTGTTTATTGCATATATGTATGTTTTTTTGTAATAGGCAAGTATATCAAAATAATTTAACTGTTTAATAGACATGGGTGTTTTTTTTACAGATTCACTGTAAAACATGAAAATAATAATAACCTATTTGTGAGGTAGAATTAACCCAACATTCCAGTTAAAATGAACCAACAAACCCCAAACATATGGGTAGAACATTTGAACCATTTATGTGGTAGAATTAACCCAGCATTATAGTTAAATATCACCTAGCATTTGGATTGAATATTTAACCCATCTTGCTGGGTTAAATTAACCCAGCATTTAGATAATCCTATATTTACCCAGCAGCTGGGTTAAAAACAACCCAGATTGTTTTTAACCCAGCATTTTTTAGGGTATATATATATATATATATATATATATATATATATATATATATATATATATATATACACACACACACAGACATGCGTGTGTCATTTTAATTCAAATGAACATTTTAATCTGTGCATGGGCGTCAACTCGCACGTTCTGTAATGTTCCATTGTCTTTTAGAGCCCATTACTAAAGCAGGTTACTAAAACCTGGCTTACTACCTATAAAAAAATATTTCAATTTAACTCATGGGTCTCAATCACAGATGACACGACAAATTATATACTCTGAAACGTTCATTTGAACATTTAAAATGTTAATACAAAAATACAAAAACATGAATACTAATGTTATCATGGTATAAATTATTAACATTAGGTTAGGTCCTGCCCTTAATTAATTCATATTATAATTACTTTTACATAGTATAGTTACTGGACTGACATTACCAAAACTAGCTATTTGATTTAGCCTTTCTAAAATCAACCCATATATCATTTATAATCAGAAAACATAAAACATATTATGATCTGTTCAACAGCCCATCTGTTTTAATTTAGTTTGTATTTTTTATTATTCATAAGACAACCTTTCAGTTTTGTAAATATTTTAGTTATAGTGTGTTAAGTCTTACTTTAGGTTAAACGTTTTTGAGAATTTGACCATCCAGCTTAGATAAATGTTATGTCATTGATAAAATCTGGATTAAGGATATTTTATTATATAATTATATATTATTGTGGTCTGGGGGTTTGCGTGCCTCAACACAATTCAGCAAATACAATACTGTTACTATACAGTAAGGCCAGGTAAAAACAGTGCTGGAACATGATGCCCCCCTCCCCCCACCCCGTGTTGTCTGGTCTAGAACGGCGCTGCCTCTGACCGTCTTTTGTCTTGTAAATGAGTATTCTCACTCACCTTCCAATCCCCCCAGCGCACACACTCTGTTTGTACTGTAAACTGTACTGTAACTGTGTTTGCTAGGGCACTTGGTTATACACAGTACTTTAATGTATGGAACACTTACTTAACTTACTGGTTTGGTTTAAATATCGCTTATTACCTTATTCAACAAAATAAATTCATTATTAACGTATTGAAGTATTTTAGTTAAGGACAAAAACTGTGCTTGTGTTTAGAACTGCTGAACAGCCGAAAACACACACACACACCCATCCCCCCGCCAAAAACACACACGCACACACAGAGCAATTAACACCAGGAGTGGAAGGTGAGAAACGTCAATGGAGAATACCAAGTTTGTCGTTGCTCTTTTGGAGTTCTTAAAACCCAAAACATTTATTTATACTGAGAAAAAATTATTATGGGTCACAATCACAAACACAAATACATATAATCAAGTGTTTAACTGGTTTCATTTGTTTCTATGATCAATAATAATTATTATTATTTTCAGCCCAACTCTTTGACTATTTAAAACAAAGTTGTGTCCCATTTTTTGCCCATTGAAGTTGTTGGTTCAACTAAACAATTTTTAAATACCCAAACAATCCCCCAAAATTAAAACACGCAAAACATGACTTTAACAATTCAATTTATTCTTCCAAAACTAGTCAAAGTTAAAACAGTAATTTATATAAAACAGATGAATACATGTTGTCTTTTTGCTTAAAGTTCATTAAACAACCCGGATACACCAGCTGCTTATAAGTCTCTATCTATAGTCCTTTTACATTAAAATAAAAAATTTTTCAAATATCAAAACTATTACATATTTGTTATTAATAATGTTATTACTTAACAGTTTAAGTCTTTGTTTCCCCCAAAGTACTGTATCAGACATTTTGCAGTTCTATGTTCAGAATATACAGTAGACCTGATCAAACATCATTCTAAAGCTGTCGGACTGTGACGTCATCGCTACCGCAGATCAGTTCATCAACTTGTAATATATACATTTTAGGAATATATTAACATGTGCAGACATTTAAGGGTGCGCTGCCCTCTCTTGCCCCTGCGTAGAGCCCCCCCCCCCACACACACACACATCTATCTATCTATCTATCTATCTATCTATCTATCTATCTATCTATCTATCTATCTATCTATCTATCTATCTATTATATAAATACACATTTGGAATCTGCATCTATATTTTCTGTTACAAGTATAGAATTAGGTTCAGCTGAGACTCATGATCAATGGTGTTAGGGTACTTATGTAGTGATAATTAGTTTCAGCCAGATCATTAAAACTAACAATGGACTATGACACTCTTGAGAGGGGATATGAAGGTGTTATTCATTTATTTATTCTCTACAAGGGTGTGAACAATAGTACAGACCAAACTATAACTCTCTCTTACTACTATAAAAATTCTAGACATAAACAAACAAAATACAGCTTTTTTTCCTCAGAGGTAAACGGAAAAGTGAAGTTGTTCAGCTGTTCACTGTCACTGCAGCTTCTTCAAAGTCTTCCCACTCCGTGACCACTGAAATCCGACACGACACCACGTTAGGCTGCGTCTTGACTCATTTGTATACCGATGGTGATTGGATGTTTCCCGAGGGCTCAGGGGAGTGTGTGTGTCTGTGTGTCTATGTGTGTGTGTCATTGCTTTAGCGATAGTTTCAAGGAAGCGAGTTCAGAACTAATCTAACCAAACCAAAAAAAAAAAAAAAAAAACATCCGAAGCTTCAAATAGAATGAACGAACTAATGAAATTGATATATATGTAATTGATATACTGTATACACAGACGTGTGTGTGTCATTTTAATTCAAATGAACATTTTAATTCTTTCTGATACACTTATCAACTTATCCACATAAACTTATCAACACATACTCTCCGTGCACGCACATACAATCTCTAAAAAAGTAAAATTAATAACATACATATACAAATAAACAAAAATATAAACGTCTATGTATATTGAAGTTTACGGTGAACGCAGAGTCGGCTAAGCACATGTGATCACGCGCGCGCCCTCACCTCTTGTTACGACTGCCTATTTGGCCAAAAAATAATTGAACGATATGCCTGGTCCTGGAAAGAGACAATAAATATATATATATATTTTTATACATTTATTGCATTGTTTGTTGTTTACAGTCAAGCCATCAACATACAATAAAATGTAAACATGAGATCTAAACTAAAAACTGTGCTCCCTGTGCTGGCAATATCATCTCTTTGTTCTGCTGTCTCCGGCTCCCTCCCTGGTCCTGAACCGTACCATACATACCAGATCAAGAACTTGAAGATGAAGATTATATCTCTGGTCTTCTCTCTGACGGGTTCCTTCCTAGTTTCTGATGATCTCAATTAGTTTGTAGTGTTGCTTGTCCAAGGAAACCAGTAATCTTGCTTGAAGTGGAGCAGATATAATTCTCAGAAACTCATTACTGATCTTTAAAAAAAAAAAAAAAAGGTAAAAACAAAAATTGGACTGGCTCAAGTTCTTATGTTAGCAAATCTTAATTACAGTGTGTATAAAGTATAGAAAGCAGTACACTACAAACAGCACTCACTCCAAATTAGCTTGTTCTATGTTTACGTCACTTTCCTATTAATTTTTACATCGTTAACCAACGGTACTTAAATATAATTATTTTCTTCGGCGCCGCTGACTTACTGTATAAACTCCGGTGTTTTTGAAAATCACCACGTTAGTTAGCTAATGCTAATGCAGGTAATATAGGTGGTTTTAGCTACAGTAGCAAACACGGACACAAAACTCAATCTACAAAGTAGTTGTTCCTGACATAAATCATGAATTTGCTCATAGAAGAGATACATTTAACATAGAAATGACATGAGTTTGCTTTCTTACCTGGTTTAAAGGAGTTTTCTTTGAGAATCTCCACCCGCATGTGATTCAGTCCGTGAAAATGCTGCGTCATGAGGTCATGAGACACGGTTTGAAGCAGAAATGTCCTTTGTGAATGGATTAGATTTAAGTTTAATCAGGGGCTTTAACTAACAGTAACTGAAATACAGGTTCTGATATCCTTCCTTACTTGTTTCAACGTCATGCTCCGGTTTGAGGCGGAAATAAAATTATACCGGCAAAACTATGGTCTAAAGACTGCGCATGCGCAAATCACACTCAACCTAATAAGAGTACCTTGATCAAAATGAAATATTTCACTTTGGTTTCCTGCTGTAAACAGCATTATACTAAAAAAAAAAAAAAAAATATTCACCCATAAGCATAAATTAGACACTTCAGTTAAAAAGAGCAAATTATTTTTTTTACTAATGGAATGAGAAAAAAAACACATTAAACTAGGTTTACTTTTTTCAGTGGATCCCTCAATAATTTCTGTCTCCTTTGCCTGTGTTTGATAATGTGAAGCACATATACACTCATTCATCATGAAAGATCTATTATAAAACAAAATAAAATTCATGTTCGCTTCAGCACTGTTCATCCGCGTCCTTACATTCATTGTTGTACTTGGTACAAGTCCTTCCATGCGCCATCTGGCGGATATTCAGTGAAGCGCAACACATTTATTTAAAATTCCCGAATGTTGCCTCCGGCAAGACGCGGCACGCCGCGCGCTAAATTGCGGCATCCCGCGGGAAAACACGCAGGGTTTTAAGGGCGACATCTGTATATGGGATTCGGTCGTAAGCGGGCACAGCTGTCTCCCGCTCGTATCGAACCCATTCTCAACACCCTCAAGGAAAACAAGCTAGACCAGAAAGTGACCATCACTTTCAGACATCCTAGCTCTCATGGCAGCTGTATCCACGGTGACACCTTTGGACCTTCTGCACATGAGAGCATTCTAAGTTGTGGCTAAGAACCAGGGGATATCACTAGAGCCAATCCCCAATATGGGTTACGCGCCAGGTGCTTCGTACCCTTTCTACGTGGTTCAGACCCCGGTCTCTACTCTGGGTCCCACTCTAAGTTCATCTTGTCGTCGCTGAGGCTAACGACAGATGCTTCCCTCATAGGCTGGGGTGCGGTCTCTGATGACTGTCCAGCCCAAGGGAGCTGGAGAGGCTATCTTCTCACATGGCACAGCAATTGCCTCGAAATGATGGCTCTATTTCTGGCCCTAAAGCACTTCCTCCAGCAGTTGAGAGGCTGCCATGTCCTAGTGCGGGGGACAACACTATGGCAGTCTCATATATTATCGCCAGGGCGGACTGTGCTCGCGCCGCTAACAGCTAGCGCACCAGGTTCCTGTCCCTCAGAGCGATTTACATTCCAGCATGGATGCGGGAGCAGTAGTACTGTCCAGTCTATCTCTGACACACGGGGAATGGTAACCCCACTCCGAAGTAGTCAGGGAGAGATTTTCATGTAGCAAGGCGGACCTCTTGCCTTCTAAGATATGCTTCGCCTTTTACTGCTCTTCAGATTTACGTCCACCGCATCAGCTAGTGGCGTAGGTCAGAGCAGCTTCTACATGTTTTGGATGAGAGATGCTATTGCCCTCTCCTATGAGGCGCGTGGGTTCACTTCGCCTCTGGGAATCAGGGCTCTTTCAACCCTGGGGATTGCCTCATCTATTGCATTAGCAAGAGGAATTCCCCTGCAGCAAGTATATGCTAAGCAGGTAAACCCAGTCCACTGCCGAATTGTTTCAGTGCTGGAGTTTCCCTCCTCGGGTCTGTGCCCTAGTACTCTCAGGACGTACGTGACTGCATCCTCTCTCTCAACTATCTTCCGAAAGCTCCATAAACTCAACAGGCACCCTATTGCTCTTGAAGCCTTCTGTCCTCCGCGCTTACAGCTTCGGAGCAGGAGAGACTTCACTTGCTGTGTCCAGCTTGTGCTCTTCAGAACTACGTCCACCGCATCAGCTAGTGGCATAGGTCAGAGCAGTTTCTACATGTTCTGGATGAGACATGCTATTGCCCTCTCCTATGAGGCGCGTGGCCTCACTTCGCCTCTAGGAATCAGGGCTCTTTCAGCCAAAGGGATTGCCTCATCTATTGCACTAGCAAGAGGTATTCCCCTGCAGCAAGTGTCTGCTAAGCAGGTAAACCCAGTCCACTGCCGAATTGTTTCAGTGCTGGAGTTTCCCTCCTCGCAACAGGCACCCTATTGCTCTTGAAGCCTTCTGTCCTCCGCGCTTACAGCTTCGGAGCAGGAGAGACTTCACTTGCTGTGTCCAGCTTGTGCTCTTCAGATCTACATCCACCGCATCAGCTAGTGGCATAGGTCAGAGCAGTTTCTACATGTGCTGGATGAGACATGCTATTGCCCTCTCCTATGAGGCGTGGCCTCACTTCGCCTCTAGAAATCAGGGCTCTTTCAGCCAAAGGGATTGCCTCATCTATTGCACTAGCAAGAGGTATTCCCCTGCAGCAAGTGTCTGCTAAGCAGGTAAACCCAGTCCACTGCCGAATTGTTTCAGTGCTGGAGTTTCCGTCCTCGGGTCTATGCCCTAGCACTTTCAGGACGTGCGTAACTGCATCCTCTCTCAACTATCTTCCAAAAGCTAACTATAAACCCAACAGGCACCCTATTGCTTTTGAAGCCTTCTGTCCTCCGCGCTTACAGCTTCGGAGCAGGAGAGACTTCACTTGCTGTGTCCAGCTTGTGCTCTTCAGATCTACGTCCACCGCATCAGCTAGTGGCGTAGGTCAGAGCAACTTCTTCATGCTCTGGATGAGAGATGCTATTGCCCTCTCCTATGAGGCGCGTGGGCTCACTTCGCCTCTAGGAATCAGGGCTCATTCAACCAGGGGATCGCCTCAGCTATTGGATTAGCAAGAGGTATTCCCCTGCAACAAGTGTGTGCCAAGCAGGTAGACCCAGTCCACTGCCAAAATGTTTCAGTGCTGGAGCTTCTGCAGTAAAAGCTTGTCCTTGGGCTTGTGCCCTAGTACCCTCAGGATTTTCTTAGCTGCATTGTTTGAAGCCTTCTGTCCTCCGCCTTTTACAACTTCGGAGCAGGAGAAACTTCACTTACTATCCAGTATGTGCTCTTCAGATTCACGTCCACCGCATCAGCTAGTGGCGTAAGTCAGAGTGCCACTATACTGGGTGAGAGATGCATATTGCCCTCTCCTATGAGGCGCGTGGGTTCACTTCGCCTCTGGGAAGCAGGGCTCACTCAACCAGGGTGATCATCCCAGTCTCACCAGCAGGAGGTATCCCCTGCAGTAATTGTGTGGCGCGAAGGGTTGGTTCCTCCCCGCACACATTTCTTACATTTATAAATCTGGATGTTCATGCTACTCCGGGCTCACTGCCCCCGAGTTAGCTGCCCAGGCATAGCTCTGAGACCTTCTTGGCTTTGTGCGCTCACGCTACACAACCTTGGGGTCCAGACACCTGTAGTGCGGCGGCATTGGTATTCTCATTCCCATAGCGTTTTCACGCAGCATCGAGTGTAGCCTTGCTAGGGAACGTCTCGGGTTACATTTCTGTAACCCTGTTCCCTGAAAGGCGGGAACGAGATGCTGCGTCGCAATGCCGCACTACCACGTGACCGGACGGCTGTTCAGACAAATTAATCTGAGGTCGTTGCCGGCTCACCTGTTTTTATAACCTCCACCTACATCTAATCAGATGACGTCACCTGTCGAGGTTATATATAGCCAAAAACTTTGGCGTGTTTTCACAGCATGCTTCAACGACCGGCAACGCGACAAACTGGTTCCCATAGCGTTTTCACGCAGCATCTCGTTCCCGCCTTTCAGGGAACAGGGTTACAGAAATGTGTTCCCACATCACTGTGACTTGTAAATTATGAACTTCATGCAAGTTTTTTAGTTTTTCCATAATTTTTTGACGGACATCTCTGAAGCTAGCATGAGATGAGCTAAGAGGATGCGGGGTCATGAAAGGAAAACACTTTTCACACCCGTGATAAAAACAACCAAGAAACTCATAAGCCTTTCGCGTCTGACCCACTTCACAGTAACCATCTACGAAAAAGTTACCGAACCTTACTTCACCCTCGTTCAAAGCATGCCGAATGGGTAGATTTTGTGTGACCGAGATGTAGTTGAGCCACTGAATGGATGGTGTTGAGAAAGATTTCTGCCTATTGATGTAATTGTCAAGCGGCAGGATAGCTAAAGTGTTTTTAGGAAGAAACATGGTCCTAAAGATTTTCATACAGACAGAAGCGATTGTTATGCATTTAAAAGGGTCGACCTTTGTACTTTGGAGAATTTCACTCCTGAAAGCTAAGCACCCTTTTCTCAAAATGTCGACGTCATTTACACAGTATTCAGCCATCTCTTTCTTAAAATCAAAGACTTTGTCAGATACCGTACCACTTGAAAAACTCTTCTCTGTCTTTAGGCATCATGCTATCTACACCGTAAAATTTAGGCTCAGGATAAGGACCTACATAGTTTTGCTGGTCTACGGTGTTCCAGAAATGTGGAAAATAACCTCTCTTTTTTTCTGAAAACCACATGGCTTTAGGAAGGCTGTTAAGCTTCATGGGCAAGAAAGACAGGCTATCGATGTAGGACTGGCGAAACTCGGAATCGCTAAAGCATAGAATTTTACCACCTTGCGCGATGATATCAGGCGTTATTCCCTCTTTCACTAAATGATTTAACAAAAGGTATGAATCGAACCCCCCTGCAATATGCGCTATAAAGGTATAGCCTTTGTATTTGTTACACCGAAACGTCGTAAAAAACTTAGCAACACACCCGTCTCCTTCGAACATCCACTCCTTTCCGTGAAAATGAATACAGCATAAGTAATTAGCTATATGAGTTCCTGTTTCCTGTCTCGTTTCAAAATCATAAAATATGTATTTGCTATTTGGCACTTCTTTCTTTACAGCTATGTTCAGTGTCTCTATCACGTTTTTCACCGAAGAGTTTACACAAACTCTCATGACACACGTTTTTTTACGATTAAAAGGATTCTGGTGTTTTACTCTATTGCAGTTACTACAATAGAAAGCCATTTCACACAGTGAATATTCACCATCGCTCAACTGAAGCTTTGCTTTATGTACGTCAAAACAAAATTCGGACCTACATAACCTCGAACAGTCCGGGCATTTAATTAGGTTTTGAACATGCTTGTTACAATCCGAATTATGACAAATGTTACAGATATATCCGCATTGATGTGACCGCGAATTTTCAAATCCTGAGTGGCAGAAATGACAGACATAGCTAAAGCCTAATAGCCCAGTGATGCTTTTAACCCCGTAATAGTGGTTGTCGTGCAAAAACAAGTACAGCATATTTTCATACGGTGTCTTGCTCGTTTGAAAAAAAGAGTATCCGGCTTTATCATCAGAACAGTAAACGATTACAATTTTACAATTTAAAGATGTCTCAAATTTTGATACATCAGCGAAGGTTACCACTGTGTCTTCGGTTAACCCAACATCATGTTGGGTTTGCTTAGCGATCTGTTCTATTTGAAAACTACTTTTTCCGGGATTCAAAAGTTGCGTAACGCATAAAGCAAAACACAGGTTGTTTTTGTTGTAAAAAATGTACAGATGTCTCATTTTTTTCCGAACAACTTCTGAACTGAAGACTGAACGCATTTTTCTATTACCTGTATCACCGCGAGGTGCCCGAACTATTTGGATTACTAATTCAAGAGTATTGTCCGTAAAAATTTCACGCTTATTTTGAATGTTTTCAAGCATAGTCAGAAAAGACTGCAAGTCGATGGACCCATTAACTAATTGAATGCGTGATGACAAATTGAGCGCATCACCTCTAATTTCAACATTGACAACATCCTTGGGCGAAATAATTTCATTTGCCACATTGTAAGCATATTTTAATTACATATATTAGTGCATGCAGTAATATCACAGAAAACTATTAATTGTATCTTATGGATGTGAGATGAAGTGAACAGAGTTGAGCGACATGTCAAATTAAATAACCAAAAATCACACACACACAGTGATATGAATAATAAGTTTAATAAAGAAATAGACACAAAATAGTATGTTTATCTACATAGTGAATATTATACAATACAAAGTATTCGGCCCAACATAAAAAAAGTATAAAAACACACAGGGCCTGGGTAAGCATCAGTAGCAAAACAAAAATGCATAAGAAGTCAATTAGGAAAACCTCCTGTGAGGAAGGGCAACACTAATTTAAAAATCAGTGAAAGGAAATAGAAACAGAAATGCTGCGATTTGGATTTGGCACAGGTGCGGAAGGAAAATCTGTTTGGGTACCAACAGACACTTTAACATCGGTCTGGGTGCCAACACTTACGTGACAAACAGGTCTTAAGAGTAGCGGAGCTGGCATTGTAGATTCAGGTCATACAGGCCTAAAAGAAAATGGATAAGGGCTATCTGCACGCGGCCTCTTCGAAGGACCCGGTTTGGGATCAACATTCTTGGAAAAAGTGAGCCCTGTCTCCTCTAGGAACTGCAGTAATGACGCAGATGGCTCGGGCTCATCCTCAGTAAAACTCACCGAGGCCCGGTCCATGACAGGTTCAGTAGGAGTGTAGTCAGTAGGACTGTGAGCCGGACTGCTCTGGCTGTCTGAGTCGTCCAAAGCGACGTGGTGATCATTCGTGCAGATGCGATTAGCTATAAGAATAAAAATAAAATAGGTAAATATAATAGACACAACTTAGACAAATAATTAAAATAATATGTAGAATATGCTTACCCATGGCCTGTCTCTTGAAAACTGTAGAGTAAGGCGGAAGCACCAAGAATTTATAGCAGATGTAAGCGCCACCCCAATATTTTTTAAGTTGAACAAAAAAAGTGAAAAGATAATGGAAACTAATTTGAAAGGAAAATAAGTTATATTGGAAGCAAAATTTGGTAAAAGATGGAGTCAGATAACGAGGTATATGACGTATAATGCAAATGTAATTTTATTGGTTGAAAAATTTGATAAGGAACCAGAAAAAAATTATGAGCAAATGAGGGGGCCAGTATAAATAAATAAATTATTTTATATAAACTGTATAAAAGAAGGCACCTATGTCACAGTGTCTCAGTCTGTTCTTGGTGATGCTCTGGGTCACATCTTAGGCATTGTCAGGACTGGCTCACTTTGATTTATTGTTGCAGTAAAACCTATCCTTACTTCATCTAGATCTGCACAGAATCCAGAGTCTTTCTTTGATTTCTTTATTCAAGTTACAGTATTTGTTTAATGTTTTAAATTAGGGCAACTTCGGTGTGGGGAGAATAAAAAATCCACCACAACATCTATCAAACTGTTTAAAATCTCTAAAACATAATTATAAAAATCTGCAAAGCTGTCAACATTAGCGATCGAGGAAAAATTCACCCTCCTTCTTATCTCGGTGTTGTTGAATCTGTCACGATTAATTATACTAATATTAGGATCTACCCCGTTACCGAATTGAGCAGGTGATGGTACCCTCTCCTCATCGACGTCTATTTGCAAATTCTGAACAACAGGGGATAGTACACTCTCCTCAGCGTTAGCTATTTGAGGGTTTGACGTTTCAGGGATGTGTTGATTATCAGTTACAGAGTTTTGTGAAACGTTGACAGGGGGATCGAATACGTTAACCAGATTGTCAGTTTACATTATAAGACTTTGATTAAGATCATGAAACAAATCTAGAGGGGGTAATGGTTCTTGAGATGTTTCTGGAGATGCGACGTTACTGATGTGATATTGAGAAGGTAAGGTCAATGTTTCGTTCAAACGATTAACGGCTTCAATTAAATCCGGGTTTAACTGTGTAGGTGACGGTTGATCATTTAGGTTATTTTGCAACATTAACAAATTACGATTTAATTAAAAAAATATGTCCTCTTGCATTGTTGGTGTATTGGTTGCATTTGTGATTGAGTTTTGACTGAAATCTTCAGTCCGAGTATTGCTTAGGCCTGATGGTCTCAAACATTCATTTAGCTGGTTGACTGCCTCGATTAAATAAGGGTTTAACTGCGTAGATGACGGTTGATCATTTAGGCTATTTTGCAACATTAACAAATTATGATTTAATTAAAAAAATATGTCCTGTTGCCTTGTTGGTGTATTGGGTGCATTTAGGATTGAGTTTTGACTTGAAATTTCGTTTTGAATAGCAACATGTTGGGCCGGTATTACATTTTCATTTAACTGGTTGATTACAGCCGATAAGAAAGGGTTCAGGGCTGTGTACTCATTATCAGTTCTGATTTTTTTATTCTTACTATCCTCACCCGCGGTGTTATTAGAACGCTTCTCAGCCATAGCTAATGATATCTCCTTAACAAATATACAATAATTATGACACACATATTCAACGATTCTAAATTATTATGCAATAATGAAACAATCTCCGCAGGTGAACCTCTATGAACCATGTTACGAAGGTGATAATTTTCATTCATAACATACATTTGATGTCGAAAATCATCCAGTGCATTGTTGACCCCACGTCCTTCTTCAGCTGCATGGTTTTCAGGTTGAAAATCCTCTTTTACATCGCTGGCATGTTCGACACTGCTCGCACCTAACAGAGGGGTAGAGAAAATTTCATATTTTGAGTTTTTGCACTCAAAGGACAACTGACAATATATTCATTCATTCATTCATTTTCTATATCGCTTAATCCTGTGTTCAGGGTCGCAGGGGACCTGGAGTCTATCCCAGGAGACTTCGGGCACTAGGCGGGGTACACCCTGGACAGGGTGCCAACTGACAATATATATAAAGGCAAAATATATAGAATAGCAGCTCACCTGAAACACTTAATTCCGTCTCCCTGAAAATATCGTCGAATTCGCTATCATCAGGTATAACTAGAACAAATATATTATGAGTAAACTAGACTGCTTTACAATGTAAAAAAAATCACAGTATTATTTTTGTCAAAGGTAGGTTAGAATGGTAGAACAAATTCATACCCGTGTTGTTTGGAAATAGTGGATATGGGGTAGGGTTTTTTCGCTCTACTCGATCACCGACTTCCTCTTCTGGTACAGTCTCTAAATAGTCAATAAATGAAAAATATAAATATGCAAAAGAAATAAAGGCAATATTGAGTATTTATACTTTTATTTGTAACTCACGTATAGGTCTCGTAGTTGCTATGGGTCTTTGTAAAGAAGAGTTATGCACTGTAGTTTCAACCTCGTCATCGGAAATTACAACAATTTAATTTTCTAAAAGATCAGTAAACATGTAAAACACTCTCACAGTAACCATTCAAAAAGTTTTATTTCACTACACACATCTATGAGAGAAAATTAAATACCTAGTAAGTTTGTGTTATTTTGTAACAATATCCTACGAGCAATCTTACTCTGTAATAAAAAAATATATGAATTTGACAATTAGTTAAAAGTAGAAAGTACATGTAAATTTACAAGTATTTTGATAAGTAAACAGAAGATAGAAGTCAAAAACTGTTCTACATGTCCATTAGGCTCTTATTGTAAAATAACTTGAATATAATCAAACAGGGAGAAGTGTTTCTTCTTACCGTTTAAAAAAGCCATGATCTCAGAGGAAATGACGAGGTTCCTTGGAGACTGAGGAAAAAGTGAAGACCTTCACTTGGATGTGTGCCAAGTTGACCAACTCTCTACATTTATAACGCGTTTAGATTGGCTGTCGGTGGGGTGTACTGTAGATCACACTTCACATCCACTTTTCTAAATTATTTTATTAAATCGGTAACAGGAACAAGCAAACCGGGTAACAATTATTTTTATTTAGTTTTAATTATTATTATTATTTCTTTTGTCAATTTGTATTGATTGTTTAATATTTAAGTCGGAGGAATAAGGAAATGATTCATGTGTTATTAATGCATAAGAATTTGCTGTTTGAGTAACTGGGATCTATGATTATTCTCATTCCTCTACCATCATTCATTTATTGGTGTAGTTTACCCTAACATAAATTCAATTTTGTGTTATGCTTTTAAAGAAAGTTAAGGAAACGGGGCGTAACGTGATATCGGATACTTTAATCTGATTGGTCAAAAGACTTAGAAGGCAGGGATGGTTGTAAACAACTGTTTAACAATTAAGACACAACTATTTTCTTAATGACTTAAGCCTGTGTTGACTTTAGTTGTACTTTCACGGGAAAGGAGAGACCAATTTTCTTAATGACTTTGTCAGAAGGCTAAATGTTCGTCAGTTCGCGGAGGTGGATCCAGATGCAGGTGCAGGCACGAGGCGTTGACTGTTATTGAATGAATGAAAGTGGGCGTGTCGCGCCGGGAAATCCGCGGGGGCGGGAGACGCGCCGTGAGCGTGGGGCTGAGTCGAAGTCGAGGAGAGGCGCGTTGGGTCGAGAGGCGTGAAATCCGTCAGCGTGGTGTCTGTGCCGAGACGTGAAGATAGGCCGTAGTCGAGAGAGCATGCGTTAGGTCGAGAGCCGTTAAATCCGAATGTAGTGACAAATCCAAAACGTGAGGCGAGGGGAAGAGACGAGAAACAAAACAAGGTCAGCAACGTGGAAAAAATCATGGACTGAGACGCGAGAAAACAGTGGCAAAAACACACACAATAATCCAGCGCGAGGCAGCGCGCTGCGCTTCCTTATAAGCTGGATGAAATCAGCGCCAAATGAGAAGCGAGTCCCACCCCAATCTATGAGGGGGTGCTCGGCTTGGCCTGGTGAGACCCGGACCTGGTCAGGACTGGGTGGCCGACAGTCCTGACCCATGATCATGGCGGGGAGAAACCTCAAAAAGGCTTGCTCATAGAGCTCCTGAAATCTAATGGCATTGGAAAAAAGGCTTCGCCAAAAAGGCTGGAAGACCTTTATTATTGGCTTAAATTCCTCATATGCATGCATTAATACCTCTGAAGTATTCAATTCAATTCATTTCAATTTTATTTATATAGCGCTTTTAACAATGGTCATTGTCTCAAAGCAGCTTCACAAAAATTAAAGAAATTTAACAAAAAAAAAAAAAAAAAAAAAAAAAAAAAAAAAAAAAAAAAAAAAAATATATATATATATATATATATATATATATATATATATATATATATATAAAATAATAAATAAATAAATAAAATTATAATAGAAAATAAATAAATAAAAACAAATAATAATAATTATAGAAAAGAAAATAATTGGAAGTGTGGATGTGTGAGAAAAATGTGCAGATAATAATGAGACGAATGAATGAAATTTCTCTGATGAGCAAGCCAAGGGTGACGGCGACGGTGGCAAGGAAAAACTCCCTGAGATGGCATTAGGAAGAAACCTTGAGAGGAACCAGACTCAACAGGGAACCCATCCTCATTTGGGCGATAACAGATAGAAATTATATAACATCTTGTGTGTTGTGCAGGTGAAAATTCAATATGACAGAAATTATTTAAATTTGTCATGAAGACCAGTTCAGCATAGGGACGAGTCAGTAGGTGCAGAGGGCAGATGAGGTCTGGATCACTGGAAGCACAGGAGCAGCATGTGTAGCTCCAACCATCATAAAGCTGAATCCAGTTGGAGCTGGTCCTTCTCTGGATGCCTCAGGAACCTCGCAGGGTCGGCCTTTGTCTACTGAAGCTGGCAAAATCTCCCGATGCCTCGGGATGGGTAGAGAAATACAGAACAGATGGGGAGAATTAGCGTAGTTGCCATTCGGTATAGGTGTACTGGAGTATGAGTACTGGGATGAGTTATGTGTATGCCAGATTAAAAAGATGCGTCTTGAGTCTACTTTTGAACTGAGAAACCGTGTCTGCTCCCCGAACACTGTCTGGAAGGCTATTCCAAAGCTTTGGAGCTAAATATGAAAAAGCCCTACCCCCTTTTGTAGATTTTGAAATTCTGGGAACTACCAGAAGTCCGGAGTTTTGTGATCTTAAGGCGCGTGGTGGATTGTAGCGTATCAGAAGACTGGTTAGGTATGTGGGAGCTAAACCATTTAAGGCCTTGTATGTAAGTAATACTATTTTGTAATTTATTCTAAACTGAACAGGTAGCCAGTGCAGGGATGATAATATTGGGGTTATATGATCATATTTTCTGGATCTAGTGAGAACCCTGGCAGCTGCATTTTGGATTAACTGAAGCTTGTTTATTGAGGATGCAGGACAACCACCTAGTAATGCATTACAATAGTCCAGTCTGGAGGTCATGAATGCATGAACTAGTTTTTCTGCATCAGATACGGATAAGATGTTCCTAAGTTTAGCAATATTTCGAAGATGGAAAAAGGCTGTTTTTGTGATATTTGAAATGTGATTTTCAAAAGACAAGTTACTGTCTAATATTACTCCCAGATCTTTTACTGCTGAGCTGGTAATAACAGTACATCCTTCTAAGCGCAAGCTGAATTGTGAAAGCTGTTGTGTGCTGGTTTTTGGGCCAATAAGTAATATCTCTGTCTTATCTGAATTTAATAAAAGAAAGTTATTGGTCATCCAATCTTTTATGTCCTGGACACACTCAGTTAATCTAGACAACTTAGGTATTTCGTCTGGTTTAGTTGAGATATATAATTGGGTATCATCAGCATAACAATGGAAACTAATCCCATGTCTTCTAATGATGTTACCCAAGGGAAGCATGTATATTGAGAACAACAGAGGTCCTAAAACTGACCCTTGTGGGACCCCATATTTCACTGGCATTATACCAGACGGTTCTCCATTTAGATCTACAAAATGGTAGCGATCAGACAGGTAAGATCTAAACCATTTTAGTGCCTGTCCCTGAATACCTATATAATTTTGTAAGCGATCTATGAGAATATTATGATCTATAGTGTCGAATGCAGCACTAAGATCGAGCAGGACTAGCAATGAGATGCAGCCTTGGTCTGAAGCTAAAAACAAGTCATTTGTAATCTTAACTAGAGCAGTTTCTGTGCTATGATGGGGCCTGAAACCTGACTGAAATTCTTTAAGGATGTTGTTATCCTGCAAGAATGTGCAAATTTGAGCTGATACTACTTTTTCTAGTATTTTTGATATGAACGGGAGGTTTGAGATCGGTCTGTAATTTTTTATTTCATTCGCGTCCAAATTAGATTTTTTAAGAAGCGGCTTAATAACTGCTAACTTGAAAGGTTTAGGGACGTGACCTAGATGTAATGAAGAATTAATAATGTTTAGGAGTGGCTCTCCAACCGTAAGCATCACTTCTTTTAAAAATCTGGTTGGGATTGGGTCTAACAGGCACGTTGTTGATTTAGCCGAGGTGATAAGTTTATACAGCTCTTCCTGTCCTATACCTGTAAAGCAGTGAAAATCTAAATGTGAAGCTATAGGCTGAACTGGATCGTGAGATACTATTAGAGGTTGAACCTCCATTATTTTCTTCCTGATATTATTGATTTTTTCATTAAAGAAGTCCATAAAGTCTTCACTTCTAAACTGTGATGGGATACTCTCTGCGGGCATCTTAGGTTTTGTTAGGCGAGCCACTGTACTAAATAAGAACCTGGGATTGTTTTGGTTTCTTGCTATCAGTTGGCTAAGATGCTCGGTCCTAGCAGTTTTTAGAGCCTGTCTATAGCTGCACATACTGTCTTTATACGCAATTCGAAAAACTTCTAATTTAGTTTTCCTCCATTTTCGCTCGAGGTTACGGGTTGCTCTCTTTAGGGCGCGAGTATGACTGTTGTACCACGGTGCCAATGTTTTATCTCTGACTTTTTTTAATCTGATGGGAGCAACAGTGTCTAATGTACTGGTAAAAATAGTGCCCATGCTGCTAGTCACTTCATCTAGATCATCTGCATTTAGGGGTCTAATAAGAAATTGGGACAGATCCGGCAGATTACTTGTGAATCTGTCTTTAGTGGTGGGATTCATATTTCTAACAGATTGATAGCGTGGGGAGACACAGCTAATCTGTTCTACGGGTAGAGTATATGTCAGGAGGTGATGATCCGTGATATCATCACTTTGAGGTATGATCTCTATATTAGAGACATCTATACCATGGGATATAATTAAATCTAGCGTATGATTAAAGCGGTGAGTTGCTCCAATTATATTTTGCTTAACCCCAAAGGAATTTAGTAAATCCATAAATGTGAGTGCTAAAGCGTCGTTAGCATCATCTACATGAATGTTAAAGTCTCCTACTATCAATACTTTGTCAGAGTTAACCAATAGGTCTGATAGCAGATGTCCAAATTCTTTAAGAAAATCGCCATATGGCCCCGGGGGTCTGTACACGGTGGCCAAGGTAAAATATAGCAAGGGTTTATTACGTATTTCATTTAGTGCAACATTAATGATAAGCACTTCAAATGAATTAAACCTGGGCCTTATTTTCTGGGTAACAGTGAGTACATCATTGTAGATAGTGGCGACACCACCACCGCGACCAATTAGACGGGGCTCGTGCTTATAGAAATATCCTGACGGAGTAGACTCATTCAGACCAAAATATTCATTTGGTTTAAGCCAGGTTTCAGTGAGACAGAGTGCGTCAAGGCAATAATCTGAGATAATTTCATTAACAATAAGTGCTTTAGGCGCAAGGGATCTAATGTTGAGTAGTCCAAACTTTAGAGGTGGATTTTGACTACTTATTTTGCCTTTTTCTGGTTTTATGGTTATCAGATTGTTTCGGGCAAATTTAACAAATTTATTCTTTTTTCTCAGTATTCGGGGAACAGACACAGTTTCTATAGGACAAGCTATGTGTGTTCGTCTATCACTACGGTGAGTTGTGATGTGTCTAATATGTTTGGAATCTACAGTATGACTTACCGCCAGTCAGATGGTTCGTAGTGTTCTGGAGATGTTGTCAGAGAGGACCGCTGCTCCAGCTCTGCTAGGGTGTAGGCCATCGGTGTGATAGAGCCTAGGACGCTCCCAGAAAACATTCCAGTTATCAACAAAGCGTAATTTCTGTTGTTGACACCAAGATTGTAACCATTCATTAAAGGCAAATAATCTACTGAACTTCTCCATTCCTCGCTGAAATGTGGGAAGCGGTCCAGATACGATGATCCTTGTCGTGGGTGATGTGCTGCGGACCTCTGAAGTATGCCGTTCTCTTTTTTTCACTTTGATTTTCCATTTTGACTTGTGAAATCAGGGATCCATTGAACATTTCTTTATGAATGCACTGTGCACGCGCATCAACTCTGGGTAACCAATAGGAGGTTAATTAAACTTACTCT
Organism: Channallabes apus; assembly: GCA_030522415.1. Taxonomy (NCBI): domain Eukaryota; kingdom Metazoa; phylum Chordata; class Actinopteri; order Siluriformes; family Clariidae; genus Channallabes; species Channallabes apus. The sequence continues at coordinate 3,478,703 of CM060110.1, forward strand.
TCTCAGGTGTTTTGGAACCAACATACTCATGGTATGCGGGTTTGGGGTAAATCAACCCAGAGGTTATGATTAACCAAATGGTACAGTGGTTACCTAATCGGAATGTTTTTACCGTCGTGGTGCTCGGCCACAGCATTTGGGTTTGTGCGTTTGCTGGCTTTTACCACTGCGTGGCGCTATATAACTACAGACTGACGCCTCATGCCTTAATTCATTCTCTGCAGGATTAATAAGCCATGCTCCTTTAGAACTGCATGTACAGTGGGAGCCACGTCAAACAGCCGCCTGGAGCATGACGGCTCCATGGCAGGTCCATGAAGGGTTAATGGACGCTTCATGCATGGAATGTGATCCGCCGCGATGACGCAGTTAACAATGCCCCGCCCCATAAACGCCCCCATGCACTTTCTAAAAAGATGGTTGCAATGCCGTATAATTCCACCAGATGGAGCATTGACTGGCACAGTTAACTGCAGTGTCCAGGAAGCCCAATACCATATCTTTAATATATAGACAGTTCTTGTATTGTCAACATAGTTTCATAAATAGATGAAACAACAACAAACCGATTAATAAAACAGGTTTGTTAAATCACTCAATACACAACCCATGATGATTATGCTATTTATTATTTAATAATGAATTAATAAAACTAGTTAGTGAAATATTTTTAAGACATCCTGAAATAATCCTTAAAGACACGGTAGCGTCTGTAATTTGTTTATACCGATCATTGTAGGTACGGAATAAAAACGCAGGCTGTGTACAGTATTTTACATTACAGTGTCTTTTACCTCGTTCCATTTAATATACTGATAGATAATATTTTGCTGCAAAGTAAAGCTCAAAATGTAACGTCTGCTTGGGTTTGTTTTCGTTATATTTTTGATGATGTTTTTTTTTTTCACTGATAGTCAACAAGTGGCATAAGAAAGGCAATTAATGCCGCATGCAACCTGGAACAAATATTTGCCCATATGGATCAGTATTTCTTTAGTCATTTAATCATGCATAATGCTCCCCTGTCAAAAGATCTGATGGGGCATTAATCACTTATCACAACTGTGAATGGATGCGGCAGCAGAGACACATTAAATCCCCATAAACACTTGGAAACAACAGTAAAAAAGTTCCAGAGGGTTAGCGCCTGTTATACTAATGTATTTTTACAGATTTTTTTTTACTGCTTATATTTCGTTTGTTTTTACGCAATTTCATGTGTGTGTGTGTGTGTGTGTGTGTGTGTGCCTCTGACCGTCTTTTGTCTTGTAAATGAGTATTCTCACTCACCTTCCAATCCCCCCAGCGCACACACTCTTTGTTTGTCCTGTAAACTGTAACTGTGTTTGCTAGGGCACTTGGTTATACACAGTACTTTAATGTATGGAACACTTACTGGTTTGGTTTAAATATCGCTTATTACCTTATTCAGCAAAATAAATAAATTATTAACGTATTGCAGTATTTTAGTTAAAGACAAAAACTGTGTCAACAGACTGTTTGAAGCTGAAAAAAAGTTTGAAACTGTGCCATGTGTTTTTGAGGGTTGTGATTATAAGACCAACAAATATACAACATTCCATAGCCACAAGAGTAGAAAACACAACCCCCATTTGTTGGAAGATTTCAAGACTAATGTTCTTTATCAACACCAAAACAACACGGATGAAGAAAGTGATTTTGTTGAGGATGAAAACAACTGTGGCTTAGTCCTTGAGGAGGATGAGGACTTAAACAAAATTATTACTAAAAGAGTAGGGTTGCTCCTCCTGAAAATGGAGAACATTTTTAATGTCTCCAATTCATGCATTAATGAACTAGTAGAGGAATTTCATTTCCTTACAGCATCTGCATCTGGCCCCGTCATTAAAGAGATCATTCTGAGTACTTTGAGAAAACATGGCTGTACATTTGAAGACTCTGTGATATCAGAACTGGTCAAAGACCTTTGCCAGCTAAGCCCTGTCTGTGCTGCTTTACGAGTGGATGGCCCTTTCAGCAGTAAGTTCAGGAGAGAGCAATTTAGTAAGGAGCATCTCTCATCGATTGAACCAGTTGAGTACATACTTGATAGTAGAGAAAAAAAATCATTTCAGTATATACCAATCCTCCCATTTTTATCTCAACTTGTGAACAACAGCCACATTCAAAACACAATATTACAAAACAAAAAGCCTGATGCCTCTTCTGGATACAAATCGTTTAATGATGGATCTTTACTAAAAGAAAACAGCTTTTTATGTGAGGATGAACTTAAACTTCCACTCATATTATACAAACCGGATTCCAAAAAAGTTGGGACACTAAACAAATTGTGAATAAAAACTGAATGCAATGATGTGGAGATGGCAAATGTCAATATTTTATTCAGAATAGAACATAGATGACAGATCAAAAGTTTAATCCGAGAAAATTTATCATTTTAAAGGAAAAATATGTTGATTCCAAATTTCACGGTGTCAACAAATCCCAAAAAAGTTGGGACAAGTAGCAATAAGAGGCTGGAAAAAGTAAATTTGAGCATAATGAAAATAATGGAATGGAAGACCAATTAACAGTAATTAGGTTAATTGGCAACATGATTGGGTATAAAAAGAGCTTCTTAGAGTGGCAGTGTCTCTCAGAAGCCAAGATGGGTAGAGGATCACCAATTCCCACAATGTTGCGCAGAAAGATAGAGGAGCAATATCAGAAAGGTGTTACCCAGCGAAAAATTGCAAAGACTTTGCAGTTATCATCATCAACTGTGCATAATATCATCCGAAGATTCAGAGAATCTGGAACAATCTCTGTGCGTAAGGGTCAAGGGCATAAAACCATACTGGATGCCCGTGATCTCCGGGCCCTTAAACGACACTGCACCACAAACAGGAATGCTACTGTAAAGGAAATCACAGAATGGGCTCAGGAATACTTCCAGAAACCATTGTCAGTGAACACAATCCACCGTGCCATCCGCCGTTGCCAGCTGAAACTCTACAGTGCAAAGAAGACGCCATTTCTAAGCACGATCCACAAGCACGGGCGTTTTCATTGGGCCAGGGATCATTTAAAATGGAGTGTGGCAAAATGGAAGACTGTTCTGTGGTCAGACGAGTCACGATTCGAAGTTCTTGTTGGAAATGTTGGACGCCATGTCATCCGGACCAAAGAGTACAAGGACAACCCAAGTTGTTATCAACGCTCAGTTCAGAAGCCTGCATCTCTGATGGTATGGGGTTGCATGAGTGCGTGTGGCATGGGTAGCTTGCATGTCTGGAAAGGCACCATCAATGCAGAAAAATATATTCAGGTACTAGAACAACATTTAGTCATCTCTTTCAGGGAAGACCCTGTATTTTTCAACAAGATAATGCCAGACCACATTCTGCATCAATGACAACATCATGGCTGCGTAGGAGAAGGATCCGGGTACTGAAATGGCCAGTCTGCAGTCCAGATCTTTCCCCTATAGAGAACATTTGGCACATTATAAAGAGGAAGGTGCGACAAAGAAGGCTCAAGACGATTGAACAGTTAGAGGCCTGTATTAGACAAGAATGGGAGAGCATTCCTATTTCTAAACTTGAGAAACTGGTCTCCTCGGTCCCCAGACGTCTGTTGAGTGTTGTAAGAAGAAGGGGAGATGCCACACAGTGGTGAAAATGGCCTTTTTTGGGATTTGTTGACACCATGACATTTTGATTCACCATATTTTTCCCTTAAAATTATACATTTTCTCAGTTTAAACTTTTGTTCCGTGATTTATGTTCTATTCTGAATCAAATATTGACATTTGCCATCTCCACATTATTGCATTCAGTTTTTATTCACAATTTGCTTAGTGTCCCAACTTTTTTGGAATCCGGTTTGTAAATAGATGACTGAGATATGCAACCCTCTGGGAACATCTCGCAGGAAGCATAAAGTCACAGCAGTGTACTGGGTGTTCGCAGACATACATGCCACATTGAGATCTACACTGACTTCCATTTACTTAACCATTTTGTGCAAGGCAAATGATGTCAACCATCATGGCTATGCAAAGGTTTTGGACCCACTGCTCAGAGATTTGAAGTCCTTTGAAGATGAAGGTATTTTTGTTTCAAGTCTGGGCAAAGTGGTCAAGGGCACTGTACTTGCTGTAGTCGCTGACAATCTTGGTGCTCACTCAATAGGTGGCTTTGTTGAAAGCTTTTCAGCTTCACATTTCTGTCGCTTTTGCATTGGAGAACGGTCACAGATCCAGGAGCATGAAGTAGGAGAAGGACTGTTTCCTCCTCAACTATGCCATGCATGTCAAAGCAGCACTGTCTGATCCAGCAGAAGGTCACCACTGCGGAGTTAAAAGACCTTGTCCCATCTCAGACAGACTCAGTAACTTTCATGCTATATCAGGTTATCCCCCTGATGCTTTGCATGATTTGCTTGAAGGAATTGTACCTGTGGAAATATCACTGTCTTGATATGTTAATCAGAAAGAAATGCATCTCTCTTCAGGAGCTCAACCATTCCATACGTTGCTTTCCCTACAAATGGAGTGACAAAAGAAACTGTCCACAACCCATTGACCCTAATTTCAACTTACGAAAAAGCATAGGAGGTAACGCACACGAAAACTGGTGTTTGTTGAGAATGATGCCACTCATGATTGGTGACAAAGTCCCAGAAGATGAACCTGCTTGGGAGGTTTTGATGACTCTTAAAGATGTTGTGGAGCTTGTCATGGCTCCTGTCCACACGGATGAGACAATAGGATACATGCAAAGTAAGATCTCAGAACACCGTTACAGATATTTTGAAGTGTTCCCAGAGGAGAAAGTTCGACCAAAACACCACTTTCTCGAGCATTATCCATGGCTTACAACTGTTTACGGGCCACTGGTACATTTCTGGACTATGCGGTTTGAAGCCAAACATCGATTCTTTAAAAGGATTGTGAGGCAGACTGGGTGTTTTAGAAACATTCTCATGACAATGGCAAGAAAACACCAATCAATGATTGCGTATCATACCAACAATTGCAACAACCAAAGGGCAGCACTGTCAATGTCCCAGAGGACGCTTGTGGCAGTTGATGTTTTTAAAGATGGCATTAAGGAATCCTTCGCAAGGAAGTTCCCTGGGGAAGAGTTTGTGAACATGACAAATAAAGCAACCATTTTAGGCACAGACTATAATATTGGCATGATGCTGCCGTTTGGCTCAACAGGAGGCCTACCTGACTATGGAGAAATCCAGCAAATAATCATTGTGCGTGAAACTCCTGTCTTTGTTCTGAAATTGCTTAGTGGTTGGTATTGTGAACACCTGAGGAGTTTCAAAGTAGAGCCAACAGGAGAGACAGAAATCCATAAACATTCTGAATTAAAAGAAACATACCCCTTGGCTGCATACAATACAGCAGATGGCCGTATTGTGACCCTTAAACACTTCATTTGCACATCAGAGTAAGTCTAATGGGTTGATTTAATTAAGTTGTCATATCAAATATGTGTGCACTTTTCAAGTAGATATTGAAACAATTATTTAACAGCTGTATGGCCAGGAATCCTGTCTTATTTATTTATTGTAATGTTTATTTAACAGGGACGATTGCCACAGAAAGTGGGAAAATGTGATGCATACTTACTCTCCTTTCTTCTCCTCCTTTCCTCATCTACCTCTTCTTAAAATAATAATGACAATCAAAGATTATTTATTGAAATTTCCACTGAACTAAATCTGTTTATTGCAATGGCAGAAGAATATTGAAGCAAACCTATGTAAGAAAGCTGAACTATTAATAACCTGTCTCAATTTATTTTCTTTCTCTGTCTCTACAGCTGAGGAAACACACACCAAACAACAATGGCGGTCCATTTAAGAGTCATTTTAGAAGAACACAACATTCAAAAGCTGAAACTTCCAACAGGAATTCCAAATACAGTGGAAGATCTTGTTTCCATATTTACTGAAACTTTTCAATTGCATGGAGAAATTGGACTACTACTGTATACCAAGACAAACACTTTGACAATGAGTTTTTCAGTGTCACCAGCGCAAAAAAAACAAGATGCACAATTACCGTACCAAGCTCAGATCTCGAAAATATTCTTACCCGGAAATTGAAATCATCACTTAAAAAGGAAGCATCCAGGTGATGCAGTGCCTTCGAAAAATATTTTAAAAAAGCCCAAAAAAAGAAGAGGTTAATTACCTCCCTCCGCACCCTACTGGTGAAAGCCAAGAGACTCTGGAGAAAGAGAGGCTTGAAGTAATTTGTGAAATTACAAAGAAAAACAATGCAAAGATAATTACAGATAAAATGAATAAAACCTTCTCTAGCCGAAGAGTTGAAGTGGTCAGCCTCAGCCCCTCTGTGGGAGTGTTTAAAGAAAGGTGGCCAGCATTATTTACTGAAGCTCAGGTGAGAATGTCTTGTAAGTTTTTCTTCCCACTAGGATACATTCATGTGATTACTATGAGAGCTGTTCCTTCATTTATAATGTAATTTTTGGTCCTTTTACTTCCTAGATCAAGGAGGAGTTTAGACGCATCACTACAGTTTCCTTGGAGGAGACATTCATGCGCAAGCTTGATGAGTACACACCAGGTCTTTTGCGGCTAATGCGTGCCAAAGGAGGAGCAGCTGGTTGCAAGATGCGTCCTCTCCTAAGTACTTTAAATGACGTATGTTATTTTATTTTTTCACAAATACGTAATTATTGATATGAGTGAATTAAGTAATTTGTAAACAATTGCTTTGTTGTGTGCAAAGTTGAGCTCCTTACCAACTACCTTTTAACATCAATGTGTGAATTCGGTCTTATCCATCCATTTTCTTTATTGCTTTGTCCGTTCGGGTCACAAGATTTTTGAGCCAACCCAGCATTTATCAGGCGAAGGGGCAGGGTTCACTCTGGACAGGTTGCCAGTCTGTTGCAGGGCCGGAATTTGGTCTTAGTATATGTAAATCACTCAGTCTTATCACTAAATTGTATCTCCCTACAGACACAGAGCATTGAGGAAAAAAATAAATGCTGTTGTCTGCTGCCTCATTAACTACCTCGGTGAAAGACAAGAAGATCTTTTCCATGACTGCCAAGTACGTCATATTGATAAGAGATTTATGATTAACTCAAGGGCTCCTCCTCTCCTCTCATATCCACCTTCTCCTTTTGCCTTCCACTCCCCCTCTGCTCTCCTTTTAGATAAACTGAAATATATTGAAACAGCATCTTAAATGAAATAAAAATGTGTATGCTTTTTGTTTGTTTCTTTTTAACATGTAGGAATGTGAGGACTACACAGACAAAACGATGAAGGTGATTGTGAAGCACAATGTCATGGCTGAGGAGGATTTGTCTATTTTGATCGAGGGAAACCAAGTGATGGAAGGATGTGGAAGCTGAACAAAGGCATGCATACTGCTGATGGGACTCATTTATGCAATCAATATTGAATATCCAAAAGAGCTGAAGAACACGTTTGAAGCTTTTCAAAAACTTTTTTTGGAAATTGATTGGGCAAAACTACTGAAAAAGGTCCACAGCCTCAAAAATAAGCTCATGCAGTAGACACACACATTTCCCCTCTTGTTTGAAGAGGATCTTTTGTCTGGACATACTTTTAATGGAGCTGTAATGGAGTGTAGTTTTATATTTTTCTTCTTTTCTCTTATTTGCTCCACACACAGACACAAATCCATCCACTCTCTCTCAGCCCACTCCATTGCTCTGTGATTTCCCCCAGATTGACAGAAACGGAATACTAATAGAAAGTGGCCTGAATAATTTTGATCTCTCCTTCTACCCTCTTTCCCTCCCCATTTGTTTTTCTTTTATCTTTGAGAGTGAGAGCAAGCTCAAAAACTAAAGAATGTTGATCTGTTTTATCTTTATCCAGATATTTGATACTGTAGTACTGGAGTTTATGTGTGCTTTTGATTTTTTAATTAAAATAAGTGGCATGTGTTGTTTGCAGTAGCCAATTATCCAGAAACAACATTTGAAACTTATCTTAGTGAGTTATAAAACAAGTCAGTTTGTTCATTGTTGTGTGAAGCTGTTGTCCTTTATTTAGCACTTTATTCTGTGTTTTTTGATAATTTGGTGCATCATTGCTGCATATAAACAAGTCTGTTCAGTTATTTGTTATATGAACGTACCTGGACCACAGATTTGGTCAATCACTGTTGTGTAAATCTGAAGAGACTTTAAGAGTTTAGATACAAGAAAATCTTAATGTGATTGGACATACAGCACTGCTCTGATCTCCTCACTTCTCTTTTCCACTCTGATCTGGATGTCCTAAAACAGGGATATGTTTTATTATCCAACATTATTGAAACAACATTTGATAGATCAGTGAGTTATAAAACAGGTTCATTACTTAAAATGTTGTGTAAAGCTGTTGTGCTGCACTATATTTTGAGTGTTTCATAGGATTTTTTGGATTAAAAACATTGATCTGATTAACCATCTGAATGTCTTTATTGTGGGGGGTACATTTTACCTTCTCTGAATAAGTAATTGTTATTAACTGATATTAATTAACTTTGATTTGAAGAGATAATTTTTACCTAATTTTAATAAGTAAGTAGCTGTTGAATATATACATAAATGTGAGGTATTGTTACCCAATTTATGCTAATATTTAATAGCTTTTTACTTCAGATAGTTTATACTCAATATATGGGATTAAATCTACCCCACCGAAGTCGATGCAAATTGTTACCTCACATTTATTGGGTAAATTCTATAGATTATTTTTTACTGTGTGGCGGTTGTGTAAGCATTTCACTGCATATCTTACTGTGTATGACTGTGTATGTGACGAATAAAATTTGAATTTGAATTTGTCACAATGGTTAAACTCAAATGTTTTGCTTTATACTGTAGACTCTACTTAATTTTTTTGCATACTGTAAAATAAATAATACAGATTTTTACCAAATCAAAACTAACAAGAAGTTCACTAAACTTACAAAAAGTAGTTGGAAAATGTTTCCTTAATTTTTTTTTGTTGAATCTAAGTAACAGATTTTACAGTGTAGGAGAGACACAGTCAAACACAAAAACATGTTGTCCTTCAGAAAGTTCTCTGTCTAAGAAATAGCAAAAGATAGATAGAGAGAGAGAGAGGGAGAGACATAAAGAGAGAATGAGACGGTGAGCGTGGGAGCATTAGCACCTTAAGAACAGATGCAAGAGGAGACAGGAAGGGAGCAGCATGGAAGATTTAACATGTTAATATCAGATCTATGAGGAAGAGAGCAAGAGAGTGGAATTAGCTTATTTTATATAAGAAAATTCCCTTACACAGACTTTGACGCAAATCAAACTACTTTTGAGTAAACTTATTTCAGTAAGGTTCTTTATCTGCCGATGAAGTACTGGTGACATAGCTTCCTGTGGGTGATGTAGCTTCCTGTTTTCGTATCGTTGCCGCGAAAGTTTCGCAATGCGCAAGTTTCCTCGTCTAAGAACAACAAACGGAATTCATCTCCAAACAACTAAAACTCCGACACAGAGGTACGTTATAATGTCTACCATTCAGCTTGTTCAGTGTGTACAGTGCAGGATGTTTAGACATTCTTCCTCCGTCATTAGCGATAATTTTACTTGTGATAGGTGTGTGTTAGTGAGCACTCTGACGGAGAAGATATCAGCATTAGAGGAGCGCATCCAGACTTTAGAGAGTGTTGGAGAGTGTGAGAGCAGCGTTATTCCTGTAGTGGACAGTCTGGGTGCCACAGGCGGAGATAATCAGCCCCCGACTCCGGCATTAGAGCTCTCACAGCGGCGCGAGTGGGTGACGACTTGGCGGCATACTCGTTCAGCCAAAGCTAACGCGAAGGCTAGCCCACCGGAGCACACCTCCTCTGCGCCTCACGTGTCCAGAAACCTGAAAGAGCTCTGGTTATAGGAGACTCTATACTGAGACACGTGAAATTAGCTAGACCTTTAAGGGTGCCAGCGGCAGTGGTTAGGTGTATCCCGGGAGCCAGAGCACCGGACATAGCAGGTAATCTTAGGGTTCTAGGACAGCACAGGTTCTCTAAGATAGTGGTACATGCTGGAGCTAATGATATACGCCTTCGTCAGTCAGAGGTTAGTAAGAGTAACTTTACAGAGGTGTTGAAATTAGCGAAGGCGATGTCCGATGAAGTAATATGCTCTGGTCCCATCCCAATGAGACGTGGCGACATAGCTTACAGCAGGTTATGGTCGCTGAACTGCTGGATGTCCAGGTGGTGCTCCAAAAATAATGTGGGCTTTATAGATAATTGAAGACCTTCGAGGGCAAAGCTGGCCTATTAGGGCGGGACGGTGTCCATCCCACTCGGGAAGGTGCTGCTCTCATTTCCTGTAGTATAGCTCATAGTCTCAGTAGAGGCCTAGTTAATCGGTGACAATCCAGAGCCCAGGCCAGGGAGCAGACAGACGGGCTAAACCAACCGTCTGCTAGCTGCATAGAGTCGTCACTCAGGGTTCACCTTATTGAGACTGTGTCTGTTCCCCGATTTAAGCAAAAATGTAGAAAGACTCAGAAAGGCTGTTTCAATAATCTAATTAACATAAAGTCTACAAACTCCGATCATACTGAATGCGCAACCGGGCAACTCTGATCTGAAGCTAGGATTGTTAAATATTAGATCTCTCGCATCAAAAGCAGCTATTGTTAATGACATTATCAGAGATCAGGCGTTTGATATACTCTGTTTAACTGAAACATGGGTTAAACAGGATGAGTATGTAGCTCTAAATGAAGCTAGTCCTCCTGGTAACAGCTACATACACCAGCCTCGGTTAACTGGTAGAGGAGGAGGCATCGCAGTTATTCATAATGATAATCTGTCTATCCTAATAAAAACACTGACACAAATTTAACTCATTTGAAATTCTGTGAAATAAGTGTACTTAAGTATATTAAATCAGCTCAGTCGATTCCACTAATTATAATTTACAGACCTCCAGAGCCGTATTCTGAATTTCTTAGTGAATTTGCAGATTTCATCTCAGACCTGGTCGTTTCTGTAGACAAAGTGTTAATTGCTGGAGATTTTAACATTCATTTTGAGAATCCAGAAGACCCTGAGAACAGCATTTATGTCCATACTGGACTCAGTAGGAGTAAATCAGTGTGTAGTAGGACCCACTTATAAAGCAGGTCACACTTTATACTTAATAATATTTTTCGGATTAAGTATAAGAAATGTATTCACAATTCCACTGTCTGAAATTATCTCAGATCACTATCTTGTCTCCATTCAAGTGTGTCACAGTGATAATGTACGCACAGCACCGCGCCACCGTATTAAACGTACATTCACATCAACTACCACACAGAGTTTTATCAGTAATCTCCCAGAGTTACCAACTTCGATTAGGTCACCGTCTGACCCCACAGAACTTGGTCAGGCAACTGAATATTTAGAGTCGACATTTCGTTGTACCTTAGATAATGTAGCTCCAGCTGAAAGAAAAATTATTAGAGATAAGAAACTCACTCCCTGGTACAGTGGTTACTCAATCAGAATAACCATCCCGCCGCGTGTACCGCCGTTTAAAGGCAACAGCGGCCAAAATAAATCAGTTGCATTTGAATGTCATTCGTAAAATGGCCGCCAGGTGGCGCAAAGTGACATTTTCATTCATTGCAGTAAATACAACAGTGATGGTAATTTCCACAACAAACATGAAAAATCTGAACCAGAGCTATTGATGTGTACTGTACAATAATGGGTAAAAAAAAATTATAGTAGATTTATTAACTAAAATAAATGACCATATTTTTCAAGAGAATTTTCAAGCCCCACTCATCAAGCAAAATTCTAACGAAATTGCCCAAGTTTACTATTTATTTAAATATAAATTTCTAAACCAATAAGATCAAATAACACCAAGTTATTATTATAACAGGCTTACTTCGTCAAGCTTGCTTTCAAAGAAGTCGAGTGGCTTATTAACATCTCTGGGGTGCATTGTCTCTAAGTGCCTGCTTGGTGTAGCGGTTAGAGCATTGGGCCAGAGATCTACAAAGCGCCGGTTCGAATCCCGTGTCATGATGTTTTAAAATTGTTTTATTTTAAAACTAAATAAAATGTTTTAAGTGCCCTTAAGGTAGAGTCTTATGAAGGCTATGTAGACTTATATAGTTTTATTATATATTTTTTGCACATTAATCTGGGTCCTCATCTGTTAGATCTGTTTAGTTTCTTTTTTCTCCTGCCGGCACGAACACGCGGCTCCATCCCTTTCCCGCCTATTCAGGGAGCCTACGGAGTGAGCGATTAACCATAGTCAAATCGATTGGTGTGCTTCCAACTCACGTTACTCGTGAGCCGCCTATTCATGCCGGCTGGTGATAATTAACGTTAATATGATCTCGGGCTTGCTCACGATGCTCAACATCTATAAAAATAGCAAAGTATTGTGTATAGAGTGATAAAAAAACGATCTAACGCATGTTATGATAAGGAAAATCTGTAAAGAACAGTATGGAGGAATGGGTGCTATTTATAGTCTGGGGCGCGTTGTTGCTAAGTGTCTGAGTGGTGCAGTGGGTAAATCCGCACCCTTTTATGTGGGCAACCTGTGTTTGATCCCTGTGTGATACTGTTTTAATTTTTTTATTTTAATTATAGCAAAATAAAAATAAAACAAAATAAAATGTCTCATTTTGATTTTGCTTCAGCATACTATAGGAAAAACAGCAAACTCGCACGCAACCAGTTTGTATTCTTTAAATTTAGGGGAGTGACGACTCTGTGTGTGTGTGTGTCTGTCATTATATTGGTGGATTATTCAGTGAAACGAGGCTCAGCTGAAAGATGTTAGGCACATCAGTCACTTAACCCCAAATAAAAGGTATTTCTGAGTGTTCTTATATAGTTGTAAAATAACAAATGTTCAAACGGTGCGCACTGAATATTAAACCTATACCAGGCACGATGTTTTTTTTTTGTTTGTTTGCTGTTTGCAATGCTGAGCAAAATAAAAAAAAAAACATTGGTTGGTTTTCGTTTAGAAAGACTGTTTATCTGATTATTTGTATTATTAAAGAATAACAGCACAAACAACAACACAAGGGCTTTTAAGAAACATTTTTATTATTTTGACATCAGTCACTTAACCCCAAATAAAAGGTATTTCTTTTCTATTATGAAACCATAATATTGCATCTCTTTCCTAATCATATGGAGGAGTGCGCGGGCACCGCCGACAAAGAGCGTGTTGTTTCAGGAGAGAGAGGCTGATTTTACGACAGCTGTTTACGGGAGTGTAGTCCAGTGCGGGAGATGCATTGTGGGTAATGTTGTCCGGTGTGTGTGAAGTTGGACGCGAGATGAGTATCTGGGATATAGAGTGAGTTTTGTATTCTTTTCACTCGTTTTTAGTTTGATTTAATAGCAGGATCTACCCGAAAGTTTGTACTATAACCTGACAATATGCAGCAAAATAAAGAACAGACATCGACAAGTTTGTCCATCTCATCATTACATGAATTAACGGGCTGTTACACTGCTGCGAGCAACATTAAAAAACAAAGCGGAGAAGCTAACTGTGTTTGTTACTGCGCATGCGCATGTTTCGCTCCCTCTATATATCCCTCCATGCAGCAAAGTTGTTTGAGCAAATTAATAATTTCAATGAATGAAATGGAGGAAGAAGAAAAGGTGGAGCTGAAAAGTACACGAAAATAAGAAAAAGCTTTAGAGGTAAATGCAGTGAAATGCTTCAAATGAACAGATTCTGCCATTTAAAAAGAGGAAGAAGAATACACTGGCTCATTAACATGGAGATAATTTTTTTAAAACCACATAATAGTATAGAAATATAACAAACAAAAATGTAAATAAAAAGTATCACTGAACATATATTGGGTCATATTTGTAAAAAAAAAAAAGAAAGAAAGGAAAGAACAATAAAGTTAATTATTCAAACTTATTCAGATCAGTGTAAAGTTATTGTGATTTTAAAAGTGCTTTAACTCCACCTGGCACAGTTTCATCCTAGTGGAACAATCTGACTACATGTGCAGTGCCATGGAAAAGTAATTGCCCCTTCCTGATTTTTTTCTTTGCATATTTGTCACACTTGTATGGGTGGAATTTGACCTAAACACTTTATGAGGAAAAGACAAATTTGCCTTTTTGTTTGTGAGATATCATGAACATTTGGCAGGGGGTATCATCGTGATGCAGTGTAAGATCTACCACTCATCAGTGTAAACTGTAAGTGCAGCAGGTCAGTGATGATGAACCAGTGCCTGCTGATGATGACCAACACGTCTCCCCTGATCTACCATAGCCAAGCGAAAAGAATCACAATCAAACTGAACAGGTAAGCTGGAATAAAATCAGTAGCAGCATTACCTCCTGCTAGTAATTATTATGGTAGACAATATTAATTAAAAAGTAATGCTGCTACTGATTTTATTTCAGCTTACCTGTTCAGTTTTATTGCCATTCTTTTTAAAATGTTGTCTTTATAGGTTTATATGTAGTTTGTCTTGATGTTCTTTCCTTTGTTTCTTTGTTTGACTAATATGACCCAATATATGTTCAGTGATGCTTCAAATAATATGTTTAAATAGCATTGCTTTCCGTATTGCTTTCCGTATTGTGTTATTTGTTTTATACTAGTAACTGGAGTTAAAATATATCTCTACATTAATGAGCCAGTGTATTATGATGCGGGCTGCTGTGGGCCAGAAAGTCCAGGGCCACTTTTTGGTCCCAGTCCGCCCCTGACTGAAAGTCTGAGGCATAAGAGCCTCAGATTGGGGAAGTGGTGAGAGGTCCTGAATGTACAGGGCGAGGGTGAAAATTTTGCATTTGAATGTTGTCTGGCATTGTAAAGCACACACAGGACGCAGCAGTGGTTCTCAAACATTTTCTGTAATTCCCCACTTAAGGGAGTGGGAGAATTTTCAAGCCCCACTTCGGCCAAGTTCGAAATCGGCCAAGTTTACTATTTATTGAAAAATAAATTTCTAATGGAAAAATCATATTTTAATTATGTATTAATTCTGATCCTTGTAGTAAGTGTGTAACATAGATGTTAGAAGTTTGAACTTGGTTGTCGAAGCTTAGAGACAAGGCCGAGAACAGGATAGAAACAACCTTATTGTAGTTGTCCCTAAATAAATGATAAGGTATGGACATCTGGTCTGGGGCAGATAAAGAGTCATGAGTTTGAATGTAGGAACTTCACGTACGGGGCGTTGATTATGTTAACAGAGATGTTTGTGTATAAAATAGGTCAGCTAGAGAAAGAGAGCACCTTTCTCTATGCTGCAACTGTTTGCTGTATGAGACCGGTCCTTCTGCAGAAGTTTAAAATAAAACCTTTGTTACTTTGTTCTTACCCAGTGTATGAATTACTTGTCTTTATAATATTTTCAGAATTTCCACCACAACTTGGCGTTGTCGGCAGTTCTCCGTGTTTGAGGAGGGCATTGGAGAATCCCGGGGAGGCATAAGCGCTGACGCCTTGGAGGCTTTTCACTTAATCTCAAACGCTTAATTGGCAATCGAGCGTGAGAGGACCGGGGATTCACCATGTCACCTCAACACCGGAGTTAAAAGAACTAAAATAGTGTGGTAAGGAAATTTTTTAAGTTGTAAGTCTTTAAGTTGTAATTGAGTAAGAAGTGCGCTTTCTCACAGTGGCTGGGATAGATTTAAAATTGGATCTATCACACGAGTCTGGGATTCGTGAAAAGTACCCAAAAAAGTGCAAAGGCGGACAAAAGAGAGAGAGATAGGGTACTGGTTTCGCCTCGTTTCCGAAAAACTTGGCCCCGCAGCAGACGTGCTCGGTGTGAGGACCTCCGGAGGTAAAGCAAGTCAGAGTGCAGGGTTGCAAGGTGCACAAGTATTCCTGGCCAACGGACAATGTTTTCGCACGGCGAGCTCAGGCTGATCATGAAGAAAACCAAGCATTTAACGGTTTTGTGGTGTGCCTTACAGCAGCGTGTAGAGAAGCGTTCCCAGCAAAAATGGATATGACTAAAATATCAATGTGCAACCAGGAGACAGCGTGTCACACTATCTCACCTGCCTCACTGAGGTACATGATGCAAACAGCGGGTTGGAGAGGCCTGCAGACATGTCTGTGGCAGCAATTTCACCGTATGAAGCACATTTGAGGAACAGTTTCATGAATAGATTTCAAGAGGACATCGCTCAGAAGGTGAAAAACACATGCGTTGGATGGGACACTGGAAAACTTAGTCTCATTGAACAACATGCAATACACGTGGAAAAGCTGGTATCACAAGAAAAAGATAAGCGCAACAAGAAGAGAGAAGACCAGAGTGACAAAGCACAGCTGGCAGTGTTGCAGATGGTAAGACAAACTGCGGATGTACAGTACAGGAGATGTGGAAGAGGACGAGGAGGCCGTGGCCATGGACGTGGGAGAACAAATGGCTGTTATGCATGCGGAAGTGAAGACCATTGGATTAGAGACTGTCCGAGAAGGAGCAGAGGAGAGGAATGGATTAGGAGAGGTGAGGATCAGGGTGGAAATTGACAGAAAAAGGCCGGGGGCGTGGGGAGCAGACCCGAAGGAGAGGGTGAGTCAAAAATTTTTTTTCCTACTAACACTTCTTGCTCTGATCGCAATGAGAAAAGCTTGCTATCTTTTTCAATGATTCAATTCACGTTTGTATCTTAGAAACATCCACACATGCTACGTATGATCTTGAAGTATACAGTATCAGTAAAACTGATGGAATTGCAGCTCCATGACAAACAAAATTCATTTTGCTACATTCCATGCAGGTCATTCAGTCATTAAAGCGTGTGAATTTGAAAGTTTAGTGAAACAGAGTGGCAGATTCCTGAACTCTGTGGGCACTTCAGGACATGCAGCTGAAAAGAGCCTCATAAAGACAAGCGTGTGGCTTTTTCCAGGTGTACATGATAAATTTAGATTTTTTGCTCTTATTGCTGCCCAGTAAATCTATTGGGGTGAAGATTTCATATGTAAATTAGGTATAAAACTCTTGAGACTAAACCAGTATTGAGCCTGAGGATTTCACTCTTGTGAAATGTGATCCGTTGCCCCTGTTGTATGTGTATGAATGGAAGCTCTGCACTTCAACTGTGAGTTCAGTAAATGCTACGGTGATAGACAAATATATACCAGTAAACACATTATGATATTAGATATGTGTCACATATCTCATTTATTTAAAGATAAGCTCAGATGTGTAGTTAATGTGCATATAAGGAATATGTACATGAGAAAATGTAGCACAGTAAAGTGTCACAGTAATGTCGCTTAATCATAGAAGAGACACTCCTAGTGTTATTGGATAAATGTAATAAGGATGAGGGAAAAAATAAATAAATAAATAAAAAATATTGGGCCTTTGAGTGACATGTGGTATGAATGAGAGTGATTGAGAATGAACGTCTTATCTGACATTACATTACAGCCACAGAGAAACAAATGCTAATGCAATGCTGAAAAATCATGTGTTAAAGTATAAAAGAACTGTATATATTACAGTACCTACAGTCACAAGACCTGGCCAGGCAGAAAAAATTAAGTTATCAGCATGCGGAAGCTTTTTCTTTTCTTTTTTAAAAAAGAATTTATGTTTATCATTACTCACTAAAATGTATGGGCTAATGGCAAGCATGATGTAGGTTTAATTAAGGGAAGTGAACTGGCGGTGATCACCCCAAAGTAAAATTTAGGCCCTACAAACTTCATACTGTATCTACCCGAGTCTTTAACTGAAATAATTCCAGTGTTTAATTCTTTATTTTAAAGCTGTTGTCATGGTAAACATCAGCAACTTCTTATTGTCCAGCAGAACAAGGTCATAAAGCAAACCATATAAAAGCTACAATTCGCACATAAGTCATATCTTAGGTCAAATTGTTTTGGGACAAGATAAAACTTTGGATCCAAGTACAGTAGTAGTCCAAAATATTCTAAAACAAATAAGAAAATTGACGCTAAAGTAGAAATGTAAAAAGTAAAAGTGTTTTATTGCAGAAAAGTTAATTTGATCTATGCAATCCTCGAGGCCCCAGTGAGATACACACTCATGGGAAGGGTCTACTGGCCCATAGTGCACTTAGTTGAACTCCAGAAGCAAGAACAATCTTTAATTGAATCAAATTTGGCAGTATAAACTACTTTAATATTGGACATTTCAAATTCTAAAAGGCCTTTTACAAAAACTGTTGATGAAAAGAATTGTTGCATGATTTCAGACTGGCTGCAGAAAAAAAAAAAGATAGAGAGAGAAACAATGAGATCTTTATCTCACTTCTCAGCCAAATCAGATCCTGTAGCAGCAGCATCACCCATGTGTTTATGTCCAGTACCAGAAGCTGAGAAGGCAGGTATAGAATAAAGATGTATAGTGGGCTACAGTAATTTGACATTTCTAGTTCATGAAGTTTCAGTATCTTTTATACAGAGAAGAATCACACTTATTTGCAACAGAGTGGTTAAAGTACAATACTAAATTATAAATATCAATGTGGAAAGATGTATAGTTCTAACCCTCTAACTCCTTTCTTTCACTGTTAAACAACTTTGTTCCACTAGGATTGATCCACAGTAAGCGCCACTACAGAATCCAGATATAAAATGAACGTGGATGGAACAATATTTTGTGATGGAGAAATAGGTGTTAACAGGAGTTTGTCATAGTTATAGCACATGAAATTTAAATAGTGTAAATGTAATGCTCAAACTAACAAATTAGATTCTATTTCAGAAAAGCAGATGCAGCAGCGAGGGCCGTGGCCAAACTTCCCCTTTCCTATAACCATAACATGTGTGTGTCTAATGCTCTCACCCCCACAGCTAACCTTGAAGAGCTACAGAGCTACAGTCACTCCAGGAGAGGAAACACTCTGGAGAAAAGCGGGATGTGTTTTGACAGAAGGGGTTTGGTACGACCCCAATCACAAGCCATGTCTACCTATAAAGCTATTTCTTTCTATGCTAAGTTGACACACGAGTAAGGACCATGTGTCAAAAGGGGGAATAAGCGATAGTATGTGCATTTGTGTTACTAATAACATACTGTACTGTAGATAAAGGAATTAAGATGAAGCCAGAGCACACAAAAAGTAAGAGGACATTGTGAAGATGAAATGTTATGTTATTGTGCAAAACTCTTTGAGGTTTTATTTTTAATACAGGCCCACTGAGAGTGCTCCTAACACCACAAAAAGAAGTCAAAGTAGTGGAAACAGAGATGGGGGGACACGCCAGCTACCCCAAACATGTTCCAGAACCTAAGAGAAAACAACACAGAGGTCAACAAAGGTGAACAGTGATGTGCTAGTAACCTCTCCTGTAAACCCCAACAGACCCTCACCTGTACGCAAAGTGCATGGGTCAGAAGAACCAACTAGAGTGACAGAAACAACGCAGAACCACAACTCTCCACTCAAATTCATCACAACAATAAGTACACTACATCTGAGGACAACACATGAAGAAATTGTAAGGTGTCAAAGTAGCAGTACCACTGAGTAACATTGGTGACATATAAAAGTAATTAGAGTTAAAAGTAAGTGTTGTAACTACTGACAGGATAGAAGACTGTTTTAGAGGACGGAGAATATTAGTGACTGAGATTATTCACACTACAGACATTGAATTAGCTGGACTGGACCCTTGGTTACAAATGAGAAAACAACACCCTAAAGCAATTTGGGTAATTTTAGGAATAATAATAGTTATGGTTACCCTGGCGTGCCTACTTATTGAGAATTCAGATAGAAACGGCTAAGGTAAAGTCTATTTAACAAACTCATGCCACATGCATTTAACTAGAATAAAGAGAAGAGACAGCATGATAAAAAGGCATAACACTAATCTCAATAGATGTGCAGGGAATTGGGAATGTGCCCTATCATTAGACATTGCTGATAATATAACAGACATACATAACCTCTTGTGTTGTGTATGCCATGTCATGTCCTTGTGCTGGGTAGCACTGCCCCTAAATAATGTCACAGCAGCAGAAGCAAATGCAGACAACACGTCTTGTATTATACCGATAACCACCATGGCCATCTTACAGATATCAGCATAATACAAACAAACAGGGAGGCCAAACCCAGCAGTCCCTGAGTGTAATTATTCCAATAACCTATGTTTTGATGCCCCATGGAGCTATTGCTCCCCATTGCCTGTTAAGAAATATGAAGACAATTCTACTTATATGGTCCCATGGCAAAAAGGAGACACTTGCGTTGTGCAAGATCAAAAGGAAAATGGGGAACCTGACTTAGGATGGTCTGAGTGCACCACTTACGTTCGTATAACCAATCGTTCAAAAGGTAGGTCACCTAAATGTAGTATAGATGGTAATTATTTTCCAAATGATGGTAGTTGCCCGTTCATAGAACTATCGTCAACAAACACAGTAAATTATTAAATGTTAAGACAGACTGACAACATAAAACGGAAAACGGACTGGGACGACCCGACTTCTGACAGAGTTTAAAATTCCGGTGACTATCATTTTGAATGTTTAGATCATGATATGGAAGAAGACATAATGTAAATCTTTAGAGAAATGTCAAGCATGTATATTTAAGTAGGTTGCAAAATTTTTAATGCTTTTGTGTCGGGGGTCTGTCCCCATAAAGACAGCTGTAGTGTCCTCTGTGTGCATTAGAGTGCTAGTGGTGATGTTAAAAACCCAGGTTGGAGAGACAATATCTGATGAAATGTACCTAATGCATAGCTTATTAGTATTGTTTTGAATTGTAGAATTAAAATATTTAGGTTGTCATAGAATGACAAAAGGGGGAAATTGTAATGGAAAAATCATATTTTAATTATGTATTAATTCTGATCCTTGTAGTAAATGTGTAACATAGATGTTAGAAGTTTGACCTTGGTTGTCGAAGCTTAGAGACAAGGCCGAGAACAGGAAAGAAACAACCTGATTGTAGTTGTCCCTGAATAAGTGATAAGGTATGGACATCTGGTCTGGGGCAGATAAAGAGTCATGAGTTTGAATGTAGGAACTTCACGTACGGGGCGTTGATTATGTTAACAGAGATGTTTGTGTATAAAATAGGTCAGCTAGAGAAAGAGATCACCTTTCTCTATGCTGCAACTGTTTGCTGTATGAGACTGGTCCTTCTGCAGAAGTTTAAAATAAAACCTTTGTTACTTTGTTCTTACCCAGTGTATGAATTACTTGTCTTTATAATATTTTCAGAATTTCCACCACAACCAATAAGATGAAATAACACCAAGTTGAAAACATATAGAATACACGTGCAATTATTGTAACAGGCTTAAATTTAAGGCTTAAATATTTATTAGTACAACAAAACTTCTCCACGCTCTGGAAAACTTTATTAGACTACGTAGGAAAATAAAAAGGAGGATAACGATACCGGCTTTATATTAAATTAACAAATATTGTATTTGTAAATCATCAGCACTCGTGTTTTTGCGTTATTATAAATAATCAAATGGTCATGTTGAAGGCTGTTATGGTCATTATAATTTTCTTTAATAATGATTAATTCTATTTTTTTATTCTGATAGTTTACTCAATTTGCTTTTTGGTTATTTATATATTTAAATTGGGATGCCTTCTACTGTTACAAATTTAACTCTTGTCAAAATAATAAGAATGTCTCTTACAAGTCCTTGTGTTGTTGTTTGTGCTGTTCTTTATTAATACAAATAATCAGTCTTTCTAAACGAAAACTAACCAATGTTTTTTTTATTTTGCTCAGCATACTATAGAAAAAACAGCAAACAAACAAAAAAAAACATCGTGCCTGGTATAGGTTTAATATTCAGTATGCACCGTTTGTACATTTGTTATTTTACAACTATATAAGAACACTCAGAAATACCTTTTATTTGGGGTTAAGTGACTGATGTGGCTAACATCTTTCAGCTGAGCCTCGTTTCACTGAATAATCCACCAGTATAATGACACACACACACACACACAGAGTCGTCACTCCCCTAAATTTAAAGAATACTAACTGGTTGCGTGCGAGTTGCAAATTCAAATTCAAATTCAAATTTTATTTGTCACATACACAGTCATACAGTATGAAATGCAGTGAAATGCTTTTTTTGCGACCACAGGGTCGCGACGGCAGCCATTTCCCAGGCGCCATCATAGAAAACAAGGAATCAGATACATTAGGATAACGAGGGTAAAAAACAAATTTTTTTAAAACGAGTTTGCTGTTTTTCCTATAGTATGCTGAAGCAAAATCAAAATAAAACATTTTATTTTGTTTTATTTTTATTTTGCTATAATTAAAATAAATGTAAAATTTAAAACAGTATCACACAGGGATCGAACACGGGTCGCCCGCATGAAAGGGCGCGGACTTACCCGCTGCACCACTCAGACACTTAGAGATAACACGCCCCAGACTATAAATAGCACCCATTCCTCCATATCGTCCTTTACAGATTTTCCTTATCATAACATGCGTTAGATCGTTTTTTATCACTAAATACAAAATACTTTGCTATTTTTATAGATGTTGAGCATCGTGAGCAAGCCCGAGATCATATTAACGTTAATTATCACCAGCCGGCATGAATAGGCGGCTCACGAGTAACGTGAGTTGGCCGCACACCAATCGATTCGACTATGGTTAATCGCTCACTCCGTAGGCTCCCTGAATAGGCGGGAAAGGGATGGAGCCGCGTGTTCGTGCCGGCAGGAGAAAAAAGAAACTAAACAGATGAGGACTCGGGATTCGAATCGGCGCTTTGTAGATCTCTGGCCGAATGCTCTAACTGCTACACCAAGCGGGCACTTAGAGACAATGCACCCCAGAGACGTTAATAAGCCACTCGACTTCTTTGAAAGCAAGCTTAACGAAGTAAGCCTGTTATAATAATAACTTGGTGTTATTTGATCTTATTGGTTTAGAAATTTATATTTAAATAAAACCCTACACACTACTTTTCTAATTACACGTGATAAAATCTAAAGGCTCACTGTGTTAATATTTATTGTGCTTAAATTTGATCTTAATAAGATTTGATTTAATTTGAATTCTACATTTGTACTGTAATTTTAGTACTGTGATTATGAATTCGGTCAACTACAGTGTTTCACTTGATGTTATCGGCTACTACGTGTATTATTTAATGGAACGCGTCTCATTAATGCGGCAGAGAATGAACTAAGGCATGAGGCGTCAGTCTGTAGTTATATAGCGCTACTCAGTGGTAAAAGCCAGCAAATGCACATGCCGAAATGCGGCGGCGATGGTAAATACGACGCTCTGATTAGGTGACCACTGTATAACGATCACATGCGCACTTTAAAACAGACCGCTCGGAAATTAGAGGGTAAATGGCATCAAACTAAATTGTTAGTATTTCAAATAGCATGGAAAGAGAGCATCCTGAACTATAGGAAAGCTCTTAGTGTACCTAGATCAATGTATCTCTCCACTCTTATAGAAGAAAATAAAAATAATCCTAGATTTTTTTTTAATACTGTAGCCAAATAAAGACCACTACAGAAATCTCGACAACATCATGCAATAGTGAGGACTTCATTAACTTTTTTAATAATAAAATTGTAAATATCAGGCATAAAATTGAGTCTTTGAAACCGAACAATGTAATTGATACAGATGTTAACCTAGCCATGTTAGATTCAAACCTAGAATACTTTACTCCTCTTGAAGAGAATGAACTAATTTTATATAATTTTATAATTCTGCAAATTTATCAACCTGTATATTAGACCCTATACCAACACATTTTCTTAAACACATAGTACCAGTAATAACAGAACCGCTATTGAGAATAATTAATTCCTCACTCAGCATTGGTTATGTTCCAAAATCTTTTAAATTAGCAGTTATTAAACCAATAATTAAAAAACCTGACCTCGACCCCTGTCAGCTGTCCAATTACAGGCCAATATCAAACCTCCCCTTTATCTCTAAGATTCTGGAAAAGATAGTAGCAAAGCAGCTATGCTCATATCTACATAGAAATGGCATACATGAACTGTATCAGTCAGGATTTA
Source organism: Channallabes apus (assembly GCA_030522415.1). Taxonomy (NCBI): domain Eukaryota; kingdom Metazoa; phylum Chordata; class Actinopteri; order Siluriformes; family Clariidae; genus Channallabes; species Channallabes apus. The sequence goes on from CM060110.1 coordinate 3,502,706, forward strand.
GGCCTCATCACAGCACAGAAACAGCACTCGTTAAAGTAGTAAATGAACTCCTATTGGCCTCTGATCAAGGTTGTGTAACTATGCTTGTATTACTCGACCTCAGTGCAGCTTTTGACACCATTGATCATGCTATTCTTCTTCACAGATTAGAAAATGTAGTAGGAATTAAGGGTACAGCCCTCTCCTGGCTCAGATCCTATCTGACCGATCGTTATCAGTATGTAGACTTAAATGGTGATTATTCTGCATGTTCTCTAGTGGAGTTTGGCGTTCCGCAGGGTTCAGTTTTAGGCCCACTGCTTTTCTCCCTTTACATGCTTCCTCTGGGCAACATAATCCGTAAGCATGGTATTAGTTTTCATTGCTATGCTGACGACACACAGCTATACGTCTCAACAAAACCTGATGAGAAAAACCATCTTACTAAAGTTGAGCAATGTGTGCAGGATATTAGAAATTGGATGCTAATTAACTTCCTTCTGCTTAATCCGGATAAGACATAAGTTCTAGTCATAGGACCGCATCCAGCTAGAAGTAAAAACTTAGATCACACCGTAACTTTAGATGGCCTTTCTGTTCCATCAAGTGCAACAGTAAAAGACCTCAGCATAATTATAGATTCCAGCCTTTCATTTGAAGCTCATGTAGATAATATCACCAGGATAGCATTCTTTCACCTCAGAAATATTGCCAAGATAAGAAATATATTGTCACTAAACGATGCAGAAAAACTAGTTCATGCTTTTATCACTTCTAGGTTGGACTATTGTAATGCATTACTGTCTGGATGTTCTGTTAGGTGCATAAACAAGCTTCAGCTAGTCCAGAATGCAGCAGCGAGAGTCCTCACTAGAACCAGAAGATATGAGCACATCACCCCTATCCTATCTTCACTACATTGGCTCCCTGTGAAATTTCGCATTCATTTTAAAATACTACTCTTGACATATAAAGCATTAAATGGTCTCGCGCCGCAGTATCTGAGCGAACTACTTCGGTCAAAGGATGCAGGCTGCTTGTCAGTACCGCGTATTATGAAAACTACAGCTGGGGGCAGAACCTTTTCTTACAAAGCCCCAAAATTATGGAATATTCTTCCAAATAGTGTTTGGGACTCAGACACAGTCTCAGTATTTAAGTCTAGGCTAAAAACCTATTTATTTAGCCAAGCATTTTTATAAATAGATTTGCCATAGGTAAAGGAGCAGTTATCTGGGGGACTCATGGACGTAGAGTATTATGGTTTAGATGCTGTCTTCCTCACTCTCATTTGATCACTCAGGTTTGTTGACTGTGAGGTGATTGTTTGCTTTACATCTCAAGGAGCCCTCATGTTTGTGTTTCCTTCTGGCTCTCCCTTTTAGTTATGCTGTCATAGTTAGTCCTGTCGGAGTCCCTGCTTGCACTCTACAGTAAATATACATTCACATTATACATTGTGACTGTGACCATACCTAATACCTCTTCTTCCTTTCTCCCCCTCTTTCACTTTCCTCTATCCCCCTGTCTCCCCCTTTCACTCTTTCTCTCTCTCTCTCTCTCTCTCTGTCGAGCTACACATGTCATTCCTGAGCTGCCAGTGATCCAGACTCCCTCTGCCCTCCGCACCTGTCTGATCCATCCTGGTGCCCCGTTTCTGGTTGGAGGTCTCGTCGCATGGATGCCCCGTGTGTCTCTTTGGGATGTGTCTGGTGTCTGGGGATGATTCTATCTACTTAGAAGATGGTTCTGGCCTCGACTGGTGTTGTCAGCTGTTTCTCTAAGGACTTGACAATTCGATAGTTCAGGACTGGAACTTTCTACAAGTCTATCTGAGTCTCCAATAACTACTGGACTCCATTTTAACATCAATTAACATCAACTATTATAGCTGAACCTAACACTTAACACTGTATAAATGCAGATCATTTCCTGCTATCTGTTTCACCCAGATGAGGATGGGTTCCCTGTTGAGTCTGGTTCCTCTCAAGGTTTCTTCCTATTACCATCTCAGGGAGTTTTTCCTTGCCACTGTCGCCCTCGGCTTGCTCACCAGGGACTATCTGAACATTTTTGATTCATACACATTCACATTCCATACAAACTTAAATAATTCTTTTGATTGTGTAAAGCTGTTTTGAGACAATGTCAATTGTTAAAAGCGCTATACAAATAAAACTGAATTGAATTCAATTGGTGTCAATAAAAGTAACCTCATTTAACAAAACAGGTATTGCACTCAAAAAAATTAACATGGCTATCAGTTACATGTACTAAAATGTAATATGTGTTTTGTACATAATAATTTCATGTTTCCAAGCTAAACATGAATAAGTTATGTTGTATTTGCATGAAATTCAAGAACTTAACATGTACTAGATTCAATCATGTTGAGATAAACCAACGAGATCTTGTCACTATGAAAACCGGAAATAGCAAAACCGGAAATATCGCGAGAAGACATCGCGAGAAGAGAACACAGAGAAGACAAACGTTGGCGGGCTTGTGAAAAAGGTAAGCAGGAATTAATTTCCATCTTTCTAAATAGAAACGAAATACTGAACATAAATATCACCTGTTGTTTAGCGATGTTTAGTCACATTATTTTGGTTTAAGTTATTTCTTTTATTTTAATCACACTTAAAATACTGACGGTTATATGCGCGTGCTTAATCTGCAGTTCGGTTCTGGATTCGGTCTGTTCTCATGAGTTGTGAAGCGAGAGGAACAAAGTATAAATATTGTTCATTTGCTAAATTAAGTATCATGAATTTTAATTGAATATCTATCTCTGTATTTATTCACAGGAGTTTGTGACTGAAAGTGTCATGTCTGCATCTGACTTCAGGAGTTTCCTGACCAACCGGATCTAACGGTCATATTTAAAAGTCATAACCTACAGTTATAAAGTACAAAACGTTTCTGTTGGTGTTTTTTTTATTTTTTATTAATACTTATTTGTGGTGTTTTATGTTTTGTACATCTTTTCAAATTGAGATCTCATTTGTAAGTTGCCCCTGGTGTAAAATAAAAATATCAGTTTTATCCCGTTTGTCTGCTTCCTTCCTTCACAGAATTCTGTTGACCAGGGCTTGAAATTAAAATTTACTTGAGTTGGATCAACTTAATTTACAACTGAAAAATTTGTTGTACCAACCCTATTCATTTATGTTAACAGTATTAAATTATGTTGGACGCAGCTGTAGTAAATACGAACGAAATGCTGAACGAAAGCCATTAAATCAGGTGGAAATTCTTTCCATAATTTAATTATGTTCATTCAACGAGTTATTTTTTTGAGTGTGCATATGCTTCTGGAAGTAGCAATTAGCAAATGAGAAGAACTACAAAATTCTTAAACCACCTTTCAGTTTATATTAATACATTCATGGGATAAAAAAATGCACTATTGGCAATGAACTTTAAACCGTCAATGAAAAATCGAATATAAATGCATTAATCATATGAACAGCTGGTCAGCAGAATGAAATAAACACCATTTGTGCATTTTACACATTTTAGGACATTATTATTTTTCGGATGCACATGGTTGTCTATAGCAAAATGTTTAATTTTCCTGTAATGCTTATTGGGAGCTGTTATATGCATCTAATAACCTGTGTGATCATCTCATTTACTTCATGTTTAAGTCCTTAGAGATATACAAAGCAGCTAGTTTACTTTTGTATTTAAAGCAGAGGTGAAAATGGTTTACGTCCTTATAAAATATCCCTATAAAAGAGTTTTCCTCATTCATGTCAGAAAGATAAGAATTGGTAGTAAGAGTCACTGTAAACACAGTATCACTTGCTGTAACCAGTCTTTTTTTTATTGTCTTCTGTTATAAATGTACAATAACACTGGATGCACTTGTAATTTTGTTACTGATTTTATCATAAGACTGTCCGTCTAAAAAATATTCCTGAGTGTTCTCTCTATGAACATTTTAGGCATTTTAATATTTACAAAATGTTATATTATTGTTAATATTATATTATTATTAATGTTATATTGGTACTGTAATCAAAGTATTCCTCTGCAATTTGACAGCCAAAAGTGCTACAAAAATAACCATGACTTCAACCCAGCGCACGTCTTCAAACCTTCAATCCTACACTGCCGATTACCAACTCCCAAAAGTTTTTATAAAAAGCAAATGATATCCGTAGTCAGGTATGTGTTATTGATAATGCACTTCTATTTGCCATTTCTTTTTTTCTCCTAAAAAAAAGTAATTTTCCCACTTCTAAAATCCTGTTGTCAATTAATACAGTGCCTTGCAAAAGTATTTACACCATTTGAACTTTTCCACATTTTGCCACATTACAACTGCAAATTCAAATTCAAATTTTATTAGTCACATACACAATCATACACAGTATAATATGAAGTGAAATGCTTTATACGACCGCCAGTGACCTTAAAAAAAGAAAATAAAAGCTTGTACGTAAAATAAATAATCAATAAAAAGGAAATACTAAAGAAATAATTTTAACTAGTAAAATTAACTGTACAATAAGGGCATAATAAAATATTGCAAAAATATAGAAATAGAGGGTAGAGTATATATGTATATAGAATTAAAGTGTCAGTGGGTGTGCAAATATGCATGAAAGGTGACATGTGCAATTGTCCAGATGTATGAGTATTTAGTGCAAGTGTGTATGAATGTGTCCATGATTGTCCAGTCAGTGTTGTGAGGTTAAAAGATGTTATTAGTCCTGTGTGGAGGTGTGATTGAGAGACCTTATCGCCTGCGGGAAGAAGCTCCTCCTCAGTCTCTCTGTGTTGGCCTTTAGGGAGCGGAATCTCTTCCCAGACCGCAACAAAGAGAACAGTCCATTACTGGGGTGACTGAGGTCCTTCATGATCTTCCTGGCCTTAGTCCAGCACCGCTTGCTGTAGATGGAGTGCAGGTCAGGGAGCTCAGTGCGGATGATGCGCTCGGCTCATCGCACCACCCTCTGTAGAGCTCATCTGTCCTGCATGGTGCTGTTCCCGAACCAGGTCGTGATGTTTCCCATCAGGATGCTCTCTATGGTGCAGGAGTAGAAGTTCCTGAGCACCTTGGAGGGCAGTCTAAAGTCTCTCAAGCGTCTGAGGTGGTAGAGACGCTGCCGGGCTTTTTTCACCCCGGTGTTGATGTGACAGGACCATGACAGGTCCTGCGTGATGTGAACACCGAGGTATCTGAAGCTGTCCACTCTCTCCACTGGGCTCCTGTTGATGACGGGGGTCTGGTAGTTCCTCTCCTGCTTTGCACTAAAGTCCACTATCAGCTCCTTTGTCTTACTGACGTTCAGGAGGAGATTGTTCCTCTGGCACCAGTTCTCCAGATTTCCAGTCTCCTCTAGGTAGTCCGACTCATCATTGTTGGTGATCAGTCCGACCACGACGGTGTCGTCAGCAAACTTGATGATGGAGGTGGAGTTGGTAGTGGCCACGCAGTCGTGGGTGTACAAAGAGTACAGCAGGGGGCTCAGAACACAACCCTGGGGGGCTCCAGTGCTGAGAGTGAGTGTAGCTGAGACATGTCCGCCCATCCTTACTGCCTGTGGTCTGCCAGTCAGAAAATTGGAGATCCACTGACATATAGATGAGCTCAGTCCCAGGTGCTCCAGCTTGGTGGTGAGTGTGGAGGGAATTATGGTGTTAAAAGCAGAGCTGTAGTCGATGAAGAGCATTTTAACATAATTCCCTTTCCTAGTGTCCAGGTGAGTGAGTGATGTGTGGAGGAGATGAGAGATTGCATCGTCTGTGGAGCGGTTCTGACGGTATGCAAACTGTAGTGGGTCCAGTGTGTCGGGTAGTGAAGAAATGATGAAGTCTCTGATAAGGCGTTCAAAGCACTTCATCACTCTTGAGGTGAGGGCTACAGGGCGATAGTCATTGAGAGAAGCAGGATGTGGTTTCTTTGGGACAGGAACAATGATGGACTCTTTGAAGCATGTGGGGATCACCGACTGAGATAAAGAGATGTTGAATATCTCAGTGAACACAGGTGCTAGCTGGTCTGCGCAGGCTCTGTGAATACAACCTGAGATGCCGTGTGGTCCTGCTGCTTTCCTGGTGTTCACTCTCTTGAAGGCTCTCCTCACGTCGTGCTCGGAGATGATGAGCGCATTCCCGGTGCTGGCTGTGTCTTCCTGTCTGCAGCCGTTAGCGCCGCTAGCATTAGCGCCGCTAGCATTAGCACCGTTAGCATTAGATCAGCAATCGATGCCCCGCCATACCCAGCAGATCAAAGGGGCACACTCATAAACTCTCCGTGTGCACACACACAAACTCTCCGTGCACACACATAAACTCTCCGTGCACACACACACACACACACACGATTTATAGATAAAATGCAGACATAAACACGCCACCCCCCAGGAAAACAACAAACACAAATATATAGACTACAGTACTCGCTTTTCCAACACGCTAGCGCGCTCCGATGTGAGCCGATTTATTCAAGTCATAATTAGAGAATATAGAGAGATTAATAACAGAGAAAGCATAATAAGATGTCTATACAGTAAATAAAAAGAAAAGTATCAAATCCAACTATTAAGTCTGATTTTATTGCTATCATTAACCATTTATGTTATATATTTATTTTATTTTATTTTATATTACATTATTTTTTTATATATTATATTTACACAATGCTTGCTCTGAAGGACTTTATCTAAAAGCCAGACTGACCAAGTTTCTAATTCACTGCTGAAGTAGTTAAATATGCTTTATACTGTAGATACGTATAGGTTACATTTTAAAAGTACAATCGCAAGTAAATTACAAACTGAATGTAATGTAAAATATGAATAAACCAGTATTAGACACAGATATACGATATGGTAGTATATACAATGAAAAAGCTATTTACACGAGTGCTCAAATGTAAAGCAAACGCAATTATTAATTTATTGTGTATATTTAACTTCATTCAGCCATTTAAGTTATATGAAGAATAATGTTCCTAACCCATTATTATTTTAATCTTAAATAAAGTTGGCTAATACAATATTGTTTCCAATGCTGAAGCAAACATGATTTTGTTTTAGTTTATTCGCTGAATACAACGCGACCCACATCACCTCTTGGTGAAGACCCACAGAAACCGTTACTGTAATCCCCCTTCTCACCTACAGTATCCTTGGTGTGAAGTTATCAAACCGGTTTCGCTGATGGGGTAATTCTGCTTCAAGCACTTTCCGATGCTGTTGCTAGGAAATTCCACCCCACAGCCCACAACAACAAGCAAATAAGAGACATAATTAACGAACTTCTTAGAAAGAAAAGATTGAGCTTTCTCTTTTCTAAAAAAAAAAAAAATTAATTAATACTCTTGCTTTTGTAAAGATTTTGAGTGACCATTTGCCATATACAGTACGGCCTGCTTTATTATATATTTAATAAAACTTTATTGCAACTAAATTGTGCGTGTGCCTTATTGAATATTTAATAATGCTTCCGGAACATTGTTGTCCATACGTTTTACAGTATGTACAGTATATTGAAAACAGTGAAACATAAAACACAAACCGAAAGGACAAATTAAGGAATGTACGAAACATTAACACCTTTAAGAAGTAGAGTTATTGCATTATGTTTCAAGACATCCTTCATTTAAAAAAATTTCCCTAATTATATGTCCACACTTTGACAACATACACTTATCAACTTATCCACATAAACTTATGAACACAAACTCTCCGTGCACGCACACACAATCTCTAAAAGATTTATATTAATAACATACATATAGAAATAAACAAAAATATAAACGTCTATATTGAAGTTTACGGTGAACGCAGAGTCGGCTAAGCAGACGTGATGACGCGCGCGCCCTCACCTCTGTTATGGCTGCCTACAGTATTTGGCCAAAAGAATTATAATAATTGAATTGAATATAATAATTGGGCGCGGGCCTGGTCCTGGAAAGAGACATCAACAGTCCGGCGCTGAGAAACGAAAGAACCGAAAGAAAAAAAAAAGCCTAAGATGAAGCCCGTGCATCAATTCCAGAAATAAAACTTTACTTTATTCTGTCGACGTTAATAATGTAATAACGTAACGTTAACGTAAAATAACGCAAATTTCATTTAACAGCAGGGGGGACAATAAATATATATTTTTATAAATTTATTGCATTGTTTATGTTGTTTACAGTCAAGCCATCAACATACAATAAAATGTAAACATGAGATCTAAACTAAAAACTGTGCTCCCTGTGCTGGTGCTGGCAATATCATCTCTTTGTTCTGCTGTCTCCGGCTCCCTCCCTGGTTCTGAATCTGCCCCTTCCTCTACTCTCACTGCAGGGATTAAAGTGAAAAAAAGTCTTCTGACTGAACTTTTTTCAGGCCAAGCCATATTCCTTTAACAAACACTTTATTTAAATAGTCGAGACCAATAGCTTTAGGGGAGATTAAACCACTTTAATATTGCCAGTTTGCATATTTTCAAAGCTATTTGTAATCTTTGAAAAAAAAATACCTTGACAAATAATCAACCATCTACCACATATCTTTTCAGTGCATGTTTTTATTTATCTTATAACACCAAACAATGTTTTGTGAAACTCTTAATAATTAACAGAAAAAAGTAATAGCACCACCATTAAATTCCAAAAAGTGCTTTTTCAGTGCATGTTTTATGTATCTTAAAGAAAACATCTTTTTCAGCTTAGATGACAAATCGGATTTCCAGTAAGCAGCAATGCCATGTGTGCAAGTAGTAGGCATGTGCATTAGACATAGACAATCTTGAAAGTGCACTCTTGTCTTTGACAACTGATTGCATTAAATTAACTAGTGGTTGTGAGACTGTGACCGACAGGTCATGCTCCGCTATGAAAGAACATAGGCACACTTTTACATCGCGCACACGGTCGGCCACAGATGCGTGAATCTCCGTTGTAGTTCTTGTGGCAGCAGACAGGGAGCATGTGTACTGTTAGAGCACGAACCGCAGCATTGTGACGAGCTGCTGACTGATGGCGAGCTCGCACTTTCTTTTGCCATTATTGCCATATTGAAGTTTCCTGTGGCATACTGTGCAGAGACACCTACCTGGATGTTTGATTTTTTTTAGTCCACGAACTAAAAGGCTTGCCATTCTCCCCAATTTCGCTAAGCCAAGCCCATCTCCATTTAGGTATTTTTTTACACTTTTATCAATCTCCGAAACATCGGAGCCTTACTGCATTAAGTGTGTCCATGCTATCTTAAATATAGTTTTACCGTAGCCTGACACGTAGTTCTTCAAAACTAAACCAAAACCCGGAGTGGATTCATACCGGAGTGATAACAAAACGCTTAGAGTGGAGAGAGGAACGTGCATTCGCTCCACTCCAGGCTTTGATCACATCCTCCTCAGCAGGCTGAATAAACTTTGTCTTTCCTTAATTTAAGACCCATGTAAGCCTATATATACACAGCATTAAAATGATGAAAAGTGAATTTTAAACATTAAGGACAGGCGGAACAGTGTGATTGACGGAAATCCGTCGATGACTCGCTACAATTAACGGAAATCCGTCGTAACGACGGAGAACTTTAATCCCTGTCACTGACTCAGAACAGACTGACTCCTGAAGCAGAAAAAAATGCAGGAAATGATGTTTTCTAACATGCGTTAGATAGTTTTTTAAATCACTCTATACACAATACTTTGCTATTTTTATAGATGTTGAGCATCGTGAGCAAGCCCGAGATCATATTAACGTTAATTATCACCAGCCGGCAAGAATAGGCCGGCTCACGAGTAACGTGAGTTGGGAGCACACCAATCGATTCGACTATGGTTAATCGCTCACTCTGTAGGCTCCCTGAATAGGCGGGAAAGGGATGGAGCCGCGCATTTGTGCCGGCTGGAAACAAAAACTAAACAGATCTAACAGATGAGGACTCAGATTAATGTGCAAAAGTAATAAAACTATATAAGTCTACATAGCCTTTATAAGACTCTATCTTAAGCGCACTTAAAACATTTTATTTAGTTTTAAAATAAAACAATTTTAAAACATCATCACTCGGGATTTGAACCAGGGCTTTGCAGAGCTCTGGACGAGCGTTCTAACCGCTACACCAAGTGGCCACTTGGAGACCTGAGATGTTAATAAGCCACTCGACTTCTTTGAAAGTAAGTGTACTTCTTTGATAAGTGACGAAGTAAGCCTGTTATAATAATAACTTAGTGTTATTTGATCTTATTGGTTTAGAAATTTATATTTAAATAAAACCCTACACACTTCTTTTCTAATTACATGTGATAAAGTCTAAAGGCTCACTGTGTTAATATTTATTGTGCTTAAATTTGATCTTAATAAGATTTGATTTAATTTGAATTCTACATTTGTACTGTAATTATAGTACTGTGATTATGAATTCGGTCAACTACAGTGTTTCACTTGATGTTATCGGCTACTACGTGTATTATTTAATGGGACGCATCTCATTAGTGAGGCAGAGAATGAACTAAGGCATGAGGCGTCAGTCTGTAGTTATATAGCGCCACTCAGTGGTAAAAGCCAGCAAATTCACAGCAAATGCACATCCCGTAATGCGGCGGCGACGTTAAATATGACGCTCCGATTTTGTAACCACTGTATGTTATCAAACTTTTGCTGGAAAACTGTGATGCGGTAATGTCGAAAGCCCCCGAAAACATTGTGTGGATTTTTTCTTGTTGGCAACCTCTGTATGATGAATTGTTGACAAGAATAAATATACATTTTATTCAAGGAATCCCCGATTCTTTGTGTGATGATGAACTGTTTCCACCCAGCAAAACAAACTTATTGGTAATAGATGACTTAATGGAATCCGCAAGTAAGAACGACGAAGAAGAAAAGGCTTTTACAAAATACACCCACCACAGAAATCTGAGCGTTATCTATCTTGTTCAAAATTAGTTTTTTCTAGGTAAGACTAGTAGAACAATCAATCTCAACAGCAACTACATGATTCTTTTTAAAAATCCTAGACATAAATTACAGATCAGTGTACGGGCTCGTCAGTTGTATTCGAGTAACAGCAAGTATTTTTTAGAAAGTTTTCAAGATGCCACCGCCAGACCATACGGTTATTTATTGGTTGATCTAAAAGCTGGAAGGTCAGAAGAACTACGTCTCCGGTCAGGGGTGTTTCCACAAGAAAATCAGGTTATGTCCCCAAGAAGAAAAAAAAACTTTAACAAAGTCTAATCGATTAAAAATCTTGCTGCCGTTGTTGAAAACATTACACAGATCTACACCACAGCGGAGAAAGGATATATTACGTGATGTACCCATAGATCTCATTTTGAGCATATGTGAACTTGCCTTAAACGTTGCTAAAATGTTGCTTTGATGCGATATATCTGTTGCGGAGATGTACTGTTTTTCCATTTTCGCGTGTACAGTGGTTACAAAATCGGAATGGCCATCCCGCCGCGCATACCGCCGTTTAAAGGCAACAGCGGCCAAAATAAATCAGTTGCATTTCAAAGTCATTCGTAAAATGGCCGCCAGGTGGCGCAAAGTGACATTTTCATTCATCACAGTAAATACAACAGTGATGGTAATTTCCACAACAAACATGAAAAATCTGAACCAGAGCTATTGATGTGTACTGTACAATAATGAGTAAAAAAATTATAGTAGATTTATTAACTGAAATAAATGACCATATTTTTCAAGAGAATTTTCAAGCCCCACTCATCAAACAAAAATATAACGAAATCGGCCAAGTTTACTATTTATTTAAATATAAATTTCTAAACCAATAAGATCAAATAACACCAAGTTATTATTATAACAGGCTTACTTCGTCACTTATCAAAGAAGTACACGTGCTTTCAAAAAAGTCGAGTGGCTTATTAACGTCTTTGGTGTGCTTTGTCTCTAAGTGGCCACTTGGTGTAGTGGTTAGAACGCTCGGCCAGAGATCTGCAAAGCCCCGTTTCGAATCCCGAGTGATGATGTTTTAAAATTGTTTTATTTTAAAACTAAATAAAATGTTTTAAGTGCGCTTAAGATAGAGTCTTATAAAGGCTATGTAGACTTATATAGTTTTATTATATATTTTTTGCACATTAATCTGAGTCCTCATCTGTTAGATCTGTTTAGTTTTTTTTTTGCCGTGCGGGAAGCTGTGAAAATGCCCTTCATTACCTGTAGGGGGAAGTCGTGTTTCAGTCTGAAGTATTGAGTGTCTACTGAAGCTGAAAATGTGTCCAAATTAAACCGCGCATGCGTGTTTGGAGACGCTGTGGCCGCGCTGTGTATCAGTCGGTTGGGATTCATCATGGAGGTACAACACGGCGTGGCTGGAGCTGGAGTTTGTCGTGTTCGAGGTAAGTTTAGCTTTCTTTTTTGGATATGATTCTCGCAGTGAGATGCCATTTCTGAACAAACTGAGTTAAAGCATTAAATGGTAAAAGAGCACTAGCAATAAACGTTTTTTTTATTAATAAGTTACAAGTTAAATTTCAACTGTAAAGAACCTGTACATATGTTCATACAGTATTGACAGCAGCTCTAATTTGTCTAAATCGCATTGCAGACAATAAAAATAAGTCGAGTCATCCTGTGACCCTGCATGCTTAATCTTTCCACACATGATTCTTGCTTCTCACTTTTTCCTTAATCCCTCGCTGTTCTATCTTGTATTTTTCTAACGGTGTCAGAAACTTTGTGTTAGTAGCACTGCTTGACATGCTTGATGCCTTCCTCTTTTGTAATTTGCTTTGGATAAAGGCAAAACTTACAAAAGATGAAGAAATGCCTAAATGTAGTTGTACGAATAAAAGATTATGTAATGATACCATATAAATATTTTCACAGAAACAAAGAGTAAAGATGAGACATGAATCTGAAGAGGATCTCTTTGATGATTTCCTGGTAAAGCATTGTTTTCTTATTAATTATACAATTTATTAATATCTTGAATATAGTGTTTGTTGCATTGGACAGAAGCATATAAATTCAAATGAATATATAAATCTGAGTAATTATTGAACGAATTTTCATGTTTGGACTAACCCTTTAAATACAAACTCAGCATTCATCATAGGATTTCCTGACACTGTAAAGGTGCAGAGTAATCTATGGAGTGTAGCCATCTCATGCCATGTTTTACAATGTTTTATTGATGCAAGATTATTGCTAAAGCAATTTAACCCAAGTTCATGAAGTATCTGAAGTATATGAAGTGATGGTTATTTTTTATTATCAATTATTTTTTTTTTTTTTCTCTGTGAAATGAAGTCAGCACAGGTTGAAGCAATTCAGATTTTTTTTTTTTTCTCAAAATAAATTATTTATTTTCTTGTACATTTTATGCAGGGGGACAGACGAAGTGATGCCAGTATGCACCTTCTTAAAATCCTTGTCGTCCGTGCTGTTGAAGGGGAAGAACCGGTTCGTGTATCCTTAATCCTTGAAGGAGAGGAAATTTTGCAAGAATGTGGCAATAGCTCCGAGCACTGCGCTACACATTTGAGCTATTTTCAGAAAGTGCTTCTAGAACTTGATGGGATTAAGCTATCACCAAAAGTGCAAGCTTTAAAGATGAAGTTATCATCTTAAAACATTTGATTTGGCTTGACTACAAATCTTTACATGTTGTGTTTACATGTTCAGCTTAAAATGTTTTAATGCGTTATGGTTTCAATGGCATACTTTTAAGTGCACTAGTCCAGAGTGCTAATTTGAATGTTGCAACTTCACTGCTTCAGAGGGCTATTACGTTTTAACGTTTATTCTACAGTTTGTTTAATGTATTTTCTGCTGTATTTTATTTCTAAATGAATGCTGTATTTTATTATAATTATAATTTGTATAGCCAAATTAACCAGAAATAAGACCACTACAGAAATCTCCACAACAACATCATGCAATAGTGAGGACTTCATGAACTTTTTTAATAATAAAATTGTAAATATTAGGCATAAAATTGAGACTTTGAAACCAAACAATGTAATTGATACAGATGTTAACCTAGCCATGTCAGATTCAAACCTAGAAGACTTTACTCCTCTTGAAGAGAATGAACTAATTTCACTCATCTCTTCTGCAAATTCATCAACCTGTATATTAGATCCTATACCGACACATTTTCTTAAACAGATAGTACCAGTAATAACAGAACCGCTGTTGAGAATAATTAATTCCTCACTCAGCATTGGTTATGTTCCAAAATCTTTTAAAGTAGCAGTTATTAAACCAATAATTAAGAAACCTGACCTCGACCCCTGTCAGCTGTCCAATTACAGGCCAATATCAAACCTCCCCTTTATCTCTAAGATTCTGGAAAAGATAGTAGCAGAGCAGCTATGCTCATATCTACATAGAAATGGCATACATGAACTGTATTAGTCAGGATTTAGGCCTCATCACAGCACAGAAACAGCACTCGTTAAAGTAGTAAATGACCTCCTATAGGCCTCTGATCAGGGTTGTGTAACTATGCTTGTATTACTCGACCTCAGTGCAGCTTTTGACACTATTGATCATGCTATTCTTCTTCACAGATTAGAAAATGTAGTAGGAATTAAGGGTACAGCCCTCTCCTGGCTCAGATCCTATTTGACCGATCATTATCAGTATGTAGACTTAAATGGTGATTATTCTGCATGTTCTCTAGTGGAGTTTGGCGTTCCGCAGGGTTCAGTTTTAGGCCCACTGCTTTTTTCCCTTTACATGCTTTCTCTGGGCAACATAATCCGTAAGCATGGTATTAGTTTTCATTGTTATGCTGGCGACACACAGCTATACGTCTCAACAAAACCTGATGAGAAAAACCATCTTTCTAAAGTTGAGCAATGTGTGCAGGACATAAGAAATTGGATGCTAATTAACTTCCTTCTGCTTAATCCGGATAAGACAGAAGTTCTAGTCATAGGACCGCATACAGCTAGAAGTAAAATCTTAGATCACACCGTAACTTTAGATGGCCTTTCTGTTCCGTCAAGTGCAACAGTAAAAGACCTCGGCGTGATTATAGATTCCAGCCTTTCATTTGAAGCTCATGTAGATAATATCATCAGGATAGCATTCTTTCACCTCAGAAATATCGCCAAAATAAGAAATATATTGTCGCTAAACGATGCAGAAAAACTAGTTCATGCTTTTATCACTTCTACAGTGGTTACAAAATTGGAATGGCGATCTCGCCGCGTATACCGCCGTTTAAAGGCAACAGCGGCCAAAATAAATCAGTTGCATTTCAAAGTCATTCGTAAAATGGCCGCCAGGTGGCGCAAAGTGACATTTTCATTCATCGCAGTAAATACAACAGTGATGGTAATTTCCACAACAAACATGAAAATTCTGAACCAGAGCTATTAATGTGTACTGTACAATAATGAGTAAAAAAAATTATAGTTGATTTATTAACTGAAATAAATGACCATATTTTTCAAGAGAATTTTCAAGCCCCACTCATCAAACAAAATTATAACGAAATCGGCCAAGTTTACTATTTATTTAAATATAAATTTATAAACCAATGAGATCAAATAACACCAAGTTATTATTATAACAAGCTTACTTCGTCACTTATCCAGAGCTTGCTTTATTAAACTTGCCTTATTTAACGTTACTTGGGTGCATCGTCTTTAAGTGCTTGCTTGGTGTAGCGGTTAGAGCACACTGTCAGTGATACATAAAGCGCCGGTTCGAGTCCCGAGGGATGATGTTTTAAATTTTTTTATTTTAATTATAGCAAAATTAAAATAAAAAAAATTGTTGTATTTTGATTTTGCTTCAGCATACTATAGAAAAAACAGCAAACTCACACGCAACCAGTTTGTATTCTTTAAATTTAGGGGAGTGACGGCTCGGTCTGCTGCTGCTGCTGCGTGTGTGTGTGTGTGTCATTAGTGGTGGACATCTGCAGTACCGGGAGTTTTGATTTACGACAGCTGTTTACGGCAGTGTAGTCCAGTGCGGGAGATGCATTGTGGGTAATGAAGTCCGGTGTTACATCTGTTACATTTTTGATAACAATAGTTTTTTTACAAACATTTCTAAACCAATAAGATCAAATGACACCAAGTTTAAAACAGATAAAATACACATGCAAATAGTATAATTGTATAACAGGCTTACTTCGTTACTTATTTAACGCTTGCTTTCAAAGAAGTCGAGTGGCTTATTAACGCCACGGAGGTGTGTTGTCTCTTAGTGCTTGGTTGGTGTAGCGGTTAGAGCGCTCGGTCAGGGATTTACAAAGCGTCGGTTTGAATCCTGGATGATGCTGTTTTAAAAAATTGTTCTATTTTAATTTTACTCAGCAAACAAACACCAAACAAAAAATTTTATTATTCAGAGCACAATATACAACCGTAATGAGTCCCATGTGACCAACGTATTTAACAGTGATGAGTCCATAAAATCAGTAGCAGCTAATAATTATTAATTACTTTAGTTAATGCTGCTACTGATTTTATTCCAGCTTACCTGTTCAGGTTGATTGCGATTCTTTTTAAAATATTGTCTCAGTTTTATATGTTGTTCGTCTTGATGTTTGTCTTCTTTTCACTTGGCAACACTCAAATGCAAATTATTCACCGTGAATCAGCTGTTCTCACCTATCCATTCAGAGAAACTGAATGAGCTGAAATGAGCCTTTGTTTCACGACCGCGACACCCCTCTCTCTCACGCACATACAGTACAGAGTAGACCAAATCATTACAGTACATACTTTATCCAACGAACATGAAAAATATCCACATAATGATGAGTTAAGAAGCATTGCTTAATTTTCGTTTAGACAGACTGTTTGTATCTGATTATTGGTATTATTAAAGAACAGCAGCACAAACAACAAAACAAGGGCTTGTACAGCAAAGAGTTAAATTTGTAACAGTAAAAGGCATCCGAATTTAAATATATAAATTACTAGAAACAAATTGAGCACACTATCAGAATAAAAAATAGAACAAATCAAATGTTTTTTACACATACACAAGGAGGATAATGATACCGAGTTTATATTAAAATATCAAATATTGTAATATTGTTTTTGTGTTATTATAAATAATGAAATGCAGTAGGCTGTTATGGTCATCATCAAAAGAAAATATATTAAGTAACAGATAATATTAAGTTTATATTTCAAATTAGATAAAATGCTGATTTTCCAGCAGTAAAATTATTATATCTCTACAGTTTACAAAACCTCCGCTGCGTGTATTCATTCACAGTCTCCAGAGCACGCACAGAGAAATAGGAGACTGTGGTTTAGGAGTGGATTGGAGAGAAGAGAGCTGTTCAGTTACTATAAAAAAAATCTAAAAATATATATATAAAAACATAATATGATCTTTTTGAGTTATGAGTTTTTTTTTATTATACATAAGACAACCTTTCAGTTTTGTAAATATTCTAGTTATAGTGTGTTAAGTTTTTCTTTAGGTTAAACGGTTTTGAGAATTAGACCATCCAGCTAAGATCAATATTATGTCGTTGATTGATAAAATCTGGATTAAGGATATTTTATTTTGTTTTATTTATTTAATTTGTATTTTTCATCTTCCCCCCTGAGGGATTGCCACCTTATTGTGGTCAGGGGATTTGCGTGCCTCAGTGCTTGGATGTTTACCGAGGGCTCAAGGGAGGTGTGTCTGTGTGTGTGTGTGTCTGTGTGTGTGCGCGCGTGCGCTGTAGCCTGTGCTTTTTTCAGCGGATTTTTCCGCTACCGCAGATCAGTTTATCAACTTGTAATATATAAATTTTAGGAATATATTAACATGTGGAGACATCATTATATGTTGAATGGAACTTGTAAGCCTTTGAATGGTGTTAAAAATACTTGCAAAACAAGTATTGCAGCCATACATTGGAGGGAACTTCTGAGGTGGTCAGTGATTGATGGCACGGTCGGTCGGAGGGGGTTGTGATCACACCTATAGATCTTTTGTTCTAGGCTATCGGTCAAATATCTCTCCACTTGGAAGCAAAAACATGCAAGGGATTTCAGCATCTCGACGCACATACTAAGCTGTTTATAAAGTAGACACTGTTTGTTTTTTCATTTTGTAATCTTTCCCGTGTTTACCATGTACTGTACAATGTATATTCATTTTTTAATGAATTACTGTAAATAAACTACACATTCCGTTGATTTACCAGAAATGACTTTTCTGTTTTTTTGTGTGTGCTAAACTAAACTTCAGGGTCAAAGTAATAGCGATTTTATTTGAAAAGTATTATATATTTACAATGCTGATAAGTTCAAGCTTAGATTCATATATAAACTGCTTCAAAGTCTTTCCGTGACCGCTGAAATCCGACAGACGCAGGGCTCAAGGGAGGTGTGTCTGTGTGTGTGTGTGTGTGTGTGTGTGTGTGTGCGCGTGTGTAGGTGTGTGTGTGCGCGCTGCAGCCTGTCATTTTCAGCGGATTTTTCCGCTACCGCAGATCAGTTTATCAACTTGTAATATATACATTTTAGGAATATATTAACATGTGCAGACATTTAAGGGTGCGCTGCCCTCTCTTGCCCCTGCGTAGAGCCCACACACACACACACACACACACACACACACACACACACACACACACACACACACACACACACACACATCTATCTATCTATCTATTATATAAATACACATTTGGAATCTGCATCTACATTTTCTGTTACAAGTATAGAATTAGGTTCAGCTGAGACTCATGATCAATGGTGTTAGGGTACTTATGTAGTGATAATTAGTTTCAGCCAAATCATTAAAACTAACAATGGACTATGACACTCTTGTTTTACACACATTGTTTTAGCGATAGTTTCACGGAAGCGAGTTCAGAACTAATCTAACCAAACCAAGAAAAAAACAAACATCCGAAGCTTCAAATAGAATGAACGAACTAATGAAATTGATATATATGTAATTGATATACTGTATATACAGACGTGTGTGTGTCATTTTAATTCAAATGAACATTTTAATGCTTTCTGATACACTTGTCAACTTATCGACATACACTTATCAACACAAACTCTCCGTGCACGCACACACACAATCTCTAAAAAATTAATATTAATAACATACATATACAAATAAACAAAAATATAAACGTCTATATTGAAGTCTACGGTGAACGCAGAGTCGGCTAAGCACACGTGATGACGCGCGCGCCCTCACCTCTGTTACGGCTGCCTACAGTATTTGGCCAAAAGAATTATAATAATTGAACGATATGCCTGGTCCTGGAAAGAGACATCAACAGTCCGGCGCTGAGAAACGAAAGAACCGAAAGAAAAAAAAGCCTAAGATGAAGCCCGTGCATCAATTCCAGAAATAAAACTTTACTTTATTCTGTCGACGTTAATAATGTAATAACGTAACATTAACGTAAAATAACGCAAATTTCATTTAACAGCAGGGGGGACAATAAATATATATTTTTATAAATTTATTGCATTGTTTATGTTGTTTACAGTCAAGCCATCAACATACAATAAAATGTAAACATGAGATCTAAACTAAAAACTGTGCTCCCTGTGCTGGCAATATCATCTCTTTGTTCTGCTGTCTCCGGCTCCCTCCCTGGTTCTGAATCTGCCCCTTCCTCTACTCTCACTGTCTCAGAACAGACTGACTCCTGAAGCAGAAAAAAAATGCAGGAAATTATGTTTTCTAACATGCGTTAGATAGTTTTTTTTATCACTCTATACACAATACTTTGCTATTTTTATAGATGTTGAGCATCGTGAGCAAGCCCGAGATCATATTAACGTTAACTATCACCAGCCGGCATTAATAGCACACGAGTAACGTGAGTTGGACGCACACCAATCGATTCGACTATGGTTAATCGCTCACTCCGTAGGCTCCCTGAATAGGCGGGAAAGGGATGGAACCGCGCATTCGTCCCGGCAGGAAAAAAAAAACTAAACAGATCTAACAGATGAGGACTCAGATTAATGTGCAAAAAATATATAATAAAACTATATAAGTCTACATAGCCTTTATAAGACTCTACCTTAAGCGCACTTAAAACATTTTAGTTAGTTTTAAAATAAAAAATTTTAAAAAACCACTCGGGATTCGAACCGGCGCTTTGTAGATCACTGGCCGAGTGTTCTAACCGCTACACCAAGCGGCCACTTAGAGACAATGCACACCAGAGACGTTAATAAGCCACTCGACTTCTTTGAAAGCAAGCGTACGTCTTTGATAAGTGACGAAGTAAGCCTGTTATAATAATAACTTGGTGTTATTTGATCTTATTGGTTTAGAAATTTATATTTAAATAAAACCCTACACACTTCTTTTCTAATTACACGTGATAAAATCTAAAGGCTCACTGTGTTAATATTTATTGTGCTTAAATTTGATCTTAATAAGATTTGATTTAATTTGAATTCTACATTTGTACTGTAATTATAGTACTGTGATTATGAATCCGGTCAACTACAGTGTTTCACTTGATGTTATCGGCTATTACGTGTATTATTGAGGCAGAGAATGAACTAAGGCATGAGGCGTCAGTCTGTAGTTATATAGCGCCACTCAGTGGTAAAAGCCAGCAAATGCACAGCAAATGCACATCCCGTAATGCGGCGGCGACGTTACATACGACGCTCCGATTTTGTAACCACTGTAGGTTGGACTATTGTAGTGCCTTACTGTCTGGTTGTTCAGTTAGGTGCATAAACAAGCTTCAGCTAGTCCAGAATGCAGCAGCGAGAGTCCTCACTAGAACCAGAAGATATGAGCACATCACCCCTATCCTATCTTCACTGCATTGGCTCCCTGTGAAATTTCGCATTGATTTTAAAATACTACTCTTAATATATAAAGCATTAAATGGTCTCGCCCCGCAGTATCTGAGCGAACTGCTAGTGTCTTACGATCCGCCACGCCTACTTCGGTCAAAGGATGCAGACTGCTTATCAGTACCGCGTATTATGAAAACTACAGCTGGGGGCAGAGCTTTTTATTACAAAGCCCCAAAATTATGGAATAGTCTTCCAAATAGTGTTCGGGACTCAGACACAGTCTCAGTGTTTAAGTCTAGGCTAAAAACCTATTTATTTAGCCAAGCATTTTTATAAATAGATTTGCCATAAGGTAAAGGAGCAGATCTGGGGGACTCATGGACGTAGAGTTTTATGGTGAACTGGTATGTTTTAGATGCTGTCTTCCTCAGTCTCATTTGATCACTCAGGTTTGTTGACGGTGAGGTGATTGTTTGCTTTACATCTCAGGGAGCCCTCATGTTTGTGTTTCCTTCTGGCTCTCCCTTTTAGTTATGCTGTCATAGTTAGTCCTGCCGGAGTCCCTGCTTGCACTCTACAGTAAATATACATTCACATTAGACATTGTGACTGTGACCATACCTAATTGCAATCTCTCCTCCTCTTCTCTTCCTCCCCCTCTTTCTCTTTCCTCTCTCCCCCTGTCTCCCCCTTTCACTCTTTCTCTCTCTCTCTGTCGAGCTACACATGTGGTTCCTGAGCTGCCAGTGATCCAGACTCCCTCTGCCCTCCGGACCTGTCTGGTCCATCCTGGTGCCCGGTTTCTGGTTGGAGGTCTCATCGCATGGATGCCCCGTGTGTCTCTTTAGGATGTGCCTGGTGTCTGGGGATGATTCTATCTACTTAGAAGATGGTTCTGGCCTCGACTGGTGTTGTCAGCTGTTTCTCTGAGGACTTGACAATTCGATAGTTCAGGACTGGAACTTTCTACAAGTCTATCTGAGTCTCGAATAATTACTGGACTCCATTTTACATCAACTATTATAACATCAATTAACATCAACTATTATAGCTGAACCTAACACTTAACACAGTATAAATGCAGATCATTTCCTGCTATCTGTTTCACCCAGATGAGGATGGGTTCCCTGTCGAGTCTGGTTCCTCTCAAGGTTTCTTCCTATTACCATCTCAGGGAGTTTTTCCTTGCCACTGTCGCCCTCGGGCTTGCTCACCAGGGACTATCTGAACATTTTGATTCATACACATTCACATTCCATACAAACTTAAATAATTCTTTTGATTGTGTAAAGCTGTTTTGAGACAATGTCAATTGTTAAAAGCGCTATACAAATAAAACTGAATTGAATTGAATTGAATTTTATTTATTTATTTATTATTATTATTATTTTACACAATTTTGTTTAAAACGAGTATTTCAGGCCCTGGTGCCATGCAGTTGTTTCTATGGATGCAAAATTTAGCTGAATGCACTTTTATTAAAAAGACAACTTGGATCTAGACTGTGAATGTCACAAATATTTGGTGATGTTGATGAATAAACTGTTTAATTATATTTTAGTTGTGTGATTTATGAAAGATGTTCCTAATGTTACGTCAGAGGACATGCGCCGATGTTTATCACACATTCCAATAAGAGAGAGATTACTCACTCCCAAAGTTTTTTTTGCGCCGTATTTCGATTTTTAAAAAAGTTTCTAATTTTCACCACGAACACGGATGAGCTTTCGGGTTTCCTCAGCCGTCCCTATAATATAAATTACAAAACTGTGGTCACGTTGCAATAAGTAAGAATAGTGTAAGCACCGTTCATTTACATGTACACATATGGCCGTAAGCAAAACAAACAATGCGTTATCAAATGCTCGGCAAACTGCCGTGCTACTGAACTTTCATATTTGTTTGTAGCATGCAGTAAAGTGTATGTGACATAAAATATATATTTGTAATATCGTGCAATCTGTACTATCCGTTAGCAAACTTTAGCGATTTTTTTGCAAACGTTTCTTTACAGAACATCACCACAAATACAAGACTAAAGGTGATATGCATATAATGAAAACTTGTCATAAAAATCTTTATTAATGGTAAAAAATTAACATTTATGTCTCTGCTTGCTCGAGTGAGCAGCCATGTTGAAAATTTCGCTTAGCCCTTCGTTTGAAGTGAGATCCCGAAAAATCTTCGTTTGGATGGCTATCTGGCCCTTCCCCCCTACCCCTACACCTCCAACCAAAAGAGAAATGAGACACCACTACCCCTGCACGTGAACGCGCCAAGTGGAATGGTAGGGGGAAGGGTAGGATTGGGATTCAGCCTTAATATTGGAGCAATAAAATTTACTTAAAATCTATATGTCCAAATTGTTACGAGGATTTTATCAAGTAAATCTTACAAGTCCTTTTTTTCAGTGCATGGGTGCTGCACGATGATTTAAGAATTTAATTAAACACGAATATATATATATATATATATATATATATATATATATATATATATATATATATATTTTGTGTGTGTGTGTGACCGGTGCAAGGGCCATTGTCACTCATACTGTCATAGTTTTTAGAGCCCTAAAAAAGCATTCGCTAGTAAGTAAGTAAATAAAAGACAAATGAATAAAGAGTTTTAAATTATATATATATATATATATATATATATATATATATATATATATATATATATAATGGAAATATGTATAAAGAAAATATAATTAATATTTTCATGTTTAATTACAAAAAAAAAAACATTTTAATGGTTAGTGATTGTTGCAGACATTTACACTATTTTTGAGAACTATTAAGTTCTCCTTCAACGTGTCATAGCCGATAACTGCCCCTTTGACCTGCTGGGTATGACGGGGCGTCGACTGCTGATCAGTGTGTGTAAAGTACGCTACTTTACACTGATCAGCAATTGACGCCCCGCCATACCCAGCAGATCAAAGGGGCACACTCATAAACTCTCCGTGCATACACACACACACACACACAAGATTTATAGATAAAATGCAGACATAAACACGCCACCCCCCCAGGAAAACAACAAACACAAATATATAGACTACAGTACTTGCTTTTCCAACACGCTAGCGCGCTCCGATGTGAGCCGATTTATTCAAGTCATAATTAGAGAATATAGAGAGATTAATAACAGAGAAAGCATAATAAGATGTCTATACAGTAAATAAAAAGAAAAGTATCAAATCCAACTATTAAGTCTGATTTTATTGCGATCATTAACCATTTATGTTATATATTTATTTTATATTATTTTATTTTATATTACATTATTTTTTATATATTATATTTACACAATGCTTGCTCTGAAGGACTTTTTCTAAAAGCCAGACTGACCAAGTTTCTAATTCACTGCTGAAGTAGTTAAATATGCTTATACTGTAGATACGTATAGGTTACATTTTAAAAGTACAATCGCAAGTAAATTACAAACTGAATGTAATGTAAAATATGAATAAACCAGTATTAGACACAGATATACGATATGGTAGTATATACAATGAAAAAGCTATTTACCCGAGTGCTCAAATGTAAAGCAAGCGCAATTACATTTAGCAGACGCTTTTATCCAGAGCGACTTACATTCTTATCTCATTATATGAGCAGTTGAGGGTTAAGGGACTTGCTCAAGGGCCCAACAGTGGCAACTTTGTGGTTGCGGGATTTGAACCTGGGATCTTCTGAACCGTAGTCCAACGCCTTAACCACTGAGCTACCCCTGACCCTAATTATTAATTTATTGTGTATATTTACCTTCATTCAGCCATTTAAGTTATATGAAGAATAACATTCCTAACCCACTATTATTTTAATATTAAATAAAGTTGGCCTAATACAATATTGTTTCCAATGCTGAAGCAAACATGATTTTGTTTTAGTCTATTCACTGAATACAACGCGACCCACATCACCTCTTGGTGAAGACCCACAGAAACCGTTACTGTAATCCCCCTTCTCACCTATCCTTGGTGTGAAGTTATCAAACTGGTTTCGCTGATGGGGTAATTCTGCTTCAAGCACTTTCCGATGCTGTTGCGAGGAAATTCCACCCCACAGCCCACAACAACAAGCAAATAAGAGACATAATTAACGAACTTCTTAGAAAGAAAAGATTGGAGTTTTCTCTTTTCTAAAAAAAAAAAATAATGAATACTCTTGCTTTTGTAAAGATTTTGAGTGACCATTTTCCATATACAGTATGGCCTGCTTTATTATATATTTAATAAAACTTTATTGCAACTAAATTGTGTGTGTGCCTTATTGAATATTTAATAATGCTTCCGGAACATTGTTGTCCATACGTTTTACAGTATGTACAGTATATTGAAAACAGTGAAACATAAAACACAAACGGAAAGGACAAATTAAGGAATGTACGAAACATTAACACCTTTACCATGTTCAAATAAATACTGTAGAGTTACTGCATTATGTTTCAAGACATCCTTAATTAAAAAAAAAATTCAATAATTATATGTCCACAAATACTTTGACAACATACACTTATCAACTTATCCACATAAACTTATCAACACAAACTCTCCGTGCACGCACACACAATCTCTAAAAAATTTATATTAATAACATACATATACAAATAAACAAAAATATAAACGTCTATATTGAAGTTTACGGTGAACGCAGAGTCGGCTAAGCAGACGTGATGACGCGCGCGCCCTCACCTCTGTTACGGCTGCCTACAGTATTTGGCCAAAAGAATTATAATAATTGAACGATATGCCTGGTCCTGGAAAGAGACATCAACAGTCTGGCACTGAGAAACGAAAGAACCGAAAGAAAAAAAAGGCCTAAGATGAAGCCCGTGCATCAATTCCAGAAATAAAACTTTACTTTATTGTGTCGACGTTAATAATGTAATAACGTAACGTTAATGTAAAATAACGTGAATTTCATTTAACAGCAGGGGGGACAATAAATATATATTTTTATAAATTTATTGCATTGTATATGTTGTTTACAGTCAAGCCATCAACATACAATAAAATGTAAACATGAGATCTAAACTAAAAACTGTGCTCCCTGTGCTGGTGCTGGCAATATCATCTCTTTGTTCTGCTGTCTCCGGCTCCCTCCGTGGTTCTGAATCTGCCCCTTCCTCTACTCTGACTGTCTCAGAACAGACTGACTCCTGAAGCAGAAAAAAATGCAGGAAATTATGTTTTCTAACATGCGTTAGATAGTTTTTTTATCACTCTATACACAATACTTTGCTATTTTTATAGATGTTGAGCATCGTGAGCAAGCCCGAGATCATATTAACGTTAATTATCACCAGCCGGCATGAATAGGCCGACTCACGAGTAACGTGAGTTTGGAGCACACCAATCGATTCGACTATGGTTAATCGCTCACTCCGTAGGCTCCCTGAATAGGTGGGAAAGGGATGGAGCCGCGCATTCGTGCCGGCTGGAAAAAAAAAACTAAACAGATCTAACTGATGAGGACTCAGATTAATGTGCAAAAAATATATAATAAAACTATACAAGTCTACATAGCCTTTATAAGACTCTACCTTAAGCGCACTTAAAACATTTTATTTAGTTTTAAAATGAAACAATTTTCACTAAAAATAAAACATCACTTGGGATTCGAACCGGCACTTTGTAGATTTCTGGTCGAGCGTTCTAACCGCTACACCAAGCGACCACTTAGAGACAATGCACCCCAGAGACGTTAATAAGCCACTCGACTTCTTTGAAAGCAAGTGTACTTCTTTGATAAGTGATGAAGTAAGCCTGTTATAATAATAACTTGGTGTTATTTGATCTTATTGGTTTAGAAATTTATATTTAAATAAAACCCTACACACTTCTTTTCTAATTACACTTGATAAAATCTAAAGGCTCACTGTGTTAATATTTATTGTGCTTAAATTTGATCTTAATAAGATTTGATTTAATTTGAATTCTACATTTGTACTGTAATTTTAGTACTGTGATTATGAATTCGGTCAACTACAGTGTTTCACTTGATGTTATCGGCTACTACGTGTATTATTTAATGGGACTCGTCTCATTAATGACGCAGAGAATGAACTAAGGCATGAGGTGTCAGTCTGTAGTTATATAGCGCCACTCAGTTGTAAAAGCCAGCAAATGCACATGCCGTAATGCGGCGGCGGCGTTAAATACTATGCTCCGATTGTGTAACCACTGTACAGCACACCACACATCTCTCCACAGCCTCTCAATCCTGGGAATAAAAAAAGGAGTGATAGATCAATAATCGTGTTTTCAAAAAAGACTCATGATGCATAAATTGTTTTATCTGAAAAAAAAGGCAAACAATAGTTACCAAAACAGGTTTTGTAGATTTTTTTAAAAGTTGATTGATAAATTAGTAAAAAAGTACTACAATTTCTCATTACCAGTCTCATATTGTTTTTTTTTTATTTTACATTTTAACAATGTGTAAATTAATTTTAAGAAAACTGTGTTACATTTGTTCTACAAACAACCACAAGCAATTGACTTAAGGAGAAGAGAAAGAACAGCTTGCCATTGGTTATGCACGCTCTTTCCAGCAATAAAGCTGGCCTTTCCTGTGCCACGTACAGTGAACATGAGGCGTGCTATGCCGACATTCTCTACGCCATGATCACCTCTTACTCTAAATAGAATTAATCAACCTTAATCATGATCATGCAGAATAAATATAGTAATATATGTTACAAAAACATTTATCATTAGGTTTTGCTGAAGGAATCAGGTGATACAGGTTGGGAATGAGGTGAGTAAATATTTGTTATAGTGATTTTCCAAGATGGCGCCGGTGAGGTCGGCTGCCGTCACGACTACTCCGACCACCTTTTCTTTATTTTTGTTTTTTAAGTTAGTTTTCAGTGTTTTAAAATCGGCAAATTCACCACCATTGGGTACATTAGGTATGATAGAGACACCCTTGTTTCTATTGGCATACAATGTACTCACAATTCAACGTTTTTAACTCGAGAGCCGAGCTGGTCGAGTGAGATCCTGAGGGAGAACAATGGACGCGATGCGAAGCGGCGGACCCGAGGAAAACGAGCCGGCGTCAGGAACAGGCTGAGAGCTCGTGCACACCGCACACCTCTGCCTAGCATCCTGCTCGCCAATGCCCAGTCACTGGAAAACAAACTCGATGACCTCAGGGCCAGGATAAAATTCCAGAGAGACATTCGGGACTGCAATCTCCTCTGCTTCACCGAGACATGGCTGAACCCAGCGGTACCGGACCACGCCATCCAACCGGCCGAGTTCTTCTCTGTTCACCGCATGAACAGGACGTGGGACTCGGGAAAGTCAAGGGGAGGTGGCGTGTGTTTGATGGTGAACAGCAGCTGGTGCAACAAGGCGAGCGTTGTTCCTCTTACACGCTCCTGCACACCAAATCTGGAACTACTGTCCACCATGTGTCGTCCTTTTTATCTTCCCCGGGAGTCCACATCGGTCATAATCAGCGCCGTTTATATTCCACCACAAGCGGACACGGACACTGCCTTATGCGAGTTGCATGAGGCACTCCACAGCGTTCCGTTGTTGTGTCTGGTGCTGTGTCTCATTGTGGCGGGGGACTTTAATAGTGCCAACCTCAAACGCGCAGCGCCGAACTTTCATCAGCATATCACCTGCCCCACCAGGGGTGAAAGAACACTAGATCATTGTTATACAACGGTCAAGGACGGCTACAAGGCGCAATCTCGTCCAGCATTTGGTAAATCCGACCACGCCGCCATCTTCCTCATGCCAAAATACAAACAAAGGCTGAAACAGGAAGTTCTGTTTCAGAGGGAGGTCGCGCGCTCGACGGACCAATCCATGACGCACTCGATGACGCAGACTGGGACATGTTCAGAAACAGCTCCGATGACGTCAGCGTGTTTACGGAAGCGGTTGTGGGATTTATCGGGGAGCTAGCGGATGATACCGTGGAGAAAAAGGCTATAAGATGTTTCCCAACAAGAAGCCGTGGGTGGATAAAACCATCCGCGACCCTCTGAGATCTCTCACCTCTGCCTACAACACGGGACTTGCGTCGGGGTACATGGAACCATACAAGGCTGCGTCATATAACGCCCGGAAGGCGGTGGAAGAGGCGAAGCAGCGCTACGGGAGAAAGCTAGAGTCACAGCTTCAACAGAGTGACTCTAGGAGCCTGTGGCAGGGACAAAGAACAATCACGGATTATAAAGCACCAACATCCGGTATGATGAACGCGGACACGACTCTGGCAGATGCGGTGAACACTTTCTATGCTCACTTCGAGGCTGCAGCTAAAGACGCTAGCGATGCTAATGCTAGCGGTGCTAATGCTAACGGCGCTAACGGCTGAAGACAGGAAGACACTGCCAGCACCGGAAACGCGCTTATCATCACTGAGCATGACGTGAGGAGAGCCTTCAGGAGAGTGAACACCAATTATGTTAAAATGCCCTTCATCGACTACAGCTCTGCATTCAATACCATAATTCCCTCCACACTCACCACCAAGCTGGAGTACCTGGGACTCAGCTCATCTCTGTGTCAGTGGATCTCCAACTTCCTAACGGGCAGACCACAGGCAGTAAGGATGGGCGGACATGTCTCAGCCTCCACAACTCTCAGCACTGGAGCCCCGCAGGGGTGTGTTCTGAGCCCCCTGCCGTACTCTTTGTACACATATGACTGTGGGGCCACTACCAGCTCCACCACCATCATTAAGTTTGCTGACGTCACTGTTGTGGTCTGCCTGATCTCTGATAACAATGAGACGGCCTACCTGAAGGAGATTAGGTAAGAGAACTGGTGCTAGAGGAACAACCTCCTTCTAAACGTCAGTAAGACAAAGGAGTTGATAGTGGACTTCAGCACTAAGCAGGAGAGGAACTACCAGACCCCCCCCATCATCAATGACAGTCCAGTGGAGAGAGTGGACAGCTTCAAATACCTCGGTGTTCACATCACGCAGGACCCATCATGGTCGTGTCACATCAACACCGTGGTTAAAAAGGCCCGACAGCGTCTCTACCACCTCAAGCGCTTGAGAGACTTCCGACTGCCCTCCAAGGTGCTCAGGAATTTTTACTCCTGCACCATAGAGAGCATCCTGACGGGAAACATCACAACCTGGTTCGGGAACAGCACCATGCAGGACAGACTAGCTCTACAGAGGGTGGTGCGATCAGCTGAGTGCATCATCCACACCGAGCTCCCTGACCTGCACTCGATCTACAGCAGGAGGTGCTGGACCAAGGCCAGGAAGATCGTGAAGGACCTCAGCCATCCCAACAATGGACTGTTCTCTCTCTTGAGGTCAGGAAAGCGATTCCTCTCCCTGAAGGCCAACACAGAGAGACTGAGGAGGAGCTTCTTCCCGCAGGCGATACGGTCTCTCAATCGCACCACCACACAGTACTGACCCACACATATGGTTTTTACACACATTCTGGACATTCGTTTACACTAGTGACCACTGTACAACTACACTTCGTGGTCATCAAATCACACAAATCACTATCACAAGTCACTTTAAATAAATCACTTTAAGCATATTCGCACTGCACAAGACACTTTAAACATGTGGATTGCACAACCCTGGACATTACCATTCTTTTCCTACTCGTACAGCTGCTCTTATTGTTCATATATTGTTCATATATTTTCTATATTGTGTATTGTTGAACAGTTATTGTATTTTAACTTTCATTTTTTTATTTTATTCTTTCCTAGTTAAATTTACCCTCTATTTAATTTTTCATATTTATTTCCTATTCCTAGTCTTTTATTTTAAGGTCACGAGCAGATGTCTAAGCATTTCACTGCATACCGTACTGTGTATGACTGTGTATGTGACAAATAAAATTTTAAATTTTAATTTTTTTAATACCTCAATGGAAATCCATATTCTTCAATGGACTGCTGGAAGAAAGCCAAGGCTGTAAATGACAGATTGTTATTTGCTGCACCTAGGTACATTATCTGTGGAATATATAAATAGGATATAAATGAGTGACAAAAAGTTTGGTCAAGCTGACTTTGCGTTGACTTATGGTTTAAAAGATTGTTACCTTTCGGGAAAACCCATCAATGGCACCAAAGATGACTATATTGTACCTAGATATACAATTGACAACTCTCAGACAACTCTCTCGAAGAATTTAGCATTTCCTTTTAGACAACAAAATCAACTATAGTGAGTAGTTTGTGTCAGACAGACAGATACATACACATACTCACCGGATCAGCTTGTGGTTTGTATCAATGTGGACAACTGCTTTCGGTCCAGGAACTGAGTACTTGCGCCGTACAACACACCCCAGCCTGTTCAAACGGGAAAGGATGCCCATGGTGTCAACACGATGCATCGATGCCCCAACTCTCTCCCATTGAACACGAAGTCCTCTGGCTTGCAAGCCTTCCATAACAAGCCGATAGCCAGCATGTGGCATGTTTTCTTTTATTTCAGCAACAAAGTTGTCAAGTTCTGAGTCTGATAAAGTGCTATATAGACTTCTAACAGGGACATTTAAATCTGACATCCGTCTGTATACGGTTCGCCTAGACACTCCAAGAAGACTGGCAATACATGACACAGGAAGGCCTTGATGGAGCAGATGCAGTAAATAATCTTGCGACATCAAAATGTGGACATCCAGCTGCTCCATAAGGAACTTGAATGAAGACTGCTGTGACATTATTTGATTTTTCCTCTGTTACTAATCTGTACAGCTCTGTGAGACCATCCACAATACACCTAGGAAGAGCAATGTGATCAGAAAATGCACTCAACAGCACCATGTCTTGTGTGCATATGAACTGTAAGTAGTCCAAAGGCTGTCGACTGAGAACATGCTGAAGTCGCAACTGAAGAACCTGGGACATGTGACCAATGGAAAAACACATAAATTGTTAATTTAATTAATAGATATTAAAATCTGCTAAAAAAAAATCTGGAACGCTGATCTAATGATTAGGCTAGCCCTTTTGGAATTACATTTGGAATACAGTTGAGTTTATTATAATTATATTAATGTAAAACAACAATAATTGAATATGAAAAAAAAAAAAATGTTTAACCCACCCGTGACATTACTATTAAAGGTCCAAATTTTTGGAAGAAACTGAGAACCCCATTGCCCTTTTCAATCAAATGAAATGCTTTCATTAAGTTAATTAAAATTTATGTAGTCATAAATTTATGTAGAATATTTTAACTAGGCTATATTTTGTTCACGAGAAGCCATATTAGCACCTTTAAGAAATATTTACACCACAGATGTAAGTTAATTTAAATCATGTTCAACTTTTAATATTTGTAATAATTTTAAAATATTTACATATATTTATTTTGCAAAAACATCATATAAAAAAGTTTTTAAATCTAAAGTCTTTAGATTCTCTAAATTCTAAAGCCAAGTACAAAGTTATAAGGGGAAAAAAAGCTTTAAATAAACAGTAAACACACTGAATTACAGACAGAATTTTATTACAAACCTGCTTGTAAAAAGTTTAATAAATTTCATGCATGTTGTCTAATACAATGAATCTTGCATCTTACTGTATCTACACCTTGCGCTGCAACAGCTGTCTAATCTAATGTCAGATTATTTACATGTAGATATAATCACTAATTAAAAAAGATTTCATGCATCATGTCGCATACGTCCATTATGGATATAAAAAGCCAAACATGATGGCTGTTCTTTCTGCCTTCAATAGTTAATTAAAATGCAACTGTGGTTTGCTATAACTGTATTCCCCTACAGGGCTTTATCCTAAAGATAGTGGATTGTTAATATGTCTGGCTCTCTGGATATATATAATAGGCACCTCAAAACGGGTTAATTAAAGGAAGAAACTCACCTGTTCCCCGCTCATATTCCTCTGGGACATAAGGGTAAACCATATAAACACGTTGTTTGAGGTCTCAGGAGAATAGAGTAAATTGACCGATAGCGCCAACTGCTGTTTAGGAAGAGGAAGTTGCTCCATTGCATTTGTGAGAAAATACGCTGAGTGCATTTGTGAGAAAGTCGATTTTTTTCTTTGCAAAGCAGATTGTGTGTGTTTGTTAAATTTTGGCACATAAATAACTCCATACTGTAGTGGCAGCCGGAAAACCTGGAGCGGAACCTGCACACAATATACATTCACACGTTCCGAAGCACAGCAACACAGACGCACAACACACAAACAGCGACCAACATGTTGCGGGTGGTAACAGTGTGTATCAACTATCCAGCAAAATCTCTTGTGAGGGCCACGGAGACTCTCAGGCATTCTAATGGCAGCAGATTTCCATGAGTTTTTGAGCATGTTAAGACCCACCCCCCAAAAAAGTGTGGAAAAAATCCATAGGGAAACATGAGGGTCCTGTGCACCCTATAGTGCTTGGGCCCTAATAAAACTAATAACCTACTACAGCATTCCAAACTAACTCTAACTGAGAATATCAAAATTACAAGATCAAAGCCGTATCCAATAAAGACACAATAACAATCCATGCAGAATGGGGAAAAATATCTTACTTTTTCCCCCAACTCTGACTTTTGGACAGAAATCAGTAACATTTTTTCTATGACTAGCAACAAAAATTTGCAACTTATACAATACAAGACAATCCACAGCCACATCACCCAAAGTAAAATGTTTATAATGGGTAAAAGTGATATCCCAACACACTGATTCAGGATGTTTTACCAACCACATTTCTTGCTCAAAGATGATAGTTCTATCCTTCAAGGTTTTAATAATGTGTTTTACATTTCTTAACCCAATTTTACAGCAGTCTTTTTAGTAGATTTCTTTGCTTAATGCAGGCCAATAATTTGACCCCAAGTATGAAACAAAGGAATATCTTTGCCTTGACCACAGGATCTTCTGACATACTACTACTGTTTAAGATATGAGAAGCTACTACTGATGAATAAGTAAGGTTAAGTAACTTGTTGCAGCTGAGGCTTATTAATCACTGTAGTAATTATCCAATGCAAGCCTCTTAACTATTTAGTTACTTAAATTAATTTTTTTTGTTTAGTGACTGCTTTGTGTATATGCAGTAATTGTAACATTTAAAAATGTGCAATTCTATTATGTTCTATTACATGCATTATAATATTAACATCACTTCATGTGATGGTTTTTATTTTCTATTAAAAGTTAAATCAAGTATAAATGAAGTTTGAATTCATAATCACACAGGACCTCAATAGAGAGTAAAAGCAAGTCAGCTAGATCCATTAATATTATTTGTCAATGCTATGTGAAGCTGTTAAACTCACCTTAATGGCTTTTTAGTAAGGCTATCAATATTAACAACTTAACAAATGCAATCAATCTAGAAAATTTTAAGTGTTACTATTTTTAACACAAATGAATCACATGGCAAAGTTTCATGCTAATGGCATTCCATAAATGCAGCGCAGTACCTGGCTGTGTGGGAAAATAGCATGTTTAACACAGATAAGATAAAACATCACCAATTGTGCTGAATATATATTTTTTTTAAAGCTTCACTATAAAAAAAAGTTTCATAGTAAAAAGCTTCTACATGAAGTTTTGTTTAATGTTAATGAAGTGAATGAATGAGTGAATGTTTCTGCCCAAAGATAAGAGACAACAGGGTAATAAAAGACGAAGAAGGGGTAGTTAAGTGCTTAAGGTTTGGTGCTGCTAAGCAGAGGGTCACCAAGCAGTTAACTGCATAATTGGTTTTCTAAAACCAGTTTGTCATGGATTTCTTTATTCTAGCATTGCACATTTGAAATACAAGTATATCTGATATTTTAAAATTGTGATTAAACATGGTTCATCAAAGTCTATGACTAATAAACTACATTAATTTATTAATCGATTGACAGAACAAATGCACTCTGATTTAGGAGACCTCACATACAGTACCTGTTTGCTGTTTAAAAATTTTTCCAAGATTTGCAAGACTGCAGTCGAGCTCTACAGATATCTCAATATAATTAGCCCATAAGGGATACATCTGGTCATCCTTAAATAAACGTTTGAACACTTATTTTTGGCAACTTTTCACTTTGACATCACTGTTTATTGACAAAAATAATGACAAAAAAAAGACAGTGTAACTCATTTATAGTCCATCCAATAAAAGGTTATATAATTAAGGTTAAATAAAACACACATTGTTAGTTAAAATTCTGTTTTTAGTGTACTATTAGTACACTGTGGAGACACACCTATATCACTTATTGGCTAAATCATTAACTATAAATCACTCATGCTGAATCTCTCATATATAGTATAGAGTCATATAAAGCTTCCAGTTTAATGTACAGTAATTCTATTAATACATATTGGCATATATCCAAGTGTGAATACCTTGGACAATTTTATTGGCAACTTACAACTTCTAGTTCTGACAACTAGAGGAGCACAACACCAAGATGCCTCTTTTTCAGTTTATATCAAATATGATTGTCCAAACCTAGCAGTGAATAAAATGTTTAATCTTAAAATAGTGTTTAATAATTCAATCAAACTTTGCCAAAGATTTAATTGTCA
The DNA here is from genome assembly GCA_030522415.1 of Channallabes apus. Lineage (NCBI taxonomy): Eukaryota > Metazoa > Chordata > Actinopteri > Siluriformes > Clariidae > Channallabes > Channallabes apus. The sequence continues at coordinate 3,537,915 of CM060110.1, forward strand.
TACATTCAATCACAGAGTGACTTCACATCAGTCACACCTTCAAACAGGTGAAGCCAGTAATGCAAGTATCAGGACAACTCTTTAAAAATATGGGTAAGACAAGCACATTATTTCCTTATTCAGATGTTTATGATAGATATCTAATCCCTGTGTGAACTTTATAGCAGTACATCCTTCAAACAGGTCATGCAGATATAGGAAGAGGGGAAAAACTTTATCTAAACTGTTGGTAGGAAAAATAAACTTTTGCCTTTTTCAGATCTTTTAAAAAGTTTTTTATAGTGTGATCTTCATCACAACCACACATTTAGGCTGTATCATGGAAAAAAGGTGGCTCCCTGGTACTGTATAGTGGATAGCACTACCATCTCTAAAAAAACAGGAATAGATCAATAACTTTGGGCTGCTTTCTGTATTTATGAACCTTAAATGTGGAGTAGACAAGTCTTGTTTGATACAGTCTGCGCTTCCGAGGGCATTGACCTACCCAAGACATAATGAGGGCTACCAGTAAGGATGGGTAATAGTCACTTCCTGTTGTGTCAAACCTTCTCCACACCACAGCTTCTACCCAAAGAAATTACAATTGGGCATTTCCAGTGTGATAATTCTGCAAAGAATGAGAACAACAAAGCAAAATTATCTTAAACTGTTTGCATGAACATTTATAATGAGTTCAAAAGTCTTCAGTGACTTTCTTACTGACTGGACCTGAATCCAATGAAAATCCTTTGCGATGTTGTAGAGGAAATTCAGAGCATGAAAGGGCTGAAAAACCTGGATGGACTATATGATGCAGGTGTATTAATATGGACCAGATCCTCAAATAAATCTTTCCCATATTCTGTAGAATTCATTCATTAAGAAAAAGAGACTTTTTTCCAATTATCAAAAGTGTTGCTGAGTGTTGGGTTAGTGTAATAATTCTTTGTGGAATCTTAAGATATGTCTTGTTATGGTTTTCTAACAATGCCAACAAAACTGTGCTGTCATAGACATTGCTTCTATAGGACCATTGGCTTTCCCATTTGACCTGCAACTGCCAAAGTATCTGCTTTTTTTAAAGGCCTGTACACGTGATGAGGATAAATTAATCAGGGGCTGATGATTAAGAGCGGCTGGCTGCAACTGGCTCTTTTGAATCCAGTATTTTTTGGTTTCCTTTTTTTTTTTTTAATAAATAATAAATGGTTATTTTGGCACAGTAAAAAGTTATGTTTTTATTCATCTGAAGTTGTATTTGCTAAAAACTGTGACCTACTATGATCAGATTTTATAATTATATTTTACCCATGGTGTGCTGATGAAAACACACCTTGAGAGGAAACGGACTTAACAGGGAACCCATTATCTTTTGGGTTATATCAGATAGCAGGGATTGAAATGTGGTTATGGATAAGCCTTTTAGTGAATGTAAAATGTTCCCGTGAACATGCGGCGCTTTCTATATTGGAGGCTCAGGTACAAAACTGTTTGTGGGAATTTTAGTCTTGACCTATTGAGACACAGAGAACCTTTAGCGCAAGGCGCTCTCCAGGGGTTATAACAATCAGAAATAAGTAGTTTAGTCAAAGTTGAAGAATTTATTAGGACACAGATTGATTCTGTCTGACAAGAGTGCCAAGCCATTTAATGCGCGATGGGGGCTAAAAGTATTAAGACAACATGTATAATAGTTTTCCCTGTGCACAAAACAGTTGATGTTACTGATTGTTTCAAACTTATCTGGTTGGAGAGCTATGCTAATTAAAATTAGTTTAGATAATGAATGTAACAAATATATTGCAGGACTTTTATTTTTTGAAGCCAGGGTGTTTAAAAATGACTAAAAAATTCTGACCTGAATCTTGAACTTACTCTGCAGTATGTGACCTTTACGAAGCAATCACGCAGGCATTGATTAAGCAAGTGCACCAAAGCCCTGCAGATATTTTTCTGATTCTATGCCAAGCCAGATTCAGCAGGTTTAGAAGAACAAATTAACTTCATTTAAAACATTGGTTGTTGTCAAACAATTTCCCTGCATAAGGCAACAAATAATTTTTTATCATGATTGTCATTATAAAAATACAATAAAATAAAACCCCCACAAAATCTTACTTTTGTCTTAAATCCTTTTTGGCCACCACTGTATTCCTCTACCTTTTGCATTACAAGAGAATCTGGCATTGTGGGTCTGTTTGAGTCTGCTACACAGGACTGTTGACACATACTCACCCTGAGAGACTATTACAGGAAAGTGTATTCATAGCTTAGAATGTTTTAATGACCTGTAAACCTGTTCAGCCACTTGAACCTCAGCAGGTAAGATAACCCAATGAGACTCATTAAAGATTATAAGCTTAAATTTACCATCTGATTTCACCACATTCACCCTGTGGCCAATACAGCCTTTTTATCAGTCTTGGTTAATACACCTTCCTGTTGGTCTCTCAGCAAATATAATACATAATCAGATTTGATTTAGAATTTTATAAATTTTTGTGTGTTTATGTAACATTTATAGTTATTGAAAAGATAGTTAAGATTAATGTATCATAAATAAACACTTTCATTATCATCATAATCATCATCACCCTAAAAAACTATTATTATTATTATTATTATTATTATTATTACAAACTATTCTGCTTAGCTACATAAGCACACATTAATAATTTGCACTGCCATTATACGTACATTTAAATCAAAATATAAGTGCCTAGCTTTTAAAGGCTAACATAACACTGCATTTCAGCCCGCTTCAGCAGCTTTAACTGAGAACAGACATTTTCCTGATTTATTGGAAGACTTGTTCTACCATGTTCTTCCCTTTTTTCTGACCCAAATAAAAGACATACACTGACATGTTTACATACACAAATAAACACATGACCTATTTCTTTATTTATTTTTTCGATTTTTTTTTTCTTTTCAGTCTTCTTTTTAATTAATCTTAAAGAAATGCCACACTAGTTAGGGGTATCAGTGTATAATGTGAACCACAGAAGACCCTCTGAGAGAATTAACATTAATGAAGTGATGGTAAATTACATACATTAATGTTATTCTAACTTGTTTATTATTTCTCAGCAAGTCATTTGTTAGTAATGTTGTTCTTCAAGTTGCCTTGGTTAACTAACAAACAGCCACGTTGTCGTAGGCCTGTTTGGCATAATGGGTTTGGCATAATGATAGACACATTGTTATGTCTTTACATTAAAAGCCCATTTAACTGTTCTGTATTTGACATTCTAACACTGCCACTGGGACGAGAACACTGCACACCTGCTACCCCTGGACACAGGTCAGTGATTTCTTTATTTTATCCCTAGTGATGATATGAAAAAAATCACTATATATATATATATATATATATGTGTGTGTGTGTGTGTGTGTGTGTGTGTGTGTGTATATGTATATGTTTGTGTGTTTAATAACATTTTACTTATTTTTAGGGTACAACCAGCACAATGGACTACAGGCTTATAGTGTCAATTTTATGTCTAATAACTGGTATGTGTTATTTATTCATTTTTTCATAAAGCTATAAATCCTTTTTTATAAAGAGTTTTTGTGGTCACTCACATTATTCTGTCCTGCTCAAATATATAAAACACTCATTGTATGAATCACCTGCCTTCTCTCCAAAGAAGATGCATTACTTAGTAAAACTGTGTGTCTGTGTGACACAGATAGCCCCTGCGATTATTTAATATATTAAGTTATCATCACACATTGCAGGGCAATCATAAATAGTCTGTTAGATTAATTTAATAGTGTACAGATGTTACTCAAGCGGTATTCTGGTTTCACGCCTCACGGTGGCAGCATTTGGGTTTGTGCGTTTGCTGGCTTTTCCTGCTGAGTGGCGCTATATAACTATAGACCGACGCCTCAGAATCATTAGTTCATTCTCTCAAGGATTAATGAGCTGCAGCTCCTTTAGAGCTGCACGTAGTAGCGGATAAAATCAAGTGAAACACTGTGGTTAAACACATTTATTATCACAGTACTAAAATTAAAGTACAAATGTAGAATTCAAATTAAATCTTATTATGATCGAATTTAAGCAAAGTAAACGTTAACACAGTCAGCCATTTTATTATGTGTAATTAGAAAAGCTACGCATGTCGTTTTTTTGTCATCTTATATTTTGTTTTCTTTAAATTTGTAGTAGATTTATTAACTGAAATAAATGAAACACTCGTGTAGCCAGAAAACTCTGGCTGTGTGTATCAGAAAACGTGGATGGGCCACAGGTGTTGTCAGATTAATGGGCAAAAGCGATATATAATAAACTTATATAAGCTACACAGCCTTTATAAGACTCTACTTTTATTTAAGTGCACGCACAATGATGACAAAACGTTATAATTTTGTAAAATAATGAAAGCAAACAGGGATACAGCGCTATTGTGTATCAGTTTCTGTGAACTTGAGCACGTCAGAAAATGAACCGAAACTCCGTGTATACTCGCCTCACAGACGTGAAAAAATATACTTACAGAAAGCAAAATGTCTGCTTTTATATAAACTAACTGGGGAAAAAATTCAGCTTATGTAATTTGTATGAAACGTGAATTATGGCGCATCCACTGCTGTGGAGATGAAGTGATGACATGATCACCATCACAGCCGAAACCAAAGACATCAACTTATCAATTAATTATTAAATTGGCCAGTCAGTTTCCTTGCTGTTTTCCTCAATGCATTTATAATCATTAGTCTACTTCTGCCGGTGTGGTGTTTCTTAACCCCAACCCCGTTAAAAGGGCGTATTCAGAGAAAGGCTCAGCCGCGAGAGACGTATTTGAAGTTTGAAACAGATAAGTTTGAAACAATCAGTAACATCAACTGTTTTGTGCACAGGGAAAACTATTATACATGTTGTCTTAATACGTTTAGCCTCCATTGCGCATTAAATTGCTTGGCACTCTTGTCAGACAGAATAAATCTGTGTCCTAATAAATTCTTCAACATTGACTAATCTAGTTATTTCTGCGAGCGCGGTCCACTACACAGGAAAAATATGTTAGTATATTATTATAAAGCGGCTCACATCGGCGTGCGTTTTGTACAGCGCCGCGAAAACAGCTCTTATTTAACAAGTATAAATTTGGGTTTGTTATATTTCTGGGAAAGAGAAATCTCTAATAAATCTCTCATATCGGCGCGCGTTCATCTGACTTTAGATCAAATCTCGGCAAAGTGAAAGAGCGCACACACGCACCGCGTGTTCACGCGAACATTTTACATTCACTAAAAGACTTATTCACAACCACATTTCAGCCATTCACACACATGCATTGTGCTATGTTGTTGGTACAAACTTTTACTTTTCACTTTTCATCTCCCCTTTGATCAAAATGATCCCGATATGAGTAGACAGAAGCAGCTTTGTTCAAGTCATAACATTCATCTATCATAAACAGGGGGGACATTTGCAAAGCAGACAAAATGTAAAATCCCAGAAAAACAACAGATCACAGGTATATACTTGCTGATTAAACAGTGCATTTGTTAAAAGTAAAACCGTGCACGATTTGAGCAGCTTTATTTCAGCCATTCCAACCTTTTGTGGTCAAATCATTATTCAATAATGATTCAGTTATTCAATTATTCAATATTCAAACAGCAATTGACATTTTTACCGTTTTTTAATCACTGGAATGGAGGAGATAAGGAAACTTTCTATGATAACATGCCTTTATTGTTTTTAATTATTGTTTTTAATCGCTCAAAACACAACCCATGATTTTTAATGCTATTTTACAAATGGAAAATACAAATGAAATAATTTTATTTGGTTTATTTATTTGTTTATTTTTAAATAAAATCTAAAATTAAAACATTATAGCGTGATTAAAAACAGTGTAGAGTGATTAATAACATTACAATACATTTTAAGATAAGAAAAATCTCATTCCAGGGATTAAAAATGGTAATGTCAATTTTAGAATGTAGAATCCAGAAGATTTTAAATTTACACAAACTTAAGAAGAAGCCTGAAGCAAGATTCAAGATCCTCCCCACTTCACTGAAACCATGCAAAGTGGGGAGGAGTGCATTTACTTCCTCTGAGTGTATAAGTAAGAACAGCTGATTCACACCTGGGAACGATGTATTATTTGCATTTGAAATGTTGTCTGACACCGCAAAAGCACACAGAGTTACACTGAAAGATCAACAACCTAAAGTAAATATGAATAAGAGGCCTTGATTATACTGCATAAATATTATTTAGTACAATAAAATTCCCCCGGCGCTCGAAAACTTGGTGTGCGGTTGAGCGCTGATTAGACTATGTAGGAAATTAAAGAGGAGAATTATAATGCCGGATCAAACTTTTAAAAAATATTGATTAAATGTGTGCTGAAAAAACTGTTGTCACCAAAAATGAAACAGATGAGGACTCATGTCCATCAATCTGATAAATAGTATGCTGGAGAAACTCCCAGGTGGGAAGACACTGCTTTGTGTCGTTAACATCAAAGACAAAAATAAATAAATAAAATTAAAATCTACCAAAGAGTCTGGAATGCAGAGTACAGGATGCGTCACACAGTGCGATATATTATACTATAATCATATTATACCAAAGATAGAAGTGTATTTTCTTTTTTAGTTATTTTAACGTTCTATTCTGAAAGTCTATTTTCCAGTTATTTCTATATTTAAATTTTTATAATAACAATGAACCGATACAAAACAGAAGCTATATAACAGTTAATTCTTTGTACAAATAAAACTGTTAGCTAGTGAACTTAATTAGCTAGTCTAAGTATTAAAAATGCTTTTACAAGCCTGTTGTTTGTGCTGTGTTCTTTAATAATAAAATTAATAGACAGATAGAAACAGAGTCTGTCTAAACAAAATTAATTGCAGCCATTTTGCAAAATGTCCTTTTTCCCCACCTCGTGGGCATTTCAGAAATTACTTTGAATTGCGGCTAATTTATTATGGCTGTTGCCAAATACACAGACGGAGTGTGCGGCAGTAATATACATTCCCCTTGAGTAACCACTGTGAATACTATTTGTTCATTACATTTTAAAAATACTTATTCATATTTGTACTTAATTCACAGTGAAAATTAACACTTTTTACAAATATTATATGGCAAATTACTAATGACAAACATTACATGAACAGGATATAAAACCACAAAAAAAATTGCACAATTGGCACAATTGCATAATGCGATTGTGAAAATTGTCAAATCTGATTGTGGTTCTAATATTTGTTTTTAGTAATCACTTATGCTGGTACTCTGTGTTGAGCACTTGGTCCTTTATCACAAAGGAATTATCAGTGTATCAATTGACATTAGATACATATTTATCCTATCTTGGTCTTAATACGGTTAATATGTTCTGTATCCCTGTGGTAAATGAACAGTATGTTACACTGGACACACCGAGAGCACTTCAACATTCACCGCGAGCACGACTCCGACTTCCACCGGGAGCACTTCAACATCCACCGCGAGCACGACTCCGACGTCAACCGCGAGCACGACATCGATGTCCACCGCGAGCACGACTCCGACGTCCACCGCGAGCACTTCAACATCCACCGCGAGCACTTCAACATCCACCGCGAGCACTTCAACATCCACCGCGAGCACTTCAACATCCACCGCGAGCACGACTCCGACGTCAACCGCGAGCACGACATCGATGTCCACCGCGAGCACGACTCCGACGTCCACCGCGAGCACTTCAACATCCACCGCGAGCACTTCAACATCCACTGCGAGCACTTCAACATCCACCGCGAGCACTTCAACATCCACCGCGAGCACGACTCCGACTTCCACCGCGAGCACTTCAACATCCACCGCGAGCACGACTCCGACGTCCACCGCGAGCACGACTCCGACGTCCACCGCGAGCACGACTCCGACGTCCACCGCGAGCACGACTCCGACGTCCACCGCGAGCACGACTCCGACTTCGACCGCGAGCACTTCAACATCCACCGCGAGCACTTCAACATCCACCGCGAGCACGACTTCGACGTCCACCGCGAGCACGACTCCGACGTCCACCGCGAGCACGACTCCGACATCCACCGCGAGCACGAGTCCGACGTCCACCGCGAGCACGACTCCGACGTCCATCGCGAGCACGACTCCGACGTCCACCGCGAGCACGACTCCGACGTCCACCGCGAGCACGACTCCGACTTCCACCGCGAGCACGACTCCGACTTCCACCGCGAGCACTTCAACATCCACCGCGAGCACTTCAACATCCACCGCGAGCACGACTTCGACGTCCACCGCGAGCACGACTCCGACGTCCACCGCGAGCACGACTCCGACGTCCACCGCGAGCACGACTCCGACGTCCACAGCGAGCACGACTCCGACGTCCACCGCGAGCACGACTCCGACGTCCACCGCGAGCACGACACTGACGTCCACCGCGACCACGACTCCGACGTCCACCGCGAGCACGACTCCGACGTCCACCGCGAGCACGACTCCGACTTCCACCGCGAGCACGACTCCGACATCCACCGCGAGCACTTCAACATCCACCGCGAGCACGACTCCGACGTCCACCGCGAGCACGACTCCGACGTCCACCGCGAGCACGACTCCGACGTCCACCGCGAGCACGACTCCGACGTCCACCGCGAGCACGACTCCGACGTCCACCGCGAGCACGACTCCGACGTCCACCGCGAGCACGACTCCGACATCCACCGCGAGCACGACTCCGACTTCCACCGCGAGCACTTCATCATCCACCGCGAGCACTTCAACATCCACCGCGAGCACTTCAACATCCACCGCGAGCACATCAACATCCACCGTGAGCACGACTCCGACGTCCACCGTGAGCACGACTCCGACGTCCACTGCGAGCACGTCTCCGACTTCCACCACGAGCACTTCAACATCCACCGTGAGCACTTCAACATCCACCGCGAGCACGACTCCAACGTCCACCGCGAGCACGACTCCGACGTCCACCGCGAGCACGACTCCGACGTCCACCGCGAGCACGACTCCGACGTCCACCGCGAGCACGACTCCGACGTCCACCGCGAGAACGACTCCGACGTCCACCGCGAGCACGACTCCGACTTCCACCGCGAGCACGACTCCGACTTCCACCGCGAGCACGACTCCGACTTCCACCGCGAGCACTTCAACATCCACCGCGAGCACTTCAACATCCACCGCGAGCACGACTCCGACGTCCACCGCGAGCACGACTCCGACATCCACCGCGAGCACGGCTCCGATGTCCACCGCAAGCACGACTCCGACGTCCACCGCGAGCACGTCTCCGACCACCCAGACGACTCCGACGTCCACTGCAAGCACGTCTCCAACTTCCACCGCGAGCACGACTCCGACTTCCACCGCGAGCACGGCTCCGACTTCCACCGCGAGCACGACTCCGACTTCCACCGCGAGCACGACTCCAACTTCCACCGCGAGCACGTCTCCGACTTCCACCACGAGCACTTCAACATCCACCGCGAGCACTTCAACATCCACCGCGAGCACGACTCCGACGTCCACCGCGAGCACGACTCCGACTTCCACCGCGAGCACGGCTCCGACTTCCACCGCGAGCACGACTCCGACTTCCACCGCGAGCACGACTCCGACGTCCACCGCGAGCACGACTCTGACTTCCACTGTGAGCACTTCAACATCCACCGCGATCACTTCAACATCCACCGCGAGCACGACTCCGACGTCCACCGCGAGCACGACTCCGACGTCCACCGCGAGCACGACTCCGACTTCCACCGCGAGCACGTCTCCAAGCCCCCTGTCAGCTCCGACGTCCACCGCGAGCACTTCAACATCCACCGCGAGCACGACTCCGACGTCCACCGCGAGCACGACTCCGACGTCCACGGCGAGCACGACTCCGACGTCCACCGCGAGCACGACTCCGACGTCCACCGCGAGCACGACTCCGACTTCCACCACGAGCACAACTCCGACTTCCACAGCGAGCACTTCAACATCCACCGCGAGCACTTCAACATCCACTGCAAGCACTTCAACATCCACCGCGAGCACGAGTCCGACGTCCACCGCGAGCACGACTCCGACTTCCACCGCGAGCACTTCAACATCCACCGTGAGCACTTCAACATCCACCGCGAGCACGACTCCCACGTCCACCGCGAGCACGTCTCTGACCACCCAGACGACTCCGACGTCCACCGCGAGCACGTCTCCGACGTCCACCGCGAGCACGACTCCGACGTCCACCGCGAGCACGACTCCGACGTCCACCGCCAGCACGACTCCGATGTCCACCGCGAGCACAACTCCGACGTCCACCGCGAGCACTTCAACATCCACCGGGAGCACTTCAACATCCACCGCGAGCACGACTCCGACGTCCACCGCGAGCACAACTCCGACGTCCACGGCGAGCACGACTCCGACGTCCACGGCGAGCACGACTCCGACGTCCATCGCAAGCTCGACTCCGACGTCCACCGCGAGCACGACTCCGACTTCCACCGCGAGCAAGACTCCGACGTCCACAGCGAGCACTTCAACATCCACCGCGAGCACTTCAACATCCACCGCGAGCACTTCAACATCCACCGCGAGCACTTCAACATCCACCGCGAGCACTTCAACATCCACCGCGAGCACGACTCCGACGTCCACCGCGAGCACGACTCCGACCACCCAGACGACTCCGACGTCCACCGCGAGCACGACTCCAACTTCCACCGCGAGCACTTCAACATCCACCGTGAGCACTTCAACATCCACCGCAAGCACGTCTCCGACTTCCACCGCGAGCACGACTCCGACTTCCACCGCGAGCACGACTCCGACTTCCACCGCGAGCACGACTCCGACTTCCACCGTGAGCACGTCTCCGTCTTCCACCGCGAGCACCACTCCGACTTCCACCGCGAGCACGTCTCCAAGTCCCCTGTCGGCTCCGACTTCCACCGCCAGCACTTCGACTTCCACCGCGAGCACTTCACCTTCCACCGCGAGCACTTCAACATCCACCGCAAGCACTTCAACATCCACCGCGAGCACAACTCCGTCTTCCACCGCGAGCACGACTCCGTCTTCCACCGCGAGCACGACTCCGTCTTCCACCGCGAGCACCATTCCGACTTCCACCGCGAGCACGTCTCCAAGCCCCCTGTTGGGTCCGACTTCCACCGCGAGCACGTCTCCAACCACACTGACTACTCCGACTTCCACCGTGAGCACGTCTCCAACCACACAGACGACTCCGACTTCCACCGCGAGCACGTCTCCAACCACCACGACGACTCCGACTTCCACTGCGAGCACGTCTCCAACGTCCACAATGAGCACGTCTCCAAAAAGCCAGACGATTCCGACTTCCACCGCGAGCACTACTCCGACTTCCACCGCGAGCACGACTCCGACTTCTACCGCGAGCACGACTCCGACTTCCACCGCGAGCACGACTCCAACTTCCACCGCGAGCACTTCAACATCCACCGCGAGCACATCAACATCCACCGCGAGCACGACTCCGACTTCCACCACGAGCATGACTCCGACTTCCACCGCGAGCACGACTCCGACTTCCACCGCGAGCACGTCTCCAAGCCCCCTGTTGGGTCCGACTTCCACCCCGAGCACGTCTCCAACCACACTGACTACTCCGACTTCCACCGCGAGCACGTCTCCAACCACCACGACGACTCTGACTTCCACTGCGAGCACGTCTCCAACGTCCACAATGAGCACGTCTCCAAAAAGCCAGACGATTCCGACTTCCACCGCGAGCACGACTCTGACTTCCACCGCGAGCACGACTCCGACTTCCACCGCGAGCACGACTCCGACTTCCACCGCGAGCACGACTCCGACTTCTACCGCGAGCACTTCAACATCCACCGCGAGCACATCAACATCCACCGCGAGCACGACTCCGACTTCCACCACGAGCATGACTCCGACTTCCACCGCGAGCACGACTCCGACTTCCACCGCGAGCACCACTCCGACTTCCACCGCGAGCACGTCTCCAAGCCCCCTGTTGGGTCCGACTTCCACCGCCAGCACTTCGACTTCCACCGCGAGCACGACTCCGACTTCTACCGCGAGCACTTCAACATCCACCGCGAGCACTTCAACATCCACCGCGAGCACGACTCCAACTTCCACCGCGAGCACGACTCCGACTTCCACCGCGAGCACGACTCCGACTTCCACCGCGAGCACGACTCCGTCTTCCACCGCGAGCACCACTCCGACTTCCACCGCGAGCACGTCTCCAAGCCCCCTGTTGGCTCCGACTTCCACCGCGAGCACGTCTCCATCCACACAGACGACTCCGACTTCCACCGCGAGCACGTCTCCAACCACCACCACGACTCCGACTTCCACCGCGAGCTCATCTCCAACTAGCCAGACGACCATGGCTCTTACCAGCTCAAGTAATGCAACTTTAACCATGAGCAAGTGTACAAACCCAACAAATGTAACTGCAATTTTCAACTTGACCTTCAGCATTAATCAGACCTTCGATTCAGAACTGGCCAATACCAGCTCTCCAAAGTTTGCAGCAAAAGCACAATATATCCGTAGTCAGGTATGTTTTGTTGATGATAACTTATATTTACTATTTATTCCATTCTCCAAAACAAGTCATTTTGCCACCCCTGAAATTCTGTTCCCAATTTTAATGACCTGACTAATTAGCTAATTAATTAATTACATTTTCTTAAAATATGTAATTTAGGTTATATAATTTTTTTTACTCAGCTTTAGTGAGTTAGTTTTTTCATTTTGGTTAATTAAAATTTATATGAATATTGAGAGACCACATGAAAGTGACATGCATCAAAGTTCAATTATGTTTTAAATGTAACATTTTTATGGTTCAGTGTATTCACTATTAATCATTTATTCATTAACTACATCTTGTACTAAATGTGACAGACTGTTTGACAATACAATTGATACCTTTTGTTTTAGGTTGACCGTTTGTACATTGAAGGCTACATAAACTTCGTATGCATGACAATTTCACGATTGAGGTATGATGGAATATAAGGTTTTGAATATTTATTTCCTTGTGCATTGCTCATTGAATTTAATCTTCATATCAATATTTATGTCTCTGCAGCAAAGGTTCTACTGTGGTAGAAAGCCAGGTCAACTTTAATTCTAGTGGCCCAACTGTCACTGAATATCAGGTGAAAAACACTCTTTTCAATGGACTGAGTATCTTGGATTTTCCTGTTATTCCAGACTCCATCGGTGTTGTTCAGTCTTTCGGTCAGTATACACTTGCGTAGACTCTTCCACAGTTCAGATATGTTCATAATAATAAAATATATATATTTTTAGATCTAAACATGCATTTCTGCACATTTAATGTTGTTTACATATTTGTATTTTGCAGGTACAGGTAGTAGTACCACAACATCAGTGAACATCCAGTCACATTCCGTGATTCATCATTCTATGATCTGGTTGTCCCTTCTATCACTTCTGCTTTCCCTAACATTGCATGTATAGCCCTAAACATGATCATAAAACATACACAATCAAAGGAATATGTCAAATTATGTAATTTTATAAATGAATTTATCTTTACATAGGAAATACAAATATTTTCAATTCTTAAACTGGAGAATGAATGTGGATCCTGATTTGCCTGAAAACATTATCACATTATTGTATTTCAACTATATTTAAATATATTTTTTAAACCACTGTGAAGTTAATAGTATAAATCAATGTTGTTAATACCCATAACCAAATAAGGTTAATACCTAAACACTTACCTGTATATAGATATCTACATGTAACTACTTTATATCAATGTACAATAATTAAAAACAATGTATGAATTAAAGCTTTGCTCTTCATGATCATATTGTATGCATATACTAATAATATAATGACAGGCGGTATATGTATATACTCAGCAATAAAAGAAACGCCCCTTTTTCAGGACTGTGTATTTCAACAATAATGTAAAAATCCAAATAACTTTACAGATCTTCATTGTAAAGGGTTTAAACAATGTTGTCCATGCATGTTCAATTAACCATAATCAATAAATTAACATGCACCTGTGGAATGGTCGTTAAGACCTTAAGTTCAGTTTTATTTATTTGTATAGCATTTTTAACAGTTGACATTGTCTCAAAACAGCTTTACACAATCAAAAGAATTATTTAAGTTTGTATGGAATGTGAATGTGTATGAATCAAAATGTTCAGATAGTCCCTGGTGGCGACAGTGGCAAGGAAAAACTCCCTGAGATGGTAATAGGAAGAAACCTTGAGAGGAACCAGACTCAACAGGGAACCCATCCTCATTTGGGTGAAACAGATAGCAGGAAATTATCTGCATTTATACAGTGTTAAGTGTTAGGTTCAGCTATAATAGTTGATGTTAATTGATGTTATAATAGTTGATGTAAAATGGAGTCCAGTAGTTATTGGAGACTCAGATAGACTTGTAGAAAGTTCCAGTCCTGAACTATCGAATTGTCAGGTCCTCAGAGAAACAGCTGACAACACCAATCGAGGCCAGAACCATCTTCTAAGTAGATAGAATCATCCCCAGACACCAGACACATCCCAAAGACACACACGGGGCATCCATGCGACGAGACCTCCAACCAGAAACGGGGCACAAGGATCGATCAGACAGGTCCGGAGGGCAGAGGGAGTCTGGATCACTGGCAGCTCAGGAACGACATGTGTAGCTCGACAAAGAGAGAGAGAGAGAGAGAGAGAGAGAAAGAGTGAAAGGGGGAGACAGGGGGAGAGAGGAAAGAGAAAGAGGGGGAGAAAGAGCAGAGGAACAGAGATTGCAATTAGGTATGGTCACAGTCACAATGTATAATGTGAATGTATATTTACTGTAGAGTGCAAGCAGGGACTCCGGCAGGACTAACTATGACAGCATAACTAAAAGGGAGAGCCAGAAGGAAACACAAACATGAGGGCTCCCTGAGATGTAAAGCAAACAATCACCTCACCGTCAACAAACCTGAGTGATCAAATGAGACTGAGGAAGACAGCATCTAAACATACCAGTTCACCATAATACTCTACGTCCATGAGTCCCCCAGATCTGCTCCTTTACCTTATGGCAAATCTATTTATAAAAATGCTTGGCTAAATAAATAGGTTTTGAGCCTAGACTTAAACACTGATACTGTGTCTGAGTCCCAAACACTATTTGGAAGACTATTCCATAATTTTGGGGCTTTGTAAGAAAAAGCTCTGCCCCCAGCTGTAGTTTTCCTAATACGCGAAACTGACAAGCAGCCTGCATCCTTTGACCGAAGTAGGCGTGGCGGATCGTAAGACACTAGCAGTTCGCTCAGATACTGCGGTGCGAGACCATTTAATGCTTTATATGTCAAGAGAAGTATTTTCAAATCAATGCGAAATTTCACAGGGAGCCAATGTAGCGAAGATACAGATTGGATAGGTTTGATGTGCTCATATCTTCTGGTTCTAGTAAGGACTCTCGCTGCTGCATTCTGGACTAGCTGAAGCTTGTTTATGCACCTAACTGAACAACCAGAGAGTAAGGCATTACAATAGTCCAACCTAGAAGTGATAAAAGCATGAACTAGTTTTTCTGCATCGTTTAGCGACAATATATTTCTTATCTTGGCAATATTTCTGAGGTGAAAGAATGCTATCCTGGTGATATTATCTACATGAGCTTGAAATGAAAGGCTGGAATCTATAATCACGCCGAGGTCTTTTACTGTTGCACTTGATGGAACAGAAAGGCCATCTAAAGTTACGGTGTGATCTAAGATTTTACTTCTAGCTGTATGTGGTCCTATGACTAGAACTTCTGTCTTATCCGGATTAAGCAGATGGAAGTTAATTAGCATCCAATTTCTTATGTCCTGCACACATTGCTCAACTTTAGTAAGATGGTTTTTCTCATCAGGTTTTGTTGAGACGTATAGCTGTGTGTCGTCAGCATAACAATGAAAACTAATACCATGCTTACGGATTATGTTGCCCAGAGGAAGCATGTAAAGGGAAAAAAGCAGTGGGCCTAAAACTGAACCCTGCGGAACGCCAAACTCCAGTAGAGAACATGCAGAATAATCACCATTTAAGTCTTCATACTGATAACGATCGGTCAAATAGGATCTGAGCCAGGAGAGGGCTGTACCCTTAATTCCTACTACATTTTCTAATCTGTGAAGAAGAATAGCATGATCAATAGTGTCAAAAGCTGCGCTGAGGTCAAGTAATACAAGCATAGTTACAGAACCCTGATCAGAGGCCAATAGGAGGTCATTTACTACTTTAACGAGTGCTGTTTCTGTGCTGTGATGAGGCCTAAATCCTGACTGATACAGTTCATGTATGCCATTTCTATGTAGATATGAGCATAGCTGCTCTGCTACTATCTTTTCCAGAATCTTAGAGATAAAGGGGAGGTTTGATATTGGCCTGTAATTGGACAGCTGACAGGGGTCGAGGTCAGGTTTCTTAATTATTGGTTTGATAACTGCTAATTTAAAAGATTTTGGAACATAACCAATGCTGAGTGAGGAATTAATTATTCTCAACAGCGGTTCTGTTATTACTGGTACTATCTGTTTAAGAAAATGTGTCGGTATAGGATCTAATATACAGGTTGATGAATTTGCAGAAGAGATGAGTGAAATTAGTTCATTCTCTTCAAGGGGAGTAAAGTATTCTAGGTTTGAATCTGACATGGCTAGGTTAACATCTGTATCAATTACATTGTTCGGTTTCAAAGCCTCAATTTCATGCCTGATATTTACAATTTTATTATTAAAAGAGTTCATGAAGTCCTCACTATTGCATGATGTTGTTGTGGAGATTTCTGTAGTGGTCTTATTTCTGGTTAATTTGGCTATGGTATTAAATAAAAATCTAGGATTATTTTTATTTTCTTCTATAAAAGTGGAGAGATATGTTGATCTAGCTACACTAAGAGCTTTCCTATAGTTCAGGATGCTCTCTTTCCATGCTATTTGAAATACTACCAATTTAGTTTGACGCCATTTACGCTCTAATTTCCGAGTAGTCTGTTTTAAAGTGCGCGTGTGATCTTTATACCAGGGAGCGAGGTTCTTATCTCTAATAATTTTTCTTTTAGCTGGAGCTACATTATCTAAGGTACAATGAAATGTCGACTCTAAATATTCAGTCGCCTGATCGAGTTCTGTGGGGTCAGACGGTGACCTAATCGAAGTTGGTAACTCTGGGAGATTACTGATAAAACTCTGTGTGGTAGTTAATGTGTATGTACGTTTAATACGGTAGCGCGGTGCTGTGCGTACATTATCACTGTGACACACTTGAATGGAGACAAGATAGTGATCTGAGATAATTTCAGACAGTGGAATTGTGAATACATTTCTTATACTTAATCCGAAAAAAATTATTAAGTCTAAAGTGTGCCCTGCTTCATGAGTGGGTCCTACTACACACTGATTTACGCCTACGGAGTCCAGTATGGACATAAATGCTGTTCTCAGAGGGTCTTCTGTATTCTCAAAATGAATGTTAAAATCTCCGGCAATTAACGCCTTGTCTACAGAAACGACCAGGTCTGAGATGAAATCCGCAAATTCACTAAGAAATTCAGAATACGGCCCTGGAGGTCTGTAAATTATAATTAGTGGAATCGACTGAGCTGACTTAATATACTTAGGTACACTTATGTTACTATAAAGAATTTCAAATGAGTTAAATTTGTGTCCGTGTTTTTGTACGATAGACAGATTATCATTGTGAATAACTGCGACGCCTCCTCCTCTACCAGTTAACCGAGGCTGGTGTATGTAGCTGTATCCAGGAGGACTAGCTTCATTTAGAGCTACATACTCATCCTGTTTAACCTATGTTTCAGTTAAACAGAGTATATCAAACGCCTGATCAGTGATAATTTCATTAACAATAACTGCTTTTGATGCGAGAGATCTAATATTTAACAATCCTAGCTTCAGATCAGAGGTGCCGGCTGCACATTCAGTATGATCGGAGTTTGTGGACTTTATGTTAATTAGATTATTGAAACAGACTTTCTGAGTCTTTCTATATTTTTGCTTAGATCGGAGAACAGACACAGTGTCAATAAGGTGAACCCTGAGTGACGACTCTATGCAGCTAGCAGACGGTTGGTTTAGCCTGTCTGTCTGCTCTCTGGCCTGGGCTCTGGATTGTCACCGATTAACTAGACCTCTACTGAGACTATGAGCTATACTACAGGAAATTCAATTCAATTCAATTCAATTTTATTTATATAGCGCTTTTAACAATGGTCATTGTCTCAAAGCAGCTTCACAAAAATGAAAGAAATTTAACAAAAAAAATAAAAAATAATAATAAAATAATAAAAATAAATAAATAAATACAATTAAAAATAAAATAATAATAATAATAATTATTATTATTATTATTATTATTATTATAGAAAAGAAAATAATTGGAAGTGTGTATGTGTGAGAAAAATGTGCAGATAATAATAATGAGACGAATGAATGAAATTTCTCTGATGAGCAAGCCAAGGGTGACGGCGACGGTGGCAAGGAAAAACTCCCTGAGATGGCATTAGGAAGAAACCTTGAGAGGAACCAGACTCAACAGGGAACCCATCCTCATTTGGGTGATAACAGATAGAAATGATATAACATCTTGTGTTGTGCAGGTGAAAATTCAATATGACAGAAATTATTTAAATTGACATGAAGACCAGTTCAGCATAGGGACGAGTCAGTAGGTGCAGAGGGCAGATGAGGTCTGGATCACTGGAAGCACAGGAGCAGCATGTGTAGCTCCAACCATCATAAAGCTGAATCCAGCTGGAACTGGTCCTTCTCTGGATGCCTCAGGAACCTCGCAGGGTCGGCCTTTGTCTACTGAAGCTGGCAAAATCTCCCGATGCCTCGGGATGGGTAGAGAAATACAGAACAGATGGGGAGAATTAGCGTAGTTGCCATTCGGGATAGGTGTACTGGAGTATGAGATTATGGGATGAGTTATGTGTATGCCAGATTAAAAAGATGCGTCTTGAGTCTACTTTTGAACTGAGAAACCGTGTCTGCTCCCCGAACACTGTCTGGAAGGCTATTCCAAAGCTTTGGAGCTAAATATGAAAAAGCCCTACCCCCTTTTGTAGATTTTGAAATTCTGGGAACTACCAGAAATGAGAGCAGCACCTTCCTGGGTGGGATGGACACCGTCCCGCCCTAACAGGCCAGCTTTGCCCTCAAAGGTCTTCCAATTATCTATGAAGCCCACATTATTTTTGGAGCACCACCTGGACATCCAGCGGTTCAGCGACCATAACCTGCTGTAAGCTATGTCACCACGTCTCATTGGGATGGGACCAGAGCATATTACTTCATCGGACATCGCCTTCGCTAATTTAAACACCTCTGTAAAGTTATTCTAACTAACCTCTGACTGACGAAGGCGTATATCGTTAGCTCCAGCATGTCCCACTATCTTAGAGAACCTGTGCTGTCCTAGAGCCCTAAGGTTACCTGCTATGTCCGGTGCTCTGGCTCCCGGGATACACCTAACCACTGGTCTAGCTAATGTCACGTGTCTCAGTATAGAGTCTCCTATAACCAGAGCTCTTTCAGGTTTCTCAGCAGGTGCATCACTGAGGAGAGCAAACCTGTTGAACACGTGAGGCGCAGAGGAGGTGCGCTCCAGTGGGCTAGCCTTAGCGTTAGCTTTGGCTGAACGAGTATGCCGCTGAGTCGTCACCCACTCGCCCTGCTGTGAGGGCTCTAATGCCGGAGTCGGGGGCTGATTATCTCCGCCTGCGGCACCCAGACAGTCCGCTACGGGAATAACGCTGCTCTCACATTCTCTAACACTCTCTAAAGTCTGGATGCGCTCCTCTAATGCTGATATCTTCTCCGTCAGAGTGCTCACTAACACACACCTATCACAAATAAAATTATCGCTAATGACGGAGGAAGAATGTCTAAACATCCTGAACTCTACACACTGAACGAGCTGAATGGTAGACATGATAACGTACCTCTGTGTCGGAGTTTTAGTTGTTTGGAGATCAATTCCGTTTGTTGTTCTTAGACGAGGAAACTCGCACGTTCTCCAAAAATTGCAGAAAAAAGGCGAAGCCGAATAGTATGCTTACAGAAAGTAGGCATTTAAGGTCACAGTTCTAAAAACGCAGGACACTAAAGAGAAACACCCAAAGAAAGATGCCTATCTTATCTGCATGAACGTGAATTAGGTATGCTGCAGGGAGGCATGAAGACTGCGGGCTAGTGCGATGTGGCTAGGGCAATAAATCGCCATGTCCGCACTGTGAGACGCCTAAGACAGCGCTACAGGGAGACAGGAAGGACAGCTGATCATCCACGCAGTGGAAGACCACAAGAAGATATCCGAATATCACACCTGCGTGACAGGTACAAGATGGCCACAACAACTGCCTGAGTCACACCAGGAACACACAATCCCTCCATCTCACAGCAAGAACTGACAAATCTGGTCCAGTCCATGAGGAGGAGATGCACTGCAGTACTTCAAGCAGCTGGTGGCCACTAGATACTGACTGGTACTGACTGATATTCAGCCTCCCTTCATTCAGGGACACATTGGGAAACATTTTTACTTTATGTCTTATGGTGTTGACTCTTTCAGTGTTCATACAAATATTTACACATTAAGTTTACTGAAAGTAAAAACAGTTGAAAGTCAGAGGACGTTTCTTTTTTTGCTGAGTATATATATATATATATATATATATATGTATATATATATACATACACACAGGCCACCAATTGTGCAAGTTCTCCAACTTAAAGATGAGAGAGTCCTGTAATTTTCATCATAGGTATACCTCAACTATGAGAGACAAAATAAGAAAAAAATTCCAGAAAATCGCATTGTAGGATTTTTAAAGAATTTATTTGCAAATTATGCTAGAAAATAAGCATTTGGTCAATAACAAGGTTCCATCTCAATACTTTGTTGGCTATATATATATATATATATATATATATATATATGTATATATATATACATACTGTACCGTGGTGTGAAAAACTATTTGCCCCCTTCCTGATTTCTTATTCTTTTGCATGTTTGTGTCAGGGAGCTGCGATGTTCGTCAGTTCGCGGAGGTGAATCCAGATGCAGGTGCAGGCACGAGGCGTTGACTGTGCTTTGGAGGAATGAGAGTGGGCGTGTCGCGCCGGGAAATCCGCGGGGGCGGGAGACGCGTCGTGAGCGTGGAGCTGAGTCGAAGTCGAGGAGGGGAGAGCAAGAGATCAAAGCCGTGTGATCAGTCAGCGAGGGCGTCGAGCCAAAACGTGAAGCTGAGCCGTGGTCGAGAAACGAAAGCGAAAGTTCAAAGCCGTTAAATCCAAGCGTGGCAATAATCCAAATCGGGAGGCGAGGGGAAAAACGAGAGACAAGCGAGATCGGCAACGTGAAAAGTCATGAACAGAAACGCGAGAAAACTATGGCCAAAAAAACACACAATAATCCAGCGCGAGGCAGCGCGCTGCGCTTCCTTATAAGCTGGATGAAATCAGCGCCAGATGAGAAACCGGTGTGCCGGCGGGGCGGTCCGGGAGGAGCGATGACAGCGTGGGAAAGCATGACCACGTGATGAGGGTCTGACAGCGTGGGAAAGGAAATATCAAAAGTCTTTGATCAGCGCGAAGGCACTGAGAGCGTGACAGTTTGTCACACTTAAATGTTTCTGCTCATCAAAAACCATTAACTATTAGTCGAAGATAACATAATTGAACACAAAATGCAGTTTTTAAATGAAGGTTTACGTTATTAAGGGAGAAAAAAACCTCCAAATCTACATGGCCCTGTGTGAAAAAGTGATTGCCCCCCTTGTTAAAAAATAACTTAACTGTGGTTTATCACACCTGAGTTCAATTTCTGTAGTCACCCCCAGGCCTGATTACTGCCACACCTGTTTCAATCAAGAAATCACTTAAATAGGAGCTACCTGACACAGAGAAGTAGACCAAAAGCACCTCAAAAGCTAGATATCATGCCAAGATCCAAAGAAATTCAGGAACAAATGAGAACAAAAGTAACTGAGATCTATCAGTCTGGTAAAGATTATAAAGCCATTTCTAACGCTTTGGGACTCCAGCGAACCACAGTGAGAGCCATTATCCACAAATGGCAAAAACATGGAACAGTGGTGAACCTTCCCTTCAGTGTTGAATAGAGTACAGTTTATGATGCGTCGTAGCTGGGACACATGGAAGGTGGGGTGGATGCGTCGCATAGACGATGGGAGTAGGAGACGGACAGCGCACGGGTTGATTATCCTGGTTATTGTGAAGGGTCCGATAAAACGGGGAGAGAGCTTGCGTGAAAGTGTCTTCAAGGGAATGTCCTTTGTGGCGAGCATGACTCGATCTCCCACCCGGTATCTGGGAGCCTTGGTGCGGTGGCGGTCCGCCTGTCTCTTGTAAGAGGAGATGGCTCGTGTCAGAGTTCGCCTAGCACGTAGCCACGTTTGTCTGCAGCGGCGGACGAAGTGTTGAGCTGACGGAGTCTCCACCTCTACTTCTTGGACTGGGAAGAGTGGAGGTTGGTAGCCTAAGCAGCACTGGAACGGGGACAAGCCTGTCGATGAGGAGGGCAGAGAGTTGTGGGCATATTCGACCCAAGGGAGAAACTTGCTCCAGGTGGTGGAGTCCCGGGTCGTCATGCAGCGGAGGGAAACCTCTAGTGCTTGGTTCATTCGTTCTGTTTGCCCATTGGACTGGGGGTGGAAACCTGACGATAAGCTGGGAGTAGCCCCGACGAGCCTGCAGAATGCGCCCCAAAACCGAGAGGTGAACTGAGGACCCCGGTCCGACACAATGTCTGTGGGGAGGCCATGGAGCCGAAATACATGGAGAACGAGTAGTTCCGCTGTCTCCTTGGCAGATGGCAGCTTAGGAAGAGGCACCAGGTGCACTGATTTAGAAAAGCGGTCGACGATGGTCATGACGCAATTATTGCCGTCGGACGAGGGCAGGCCAGTGACAAAGTCAACCGCGATATGGGACCAAGGGCGTTGAGGAACCGGTAGGGGTCTGAGAAGACCAGCAGTTGGTCGATTGTCATTCTTACAACGTGTACAGATGTCGCAAGCCGCCACAAATCTGGATGCGTCCTCCGCCAACGTAGGCCACCAGAATCGTTGCTGGACGATGAAGCGGGTTCGGGCGGCGCCTGGGTGACAAGATAGCTTGGATCCGTGGGCCCATTCCAGAACTTGTGAGCGCAGGCGAAGGGGAACGAAGAGACGGTTAGGTGGAACTTCGCTAGGTCCGGCCTCCTGGGCCAGGGCCTGCCGAACCTTGCTTTCTATGTCCAGTTCCATGGCGGCGACGAGGCAGTGGGATGGGAGGATAGTGTCATACAACGTAGGCTCCTGGGAGGGGGAAAACTGGCGGGAGAGGGCGTCCGGCTTAGAATTCCTTGAGCCTGGCCGGTAGGACAGGGTAAAGTTAAACCTGGAGAAAAATAATGACCACCTAGCCTGACGACCATTGAGTCTCTTGGCAGTGCGCAGATACTCCAGGTTTCTATGGTCGGTCCACACTAGAAATGGAAGCTCAGTCCCCTCTAGCCAGTGTCTCCACTCCTCCAGGGCTAGCTTGATGGCCAAGAGTTCTCGGTCTCCCACGTCATAGTTTTTCTCAGCTGGGGTTAGACGATGGGAGTAGAATGCGCATGGGTGCATCTTGTTGTCCTGGGTGGACCTTTGAGAGAGGATGCCACCCACCCCGGTATTGGAGGCGTCGACCTCCACCACAAACTGCTGAGATGGATCAGGAATAGTGAGGATGGGGGCAGAGGTGAATCTTTCCTTAAGATCATTGAAGGCTTGGTCGGCTTCCTTATTCCAGCAGAACCGGGTCTTGGCGGAGGTTAGCGAGGTCAGGGGGGCGGCAACGGAGCTGTATCCTTGTATGAAGCGTCGGTAGAAGTTGGCAAACCCCAGAAACCGTTGGAGGTCTCGCCGCGAGGCTGGTATGGGCCAGCTAGAGACAGCCTGGACTTTTGCTGGTTCCATCTCCAGCATGGACGGGGAGACGACAAATCCCAGGAAGGTGGTGGAGGATGTGTGAAACTCACACTTCTCCGCCTTGACATAGAGTTTGTTCTCCAAGAGCCTCTGGAGAACCTGACGAACATGGTGACGGTGTTCCTCCAATCCTTGAGAGAAAATTAAAATGTCGTCCAGGTAAACGAAAATAAACGAATTGAGGAAGTCGCGGAGGACATCATTAATTAGGGATTGGAAGACGGCGGGGGCGTTGGTGAGACCAAAAGGGACCACCAGATATTCGTAATGTCCCGTAGAGGTGTTAAAGGCTGTCTTCCACTCATCTCCCTCGCGAATGCGGACAAGGTGATAAGCGTTTCTCAGGTCGAGTTTCGTGAACGTGTCGGCCCCCTGGAGTAGCTCGAAGGCGGTTGCCATGAGTGGAAGTGGGTAGCGGTTCCTGACGGTGATCTCGTTGAGGCCCCTGTAATCGATACATGGGCGAAGGGACCCGTCTTTCTTCTTCACGAAGAAGAAACCTGCCCCAGCATGGGAGGAGGATGGGCGGATGATTCCGGCGGCGAGGGCCTCTGTGATGTAGGTGTTCATGGATTCTCTCTCTTGGCGAGACAAGGAGTACAGTCGGCCTTTGGGTGGGGAGGTGCCTGGGAGAAGGTCGATGGCACAGTCGTATGGACGATGAGGAGGAAGCGACATGGCTTGGGTTTTGCTGAAAACCTGCTGGAGATCGTGATAATAAGTGGGGACGTTAGAGATGTCCGGGGTGTTTTCAGTCTTGGCTGTAATTGGGGGTGTAGGGAGTGCAGAGTGAAGGCATGACGTGGCACAAGAGGGACTCCAACCCGTGATCACATGTTTGACCCAGTCAATCTGGGGGCCGTGAAGCGCTAGCCATGGAAGGCCGAGGACCAGGGCGGCGTGAGACTTACGGATGACGAGGAGGCAGATCCTCTCAGAATGATTCACAGATGTTCTCAGAGTGAGTGGAAGGGTTCTGTGAGTGATTGGTGGAAGGGGGCTTCCATCTAGGGCTTGGACGGACAGTGGATGGTCCAGCGGAGTGCAGGGGATCTGCAGCGCTTTGGCTGTAGCGGAGCTGATGAGGTTCCGATCGGAACCGGAGTCAATGAGCGCCTGAATGGGGTGAGGTCGGCCGTTGATAACTAGTATTACAGAGAACAGTGGGCGGGGTTCCGGGAGTTTATCGGGAGGAGCGCCCTCTAGGGCTCCCAATCTGACTAGGGGGTGCCTCCCTTTTAGTGGGCAGTCCTTCAGCATGTGGCCTGAGTCCCCGCAGTAGAAGCAAGCTCTCTCCAGGCGCCGGCGGCGTCTCTCCTCATCGGAGATGCGGGTTCTGCACAGCTGCGTAGGGTCCTCCCGATTACTCCGCGTGCGAGGAGGGGGAGGGTGGGGTGACCTCCGGAAAGGGTGTCTCGAACGAAGACGCGAGTCGATCCTCCCTGCGAGATCCATAAGTTCGTGGAGGTCCGAAGGGAGTTCGCGGGAGATTAACTCGTCCTTGAGTGCCTCCGACAGCCCCTCCAGGAAGACGTCGGCCAAGGCTCTAGTATTCCATCCACTGGAGGCAGCTAAGGTCCGAAACTCAATGGCATGATCATAAGCGGAACCTGACCCCTGGCGGAGGTGTAGTAGCCGGACTGCCGACGTGAGACCGGTCAAAGACCCTCTTCATCTCTCCAGAAAATTCCAAAAAACTATCGCAACATGGGTCATGTGCATCCCAGAGAGCCGTGCCCCACTCGCGGGCCCTACCCGTGAGAAGGGTGATGATGTAGGCTACCCTGGATCTTTCAGAAGAGAAGGTGGAGGCCTGAAGCTCAAAAATCAAAGAACATTGGGACAGGAAGGATCTACATGTACCTGGTTCTCCGCCGTAAGTGGGAGGGGCTGGCAGGCGTGGGAGGTCCATGAGAGTGGGCCGTGCCGTGGGCATCTGGAGGCGCTGCATTTGGACGGTGACGTCAGCGAGCGTCTGTCTGGTGGTGACCAACTCCTCCTGGTGTTTACCAAGGAGAACGCCTTGATTCTCCAATGCCTGTCTTATCCTGTCTAATCCTGCTGGATCCATGGTATGGCTGGATTATTCTGTCAGGGAGCTGAGATGTTCGTCAGTTCGCGGAGGTGAATCCAGATGCAGGTGCAGGCACGAGGCGTTGACTGTGCTTGGAGGAATGAGAGTGGGCGTGTCGCGCCGGGAAATCCGCGGGGGCGGGAGACGCGCCGTGAGCGTGGAGCTGAGTCGAAGTCGAGGAGTGGAGAGCAAGAGATCAAAGCCGTGTGATCAGTCAGCGAGGGCGTCGAGCCAAAACGTGAAGCTGAGCCGTGGTCGAGAAACGAAAGCGAAAGTTCAAAGCCGTTAAATCCAAGCGTGGCAATAATCCAAATTGGGAGGCGACGGGAAAAACGAGAGACAAGCGAGATCGGCAATGTGAAAAGTCATGAACAGAAACGCGAGAAAACTATGGCCAAAAAAACACACAATAATCCAGCGCGAGGCAGCGCGCTGCGCTTCCTTATAAGCTGGATGAAATCAGCGCCAGATGAGAAACCGGTGTGCCGGCGGGGCGGTCCGGGAGGAGTGATGACAGCGTGGGAAAGCATGACCACGTGATGAGGGTCTGACAGCGTGGGAAAGGAAATATCAAAAGTCTTTGATCAGCGCGAAGGCACTGAGAGCGTGTAAACCACAGTTAAGTTATTTTTTAACAAGGGGGGCAATCACTTTTTCACACAGGGCCATGTAGATTTGGAGTTTTTTTTCTCCCTTAATAACGTAAACCTTCATTTAAAAACTGCATTTTGTGTTCAATTATGTTATCTTTGACTAATAGTTAATGGTTTTTGATGAGCAGAAACATTTAAGTGTGACAAACATGCAAAAGAATAAGAAATCAGGAAGGGGGCAAATAGTTTTTCACACCACTGTATGTATATATATTGTATATGTACACTGTATTATATCTTGACAGAAAAAAACAAAAAAAAGTATTTAGCCATCCACCAATTTTGCAAGATGTGCAGGCTTGTCACTGAATGCACAGATGTACATGTTTTACATGGAAATTTACAGGCTTGTCAATAAACGATTTGTCCTAACAAAGAGCCACATAAGAACAGTGGCAGCTGGCATACCTAAAAATAGATGCAGTATGTAAATATATATACACATTTGAGATTTACCTAAACACCATTCAGCTACTCCATTCCCAACTGTCTGAAGGTTGAGAGGTGAGTTTGAGCTTGCTTTTCAGCTCCTGCTTACCTGAATGAAGATGTGGTGCTGATGGAGACTCCGGAACATTCTCCTGCAGTTTATTTGTTTAAATTCTTGTTGTTCTCGAAGGCTTCTGAAAAGAACCCAGTTAAAGCAAAGTGTGTATAATTACCAAGATAACTTTTCCACAAACAAACATATTGATCTTTATTCATAGAATATAATTAAATGATGTCCCTAAAGTAATATGTTTGGGTAACTTCTTTTAAACACTGAACACTCCATAATAAAACTTCTGGTTTTCCAAAAACTGATCATGCAGTAAGAAGTGCATTAAGAAGAAGAAGATTAAACTTAATATGTCAAACCACACTGGTTAACTTAATAATAAGCCTAATAATAATACTGTAACCTGTTATACCTGATTAACTTAGGACCAGCCTAATAATAATACTGTAACCTGTAATACTGTTTGCATTTCACTGCATACCATACTGTGTATGACTGTGTATGTGACAAATAAAAATTTTATTTTAAATCAGCTGACTGATTTTTACCATTAAAAAACAAACAAGCAAACAAAAAAATACTAACAACTTTCAACCTCAATAGTGTTAGTTAGCTATACATGCTAACACACACACACACTAAACCACAGTTGGTGTGTAATGTTTAGCTAAAATATTCCAATAAAAAAAAAAAAAATTTTTACCACAGACTCAAGTAATTTTAATTACATTCTGACTCCTTGTGAATAATACTGTAACTACACACTTAAATTTAAATTCAGCGCAAAACAGTAAAACTCCCCTTCACTGTCTGCATTGTCGTCTTCTTCTTGGTCTTCTTCTTCATTTGATCCATGGCAGGCAAAGTAGGTGGTGCGCTACCACCACCTAAAGGTGATGATGCTTGGTAAAGTGGTTTTTGCTGACTTGACACCGAGGCCTGGCGATGCCCTGCACATTTCTCTAACACACTGGACACTTAAACATTTACAAGCTTAGATCATGTGTGGGAGAAATTGTGGGAAATTATGTCTTTATTAGAATCTATATGTACTGTAGGCTTAATTGGGGTGGCCATGAGAAAATTGTTGAACATTCATACCATACCATACCATACCACTTTATTTCTAAAGCACTTTAAAACAACAACAAAGCTGACCAAAGTGCTGTACAAAAGTCAACATTTAGGCCAAAAAACAGCAGGGTAAATCGATAATATAAAATAATAAAAATAAATAAAAGTAAAAATAAATTAAAAAATTTAAATTTTAAAATTTAAATGATGGTAACAAGAAAAGAAGCAACTAAGAACATAGCGAACCAAATAACATACTTCTAATGATAATAAAAAATAATGATAATAAAAGTAGCAGCAAGAAATAAAACATAAAACATCTCAATAAAAATACTTCACACTGGGTTGAAGGCCAGAGAGTAGAAATGAGTTTTTAAACGAGATTTAAAAACAGCCACTGAGGGAGCTTGTCGAATGAGTAGGGGTAACTCATTCCATAGATGAGGAGCAGCTACTGAAAAGGCTCGATCACCTCGAAGTTTGCATCGGGATTTTGGAATTTGGAGAAGCAGCTTGTCAGTAGACCTGAGGGAGCGAGATGGAACATATGGGTCATAAATGTATCAATAATAGGTTTGGCCTTAAATGATGTGTATACAGAAATCATTGAACACAAACATTATCTCATTGCTTAAAGTTTTGATTTAAAAAGATTTGTATTGTGTTTTAGTTCTTTGTTGGTAATGAACGATTTGTCCTAACATTTATACAGAATATTGTAGCGTTTCTCGGTGCTAGCAGGGATGTTGGAGGACGAGTGAGCTTACTTGCTCCCCAATGCAAATGGCTGGGGAGTAGTTTATTCAACACAGCACAAGCACTGACACATACAGGTCACGCACGCACATCACACACACAAACTTGGCCGAAACCATCAACCCAAACACCCTTCTCTACCATGGTGGACACATAGAGAAGGCATGATGGTCGTCAGCATGATGGTCGTCAGCCGGCGCCCGGCCCACGCCACACTGCCCCCACCCGAGCTGTGACCGTCCCCGGTCACCATGACTCTCAGTCTTGGAGGTGTGAAGGCCGTCGGCGCTGGCGCTGTAAACGCCGGGGTCCTTTTGAGGAAAAGCACATTGTCCCGGAGACAATTTGAAGTTTCCCGGCCTCCGCAGCGTTCGATGTCTCGCCGGCGTGCGGCTTATAAGGCGCCAGACGGTCTCAGTGGAGCAAAACTCGCGCCCGCCCCGCCAACCGCACCCGGTAGATGACATCAGAGAGCTGGGCAATTACCGTACAGGGGCCCAC
This sequence comes from Channallabes apus, assembly GCA_030522415.1. Classification (NCBI taxonomy): domain Eukaryota; kingdom Metazoa; phylum Chordata; class Actinopteri; order Siluriformes; family Clariidae; genus Channallabes; species Channallabes apus. The sequence continues at coordinate 3,567,515 of CM060110.1, forward strand.
CCAGTGAGACATGAGCTTGGGTGGCAGCCCTCTCTTCCTTCTGGAGGAATACACCCATACCTGCTCTCCAGTAGAAAAGTCTCGCCCCCGGCTGTGAGTGTCCACGCCCACACGCTCCGTAGGTGCCCCCACCCGAAAGTCATGCAGCGGTACCCACGAGCGCTGGGTGGGGCCCTTCTTTGCCGTGTAGAGGTCGCATCGGCGGACAGAGCGACCACTGTCCAGCTGCGGCACAGGCGAAACGACGGCGGGCGAAGCTCTCACACTCTGCTAGGGTACGCTGTCCCTCAGGCCTGAAAACGTTGCCACGGTAGTATTGAGGTCCCGTGCCTCGGCATTGCCACGAAACCCACACTGTAAAAAATGAATCCTGAAAATAGTTGTTGGAAAAAAGAAATATATGTTGGGCTAATATAATGCTGGTGTCAAAAAAGAAAAATATGTTTTCTCAATGATTGTATAAATTTCATTACTCAACTACGAAAGTTTCATCAAGGCAACGAGTATAACTGTGTTCATGAAACATTTAACTGCACACAAACAATTTTATGTTGGACGAACAAGACGGACCTCTGCGCATGCGCAAAAGCGTTCTTCCAGAATTTTCGAACTTCCCGCTATTACCTCCCGAAATGGTGAGTACTTCATGGAAACTAACTGTCCTGCAAAGTAATCAGAAATTTTTGCTTTATAACATATATATTATCCAGCAGCAAGCTTTAGAACATTATATTTTCGAGTGTTTATTTATATAATTTGGAGTGTTACAGTAGTTATCTGGCAATGCACTCGTTTCAGCTCCTAACGCATTTTTTTTTCAGATGGTATGTACATTGATATTAATGTTAATCTATGAAACCGCTAAAGTTTAATTACGTTACATACATTTTATTCATTTTAATGACTGATAATTTCAAAGGCTATTTGAAAAAGATGGCGCGTTAGTGCGCCACTGAGGGAGCTTAATGTTCTCACTCCTTCATCATTCATTAACCTTATAGTGTCTGAAAACGGTTATAATGGCTAAACGGACATTTTTTGTCTAGGATTTTTTAATTATTGCCACATTTCACTATGGTTGTTTTATGGTTTTGAACTACAAACGGTTACTTAATTAGTTATTCATATATTTTTCTTTTTGTATTTCAGGTATTAGGGAGAATATCTGGGAAACAGTGCTTACTGCATCTGCAAACAATCTTGGAGCTTGGCAAAATTATTTCACAACATTTTTTTTTTATATATATATCTTAAACCATTTCTGAGTTAAAGCCACTCAAATAAGCCACTGCACGTTTTTACTGAGAAATATCAGTATGTTTTGTTCTACAAGGCAGAAGTCTATTTATCCAGTATACTGTTTTGACTGAGTGTGATATAAGTAAGCTTTGTAACTATTAAGTTGCCAAATGAACATATAGATAAACCACTGAAGAAGACCAGGACCACAAGGAACGTTTTTGCATTTTAATTTCTTCTCCAAATGGTGAAAACTGAAAACATACACAACATGCTCTTAGAAAAACTGAGCTCTATGCCAGCCGAAATAAAGTCTTAACTCAGCGCTTTAAAGTGAATTTACCCAACCAGATAATGCAAATATATAGTACTTAAGACCCTTATAAACACAAATATAAACTTACGGCATTGCCTTGACAGTGCTTTAACGTGGATGGCGACAGATTGCTGACCATACCATGATGAATTCCGCCTGCTCTCGTTACCAAGAAACCGGAACCGGAAGTTAACTCCGCCGAACCGGAAGTTAGCTCCGCCAAACCGGAAGTAAAATTATCCGCTAATATTTTTTTTATAATACTTACAAATAAACATTGAATACCTTTTAAACATTTTAAACCATGTGAATACCTCTTTTTAACCATTTAAAACTTATTAGTTAAATTATTAATTGCCTTAAGGGCAACACATTCCCCGCCTGACCTCAGTGAGGTCACCATCAACAACAAACTTAGCAGGAATCAGTCCTTTGGCAAAAGAAGAATGACTTCACTAACTGGTCGCAAAAAGGTCTTTCGAGTGCATTGGTCATTCACTGTGACCTCGACCTTCCTTACTCGATTGTCCTTCCCAGGGAAAGTTGCCGTGACTCTACTCATGAGCCAGCTGTTCCGTGGAACCTGCTTGTCCTTTAGCAAAACAAGGTCACCAACTTGCAGGTTTCGACAAGATACAGTCCATTTCTGTCTCTGCTGCAATAAAGGCAGATACTCTCGCCTCCAGCGTGTCCAAAACTGGTTGGCAAGAGCCTGAACTTGTCTCCATTGCTTGGTGTAAAGGTCCTTGTCCGTGAAATCTCCAGGAGGAGGTATAAGGCACGATTTTTTGAAGCAGCATTGAGTCCAGTATTCTCCGCGCAATGCCGATCATGCGCTCCCAGGAGCCTCCCATGTGGGACGCATGCGGCGGGTTGAATTCCCAACTGCAACCTTGATCATTCAGGTATAGTTGCAGTGCTTTGTCCATTCCTAACTCCTTGGAAGCTCCAATGAAATTAGTGCCACGATCCGACATAAGTTTTTTGGCAGGGCCTCTCAGGGCAAAGAAGCGTCTCAGGGCGTTTACGCAACTGCTAGTGTCTAAGGACTCGATTACCTCAATGTGCGTGGCTCTTGAGCTCATGCAGGTAAACATGATAGCCCAACGCTTACTTTGTGCATGTCCACCTCTGGTACGTCTGGTAGTTACTGTCCAAGGACCGAAAACATCAAGGCCGACGTAGCTAAAGGGAGGACATGTTTTCAATCGTTCCGGAGGAAGATCCGCCATGAGTTGCTCTTCCTGCTTTCCCCGCAGTTTGTGACAAATAACGCACTTGTGGATAACTGAATTAACTAGTCTCTTTCCACCGACTATCCACAGACCTCCACCCCTTATCGCGCCTTCTGTTAGATGACGACCCTGGTGCTTGACCTGTTCGTGATAGTGGCGAGTGAGCAGGAGAGAGACATGACTGTCTTTTGGGAGAATTATCGGGTTTTTTTCAGAGTTTTCGAGCTCTGAGTGTTTAAGTCGACCTCCAACTAAAATGATGCCATTGTCCAAGACTGGGCTGAGCTTTTGCAAAGGGCTTTGTTTAGCGATGGATTTGCCGGCATGGAGGGCAGACAGCTCCTTTGTGAAGGTGGCCTGTTGCACTTGTTGGAGGATGACACGTTTAGCTTGAGCCGTTTCATCTGGTGTACGAGGAAGCTGACATATGTGCCACCCTTTGCATCCATGGTTTGAATTGGAGCCGTTGAAAGATTTTGCCATGTGGATGAGGAAGGCGACTCCACGGACCAAAGACTTGAAGGTGGAGAAGCGCTCAAAGCACTTACAGGAGACTACTTGAAGGTGAGTGGCACAAGTTCTCACTTGTGGTCTGATTTCACAGTCTTTGTCAGGCTCAACTAACTCAAACTTGTCATTTTCATTTTTTGCTTCTGGAGGCGAACGACGGACGAAGGAGGGTCCGGTGAACCAAGTTGTCTTTGTTAGTTGAGATGCTGTGAGCGAGCGTGATGCGTGATCCGCTGGGTTTTCCTCGGTGCGCACATAGTGCCACTGCTCCGGCCTTGAAGACTGGCGAATACGCTGCACTCTGTTGTGGACATATGTGTAGAATCTTTTTGATTCGTTGCAGATGTAGCCCAAGACCACCTTGCTATCTGTGTGAAAATGAACAGCATCAAACTTTATGTCCAACTCATTCCTGATAAGATCGGCTATCTCTACAGCCAAAACGGCGGCGCACAGTTCCAGCCTTGGTATAGTGGGCTCTGACTGAGGAGTAAGTTTCGCCTTACCCATGACAAACCCTACCTCAACTTTGTCATTTGGATACAGAGCTCTCAAGTAGGCTACGGCACCTATTGCTTTGGTCGATGCGTCTGAAAACACATAGAGTTCTTTGCGCTTTGCCTTACTGAGAGAGGTAGGTGTATACGTTCTTGGGACATGGAGACCCTTTAAGTCCTGCAGCGAATCCCTCCAAACTTCCCATTTGCTTTGCTTGTCTTTTGGAAGTGGAGTGTCCCAATCAGAGTTTTCTGAGGTGAGTTCTCTGAGTAGAGCTCTTCCTTGAATGGTGACTGGTGCTAATAAGCCTAGTGGATCGAAGACACTAACAGATGACAAGACACCTCGGCGAGTAAATGGCTTGTTCGTTGTGGCCACTGAAAACATGAATGTGTCTGTCACGGTTTCCCATATTAGGCCTAGACTGCGCTGTGATTGAGTTTCCTCTCCACTTAGATCAAGATCTTTCAGGACCAGTGCGCAATCTTCAGGAGAGAAGGCTTGCATGACTGCTGGTGAGTTAGAAGCAAACTTATGCAGGCGCAGATTGGACTCAGCAAGTGAAGCTTGCGTTCTTTGGAGCAAGTCGATCGCTTCGGCTGGAGAAGGCACAGAAATCAGTCCATCATCGACATAGAAGTGTCTCTCCACAAACCCGACTGTATCAGCCCCATAGTCTTTTGCTCCAGCTTCAATGGCCTTGCGCAGTCCGTAAACAGCTACAGCAGGAGATGGAGAGTTCCCAAACACATGGACCTTCATTCTAAATTCAATGACGTCCCTTTCAACATCATTGTCCTTGTGCCACAGAAAACGAAGATAGTTTCTGTGATCCTCACGCACCATGAAGCAGTGAAACATCTGCTGTATGTCGGCCATGACAGCAATGCTTTCTTTACGGAAGCGGAGGAGTACCCCTATGAGACTGTTGTTTAAGTCGGGGCCAGTAAGGAGTACACTATTGAGCGAGACACCTTCCTGTTGGGCACTGGAATCAAAAACTACCCTGATCTTGTTAGGTTTTTGAGGGTGGTAGACCCCAAACGTAGGGAGATACCAGCATTCTTCTCCTTGCTTAAGTGTGGGCGCTATCTCAGCGTGACCGTTGGAGAAAATCCCTCCCATAAACTCCACGTATTGCTGCTGCATGTGGGGTCTCTTTTGCATGCTCCGTTTGAGGGACAAAAAACGTCTGACTGCTAGCTCTCTATTGTTAGGCATTTTCCGGCGAGGCTCTTTGAAAGGAAGTGGGGCGACCCAGCAATTGTCCTCGTCTCTGTACATGCTTTCGTCCATGATCTTCAAAAAGAGTGTGTCATCTATGGAGGGAGCCGGCTCATTGTCGTTTTTGCTGCAGTTGAAAACTGATTGTCCCAGACTTTGCTCTGGAGCCTTAGTGAGCCTGCTAATGTGTGGCGTTTCCTTGAGCTGTCGGAAGTTATCACACTGTTCAAAGACTGTAGGACGGCCATTTTCAAGAATAATTGTTTTGAATGAGTTGACTGTGGGCTTGTGGACCTTACCTACACACACCTCCCCGACCACGACCCACCCTAAATCTAGGCGCTGAGCGAAGGGCGCATGGTGAGGGCCATTAACTTGTTCCCTGACTTTGTGTGCGCGTAGAACGTCTCGCCCTAGCAGTAGGAGTATTTCTGCCTTATTGTCTAACTCTGGAATGTACCTTGCTATGGACCGAAGGTGTGGCTGGAGCAGTGCAGCGTTTGGTGTCGGGATCTCGCTTCTGTCGTTAGGGATGTCCTGACATTCAATGAGAGGAGGGAGTGGGATTACCACTGACCCATCTAAAGACTCAACGCGAAAGCCTTCAGCCATTTTCCCCCTCGTTTCAACGACCCCTGAACATGTTCTTAGTTCGTAACTGACTAGCTTGTGTTTAATGTTGAACAGATCAAAGAACTCTGGCCTGGCTAACGATCGATTGCTCTGATCGTCAAGTATAACGTAAGCCTTAACCGCACTGTCCTTGTGGCCCTCTGGATACAACTTCGTGAGACATATTTTTGAACAAGAACGACCCCACTGCCCTGGACCGCACACTTTGGTGCATGTTGCGGTTACTGCGATGCTGTCAGAGACGTCTTTTCCTTCCCCGCCATTCGCTTGTGCGGGAGCAAAAGCCTCGTAGGTTTGTGGTGGTGGTCCAGGATGCATGACTGTCTCGTGGCTCGTACTTTCACACTCGGAGCACTTTACTGTGGATCTGCAGTACTTAGCGAGATGAGTGTCCGAGGCACAGCACTTGAAACAGATTCCTTTCTCTTTGAGGAAGGCCTTTCTTTCGTCGTGCAGTTTGTTCCTGAATGTCCTGCATTTATTGAGTGGGTGGGGTTTATTGTGCAGCGGGCAGTTCTTATTAAAGTCTTTGCTGGGGGGTGTAATATTAGTTTTATTTACAGAGATGGGTTTGGAAGAGACAAAGTTTCTCAGGTTGGGTCTTTCTAATTTTAATTGTGTCTGGCTGTTCTGTTGGTTAAAGCTTGGATCATTACGTCTCCTAGCTTCTTTGCATATAAACTTGCAAAAGTAACTGAAAGGTGGAAAGCGGTCATTATGATCCTCTTTATATTGTGAGCCTTGTGACATCCATTTCTCCTGAATTCCATATGGGAGTTTGTCCACAATTGGCCTGATTCCGTGTGACGTATCAAGATAGAGAAGACCGGGCAGATACCCATCCTCTTTAGCTCCTTGAATCTCCTGTAACAGATCCCCAAGTTCCCTCAGTTTCACATTATCCTTTGCTGTCATTTTAGGAAAACTCTCCAATCTCTGGAAGAGCGATTTTTCTATGATTTCAGGAGCTGCATAGCACTCATGGAGTCTGTCCCATGCTTTCTGTAAAGCTACTGCAGGGTTATTGACACACACCGAGCGAATGCGTTTAATTTGACTGCTAGACTCCTTTCCTAACCATTTTGTCATTAAATCAAGCTCCTGTGTTGGCGTGAGGTGAACGTCTGATGTAGCCCCGGTAAATGAGGAGAGCCACGCTCTAAAATTCTCCGGTTTGTCATCATATTGGTATAGGCCTGAAGTAATGAGGTCACGACGTGCCATATATTGAGCAAGTGGCTCTACGTGGTGTGACGTGCTTGCAGGTGAGTTGTAGTAAGGCACAAAAGGGCTGGAGAATGGGTTGAGAGCGTTCTTTTTCTGTTTACCTTCTGTCTTAGCCTCACCTATAGGCGTGTCAACAGGTGAAGGTTCGCCGCCTGAAACATGATTTTCAGTCGGATTCCATGTGATGAATGTGCCCTCTATTTCAACACTTTGTTTGCGGGTGGCTGAAGCAGGACCATTATGCATATCCACGTTCATTTGAGATTTCACATATTCACTTGTTCTTTCTCTTTTAAATCTATCCGATTCTGATTTTCGGCTCTCACGCCCATCCTGTATTGCCTCCGCTTCTTCTAGCACCTCTGCCTCAGCTACTGCGGCATCCGCTTCTCTTTGTAATTCTAGCACCTGTAGCTCTGTGTCGATCTTCACCTTTTCCACTTTTAACTGTGCTTCCTTGCTTGCATATGAGGCTCTTACCCTAGCCGCTTCTGCTTTGGCTCGAGCACGAGCAGCACTGCTTGCAGATGAGGATGAAAGTCTTGAAGCATTTGTAGCAGATCTGTTGCTAGTTGCCATTTTGACCACGATGAAGCTATGAATGCTGCCTTTTCACTATTAAGTTGCCAAATGAACATATAGATAAACCACTGAAGAAGACCAGGACCACAAGGAACGTTTTTGCATTTTAATTTCTTCTCCAAATGGTGAAAACTGAAAACATACACAACATGCTCTTAGAAAAACTGAGCTCTATGCCAGCCGAAATAAAGTCTTAACTCAGCGCTTTAAAGTGAATTTACCCAACCAGATAATGCAAATATATAGTACTTAAGACCCTTATAAACACAAATATAAACTTACGGCATTGCCTTGACAGTGCTTTAACGTGGATGGCGACAGATTGCTGACCATACCATGATGAATTCCGCCTGCTCTCGTTACCAAGAAACCGGAACCGGAAGTTAACTCCGCCGAACCGGAAGTTAGCTCCGCCAAACCGGAAGTAAAATTATCCGCTAATATTTTTTTTATAATACTTACAAATAAACATTGAATACCTTTTAAACATTTTAAACCATGTGAATACCTCTTTTTAACCATTTAAAACTTATTAGTTAAATTATTAATTGCCTTAAGGGCAACACAGTAACATGAATGTTAAGGGCACAGTTTCATTCTTGCATTTTGGAATGTTATTTGCATATTTTGTTATAACAATGCAGCAGTTGTTTATTTGTTGAAATAGAGTATCTGGATTGCACTTAATCAATGTTGATAGTCTTTAACAGGTGTTTAAAGTTTGCATTAAAAAAATATTCAAATTTAGAGGAATGTGTCATGTTATTTGAAATGTGGCTACAGTGAATAACCTACTCAAGTAAACTTTAAGATGTTAATTTTATAATTATGCAAGCATAATTTCCAATTCAAAATGTACCTTTTAGTCAACTTGGAACATTTAATTGACACAACATTATATTTCAATTTGAGACTGCTTGTTGGCCTAACTAGGCATGTTTATTCAGCATAGAACATTTAGTTGACTGAATGTTTTATTTCAATTTGTGTGTACATTTAGAGGTAATCAGCACAGCAAAAACAATTTTTTTTTTTTTTTTTTTTAAATTTTAGGTGCAACAGGTCACTAGAAATTTTTTAGTTGGAGTAGCAAAAATTTTTTTACAGTGCAGAAGACTAGTTCGTCGTCTAGCCGTGACGGGTAGCCCTGTCCCCGGCTAGATTCACCTACCGAGTGCACCTGAGCTGCAATTTTGTAATGGAGTTTAGTCATTACCAACCTACATATCTACATATCTTCATTGAACACATGGTGGATTAAAAGAGAAACTTTATATTTGCTATACTAAAGCAGAAAGTTCACATAATTTGCACATTGCAGTGTTTCCTAAAGGTGTAAAATATACCTGTGGTGGTAGCCAGCAGCCAGCACAATATTTAGATTTATTTTATTTTCTATTAATTTCACATTTCAGAGATCCAACCTACTAACCCTCTCCTCCATCTACCCGTATGTGAAGAGTAAGATGAAGTATATAAAAAGTACTAAACACTCTTTAGTGTAGATGGTGCTGTTTGTCAGAGAACACTAGCCCTTAAACCCCAAAGCATTTTTAGTCATTCTTTACATTATTATGAATTTATTTTTGCTGACATACTATGTTAGGCAGCTGGAAGTTCAACAAAACCAAAGAAGTAAACATGGAGTCCAGTTCAGTTCGGCACCAGCATGTTCTGTAGTTGGTGATGGCTTGTATGCCCTTCCACATGCACTGTGTGTCACCATTGTCCCTGAAGTGGTTGTGGTTTTTCGGGGCATGTGCACACTTTGCTTCTCTGATGAATCTCTCTTTCTTATGGAATGTGGCAATGTTTTAAATAGTCATATGTCCCAGCTCTTTATGGCAGATCAAAGCAAGGCGAGTTGCAGCTCGACGAGGAAGATGCACAGAGTTCTGGTGAGAGGAAATGCTGCAAAGCCTCCGCTTTCTGACATTACTGCAATGTCTTGTTTGGAAAGAGAATCAGTTGACATCTGCAAGGCTACAGGCAGCGAGGCTGATGTTATCAAAGATGTTCTTCACACCTAAGATGTTCTGTGAGGTGTATTGTCTGCGGTCACTGCACTTCTTAAGAAATTGTCTGACAGTTTATATAAAGACAATGTTATGTATTTTGCTGATTATTTTAAGACTATTTAGAGGCAGTAGAGAGCATGTTAGCTCATCAGTATTTACCTTTTAAGGTTTGAACCTGTTAATTGGTTAGTAGGGTAATGCTGTTAGAACATCTGTCACAGAACCAGGGTATAAAAGAGTCCTGTTGTACTACAATGATGTTCTTAGTCAGTGTTACCAAGCATTAAAGCATTAATTTGAGTTTATAAGACTTTGTGTTCTTTAATTTCCTTTGAACTATTTTGCTTAGTTATACCCAGATAGCACAGGTACGTCGCGGAGGCATCTGCTAAAGATCGTATCATCTGGTGAACATCGCGTTCGTTTTTTTATAGTCGTATTTTGATCGTCTGTAGATCGCCTGTTTGAGCTGTTAAATGATACATCGTCTTTACGTCTATACGACGTATCTTTATCATCCGAAATTTTCTGGTATGTGGACGGATCAGCATCAGTTATGACCAAGGCCGGCTCTACGGGGGGTGGTGGGGGAGGCAAGAGCGGGCAGCGCCCCCTCAAATAAATGTCTTTCCCCTCAAATCAAAATTTTTAAATGTTGAGAAAGCACATGTTAATATACTCACAAAATGAATATATTACGAGTTGATAAAATGATCTGCGGTAGCGGAAATATCCGCCGAAAAAGGGACACTACACAATACGGTATTAGATTTCAAGTCTCTGTCCCTCCGCACACAGGCTGCAGCACACACACACACACACACACACAAACTCTTCCCCTGAGCCCTCGGTAAACATCCAATCACCGTCGGTAATGCAAATAAGTCAAGACGTAGCAAGAGTGGATTAGAGAGAAGAGAGCTGGGGTCCGTTCTTCGTACGTCACTTGACACATCCGAGATGAACTGACACATCTAAGATGAGATCATGGTGCTAATTACGCTCTGGCTAAGTTGGTTCTTCGAGCACACATGTTGTTGATGAATAGTGAAGCTGGATTGAGTTGTCTAGGATTATTGCGCGCTCGTGCGTTGGTTTAAAATGCGATATGCATCAACAGTAGTAACACTGATCACAAGCCCTTCGATTGGTTGAAGAAATGGCAAAAGAGCGGCTCAGTTTATTTTGTAACGTGTTATGCGCTGAAATGCCCCCTCCCATGGATTGCCCCCCCCCCTACATAATCACAATTAAAGATTATATTAGAACTTAAATTCATACGTTAATGGTTTCCAAATTATATGAGACAATAAAATAAAATATGCAATATGAAAATGAATATTGTATATGAAAAAAAATTTATATATATTTTTTTTCAAATACATGTATACTTTTATATTGGTTATTTTATAATAAAAATAATTTCGTCCAATTTTTCATTATAAAAATATTTTTATCATATATAAATATTTATTTGCATATTCATGACAAACCCCTGAAAAATATAATATAATAAATATATTACAAAATAAACATTATACAAGAATTTGTATTAATGGTCTTGACGGCTGTCTCGTGCCTAGAGTTTATTATAATAGTAATATCATATTTTATAATAATAAACCTAGGAATTTATGTTCTAATATAATATTTGATAGCGATTATCCATGGCAGGGGGGCATATATGCAAGATACTTTTCTTTTCCCACGTGAGTCAGTCTGCATCAGCGCTCTTTAACCAATCAGATGTGATCTCACCATTTCAACCAATCATAACCCGGCAGGAGCGCAGCCTTAATCCTGTTTACAATGAAATAAACCTGCTACCGAGCAGGTTCAAGCTTACGGACATGTTGCTATGACAACAAGTGCGAGAAGCGCATCGAACAACGAAACAATCCAATATCAGCACAAATCCACAACAATCAAATCCAGCTAACTGAGTTAGCGACGTACACTGTAAATTCCAATTGCTTTGCTGACTCGCATATAAATAGTAAACTTTACTCAAAAAATTCAAACTATACATCTTACAAGGTTTTGTTGAGTAACACTTAATTGCAGGGTGAGTAAAACAATTTACTTAATAGTTTTAGTGATGCTTACTTGCAACACATAAGTAGCAACAAATAAAGCAATGACGTTATTGTACCAGTGAGAGGCAGCAGCGAGCCCAAGAATAATGAAGAAGTAAAAAAAGGGGGGGGGGGAGAAGAAGCAAGAGAGCATGCGTAGTAGAATTTGTGCGTGCTCAGCTCGTGAACGGGTGAATTGGCGCCAATTTTCTGATGTTGAAAGAAGCAGCAGGATGTTTTTAACATCTGAAGCTTCATTACGGTTTTAAGTTACATGTTACAGTAGGTTAAAATGTGTAAGAACAGTGATGATTTGGGTCAGATTTCAATTGTTCCTGACAGTGGATATATATTCTCAGTGTTTTATACTGTAGCGTGGGCTGGGCGGCGGCTGACGACCGTCATGCTTTGCGGGGTTTTTGCTGTCCGTTCACCCTTTTCAGGACAGTTGTTTGGGTTAGTGGCTTCGGCCAAGTTGGGTGTTTTAAGATATGTATGTGTGTGACCTGTTGAATGTGCCCCGGTTCATGCTAAGGCTGAATTGGATGTAGTTCCCCTGCTATACAGTGACTATGTGGTGAATAAACTTCTCCCAGCCATTGCATTGAGCAGAAATTAAGCTTACTTAATCTCTCCAAGTTCCGTTTTCACTGCTAGAAGGGATCTTGGAGATGAGTGAGCTTGGTTGCTGCACAATGCAATGGCTGGGAGTATTTTATTAGGTCTCAGCACTGTATGGCATGAGCAGCACATTTACTGAAATAGCACACACAAACACGGCTGAAGCCATTAACCCAAACACCTTTCTCCAACAGGGTGGACACATAGAGAACCCCTGCAAGGCATGATGGTCGTCAGCCACCGCCCCGCCCATGCCACAATGTAATAAACAATTGCACTTAAGTTATTGGAGTAATGTTTACTTGTTTTTTTTAAGGCAATCGGTTTCCTAATATTTTCTTAATAATGTGAGCACTAATAGAAAGTTAACTCAAATAATGATTTTAAGTCAACAGTACTTAAGTATACTTGATTAACAAGTTGTCTCTACAAATTGTGTTACGTTATGCCAACTAAACATTAATACTCTACTTTACTTGGAAATTTTAAGGCAATCGGTTTCCTCACTTTTTCTAAGTAAAGTCAACTTATTACATTTTACAGTGTAGGATCACTCTGCGAAATAACCAGCATCACCAGACGTCACTTCCTCCATATTATTGATGACAATAATAATAATTGATTAAAGTGGTAGCAAGATTTATTTATTAATTTTACAGATTTTAACTGACTTTAAATTCTTGTCAGATTAATAATGATGCCATAGATAATATTGATAATGAATATATTCATCTTTCTTCGAGCCCTATTTTTTTTTTTTTTTTGGTTGACCGCTGACTGCCCACTCCAGTACATGAAATAAAAGGATGACAGCACATGGAAGCAGATGCCATTTATGGTTTGTTGCAGGTGGATAGTTCAAGTTTAGCTTTTTTTTAACCTTCAACTCAGTGTCTCTTTTCTGAGTTCAATGGTTTGTTGTTGCATGCAGAAATAAGATTTTGTTTTCTATGTATCAGTTTATTGATGTTATGAATGCAACACATTATGTTTTTTGTTACATAGCATAAAGGTAAAAAATAATATATGCATAAAGGGTAAATAAATAATATATTTATTTTAGATGACAAAAGAGTTTTGTGGCTCCATGCAGTGCTGGTTAATAAAAAATGGGAGGGTTATGTAAGGTGCACCTCAATATACAGGTGCACCTCAATAAATTACTGTTAGGTGTCTGTAAGGTTTTGAAGGATCCAAGTGCAGGGGAGAGATTGCAGTTTGTGTTGTATTCTGGTCAAAGTGAAGCTTGAGACAGGTTTGGCAGCTGACACAGCTTTCTTAACCCTTAGGAGTCTGAGGGTGTTTTGGAGTCCTGAAGAGATTCTGACATGTCCTGACATTTGTGTATTTTTCATTTACTTATGAACATATAAATATCTAAAGTCTGATATCATTTTATTCAGCACAAACTGGGCAACAATAATACATGAGCAGCATGCATGTGCAAGTTTGTATATTGGAGAAAAAAACAGTTATGCGTGATTTTTGAAAACAAAAAAAATAATCACTGAAATAAGACCACAAAACACATTCGTAACATCTGTGCAAAAGACTTTTGTGACCTGGATCTTATAATGTAGAGGTTTTACTTCAAAATGATGTGACAATCATCTCACTCACTCATTTACAGAAAACAATACATTCATTTAAATTTTCTAAGACACTTTTTGTTTAGAAAGGCCGTATGCAAAGAGGCGTGAACGTTCATGAATAATGCTGATATTCACACCAGAGAAAACAAAGACTCACATATTGAGCTGTATAATTACCCCTTTCAGTCAGGTATGGGACAGAGGAAAGTGTTACAAGAATATAATTTGAGGACAGAAACATATTTCTTTGTTTGTGGTTTATTTAGAATAACTTAAGATTAACTTTCAAAAATTCCAGGAACAGTTCAAAATAAATGCAAAAAAAAGTGCAAACAACATTCAGGGTAAAATGGTGCAAACCAAAAACAGTGTAGAATATAAAATGTGTAAAACTGCAACATACGCAGTACAAAATAAAAATAAAAACAAAACTGAAAAAAAAAACGGACATTCAGGGTAAAACAGTGCAAGATAAAAAAAAATGTGCAAAAACATACAGTAGATGCAGGGTAAGCATTGGTGGCAGCAATGTCCAAGTAGTGTAGAAAAATCTTTCTGTACCACTTCATTGTTTTGTGCTGTGCAGTGTAGTACTATAATAGCTGATCAGAGAGATCAACCCCCATGTGCTGTAAGCAGTCAACAGTGCAGGACATGGAAATGTCTTTGTAGTCCATGTACCTTGTGATTTCACCCTCATCTTCACCACGTCTACTGTATGAGCTGAATGGATGGTAGAACAGGTAGATACTTCTCGTGTGTCCATCCACTTCACAAATACAAGAGGTCCATCTGAACGGTGCTTGCGTGTCCTGATGTGAGGTGCTGGTGAAGGCAAGGGTGATGCAGACATATTCCTAAAAACAAATAAATAAAAAAATGTTAGCATATACTGTTCAGAGTAAATGGATGTGCAATTAATAGGTATGAACGCACAATATATACAGAGAGGCCCAAAAATGTATCCACAGTTCAATATGAAAAATATACACCAGTCTTCTGTAGGTCACATGACAGCATCAATGATGGTCATACACCTGACATTTTTATAGGAAAGATAATACTACACACTGCTGCCATAATTCAATTTGAGTTTTAAAAAAGGCCATAGATAACAATTGTGAAAGTGTGTACACATTTTTGTGCCCCTCTGTGTCTGTTGATGGACAATAGGCTGGACAAATATCTGTTGATGGACCATAGACCATGTAGTGCATCTCAAACATTTACACCTGAGACATTAGCAAACACCATCCACTGGACATGCTTTACATACATATTTAACACATTCTAAACAATGACAACTAAGCAGGTATTTGTAAATATAAGCTAAACAAAAAACATTTACACCACAGAAATATTCATAAACATCTCTTAGCTAGTGGCGCGGTGGTGTAGTGGTTAACACTGTCGCCTTGCACCTCCAGGGTCTGGGTTCGATTCCCTGGCCAGGCTCGATTCCCGTCTCTGTGTGCATGGAGTTTGCATGTTCTCCCCGTGCTTGGTGGGTTTCCTCCAGGTACTCCGGTTTCCTCCCACAGTCCAAAGATATGCAGTTTAGGCTAATTGGCGTTCCTAAATTGCCCGTAGTGTGTGAGTGTGAGTATGTGTGTATGTGTACCCTGCGATGGATTGGCACCCTGTCCAGGGTGTACCCCGTCTAGTGCCCGAAGTCTCCTGGGATAGGCTCCAGGTCCCCCGCGTCCCTGAACACAGGATTAAGCGGTATAGAAAATGAATGAATGAATGAATCTCTTAGCTACATAAGGCAGTATTTTAGCCAACTGGAACTAGCTTGTTTGTGCTAAATAAAATTACCAATAGCAGTGTTATAAGCTAATCAAAACAAAGCCAAAAATATATATTAGCAACCATAATCTACAGCTATCCAAAACTAGGTGAAATACATTAGAACATTTATAAACATCTCTAAACTCCATAAGACATTAGCTTAGCCACCGGGAAAGTTTGCTACATGAGGCAGCATGTTAGCAGTGTTATCTACATGCTACACTAAACTGTGTAAATGGCACTAAGAGCCAATGTGTCACATAAGCTGTCACGTATCACTTGATGTCTGTGTCGGCCGTGCTTTCGAGGCATGATCGCGGAGGCAAGCTGACGGTTAACAAAGTCCTTTTATTTTCCAAGAATAAACAAAACATAAACATAAATCACTCCAACACAAACTGAACGTAAATTAGACGGTTGCTAGACGCCTGACTGGAGTCCAGCCAGGCTATTTATAGCACTAAACATAAACCAATAATCAAATTAACTTCCCTCGTTTCAGGTGAGCTTCTACGTCACCTGACCAAGGTGCAAACTGGGAACTGAAGTCAAACTGAACGAAAAACAAAACTACAACTCAAAACACAACATAAATATAAATGGCGCTCTGGCGCCATCTAGAGGTTAACCGTTACATTACCCCCCCTCCCAAAAATGCTCCTCCGGAGCATCACCGGAGGCCCCGGACACCCAACCCAATGTTCTACCTCTAGCCTCCTATCCAGGAGGCTGGGTGACGGGGCTGGAGGTATGCTCTGCGGCTGCTGGGCTGGAAGCGTGCTCGGCGGCTGCAGAGCTGGAAGCACGCTCGGCGGCTGCAGAGCTGGAGAAGTGCTCGGCAGCTGCAGAGCTGGAGAAGTGCTCGGCTGCTGCAGAGCTGGAGAAGTGCTCGGCTGCTGCAGAGCTGGAAGCGTGCTCGGCTGCTGCTGAGCTGGAGAAGCGCTCGGCGGCGGCAGGGCTGGAGACGCGCTCGGCTGCTGCTGAGCTGGAAGCGTGCTCGGCTGCTGCTGAGCTGGAGAAGCGCTCGGCGGCGGCAGGGCTCGAGAAGCGCTCGGTTGCTGCTGAGCTGGAAGCGTGCTCGGCTGCTGCAGAGCTGGAAGCGTGCTCGGCGGCTGCAGAGCTGGAGAAGTGCTCGGCGGCTGCAGGGCTGGAGAAGTGCTCGGCGGCTGCAGGGCTGGAGAAGTGCTCGGCGGCTGCAGGGCTGGAGCGGTCACTGCGCTCGAAGCAGGCGTGGGAGCGGTCACTGCGCTCGACGCAGGCGTGGGAGCGGTCACTGCGCTCGACGCAGGCGTGGGAGCGGTCACTGCGCTCGTAGACGGCGTGGGAGCGGTCACTGCGCTCGTAGACGGCGTGGGAGCGGTCACTGCGCTCGTAGACGGCGTGGGAGCGGTCACTGCGCTCGTAGACGGCGTGGGAGCGGTCACTGCGCTCGTAGACGGCGTGAGAGCGGTCACTGCGCTCGTAGACGGCGTGGGAGCGGTCACTGCGCTCGTAGACGGCGTGGGAGCGAGCAGTGCGCTCGACGCGGGCGTTGGAGCGTGCAGTGCGCTCGACGACGGCCCTGGAGCGTGCAGTGCACTCGACGACGGCCCTGGAGCGTGCAGTGCGCTCGACGACGGCCCTGGAGCGTGCAGTGCGCTCGACGACGGCCCTGGAGCGTCCTCAAAGCCGGGAGGCGGTGGTAAAACGGGTGCGTCGGACAGCAGCTGTAGACACACTGGTTCGCTGTCCTCAAAGCCGAAAGGCGGCGGTAAGACGGGTGCGTCGGACAGCAGCTGTAGACACGCTGGCTCGCTGTCCTCGAAGCTGGAAGGTGGCGGTAAAACGGGTGCGTCGGACAGCAGCTGTAGACACGCTGGCTCGCTGTCCTCGAAGCTGGAAGGCGGCGGTAAAACGGGTGCGTCGGACAGCAGCTGCTGACATGCTGGCTCGCTGTCCTCGAAGCTGGAAGGCGGCGGTAAAACGGGCGCGTCGGACAGCAGCTGTTGACAGGCTGGCTCGCTGTCTTCGAAGCTGGAAGGCGGCGGTGCGTCGGTCAGCGGCTGCTGACACGCTAGCTCGCTGCTGAGTGTCTGCGAGAGAGGAGAAAGCTCCGAGCCCGCTTCGCGGTCATCCCGGAAGTGGAGGATCATGTGCTGGAGCTCCTTAATATGCTCCAGCATTTCACTCACCCGCTCCGGCTCCGGAATCCACCACATGAGCTCCTCCTCTCTCTGCTGCTGCTCTGCCTGGGGTTTTCTTTCCCCCTCGTCACCGCCGTACTTGGGCTTCCTCGCCCTTCTCTTCCGGCCGGTGCGGGGAACCACGTGACCCCGTGCCGCGTCGCCCCTGAATGGCGTCCGCCGAATGGCGAGCCTGCAGCCCTCCCAGCTTTGTGGTGTCTCTCTCTCCCTCTCCTCGCTGCTCTCTCGCAGGTGCTCCTGCTCCTCCAGCAATCTGTACTCGCAGCTGCGGTACATCTCCTCCTCGTCCTCTACCAGCCCGATGTTGTAGTCCCAGCCGTAGTACTCCTCCTCGCTGTCCCGCCAGTTCGTCAGCTCGGGCGAGATGGCCACCGCGCCCCCCCCCAAAAACCACCATGAGACCACCATGCCTCTTGGTTGGTCTAGCAATCTGTCACGTATCACTTGATGTCTGTGTCGGCCGTGCTTTCGAGGCATGATCGCGGAGGCAAGCTGACGGTTAACAAAGTCCTTTTATTTTCCAAGAATAAACAAAACATAAACATAAATCACTCCAACACAAACTGAACGTAAATTAGACGGTTGCTAGACGCCTGACTGGAGTCCAGCCAGGCTATTTATAGCACTAAACATAAACCAATAATCAAATTAACTTCCCTCGGTTCAGGTGAGCTTCTACGTCACCTGACCGAGGTGCAAACTGGGAACTGAAGTCAAACTGAACGAAAAACAAAACTACAACTCAAAACACAACATAAATATAAATGGCGCTCTGGCGCCATCTAGGGGTTAACCGTTACATAACCCCCCCTCCCAAAAATGCTCCTCCGGAGCATCACCGGAGGCCCCGGACACCCAACCCAATGTTCTACCTCTAGCCTCCTATCCAGGAGGCTGGGTGACGGGGCTGGAGGCATGCTCTGCGGCTGCTGGGCTGGAAGCGTGCTCGGCGGCTGCAGAGCTGGAGATGTACCGCAGCTGTGAATACAGATTGCTGGAGGAGCAGGAGCACCTGCGAGAGAGCAGCGAGGAGAGAGAGAGAGAGACACCACAAAGCTGGGAGGGCTGCAGGCTCGCCATTCGGCGGACGCCATTCAGGGGCGACGCGGCACGGGGTCACGTGGTTCCCCGCACTGGCCGGAAGAGAAGGGCGAGGAAGCCCAAGTACGGCGGTGACGAGGGGGAAAGAAAACCCCAGGCAGAGCAGCAGCAAAGAGAGGAGGAGCTCAGGTGGTGGATTCCGGAGCGGGTGAGTGAAATGCTGGAGCATGTAAAGGAGCTCCAGCAGATGATCCTCCACTTCCTGGAGAACCGCGAAGCGGGCTCGGAGCTTTCTCCTCTCTCGCAGACACTCAGCAGCGAGCTAGCATGTCAACAACTGCTGTCCGACGCACCCGTCTTACCGCCGCCTTTCGGCTCTGAGGACAGCGAGCCAGCGTGTCTACAGCTGCTGTCCGACGCACCCGTCTTACCGCCGCCTTTCGGCTTTGAGGACAGCGAGCCAGCGTGTCTACAGCTGCTGTCCGACGCACCCGTCTTACTGCCGCCTTTCGGCTTTGAGGACAGCGAGCCAGCGTGTCAACAGCTGCTGTCCGACGCACCCGTTTTACCACCGCCTCCCGGCTTTGAGAACGACGTTGAGCCGTCGTTGAGCGCCGTGCACGCTCCAACGCTGCATGCGAGCGCCGTGCACGCGCCAACGCTGCAGGCGAGCGCCGAGCACGCTCCAACGCCACCTCCCGGCTTCGAGGACAGCGAGCTAGCATGTCAGCAGCCGCTGTCCCACGCACATGTTCTGCCGCCGCCTCCCGGCTTTGAGGACGCTCCAGGGCCGTCGTCGAGCGCACTGCACACTCCAGGGCCGTCGTCGAGCGCACTGCATGCTCCAGGGCCGTCGTCGAGCGCACTGCACGCTCCAACGCCCGCGTCGAGCGCACTGCACGCTCCAACGCCCGCGTCGAGCGCACTGCACGCTCCCACGCCGTCTACGAGCGCAGTGACCGCTCCCACGCCGTCTACGAGCGCAGTGACCGCTCCCACGCCGTCTACGAGCGCAGTGACCGCCCCCACGCCGTCTACGAGCGCGGTGACCGCCCCCACGCCGTCTACGAGCGCGGTGACCGCCCCCACGCCGTCTACGAGCGCGGTGACCGGCCCCACGCCGTCTACGAGCGCGGTGACCGCCCCCACGCCGTCTACGAGCGCGGTGACCGCCCCCACGCCGTCTACGAGCGCGGTGACCGCCCCCACGCCGTCTACGAGCGCAGTGACCGCTCCCACGCCGTCTATGAGCGCAGTGACCGCTCCCACGCCGTCTACGAGCGCAGTGACCGCTCCAACGCCTGCGTCGAGCGCAGTGACCGCTCCAACGCCTGCGTCGAGCGCAGTGACCGCTCCAACGCCTGCGTCGAGCGCAGTGACCGCTCCAACGCCTGCGTCGATCGCTTCTCCAGCCCTGCCGCCGCCGAGCGCTTCTCCAGCTCAGCAGCAGCCGAGCACGCTTCCAGCTCAGCAGCAGCCGAGCACGCTTCCAGCTCAGCAGCAGCCGAGCACGCTTCCAGCCCTGCCGCCGCCGAGCGCTTCTCCAGCTCAGCAGCAGCCGAGCACGCTTCCAGCTCTGCAGCCGCCGAGCACTTCTCCAGCTCTGCAGCCGCCGAGCACTTCTCCAGCTCTGCAGCCGCCGAGCACGCTTCCAGCCCAGCAGCCGCAGAGCATGCCTCCAGCCCCGTCACCCAGCCTCCTGGATAGGAGGCTAGAGGTAGAACATTGGGTTGGGTGTCCGGGGCCTCCGGTGATGCTCCAGAGGAGCATTTTTGGGAGGGGGGGTAATGTAACGGTTAACCCCTAGATGGCGCCAGAGCGCCATTTATATTTATGTTGTCTTTTGTGTTGTAGTTTGGTTTTTGTTAAGGTTTCACTTCATTTCCCAGTTTGCACCTCGGTCAGGTGACGTAGAAGCTCACCTGAACCGAGGGAAGTTAATTTGATTGTGTTATGTTTAGTTCTTTAAATAGCCTGGCTGGACTCCAGTCAGGCGTCTAGCAACCGTTACCGAAAGTTCAGCTTGTGTTGGAGTGCTTTTGTTTTATGTTTTTGAGAATTGAAAATAAAGAACATTGTTAACCGTCAGCTTGCCTCCGCGATCATGCCTCGCAAACACGGCCGACACAGACATATAGTAGGGAAACGTGACATAAGCTGACAAAAGATAGCTGAAGTGAGGAAAATATTAACTAATATTAGTTTAATATTATCAGAATAAGAGTTTTATAAGACTTAATAACTTACCCATGGTCATAGCAGCTTGCTTGAATGTCCTCTTCTGCAGGATTTGTTCTCTGTTCAAAATGTGTCAGAGTCACACAGTCTTCTTCTGAGGAAAATGTAACCTCTTCCTCACTGTCCAGAACATTCTGAAGCTTCCAGAACATTCTGAAGAGCGCGACATCTTCCAAACATGCAGAAAAACTCACTGAATCTGTGTGTAAACGCTGTGTTTTCAAGCCCGCCTATGTGTGTGTGTGTGTGTGTGTGTTTTTTTCCGTGCCATTGCCCGGGGGGCGTGGCCTTGTACGTAGATTTCCCTGTGACTGTTTTCCGTGTGATTGACGTGTGGGTGTGTCCTGCCTCGGGTCATTCGCAGATAATGAAGTGCGACAGAAATTCTGCGCCTCTCCTTGGTTTCATACGGATTACATAAACTGGGAATATCAGTTTTCAATGTGACTTGCATTATTTAAAAGTAGACCCTTTAATCTTTCTATAGATATATTTCTCATGTCGGTCTGTGCAGTATTCACGGAGTTTCAGTTCATTTTAGTGACGTGTTTTAAAAAGATTTTCGTGGAGACTGAGATGGCTGAAAGCGCACCCTGTTTATTTTTTTTATTTACAAAAGGACAATGTTTTGTGGATATTGTGAGTATACTTGAATAAAAGTAGACTCTTTACAGATTCAAATGATGTACTAGACTTATGTGTATGATCAAGCATGATGAAGCATTTTAAACTCTTTTCACGGTTACCAGAAAAAAATGCACGTGTGTCCGCGGACTCCTAAGGGTTAATATTGCGCTTGGCACTGGGGCTCTTGCTGCTCTGTGTCGAGAAGCAGTGCAAAGAAAGCTGTGCTTGAATAAGGAATCGCGGGGAGATGGAATGAGAGCTCTGTCTACGGCGTGAGCCTGGCAGGAATGTGGAAGGCGAAATAGGGTTCTGTGCAGCGTGACTCATGCAGGAATGCGGAGCATGGGTCTTGCGAGGAGATCCGGTGAGAGCAAATTCCGTAATGAAAGCGGGCGTGGACAAAAATAAGTCGAACGGGTTGGTGACTGGTTTGCAGAAATCATTTGTGGTCGAAAGCGAGCAGGGTTCAGAATCGGAAAGATGGGAGAGATTACATCAACAAAATTTGTAACCGTTAAACAAATCCAGTGGTCGGTACCATAAAGATGCGTGATTGTGAGAATCCAAAGCGAGAGGCAAGAGCGAGGTCAGGGAGAACAAAGTGTGGTCAAGAGCACAGGTGTATCGAGAGCGGAGAGTGAGGTGGTGAGGCGGTGAGATGCGGTTGGGAACACGGAACAGGAGTACTCAGGTGATCATGGCGGGGCTGTGGCTTGGCGGGTCGTGACAATTAGAATATCATCAAAAAGTTACTTAATTTCAGTAATACAATTCAAAAAGTGAAATTCATATATTATATATATGTATTACACACATACTGATATATTTCAAGTCTTTAATGATGTTTTATTTATTTATGCTTATGAGTTACAACTAACAAAAACGTCTCGGGTTACATTTCTGTAACCCTGTTCCCTGAAAGGCGGGAACGAGATGCTGCGTGAAAACGCTATGGGAACCAGTTTGTCTATATATAACCTCGACCAGGTGACGTCATCTGATTAGATGTAGGTGGAGGTTATAAAAACAGGTGAGCCGGCAACGACCTCAGATTAATTTGTCTGAACAGCCGTCCGGTCACGTGGCAGTGCGGCATTGCGACGCAGCATCTCGTTCCCGCCTTTCAGGGAACAGGGTTACAGAAATGTAACCCAAGACATTCCCTAGCAAGGCTACACTCGATGCTGCGTGAAAACGCTATGGGAACGAGAATACCAACGCCGCCGAACTACAGGTGTCTGGACCCCAAGGTTGTGTAGCGTGTGCGCACAAAGCCAAGAAGGTCTCAGAGCTATGCCTGGGCAGCTAACTCGGGGGCAGTGAGCCCGGAGTAGCATGAACATCCAGATTTATAAATGTAAGAAATGTGTGCGGGGAGGAACCAACCCTTCGCGCCACACAATTACTGCAGGGGATACCTCCTGCAGATGAGACTGGGATGATCACCCTGGTTGGGTGAGCCCTGCTTCCCAGAGGCGAAGTGAACCCACGCGCCTCATAGGAGAGGGCAATATGCATCTCTCACCCAGTATAGTGGCGCTCTGACTTACGCCACTAGCTGATGCGGTGGACGTGATTCTGAAGAACACATACTGGATAGTAAGTGAAGTTTCTCCTGCTCCGAAGCTGTAAAAGGCGGAGGACAGAAGGCTTCAAACAATGCAGCTAAGAAAATCCTGAGGGTACTAGGGCACAAGCCCAAGGACAAGCTTTTACTGCAGTAGCTCCAGCACTGAAACATTTTGGCAGTGGACTGGGTCTACCTGCTTGGCACGCACTTGTTGCAGGGGAACACCTCTTTGCTAATCCAATAGCTGAGGCGATCCCCTGGTTGAATGAGCCCTGATTCCTAGAGGCGAAGTGAGCCCACGCGCCTCATAGGAGAGGGCAATAGCATCTCTCATCCAAAACATGTAGAAGCTGCTCTGACCTACGCCACTAGCTGATGCGGTGGACGTAAATCTGAAGAGCAGTAAAAGGCGAAGCATATCTTAGAAGGCAAGAGGTCCGCCTTGCTACATGAAAATCTCTCCCTGACTACTTTGGAGTGGGGTTACCATTCCCTGTGTGTCAGAGATAGACTGGACAGTACTACTGCTCCCGCATCCATGCTGGAATGTAAATCGCTCTGAGGGACAGGAACCTGGTGCGCTAGCTGTTAGCGGCGCGAGCACAGTCCGCCCTGGCGATAATATATGAGACTGCCATAGTGTTGTCCACCGCACTAGGACATGGCAGCCTCTCAACTGCTGGAGGAAGTGCTTTAGGGCCAGAAATAGAGCCATCATTTCGAGGCAATTGCTGTGCCATGCGAGAAGATAGCCTCTCCAGCTCCCTTGGGCTGGACAGTCATCAGAGACCGCACCCCAGCCTATGAGGGAAGCATCTGTCGTTAGCCTCAGCGACGATAAGATGAACTTAGAGTGGGACCCAGAGTAGAGACCGGGGTCTGAACCACGTAGAAAGGGTACGAAGCACCTGGCGCGTAACCCATATTGGGGATTGGCCCTAGTGATATCCCCTGGTTCTTAGCCACAACTTAGAATGCTCTCATGTGCAGAAGGTCCAAAGGTGTCACCGTGGATACAGCTGCCATGAGAGCTAGGATGTCTGAAAGTGATGGTCACTTTCTGGTCTAGCTTGTTTTCCTTGAGGATGTTGAGAATGGGTTCGATACGAGCGGGAGATAGCTGTGCCCGCTTACGACCGAATCCCATATAGCACCCAATGTGTTGTCCTCTGCACAGGAAAGAGCACGCTTTCGTGGCGTTGGGTCCCAGTCCTGAGAACAGAGATGAGCTAGGACGACATGCTGATGTCGAAGCACTAGCCACCGGATGCCCTGGGACTCCCATAAGAACCAGGGCTAAATCCGTGCATTTTGTATGTGTGCGGGTGAGCTAGACCAATGGAAGGACCCGATACTGGTAAGCTTCGCCCCCGAAAGCGAACCTCAGGATCTCCCTGTGCTGTGGCAATGTTTCTATATGAAAGTAAGCGTCCTTAAATCGATTGTCAGAAACAATCGCTTGGTAGGGTTGAGAGCAATCACCTTTACAGTCAAGAACTGAACTGTATTCATTGATTTTCAGGTAGCGGGAGAGCCCACAGAATCTGAAATATTGGACGCAGCCACCGTTCCTCTTGGGAACCAAGAATACCGACTGTAGTAGCCTGACTCACTGTCTGGTGGGGGAACATGTTCCATGGCCCCCTTCCCGGGCAGCCTGTCAGCAGATGCGCACTTTCTGGTTTCATGGAAGTGGAGGCCACGCCATCGAAAACACAGAAGGTGAAGTGAGAACTGAATCCTGTAGTTCCTCTCTCCAGTGCTTAGTACCCGAGGAGATATACTTGGCAGTAGCTTCCACGCTGCCAGTTTCTCATAAAAGGGCAAAAGTTTCGGCAGCTTGGTTAAACGGTGGGGGGGGGGGGCGATGTTAGATGTTCGGCATCCTGAAGCATGGCAGGAAAACCGAAGAAATAACAGCCTATTGGAGACTGGTGTTGCCCGAACACCAGTGGTGGCGGAGCAAAACACCGAACTCCTGGGGGTGCCAGGGAGAACACTTATTCGTTAAAAAGGAATTCTGGGTGCCTTTCCCTATTGGGGGGGCCACCCCCATTTATTTTATTTTATACACATATATATATATATATATATATATATATATATATATACATATATTTTTTTTTTTGTTTGTTTTAAATCAGTCTGACCTCCTGTGTGCAGTGGAGCACCAAGCTGACCCACTGCCTGAAAAGCTTTTCCCTCTAGGGCAGGTAAAAGTCTACACAGCTAGAAAGGAAGTATAAGCTTACCAGGGAGGATGATGTCCCAGGAGAGAGATAGCCTGTGAAGCGTCTCTGCTATCTGGGCGTCATCATACAATCCCGCGTTTCCCTATCGACTATATTTAAATAAACAAATAAGTCGATGGCATGAAAAACACAGCATGAATACAGCCTACTCCATGAAAGGGTTAACTCATATGAAGAGAGCTGAGAGGGGGGGGGGGGTGGGAGAGAGCGTCATTGAGGCTCTGCCCCCCCGGCCACCCGACAGAAGCTGCCGTCTACTGCTTGTTTTAGTGCTTAAGGCTATTTTCATCTCCGGTAAAAAAGAGAGAAATCCTCGTGATGACAACGCGGAAGAAAGGAGTTTTCTTACCTCCGTCTGCCGCAGCTCTGTCAGATGCACGAGTTTTAAGCCAGGAACGCACGGCGGCTCGCAGCTTCTCACGGAATGCGTGGCGCGCGCAGCACTAGTCGAAGCAGTGTAGAGATCGCACTCCGATATGGATTATCACACACGGAGGGATTAAACTCGTCAAATCGGTGAGTTAAACACCTTCTTATTTTGCTGGTTTATCACAAGCACGCTTCACAACTCGGCTCTGAAGACAAATGATCTGAGGTCGTTGCCGGCTCACCTGTTTTTATAACCTCCACCTACATCTAATCAGATGACGTCACCTGTCGAGGTTATATATAGCCAAAAACTTTGGCGACGCGACAAACTGGTTCCCATAGCGTTTTCACGCAGCATTGAGTGTAGCCTTGCTAGGGAACCCCAAATTCAGTATCTCAGAAAATTTGAATATTGTGAAAAAGTTAAATATTGGAGACTCCAATTTTGGAGATCCAGGACACAGGCTACAACTGTTGCATTCTTTGTGTCAAGCCACTCTTGAACCAGAGACAACATCAAAGGCGTCATACCTGGGCTAAGGACAAAAAGGACTGGACTGTTGCTCAGTGGGTCAAAGTCCTCTTTTTAGATGAAAGTAATTTTTGCATTTCATTTGAAAATCAAGGAGTTTAAAGGAAGAGAGAAGAGGCACAGGATCCAGGTTCCTTCAGGACAAGTGTAAAAGTACAGTACCAAGTACTGAGAGCTGTACATGTTCATACTTTTCAGAAGTCCAACCATATTTATGATTATAAGCGATAATCACCAGATTTTAAAGAAATAAACACTTGAACTATATCAGCCTGTATGTAATGAATTTATATAGTATACTGTATGATGGCGGCACGGTGGTGTAGTGGTTAGCACTGTCGCCTTGCACCGCCAGGGTCCGGGTTCGATTCCCCGGCCAGGCTCGATTCCCATCTCTGTGTGCATGGAGTTTGCATGTTCTCCCCGTGCTTGGTGGGTTTCCTGCGGGTACTCCGGTTTCCTCCCACAATCCAAAGACATGTAGGTTAGGTTAATTGACATTCCAAATTGCCCGTAGTGTGTGTGAGTATGTGTGTGTGCCCTGCGATATATTGGCACCCTGTCCAGGGTGTATGCCGCCTTGTGCCCTAAGTTTCCTGGGATAGGCTCCAGTCCCCCGTGACCCTGTATATAAGGATAAAGCGGTACAGAAAATGAATGAATGAATGAATGAATACTGTCTGATTTTTTTCCCAAAATATAAGCTACATACATGCTGCTCACATATTACTGTAGTCCAGTTTGTGTTGAATACAGTGTAATTAGACTTTAGCCATTTATATCTTCATAAGTAACTGAAAAATACACAAAAGTAAGGTCATGTCAGAACGTCTTTAGGGAACCCAAAACACCTTCAGGCTCCTAGGGGTTAAAGGGAGCAGCCTGAAATTTCCCCACTGTGGGACGAATTAAGATGTATTTTATTTTATCTAATCTTATCTTACCTTACTGAAAGCCACCTTTAAGTTATGAAATTCAGTTGGGACAAATTGAGAGGTCAGGGGGGTTGCTTGTAAAAAAAAAAAAAAAAAAAAAAAGAACAGAATGAGTCTTGAGCCTTCCACGATGCTACACTCCACTCCTGGGCTCTCCCTGTGAGAGGAATAATCACATAGGTCACCTTGGACTGTTTTCCAGGTAATACCTCTCATCAACTAGTAAACTTGTTTCTCAACCTGAACTCCAGTAGGTAAAATAACCCAGAAAAATTAATTATAATATAATTGTAAATTATGAGTTTCAGTTCATGTTACACTATATGACCAAATGTATTCGCATCCAATTCTTAATCCATAGGGGCACTGATGGTGGGCAAGATGGCCTGGCTCGAAGATT
Organism: Channallabes apus; assembly: GCA_030522415.1. NCBI lineage: Eukaryota > Metazoa > Chordata > Actinopteri > Siluriformes > Clariidae > Channallabes > Channallabes apus. The sequence continues at coordinate 3,595,223 of CM060110.1, forward strand.
CCACTCTAACTCATCCCAAAGGTGTTCCAATGCTTTGCATTGCACTTGGTGATGTAAGGCTTGGATGCAGCTGCTCGGCCATTGAAGCTCTCGATTCTGTCACATCTGTACCACCACGGTCCGGGGAAATAAGATCTGGGTCTCCAGACTACTGAGCCGCACCTTTGGTCGCCCCCTAGTGGTTGAACTTGGTATGTCTTCCCCATCACTAAACGATGTGCACCTGTGTCTCTTCCCTGTGTGTCTCTATAAAAGCCAGTCGAACCCGTAGAGGTTTGTCCGTTCACTGTTGTCACCACGTTTGTTTGTTTTATGTCTCCTAAAAGCCCTCTGTGTGTGCGTGTCTCCTCCTCAGGACTGAACAGAGTGCAGGGTCGGGGTAAGGCCTGTATAAACAGGCATTTCTGATCGAAGTCAAGGTTGAGACACCAGGCACGTTTGCACATTGAATCTCATATGACTGCTGATGTGTTTTCTTGGAAATAATCTTCTATGCTTGTGTGTGTATACGTGCCCGCCTGCAGACCCAGCCTGAGGAGGCTCTCTAGGAGCAAGTTTTGTTTTGGTTTTCTTTTTTTGAATTTTGTTATTTGTGATTTTTGTTGATGTCATGTCAAAGACTTTAATTAAGAAAAGAAAAAGAAATAAGAAAATAAACATTGAAAACTTGTCTTCACAAAGAAACCTGCATTTGCGTCCTTTGAAAAAACCCAGAATCATGACAGATTCACTGTTCTTTTGCTAATCTGAAGGCCACATGAAATTTGGAGGTCTGTGAGGTCTACTGACTTTGGCGACTTCTGTGCCCTATGCATCTCAGCATCTGCTGAACCTGCTCTGTGATTTTACGTGGCTTACCACTTTGTCGCTGAGTTGTCATTCCCAATCACTTCAACTGTTTTATAATATCACTAACAGGTGACTGCGGAATATTTAGTAGCAAGAAATTTTTATGAGGGGACTTATTGAATCCTATCACAGTACCATGCTTGAATTCACTGAGCTTCTGTGAGATACTCCTTCCTGTTGGTCTTTCCGCAGGTACCAAAAATACTTCATCTGAATCTTTCTTTCTTGTTTAGGTAACATTTGTAGTTACGGAGAAAATTATTATTATTAATACTACAAATCTCCCACCTAACTATATAATCACACATTAATAATTTGAACTGCCAATTTTTTTTATGTCTAATTCAAAATGTTAAATGAGTGCTTAGCTTGTACAGATTAACATCATTCTGTAATTCATGTCAATTCAGTGGCTTTAAATAAAATAACTTTAGACATTAATAAGTTCCTTATTACTCATAAAAGTCATTTGTTAGGAATGTTGTTTTTCAAGTTGCCAAGGTCAATTAACAAAAAGCCAAGCTGTGATTGGCTCTCAGTCCCATTTAACACAAAGGGGTTTGGCATAATTATAATTTTCTGACTTATATGAAAGCCTTCTGTCTCTTCCCTTTTTATGATCTAAATAAAAAGTTGTCACCTTGACGTATTTCATACACGTCACCTACACCTTCATTTATCTTCGTGGTATTGCTGTACAGTGTGAACTATGGAAGGCCCTCGGAGAGAAATAACATTTCAGAAGAATAAGGAACATGTTGGAATAAAATTAATAAAGTGATGCTGAAACTATACTTAACACCACTTCAGTAATTTTATTCTAACATGATATTTTCATATCCATCTGAAATTCATTAAACCAAATTCGAGGAGAAGTCATTTGTAAGTAATGTTGTTTTTCAAGTTGCCTAGGTCAATTGAAACCAAACAGCCATGCAGTGATGCAGGCCCATTTGACATAATGCATAATGGGTTTGGCATAATTTTTTTACATGCTGTGTTCAAGTTACATAGCCTACTTACTTGCTATGTATTTTACTGTCTGACACTGCCACTTGGATGGGCCACTGAACAGCTTGCTACCCGTGGACACAAGTGAGTGATACCATATTTATATATATCAGGGTTTTACTGGCTATTTTATATCTGATAACTGGTAAGTGTTCTCATTTCCTTTTTTATTTACCTGTAAAGCAATAAATTCTGTTTTAGTTTCTGTAGTCACTGTAGTGTTACGACCCCCGGTCTAGGGTCAAGGGACGCAACAAAGAAAATAATAAATTGATGATAAATAAATAACTTTGTAATCAATTTTTCGTGCGTGGTTTTTATTTTCACACAAACGCACATACACATACAGGAAGCTCTGGGCTTCAGGATTGAGCCAAGGCCAAAACAATAAACAACCCTCCCCCCCCATCTCCACCCTCAAACTAACTAAACTCCCAAAGGAAATTGAAATCAAAATACAAAAACTAAACTAACTTCCTAACGATCCAACACAAAACAGGAGAAAACGGGGGACAACAAAAATGGCGCCCAACCCCTACTGCTTCCCTGAAACTATATACAAAAACAATAAACAATATATATATATATACAGTATTTACAATGAAAAAATAAACTATATACAATAGCGGGAGGAACACTTCCATCCACGCTAACACAAAAACAAGAAAGAAAACCCAAAACAACAAAAGGGAAGGAGAGAGTGCAGGGCGCGACACACACAGGCTCTCTTTCCAACCAAACAAACAAACAATAACACACACACAGTCAATCACTCAATCACACTTACACTCCAACAACCAACCAATAACCAACAATCAATTTTTGAGCACGTCCAAAGTATAAGTCGCGCACTTCATGCTTCCACTCGCCAGCTTAAAAGGTCGCGCAGATCAACGGCCAGCCAATCGCGGCGCACGTCAGGGCACGTCCATCGAGGCGGGGCTTCCTGTAAAAAGGAGAGCGAGAGAGAGAGAAAGGGGGGAGATCGCGCACGCGCCGCCACCCGCCGTCGCGCATGCGCACATACGTGCACTACGCACACACATATACACCTGCACGTCACATTATTCTGCTCAAATATAATGCACTCAGTTTAATAAAATCACCCATCTTCTCTCTTGATATACTGCATTACTTAATGCGACAGTTTGTGAATTAGTCTACACAGATACAATCCTGCTACATGACAATCCCTGTAAATAGTCTAGTAGATTAATACATTGTGTAGAAAACATAAAACCACAACAAAGTGATGCCATTATTTATCTGTTGCATAATTCCATAAAGAAACTTCAATTTATGGCATGCCAAGCATTGCCAAGATGAACCCAAGTGCACTGTAAAAAATCCAACTAGTTAAATGTTGAATGAATTACTATTGTATTGTTAATAAAACTTCATACAGTGGTATTTGTTGAGGCAAAATTAACCTCATTCTTGAAAACTTTGGAGACACAGACTGAATGAGAAAAAAATCAAGTTGATTTTTTTTTTAATCAAATGATTTTATAAAAGCTCTCACCCCTCCACCACCCTGGTGGACTAATGCTATCAAACTGCACTAAAAAGATGAAGATGAATGCTTTGTGGACTCTTTATCCTTGGTAAGCTTTTATTTATTGTTTTTTTTCTTATGAAATATGTTTCAGTTAGCTTAGAGGTATTTTATACAGTTAGCGTTATATACGTGAGGCCGGTGTATTTGCACTTCTCATTATACTGATTATAATTCTCACTTCTCATGATACTCATTATATATTATATTATATCTCATTATATAGCCCTCAGCTATAGAAAGTTCAAGAATTACCCGAAGTGTCGTTTCAGAACATGTGGAGTTAATGCATATAAAACATCTTTGTTAGTTTGGCTACAGAGTCGCTATTGCTCATCTACAAGTGTTATATCTGTTAACTTATTCATATGAAAAAGGAATTGATTAGATACAGTACCTGGTTATTTTAAAACATCACTCCAAACATAAAGCTATTCCTCGGAATGAAGTAAAACCCTTGATATCAAATCCTCTTAAATATGAAACAATGCATGGCTTTAACTCATCATTAGAATTTCAGAAACAGTGTTTTACACTCTCTGGTGGTATATAGCCTTATTCAGATAAATTTTCTTTCATCATAACTAGATATTCTGTGAAATGTATCATCTTTGTCCTTACAAGAATTCTCTTGTTTCTATAACCAGAGCTCTGCTGTGAAGCTACTCGAGGAGCGTGAACATGCTGCTGGAGGTGACTGTACTCCTTGATGACCTGAATGACTATGCACCAGCTTCAGGAGTGATGTTTGGTCAGGTCTGTGCTCACAAAAATAAATGAACAGCTATGAAGCCATCCAAAGGATTTTTATTGGACTTGGAGAGACACGCTTCCCTCAGATTAAAATATTGAGTAACAAACTGTTGTTGCCATAAGCTTTGCTAGTTTTTAAGAAGACCTAGCAAGAGACTGATAAGCATCTGATGTTATCGAGGTATTCTACTTTAAGATGTTATCGAGGTATTCTACTTTAAGATGTTATCGAGGTATTCTACTTTAAGATGTTATCGAGGTATTCTACTTTAAGCAAAATAGAATCTGTATTCTCCTGTTTTATGCAGGTCACTGTTTTAACTTTGACTAGTTTTAAAAGAATAAAGTTTTAATTGTTGGGTTATTGTTAGGCCAACTTGCTTTTATAGAAAAACAATTACTTAAACCAAATACATCCATGGGCTACAATGGAAGACAAACTACCTTTTTGAAAAGTTGAGTTAAGCCAACCCTCAATTAATATAATTAATTGAGCCCACAACCAATACTACTTGAGATGACTTGCATATTTATTAGCATTACAAGTTCAGTCAACTTAAAAATTTGAACTGGATACACGTTGTGTCAACTTAAGAGTAATGTAGAATATTTAGTTTGGCCAGCAAATTCCTTTAAAATTTAACTTTCTCCAAAAGTAAACATAAAAAAGCTGTGCAACTTGTTACTAAGCTTTTTTTTTACATTTAGGTGGCTTATTTTTATCTCGTGTGTGAGATATGGTGCCTGAGGGAGATAATGTATTAATTTATTTGACAGCCGATTGATAATCCTTATATGATAATGAAATCATATGAATTATATGATCATTTATCTGACAGTCACTCATTATAATCCTTTGTGATGGCTTTTAATCCTCATAATAATTAATCTTTTGCTGATTCATCATTGTTTAATTGCTGTTTTATTTGGTGTTTTATTGTTCTGTTGGCTTCTAACATATAATAATCAGTCATTAGTTTGGGCTGGACACTTGAATTGTTGACCCAAGATTAATTATCAAGATTTAAAGTAACCATACATTAATAATTTTTTTTTTTACTGCATTTAGATCATAAATCCCTGAATGTGAAACACCTTAAAGCAATCAGGCGAGAAATGTTTTGTGTTCCCTTTCACGGCTACACTTCGATGCTGCGAAAAACGCTATGGGAACCATTTTCTCGCGTTGCCGGTCGTGAAGCATGCTGTGTAAACACGCCAAAGTTTTTGGCTATATATAACCTCGACCAGGTGACGTCATCTGATTAGATGTAGGTGGAGGTTATAAAAACAGGTGAGCCGGCAACAACCTCAGATCATTTGTCTTCAGAGCCTTGTTGCGAGCGTGTTGTGTTTAAAAACCAGCAAAATAAGAAGGTGTTTAACTCACCAATATGGCGAGTTTAAACCAGATATCCCTCCGTGTGTGATAATCCATATCGGAGTGCGATCTCTACACTGCTTCGACTAGTGCTGCGCGCGCCGCGCATTCCTGGCTTAAAACTCGTGCATCTGACTGAGTTGCGGCGACGCTCTCCCCCCCCCCCTTAGCTCTCTCCATATGAGTTAACCCTTTCTTGGAGTAAGCTGTATTCAGTGTTTTTCCTGCCATTGACTTATTTATTTATTTAAATATAGTCGATGTGGAAACGCGGGGTTATATGATGACGCCCAGATAGTAGAGACGCTTCACAGGCTATCTCTCTCCTGGGACATCATCCTCCCTGGTAAGCTTATACTTACTTTCTAGCTGTGTAGACTTTTATCTTCCCTGAAGGGAAAAGCTTTTCAGGCAGTAGGTCGGCTTGGTACTCCACTGCACACCAGGGCGGTTTTGCAGGCCTACCAGGCTGACCTGCTGAGAGACTTGAGTACTGGCGGGGCTCTTCAAGATAAGGCATATTGGAATTATGCCAAGCTACAGGCTTGTCTCTTCGTGCAACAAAGCAGACGGCTTGTGTTATCGGCCGTTTTATGGCTGCTATGGGTTTCGCAGGAGGCACCCGTCGCTAAATCTCAGGCGCATCAAGGATAGGAGTGTGCATTTCTACTTAATGCCCCTATCTCGCCTTCCGGCCTGTTTAGCGATGTCGTTGACTCAGCCGCCACTAGGTTCTGGGGCGAAGTTATACGAACAAGCTTTTGGGAAATTCCCTCCCCGCCGTGCTTAAGAGTCGGGATTGTCAGCCACCCAGTCTCGACCGCGTCTGACTCTTGCGAGGCGTAAACACAAAGAGTGTGTTCTTTTTTGGACCCGGGCACCTCCTCGTAAAAAATTGGGGTGCGCCGCGTTTCACTATCTGCCCCAGGAGGTCAGACTGATTTAATATATATATATATATATATATATGTAAAATAAAATAAATGGGGGTGGCCCCCCAATGGGAGAGGCACCTAGAATTCTTTTCAAACGAATAAGTGTTCTCCCTGGCACCCCCAGGAGGTCGGTGTTCTTGCTCGGCCACCACTGGTGTTTCGGGCAACACCAGTCTCCAATAGGCTGTTAGTTCTTCGTTTTTTCCTGCCATGTTTCAGGATGCCAAACATCTAACATCCCCCCTGTTTAACCAAGCCGAAACTTTTGCCCTTTTCTGAGAAACTGGCAGCGTGGAAGCTACTGCCAAGTATATCTCCTTGGGTACTAAGCACTGGAGAGAGAAACTACAGGATTCAGTTCTCACTTCACCCTCTGTGTTTTCAAAGGCGTGGTCTCCACTTCCATGAAACCAGAAAGTGCGCATCTGCTGACAAAGCTGCCGGGGTAGGGGGCCATGGAACATGTTCCCCCACCAGACAGTGAGTCAGGCTACTACATTCGGTATTCTTGGTTCCCAAGAGAAACGGGGGCTGCGTCCAATTTTTCAGATTCTGCGGGCTCTCCCGCTATCTGAAAATCAATGAATACAGTTCAAATGTTGACTGTCAAGGTGATTGCTCACAACCCTACCAAGCGATTGATTTCTGACAATCAATTTAAGGACGCTTACTTTCATACAGAAACATTGCCACAACACAGGAAGATCCGCTTTCGGGGGCGAAGCTTACCAGTATCGGGTCCTTCCATTGGTCTAGCTCACCCGCACACATACAAAATGCACGGATTTAGCCCTGGTTCTTACGGGAGTCCCAGGGCATCCGGTGGCTAGTGCTTCGACATCAGCATGTCATCCTAGCTCATCTCTGTTCTCAGGATTGGGACCCAACGCCACGAAAGCGTGCTCTTTCCTGTTCAGAGGACAACACATTGGGTGCCATATGGGATTCGGTCGAAAGCGGGCACAGCTGTCTCCCACTCGTGTCGAACCCTTTCTCAACACCCTCAAGGAAAACAAGCTAGACCAGAAAGTGACCATCACTTTCAGACATCCTAGCTCTCATGGCAGCTGTATCCACGGTGACACCTTTGGGCCTTCTGCACAGAGAGCATTCCAAGTTGTGGCTAAGAACCAGGGGATTTCACTAGGGCCAATCCCCAATATGGGTTACGCGCCAGGTGCTTCGTACCCTTTCTACGTGGTTCAGACCCTGGTCTCTACTCTGGGTCCCACTCTAAGTTCATCTTGTCGTCGCTGAGGCTAACGACAGATGCTTCCCTCACAGGCTGGGGTGTGGTCTCAGATGACCGTCCAGCCCAAGGGAGCTGGAGAGGCTATCTTCTCGCATGGCACATCAATTGCCTCGAGATGATGGCTCTATTTCTGGCCCTAAAGCACTTCCTCCAGCAGTTGAGAGTCTGCCATGTCCTAGTGCGGTGGACAACACTATGGCAGTCTCATATATTATCGCCAGGGCGGACTGTGCTCGCGCCGCTAACAGCTAGCGCACCAGGTTCCTGTCTCTCAGGGTGATTTACAATCCAGCATAGATGCGGGAGCAGTAGTACTCTCCAGTCTATCACTGACACACGGGGAATGGGAACCCCACTCTGAAGTAGTCAGGGAGAGATTTTCATGTAGCAAGGCGGACCCCTTTCCTTCCAAGATATGCTTCGCCTTTTACTGCTCTTCAGATTTACGTCCACCGCATCAGCTAGTGGCGTAGGTCAGAGCAGCTTCTACATGTTTTAGATGAGAGATGCGCGTGGGCTCACTTCGCCTCTAGGAATCAGGGCCCTTTCAACCATGGGGATTGCCTCATCTATTGCATTAGCAAGAGGTATTCCCCTGCAGCAAGTATCTGCTAAGCAGGTAAACCCAGTCCACTGCCGAATTGTTTCAGTGCTGGAGTTTCTGTCCTTGGGTCTGTGCCCTAGTACTCTCAGGACGTACGTGACTGCATCCTCTCTCAACTATCTTCCGAAAGCTCTATAAACCCAACAGGCACCCTATTGCTTTTGAAGCCTTCTGTCCTCCGCGCTTACAGCTTCGGAGCAGGAGAGACTTCACTTGCTGTGTCCAGCTTGTGCTCTTCAGATCTACGTCCACCACATTAGCTAGTGGTATAGGTCAGAGCAGTTTCTACATGTTCTGAATGAGACATGCTATTGCCCTCTCCTATGAGGCGCGTGGGCTCACTTCGCCTCTAGGAATCAGGGCTCTTTCAGCCAAGGGGATTGCCACATCTATTGCACTCGCAAGATGTATTCCCCTGCAGCAATTGTCTGCTAAGCAGGTAAACCCAGTCCACTGCCGAATTGTTTCAGTGCTGGAGTTTCCGTCCTCGGGTCTGTGCCCTAGTACTCTCAGGACGTATGTAACTACATCCTCTCTCAACTATCTTCCGAAAGCTCTATAAACCCAACAGGCACCCTATTGCTTTTGAAGCCTTCTGTCCTTCGCGCTTACAGCTTCGGAGCAGGAGAGACTTCACTTGCTGATGCTATTGCCCTCTCCTATGAGGCGCGTGGGCTCACTTCGCCTCTAGGAATCAGGGCCCTTTCAACCATGGGGATTGCCTCATCTATTGCATTAGCAAGAGGTATTCCCCTGCAGCAAGTATCTGCTAAGCAGGTAAACCCAGTCCACTGCCGAATTGTTTCAGTGCTGGAGTTTCCGTCCTCGGGTCTGTGCCCTAGTACTCTCAGGACGTATGTAACTACATCCTCTCTCAACTATCTTCCGAAAGCTCTATAAACCCAACAGGCACTCTATTGCTTTTGAAGCCTTCTGTCCTTCGCGCTTACAGCTTCGGAGCAGGAGAGACTTCACTTGCTGATGCTATTGCCCTCTCCTATGAGGCGCGTGGGCTCACTTCGCCTCTAGGAATCAGGGCTCATTCAACCAGGGGATCGCCTCAGCTATTGGATTAGCAAGAGGTATTCCCCTGCAACAAGTGTGTGCCAAGCAGGTAGACCCAGTCCACTGCCGAAATGTTTCAGTGTTGGAGCTTCTGCAGGAAAAGCTTGTCCTTGGGCTTGTGCCCTAGTACCCTCAGGATGTTCTTAGCTGCATTGTTTGAAGCCTTCTGTCCTCCGCCTTTTACAGGTTCGGAGCAGGAGAAACTTCACTTACTGTCTAGTATGTGCTCTTCAGATTCACGTCCACCGCATCAGCTAGTGGCGTACGTCAGAGCGCCACTATACTGGGTGAGAGATGCATATTGCCCTCTCCTATGAGGCCTCTGGGAAGCAGGGCTCACCCAACCAGGGTGATCGTCCCAGTCTCACCAGCAGGAGGTATCCCCTGCAGTAATTGTGTGGCGCGAAGGGTTGGTCCTCCCCGCACACATTTCTTACATTTATAATCTGGATGTTCATGCTACTCCGGGCTCACTGCCCCCGAGTTAGCTGCCCAGGCTAGTTCTGAGACCTTCTTGGCTTTGTGTGCACATGCTACACAACCTTGGGGTCCAGACACCTGTAGTGCGGCGGCGTTGGTATTCTCGTTCCCATAGCGTTTTACGCAGCATCGAAGTGTAGCCTTGAAAGGGAACATCTCGGGTTACTTTGCAGTAACCCTGTTCCCTGAAAGGCGGGAACGAGATGCTGCGTCCGAATGCCACATTACCACGTGACCGGACGGCCGTTCAGACAAATTAATCTGAGGTTGTTGCCGGCTCACCTGTTTTTATAACCTCCACCTACATCTAATCAGATGACGTCACCTGGTCGAGGTTATATATAGCCAAAAACTTTGGCGTGTTTACACAGCATGCTTCACGACCGGCAACGTGACAAAATGGTTCCCATAGCGTTTTACGCAGCATCTCGTTCCCGCCTTTCAAGGAACAGGGTTACTGCAAAGTAACCCGAGACGTTTTGTGAGAAAACATTATCATGCTTTTTATTTAGAAAAAGACACTGCTATCTTGTTTCTTGTTTACTTTGTTTAATGACTAGTTTTTACCAAGGCCAGAAGCTTTCAAAACTTTTTCCAGCGGCCATACTTAACATCACTGTAGAAACTGTAGTGTACACAGGCAGGAATCATCAGACACACACACACCATATATATATATATATATATATATATATATATATATATATATATATATATATATAGTATTATCTTACAGAGCCAGAAAAAGTACCTAAACCTTATGGAATTTCATTGTTTTCTGGGGGATTTTTTGGGTTAGGGTTAGCTATGCTCCGGAGGCGATGCTCCGGAGGAGCATTTTTTGGGGGGGATGATGTGACGGTTAACCCCTAGAGGGCGCCTAACGCCCGTTTTTGGTTTTTGTTTTAGTTTGATTTACGTTGAGTTAGGACTTCGTTTCCCAGTTTGCACCTCGGTCAGGTGACGTAGAAGCTCACCTGAACCGAGGGAAGTTAATGAGTTTAGTTTGTTTTATGTTTTGTATAAATAGCCTGGCTGAAGTTCAGTCAGGCGTCTAGCTTTTGTTGCATTAGAGTTTCAGTTTGTGTTTGGTGTTTTGTTGACCTTTATGCTTAATAAAAGGACTTTAGTAAACCGTCAGCTCGCTTCCTCCGCATTCATGCCACGCACACACTCCAAGCGCAGACAAAGAGGGAATCGTGACAGAAAGCTAGACCGTCCAAGTGGCATGGCGGAGGACTTCCCCTGGATTATTTTTGGGGGGGCGTGAATACCATCTCGCCCGAGCTGGCGAGCTGGCTGGAGATCAGCGGGGAAGAGGAGTGCGACGACTGGGAGTACTGCTGGCTGGAAAATGGCGAGGTAGACCTGCACCGAACCTGGGAGTACAACCAGCTGGCGAAACGGGAGCGCATGCGGCAGAGCAGCGAGGAGCACGGCGAGACCGAATTCTGGCAGCGCCGAAAAAACTCCAGGTACGCTGAGATGGAGGTTGAGACGGGAGAGTGCTACAGGCAGTGGGCGGAGAACGAGGAGCGCATCCGAGACCTGCGGGAGCAGGTGGTGCGGCTCCAACAGTTGCTCGTCCAGGTTCGGGAGAGCCAAGCTGTAGTCTCAGAGGTCCTTCCTCTCTCGGTCCCGGGCGAAGTGCTTCCCATTCCGCCACTGCCTGAGATCGGTGCGGAGAACCACGCGCCGCAGCTGGAAGGCGTCAGCATTCCGCCTCCTCCAGACAGCCAGGACCGCGCGCTAGCGTTTCAGCAGCCGCTGTACCACGCACCCGTTCTACTGCCGCCTCCCGGCTTCGAGGACAGCGAGCAAGCGTGTCAGCAGCCGCTAACCCACGCACCCGTTCTGCTGCCGCCTCCCGGCTTCGAGGACAGCGAGCCAGAGTGTCAGCTGCCGCTGACCGACGCACTGGTTCTACCGCCGCCTCCCGGCTTTGAGGACAGTGCACTAGCGTGTCAGCAGCCGCTATGCTATGCACCCGTTCTTCCGCCGCCGGCCGGCTTTGAGGATGACGTTGAGCCGGTGAGCGCACTGCACGCTCCCTCGCCGCTGTCGAGCGCACTGCACGCTGCAGAGCCGTCGTCGAGCATCGTGCACGCTCCAGAGCCGTCGTCGATCGTCGTGCACGCTCCAGAGCCGTCGTCGAGCGTCGTGCACGCTCCAGAGCCGTCGTCGAGCGTCGTGCACACTCCAGAGCCGTCGTCGAGCGTCGTGCACGCTCCAGAGCCGTCGTCGAGCGTCGTGCATGCTCCAGAGCCGTCGTCGAGCGTCGTGCAAGCTCTGCAGCCGCCGAGCCCGTCTCCAGCGCGTCGGCAGCCGCCGAGACCGTCTACAGCTCAGCAACCGCTGAGCACGCCTCCAGCCCCGTCACCCAGCCTCCTGGTCAGGAGGCAAGAGGTAGAACATTGGGGTGGGTGTCCGGGGCCTCCGGCGATGCTCCGGAGGAGCATTTTTTTGGGGGGGATGATGTGACGGTTAACCCCTAGAGGGCGCCTAACGCCCGTTTTTGGTTTTTGTTATAGTTTGATTTACGTTGAGTTAGGACTTCGTTTCCCAGTTTGCACCTCGGTCAGGTGACGTAGAAGCTCACCTCAACCAAGGGAAGTTAATGAGTTTAGTTTGTTTTATGTTTTGTATAAATAGCCTGGCTGAAGTTCAGTCAGGCGTCTAGCTTTTGTTGCATTAGAGTTTCAGTTTGTGTTTGGTGTTTTGTTGACCTTTATGCTTAATAACAGGACTTTAGTAAACCGTCAGCTCGCTTCCTCCGCATTCATGCCACGCACACACTCCAAGCGCAGACAAAGAGGGAATCGTGACAATTGCAAATGGTAGTGAAAAAAGTAAATGAACCCTTAGAATTCATAACTGGTTGACATAGTTTTACATACTTCTATTTCTACATGCATGTTCTTTCCAAATAGTTTAATCAGTGTACAAAGCATTTTGCCAATACCGTTTGGAATGTCAATGTGCTTTTGCACCAACTTCAGGCATGCTTGTTGGTAAGCAGCAGCTTTCTTAGTGGTGTCCTCCCAGGTCTGATGATGCCTTCAAACCTTTGGCTGTACAGGTCCTTCTAAAAAAAATTAGCATATTTTGATAAAGTTCATTATTTTCTGTTATGTACTGATAAACATTAGACTTTCATATATTTTAGATTCGTTACACACAACTGAAGTAGTTCAAGCCTTTTATTGTTTTAATATTGATGATTGTGGCATACAGCTCATGAAAACCCAAAATCCCTATCTCAAAAAATTAGCATAAACCAAAGAGAATCATGCCACTCATTTATTGACCGTTAAAGTAAATCCAGCTTTGACACACTGTTACGATGTAAAAAAAAGCCTGCCCACTTGCTGAAAATCTGAACTATTTCCACTGTGTGACTGGCTATCGACCCGATATATTGCATGACATTTTTGAAGGCATCGTTCCCTTGGAATTGGGTCTGTGCTTCAGTGTTTTTATCTCAAAGAAATATTTCACTTTCAGTGAACTTAACAGTGCCATCACACAATTTCTGTATAAATGGGCTGACAAAACTGATTGTCTCCAGCCATTGCCTACAACTACAAAGACATCATTGAACTTGTTGTTGCCCCAGTCCACAACAAAGAAAGCGTTGCATATCTTGACTCAAAAATTTCCGAACACCGACATAGATTCCAAGAAGGATTTCCTAATGAAGGGTTAATCCCAAAGCACCACTTCTTAGAACACTATTCTGCATTAATAAATGTTTTTGGACCTGTGATTGCTTTCTGGACAATGAGATTTGAAGCAAAACACAGCCAATTTAAGCAGATCGTGAGACATACTGGCAACTTTAAGAACATTCTCCTTTCTCTGGCCAAAAAGCATCAGCTTATGATAAGTCATCACCTGCATTCCACAACAGTTGTGCCTGCTCTAAGTGTTGTAAGAGTCACATCAGTGCCATTAGATGTCCTGCATGTAAATGTTCAGGAATCAATCAAGCATCTGTTTCCTTGTCAGTCTCAAGTATAGCTGGCTGATACAGTCGCCTTTCTTGGAACAAGGTACTCAAAAGGCATCCTTGTGGCCTATGGTGGCTGGTCTTCCTGATTTTGCAGAGATTGTTCAAATTGCCCTTTTTGAGGAAAAGGTGCATTTTATTATGAAAACACTTATGTCCTGGTATGATGAACACTATCGTGGATTTCATCTTGAGAAGACAGATCACATAACTCTTGTTGAACAACAAAACCTTAGTGATGTTTGTCCCCTGTCAGCCTATATTGTTGCAGGAAAGCTCATGGTGACATTAAAGCGCCACATCTGTCTCCAGTGTTGAGTATGACTTTGTATAATATATTTGTTTCTTCTGTCTTTCTAGACATTGAACCAACAGTCAGATTCCGGGTCCTCATTGATCACGAGGTCAAAAAACTTACACTCAAAAGTGGCATACCCTCAACTGTTGATGAATAAATTGGTTGCAGCCATCCAAGAACAATTTGTCATCACCACTGAAATCAGTGTTCAATACAAAGATGAAGAGTTTGATGACATTTTCACTCTACTGACCACAAAGGAACTCAAAGATAAAGACACACTGAAAGTAGTGTATGTTCCACTAAACCTAACACTAACCTTTGTTCCCCAGGAAAGCACCCTTGATATCTCCAGTGTGTGCTCTTTATCCGAGTCTGTGACGCACTCTGACTCAGATGATACTGTGATTCTGTCTCCTTCACCATCTGAAAGGCAAAATCCATGGCCTGCTGTATTTCTAATTCCAACTTTCTCACACAATACTGAACTGGCTTTGAGTCAAGGTAATGAAATTTATTTAAGAAATGGCACACTACCGACATCCCCCAGTGTCAAAGCGGATATCTTGGAGTGCCTGGCAGAGGCCATGTTTTGCTACACAGCATACCCCAATGATGCCCAGAGATCTGCAGTAGCACAGGCATCAATAGAAAAGCATCCATGTTTGAAGGAGCCTGGATCTTTTAATGGAATTTATGGGTGGCAACAAAGCCTGAAATACAAATGTGGAAACTATCGTACCAAACGTAAAGCATTGGGAAGCCCTGAACTCCTGATAAACTAAAGGAAACACAAGATGGGAGATGACAGAAAACCTGCTAAGAACATCAAGAAACCAAAGAGGGCAGAAGTAAATTACCTGCCTCAGCATCCTTCTGGTGAAACGGACAGCAGCCTTGAGAATGTGAGGCTTGACCTAATAGAAGCCAGCAAGAAAAGGGATGTCAAAAGCATAAATGATATGATGGCCAGGACATATAGCTTCAGAAGAATGGAAGTGGTTGCATAGTCCCCAGATGTGGCAAAATTAAAAGAAAGATGGCCTTCCCTCTTTGAACTATTCCAGGTAAATGATGCATCACTGGCATGCTGCTCACTCAAGTTTTGTTTAAAGGCAAATAATAGTGAACAAGGTTGTTTGTGATGCTAGACACACTTTTTGGTGAACACATACTGAAGATCCACCCCACATGTTTTATGGAGTATTAGATTGCATAAGAATGAAAGGTTGCCAATTCTTTACACATCTTGAGTGTTGTCAAACAATTGATGCATTACAGATAAATTAAGAATTCTAAATGAAGAATTATGTCCCAGCTGGACAAGTACACTCCAAAACTTCTTGACCTGTTTAATGCGAAGGGCGGAGCGGCTGGTCAACGCATCAAAAACTTGTTATTGGAACTGATACAGGTGAGGCAAAAGTAGTAACAATGTTGCAGATGCATATTAATACAATAAGTACTTTATTTACTTGTCTTGTGTCATCATTATGCCAGACATTTCAGCAGGGTATGTTTTTCTTCATACAATGTTTTTTTTACTATATTTGTATTGTACACTTGAATCATTACAGGACAGTACAGTAGTTACTTGCTGGGGGACAGGGGATACCCTTGTCTGCCCTATTTAATGCCACCCTACCCTGAACCTGATCCTGGACCATAGACACGCTATAACCTGACTCACAGTCGAACACGGGCCAAGATGGAGATGACCATAGGGATCCTCAAGTCTAGGTTTCAGTGTAGCTCAGTGTGGGCTCCGGGTCAGTCCAGAGAGGGCATGTGACATCATAATGGCTTGTGTTGTGCTTCACAACATTGCCACTATAAGAGGAGAGAGCCACCCTCCTTATATTGAAGAAGATGGCCCAGAGGAACCTCTACAGATTTTTGCACACAACAGAGATGGAAGACTTTTGAGAGACAGGATTTGTCAAAATTTCTTTTATTAAATAGTTTGCACTGGTCTGCTGTACAGTTCATTTCTTTTTTTCCTGAAAAACAATGAAAGTAAAATGAAATAAAATGTGTGGTTTTTTTATGACATTGCTTTATATACACAACACTTTTAACACGCAACAGATTAATATACGCACAAGTTCTCACCTTAAGGCGATGCTCCAGTAATTACATTTCTAGTGTTGCTTTTTTAATGGATAGCCTTTTCTCTTCCATTTGAAGCTGTATAAGGTCCATCTCCATGTCACTTTTTCTTATTTGTTTTTGAAGATGGACCTTATACAGATCCTGGCAACTACAGTAGGAAGGAAACTAGGAATTATTATTCAAAAATAATTAAATAAATTCTGAGATTCTGTCAGAAAATAAAATGTAAATATGGACAACTGCCCACAAATTCTTACACCGCTTAGATCGTGCATTGAGGTTGAAGGACCTTCATTCGTGAAGAAATCCCCAGGTATGTACTGTGAAAGAACAATGACAGTTTGTTACTCTAATGTAAAAAGGGGGCGCTGCATTATAATGGTATGCATCCCACCTCGGTGGATCTACCAGCATTGTCCACTTCTGTCACAGCAGATGTGTCTCTTCATCTTCATTCTTCAGTCAAAAATATGCAAGTATACGTTATCTGGCAAAAAAGAGAAAAAAATACCTAAAAGCAACTAAAGGTACCTGACAACAAAACACTTGCAACTGTGACAGACTCTGTTCTTTCTGTAGCGTCCAATAATATAATCCCTTTATCTAATCAACCCAGTATCTATAAGAAAATACAACCCAGCATAAAATTCTCAATATTATCAAAGAAAAAACCACTAATGCAGGAAAAAACATCAAAGTAATACAAGTAAGATCACAATAGTCTACAGTATACATCATGGGCAGTTAAATACAGTAAGCCTGCATAAAAACATTAAGCATGTTCAAAAGCCTTTAAGTGATAGAGATAGTAATTTATTAATTCATATAATGAAAACAAACCATAGTGGTAAACTTACATTTCACCATGTTAGTGTCACTGGTGGCCCTTTATTAAGGGACAGAGCCGCTCCTCAGATAGGGTGGGGGGGGGGGGGTGCTGGGTCTCTGCCAGTTAGACGGGCTTCAGCCTTCTTTCTATTAGCTACATGAGAGAAAGAATATACTAAACCGTGTTTAATAAATAGTTCAGTGATCGTGTAATAAGATATTACCTTTTTGCAGAACGTTTTTGTGTTTCATATTCACTTGGCTTCTGCCTCCAGAAGGATTAAACCTTATTAAATAAGAAACCATACAGTCAGTATACACTGGTATTTTAACCTAAAGAAATGAATGGCAGGAAAAGTAAATGCTTTCATTTAACAGCCAAAAGGATGCTGTCACGTTTCCCTATATGTCTGTGTCGGCCGTGTGTGCGAGGCATGATCGCGGAGGCGAGCTGACGGTTAACAAAGTCCTTTTATTCGTATAAACATAAATCAAAACACTCCAACAAAAACTAACGTTATTGAACGGTTGCTAGACGCCTGACTGGAGTCCAGCCAGGCTATTTATAACTAAACATAAAACAATCATCAAATTAACTTCCCTCGGTTCAGGTGAGCTTCTACGTCACCTGACCGAGGTGCAAACTGGGAAATGAAGTGAAACTGAACGTAAAACAAAACTACAACTCAAAAGACAACACAAATGCAAATGGCGCTCTGGCGCCATCTAGGGGTTAACCGTTACATTACCCCCCCTCCCCAAAATGCTCCTCCGGAGCATCACCGGAGGCCCCGGACACCCAACCCAATGTTCTACCTCTCGCCTCCTATCCAGGAGGCTGGGTGACGGGGCTGGAGGCATGCTCTGCGGCTGCTGGGCTGGAAGCGTGCTCGGCGGCTGCAGAGCTGGAAGCGTGCTCGGCGGCTGCAGAGCTGGAAGCGTGCTCGGCGGCTGCAGAGCTGCAGAAGTGCTCGGCGGCTGCAGAGCTGGAGAAGCGCTCGGCGGCTGCAGAGCTGGAGAAGCGCTCGGCGGCTGCAGAGCTGGAGAAGCGCTCGGCGGCGGCAGAGCTGGAGAAGCGCTCGGCGGCGGCAGAGCTGGAAGCGTGCTCGGCGGCGGCAGAGCTGGAGAAGCGCTCGGCGGCGGCAGAGCTGGAGAAGCGCTCGGCGGCTGCAGAGCTGGAGAAGCGCTCGGTGGCGGCAGAGCTGGAAGCGTGCTCGGCGGCGGCAGAGCTGGAGAAGCGCTCGGCGGCGGCAGAGCTGGAGAAGCGCTCGGCGGCTGCAGAGCTGGAGAAGCGCTCAGCGGCGGCAGAGCTGGAAGCGTGCTCGGCGGCTGCAGAGCTGGAGAAGTGCTCGACGGCTGCAGAGGCGTTGGAGCGTTGGAGCGGTCACTGCACTCGACGCAGGCGTTGGAGCGATCACTGCGCTCGACGCAGGCGTTGGAGCGGTCACTGCGCTCGACGCAGGCGTTGGAGCGGTCACTGCCCTCGACGCAGGCGTTGGAGCGGTCACTGCGCTCGACGCAGGCATTGGAGCGGTCACTGCGCTCGAAGCAGGCGTTGGAGCGGTCACTTCGCTCGAAGACGGCGTGGGAGCGTGCAGTGCGCTCGACAGCGGCGTGGGAGCGTGCAGTGCGCTCGACAGCGGCGTGGGAGCGTGCAGTGTGCTCAACGACGGCTCAACGTCGTTCTCAAAGCCGGGAGGCGGCGGCAGAACAGGTGCGTGGGACAGCGGCTGCTGACATGCTAGCTCGCTGTCCTCGAAGCCGGGAGGCGGCGGCAGAACTGGTGCATTGGTCAGCGGCTGCTGACATGCTAGCTCGTTGTCCTCGAAGCCGGAAGGTGGCGTTGGAGCGTGCACGGCGCTCGACTGCAGCGTTGGAGCGTGCACGCGCTCGACTGCAGCGTTGGAGCGTGCACGGCGCTCGACTGCAGCGTTGGAGCGTGCACGGCGCTCGACTGCAGCGTTGGAGCGTGCACGGCGCTCGACTGCAGTGTTGGAGCGTGCACGGCGCTCGACTGCAGCGTAACGTCGTCCTCAAAGCCGGGAGGCGGCGGCAGACTGGGTGCGTGGGTCAGCGGCTGCTGGTGTGCTAGCTCGCTGTCCTCGAAGCCGGCAGGCGGCGGCAGCACAGGTGCGTCGGTCAGCTGCTCTTGACACGCTAGCTCGCTGTCCACGAAGCCGGCAGGCGGCGGCAGAACAGATGCGTCGGTCAGCGGCTGCTGACATGCTAGCTCGCTGTCCACGAAGCCGACAGGCGGCGGCAGGATGAGTGCATCGGGCAGCGGCTGCTGACACGCTAGCTCGCTGCTGAGTGTTGGCGAGGGAGGAGAAAGCTCCGAGCCCGCTTCGCGGTTATCCCGGAAGTGGAGGATCATCTGCTGGAGCTCCTTTACATGCTCCAGCATTTCACTCACCCGCTCCGGCTCCGGAATCCACCACATGAGCTCCTCCTCTCTCTGCTGCTGCTCTGCCTGGGGTTTTCTTTCCCCCTCGTCACCGCCGTACTTGGGCTTCCTCGCCCTTCTCTTCCGGCCGGTGCGGGGAACCACGTGACCCCGTGCCGCGTCGCCCCTGAATGGCGTCCGCCGAATGGCGAGCCTGCAGCCCTCCCAGCTTTGTGGTGTCTCTCTCTCTCTCTCCTCGCTGCTCTCTCGCAGGCGCTCCTGCTCCTCCAGCAATCTGTACTCACAGCTGCGGTACATCTCCTCCTCGTCCTCTACCAGCCCGATGTAGTTCCAGCCATAGCACTCCTCCTCGCTGTCCCGCCAGTTCGCCAGCTCGGGCGAGATGGTCATCGCGCCCCCCCCAAAAAACTCCAGGGGGAAACCCTCCGCCATGCCCCTTGTTTGGTCTAGCAATCTGTCACGTTTCCCTATATGTCTGTGTCGGCCGTGTGTGCGAGGCATGATCGCGGAGGCGAGCTGACGGTTAACAAAGTCCTTTTATTCGTATAAACATAAATCAAAACACTCCAACACAAACTAACGTTATTGAACGGTTGCTAGACGCCTGACTGGAGTCCAGTCAGGCTATTTATAACTAAACATAAAACAATCATCAAATTAACTTCCCTCGGTTCAGGTGAGCTTCTACGTCACCTGACCGAGGTGCAAACTGGGAAATGAAGTGAAACTGAACGTAAAACAAAACTACAACTCAAAAGACAACACAAATGCAAATGGCGCTCTGGCGCCATCTAGGGGTTAACCGTTACAGATGCGAAGGGGTGTTTAATTATTTTTGCATTATAATAAAAGAAGAGGCGATGTAAAATTTGCAATTTAATACACTCACACATTTACTCTGTCTTTTATTTTTTGCCAAGTCAGCTCTCTTTCTTTAGCCGATGCAGCCGTATTGCTTTTTTAAATTTATTATTATTGGCTTAAATTCCTCATATGCGCACATTAAAACCTCTGTGAAGTAATGCGCTCTCTTTTTTCACTTTGATGTTCCATTTTGACTCGTGAAATCGTCGATCCATTGAAAATGTCTTTATGTATGCACCGTGCACGCGCATTAACTCTGGGTAACCAGTAGGGGATTAAACTTAATCTTATCAGGTGTTTTGGAACCGACATACTCTCGGTATGCGTGTTTGGGGTTAATCAACCCAGAGGTTAAGATTAACCAAATTGTAAGTTAACCAAGTTTTCTGGAACACCCCCCAGGTTATTTAGGTTTAAAACAAAGCCTGTTTTTGTTTATTGTGTTGGCCTGGTCTTCCCCTGAAGATAAATCCCGTGCAAAGAAAAGTTGAAAATAAACAATTGAACATCTCTCTGGTGTAAGCTCATTTAGTTCTCTCTTTCTGTTGCGGCTAACCCCTAGAGGTCGTAACAGTGGCACATACTGTAATTGTGAAGTGAAAGGAAAATGTTAAATGTTTTTCTTTTTTCTTTAAAATACCAATCTTGTATTCAGTCCTGCCTGTGTCAATACTTTATAGAACCATTTTTCACTGCAATTACAGCTGCACGTTTTTTGGGGTGTGTCTCTAAATTCTCAGTAGGATTTAGGTACTGTAGGACCTGAAAAATGTTTCTTTACCTAAAAGTGTTATTTACCTAAAATATGTAATGTCTTATTTTTGTACTCACCTGATTTTTTTCAGTGAGAATCTACATTAAATGCATTAGGTTAAATTGCTTAAATTGCTTAAATAGCTTAAATTGTTTTTGAATTTTACATTTTTATGGTTTAGTATATTTATTATATATTAATTATTTGTGAACTGCATCAAGTACTAAATGGGGCTAGTTAATCAGTGTGTTCGAGTCATTTCTAATTTTCTTTTAGGTTGAACCTATGTACTTTAAACCCTTTAAAAACTTCATGCGCATGGGGATTGTACAATTCAGGTATTATGAAATACATGGTTTTAAATATTTATTTCTTTGTGGATTTGTGTATTGTAATCTTTTAGATATACTGTATATTTGTGTCACTGCAGGAGTGGTTATGTGGTAGACAGTAGGGTCTAATTTAATTCTAGTGGCCCAAATGTTACTGTATCCGATGTACAAAAAACACTCTCCTCAATGGACTGAGCAGCTTGGATTTTCCTGTTATTCCAGCCTCAATTTTCTTAATAGTTTTCTTTGCTTAATGCAGGCCAATAATTGAAACAAAATATATTTTCTATTAAAACTTAAATCAAGTATAAATAAAGTTTGAATTCATAATCACACAGGACCTCAATACAGAGTAAAAGCTAGTCAGCTAGATCCATTAATATTATTTGTCAATGCTATGTACAAATGAAGCTGTTAAACTCACCTCAACAGCTTTTTAGTAAGGCTGTCAATATTAACACCTTAACAAATGTTACTATTTTTAACAAAAATGAATCACATGGCAGGGCGGCGCAGTGGTGTAGTGGTTAGCACTGTCGCCTTGCACCTCCAGGGTCTGGGTTCGATTCCCGTCTGTGTGCATGGAGTTTGCATGTTCTCCCCATGCTTGGTGGGTTTCCTCCGGGTACTCCGGTTTCCTCCCACACTCCAAAGATATGCAGGTTAGGCTAATTGGCGTTCCTAAAAAAAATAAATAAATTGCCCGTAGTGTGTGATTGGGTGTGTGAGTGTGGATTGGGTGTGTGAGTGTGTATGTGTGTGTGCCCTGCGATGGATTGGCACCCTGTCCAGGGCGTACCCCAGCCTAGTGCCCGAAGTCTCCTGGGATAGGCTCCAGGTCCCCCGCGACCCTGAACACAGGATTAAGCGGTATAGAAAATGAATGAATGAATGAATGAATCACATGGCAAAGTTTTACGCTAATGTCATTCCATAATTGATGTGTGGGGAAAATAGCATGTTTAACACAGATAAGATAAAACATCACCAATTGTGCTGAATGTTTGTTTTTAAGGTTTCACCGTAAAAAAAGGTTCCGTAGTAAAAGCTTCTATATAAAGGTTTGGATAAAACCACAGTTGTCACGCTTCCTTCCCTTACTGAGTCTGTGTCGGGTGCGCTTTCGTGGCATGAATGCGGAGGAGGCGAGCTGACGGTTAACAATGTTCGTTTTATTTAACTTCCAACAAAACATAAACAAAACACTCCAACACAAACTAAACAATATTGAGCGGTTGCTAGACGCCTCACTGGAGTCCAGGGGGGTGTTCCAGAAAGCAGGTTATGTGACATACCCGGATAAGTTTGAGGGTAAGTTAGTGGATAACCTCAACTTCCGGTTCCAAAAACGGAGGTAACTTTCTGGGTATGTATGTAACCATAGCAACTTACTCTCTGAAGATAACCTGCTCGGTAACAGGTTATGTTCCAGGGTAAGTTTGTTCCAGAAGCTTAGTGAGCATGCCGCGCCCTTTTGATGAGGATCCTGTGGACGTGGAGGCACAGATTATACGCGGTTTTTTTCGCCGTTAGAGAGTTATAAGACCGCGTATTGATGTGTTTTCATTTCCGAATGATTATTTAAAAGAGCGTTATCGGTTTTCAAGGGAATCGTTAATTTACTTAACACATCTCCTGAAACCGCATATTGTACATGTCACAAACCGCAGGTCTGCGCTTAGCACAGAAAATATTCTGTACATAGCACTTCGGTTTTTTGCGTCAGGGCATTTTCTGTACAATGTGGGAGATGCAGAGAATGTGGGAAAGGCAACTGTGTGTAGAGCCGTTCGTACAGTATGTCTGGCACTTAAGCACTTTTTACACTCATGTGTACAGCAGGTCCCTGGCCATAAACCTCTCCACATTATTAAAGAGGAGTTCCACAGAGTGGCAGGTTTGTCCTTTGTAGTAAAATCTACAGTATGACGCACATTTAATATGTAGATATACTATTTATATACATGTATTCATCCTGCATACACACACTTGGTCCTTGCATATATGCCTTTGTATTTCAGGGTTTCCAAATGTAATTGGGTGCATTGATGGCACCCACATTCCTATTAAAGCTCCTTCAATAAATGAGGGAGACTGTTAATAGGAAATCTATTCATAGCATCAATGTACAGGTAACAACTTAATTTTGTGTCCTTAATTTTTTGCCTTGTTAGAATCATTAAACTCATTACTTTTTTCCACTAAATAGGTAATATGTGAGGCAACCCACATTATTACTAATGTTGAGGCCAAATGGCCAGAATCTGTGCATGATGCCAGAATTTTCCGGGAGTCATCATTATGCCAGACATTTCAGCAGGGTATGTTTTGCGTTATGCATTTTAATTTTTACAAAATTGCATTGTACACTTGAAACATTACAGGACACTTGAATGGTTACTTGCTGGGGGACAGAGGATACACTTGTCTGCCCTATTTAATGATACCCTACCCTGAACCTGGACCACAGACACGCTTTAACCTGGCTCACCGCCGAACACGGGCCAAGGTGGAGATGACCATAGGGATCCTAAAGTCAAGGTTTCAGTGTCTGCGTGGACTCCGGGTCAGTCCAGAGAGGGCATGCGACATCATAATGGCTTGTGTTGTGCTTCACAACATTGCCACGATAAGAGGAGAGAGCCACCCTCCTTATATCGAAGAGGATAGCGTAGAGGAACCTCTACAAATTTGTGCACATAGAGATGGAAAACTTTTGAGAGACAGGATTTGTCAAAGTTTCTTTTATTAAATTTTTTTATTGGTCTGCTGTTCACTGTGGTTCATTTCTTTATTTCCTGAAAAACAATGAAAGTAAAATTAAATAAAATGTGGTGTTAATACATTGCTTTATATACACAACACTTTTAACATGCAACAGATTCATATTTACACAAGTTCTCACCTTAAGGCGATGCTCCAGTAATTCCATTTCTAGAGTAGCCTTTTTAATTTGAAGCTGTACTGTATAAGGTCCATCTCCATGTCACTTTTTCTTATTTGTTTTTGAAGATGGACCTTATACAGCTCCTTTGCTGGCAACTAGGAAGGCAAAAATAATTACATAAATGGCATTCTGTCAGACAATAAAATTTAAATCTGGACAACTGCACAAATTCTTACACTTCTTAGATCATGAACTGAGATTGAAGGACCCTCATCTGTTGGTAAATCCCCAGGTATATACTGTGAAAGAACATTGCCTGTTACTGTAATGAAAAAGGGGGCATGCATTATAATGGTATGCATCATACCTCAGTGGATCTTCCAGCATTGTCCACGTCTGTCACAGCAGATATGGTCTCTTCATCGTCATCCTTCAGTGGAAATATACAAGTATACATTATCAGGCAAAAAGACAAAAAATAAAGATCTAAAAGTACCTGACAACAAAACACAACTGACAGACTGTCATTTCTGCAGGGTCCAATAATACAATCCCTCCATCTGTATCTATAAGAAAATACAACCCATAAAATTCTCAATTTTATCAAAGACAAAGCAATAATGCAGGAAAAAAAACCTTGTCAAAGTAATACAACTAATCAAAAAAAAAGTCACAGTAGCATAATCATATGCAGTTAAATAAAGTAAGCCTGCATAAAAACGGTAAGCATGTTCAAAAGCCTTTAAGTGACGGAGATAGAAATTTATTCAATCATATAATGAAATCAAATCATAGTGGTAAACTTACATTTCACCATGTTACTTGTGGTGCATGGTGTGTGTGATGTGCCCCCTGGAATGCCAGCAACCACACTGAAAAAAATAACCCATTGGATGAACTCAATTAAATTGTGGGCAGGATTTCCATCCAATAAATATATGTAGCTCCAACTCAAATGAAATATATCCATGCACTATAATTTAATTGAGTTAGTCCAACTAATTTTTATCAAATGCAGCTACAATAAAATTACAATAAATAAAGTGATAATTATTTGTTTGTCCAACTCAAACTAATACTATTAATAGGAATTGAAGTTATTAAGTTATGTTTTCCATTTTTATTTCCAATTAAGACATGAGACAAAATCTATTTGAGGTATTTTTATTGATAACCAGTAAAACAAAAGGTGCTGCTTACACTGTAGTTTTAAATGTTACAGTAACCATCAATTTAGCATCAATAATTAAATTACACAACAATATATTCACTTTTAGACTGCAAGTTTACCCCTTAAAAAAAAAGTGATTCAAGAGCAGTGAACTGAAATAGTATGTAAAAGCTTCATAACTGGTGAAAAATGAATTCCCAGCTATTCCGAATCCCTGAGCACAAAAAAAACCTCTTTGTAGATGGAGAGCTTTGCACTGCCACATGTATTATTCTGAAAAGGAGAACAAAGACAATAAGCATAAAATCACACCAAACAAATGACCATAATACAGATCAGCTTGTGCCAATTACTCACCATCAGTACGAGGCTGCCCCAAAAGCTTTGTAATGCTGATCAAACTGCAAAAGATGAAATAAATACATTAGAGGTGCAAGTTCACTTGCTGGAATTCTGAAAAGGTGACTGACAACTTTGCATTTGATCACTCAGCAATTTAAAGGGCAAACTAATATTTTTATTAGATTAGCAATGATTTTACAGCTGCACTGAAGGTATATATAATAAAACAAGCATGTAAAAAGTAAACTATGCCAATTTTATTTAAAGAAAATAATAATAATAATACGTTATAGTACACTTGTTTCATCAAATGCTTAAGGCACAGTGAGCATTTGTCTCTCGGGACAACTTCAGAACAACAGAGGAGAATAAAGTATGATAAACTCAGTGTGTCCTGCCTGCACATGAGGAGAGAGGGGGAAACGTAGTGGAGGTGCTGCTGATGAGCCACACACATGAGAAAAGTTACAATATACTAGACCCGTCGCCGTCACCCTTGGCTTGCTCATCAGAGAAATTTCATTCATTCGTCTCATTATTATCTGCACATTTTTCTCACACATCCACACTTCCAATTATTTTCTTTTCTATAATTATTATTATTATTTGTTTTTATTTATTTATTTTCTATTATAATTTTATTTATTTATTTATTATTTTATATATAATTATTCTATATACAGTTTTTTTTTTGTTAAATTTCTTTAATTTTTGTGAAGCTGCTTTGAGACAATGACCATTGTTAAAAGCGCTATATAAATAAAATTGAATTGAATTGAATTGAATCGTGCACATTCTCTCTTTCCTCTGGATAGTATTACGGTGATTTTCGGATACCAAAGCATAACCTAAACTACCGTTCAACTTGTGGTAGCAACGGTTGCGACATGGATTTCGCGGTTGTAAAAGTTAGAAGAGTCAGAATATAACCCTGTTTACCGTAACCACAGTTCACTCCCACTCCTACAACAAGCGGTCCTCTGGCCTGCCTAAGATACTTAAGCACAGCAGCAGGAGAGGCTAACCTAACCTTGTTAGCAAAAAAAATACCCGCCAACTCCAGCTTTAATCACGTTATAACCAAGCAAAATTCACCTTGCTTAATATAAAACATACTTTGGTAAATAGTAAAATACACAAATACTTACCGAGGAATGAAAGTTAAAGTCAGTAAGGTAAATGTATCATCCTCCCCACAGGTGTTGCAGCCCTAATGAGAAAATGCCTTTTTCAAAATGGTGGACAAAGATTAGTAAAGCGTGTTCTCGCACATTCTCAGTGGGCGGTTCCCTAAACGAACTAATTTACTTTAAGTTAATGAATCTCATAGGTGAAACTATGAAATTTTTTTGTGTTACAGCTATTAAATATACATTAATATTTTAAAAATTGATATATTTAAACAAAGCCAACTATATTTAAATATGTCATATTTAAGAGGGGCTTGAATCATTTTTTTGAGTGCACTGGTGGCCCTTTATTAAGGGACAGAGCCAGCTCCTCAGATGGGGTGAGGGGAGTTGGTGCTGGGCCCCCGCCAGTTAGACGGGCTTCAGCCTTCTTTCTATGACAGAAAGAATATACTAAACCGTGTTTAATAAATTGTTCAGTTAATGTGTTATCAAATATTACCTTTTTGCAGAATGTTCTTGTGTTTCATTTTGACTTGGCTCAAAGTTCTTTTGGCTCCAGATGGATTACAACTTATTAAATAAGAAACCATATATTCCTAGTCAATATACACTGGTATTTTAACCTAAAGAAATCAATGGCTAGAAAAGTAAATGCTATCATAGTGATTTAACAGTCAAAAGGATGCGGAAGGGGTGTTTTAATTAATTATAAATATTTAGCATTATAATTAAATTTAATATACTCACGCATTTACTCTGTCCGTTATTTTTTGCCAAGCCAACTCTCTTTGTTTAGCCGATGCAGCCGTATTGCTTTTTTCTGGATTATAGGCTTTAATTCTTCAAAAGCGAGCATTAAAACCTCCAACTCCGCCTCCGTGAAGTATGCCGCTCTCTTTATTTCACTTGGAAGTTCCATTATAACTCGTGAAATCCGCGATCCATTGAAAATGTCTTTATGTAGGCACCGTGCACGCGCATTAACTCTGGGTAACCAGTAGGGGGTTGATTAAACTAAATCTTATTAGGTGTTTTGGAACCGACATACTCTCGGTATGCGGGTTTGGGGTTAATCAACCCAGAGGTTAAGATTAACCAAATGGTAAGTTAACCAAGCTTTCTGGAACACCCCCCAGCCAGGCTATTTATAATTAACCACAAACAAACATCAAATTAACTTCCCTCGGTTCAGGTGAGCTTCTACGTCACCTGACCGAGGTGCAAACTGGGAAATGAAGTGAAACTCGAACTAAACAAAACTACAACTCAAAAACATACACGGGCGTTAGGCGCCCTCTAGGGGTTAACCGTTACAACAGTTGTGTGTTTGAGCTACCTTCAAGAGAACCTTTTTTTACAAGAATACATTAAATGATTTTTGTTTAATTTAATGGAAAATGTATTTAATGGATGAGGTTATAAGTGAGGCAGCTGGCTGAAAGTCAATTCATTTGCACTGTTTGGAGACCACTAGACCATCAGTAAGTAACCATAACTACCTCAATGTAACACCTAATTGAGCTTACCATTCGAGATATTTAAATGTAATATTTGTTTAATGTTAATAGAATGAGTGAATGTTTCTGCCCAAAGATAAAAGACAACAGGGTAATAAAAGACAAAGAAGGGGTAGTTAAGTGCTTAAGCAGAGGGTCACATCACCAACCAGTGTCATGCACACTCAATCCATGACCAGCACTAGGACCCGGAAGTAGAGCGGTCGTAAATCAGGAAGTATAAAAGGAGTAAATAAACCATAGCAGAGCGCTCAGTCATTGAGTTCGGCCCATGTTGGTTCGTGTTCGTGTTACAATCTTCCAAACCATGAGTACTCACCAATCTTTTGGGTTATTGCTTTCTGCTATTTGTGTGTGCATTTATAGGACGCAGGTTAAATTTGTGTTTTTCCCTCGCTCACCCTTTGTGAGAGTCCTTAAACTAAATCGCGGGGATATCCTACCTACTCGCTTCTCTCCGCGTTTGGGTTCACCATCCACGCTACATTGGGCTAACCGCTAAAGCTACGTCTTCTGGTCCTTCAGGTTAGTTCACCCGTGACAGAATGACTGAGCCCTCCGCGGTGAACCCAGCGGATTACGCGAGCCTTTGCGACGTGGTGGATCAGCATGCCGCGCTAATCAATCAGCTAACCGGGGATCTCGCTTCTCTCTGCCGCGAGGTCGCTGAGCTCCGGCGGGAGAACGCGGATCTCCACGCGGCTGTTGATGGCGTCACTGCTCGATCGCACGCCGCAGAGGCCGCGGTGCCGCATCATCACCCCTCCCCCCCCCGTTCTGATGTTTTTCTTTCTCTACCAGAAAAATGGAATGGCACGGACGGGAAATGCAGTGTGTTTTTAACAGCACTTGAATTGGTGTTTGAGTTTAATTCCACCAGGTACTCCACCGACCGACTACGCATTGCACTACTCGTTTCGTTGCTAACAGGGCAGGCAGCTGAGTGGGCCACGGCAGTTATCCGCGCTGACACGGACGTCGCTCATTCATACAACGAATTCACCCGTCAGCTCAAACTCACCTTTGAACACCCTGCGGGCGAGGTGGAGACCGACTCAAAGCTTTATCATCTGCGGCAGGGAGCATTGTCCGTGAGTCGCTATACGGCTGAATTCCGCACGCTCGCCGTTCAGACCACCTGGGGAGATGCAGCGCTCTGGACATCATACTACGAGGGGTTGGCTTCTAGGATAAAAGATGAACTAGCCGGGCGAGAGCTCCCCGCTACACTGGAGGGGCTAATCCAACTGGCCCTGCGGATCGACCAACGCCTCGTCTCTCGTCCGAAGCCAGCTCCTAGAACCCTGCCGCCAGCATCGACCTTCACCTTCAACCCACCACGACCACCTTCTTTCGCCTCCTACGCCACACCTGGACATGTCGGTTCTCCACCTCCTGCCGTGGTTGACACAGGAGCCGGGGAACCCATGCAACTAGGGCGTGCCTCCCTGACCGTATCGGAACGCGCACGCCGCTTCAAAGAGGGTCTGTGCGCATATTGTGGCTCCGCGGACCATCACCGGGCGATCTGCCCTCTACGTCCGGGAAACGCCCAGCCCCGGTGAACAGAGGGAGAGATTCACCGGGTCTCCTTCAGATCTCCACCACCATCGACAACCCTAATGCGTGCCTTACGGTTCAGGTATCCCTCCAGATTGGCCACAAACGAGTTCGAAGTACCACCTTCATCGACTCCGGGGCAGTGGGTAACTTCATTGACTCATCCTATGCCAAAAAATTGGGGGTAAAAATTGAGACGTTATCCCAGCCCATTCGGATCACTTCAGTTGACGGTCGCCCGCTCTCATCTAGCCCTATCATCGCCCAAACCCAACCCATCACCTTAGTCATCGACCAACACAAAGAGCAGCTCCGGTTTCACCTCACCTCCGTCTCATCACCACCCATCATTCTGGGTCACCCATGGCTCATCCAACACGACCCCCTCATCTCCTGGACTCAGAACAGAATTCTACAATGGGGCGCGACCTGCACTGAACTTTGCCTGAGGACTGCGGCTGGGACGTGCTCTAGGGAGTCCAAGGCCCCCGACGTCGACATCAACGCCATCCCCACTGCGTACCGAGACCTGGCTGAGGTTTTCTGTAGAAAACGCGCCACACACCTCCCACCGCATCGCCCCTATGACCTGGCAATCGACCTCCAGCCGGGCTCTATACCACCCCGCGGCCACCTCTACTCTCTCTCCACCACCGAGACGCAGGCGATGGAAGACTATGTGACAAATGCCCTCCGCCAAGGTACCATCCGGCCCTCCTCATCGCCTGCTGCCGCGGGGTTCTTCTTCGTGAAGAAAAAAGGAGGAGAACTTCGGCCATGTGTCGACTATCGGGGGCTAAATAACATCACCATAAAGAACCGACACCCGTTGCCTCTTACCAACTCTGCCCTGGACGCCCTCTCTGGCGCTACCATCTTCACAAAGTTGGACCTGCAGAGCGCCTACAACTTGGTGCGCATCAGAGAGGGTAATGAGTGGAAGACGGCCTTCATCACACCCACGGGACACTATGAAAGCCTGGTAATCCCCTTTGGCCTTTGCAATGCCCCCGCCGCTTTCCAACATTTCATCAATGACGTTCTCCGGGACATGTTAGGGCGGTGGGCATTCGCATACTTGGACGATATCCTAATTTACTCACGAACTCCTGAAGAACACACTCAGCACGTCAGAGCGGTTTTAAAGAGATTACACGCCCATCAACTGTACTGTAAGTTGGAAAAGTGCGCTTTTCACGAGCGCTCCACCACGTTCCTGGGTTTTGTCATCTCGCCCCACGGTGTGGCCATGGACCCGCAGAAACTCGAAGTTGTGCGTCATTGGCCCCTACCCAAGACCGTTAAGCAGCTTCAACGGTTTCTCGGGTATGCGAACTTCTATCGTCGCTTTATCCGGGACTACAGTACGGTTAACGCCCCCCTAACCGCTCTGACCCGACCCTCACCGTCACCCTTCACTCTAGACTCTGCCGCCATCTCAGCATTCCAAAGGCTTTGCCAACTTTTCACCACCGCACCGATTCTTCTCCACCCAGATTCAAGTCAACCATTCGTTGTGGAGGTGGACGCCTCAGATGTGGGCGCTGGGGCTGTTCTCTCCCAGCGAGGTCCAGACCAAAAACTACACCCCTGTAGTTTTTTCTCCAAAAAATTTGACACCACTCAGCAGCGATACGGGGTAGGGGACCGCGAGCTGCTGGCCATAAAGTGGGCTTTGGAGGAATGGCGTCACTGGCTCCAGGGCACCAGAGAGCCATTCATCGTCTGGACCGATCACCAAAATCTCATCACAATCCGCAACCTAATACAGCTGAACCCGAGGCAGGCGCGATGGGCACTATTTTTCGAACATTATGATTTCCATCTGTCATACCGCCCGGGCTCGAAAAACACCAAGGCTGATGCCCTCTCCCGTCAGCATGAAGAGGATGTCGCCCGGGCGGAGACCGCGCCTGTCCTAGTGTCCCTGTGATTAGTGAACATTAATGAATGAATGAATGAATTCATTAATTAATTAATAAGTGTGAACATTAAGCCACAAAATGTGTGCCTTTTTTTTTACACAAGTATTGTGGTTATTTAGGCAACATTTAAAGGATACCTTGGACATTTTAAATCTGTACTGGCAACTAGAGGAGCACAACACCAAGATGCCTCTATTTCAGCTTATGTCAAATATGATTGTCCAAACCTAGCAGTGAATAAAATGTTTAATCTCAAAATAGTGTTTAATAATTCAATCAAACTTTGCCAAAGATTTAATTGTCATACATTCAATCACAGAGTGACTTCACATCAGTCACACCTTCAAACAGGTGAAGCCAGTAATGCAAGGACAACCCTTTCAAAATATAGGTAAGACAAGCACATTATTTCCTTATTCAGATGTTTATGATAGACATCTAATCCCAATGTGAGCTTTACAGCAGCACCTCCTTCAAACAGGTCATGCAGATATTATGAAGAGAAACTTTATCTAAACTGTTGGTAGGAAAAATACACTTTTGCCTTTTTCAGATCTTTTAAAATGTTGTTTAATCCTAGTGTGATCTTCATCACAACCTTTAGGCTGTATCATGGAAAAAAGGTGGCTCCCTGGTATAGTGGATAGCACTACCATCTCTAAAAAAAAAACAGGAATATATCAATAATTTTGGGCTGCTTTCTGTATTTATGAACCTTAAATGTGGAGTAGACAAGTCTTGTTTGATACAGTCTGCGCTTCCGAGGGCATTGACCTACCCAAGACATAATGAGGGCTACCAGTAAGGATGGGTAATAGTCGCTTCCTGTTGTGTCAAACCTTCTCCACACCACAGCTTCTACCCAAAGATAAATTACAATTGGGCATTTCCAGTGTGATAATTCTGCAAAGAATGAGAACAACAAAGCAAAATGATCTTAAATTGTTTGCATGAACATTTATAATGAGTTCAAAAGTCTTCAGTGACTTTCTTACTGACTGGACCTGAATCCAATGAAAATCCTTTGCGGTGTTGTAGGAGAGGAAATTCAGAGCATGAAAGGGCTGAAAAACCTGGATGGACTATATGATGCAGGGGTATTAATATGGACCAGATCCTCAAATAAAATCTTTCCCATATTCTGTGGAATTCATTCATTAAGAAAAAGAGACTTTACTCAGTATCAAAATAGTGTTGCTAAGTGTTGGGTTAGTGTAATACAGTCCCGATTAAAAGTTTAAGACCACTTGAAAATGGTAAAAAAAAAAAATCATATTTTGCATGGTTGGATCTTAACAAGGTTCCAAGTAGAGCTTCAACATGCAACAAGAAGAAATTGGAGTTAGACAAAACATTTTTTGAGCATTCAATTTAATGAAAACAACAATTAAACTGAAACCGGCTGTTTTACAGCTGATCCAAATTTTAGGACCACATGCCTTTAAAAGGCCAAATCTGTGCAAAGATGTGGTCATTTTCTGTCAGGTAGTCACATGTTGTTACACCAAGGTGTAATAAATGTTACACTCATTTATTTATTCTCTACAAGGGCACTAACTACACAGACCAAACTGTTATCTTCTTATACTATTATAAAAATTCTAAATATAAACATTAACAATTATAGTTTATATAACAACATTTGTTGTTATATTTACAAAACTGAAAGGTTGTCTTATGAATTAAAAAAAAAAACCTAAGCTAAAGCAGATGGGCTATAGAACGGATCATACCATGTTTTTTAATAGTCAAATTTACTATAGGCTTTTACTATAGTGGATTCCTGCCAACAGGACAAGAACTTAAAAAGGTAACGCTTAGCTTAGATTTGGTTTATGATAATCATGATATTAGTAACAAATACCTTCTCTGAGAGTTTTCTTTTTATAAATACAGTATATCATTAATTTTTTCCTGCAATAAACCATATTTTCATATGTTTTTAACTGTTAAATTTAAGGTCTTACTCTGTTAAACTAATTACAGTTTTTCACTGTAAATTCTCGTTATCCCAAGTTTTGTGAAATATGGTTTTAGTCTGTAGCATTTATACGGTATTTTACTGTTAGAATTACGAAAAATTTTTACAGTGTGGAGCTGGTCCTTCTCTGGACGCCTCAGGAACCTCGCAGGGTTGGCCTTTGTCTACTGAAGCTGGCACAATCTCCCGATGCCTCGGGATGGGTAGAAAAATACAGAACAGATGGGGAGAATTAGCGTAGTTGCCATTCGGGATAGGTGTACGGGAGTATGAGGTTATGGGATGAGTTATGTGTATGCCAGATTATGAGGTTTATGGGATGAGTTACGTGAATGCCAGATTAAGAAGATGAGTCTTGAGTCTACTTTTGAACTGGGAAACCGTGTCTGCTCCCCGAACACTGTCTGGAAGGCTATTCCAAACCTTTGGAGCTAAATATGAAAATGCCCTACCCCCTTTTGTAGATTTTGAAATTCTGGGAACTACCAGAGATATTGTCAAGTAGAACAATTTACGGTCACCACACACAGACACACAGGGCCATCATCATCAACATAGAGCCGGAGGATTTCAAGCAATGAGAACTACAACCAGAACCAGGGCACAAGGATGAGTCTGAGGCGGTCTGGATAACTGGCAGCTCAGGAGTGCAATGTGTATGTCATGATTTCGGCGTGTGTGCAGAGGCGTGCTTGCAGTTCAATATGGCTGTTTATTCAACTTAAACATACAACAAAGTAACGTTCTTGAAAACACAACCTATAAACAAAATAAGGGCAACAAAAGCTAGATGCCTGACTGAGTTTCAGCCAGGCTATTTATAACAAATTAACTAAATTACTTTTCTCGGCTCAGGTGAGTGCTTCTCTCACCTGACCGAGGTGCAGTCTGGGAAACGAAGTTCAACTCAAATCAAACTACAACCAAAAAACTAAATGGGCGCTTGGCGCCCTCTAGGGGTTAACCCAGACATGGGCATACTACGGCCCGCGGGCCATATACGGCCCGTTAGTCTTTTTAATCCGGCCCGCCAAACATCTCCCAGTTATATCAAAATATAAAATTAATAATATCGTTACCGGCAAACCTTGTTCATTTACTTTCCCCTGTAATGCCCACATTTCCCCAATAGATGGCGCGCTTGAGCATTTGCCCCCTCTTCTTCGCAGTTAAGCTTTTCCCAGAAGAAGCACTCTCCTTCTCGGTTCCCGCGGTAAAGCTTTCCCCCTTCTAAAAACAAACATGAGTTTATCAAAGAAAAGAAAAGTCGACAGTGAGTGCCGAGTGTTTAACACAGAATGGACAACAAAATATTTTTTCAAAGAAGTCCGATCAAAGGCTGTATGCTTGATATGCCAAGAAAGTGTTGCGGTTTTTAAGGAGTATAATATTAGCCGTCACTTTGCTACGAAGCATGCCAATTACGCCAGCAAGCTGTCGGCGCAAGAACGGGCAGCTACGGCTGAGAGGTTTGCAGCCAATTTAGTGACCCAGCAAAATTTTTTTCACCGACAAACTGCGCTTCAGGAGTCAACTACCAAGGCAAGCTTTTTGCTGGCATTCAAATTAGCAGAAGCTAGCAAGCCTTTTTCCGAAGGTGAGTTTTTGAAAGACTGCATGGTTGAGACTGCAGGTGTTCTGTGTCCGGAAAGTCAAGGCAAGTTTGAAAAAATCAGTTTGTCACGTCGGACTGTGACTCGCCGTGTGGAACTAATTGATGAACATATAGCTAGCCAGCTAAACAAAAAGGCAGAGTTCTTTCAGTTATATTCACTTGCACTGGATGAAAGTAATGATATCAAAGACACAGCGCAGCTCCTAATTTTTATCCGAGGAATAAATGACAGCTTTGAGATAACGGAGGAGTTTTTGACCATGGAGTCCCTGAAGGGAACAACGCGGGGAGAGGATTTGTATGACAAGGTGTCTGCTGCCATCGAGAAACATAAACTACCTTGGAGTAAACTTGCCAATGTCACGACGGATGGATCACCAAATTTAACAGGAAAAAACGTTGGGCTGCTGAAACGAATCCAGGATAAAGTAAAAGAGGAAAACCCTGAACAGGATGGTATTTTCCTTCACTGTATCATCCATCAGGAATCACTTTGCAAGTCTGTATTGCAGCTTAACCATGTTGTGAATCCAGTCGTAAAACTTGTGAACTTTATACGCGCAAGGGGACTCCAGCATCGTCAGTTCATCACGTTCCTGGAGGAAATTGATGCGGATCATCAGGACTCACTTTACCACTCTCGTGTCCGGTCGTTAAGTGTGGGCAAAGTGTTTCAACGCATGTGGGACCTGAAAGAGGAGATCGGCGCATTTTTAGAGTTCAATGAGAAATCTGACGAATTTCCTGAGCTACGAGACCAGAACTGGCTTTGTGATTTTGCGTTTGCTGTGGACGTATTTTCACACTTGAATGAGCTGAACGTGAAACTGCAGGGGAAAGATCAGTTTGTGCACGACATGTACAAACATGTTACAGCGTTCAAATCTAAGCTCGTTTTATTCTCCAGACAAGTTGCGAACGCATCCTTCACTCAATTCGCCACACTTGACACTCAGAAAGAGGCGACACGATATGCAAAGAAATACAGCAAATCACTGGATGACCTGCACAGAGAATTCAGTCTCCGGTTCTCTGATTTTGAAAACATTGAAAAGTCACTTCAGCTCGTGTCTTGTCCCTTCTCACAAGACCCTGAAACAGTACCACATGAGGTGCAATTGGAACTGATCGATCTTCAGTCTGACGCCATCTTGAAGGAAAAGTTCAACACTCTTAAACTTAACGACTTTTATGCTTCACTGAACGAAGCCACCTTTCCAAACCTACGGAGGACGGCACAGAAGATGCTGGCCTTGTTTGGCTCGACCTATGCATGTGAGCAGACATTCAGTGTTATGAACATGAACAAAGCCCGTCACAGATCCAGGATAACTGACCAACACCTCGGATCTATCCTGAGAATCGCCACAACAAAACTTACTCCAGACTTTGATGCACTGACAAAACAGGGAGATCAACAACACTGTTCCCACTGAAACTGATGGTGAGTTTTCCTGCTGTGTTTATTCAACTGAAATGTAATTAAATTAACCATTAATCATTAATAGGTCAAATCCTGTATGAAATTTATATAACATTCCATCGATCTGTTCTTGGCTCGGCCCCTCTGTCAAATTTTAGAACTCATTGTGGCCCTCGAATCAAAAAGTTTGCCCACCCCTGGGTTAACCTTTACAGTACCCCCCCTTAAAAACGCTCCTCCGGAGCATAACCGGAGGTCCTGGACTCCCACCCCAATGTTCCACCTTTGTCCTCATGACCATGGAGCTGGGCTTGGGCGTGTGATTGCCCTCTCCAGAGGGGCGGTGACGACAGTCTCGGCGCCTGGCTGAGGAGCGGGCGCGACGATCTCTATGCCTGGCTGAGGAGCGGGTGCAACGCTCAACGTCGGCGGCAGAGCTGGCGCGAAGCTCGATGGCGTCGGCGTCGATGCGAGGTTCGGCGGCAGCAGCGCTGATGCGAGGCTCGGAGGCTGCTGGGGAGCAGTTGCGCGCTGACCTCGAAGCCCGGAGGAGGCGGAAGGATAACGCTCTCCAGGTCACACGGCAGCTGAAGAGCGGAAGCGACGTTCTTGTCGCGTGTAGGCAGTGGAGGTGGAGGAAACGCGTCCTCGTCGCCATGCAGCAGCGGCGCGTTGTCCTCCACGCTGCGGAGAGGCGGTGGGAGTGGAGGAAACACGTCGTCGACACTGCACTGTCCATGATTGTCTTCCTCCGTGACGAATTCAGGGAGTGGCGGGGGGAGGAGCGCAACGTCCAGATCAAAGAGAGGGAGCACATCCGGGACTACAGCCTGGCTCTCCCGAATATGGACGAGCAGCTGTTGGAGCTGCACCACCTGCTCCTGCAGGTCACGAATGCGCTCCTCTTTGTGCTCCGCCCACTTCCTGTAGCACTCTCCCGTCTCTCCCTCACCCCTGTCACGCCAGACCTCCTCGGTCCGCATCTCCTCGGGGCTTGGGATTGTGTCTCCCCTAGCTGCCACACCTCTAAATGGCATGCGCCGGATGTCGAGCCTTCCCAGCTTCGCCGCGCCACTCTCTCTCGGTGCTCCATGCTGGGAGCTAGGGGGGGGACCTCCGCCATGCCATTTAGACGGTCTAGCTTTCTGTAATGATTTCGGCGTGTGTGTGAGCATGGCATGATTCCAGATGCGAGCTGGCGGTTCAATATGGCTGTTTATTCAACTTAAACATACAACAAAGTAACGTTCTTGAAAACACAACCTATGAACAAAATAAGGGCAACAAAGCTAGACCCCTGACTGAGTTTCAGCCAGGCTATTCATAACAAATTAACTAAATTACTTTCGTCGGCTCAGGTGAGTGCTTCTCTCACCTGACCGAGGTGCAGTCTGGGAAACGAAGTTCAACTCAAATCAAACTACAACAAAAAAACTAAATGGGCGCTTGGCACCCTCTAGGGGTTAACCTTTACAGTACCCCCCCTTAAAAAACGCTCCTCCGGAGCATAACCGGAGGTCCTGGACTCCCACCCCAATGTTCCACCTTTGTCCTCATGACCATGGAGCTGGGCTGGACGATCTCGACGCCTGGCTGAGGAGCGGGCGCGACGATCTCGGCGCCTGGCTGAGGAGCGGGCGCGACGATCTCGGCGCCTGGCTGAGGAGCGGGCACAACGATCTCGGCGCTTGGCTGAGGAGCGGGTGCAACGCTCAACGTCGGCGGCGGAGCTGGCGCGAAGCTCGATGGCGTCGGCATCGATGCGAGGTTCGGTGGCAGCAGCGCTGATGCGAGGCTCGGTGGCTGCTGGGGAGCTGGCGCGCTGTCCTCGAAGCCCGGAGGAGGCGGAAGGATAACGCTCTCCAGGTCACACGGCAGCTGAAGAGCAGAAGCGACGTTCTTGTCGCGTGTAGGCAGTGGAGGTGGAGGAAACGCGTCCTCGTCGCCATGCAGCAGCGGCGCGTTGTCCTCCACGCTGTGGAGAGGCGGTGGGAGTGGAGGAAACGCGTCGTCGGCACTGCACCGCCCATGATTGTCTTCCTCCGTGAAGAATTCAGGGAGTGGCGGGGGAGGAGCGCGACGTCCAGATCAGAGAGAGGGAGCACATCCGGGACTACAGCCTGGCTCTCCCGAACCTGGACGAGCAGCTGTTGGAGCTGCACCACCTGCTCCTGCAGGTCACGAATGTGCTCCTCGTTGTGCTCCGCCCACTGCCTGTAGCACTCTCCCGTCTCTCCCTCACCCCTGTCACGCCAGACCTCCTCGGTCCGCATCTCCTCGGAGCTTGGGATTGTGTCTCCCCTAGCTGCCACACCTCTAAATGGCATGCGCCGGGTGGTGAGCCTTCCCAGGTTCGCCGCGCCACTCTCTCTCGGTGCTCCACGCTGTCCTCCTGCAAGTCCGCCGGCTCGGCGAGACTGCAGCCTTCCCAGCTTTGCCAAATTTCTCTCTCTCCGTGCTCCTCCCCGTCCTCCAACAGTTCCTCCAGCTCGGGAGAGATGGTAATAGCGCCTCCCCATTGTCTAGAGGGGGGACCTCCGCCATGCCATTTAGACGGTCTAGCTTTCTGTCATGATTTCGGCGTGTGTGTGAGCATGGCATGATTCCAGAGGCGAGCTTGCGGTTCAGTATGGCTGTTTATTCAACTTAAACATACAACAAAGTAACGTTCTTGAAAACACAACCTATAAACAAAATAAGGGCAACAAAGCTAGACGCCTGACTGAGTTTCAGCCAGGCTATTTATAACAAATTAACTAAATTACTTTCCTCGGCTCAGGTGAGCGCTTCTCTCACCTGACCGAGGTGTAGTCTGGGAAACAAAGTTCAACTCAAATCAAACTACAACCAAAAAACTAAATGGGCGCTTGGCGCCCTCTAGGGGTTAACCCTTACAGTGTAGCTCAACAGAGAGAGAGAGAGAGACATTTTTGACTCTATGCCTAGCCGGATCCAGCAGGTTTTGAAGAATAAAGGACTTGATATTAAATACTGATTGTCATTATTTTTTTTACATTTTCACAAAGTCAATAAAATTGCACTTTTGTTTCAATACTTTTGGCCACTGCTGTATTCCTCTACATTTTACATTACGAAAGAATCTGGCAATGGACATCATGTGACTGTTCGTCTGCTGTGACTGTTGACACATAATCACCCTGAGAGACTATTTCAGGATAGGTGAGATTGTATTAATAGCTTAGAATTATTTAATGACTAGTAAACTCGTTCCTCAACCTGAAACTCACCAGGTAAGATGACCAAATTATATTAATTATAGATTATGAATTTCACCACATTCACCCTGATGTGGTCTCACCCTGTCGACAGTACAGACTTGAGCAGACTTTGTTTATACTCCGAAGTCTTCGTTTATACTTGGTCTTTCATCAAATACTATATTGTTGCTTCTTTATGTAAAATTTGTGGTTATAGAGAGAATAGGTGAGATATCTGTTTTGGAGATAAAATCAGAGAGTCAATTGTTAGTAATGTTGTTTTTCGAGTTGCCAAGGGTAATTACCAAACAGCCAAGCTGTGATTGGCTCTCAGGCCTTTTTGACATAATGGGGTTTGCATATTTCCTCTGATTAAAAAGCTCACGTACCTGCTGTGTATTTTAAACTCTAACACTGCCACTTCGATGAGAACACAACACACCTGCTACTCGTGGAAACAGGTGAGTGATTATTTCATTTTATCCCCAGTGAAATCAGGACAAATAACTAGACATGTTATCTAACATTTTAAAATAACATTTTACCTACTTTTAGGTTATAAACAACACAATGGACTACAAGTTTATACTGGCTATGTTATGTCTGACTGGTAAGTGGTTTTATTGTTTATTTTTTAACAGCACTGTCAATACATCATCTGCTTTCTCTTTTAATAAGCTGAGCTGCATTACTTAGTAAAACTGAGTGAATTACTCTACACATATGTCCTTACTACTAATTAATATATTACATTATTATTACACACAACAGGGAAGTCATTGGAAATTCATTCTCTGTTAAATGTTATGG
Source organism: Channallabes apus (assembly GCA_030522415.1). Classification (NCBI taxonomy): domain Eukaryota; kingdom Metazoa; phylum Chordata; class Actinopteri; order Siluriformes; family Clariidae; genus Channallabes; species Channallabes apus. The sequence goes on from CM060110.1 coordinate 3,636,291, forward strand.
AAATATCATTTGTTAATAGCATTTTAAATAAATGTATTTATATTTATAACCAATTTATAATGGAAATTAGAACATTTAAACAATACATTATAGCAAATTAATAAAAAACAACAGCAGCAGCAACTAATATTACTTAACAACTGGACATAAAACCACAATAAATTATGCTAAAAATTATCTGTGGCTCAAATCCATATTGTCAAACTTGTCCAATCTCCAGAGAGAGAGAGAGTATTTATTGGACATTGTGTTATAGATTTATTTCCTATATTTGCTGTTATAATGTGTTGGAGAGACATTGTGGAATTGCTATTGCTTATAGGAATGGACCTTGCAAATTTTTTTTTACTTACACAATGACCAGGGCTGCGTTTCCCAAAAGCATCGTAAGCCTAAGAAGTTTGTAAAAATGATCATACGACTGATCTTAATATTACGGTCTGTTTCCAAAAAACATTGTAACTTAAGGAGCACTTGAAAATCTTCATAGATCTACGAGTGCTCTGGAGTAATCGTAAAGCCTTAAGTTCATCGTAAGGAGACAGAATTATTAGGGCACCTGCTGGACAACCGGCAAATTGCACCTAAAATTTACATCTCTTCAAAGTCATTTTTAATTTTCTTTGTATGTATATTTTTATTCATTTCTATTTTCTACTCATTACACAATTCAACATAGAAATAAAAATTAATAAAGAAATGAAATAAAAATGACAATGTTAGAATGAAAAAAAAAAGTACACTGTTGTATATGGACATTTCGAGGGTACAGTACAAATGTATTTAATAGAAAATATTTAATGTGCTTTAAAGATGACACAAATAAAGGATGACTTGCTGGCATGCATGAAACCCAGCCATGTATTGAACATGTCTTGGTTGAGCATCATTAAGTCTCATCTCGACTACATTCTCTTCCTCCACCTCTTCATCTTCCTCCATGATGTCCAAGGGCATTCTTGCCCTCATTGCATTGTTGTGCAACATAGCTGTCACTGTTATTATTACAGCACAACACTTTTGTGGCACAAAGACAGCTCCACTTCCTCTAAAATAATATATAATATTAATTTCTTCTTTTTGAAAAATGTCTTTTCTTTGCTTTTTGGTTTCAGCCATTTTGCTAATTTCTCTACCCCTACGTATGTGCATATTTAAAATTTTCTCTTATTAGCAAATGCACTTCAGGTGAAGATAATTAGGCTAAACATTTCAAAAATAAATGTAAGAGCTTATTTATTTATTTATTTATTTATTTAGATGTCAGATAAGCAATTGTTGATGATGAAGAAATTGATAAATAATTCAACTTAAATAATTAAGATTTCACATAAATATCAAAAATGATGCTGTTAGAACTGTTAGAATTATTTTATGCAAGATTGGAGCAAGACAGTGTTTTTACAGAACGACATTTCAAGTCAATTTATGTTTTAAACTTGCTCAAGAAGAAATTACAGGACTTTTTATGTTATTCGAGTTGAATATACATTCACACAAGTAGAAGAAACGGAAATCAAAACTTAGATGGATTGCTAAAACAGCATGTGCAACAATGACGAGCCATTCTACAGCGTGACATTTCAGCACGTGACCAACAGATAGCGGACTCCTACGTAGCACGTAAAAGCAGGGCCACGTGCATTTTTGGGAAATGCACGTGAAACAATAAGGAACGTTTGCAAAATGATTTGAAGAAAACGCTCTTAAGCACTAAGATCAATCGTTACCGGGAAATGCAGCCCTGGATGGTCAGGTGCCCACATACTTTTGGTCATGTAGTGTCCTACTATTGTGACTTTAAGTAGCAGATTGCACACAAGATGAAATTAATATTGTACTTTGAATCAAGAACTAAGAGACAGAAGGCCATAAACTGAGTTAGGCTGTTACAGACAAACCTCTCGCCTTATGGTTCTCTTAACCTGTGCAATAAGAACACAAAGTGCTTTCATGTTTTTGAATAAATAAATAAATTAATTAATAAATGAATAATTAAATAAAGCGCTGATGCCCAGAGTATCTCTGTCAGCTTTTACAGTGAGTAGTTTAAAATAGTTTAAGCATACTTCAGTTCCTCACCTTCAGATGAGCCATCTGAAGCATTAGAACCAGCACTATAAATATGATAAACACAGTTGTTGGACTTTTACTAATTTTTATCATTACTGAGTATTAATTTCTGTAGTGTAAGCACTGTGGTATCTCTGTATCTGTTTATTGTTATTTAATAATATATACATTCAAAGACATCAAACTTTAATTCATAGAAATAACTGGAAAATAGACTTTCATAATTAGTTTATATATAAAAGCAGGCATTTCACTTTCTGTAAGTATATATTTTTCCTGTCTGTGAGGCGAGTATTCACGGAGTTTAGGTTCATTTTCTGACGCGCTCAACACAGAAACCGACACAGAATAGCGCCCCCTGTTTACTTTCATTATTTTACAAAATCATCATGTTTAGTCGTCATTGTGAGTGCACTTAAATAAAAGTAGAGTCTTATAAAGGCTATGTAGCTTATATAGTTTTATATACAATTGAATTGAATTGAATTTTATTATATAGTTTTTGAATGTTAATCTGGCAAACCATTTCTGATGCACATCCAGAGTCTGTTTTACGCCTATACGCTAGTGTTACACACAATATAATCTAAAGGCTAGATATAAAGGTATACATTTCCTTTGCTAAAATTTGATGCAAATCACAAATGCCTATATTTAATTTTAATTCTAAATCTGTACTGTAATTTTAGTACTGTGGCCTAAGGCGTCAGTCTATAGTTATATAGCGCCACTCAGCAGTAAAAGTCAGCAAATGCACAAACCCAAATGCTGACATCATGAGACGCAGCGGTAAAACCATTATTCTGGTTGAGTACCATCTGTAAGTGACCTTGGATCATTCAATGTTCATTGTGAAATGATGTGGTCTGCAGTTCAAGCACAAGGTAGCACTGAGACAGAAAGGAACAGCAGGTGGATGGATCTCCATCATAGGTAGGCAGGGTGGGAAGGCATGATTGATGATCAGTGGTGTGCACTGGATTGGGAGACTGAGGAGTGAGTGGTCATGTTTGCTGTGGCTAAGTGGTAAGTGACCCAGACTTTCTGTGTTCGTTTGGACTGTATTGGTGATCTGCCAGGTTTTCTGTTGGTGAGCTATATAACTTGTGTGTTGTGCTTATGTCTAGATGTGGTGATGCTCAAAGCAAGCTTGACAGATAGTGTGGGAGCTTTATTATATATGTATATATATGTGTATGGAGAATGCCTTGCTGGAATTCTGTGATGAAAACCGGTGTGCGCAGTGTGAGCCTTGCAAGAATAGGGAATTGTGGAGAACCGGCAAGAGAGGAATGAGGATCATTTGTGGTCATAGAGCGTGCAGGGTTCGACGCCGGGGAGACAAGAGAAAGTATGTTGTAAAAATTTGTAGGCGGTAAGCAATTCCATGGCCAATGACAGAAAGGTTTGTGAGACCGAAGTTTCAATATGTGACAAATGGGCAAGGTCAGAGAAACAAAGCATGGTCGTGGTCGTATAGGCAAAGACATAAAATAGGACTGAAATATTGGGATTGAAAAGCACAAAATAAATTGGTGACAAGGTGTTGGTTTAAATAGGGAGGAGAGGTGTTTACTGATTGAGCACTGGTGTCTAAAGTGGAGAATCAGTCAGTGGAAAGAAAGGAGCGGGGTGGGTCATGAAACAGGAGTGCACAGGTGATCATGACTGTGGCTTAGTGGGTCATGACAATTGGTAGTGGAGTCTTTTAAAAAAAATCAAATAACGTTCACATTTACATAATCCAATTTTGACACAATATTTTTTAATTTGGACATTTTTAACACACTGTGAGTCACAAAAAGCATGCAAAAAATATTCACTACACGCTTCCTCAAACCTGAAAAAAAAAAGCTTTTAATTTTATTTTTCTGCCATAGTGTTTATATGTTCTTTTATGTTATACTTTGTACCCAGAAGATTGTACAGTATAATCCAAGTTCATGTCGAGGGCATAGAGTATCCACTTTATCTATTTGTAAAAGGATATTTTTACAGAAATAACATTAATATAATTTCAGGATATGAGTTCTAACGGTTAAGAGCAATGAATTCTTTCTATGTGGAGTAAAAAAAGAAAAGACTGTACTTCAAGCCATACCATATTAGGTGTTATGCTTATTGGGAGGTAGCATATGCATATGCATACCTGTGTGATCAGCTTATTTACTTCATGTTTGATTCCTTTAAGACATACAAATCAGCTGTTAGTACAAAAGTACAAACGTACAGATAAAATAGTTTGTGGGCTTATAAAAGATTCTCTTCTGCATGTACCCATCACCTCAGTTTAAACAAAAGGCCCTGGCTTGTAGCCCTTCACTTTAATCACAGTAGCTTTTGGCACTTCTTCTGATTCTTGTTAGAAAGATACAAATTGATTGTAGACGTCAATGAAAAGATAGTATAACTTACAGCTACAGATGCAGTTTTCATTTTATTATTGATTACTTTGTAACTCTGTCCATTTAAAAACATTACAGGGCATTCTCTTGGTGCAACTGGACTTCACTATAAACATCAGCCATTAGTTCTCACTCGCTCATTCACTGATCATATAGACTGCTTTATTCAGGGTCAAGGGGGTCCTGGAGCCTATCGCAGGAGACTTAGGGCATGATCAGCCATTAGATAATCTTGTATTAGATCATTAGGTCTTGTAATAGGTAAAATGGTTACTTTATATTGACAATCAAAGTGTTACTTTTCTGTTTGACAGTCACATGTGCTGCAGCCCAGGTTATAACCTCGAGCACGTCTCCAACCAGCACAACGAGCGGGACTTCAACCTCGAGCACGTCTCCAACCAGCACAACGAGCGGGACTTCAACCTCGAGCACGTCTCCAACCAGCACAACGAGCGGGACTTCAACCTCGAGCACGTCTCCAACCAGCACAACGAGCGGGACTTCAACCTCGAGCACGTCTCCAACCAGCACAACGAGCGGGACTTCAACCTCGAGCACGTCTCCAACCAGCACAACGAGCGGGACTTCAACCTCGAGCACGTCTCCAACCAGCACAACGAGCGGGACTTCAACCTCGAGCACGTCTCCAACCAGCACAACGAGCGGGACTTCAACCTCGAGCACGTCTCCAACCAGCACAACGAGCGGGACTTCAACCTCGAGCACGTCTCCAACCAGCACAACGAGCGGGACTTCAACCTCGAGCACGTCTCCAACCAGCACAACGAGCGGGACTTCAACCTCGAGCACGTCTCCAACCAGCACAACGAGCGGGACTTCAACCTCGAGCACGTCTCCAACCAGCACAACGAGCGGGACTTCAACCTCGAGCACGTCTCCAAACATAGCAAGCATAACTACAGTGCCTGAAAATGTAACTGCAAGTTTTAACTTGACCTTCAGCATTAATGAAACTTTTGATTCAGCACTGGCCGATAACACGTCTGTAGCGTATGCATCAAAGACTAAAAATATCAGTACACAGGTATGTTTTATTGATTATTATTATTTATTTATTTATTTATTTATATATTTATTCATTTATTTCTCCAAAACAAGTCATTTTGCCACCCTTGAGAATGTTTTATGTTCTTAAAAGATGTAATATGGTCATGACTAATTTTTGCACTCACTTGATTTTTCAGATCAGTTTAATTAAATTATGTGAATAGTGAGAAACCAATTAAAGGGATATTTAATTATTTTATTGTAACATATTTATGGTGCAGTGTATTTATACACTAAATTTATTATAAATATATGTGACAGACTAGTTCATGAGGGTGTTTGTCACTAAAGATGATGCTCATCTTTTTATGTCTAATTTTCTTTTAGGTTGCCAATTTGTACACTAAAAAATATCCAAACTTCAAGCTCATGAGAATTGACAGATTGAGGTATGATGAAATGTATGGTTTTGAATAATTATTTCTTTGAGGATTGCTCACTGAATTTAATATTTTATATGCATATTTGTGTTGCTGCAGGAATGGTTCCATTGTGGTAGAAAGCACTCTCTTCTTTAATTCTACTGCCCCAAATATTGCTGATGTGAATAATACTTTTGCCAATGGACTGGGAAACTTGACTTTTAATGTTACTTCCATCAGTCTCTCCCAGATATCTGGTCAGTATACACGTGCAGACTGTTACTTTTTCATAATAATAAAAGCTTTTTAGATGTAAACGTATACTTCTGTGCATATAATGTTATGTACTTGTTTGTATTTTGCAGGTACAAATAGTACCACGCCACCAGTGTCTACCACCTCACTTTCAGTGATTCATGATTCCATGATCTGGTTGTCCCTTCTATCACTTCTGCTTTCACTAGCATTGCATGTCTAGCCCTAAACCTAATTATAAAACATACACAATAATTCAAGGTAAAGGTAGTATAGAAAATGTATTAATTGTTATTAATGAATGGCTTTTTCCATAAGAAATACAAGTATTTTTAAACATTAAACCCGATTCTGTTTTTTTATTTAACTTACATTCTGTTCTACTATATTATTTTGTATTATTTTTTATTTATATTTTTTATCCACTGTCTAGTTAATAGTATCAACTAAAGTTTTAGAAAGGTCAATACCCAAACACTTACCTGTATATCCATACCTACATATAACTGCTTTATATCAATGTACAATAATTATAAACACTATGAATTAAAGGTTTGCTCTTATTAATCAAACTGTATGCATATTCTTTAATAATATAATGATAGATAATATCCTATCTTCCTTTATTTTAAAGGTAACCTCTCTTAGTTTAACTTATTTTGTATACAAATCACCTTAAGATAAATGTTTTCTAATGCTTGAATGATTCACTGTGTGGCTTAAAAAAGCAAAAATATTCATTTAAAGAGGATTGACCTAAAACTGAGAGAGAGAGAGAGAGAGAGAGAGAGAGAGAGAGAGAGAGAGACGTTAATATTCCTTTATTTTAATAATAATGTATCCACCTGTTTTCCTTTTGAAATAAATAAATAGTAAATAAATACATACATAAAATAAATAAGTTATAATTAAAAAAGGAAATATTTAAACAGGAAAACTTGTAATAAAATTACTAAAATAAATATAAAAAGAAAGTAATAATAATAATAATAATAATAACAATAATAATAATAATAATAATAATTAGCTAAAGGGTTTGTAAAAAGAAATTTTGAACCGGTGTAAAAAGGTTAGCAAATTTCTTTACATGTTTTATTAAGGGGGGTAAAAAAACATAGACATTGTTTAAAATGGACATAGTATAGTGGTATTATAAGAAAAGAAAGAGTAGGTAAAAGATAATTAAGAGTAATAACACAAAAGAAGATTGAATATTGACTTTATTTTAATCTACAGACAATAAAACCTCCCCTTCTCCCCCTTTATAATTAATACCAAATATAAAGTAAAAATAAAACAAATGAACCTGCACTTTACCTTAAAAAAAAAAGTAAAAAATTAATCCCAATAGATAAGTGTTTATGCGCGCAGGCGCTGTGTGTGTGTGTGTATGTGTGTGTGTTTGTGTGAGTGTGTGTGTGTGAAGCTAAAGTAAGAGGAGACTCTCCCTTTTTGACTCTCCCTTCTTATCTTACACAGTAAATCTTTCTCCTCTCTCATTTGAATTTCACACAAACACACGGAAAAATTAGCAAGGAACATCACTAATAACACTCGTGTACTTGACGGAATCACTGCTGTAAAGTAAAACAAACAAACAAATTAATCTGCACTTTACCTTTGAAAAGAAACGCGACAGAGCAGAGTTTCTGTGTAGAGCAGAGTGTATATGTGTGAAGAGCAGAGGGGGGCATCAAAAAAAGAAGCGTATGCGTGATACATGATGCTCGGTACTCGTAAACCAAAAATGCTTTTACGAATCTTTGCTCGTCTTGCGGAACACTCGCAAACCGCGTTACTCGCAACCCGAGTTTCCACTGTAAGTCTATAAAAAATCAGCTATTAAACATGTCCCTAGCATTTCAATAATATTTATAGTTAAATTTCAGTAACTATATTATACAAACAACTTTTTTTATTTAATCTATTTTTAGTGAATTTTCATCTGCATGCTTCTGGGCTGTAAATGAATTGAAAGGACTCTCTTTGCTCTGTCATACTTAGTGATTATTTGGGGAATTTTACATGCCACACCCTCACATTGGACCGCTGCCCTACCTGCCAGCTTTTCATAAAAGCTTGGAATTTAGATTAAGATTCTGAAAATATGAGAATTGGTTCTGCATTTAAACCCATGACTCACCTATATATACTATATATATACAGTGGTGTGAAAAACTATTTGCCCCCCTCCTGATTTCTTATTCTTTTGCATGTTTGTCACACAAAATGTTTCTGATCATCAAACACATTTAACTATTAGTCAAAGATAACACAAGTAAACACAAAATGCAGTTTTTAAATGAGGGGTTTTATTATTTAGGGAGAAAAAAATCCAAACCAACACGGCCCTGTGTGAAAAAGTAATTGCCCCCTGAACCTAATAACTGGTTGGGCCACCCTTAGCAGCAATAACTGCAATCAAGCATTTGCGATAACTTGCAACGAGTCTTTTACAGCGCTCTGGAGGAATTTGGGCCCACTCATCTTTGCAGAATTGTTGTATTTCAGCTTTATTTGAGGGTTTTCTAGCATGAACCGCCTTTTTAAGGTCATGCCACAACATCTCAATAGGATTCAGGTCAGGACTTTGACTAGGCCACTCCAAAGTCTTCATTTTGTTTTTCTTCAGCCATTCAGAGGTGGATTTGCTGGTGTGTTTTGAGTCATTGTCCTGCTGCAGCACCCAAGATCGCTTCAGCTTGAGTTGACGAACAGATGGCCGGACATTCTCCTTCAGGATTTTTTGGTAGACAGTAGAATTCGTGGTTCCATCTATCACAGCAAGCCTTCCAGGTCCTGAAGCAGCAAAACAACCCCAGATCATCACACTACCACCACCATATTTTACTGTTGGTATGATGTTCTTTTTCTGAAATGCTGTGTTACTTTTACGCCAGATGTAACGGGACACGCACCTTCCAAAAAGTTCAACTTTTGTCTCGTCGGTCCACAAGGTATTTTCCCAAAAGTCTTGGCAATCATTGAGATGTTTTTTAGCAAAATTGAGACAAGCCTTAATGTTCTTTTTGCTTAAAAGTGGTTTGCGCCTTGGAAATCTGCCATGCAGGCCGTTTTTGCCCAGTCTCTTTCTTATGGTGGAGTCGTGAACACGGACCTTAATTAAGGCAAGTGAGGCCTGCAGTTCTTTAGATGTTGTCCTGGGGTCTTTTGTGGCCTCTCGGATGAGTTGTCTCTGAGCTCTTGGGGTAATTTCGGTCGGCCGGCCACTCCTGGGAAGGTTCACCACTGTTCCATGTTTTTGCCATTTGTGGATAATGGCTCTCACTGTGGTTCGCTGGAGTACCAAAGCTTTAGAAATGGCTTTATAACCTTTACCAGACTGATAGATCTCAATTACTTTTGTTCTCATTTGTTCCTGAATTTCTTTGGATCTTGGCATGATGTTTAGATTTTGAGGTGCTTTTGGTCTACTTCTCTGTGTCAGGTAGCTCCTATTTAAGTGATTTCTTGATTGAAACAGGTGTGGCAGTAATCAGGCCTGGGGGTGACTACAGAAATTGAACTCAGGTGTGATAAATCACGGTTAAGTTATTTTTTAACAAGGGGGGCAATCACTTTTTCACACAGGGCCATGTAGATTTGGAGTTTTTTTTCTCTCTTAATAACGTAAACCTTCATTTAAAAACTGCATTTTGTGTTCAATTATGTTATCTTTGACTAATAGTTAACGATTTTTGATGAGCAGAAACATTTAAGTGTGACAAACATGCAAAAGAATAAGAAATCAGGAAGGGGGCAAATAGTTTTTCACACCACTGTATATATATATATATATATATATATATATATATATATATATATATAAGCAACCAGCCAAACCACAGCAGGCAGCAGGGATGTAACACAGAACACTTTGCCCTGTACATCTCTTGACTTACACTCTCATTTTTTATTTATATCGCTCATATTTCATTACAGATTTACAAAGGTCCTCCCAACAACCATTTTGTATTGAGTTTCATCACACACAAAACAGTGTATTGCTATTTATATTCATAAGAACACTCAGAATTATACACCGCATCACACACGCTCACAGCCGCATCTACGGCTCCTCTGTGGAGATCGTTGAAAACACCAAATTCCTGAGTGTCCGCCTAGAGAAGGACCTCAGCTGGTCCCTCAACACCAGCTCCCTACACAAGAAAGGCCAACAGCGTCTCTTCTTTCTGAGAAGACTGAGGAAGGCCCAGCTTCCACCACCGATCCTGACCACCTTCTATAGAGGAACTATCGAGAGCATCCTGAGCGGCTGCATCACTGTCTGGTTCGGGAATTGTGCCATATCGGACCGCAAGACCCCACAGCGGATAGTGAGGACAGCAGAGAAGATCATCGGGGTCTCTCTGCCCTCTATTGAGGACATCTACACCACATGCTGCATCCGAAAAGCCACAAGCATTGTGCCTGATCAGACACACCCCTCTCACACACACTTCACACTCCTGCCATCTGGAAAAAGGTACCGAAGCATTCGGGCCTCACATACAGACTGTGCAACAGTTTTTACCCACAAGCCGTCCGTCTCCTCAACAAAACGGGATTGGACTGATAAACACACACACACACACATGCACACACAAACATTATCACTCAGCTTAACTCAACTACCTCAAAACATTGAGACTGGACTGACTAATCAACACAAGCGCAAACACACTGACCCACACTACCAAACTATCATACACACCAACCTGTAAATATTATGAAAACTACAGCTGGGGGCGGAGCTTTTTCTTACAAAGCCCCAAAATTATGGAATAGTCTTCCAAATCGTGTTTGGGACTCAGACACAGTCTCAGTGTTTAAGTCTAGGCTCAAAACCTATTTATTTAGCCAAGCATTTTTATAAATAGATTTGCCATAAGGTAAAGGAGCAGATCTGGGGGACTCATGGACGTAGAGTATTATGGTGAACTGGTATGTTTTAGATGCTGTCTTCCTCACTCTCATTTGATCACTCAGGTTTGTTGACGGTGAGGTGATTGTTTGCTTTACATCTCAGTTCCCCCTCATGTTTGTGTTTCCTTCTGGCTCCTCCCTTTTAGTTATGCTGTCATAGTTAGTCCTGCCGGAGTCCCTGCTTGCACTCTACAGTAAATATACATTCACATTAGGACTGTGACCATAACTAATTGCAATCTCTCCTCCTCTTCTCTTCCTCCCCCTCTTTCTCTTTCCTCTCTCCCCCTGTCTCCCCCTTTCACTCTTTCTCTCTCGCTCTCTGTCGAGCTACACATGTGGTTCCTGAGCTGCCAGTGATCCAGACTCCCTCTGCCCTCCGGACCTGTCTGATCCATCCTGGTGCCCGGTTTCTGGTTGGAGGTCTCATCGCATGGATGCCCCGTGTGTCTCTTTAGGATGTGCCTGGTGTCTGGGGATGATTCTATCTACTTAGAAGATGGTTCTGGCCTCGACTGGTGTTGTCAGCTGTTTCTCTGAGGACTTGACAATTCGATAGTTCAGGACTGGAACTTTCTACAAGTCTATCTGAGTCTCGAATAACTACTGGACTCCATTTTACATCAAGTATTATAACATCAATTAACATCAACTATTATAGCTGAACCTAACACTTAACACTGTATAAATGCAGATCATTTCCTGCTATCTGTTTCACCCAGATGAGGATGGGTTCCCTGTCGAGTCTGGTTCCTCTCAAGGTTTCTTCCTATTACCATCTCAGGGAGTTTTTCCTTGCCACTGTCGCCCTCGGGCTTGCTCACCAGGGAATATCTGAACATTTTGATTCATACACATTCACATTCCATACAAACTTAAATAATTCTTTTGATTATGTAAAGCTGTTTTGAGACAATGTCAATTGTTAAAAGCGCTATACAAATAAAACTGAATTGAATTGAATTAAATGCTCTTTTGCACAGTATACATTACTTTTTGAACTTACTTCTTAAAACTAAATTCTTGCTGCTACTTTAAGGAACATTTACTGTTTCTCCACTACCTTAACTCACTACCTCAACACCATATTATTATGTTATGATATGTCATGTTTGTAACACTGTCACTGTAGATGCGGTTGGCTTATTTCACTAGTTTTGACGCGTAGCTAATGTCTTAAAGTTTCACTCACATGACAGAAGTCCGATCTCTTTGTCTTTTGTCGTTTATTTGTCAGCATCAAAGAATCAACACTTCATACAGTCGTCTTGAGTAAATCCACTGTTATTACAGACACCAGTTGCTGCATCTTGCAAATCTCTGAGTTTTACAACAACCTGTTTGCTGTATCTTGTAGATTACAATCTTGGCTTGGGTATCTAACAACACTCTTGTTGTTTCTTACTTTCCCAGCTTACGTTAGCTTACGGTTACAACAACCTCGTTGCTGTATTTTACATTTCTAGCTTACCGGGAGCTCTCACTAGCTGACGGTCTAAAGCTTGTGTTTCCGTAGCCTTCCAAATCTATACTGAACTCTCTAACATATGACAGTCACACAAATGCATGTAATAGTAGAATGACATCACAGACCAACCTACGATTATCAACTTATGATGCATAACTAAGAAATTTAAAGCTTATGGCTTATGTAACAAACTTAATGCTTAATGCTTTACTAATGAATAGAACAAGGTAGAATAAATTAAATAACAGCAAGTAAAATAAAATAAAATAAACACAACAACAAATTCATAAAAAGTGCGATATGGCACTTACATTCCAGCCCCTAATTGACAGGCATGGAGACTGACAATTACAATTTTGTGTTTTTTTTTTGATAAAGCCATGAAATCAAACATTCTTAACCTTCTAAAACGTTTTAAATCTTTTAAGTGTGTAATATTTATCTCAGGTGTTTACATTTGCATATCAAATTGCATAACATATTACCACACATTTAACAGTCCATTTCACATATGAGGCACAGCTTGTCGATGGGTCTTTCCAGAGTGTTGGTCTTAGTTTTAACTAACACAAGTTTCACCAGTCCCCCTTTGTTGGGGAGCACTTTCGTGATTCTTCTCATGACCCATGAATTTCTTGGAGATGACTCATCAATTATTAAAACTATGTCTCCAATCGAAAGGTTTTTTTGTTTTGAAACCACTTTTGCCGCCCCTGTAGCACGGGTAAGTATTCACGAACCCATCGCTTCCAGAGCAGGTCTGATCGATGCTGGATCTGCTTCTCCCTGCGACGTGCATAGATGACAAATCCAGGTGGCAGGTTTGGCTGTTTTTTCAGCAGCAGCAGGTGGTTTGGTGTCAGAGGTTCCATTTTAGGCGAGCAGCTGTTTCTTTTCACAGATGCCTTTCGTTTTTGCTGTGTGCGAATTCCCTGTTTGAATTCTGCTGCTGCTTTACCCTTTTGCAACGTGAGAAGTTCTTCCTTAAAATTTTGTCTTTGAGTGAACTTAATGATTTCGTTTTCTGCTCTTGTTAGGTCTTGCGCTTTTAGAGACTTGTGATTTTCTGTCTTTGGGTTATCTACTTGTGTTTTAACCCTTTCTGTTTTTTGTTTCAGCATGTCTCTGGTGCGAAGGATCCAGGCAACGGATCTTTTTAACTTGTGCCAGTCAGAGTGATGATTAATCAGTTGACTCACTGCGTCTGTGTCTGTGCATTTTGTAATGCTCACAATATTCACTAAAGCTGAGAGCTTAACTTCATCAGCATTTTCATCAAAATTTTCTTTTATTGATGTGTCATGAATATTTTTGGGCCATTTGCACTCTGCTTCTTTGAGGAGGGAGGAACCATGGATCCAGTTAACATTTTTCATGAACTTTTCACAAGATACCCCCCTGGAGGCAGAATCAGCTGGATTTTGTGAGGTATTAACGTACCTCCATTGCTGTGACTTGGTTGACTCTCTTATAATGGTGATTCTGTTGGCCACGAAGGTTTTAAAACGAAGTGTTTCGTTATCAATGTGTCTCAAAACAGTTGTACTGTCAGTCCAAAACATAGAGTCCAGCAATTTCAATTCTAGCTGTTCTTTTAGCATTTTGTCATTTTTTACAGCGACCACTGCCGCAGTCAGTTCCATTCGTGGAATGGTGGTTTGTTTCAGGTGTGCTACACGGGAGTTCCCCATCATGAATGCACAATGTGTGAGTCCATCAGCGTTTACTAACCTGAGGTATGAGACAGCTCCGTATCCCATTTCACTTGCATCCGAGAAGTGATGGAGTTGTGCTGTAGCTGTAACTCCGAAGTCGGCTGGTTTTATGCACCTTGCTATGCTGAACTCGGACAGTCTGTGCAGCTCTTGCAACAAGGTTTTCCATGCCGTTGCAAACTGCTCGGGAATGTCGTCATCCCAGGCAAGTTTTTCTTTACATAACTGTTGCATTGGGATTGTAGCTGGCAGTATGGCAGGTGGGAGAAAGCCTAACGGGTCGTATTTCAAAAGCATTTCACTGCATATTATACTGTGTATGATTGTGTATGTGACTAATAAAATTTGAATTTGTATGCCAGTGACTGACAGAATTCCTCTTCTTGTCACAGGTCGTTCCTTTAAACTAATCTTAAACGTGAACATGTCTGAGTTAATGCACCACAGCACCCCCAGAGCTCTCTCTATGGGCAGTGCATCTTTACTCAAGTCTAAGTCTCTCATGTCTTTGATCCTTTCACTCTCGGGAATGACAGTCAGTAGGGCACGGCTATTGCTTGCCCATTTAGTGAGGTTAGACCCTCCGCTTGTACAGAGACTTGTGAGATCATTGTATAGGGCGACTGCTTGGTCATGACTCGAAACAGATTTCGGGCAGTCATCTACATGAAAGTTTTTAAGCACTGTGTTAACTGCCACAGCAGATGCATTGCTGCAGTTTTCTTCTACTGTCATTCTGAGGGCGAAGTTAGCACCACTGGGCAACAATTTTGCACCGAACAGATGAACTACCATTTTATTTTCAACTAAGTCTTGGTTCACATCTCCATTCGGCCACCATAGGAAGCGCAGCAGATCAGTGTCCTTCTCGGGGACTTTCACGTGATAGTACATGGCTTCTACTGTGCCCTATTTCTTGGACTTTATTTTAACGGGCAAAATGGGGAGGATGCAATTACCTCCAGCCCCAGTGAGCGCATTTGATTCATGACTCACTGCAATTAGTGCATTTGTTGTGTCACTTTCAGTTTCTTTTCTGCGGGCGCTCGTAGCTGACTGCGCCGTGGCTGGCACTGCTATGTGTAGCATGCTTGGATGTGGCTTTGAACACAATGAACATGTAATTTTTTTGGTACAGTCTTTCCACAAATGACCCTTTGTTAAACATCCGAAACAGAATCCATTTCTTTTTAAGAATTCTACTTTGTCTTTGTGTGTCTTATCATTAAATTGGAAGCAATCATCTAAGACATGCTCCCCTTTGCAATGTGCACACGGTTTAGTGAAAGCGCTGACAGGTGATGTACCGGCATTCTTCATTGTAATCAAGTCTTTGTGAATTTTACCAACCTGTCTGTCCTCGGTTGCGACGCTGACCCTGGGTTTTCCTTGGCCCGTTTGTTTGGGTCCTTGAAGGGATGTGTGACAGGGTTTTCCGTCGCTGATTGCGGCGTCCAGGTCCGTAGTGTGCGCGCTGCTCAGGTGCGCGTTGCTCGATTCAGTGACCGCGCTTTCGTTCGCAGGCTGCGCTCGGCTGTTGCATGTTGAGTTGGAGAGGTGAAAGTGCGCGCTGCTCGGGTTAGTTACAGGATCGGCTGTCGTGTTTGCGATCTTGACGTTTATTTCCAAATCTATCCTGCAACAGTCTCATTGCCTCTGCATAACCACACTGATCTGGCATAAGCTGACAGCTCATAACGAGGTCTCTAGCCTCTCCCTTAGTGAACTGCTCAAGATAAAACAGCTTATCAGCATCACTATCGGTTTTGTCAACAATAACATGTTTAAATGCTTTCATGAAGGACGTAAACTCAAGAGGGTCACCATGAAACACAGGAACATTGCGCTGAGGTAAAAAGGATTGCCGTTGGCATTTCATGAGCATTGCTGTGATGTCAGCCTGCTGTTGCATCATGCTCTGTGATTCTAAAGTATAAATGTCATGGTGGGTGTATTTATTGTCTTGGGTAGACCCTTCATTCAAAGTACTTTTCAATTTTGGTTCGAAACTTACTGGTACACTTGGATGGGCTGTCTTGAGACGTGATGGCAGTCCGAGGTTTTCTATCGACGCGCTGCTCTCGTAAAGTTCGTTGTATTCCAGTTTGGGAGCGCGTGCGCCACTTGGTTCGTTGAAGGTGCTCTCTCTTACCGGCTTTCGGCGGCTGACGTATTCGGGTTTGTGGCCCGTCCAAGGCGGCCTGCTCGAGCGTGTGCAGCTCGGGTCGATGACTCTGCTCTTTGATGCAGGCTGTCGTTTTTTACAACCCTGATAAGCCTGTAATTCAGCGTCGACAATTGCGAGCGCAGTTTCTAATTCCAACTTTTCTTTATCAGCCTTTAGTTCTGCTTCTTTTGCCTTTAATTGCGCTTCCTTCTGTTCTAACGCCCGCCGTTCTGCTAAGGCTGCTACTTTAATCAACAAGGCTGCTCTGTTGGCTTCCGCTTGGCTCTTTATTCGGGCTGAGGATGATGTAGAAGTTACAGACCTTTTGGATGCTGCCGTTATCAGTGACACGCTGACGCCCGGCGAGACATCTTCGCGTATCCGCGACGTCACAGAGTGGCTCTTAGTGTCCTTGGTGTCCGCTTTCCAGCGACCCACCGTAACTATGAATTCTGTGCGGCCTTGAGCCTCAGGTGCGCCGCAAGCGACCTGATCGCGTCTATGTTCGTCTTCATGAGTGTACACAAGCACATCAACGTTACTTCTCATGAAGGCCTCTCTCAGCTTCCCGTATTTGGGTCTGTACTCAGTTTCAAGGATGTCTAACTTACGTGCATAGTTCATAGGTGTCTTTAATGCAGTAGACGTTACATTCAGTCGAATTCGCTTGCCTTTTCTTGCATCCAGCGCCTTGTTGAGGTTTTCTCTGTTCATCTCGTGGAGCGCCGTTAGGCTCCCCAGCCAAGTGCCGGGAGCGTTGTCCTCGTTGTTCGGCATGGTGAAGTTCGACGGCTATTCTCTTTCACTTTCCCTTTCAGTGTTCACTTGTTTTCGTTCAAACAGCGGAAAAGCTTTTGACTTTATGTAGATGCGGTTGGCTTATTTCACTAGTTTTGAATCGTAGCTAATGTCTTAAAGTTTCACTCACATGACAGAAGTCCGATCTCTTTGTCTTTTGTCGTTTATTTGTCAGCATCAAAGAATCAACACTTCATACAGTCGTCTTGAGTAAATCCACCGTTATTACAGACACCAGTTGCTGCATCTTGCAAATCTCTGAGTTTTACAACAACCTGTTTGCTGTATCTTGTAGATTACAATCTTGGCTTGGGTATCTAACAACACTCTTGTTGTTTCTTACTTTCCCAGCTTACGTTAGCTTACGGTTACAACAACCTCGTTGCTGTATTTTACATTTCTAGCTTACCGGGAGCTCTCACTAGCTGACGGTCTAAAGCTTGTGTTTCCGTAGCCTTCCAAATCTATACTGAGCTTTCTAGCATATCACAGTCACACAAATTCATGTAATAGTAGAATGACATCACAGACCAACCTACGATTATCAACTTATGATGCATAACTAAGAAATTTAAAGCTTATGGCTTATGTAACAAACTTAATGCTTAATGCTTTACTAATGAATAGAACAAGGTAGAATAAATTAAATAACAGCAAGTAAAATAAAATAAAATAAACACAACAACAAATTCATAAAAAGTGCGATATGGCACTTACAGTCACTTTATTGCTATAGTTTACAGATTTGCACGTGCACTTTATGTTGTCTGTTGTCTGTAAAAAAAAATAAATAAATAAAAACGTTGGTAGTCTTCCTTAGCTAGTTAGTTTTTGTTAATTTATGTTGTAATTTATGTTAGGTCAAACTGTCTTTTCTCTGCTAGCCAGCTAACTGGGCCTCTTAGTTAGCTAGTATAGTTTTTCTGTTAATTTATGTTGCATGTAGCACCTTGGTCCTGGAGGAACATTGTTTCATTGCACTGTGTACTAACTGTATATGGTTGAAGTGACAATAAAGCCAAATTGAACCTGATTAAGACAGAATACAACAAAATATATCAATCATGAAACTACTTCCTGGAATAGATCAACTCTGTCAAAAGATGTTTCTTTCCTTATTGATAAAATCCACAGTTCACATTTTATTTTGCATAAATCTCATTATCTTGGGTAACTTCTCCAGGAGTCTCAAGATCCGGAAGATCCTACACTCTGCTGGTCCCGCATTCTTTTATTCTCTTCCCTGAGGGCCCTGATCTCCTCCTCAAGTGCCTCTGAAGCAGTCTCCACTGGGCTGAGGTTAGGTTCTGCTTGGGAGAGGACCTCTAATTCAGACTGTCTTGCAGCTATGAGTTTTTCTGTTGGGTAACAATTATTAAAATCAATTATGTATGAAGCAATACACACAAGATTTGTGAAAATAAAACCACAAATTTATTAAAATTGATGAATTTAAACTTGTTTAAATTTATAGCTGTTGTACTATAGTTCCTTTTTTAAGTTGCCAGGAACTTTCTTGTACAGCAGTGCTAAACAGACACACAAACACCTATGGGCCATTTTCAAATTAACCAATTCACCCACCATGCAACCTTTGGCCTGTGGGAGGAAGCCAGAATAGCAAACTCCACACAGAAAGGCCCCATCCGGCCAGTGGGTTTGAACCCAGAACCCACTTGCTGTAAGGCGAAAGTGCTAGCCACTGCACCACCCAAACCAATTACCCAAAACAATTACAGCAAATATTTTTCATTTTCTATTGTTTGCGTTAGTCTGGATCACAACCCAACTACAAAACTTACAGAAATGTAAAAATATATTAAAACAGCCATCATGAAAAGAACCCTTATTACCTTTTTTGCACCTGCAGTTTTTTCCTGGGTGTCAAGGAAGAATTTGTTGGGTAACCTCTTTCTCTTCTTGCTTTTTGGTTGGTCCTCTTGCAGGAGTTTCTGTTCAGCAGTTTTAAGTGTACACTCCCTTTCTGTTAGTAAAAAAAAATAGAAGCAAGACAGAATTTAATTCCTAGAAATTTACATTTATGTTACATCAAATACTTTTAGGCTGTGGGCCAAATAGGGTCAGAGTGCACACCCCCCCCCCACCCCCTTATGATACCAACTCTTTTGCATGTTCTGGCCATGCAGAATGTGAATTTGAATGTTAACAGTGAAAATTCTGGGACCTACCTGTTTCAGCCATGCCCATTGAAACCGGTTGTTTTCAGAGCCACTTAATTCCCTTGAAATACATTAAAAACTACAGATAGTCCATGGGATGGAAGAAGTTGGAATGGGCATGGAGGAAACAGGTAGAGCATCCCAAAATTTGCACTGTTAAAATAAAAATTTACATTCGGCATGTCAGTCTGACCCTATTTGGTTTCTATTTATTTTTCCATCCAATTTTGTGCTGTTTTACAGTTTTTGTATTTTCCCCCCTGTTTTTTCATCAGTTTTGTCTGTTCATTACACTTGTAAAATTTTGCCATGTACAGCTGCCAAACTGATTTTTACTGTACAATGTTGGCTGACAATGTTGATATACAGTATGATTTAAGAATTCTTAAGAATTTATATTCTTAAGAATTCATTGGTACGGTGGCCCAGAAGGGCAAATCATCTTTCCCATATATGTGTATGTTTTTTCCCTTGTAAAAGTTTTTTTTCCCTTGAAAGAAATTTTTTTTCCCTTGAAAATGTGTGCTTTTTCTCTTGAAAATGTTTTTTTTTCCTTTTAATTTTTTTCCTTGAAAATGTGTGTTTTTTTCCTTGTAAATGTGTGCTTTTTCACTCGAATTTTTTTCTTCCCTTGAAAATTTTTTTTCTTGAAAATGTGTGCTTTTTCTCTTGAAAAAGTTTTTTTACGCTTGGAAAAAAAATCTTGAAAATGTGTGCTTTTTCTCTTGAAAATGTTAATTTTTTTTTCCTTGAAAAAAAAATTCTTGAAAATGTTTTTTTTTTTCGTTGAAAAAAAATTTTTTTTCTTGAAAATGTGTGTTTTTTCCTTGGAAATAAAAAAGTATTTTTTTCTTGGAAAAGTTTTTTTTCCTTGAAAAAAAGTTTTTTTTCCTTGAAAAAAAACTATTTTTTCTTGAAAATGTGTGTTTTTTCCTTGGAAATAAAAAGTATTTTTTTCTTGAAAAAGTTTTTTTTTGTTGAAAAAAAGTTTTTTTTTCCTTGAAAAAAATTTATTTTTCCTTGAACAACAAAAAAAAAATTTCTTGAAAACGTGTGTTTTTTCCTTGGAAATAAAAAGTATTTTTTTCTTGAAAAATTTTTTTTTCTTGAAAAAAAGTTTTTTTTTCCTTGAAAAAAATATATTTTTTCTTGAAAATGTGTGCGTTTTCCCGTTTGTGAGAACTCTCTTTCTCCCGTATTTTGCAAGCTAAATGCTAAAACGCAACTAAACATGGAAGCTTTCCAGATATCAGCTCCACAACACCACCATGGAATGTACAGTGAATTATAGCGCGATAACGTTATAATTTTCCCTAATTTTTCAACTGGACACATTTACCAGGTAATGTTTAATATATAAAATTAATTAGATGTTACTGTTTTAGGCACTAATGATAACTTTGTAGCAGTGTTAATACTTTTGGAGTGTTTGGGGGAAATGCCGAGCCGAGTGTAAATGTCAGTGATTAAAAGGAAGATAATCTCATTTAGACCATTAAACACTGATATAAACCATCAGCTCCATGCCATCTCTGTAATATACATCCACATATGGATTTATAAGCAAGCTAATATCACTATGCTAACCGCTAGCGCTTAGCATGGGGAAACTAGCATGTTCATTAACATATATTAATTTAATAGTGTATTTGGACACATATACGTGATGTAAACAGTTAGCTCCATTGTTTCTGTAAAACACCTGTACAAATATGGAGCCATAAGCAAGTTAATATCATTATGCTAAGCGCTAGTTTACTAAAAGAGCTAAGATAGCAGAATGTCCACTGTTGTCTATCAACTATTGCTAATTATCCCTGAGCTAATTCTTAGCTGCTCCTGTTATGGGTTAAATGTTACAGATGGTTAATGAATTGTTGTATGCAGTTTATTGGAGCTCATGAGTGCCATATAGTGTATAATACTGCAGTGTAATGTAGTGGTATTATCATAGCTAGAGATCTTCTGAGTAGTTAGCTATGTGTTTACACAATGTACAGTATGTAACAGTCAAGAAAAGGGGCTTTTGTTCAGGTTCTATCTATTCTATTATAAAGTCATTAAATATGTGTTTATACTTCTTATAACATGTGTGCTTGTGTGTTTTCCTTTTCACAGTGAACTGTATGTAAATCATCAACTGCCTGTGTATCAGCTGATTTCTACACCAGGTGTACATCCTGAGCAGAAGGTGAGTGTTCAGAAGTATTCACCTCTCTTTTCAAGAACACCACTGAGCACATCTTAATCTGGGGACAGGGGCAAATTTCTCTTCATGATGTGTGTTAACGAATGGTGTAGATGGGGCCAAATTCTGCAGCAATCCTTAATAACAAAACCCAATAATTGTACACAGCATTACTAAAAGTTTGCGTTCTATGAAATATATAAAATTTTGTGTGCGTGCCTGCCTGCATGCGTGTGTGTCAACCTGCATAGTAACATCATGAAGTCTTTTTACTAGACACTTACATTAACATGTCTTTATTTCTCCCCTGTTGTAGATTGTCGTGGAGAAGACAGACCCTTGATGATCTGCCTTCTTGCACCACCAATACATGCATGTACAGATGTCGCCTTTAAGACTGCGCGTGTTTTCCCGCGGGATGCCGCAATTTAGCGCGCGGCGTGCCGCGACTTGCCGGAGGCAACATTCGGGAATTTTAAATAAATGTGTTGCGCTTCACTGAATATCCGCCAGATGGCGCATGGAAGGACTTTATCTAAAAGCCGGACCAAGTACAACAATGAATGTAACGACGCGGATGAACAGTGCTGAAGCGAACATGAATTTTATTTTGTTTTATAATAGATCTTTCATGATGAATGAGTGTATATGTGCTTCACATTATCAAACACAGGCAAAGGAGACAGAAATTATTGAGGGATCCACTGAAAAAAGTAAACCTAGTTTAATGTGTTTTTTTTTCTCATTCCATTAGTAAAAAAAATAATTTGCTCTTTTTAACTAAAGTGTCTAATTTATGCTTATGGGTGAATCTTTTTTTTTTTTTTTTTTTTTTTTAGTATAATGCTGTTTACAGCAGGGAACCAAAGTGAAATATTTCATTTTGATCAAGGTACTCTTATTAGGTTGAGTGTGATTTGCGCATGCGCAGTCTTTAGACCATAGTTTTGCCGGTATAATTTTATTTCCGCCTCAAACCGGAGCATGACGTTGAAACAAGTAAGGAAGGATATCAGAACCTGTATTTCAGTTACTGTTAGTTAAAGCCCCTGATTAAACTTAAATCTAATCCATTCACAAAGGACATTTCTGCTTCAAACCAAAGTTCACCGTGTCACATGACCTCATGGCGCAGCATTATCACGGACTGAGTCACCTTCTGCTGCGGGCGGAGATTCTCAAAGAAAACTGCTTTAAACCAGGTAAGAAAGCAAACTCGTGTCATTTCTATGTTAAATGTATCTCTTCTATGAGCAAATTCATGATTTATGTCAGGAACAACTACTTTGTAGATTGAGTTTTGTGTCCGTGTTTGCTACTGTAGCTAAAACCACCTATATTACCTGCATTAGCATTAGCTAACTAACGTGGTGATTTTCAAAAACACCGGAGTTTCTACAGTAAGTCAGCGGCGCCGAAGAAAATAATTATATTTAAGTACCGTTGGTTAACGATGTAAAAATTAATAGGAAAGTGACGTAAACATAGAACAAGCTAATTTGGAGTGAGTGCTGTTTGTAGTGTACTGCTTTCTATACTTTATACACACTGTAATTAAGATTTTCTAACATAAGAACTTGAGCCAGTGTCCAATCTTTGTTTTTACCTTTTTTTTTTTTTTTTAAGATCAGTAATGAGTTTCTGAGAATTATATCTGCTCCACTTCAAGCAAGATTACTGGTTTCCTTGGAGAAGCAACACTATAAACTAATTGAGATCATCAGAAACTAGGGAGGAACCCGTCAGAGAGAAGACCAGAGATATAATCTTCATCTTCAAGTTCTTGATCTGGTATGTACTCGCTCAAAAGCAGAAATTAGCTTGGTGTCAAATGTAATCTTGTGAATGGAAGCCACAGGACCTGAGCAAGGCATCCACATCAAGTTGGCTGTGATGCACTAAATTAAAACATAACTAGCAGAATAAAACTTTAGTTTAACTTGTTCACAGGTTAGTGCAGTGGTTCTCAAACTTTTTCTGTCATTCCCCACTTAAGGGGGTGAGCAAATTTTCAAGCCCCACTTGTCAACAAAATAATAACGAAATCTGCCAAGTTTACTGTTTATTGAAACATCAATTTCTAAACCAATAAGATCAAACAACACCAAGTTAAAAACAGATAAAATACACGTGCAATTGTTATAAAAGGCTTACGTTGTCACTTATCTTTGCATAATTGACTCCATGTTTATTAGCTGCTCAGCAATCGTTTGTAGTTTTTTTGCACTGGCCAATTCTGTATGCAACTTTGAATGAAGCCATTTGTGCTTTGCTGTCCACTGATTCAGATTTTACCATGCGATTCTCCTGCTGTCTGTATTCTGCCAGCTTTCTTTGAAAGAAGTCGAGTGGCTTATTAACGTGTGTTGTCTCTAAGTGTCTTCCTAATTTGTTGCGATCTGCTGCCAGCGGTATAAGACACAAAACACACACAGGTCTCTCCTCTGCCCCCACCATCACCACCATGAAGCAAGTTAGGCTTCATTAGTGGTGGGCGATATAACCAAAATCTTCTATCACAGTAGAAGCTATTTTCTACCTCGGTAACAATATATATAATCACAATATAGCAATTTGTATCTGAAAATGCATAAATAAAAATTCAAACACAAAGAAACTGTTTTACATAATGTAATTTTATATAAACTGTGAATTGCTGAGGTTTGCCGCATTTTTTTTTACTTTGGCCATATTTGTTTGGATGCTTGGATTTCAGATGATAGAAGAGGTTTGACGTGTTTCCACCACTTGTTAAAACAGTGAACTTGCGTACCTTGCAAATCAAATTCAAAAATTCTATTTAATTCAAACCTTAAAATAAAAGACTATGAATAGGAAATAAATATGAAAAATAAAATAGGGGTAAATTTAACTAGGAAAGAATAAAATAAAATATAAAAACTAATGTTAAAATAAAATAACTGTACAACAATACACAATATAGAAAATATATGAAGAATATGTGAACAATAAGAGCAGCTGTACGAGTAGGAAAACAATGGTAATGTCCAGGGTTGTGCAATCCACATGTTTAAAGTGGATCACGTTCATCTCATTCGTATCACTTTTCTTCTACCCAAACTAATTCCACAACACAGACGAGGCAGCTTTTTTCTTTACAATCTCCTCGTTGTTGGTTTTGTCACATATAAGCAAGCTCACTGCTTGTCTTCTTCCATTGTCGAAGTGTATGTGAAGCCAAACACATCAAAAGTGGGACGAAACCGTGGCACCCGATTGAACCAAATATCTGCGCAAATACAGCGCAGCGCGACAATCTGAATAGCGCAGTGATGATCTGGTTTATTTGCGCAGCCCGGTGGATCGCGCAGCGCCGCTCGAATGCGACCCACTATGTTTTTATTTACAAACTATTTAAAATGTCAGGACTGTTTATTATTGTTTCCGCCTTGCCATGCCTGGTTTGTATGTGCGCATCCCAGAAAATGTATTTTGATGGTCGGCGCGGTATATTTCTGTCAGAGTCGCGCAGCGCTGCCCAGTGGCTCGCGCAGGTTTATGATTCGAGCAGCGCTGCTGAAGTTGGCCCGAAGTTATTGTTCCACTATGGTTCCACTTTTTCTCCCGGCCCACAACTGATGTTATTTTAAATTTACTTGTATTAATGATCCATTCATTTGTGTGTGATTGTTTTGAGCGTACGCTCTTCATTATCAATAAAGAAAAGCATGAATTAGAATAGATACTTTCCTGTTTTTCCTCCCGTTCATTGCGCCCCACCTGTCATGTCTGTATTCCCCACTAGTGGGTGCGCCCCACAGTTTGAGAACCACTGGGTTAGTGTATGCTGTCTGAATACAGGTTTCAATGTCTGCCATGTTCATTTTTTCACGCTTTACAAGCCTAACATAACCAACAATACTATGTTTGTTTTTATGACCCTAGAGCCTGGAGGTGATTACCTCCTGAAATTAATACTTAAAATAATAAACTTTATCATTAATACATAATGTGTGTATATGTATGTCAGTTATTTTGGCGTATTCATTGAGCTAATTACATTTATCATGCTGCACCATAATCCTAGGTGTTTTTTTCACTCATAGGGAGCATTAAGTGATTTTACATGCATACATCAGACACTGTTTTGCCAAATAGAGCAATTGTCTAACAAATGTCCTTTCTTTTATTAGGTTGTTCAGGAAGATGAAGCTCAGGCAGAACTTGTGAGGTGCACAATGGCCCTGTTTGTCCTCAGGTAGGAAGAGGACTGACTTCAGCCTCCACAGGAAATCGGGATTGTGACTTATTGAGTTTCCATCAGTCGCACATGAATGTTCCATGTTTTACCTCTGCTGATTTTGTTTCAGGAACATTTTCTAATTTTCTTTTCAGTCCAATTAATAAATGTATGTTGCAAAGTTGAGTGTTACTATTTGCAATTTTATTCATTCATTCATTTTCTATACCGCTTAATCCTGTGTTCAGGGTCGCGGGGGACCTGTAGCCTATCCCAGGAGACTTCGGGCACTAGGCGGGGTACACCCTGGACAGGGTGCCAATCCATCGCAGGGCACACACATACATTTATGGAGTAATTTATTTTAGTCGCAGAGTATTTAGTTTGGTTCTTCTTCAGCAGGTTTGACAAGGACAAAATGTACCCATTGCAAAATTTAATTTGTGGATAAATGCAGACATCTTTTTTTTTCCTCTCAATTTCAAATTCAGTTAACAGTGTTGAATGACTGTTGGTGTTTATACATTTTGAAAAAATAAATCTTATTGTTAACATTTTGGATGAAAATATGTTCATTCCACAATAAATGTTTATATAAAGAAATGTGTTTTGAGTGTAAATCAATATGTAATTAAGTTTTTTAAGCTCTCTTCTCTCCAATCCACTCTTGCCTGGTCTTGACTAATTTGCATATAGGGACGGTGATTGGATGTTTACCGAGGGCTCAGGGGAGGAGAGTGTGTGTGTGCGTGCACGCATGTGTGTGTGTGTTTGTGTGTGTGCGTGCGCTGTAGCCTGTGAATGAATAGCGAAGAGATGGATACTTGAGGGAAATCTAATACCGTATTGTGTAGTGTCCCTTTTTCGCGGGATTTTTGTGCTACCGCAGATCATTTTATCAACTTGTAATATATTAATTTTATGTGTATATTAACATGTGCTTTCACAACATTTAAAAAAAATTTATTTGAGGGGGCAAGTGCCCTCTTGAAAATGTTATTTTTCTCTTGAAATTTTTTTTTTCTTGAAAATGTGTTTTTTCCCTTGTAAATGTGTGCTTTGTCTCTTGAAAATGTGTGCTTTTTCTCTTGAAAAAACATTTTTCCCCTTGAAATCAGAAATGTAGAAATGACTGGTGTGTGCAAATATGCATTAAAGTGACTTCTTAAAGTGTCTTATTATTAAAGTGATTTGTGCTGTGGTCCATAAATGGAAATATAAATATATAGTGCAAAAGTGTGCATGAATGTGCAGATAACACTTGAAGCATTCAGCTTGTAAATTTATCCCAGATTTCAGCTCATCTTTCCCATGAAACGTCAGGTCAGGTGAGATGGCTGGCCAATCAAGCAACTAAATGGTCAGCAAAATAGTTGGTGGTAGTGTTTGACATTAGGGGGCTTACACTCCTTCTGGAAGGTGTAGATGATCATCTTCTGGACAACTTGTTTGGTCAGTAGTCTTCCCCATGATCGCAGTGAAATATTCTAATATTTTGACATACTGGATTTTTGATTTTCATGGAGGTGTAAGCAGTAATCATTTAAATGAAACTAAAAAGTTTTACTTTTTGAATAACATAGAAATAAATTTTTGGAAATGCAAAGAACATCTGTTTTAACTGCTTAACATATGGGATTAATTTATTCATAAATATTATGGAATATGATGTTCGAACTGAAACAGAGATGTACTGTAACTAATATCTCCAAGGCAGCATGTACAAGTTAGCAGTACAACATTAATGATGCTAAAATCACATACTTTATATAAGCCTGTACCCTTACACAGAGTGGAGTAACATCTGATTCTATTCAATGTCATTTGCAGCAATGCTTTACATGCACGTTAACTGTTTTGCTAAAGAATAAGCAAACTGGAAATTAATACTCAACTATAAATTACATTAAACCCTTTATTTACAAATTAATTAAATACATGCATGTATTGGTGGTGCAAGAAGGCAGATCATCAAGGGTATGTCTTCTCCACGACAATCTACAACAGGGGAGAAATAAAGACATGTTAATGTAAGTGTCTAGTAAAAAGACTTCATGATGTTACTATGCAGGTTGACACACACGCAATTAAATACAATTATTGGGTTTTGTTATTAAGGATTGCTGCAGAATTTGGCCCCATCTACACCATTCGTTAACACACATCATGAAGAGAAATTTGCCCCTGTCCACAGATTAAGATGTGCTCAGTGGTGTTCTTGAAAAGAGAGGTGCATACTTCTGAACACTCACCTTCTGCTCAGGATGTACACCTGGTGTAGAAATCAGCTGATACACAGGCAGTTGATGATTTACATACAGTTCACTGTGAAAAGGAAAACACACAAGCATACATGTTATAAGGAGTATAAACACATATTTAATGACTTTATAATAGAATAGATAGAACCTGAACAAAAGCCCCTTTTCTTGACTGTTACATACATTGTGTAAACACATAGCTAACTACTCAGAAGATCTCTAGCTATGATAATACCACTACATTACACTGCAGTATTATACACTATATGGCACTCATGAGCTCCAATAAACTGCATACAACAATTCATTAACCATCTGTAACATTTAACCCATAACAGGAGCAGCTAAGAATTAGCTCAGGGATAATTAGCAATAGTTGATAGACAACAGTGGACATTCTGCTATCTTAGCTCTTTTAGTAAACTAGAGCTTAGCATAATGATATTAACTTGCTTATGGCTCCATATTTGGACAGGTGTTTTACAGAAACAATGGAGCTAACTGTTTACATCACGTATATGTGTCCAAATACACTATTAAATTAATATATGTTAATGAACATGCTAGTTTCCCCATGCTAAGCGCTAGCGGTTAGCATAGTGATATTAGCTTGCTTGTAAATCCATATGTGGATGTATATTACAGAGATGGCATGGAGCTGATGGTTTATATCAGTGTTTAATGGTCTAAATGAGATTATCTTCCTTTTAATCACTGACATTTACACTCGGCTCGGCATTTCCCCCAAACACTCCAATAGTATTAACACTGCTACAAAGTTATCATTAGTGCCTAAAACAGTAACATCTAATTAATTTTATATATTAAACATTACCTGGTAAATGTGTCCAGTTGAAAAATTAGAGAAAATTATAACGTTATCGCGCTATAATTCACTGTACATTCCATGGTGGTGTTGTGGAGCTGATATCCGGAAAGCTTCCATGTTTAGTTGCGTTTTGACTTCAACTCCCATAGTCCTTTGCATAGTCCTAGCTTTAGCATTTAGCTTGCAAAATACGGGAGAAAGAGTTTTTCACACGGGGAAAAGTGGTTGCGCACAAACGGGAAAACGCACACATTTTCAAGAGAAATGTTTTTTTTTTCAAGGAAAAAAAAAATTTTTTCAAGGAAAATAATTTTTTTTTTTCAAGTAAAGTAAATTTTTTATTTCCAAGAAAAAAAACACACATTTTCAAGAAAAAATATTTTTTCAAGAAAAAAAAACATTTTCAAGAAAAAAAATTTTTTTTTCAAGAAAAAAAAATTTCAAGAAAAAAAAATTTTTTTTTCAAGGAAAAAAAAAACATTTTCAAGAGAAAAAGCACACATTTTCAAGGGAAACATTCTTTTTTTCAAGGAAAAAAAATTTTCTTTCAAGGGAAAACAAACTTTTACAAGGGAAAAAACACATATATGGGAAAGATGATTTGCCCTTCTGGGCCACCGTACATTGGGTTAATGACTTAAGAATTCTAACCCAAATCTTAGCTGACATTCTTCAATTTATGTGTATAATTAATATTTCACTGCTAATTAAAGAAATTAAATGAAGCGAGACTCATGACTAATGGCCATTAGCTAGCTTGCTAAAAATTCAAATGAATTGGGATTCTCATCATTAGCTAAAGCTAATGTTATCTAACTAGCTAACAGTTCAAATGAAGCGTGATTCGCATGACTATCGGCTGTTAACGTTCGACAGCTATCAAGAATAATTCTGCATGACTAACAAAGTCAAAAGACAATGATAATCACTGTACTTGCCTGCCAACTGCAAAATATGTGCTGGTTCAACCAGCCACCCATTAGGAGGCCTCTTGCCACCGATGCTCCGGCACTCCTTTTTAGAGTTTTCAGGATCGAAGTCTACAATCAAATTCACGGGGACTATACTGAGCGCATCTTTATCCTTCCCCTTTGACCAGCTCACTAACGCAAACTTCATTTTCTCCTCTCACTGCGTAGGTCACGCACAGACTAGCGGTTAGACCGTTTACGCTGGCTTGTCGTTCGCGCCTATTCTACCCATCAACCCATTGGTTTAATGTGTCTATGGTAACAACTAGCTTGACCAAACAGAGACGTTGCTTACACCATAGGATTCTGGGTTGTGTTGCAAATAAAATATTTTTTTAAGTTCTGTTGGTTAATTTAATACAATGTTTTAGCTTCTGTGTCATTGTTTTACAATTTGCTCGCTTTACAAAACAGAGAGAAAATAGATAGGATATTTACCTCTAGAAACGGAGTGGACTTTCACTGCTGCGGTCTGTTTTGATGCTGTGGAGGGTCCGCCGTCCCAGAAGAAGAGAGGCATGGACGGAAGGAGAAGAAAATACACCGCCCCAGGTTCAGAATATGAAATTCCATCAAGAACAAGGAGATACTGGAAAAGGAGGTTCATGTTTAACTCCAAACTAGCCTAGTTATGTTATTAAACAGTTGTTCTGTGTTTAGGCTACTGTTGTAGTGTGGTTTGTGTGAGTTTTTACAAGCTTACGGCTTAGCTAAACGCAGCTTAAATGTAGCTAGCATGATGCAGCACACTGGCTCGCAAACTTTATTTAGCCTAAATAACAGACAGTTGGGATTTTTGCTATGATTGATGATGAGGCAATGTAATTAAGGGCGCACAGCAAACCAAAAAAAAATGGATAGCCGCTCATTTCCACTAGTGATGGGTCGGTCATGAATGATTCGCTCTTTTTAACTGAATCTTTAACATGACTCAGATGAATGAGTCGTGTCAGAGAGTGATTTGTTCATTTTCTATTGGGCGTGAATGCGCAAAGCATCGCAAAACATCAGTATGTTACATACAGGAAACATAAATGAATTTGAGTCTTTTTTTCTTCCTTTTTAAAAAAAATAATAAAAAATTGTAGTCTTTTCGGTCCTGAGTCGTTCGTTCTTTTGACATGTGACTCCAATAATTCAATTCAATTCAATTCAATTTTATTTGTATAGCGCTTTTAACAATTGACATTGTCTCAAAACAGCTTTACACAATCAAAATAATTATTTAAGTTTGTATGGAATGTGAATGTGTATGAATCAAAATGGTCAGATAGTCCCTGGTGAGCAAGCCCGAGGGCGACAGTGGCAAGGAAAAACTCCCTGAGATGGTAATAGGAAGAAACCTTGAGAGGAACCAAACTCAACAGGGAACCCATCCCCATCTGGGTGAAACAGATAGCAGGAAATGATCTGCATTTATACAGTGTGTTAGGTGGCAGGCAGTTCAGTTATAATAGTTGATGTTAATTGATGTTAAAATGGAGTCCAGGTAGTTATTGGAGACTCAGATAGACTTGTAGAAAGTTCCACTCCTGAACTATCGAATTGTCAAGTCCTCAGAGAAACAGCTGCTAACACCAGTCGAGGCCAGAACCATCTTCTAAGTAGAGAGAATCATCCCCAGACACCAGACGCATCCTAAAGAGACACACGGGGCATCCTTGCGACGAGACCTCCAACCAGAAGCGGGGCACCAGGATGGATCAGACAGGTCCGGAGGGCAGAGGGAGTCTGGATCAGTGGCAGCTCAGGGATGACATGTGTAGCTCGACAGAGAGAGAAAGAGTGAAGGGGGAGACAGGGGGAGAGAGGAAAGAGAAAGAGGGGGAGAAAGAGAAGAAGAGGAGAGATGGCAGTTAGGTATGGTCACAGTCACATAATGTATAATGTGAATGTATATTTACTGTAGAGTGCAAGCAGGGACTCCGGCAGGACTAACTATGACAGCATAACTAAAAGGGAGAGCCAGAAGGAAACACAAACATGAGGGATCCCTGAGATGTAAAGCAAACAATCACCTCACCGTCAACAAACCTGAGTGATCAAATGAGAGTGAGGAAGACAGCATCTAAACATACCAGTTCACCGTAATACTCTACGTCCATGAGTCCCCCAGATCTGCTCCTTTACCTAAGACAAATCTATTTATAAAAATGCTTGGCTAAATAAATAGGTTTTTAGCCTAGACTTAAACACTGAGACTGTGTCTGAGTCCCGAACACTATTTGGAAGACTATTCCATAATTTTGGGGCTTTGTAAGAAAAAGCTCTGCCCCCAGCTGTAGTTTTCATAATACGCGGTACTGACAAGCAGCCTGCATCCTTTGATCGAAGTAGCCGTGGCGGATCGTAAGACACTAGCAGTTCGCTCAGATACTGCGGCGCGAGACCATTTACTGCTTTATATGTCAAGAGTAGTATTTTAAAATCAATGCGAAATTTCACCGGGAGCATCGTTTAGCGACAATATATTTCTTATCTTGGCAATATTTCTGAGGTGAAAGATTGCTATGCTGGTCATATTTTCTACATGAGCTTCAAATGAAAGACTGGAATCTATAATCACGCCAAGGTCTTTTACTGTTGTTTTGATGGAACAGAAAGGCCATCTAAAGTCACGGTGTGATCTGAGATTTTACTTCTAGCTGTATGCGGTCCTATGACTAGAACTTCTGTCTTATCCGGATTAAGCAGAAGGAAGTTAATTAGCATCCAATTTCTTATGTACTGCACACATTGCTAAACTTTAGTTAGCTGGTTTTTCTCATCAGGTTTTGCTGAGACATATAACTGTGTGTCGTCAGCATAACAATGAAAACTAATACCATGCTTACGGATTATGTTGCCCAGAGGAAGCATGTAAGGGAAAAAAGCAGTGATCCTAAAACTGAACCCTGCGGAACGCCAAACTCCACTAGAGAACATGCAGAATAATTACCATTTAAGTCTACATACTGATAATGATTGGTCAAATAGGATCTGAGCCAGGAGAGGGTTGTACCCTTAATTCCTACTACATTTTCTAATCTGTGAAGAAGAATACAAGGTACAACGAAATGTCGACTCTAAATATTCAGTCGCCTGATCGAGTTATGTTGGGTCAGATGGTGACCTAATCGAAGTTGGTAACTCTGGGAGATTACTGATAAAACTCTGTGTGGTAGTTAATGTGAATGTAGGTTTAATACGGTAGCACGGTGCTGTGCGTACATTATCACTGTGACACACTTGAATGGAGACAAGATAGTGATCTAAGATAATTTCAGACAGTGGAATTGTGAATACATTTCTTATACTTAATCCGAAGAATATTATTAAATCTAAAGTGTGACCTGCTTTATGAGTGGGTCCTACTACACACTGATTTATGCCTACGGAGTCCAGTATGGACATAAATGCTGTTCTCAGAGGGTCTTCTGGATTCTCAAAATGAATGTTAAAATCTCCAGCGATTAACACTTTGTCTATAGAAACGACCAGGTCTGAGATGAAATCTGCAAATTCACTAAGAAATTCAGAATACGGCCCTGGAGGTCTGTAAATTATAATTAGTGAAATCGACTGAGCTGACTTAATATACTTAAATACACTTATGTTACTATAAAGAATTTCAAATTAGTTAAATTTGTGTCCGTATTTTTGTTCGATAGACAGATTATCATTATTCAGCGACCATAACCTGCTGTAAGCTATGTCGCCACGTCTCATTAGGATGGGACCAGAGCATACTACTTAATCGGACATCGCCTTCGCTAATTTAAACACCTCTGTAAAGTTACTCTTACTAACCTCTGACTGATGAAGGCGTATATCATTAGCTCCAGCATGTACCACTATTTTAGAGAACCTGTGCTGTCCTAGAGCCCTAAGATTGCCTGCTATGTCCAGTGCTCTGTCTCCCGGGATACACCTAACCACTGCCGCCCCTAAAGGTCTAGCTAATGTCGCGTGCCTCAGTATACACTGTAAAAACTGGGACTGGGGTGAAGTAATATTTAATAGAAAATTTGATTAACCTTTACACTATTAAAAAGAGTGCAGCTAGTTTTAAACAAGCTTAATTAAGCAAATTTTGATAAACATTTAATTTATTTTACTCAATTTTTGTTGAAAATACTTAGACTAAATAAACTGAGTAGAAATTAAGTGAGGAAAATTAAAGTCTCAAAAAAAAAGGTGGATTTAACTCAAAACACACTCTAATTTTAATCAACATCCACTTCCGCCTGAATCGCGCCACATGGACATGAACCAAGCAGAAGCTTGTTGGACTGCTTTGTCACATATCAAATAAAGACCTCAAGGTAAGATGTTTTCTCTCATTTTTAATGAATAAATGTCTAGTAGCAATGTTGGTGTTAATGCAATTTGACAGACTAACATTAGTTCATTTCATTGCACATGAGCTGCCGAAGCTAATATGGTTAACAAGTGCTCAAAGTATATTTAATTAACTGAAGTCATATTAATGCTAAAGTTAGGTTAAATTACTGCTGCTGAATCTGTGAAAAACAAAGTCTTTGCATTTAGTTTGTGTTGTAACAGGTGACGGACATCTTAATTTGCTTCAGGTCAAGGATAGGACTGAGGAAGGCCGTCTAACTTTATAAAACTGTTAATAACATACCCTTCTAATTTAAAATTATCTGCATAAAACATGACACTAATGTCCCCTTCTATATTTTACCGATAGTAGTGGCGGCCTTGCATCTGTTTTCCTACCCCACGTCAAAGTATTAGCAAAGTTATTACATGAGAGCACAAAATGCACATTACAGGCAAATAAACATAAATAAATCAGTGTTAATTTGTTGACAATAAGTATTCAGTGACGACGTTTTAATTAATGACGAAATTTTAACGACTTTTTTTTTTTAAATAATAATATAACATTAATATTCCCATCTCAACGCGCCGAAGTTTTCCCTTATTTTTAAACCAATCGTTTGCATGTATCCGTTTGAACGTGCAAATCCTCTTTCTCATTGGACGAGAATCTATCCAGCAAGTCAGGTCTCGTAAAGCCGGGCACCTGTTAGCATGCTGCTAACCAACTCAACGGTGCTGTTAGCTTAAAGTCCCACACAATAATGAATGACATGGCAGCCGCAAGTTCACCAGCGGCCTGTCAGGTGGGAAGAAAGAGGAGACATGATGTGGGTGGGGAAAAAAACACCGCCAAACCGCAAGACACGCCACCCTACAGTGTATGGCAAGGTAGATAAAATATAAGCTAACGTTGTGTATATAATGTTAGGTAAATGTTATCGTGTTTTAGTGACTGCTTCGCCTTCGAAACCAGCGATAATCACCTCATAGCGGGTCTATCACTCTGTGTATCCGGGTGTTGATAATCACCTCATAGCGGGTCTATCACTCTGTGTATCCGGGTGTCGATAATCACCTCATAGCGGGTCTCTCACTCTGTGTATCCGGGTGTCGTACTGTAAGTTAATGTAAATGCCCTCTCGGTAGTAATTTGCGAAGGCGCTGTTCTTGTGTTGTGTGTTGGATGCCACAAGTGGGAACTTATCTGACTGACATTTGCCAACATGACAAATTTTCTAAAATGTCTACATGACGTACAGTAACAGTCAAAAGTTTGGACACCATTTAACTGAATGTGAAAGTGTGTGCTAACTTTTGACTGGTACTGTACTCTGTCTGAATCTCACATGTTCTAAATATCTTTTGTCATAAAGTCTTTAACATTTGACTGAGTTACTTCTGATAAGTTTACTTTCTTTTACAGGTGCATATGCAGTGTCTGACTGTCTCTTATCTACAGGTATTTATATACACCATACAGATGTCGCCATTAAAAACCCGCGTTTCGAGAAAAGGGATCCCGTGACTTGCCGCGGCTTTGCGCGGCTGCGTGCGGGAAGCTGTGAACATGCCCTTCATTACCTGTAGGGGGCAGTCGTGTTTCAGTCTGAAGTATTGTGTGTCTACTGAAGCCGAAAATGTGTGCAAATTAAACTGTGCATGCGTGTTTGGAGACGCTGTGCCCGCGCTGTGTATCAGTCGGTTGGGAATCATCACGGAGGTTACAACACGGCATGGCTGGAGCTGGAGTTTGTCGTGTTCGAGGTAAGTTTAGCTTTCTTTTTTGGATGTGATTCTCGCTTTCATGACTCCCAATTAATGTTCATCTTAATCTCAGGACGTACAATTAGCAATTTCAGTTTTTAATAGTGTGGAGATTCACAAAAGACCGTTTTCGTGTAAAAACCTGAACTGACGGAGCCCCCATGGGTCCTGTGGTAAATAAATAAATAAATAAAATAATAACGAACCGAGCGCGTGGATTAATACACCGAGATGTGTGTTTCTTACCCCCACCCCGAGTGAAAACGGCGTTTTCAGACAAAGGCTCGCCAGTTAGATGCCATTTCTGAACAAACTGAGTCGTGTGTGTTAAAGCATTAAATGGTAAAAGAGCACTAGCAATAAACGTTTTTTTTTCTGAAGCCGAACTTTATTAATGAGTTATGAGTAAAGAACCTGTACATATGTTCATACAGTATTGACAGCAGCTCTAATTTACTGCGGTAAAGCCAGCCGCGGTTCAGAAAAACACGGTCAAGCCAGCCGCGATTGATTTTAGTGCGCGCGCATATTACAGTGATTACGGTAGTTTCATGAACAACACAGAGAGAATGCCCCATATCTGAAAAATGCTGCAGTAAAATAGTTTCATATGTGGTGTGTATATAGTATGGGACGTTCTGAATAAGAACTGATCATTGTTTTTTTTCTACTTATTAGAAATGGGGTCTTTATACCCCTTTAAAGTGTAATAATGTCCAATATCTCAAAAATGCTGCAGTAAAATTGTTTCATATTTAGTGTGTATATAGTATGGGACGTCCTGAATAAGAACTGATCATTGTTTTTTTCTACTTTTTTTTTTTTTTTATCATATAATGTGTGTACATTATATGGGATAAAAACTGACCATGGCGTTTTATACTTACTAGAATTTATTTTTTCATAGGTCTCTGAAGTGAAATAAAGGCATTTTATTTAACTTTTTTTCCCCATTGTGAACATTTGTTTATTTGACCTCTCTTCCAAAGCAGACGTTAATGCTCATTATAAATAACATTCATTGAAGAATAACTGCTACTTTTGAACAGTAAAACAAAATAAAAATCAATTCAATAAATACATTATTTTGTCTGTTTTCTACGAATTCTGCTGTAACTTATCTACATAAAACAATTATTTGAATGGTGAATATTTAAGAAAAATAATGTAACAGACAACCGTCAAAGTCACCAATAAATAACACGGATATTAAAGCAGAAATGCAAATAAATAAGCAAGTAAAAATTGACGAGCATGTTGTATTATCTCTCAGTCCTGGGCGTCTAAATGAAAAGCGCTCTGAAAGCGCGTTGTCTCTGTGTCGGTCCTGAAACTACCGTAATCACTGTAATATGTGCGCACACTAAAATCAATCACGGCTGGCTTGACCGCAGTTCTAATTTGTCTAAATCGCATTGCAGACAATAAAAATAAGTCGAGTCATCCTGTGTCGAGTCAAAAGATGAAGAAATGCCTAAATGTAGTTGTACGAATAAAAGATTATGTAATGATACAATGTAAATATTTTCACAGAAACAAAGCGTAAAGATGAGACGTGAATCTGAAGAGGATCTCTTTGATGATTGCCTGGTAAAGCATTGTTTTCTTATTAATTATACAATTTATTAATACCTTGAATATAGTGTTTGTTGTATTGGACAGAAGCATATAAATGCAAATGAATATATAAATATGAGTAATTATTGAACGAATTTTCATGTTTGGACTAACCCTTTAAATACAAACTCAGCATTCATCATAGGATTTCCTGACACTGTAAAGGTGCAGAGTAATCTATGGAGTGTAGCCATCTCATGCCATGTTTTACAATGTTTTAGTGATGCAAGATTATTGCTAAAGCAATTTAACCCAAGTTTAACAATCTGAAGTATATGAAGTGATGGTCATTTTTTATTATCAATTATTTGTATTATTTTTTTTTTCTCTGTGAAATGAAGTCAGCACAGGTTGAAGCAATTCAGATTTTTTTTTTTGTTTCTCAAAATAAATTATTTATTTTCTTGTACATTTTATGCAGGGGGACAGACGAAGTGATGCCAGTATGCACCTTCTTAAAATCCTTGTCGTCTGTGCTGTTGAAGGGGAAGAACCGGTTGGTGTATCCATAATCCTTGAAGGAGAGGAAATTTTGCAAGAATGTGGCAATAGCTCCGAGCACTGCGCTACACATTTGAGCTATTTTCAGAAAGTTCTTCTAGAACTTGATGGGATTAAGCTATCACCAAAAGTGCAAGCTTTAAAGATGAAGTTATCTTAAAATATTTGATTTGGCTTGACTACAAGTCTTTACATGTTGTGTTTACATGTTCAGCTTAATGTTTTAATGCGTTATGGTTTCAATGGCATACTTTTAAGTGCACTAGTCCAGAGTGCTGATTTGAATGTTGCAACTTCACTGCTTCCGAGGGCTATTACGTTTTAACGTTTATTCTACAGTTTGTTTAATGTATTTTCTGCTGTATTTTATTTCTAAATGAATGCTGTATTTTATTGATTTATTATTTTACACAATTTTGTTTAAAACAAGTATTTCAGGCCCTGGTGCCGTGCAGTTTTTTTCTATGGATGCAAAATTTAGCTGAATGCACTTTTATTAAAAAGACAACTTGGATCTAGACTGTGAATGTCACAAATATTTGGTAATGTTGGTGAATAAACTGTTTAATTATATTTTAGTTGTGTGATTTATGAAATATATAGATGAAATAATTACTTAAGTTTCTTTCCAAAACATAAATTAGCAATGTTTACATTATTATAGGGAGTAATATAAATTGATAAAACCAAGTTAAGGGAAAATCTCACAAAACAAAATGATAGTAATTTCATAAAATTAAGGTTCCTGCAACTTTACTTGATTATTTTAAATAAATCTAATTTGTGCATTAAATATAATTATGTAACTTTTACTTTATTTCTTTTATTGTTAATTTAATTAAGTAAATTTTACCTGACAATTACGGGTGAGTTTTACTTAGCCTGAATCACAATTCTATTTTCTTCCCCTCGTCCCTTGAAACGAAGTGGGAAGGGTATAAATATTTCCCCTAAGAAATGGGACAACACTACGTCATCATACGTTGTCGCTGGTTCCTAATGTTACGTCAGAGGACATGCGCCGATGTTTATCACACATTCCAATAAGAGAGATTACTCACTCCCAAAGGTTTTTTGCGCCGTATTTCGATTTTTAAAAAAGTTGCTCATTTTCACCACGAACACGGATGAGTCTTCGGGTTTCCTCAGCCGTCCATATACAGAATATAAATTACAAAACTGTGGTCACGTTGCAATAAGTAAGAATAGTGTAAGCAAAACAATAGTGTATGGCCGTAAGCAAAAAACAAACAATGCGTTATCAAATGCTCGGCAAAATGCCGTGCTACTGAACTTTCATATTTGTTTGTAGCATGCAGTAAAGTGTATGTGACATAAAAATATATATTTGTAATATTGTGCAATATGTGCTATCCGCTAGCAAACTTTAGCGATTTTTTTTGCAAACGTTTCTTTACAGAACATCACCATAAACACAAACACAAGACTAAAGGTAATATACATATAATGAAAACTTGTCATAAAAATCTTTATTAATGGCAAAAATGACTTAACATTTATGGGTCTGTTTGCTCGAGTGAGCAGCCATGTTGAAAACTTCGCTTAGCCCTTCGTTTGAAGTGAGGTCCTGAAAAATCTTCGTTTGGAGGGCTATCTGGCCCTTCCCCCCTCCCCCTACACCTCCAACCAAAAGAGAAATGAGACACCACTACCCCTGCACGTGAACGCGTCAAATGGAAGGGTAGGGGGAAGGGTTGGGATTCAGCCTTAATATTGGAGCAATAAAATTTACTTAAAATCTGTGTCCAAATTGTTATGAGGATTTTATCAAGTAAATCTTACAAGTTCTTTTTTTCAGTGCATGGGTGAACACGATGTTTTAAGAATTTAATTATATATATATATATATTTATTGTGTGTGTGTCTGTGTGTGTGTGTGTGTGACCGGTGCAACTCACACGTCCTATTCCATTGTCACTCATACTGCCGTAGATTTTAGAGCCCTAAAAAAGCATTCGCTAGTAAGTAAGTAAATAAAAGACAAATGAATAAATAGTTTTAAATTATATATATACAGGGGCGTAGATTTAGGGTGGACGGAGGGGATGTGTCCCCACCAATATCCTCCGACCATTGAAATGTCCGCACCAATAATTTAATCCACTTTTTTTTTAATCGTTCTGTCAACATTAACCTAGACACGCAGAAAGGGATAAATCACATTCTCTCCTTGAGTCCTCCCGCCCCCAAAACACATATGAACATTTTGATTGGCTGTGCCTTTCCCTGCCATCATGTGATAGACGATTGGCTGCGTTCAGACACAAGCAGCGCCAAATGCAGTGGACTCACATTCAGTACAGCAGGCCAGGATATAGTCTGTGAATACGGACGTAAAACTAACAGCAGATTAAACAGCTAAATGTAAAAGTATAAATATGATCCCTGTCAGTCTCCTAATCTAATGACTGTTTGTCAGAAATCAGTATTGTGAAAGAAATTGATAAACTAATATACTAATATTGCCATATGGCTAGAATTTTGTTGACACCAATAGACAATC
Source organism: Channallabes apus (assembly GCA_030522415.1). Lineage (NCBI taxonomy): Eukaryota > Metazoa > Chordata > Actinopteri > Siluriformes > Clariidae > Channallabes > Channallabes apus. Next base: position 3,676,896 of record CM060110.1, read on the forward strand.
CACTTCAGAAAAATAGCTTTTAAAATGCATTCACTTACTTGGCGAACATTAATGATTTGATTCGAGGTTTGCACACTAAGACTCAGAAAAAGTGAAATAAAATGATTGCTGTTTAAATGGCATGTGTTTATCCTGTTTTGTCAGGTAACAGAACCTAAACACCTGTGCTGTATATCAGACAGCGATGGAGAGAGTGTAGATTACACACAGGTGCTCTCTAGTCATTAGCACTCATCAGGCAATGTCTATGGCCAACTGACTGCACTCAGACCAAAGGGGGCTGAATAATTACACACACCCCACTTTTCAGTTATTTATTTGTAAAAAAAAAAATGTTTGAAATCATGTATGATTTTCGTTCCACTTCTCGCGTGTACACCACTTTGTATTGGTCTTTCACGTGGAATTCCAATAAAATTGATTCATGTTTGTGGCTGTAATGTGACAAAATGTGGAAAAGTTCACGGGGGGCGAATACTTTTGCAAGCCACTGTAGTTGTCCTGAGATTTAACATTGTTACCAATAATAGGCTGAGGCATTCTCTGTCCATGCTCATAAGGAATCCCTCAATGTTTTTCAATTAGGGGACAGAAGCAGATCAGCCATGTTGTAGTTCAGGTGAAGAGGCGAGGTCACAGGAGGTCAATCTGAATGTTGATTATACAGTATATAACATATAATATGTGTGCGTGTATTATACATGTTGATTATACTAATATTTAGCATTATGAGGAGTGATAGGCTGAGGATGTAAGTGATTCATTAGTGTTTTTGGCAAAAGTTTTGAACTGACATTTCACTTTTTTGTCACGCTATTTCATCAGGTGGCAATGCTGTCCGGTCCTAGTGCAGTCAGAGGGGAAGAGTTAGGGTCAAAGCCATTGTTCACCCCCAAAAAAACTTTACTCACTATTTACTCCTTAAGTGGTTCCAAACTTTAATGATTTTCTTTATTTTGTTGAATACAAAATAAGATATTGGGGAAAAAAGCTGAAAACATTGACTTCCGTAGCAGGAAAAACAAATACTATGTAAATCAATGATTACAGGTTTTCAGCATTCTACAAAATATCATCTTTAGTGTTTATCAGAAGAAAAAAAGAACAGCCTGGACAATATTGATGTCAAACAAATATGCCAGCAGTTTATTTTTGTTAACGAGAGGCGAAGGCATGTTTTTGTCTCCTTCATATAGGAGCAATAGGCATTGAGCTGTTGTGTGGTACTCTACCTAGTAGTTCATGTTTAGATGTAATCTACTTTTATATATATACAGATGATTGAGCTGTTTCATTTGCACTAGGGCTCAATAAAGAATAGTTTTTATTTTATTAAAGACTATCTTTTTGTCAGTTATGAAACATTCCTTTAACTTTACACTATTCCATAATTTAACTTAATGAATTGCATTTCGAGTGGATTAATATAAATCGAAGCATTGCTAGTATTAATGTAAAGTGATTTCGCACCATATTAAGAAAAACATGTATTCAGTGGACATGTTGGGGTGGGAGGTTGGTAGGTGGATGGGGCAGGGGTTTGGGGGTTGGTGGGTGGAAAAGGGGATTGGGGGATGGGGTATTAGTTGGAGTCATAGGTAGCAAACCTACGCCCTTGTGTGTGTGTGTGTGTGTGTATGTGTGTGTATATATGGAAATATAATTAATATTTTCGTGTTTAATTACAAAAAAAAAAACTTTTTAATGGTTAGTGATTGTTGCAGACATTTACACTATTTTTGAGAACTATTAAGTTCTCCTTCAACGTGTCATAGCCGATAACTGCCCCTTTGATGTGCTGGGTACGGCGGGGCGTCAACTGCTGATCAGTGTGTGTAAAGTACGCTACTTTACACTGATCAGCCGTCGACGCCCCGCCATACCCAGCACATCAAAGCAGCACACTCATAAACTCTCATAAACTCTCTCTTAAATAAATGAGCGTGCTGTTTGTGCAACAGCGCGACAAACATTACCTGTCCTTTTATGAACTGCACAAGTAGTGGTGGTCATTAACTGCTAGCTAACTGGGTAAGGGGGTTACAGTGGGGTCTGTAGCTCTGTGTCCAGAGCTCCGTTTTAGGGACCATGTTTAGTTTTAAAGTAAGTTACAGTTTAATTTCACTAAAAGCCATCTAATATGGATACCCACATAATTATGGATTATTATATTTATGATATAAAAAAACACTGTTTTTAAAGAAAATATATTAAGTAACAGATAATATTAGGTTTATATTTAAAATTAGATAAAATGCTGATTTTCCAGCAGTAAAATTATTGTATCTCTACAGTTTACAAAACCTCCGCTGCGTGTATTCTTTCACAGGCTCCAGAGCACGCACAGAGAAATAGGAGACTGTGGTTTAGGAGTGGATTGGAGAGAAGAGAGCTGTTCAGTTACTATAAAAAAAAAATCTAAAAAAATATATAAAAACATAATATGATCTTTTTGAGTTATGAGGTTTTTTTTTTATACATAAGACAACCTTTCAGTTTTGTAAATATTCTAGTTATAGTGTGTTAAGTTTTTCTTTAGGTTAAACGGTTTTGAGAATTAGACCATCCAGCTAAGATCAATATTATGACGTTGATTGATAAAATCTGGATTAAGGATATTTTATTTTGTTTTATTTATTTAATTTGTATTTTTCATCTTCCCCCTGTGGGATTGCCACCTTATTGTGGTCAGGGGATTTGCGTGCCTCAGTGCTTGGATGTTTACCGAGGGCTCAAGGGAGGTGTGTCTGTGTGTGTGTGTGTGTGTGTGTCTGTGTGTGTGCGCGCGTGCGCTGTAGCCTGTCCTTTTTTCAGCGGATTTTTCCGCTACCGCAGATCAGTTTATCAACTTGTAATATATAAATTTTAGGAATATATTAACATGTGGAGACATCATTATATGTTGAATGGAACTTGTAAGCCTTTGAATGGTGTTAAAAATACTTGCAAAACAAGTATTGCAGCCATACATTGGAGGGAACTTCTGAGGTGGTCAGTGATTGATGGCACGGTCGGTCGGAGGGGGTTGTGATCACACCTATAGATCTTTTGTTCTAGGCTATCGGTCAAATATCTCTCCACTTGGAAGCAAAAACATGCAAGGGATTTCAGCATCTCGACGCACATACTAAGCTGTTTATAAAGTAGACACTGTTTGTTTTTTCATTTTGTAATCTTTCCCGTGTTTACCGTGTACTGTACAATGTATATTCATTTTTTAATGAATTACTGTAAATAAACTACACATTCCGTTGATTTACCAGAAATGACTTTTCTGTTTTTTGTGTGTGCTAAACTAAACTTCAGGGTCAAAGTAATAGCGATTTTATTTGAAAAGTATTATATATTTACAATGCTGATAAGTTCAAGCTTAGATTCATATATAAACTGCTTCAAAGTCTTTCCGTGACCGCTGAAATCCGACAGACGCAGGGCTCAAGGGAGGTGTGTGTGTGTGTGTGTGTGCGCGTGTGTGTAGGTGTGTGTGTGCGCGCTGCAGCCTGTCATTTTCAGCGGATTTTTCCGCTACCGCAGATCAGTTTATCAACTTGTAATATACAGTGGTTACAAAATCGGAGCGTCGTATGTAACGTCGCCGCCGCATTACGGGATGTGCATTTGCTGTGCATTTGCTGGCTTTTACCACTGAGTGGCGCTATATAACTACAGACTGACGCCTCATGCCTTAGTTCATTCTCTGCCTCAATAATACACGTAATAGCCGATAACATCAAGTGAAACACTGTAGTTGACCGAATTCATAATCACAGTACTATAATTACAGTACAAATGTAGAATTCAAATTAAATCAAATCTTATTAAGATCAAATTTAAGCAAAATAAATATTAACACAGTGAGCCTTTAGATTTTATCACGTGTAATTAGAAAATAAGTGTGTAGGGTTTTATTTAAATATAAATTTCTAAACCAATAAGATCAAATAACACCAAGTTATTATTATAACAGGCTTACTTCGTCACTTATCAAAGAAGTACACTTGCTTTCAAAGAAGTCGAGTGGCTTATTAACGTCTCTGGTGTGCATTGTCTCTAAGTGGCCGCTTGGTGTAGCGGTTAGAACACTCGACTAGTGATCTATAAAGCGGCGGTTCGAATCCCGAGTGATGTTTTAAAATTGTTTTATTATAAAACTAAATAAAATGTTTTAAGTGCGCTTAAGGTAGAGTCTTATAAAGGCTATGTAGACTTATATAGTTTTATTATATATTTTTGCACATTAATCTGAGTCCTCATCTGTTAGATCTGTTTAGTTTTTTTTTTCCTGCCGGGACGAATGCGCGGTTCCATCCCTTTCCCGCCTATTCAGGGAGCCTACGGAGTGAGCGATTAACCATAGTCGAATCGATTGGTGTGCGTCCAACTCACGTTACTCGTTTGCTATTCATGCCGGCTGGTGATAATTAACGTTAATATGATCTCGGGCTTGCTCACGATGCTCAACATCTATAAAAATAGCAAAGTATTGTGTATAGAGTGATAAAAAAAACTATCTAACGCATGTTAGAAAACATAATTTCCTGCATTTTTTTCTGCTTCAGGAGTCAGTCTGTTCTGAGACAGTGAGGGTAGAGGAAGGGGCAGATTCAGGACCAGGGAGGGAGCCGGAGACAGCAGAACAAAGAGATGATATTGCCAGCACCAGCACAGGGAGCACAGTTTTTAGTTTAGATCTCATGTTTACATTTTATTGTATGTTGATGGCTTGACTGTAAACAACATAAACAATGCAATAAATTTATAAAAATATATATTTATTGTCCCCCCTGCTGTTAAATGAAATTTGCGTTATTTTACGTTAATGTTACGTTATTACATTATTAACGTCGACAGAATAAAGTAAAGTTTTATTTCTGGAATTGATGCACGGGCTTCATCTTAGGCTTTTTTTTCTTTCGGTTCTTTCGTTTCTCAGCGCCGGACTGTTGATGTCTCTTTCCAGGACCAGGCATATCGTTCAATTATTATAATTCTTTTGGCCAAATACTGTAGGCAGCCGTAACAGAGGTGAGGGCGCGCGCGTCATCACGTGTGCTTAGCCGACTCTGCGTTCACCGTAGACTTCAATATAGACGTTTATATTTTTGTTTATTTGTATATGTATGTTATTAATATTAATTTTTTAGAGATTGTGTGTGTGCGTGCACGGAGAGTTTGTGTTGATAAGTGTATGTCGATAAGTTGATAAGTGTATCAGAAAGCATTAAAGTGTTCATTTGAATTAAAATGACACACACACGTCTGTATATACAGTATATCAATTACATATATATCAATTTCATTAGTTCGTTCATTCTATTTGAAGCTTCGGATGTTTTTTTTTTTCTTGGTTTGGTTAGATTAGTTCTGAACTCGCTTCCGTGAAACTATCGCTAAAACAATGTGTGTAAAACAACAGTGTCATAGTCCATTGTTAGTTTTAATGATTTGGCTGAAACTAATTATCACTACATAAGTACCCTAACACCATTGATCATGAGTCTCAGCTGAACCTAATTCTATACTTGTAACAGAAAATGTAGATGCAGATTCCAAATGTGTATTTATATAATAGATAGATAGATAGATGTGTGTGTGTGTGTGTGTGTGTGTAGGCTCTACGCAGGGGCAAGAGAGGGCAGCGCACCCTTAAATGTCTGCACATGTTAATATATTCCTAAAATGTATATATTACAAGTTGATAAACTGATCTGCGGTAGCGGAAAAATCGAGAGGGTGCTCGCTGCAGAGCCAAATGGGAGGAGCTGGAGCTCCAGCTCCCCCTCGCTGGAGCTCTAGCTCCCCCTCGCTAGATCTAGTGGGCGGGGCTTCATGGGAGATGGGAGAATGCTAGCATTAGTTACGCGGAAAAAAACAACAACTAATTAACGTTTCTGTTCAAGGGTGTGAAAACATAGCAACCATAGTCATGTCGAGACAGCAATAAATGTAAGATATACATTTTATATACATTTCAATGTAAAATTTATCTTTAAAGTACAGTTTTCTTACCGTGCGATACAGATACATCTAGTTCGATACGTCATTCGACTTCATGAACTGAAATGTGTAGCGCATTATGAAATGTATGGTGGATCTCTTTGAGTTCATATTTTTATGTTTCAGCCAGTTATGGTTTTCAGTATTATCTAATTATAATTTAATCATGGTAAAACACAAACCCCTGGCTCTAACATAAAGCTCCAACATTTTAATTGCAATATGGTCAAATACATCTTTGTTTACATCTGACTGCCTGTAATTCCTTTAGAAAACTGGCAAGTCACATTTCACCTGGCCACTGGAACATGTCTGTACTGGCAGATTTTGAGGTACAGCTTTTTAACTTCTTTGCTTGTGAACTTTTCATATCTGTAGGTGAGTGTTACGAAAGAATGCAGTGCACAGATGTCACAAATAACCCGCTATGGGTGAACTGAGTTTAAAGTGCACTTTTTTAACAAAACTATAAACAAAGACAAAACTAAATAAAAACATTTACCGGACATGACAGCTATATAATGTATTTATTGAATATGGTCTAATTGTAAATTGTCTAAAATTTACAGGGTGCCCCTCTTCAGCTTGGAGGAATTGATTGTGGGGTATTCATGTTGATGGTAAGTGGTCTTATAATTGCTATGCAGCTGTGTTTGTGTGCTAAACACCACATTTGTTAATAAAGTTTTGGTTTTGGTTTTTAGTATGCACTCCATGTTACGCTCTCAAAGCCATTTGATTTTGCTGCGGTGAGTTTGCATCAATTTATGGTTATTTATAAAGCAAAAAGACATTCAAAAAAAGACTAAGCCTTTCAATTGCTATCTTTTATTAGTCTGACATGCCTATAATCAGGAAGTGGTGGTGCTATCAGTTAATTCAGACATTTCCTCTGACAAGGTATGGTACTGATAATCATACTTTTGATTTAAACATCCATACTGTGGATTTCCAGTGTGCAGACAATATATAAACAATGCATGCCTAAAACCATGCCTAATGTTTGTCACTTGCCACAGTCAAATCCAACAACTAGTCACCCAGGAACAACTACCTAATCCAGATGACATGATGGAAGTCACTCCAGCTGAGTCAGATAGCATGGAGATCACCCCAACCACAGGAATCTATGTATGTAGACACAATGTTTATGTATTGCTTAAATCGTTTATGCATTTACCTTTTCTGTTTTATATAGGTGTTTATAAGCAGAACTTCACTAATTACATTATTATTGGAATCCTTATCTTGCACACAGGACTCAGCGGTGATGAAAAACATTTTGCTGGCCTGTAAGTGGGTGGAGGAGAACCAACACCAATTTGCTGGGAAAATTGAACTGCCAAAGATCCTGAAGATGAAGGAGGAAGATGCATTGTTGGCTATCACAATGCGAGACTTGTTCCTAAACACAATGTTTTATGAAGGTGAAAGGGATGAAGAAGAAATTTGGGCTCCCTTTCTTTTTACTTTTCAGAGAGTTGAGGACATGGACATTTTCTTGCAGGAAGTACGAGACAAAAGAGACATCCGTGTGTCTTGTTTAGACAACCCTCACTTGTGAATGTACTAGTGGGGTACTGTAATGTAAATATTGATTTTTGTGTTGTGTTTTTGAAATATATTTATTTATTTTAATATATTGTTATACCATTAAAATCTTGTGTGAAAAGAAGTGTTGTGTTCTTGAAATATATTTATAATTTTATGACTTCTTATTATGACATTTTATCTAAATTTAAGATTTATTTTGTGTTTAGATGCACATTTTCCTGTTTTAGGTTAACAGAAACAAATAAATCCAGCAAAAAACTTGTAGGACAGTGGAGTTTGTGACCATTAAATGAAGTTGCATGGCTGGTTTTAGGCTACTGGACTGGTCACTTATTTCCATTTAAAATAATAATAATAAAACGTAAAAAATAGCATAATGTGTAGCCTATCACATAAAGGTGGAGTCTGTTTAAAATTATAGTCAAAATTAAATTTAAATAAACTTCATTATTTATTACATTATTAATCAGATGCTTTAGAATAGTTGATGAATTAAAGAGGGGTGCACAGATAGTTAGCAAACGGTTTTATCCAAAGCGACTTAAAAAGTGAGGAAACTATTCATCCTTATAAGTAGTAAATAAGACAATCTTACATAAATACAACGTTTAGAAAGTTATTAGAAACACACACATATATAGTGTGAGTAATGTTCGTATCAAGTATTTGCGTAAAACTACACTATTAGTGGGCAATAAAGCATTATTAAAATATTTACGTAATGCCGTTAGTCACAAAAATGGTACTGGCCATGCTGAAAAGAATAAATCCTAATCTTGACAAATATTAGAGAAAGATAAGCATTTACTTCCGTTATGGTTGAACCTGCACTGACATTAACATCCACTTGGTAGCGCTTGATAGCGTCTCAAGCCCCGCCCACTAGATCTAGCGAGGGGGAGCTGGAGCTCCAGCTCCTCCCATTTGGCTCTGCAGCGAGCACCACTTGGAAAAATCCGCTCAAAATGACAGGCTGCAGCGCACACACACACACACACATACACACGCGCGCGCGCACACACACACACACACAGACACACCTCCCTTGAGCCCTGCGTCTGTCGGATTTCAGCGGTCACGGAAAGACTTTGAAGCAGTTTATATATGAATCTAAGCTTGAACTTATCAGCATTGTAAATATATAATACTTTTCAAATAAAATCGCTATTACTTTGACCCTGAAGTTTAGTTTAGCACACACAAAAAACAGAAAAGTCATTTCTGGTAAATCAACGGAATGTGTAGTTTATTTACAGTAATTCATTAAAAAATGAATATACATTGTACAGTACACGGTAAACACGGGAAAGATTACAAAATGAAAAAACAAACAGTGTCTACTTTATAAACAGCTTAGTATGTGCGTCGAGATGCTGAAATCCCTTGCATGTTTTTGCTTCCAAGTGGAGAGATATTTGACCGATAGCCTAGAACAAAAGATCTATAGGTGTGATCACAACCCCCTCCGACCGACCGTGCCATCAATCACTGACCACCTCAGAAGTTCCCTCCAATGTATGGCTGCAATACTTGTTTTGCAAGTATTTTTAACACCATTCAAAGGCTTCAAAGGGGCAGTTATCGGCTATGACACGTTGAAGGAGAACTTAATAGTTCTCAAAAATAGTGTAAATGTCTGCAACAATCACTAACCATTAAAATGTTTTTTTTTTTTTGTAATTAAACACGAAAATATTAATTATATTTCCATATATACACACACATACACACACACACACACACACACACACAAGGGCGTAGGTTTGCTACCTATGACTCCAACTAATACCCCATCCCCCAATCCCCAAAATAAACTGCTGGCATATTTGTTTGACATCAATATTGTCCAGGCTGTTCTTTTTTTCTTCTGATAAACACTAAAGATGATATTTTGTAGAATGCTGAAAACCTGTAATCATTGATTTACATAGTATTTGTTTTTCCTGCTACGGAAGTCAATGTTTTCAGCTTTTTTCCCCAATATCTTATTTTGTATTCAACAAAATAAAGAAAATCATTAAAGTTTGGAACCACTTAAGGAGTAAATAGTGAGTAAAGTTTTTTTGGGGGTGAACAATGGCTTTGACCCTAACTCTTCCCCTCTGACTGCACTAGGACCGGACAGCATTGCCACCTGATGAAATAGCGTGACAAAAAAGTGAAATGTCAGTTCAAAACTTTTGCCAAAAACACTAATGAATCACTTACATCCTCAGCCTATCACTCCTCATAATGCTAAATATTAGTATAATCAACATGTATAATACACGCACACATATTATATGTTATATACTGTATAATCAACATTCAGATTGACCTCCTGTGAACTCGCCTCTTCACCTGAACTACAACATGGCTGATCTGCTTCTGTCCCCTAATTGAAAAACATTGAGGGATTCCTTATGAGCATGGACAGAGAATGCCTCAGCCTATTATTGGTAACAATGTTAAATCTCAGGACAACTACAGTGGCTTGCAAAAGTATTCGCCCCCCGTGAACTTTTCCACATTTTGTCACATTACAGCCACAAACATGAATCAATTTTATTGGAATTCCACGTGAAAGACCAATACAAAGTGGTGTACACGCGAGAAGTGGAACGAAAATCATACATGATTTCAAACATTTTTTTTTTTACAAATAAATAACTGAAAAGTGGGGTGTGTGTAATTATTCAGCCCCCTTTGGTCTGAGTGCAGTCAGTTGGCCATAGACATTGCCTGATGAGTGCTAATGACTAGAGAGCACCTGTGTGTAATCTACACTCTCTCCATCGCTGTCTGATATACAGCACAGGTGTTTAGGTTCTGTTACCTGACAAAACAGGATAAACACATGCCATTTAAACAGCAATCATTTTATTTAACTTTTTCTGAGTCTTAGTGTGCAAACCTCGAATCAAATCATTAATGTTCGCCAAGTAAGTGAATGCATTTTAAAAACTATTTTTCTGAAGTGGATTGTCTATTGGTGTCAACAAAATTCTAGCCATATGGCAATATTAGTATATTAGTTTATCAATTTCTTTCACAATACTGATTTCTGACAAACAGTCACTAGATTAGGAGACTGACAGGGATCATATTTATACTTTTACATTTAGCTGTTTAATCTGCTGTTAGTTTTACGTCCGTATTCACAGACTATATCCTGGCCTGCTGTACTGAATGTGAGTCCACTGCATTTGGCGCTGCTTGTGTCTGAACGCAGCCAATCGTCTATCACATGATGGCAGGGAAAGGCACAGCCAATCAAAATGTTCATATGTGTTTTGGGGGCGGGAGGACTCAAGGAGAGAACGTGATTTATTCCTTTCTGCGTGTCTAGGTTAATGTTGACACAACGATTTAAAAAAAAGTGGAGTAAATCATTGGTGGGGACATTTCAATGGTCGGAGGATATTGGTGGGGACACATCCCCTCCGTCCACCCTAAATCTACGCCTCTGTATATATATAATTTAAAACTATTTATTCATTTGTCTTTTATTTACTTACTTACTAGCGAATGCTTTTTTAGGGCTCTAAAAACTACGGCAGTATGAGTGACAATGGAATAGGACGTGTGAGTTGCACCGGTCACACACACACACACACACACACACACACACACACACACACACACACAATAAATATATATATATATATATATAATTAAATTCTTAAAACATCGTGTTCACCCATGCACTGAAAAAAAGAACTTGTAAGATTTACTTGATAAAATCCTCATAACAATTTGGACACAGATTTTAAGTAAATTTTATTGCTCCAATATTAAGGCTGAATACCAAACCCCTTCCCCCTACCCTTCCATTTGACGCGTTCACGTGCAGGGGTAGTGGTGTCTCATTTCTCTTTTGGTTGGAGGTGTAGGGGGAGAGGGGAAGGGCCAGATAGCCCTCCAAACGAAGATTTTTCAGGACCTCACTTCAAACGAAGGGCTAAGCGAAGTTTTCAACATGGCTGCTCACTCGAGCAAACAGACCCATAAATGTTAAGTCATTTTTGCCATTAATAAAGATTTTTATGACAAGTTTTCATTATATGTATATTACCTTTAGTCTTGTGTCTGTGTTTATGGTGATGTTCTGTAAAGAAACGTTTGCAAAAAAAATCGCTAAAGTTCGCTAGCGGATAGCACATATTGCACAATATTACAAATATATATTTTTATGTCACATACACTTTACTGCATGCTACAAACAAATATGAAAGTTCAGTAGCACGGCATTTTGCCGAGCATTTGATAACGCATTGTTTGTTTTGCTTACGGCCATACACTATTGTTTTGCTTACACTATTCTTACTTATTGCAACGTGACCACAGTTTTGTAATTTATATTCTGTATATGGACGGCTGAGGAAACCCGAAGACTCATCCGTGTTCGTGGTGAAAATGAGCAACTTTTTTAAAAATCGAAATACGGCGCAAAAAAACTTTGGGAGTGAGTAATCTCTCTTATTGGAATGTGTGATAAACATCGGCGCATGTCCTCTGACGTAACATGGACACACAGGAATGTAAATGTAACACTGCATTTATGACCCAAAAAATAAACGCTTTGAGATGATTTATTTGCCGTATGGTGTGTTTATTTGAATATGTTCAGTAAATTTATGAATTACACTCAAAGTGTCAGCGAAACCGGTTTGCAAATAATTTGTGTGTGTGTTAGGTGATGTGAGAGTGGGTTTTTCAAACTTGCAGTAAAACATTTTTGGGGGCAGTTTTTGATTCCCCCTTATCTAAGTACTGTAAAAACTTATATAGTCTTGGGTTAAAAAGTCTGCATTTCAACATGCATCCCCCACCTCCAAAGACTAAGCTCCTGTTGGTATAGCTCTTAAGGTCACTGTGGCATGCAAACCCCCTGACCACAATAAGGTGGCAATCCCTCAGGGGGGGGGGGAGGTGAAAAATACAAATTAAATAAAATAAATTATCCTTAATCCAGATTTTATCAATCAATGACATAATATTTATCTTAGCTGGATGGTCTAATTCTCAAAACCGTTTAACCTAAAGAAAAACATAACACACTATAACTAGAATATTTACAAAACTGAAAGGTTTTCTTATGAATAATTAAAAAAAACATTATAACTCAAAAAGATCATATTATGTTTATATATATATATTTTATAGTAGCTGAACAGCTCTCTTATCTCCAATCCACTCATACACCACAGTCTCCTATTTCTCTGTGCGCGCGCTGCAGCCTGTGAATGAATACACGCAGCGGAGGTTTTACATATTTAAAACGTAAAAAGGTGTCTCCATCATAAATAGCCCTGAATTAACTATATATATATATATATATATATATATATATATATATATATATATAGAGAGAGAGAGAGAGAGAGAGAGGAGAAAGGTGTTTTGCTGGCGAAAAACATTTTAGGCAGAGACGCCTGCTCGTTTGTTTTAAAACCCCCCAATTCTACCCCATTCCCGGAAACCGGTTTGATAACTTCACACCTTATGTGAATGAAAGGTGAGATGGGGGAATTACAGTGGGGGTTCTGTGGGTCTCCAAACTCAGAAGGCTACGTGTCAGCCGATAACTGCTCCTTTGATCTGCTGGTTACAGCGGGGCGCCGACTGCTGATGAGCGTATAGTAGCCTGTACAAGCTAGGCCATTTTTAGATTACATTTGAAATTTTAAGGGGTTGAATAGAGAACCTACTGTCTTATTTATGTAGCGAAAACACGAAATTAAACTAGATAACATGATCAGAGTTTTAATATTTATATTTAACTAGATGGAAGGCTTTTCAAGTCACATGGAAAAAAAAATTCTGTTCAGTTCTACAGTTTATCCCACAGTTTATTCCATTGTCCAGCCTCAGGACAATGTAATCAATGTAATATGCTGTTTTCTGGTTAAATTTTTCTGATTGGACCCGTACATAGAAAGTTTATACTGTAAACATACTTTATATTATATAAAAAATAAAAGAATCGCTCAAGTTTGCTAGCGGATAGCAGAGATTGCACGATATTACAAATATATATTTTTGTGTCACATACACTTTACTGCATGCTACAAACAAACTCACCCGTAATTGTCAGGTAAAAATCTACTTAATTAAATTAACAATAAAATAAATCAAGTAAAAGTTACATAATTATACTTAATGCACAAATTACTTGATTATTTTAAATAAATCTAAAGTTAATGCATTGTTGTATCAGCAGGAACGTTGATTTTATGAAATTACTATCATTTTGTTTTGTGAGATTTTCCCTTACTTGGTTTTATCAATTTATATTACTCCCTATAATAATGTAAACATTGCTAATTTATGTTTTGGAAAGAAACTTAAGTAATTATTTCATCTATATCTTTCACAAATCACACAACTAAAATATAATTAAACAGTTTATTCACCAACATTACCAAATATTTGTGACATTCACAGTCTAGATCCAAGTTGTCTTTTTAATAAAAGTGCATTCAGCTAAATTTTGCATCCATAGAAAAAAACTGCACGGCACCAGGGCCTGAAATACTTGTTTTAAACAAAATTGTGTAAAATAATAAATAAATAAAATACAGCATTCATTTAGAAATAAAATGCAGCAGAAAATACTTTAAACAAACTGTAGAATAAACGTTAAAACGTAATAGCCCTCTGAAGCAGTGAAGTTGCAACTTTTTTCCAAATCAGCACTCTGGACTAGTGCACTTAAAAGTATGCCATTGAAACCTTAATGCATGAAAACATTTTAAGCTGAACATGTAAACACAACATGTAAAGACTTGTAGTCAAGCCAAATCAAATGTTTTAAGATGATAACTTCATCTTTAAAGCTTGCACTTTTGGTGATAGCTTAATCCCATCAAGTTCTAGAAGAACTTTCTGAAAATAGCCTCTCCTTCAAGGATTATGGATACACCAACCGGTTCTTCCCCTTCAACAGCACGGACGACAAGGATTTTAAGAAGGTGTCACTTCGTCTGTCCCCCTGCATAAAATTTACAAGAAAATAAATCATTTATTTTGAGAAGCAAAAAAAATCTGAATTGCTTCAACCTGTGCTGACTTCATTGAGAAAAAAATAATAATAAAAATAAATGATAATAAAAAAATGACCATCACTTCATATACTTCATATTGTTAAACTTGGGTTAAATTGCTTTATCTTGCATCAGTAAAACATGGCATGAGATGGCTTTACAGTGTCAGGAAATCCTATGATGAATGCTGAGTTTGTATTTAAAGGGTTAGTCCAAACATGAAAATTCGTTCAATAATTACTCATTTATATATTCATTTGCATTTATATGCTTCTGTCCAATACAACAAACACTATATTCAAGGTATTAATAAATTGTATAATTAATAAGAAAACAATGCTTTACCAGGCAATCATCAAAGAGATCCTCTTCAGATTCACGTCTCATCTTTACACTTTGTTTCTGTGAAAATATTTACATTGTATCATTACATAATCTTTTATTCGTACAACTACATTCAGGCATTTCTTCATCTTTTGTAAGTTTGCCTTTATCCAAAGCAAATTACAAAAGAGGAAGGCGTCAAGCATGTCAAGCAGTGCTACTAACACAAAGTTTCTGACACCGTTAGAAAATACAAGATAGAACAGTGAGGGATTAAGGAAAAAGTGAGAAGCAAGAATCATGTGTGCAAAGATTAAGCATGCAGGGTCACAGGATGACTCGACTTATTTTTATTGTCTGCAATGCGATTTAGACAAATTAGAACTGCGGTAAAGCCAGCCGCGGTTCAGAAGAACACGGTCAAGCCAGCCGCGATTGATTTTAGTGTGCGCACATATTAGTGATTACGGTAGTTTCAGGACCGACACAGAGACAACGCGCTTTCAGAGCGCTTTTCATTTAGACGCCCAGGACTGAGAGATAATACAACATGCTCGTCAATTTTTACTTGCTTATTTATTTGCATTTCTGCTTTAATATCCGTGTTATTTATTGGTGACTTTGACGGTTGTCTATTACAATATTTTTCTTAAATATTCACCATTCAAATAATTGTTTTATGTAGATAAGTTACAGCAGAATTCGTAGAAAACAGACAAAATAATGTATTTAGTCTTTCTAAATACCAGAATTTATTTTTATTTTGTTTTACTGTTCAAAAGTAGCAGTTATTCTTCAATGAATGTTTTCTATAATGAGGATTAACGTCTGCTTTGGAAGAGAGGTCAAATAAACAAATGTTCACAATGGGGAAAAAAAGTTAAATAAAATGCCTTTATTTCACTTCAGAGACCTATGAAAAAATAAATTCTAGTAAGTATAAAACGCCATGGTCAGTTTTTATCCCATATAATGTACACACATTATATGATAAAAAAAAAAAAAAAGTAGAAAAAAACAATGATCAGTTCTTATTCAGGACGTCCCATACTATATACACACCACATATGAAACTATTTTACTGCAGCATTTTTGAGATATTGGACATTATTACACTTTAAAGGGGTATAAAGACCCCATTTCTAATAAGTAGAAAAAAACAATGATCAGTTCTTATTCAGGACGTCCCATACTATATACACACCACATATGAAACTATTTTACTGCAGCATTTTTCAGATATGGGGCATTCTCTCTGTGTTGTTCATGAAACTACCGTAATCGCTGTAATATGCGCGCGCACTAAAATCAATCGCGGCTGGCTTGACCGTGTTTTTCTGAACCGCGGCTGGCTTTACCGCAGTAAATTAGAGCTGCTGTCAATACTGTATGAACATATGTACAGGTTCTTTACTCGTAACTCATTAATAAAGTTCGGCTTCAGAAAAAAAACGTTTATTGCTAGTGCTCTTTTACCATTTAATGCTTTAACACACACGACTCAGTTTGTTCAGAAATGGCATCTAACTGGCGAGCCTTTGTCTGAACACGCCGTTTTCACTCGGGTTGGGGGTAAGAAACACACATCTCGGTGTATTAATCCGCGCGCTCGGTTCGTTATTATTTTATTTATTTATTTATTTACCACAGGACCCCTGGGGGGCTCCGTAGGTTCAGGTTTTTACACGAAAACGGTGTTTTGTGAATCTCCACACTATTAAAAACTGAAATTGCTAATTGTACGTCCTGAAATTAAGATGAACATTAATTGGGAGTCATGAAAGCGAGAATCACATCCAAAAAAGAAAGCTAAACATACCGCGAACACGACAAACTCCAGCTGCAGCCACACCGTGTTGTAACCTCCGTGATGATTCCCAACCGACTGATACACAGCGCGGGCACAGCGACTCCAAACACGCATGCGCAGTTTAATTTGCACACATTTTCGGCTTCAGTAGACACACAATACTTCAGACTGAAACACGACTGCCCCCTACAGGTAATGAAGGGCATGTTCACAGCTTCCCGCACGCAGCCGCGCAAAGCCGCGGCAAGTCACGGGATCCCTTTTCTCGAAACGCAGGTTTTTAATGGCGACATCTGTACATATGTTAATAGTTGTACTTCCTTCATGGCACAAGGTAAAAACACCTGGATCCTCACGATCACCAAACTGCCAGAAGTTCAACTTTTGATGGTGTAATGTTAAAAAAAGCTTACAGACAAAACTTACTATGGTGTTCTGTGATATTCAATTCAATTCAATTCAGTTTTATTTGTATAGTGGTTTTAACAATTGACATTGTCTCAAAACAGCTTTACACAATCAAAAGAATTATTTAAGTTTGTATGGAATGTGAATGTGTATGAATCAAAATGTTCAGATAGTCCCTGGTGAGCAAGCCCGAGGGCGACAGTGGCAAGGAAAATCTCCCTGAGATGGTAATAGGAAGAAACCTTGAGAAAAACCAGACTCAACAGGGAACCCATCCTCATCTGGGTGAATATCCTGATATCTGATGCCAGGATGTTAGCAGTAGATTCTTTAAGTACTGTATGAATCAGACTTGTTTGTCCAGCACATCCCAGATTGAGATCTGGGGAATCTGGAGGCCAAGTGAAAAACCTTGAACTCTGTCATGTTCCTCAAACTGTTTCTGAACAATGTTTTTAGAGTGTCAGGTGTATTATCTTGCTGAAAGAGGCCACTTCCATTAGGAAATACTGTTGCCATGAAGGGGTGTAACTTGATCTGCAGCAATGTTTAGCTTGCACTGTTTACTTGCTGCCAAATATATCCCACCCCTACAGGTGCCACTGTAACAAGATAATCAGTTATGTACTTGTGGTGTTAATGTAAAGGCTGATCGACGTCTACTGTATGTAATAGGGGGCAAAGGGACTTGGTAAGTAGGGACTGTGTTGGTGTAATTTGATCATATACAGTATATCTCTTGAAATAAAACTGATTCTAATCATTTTGTTTATTTTCTCTTTTTCCTAACAGACTTTGAATTAAAACCATGACATCGGCTATTCTCCGAGTAATCCTAGGTCCAGACAGCTGTCAGAGGGTAGTCTTTTCTGCTGGCCTGCCTTCAACTGTGACTGAACTGGAGACAGAGATAAAGAGTCAGTGTAAAGTAACTGAGTCCTTTCGGCTACAGTTCATGGACCAACTTTTTGGCAATGAATTTATGAACTTGACTTCAATGGAAGAAATTCAAGACAAAGCTACAGTCAAGGTTGTATACGCATCCTGCAAACCTCTTAATGCTGATGCAGATAAACACTAACCAGCCATCCTGATGACACCACATCATCCTCTGGTGACAGCACTCTACCTCTCACTACTTCAGAGTCCACTTCTTCATGGTCTTTGTGGCCAGATACATTTTGCGTTCCCCATTTTTCATATGATGCCGAATTGAAGCTTGGGAAGGCCCATGAAGCTTTGAGAGAAAAGGGTACACTGCTGATCCCTGATCCAAAGCTGAGGTCTGATATACTATAAGGGTTGATTCAGGAAATTGTTAAGCACAAAGTGTATGTCTCAGATAGGGAGTTTGGCTCAGCCAAAACTTTGGCTCAGTTAGGCTCAGCCACTGGCTATGGGGGATGGAAGACTAGTCTTAAATACAAGCTGTCCAACTATCGCACACCTCTTCGGAAAGTAGGATGTCCTGAAGTATGTGTAAATGCTTTGGCTCATAAACCAGATGGGAAAAGTTGTCCTGCCTTTGATGTTAAAAAACCAAAGAGAGGTGAAGTGGCTTACTGCCCCTCTTTTCCCCTTGGAGAAAGCTCCCAGTCTTTGGAGAAGATGAGGGTGGAGCTCCTTTCAGATATCAAGAAGCATAATAACAGAGAGACAGTTAGGGCCAAAATGGAAAAAAACATTTGCATTAAGAAGACAAGAAATAATACGTGATGCTCCCATGATCACAGAAGTACAAGAGAGATGGCCAGCTCTCTTTAATGTAATGGAGGTAAGTAAAAAAAAATATTTTAATAATTTCATGACTTGCTAGAGATGCAAGTGTTGGACTAATGCTTGCCTTCATTAGCATGTGGTTCAAAATATTCTACAGCAGAAATCAAATGAAATGTAAAAAGTACATGCAGTGATGTGGTTGGCAGGTGTAGTTTCGATGAAACAAATTTCTTCTGTGTTGCTCAGTGGGCAGTGTTAAAATAAAATTAAATGAATAAATAAACCATGTCGTTTCAGATAAACGCAGAATTCAAGCGCATCACAACCATGTCTCTTCAGTCAAAGTTTCAGTCACGCCTTGACCTACACTCTGCAGACCTCCTAAGGGTGTTTGGAAAGCGATCGGGACAGCAGGGCAAGAAGCTTAAAAACATGCCTGCCATGATGACCGTAAGAAGTTTGTAAAAAAATTAACTATATATTAAACATTTGCCCTTTAGGTCAGTAAAAGATTTAAGTATCCATTACAGATCTAATGGGAGATCTTACTCTGGCATGTTGTGTGTGTGTATATACAGTGGTGTGAAAAACTATTTGCCCCCTTCCTGATTTCTTATTCTTTTGCATGTTTGTCACACTGAAATGTTTCTGCTCATCAAAAACTGTTAACTATTAGTCAAAGATAACATAATTGAACACAAAATGCAGTTTTTAAATGAAGGTTTACGTTATTAAGGGAGAAAAAAAACTCCAAATCTACATGGCCCTGTGTGAAAAAGTGATTGCCCCCCTTGTTAAAAAATAACTTAACTGTGGTTTATCACACCTGAGTTCAATTTCTGTAGTCACCCCCAGGCCTGATTACTGCCACACCTGTTTCAATCAAGAAATCACTTAAATAGGAGCTACCTGACACAGAGAAGTAAACCAAAAGCACCCCAAAAGCTAGACATCATGCCAAGATCCAAAGAAATTCAGGAACAAATGAGAACAAAAGTAATTGAGATCTATCAGTCTGGTAAAGGTTATAAAGCCATTTCTAAAGCTTTGGGACTCCAGTGAACCACAGTGAGAGCCATTATCCACAAATGGCAAAAACATGGAACAGTGGTGAACCTTCCCAGGAGTGGCCGGCCGACCAAAATTACCCCAAGAGCGCAGAGACAACTCATCCGAGAGGCCACAAAAGACCCCAGGACAACATCTAAAGATCTGCAGGCCTCACTTGCCTCAATTAAGGTCAGTGTTCACGACTCCACCATAAGAAAGAGACTGGGCAAAAACGGCCTGCATGGCAGATTTCCAAGGCGCAAACCACTTTTAAGCAAAAAGAACATTAAGGCTCGTCTCAATTTTGTTAAAAAACATCTCAATGATTGCCAAGACTTTTTGGAAAATACCTTGTGGACCGACGAGACAAAAGTTGAACTTTTTGGAAGGTGTGTGTCCCGTTACATCTGGCGTAAAAGTAACACAGCATTTCAGAAAAAGAACATCATACCAACAGTAAAATATGGTGGTGGTAGTGTGATGGTCTGGGGTTGTTTTGCTGCTTCAGGACCTGGAAGACTTGCTGTGATAGATGGAACCATGAATTCTACTGTCTACCAAAAAACCCTGAAGGAGAATGTCCGGCCATCTGTTCGTCAACTCAAGCTGAAGCGATCTTGGGTGCTGCAGCAGGACAATGACCCAAAACACACCAGCAAATCCACCTCTGAATGGCTGAAGAAAAACAAAATGAAGACTTTGGAGTGGCCTAGTCAAAGTCCTGACCTGAATCCTATTGAGATGTTGTGGCATGACCTTAAAAAGGCGGTTCATGCTAGAAAACCCTCAAATAAAGCTGAATTACAACAATTCTGCAAAGATGAGTGGGCCAAAATTCCTCCAGAGCGCTGTAAAAGACTCGTTGCAAGTTATCGCAAACGCTTGATTGCAGTTATTGCTGCTAAGGGTGGCCCAACCAGTTATTAGGTTCAGGGGGCAATTACTTTTTCACACAGGGCCATGTAGGTTTGGATTTTTTTTCTCCCTAAATAATAAAACCCCTCATTTAAAAACTGCATTTTGTGTTTACTTGTGTTATCTTTGACTAATAGTTAAATGTGTTTGATGATCAGAAACATTTTGTGTGACAAACATGCAAAAGAATAAGAAATCAGGAGGGGGGCAAATAGTTTTTCACACCACTGTATATATATATATATATATATATATATATATATATATATATATATATATATATATATATATATATATATATACACACACATATACACACAGTACAGGCCAAAAGTTTGGACACACCTTCTCTCATTCAATATGTTTTCTTTATTTTCATGATCATTTACATGGTAGATTCTCACTGAAGGCATCAAAACTATGAATGAACACATGTGGAGTTTGTACTTAACAAAAAAAGGTGAAATAACTGAAAACATGTTTTATATTCTTGTTTCTTCAAAATAGCCACCCATTGCTCTGATTACTGCTTTCCACACTCTTGGCGTTCTCTCGATGAGCTTCAAGAGGTCGTCACCTGAAATGGTTTCCAACAGTCTTGAAGGAGTTCCCAGAGGTGTTTAGCACTTGTTGGCCCCTTTGCTTTCACTCGACGGTCCAGCTCAACCCAAACCATCTCGATTGGGTTCAGGTCCGGTGTCTGTGGAGACCTTTTTTTTGTGACGTACATAACTTAATAACACATTGACAGATAGTTAAGAAGGTGTGTCCAAACTTTTGGCCTGTACTGTATATTACTGTATATACATTTTATCATATCTTCTAGTGCAGGATAATTTCATTATTGCATTATTTAAATTGCACTGTTATCCAAAAAGTAATGAAATGAAAATGCCATTAATTTTATTTCGACTTCAACTGAGGATTCAGAATGTCTAAAACAATGATGGCCCTGAATCTAAATTACAACTTGTTGCTTAGTGCAGCAGGTGAATTAAATAAGATCATGATCTGTTCATTTTTACTTAGCAATGGTTAAATCAGGTATAAATTAATGAGGCAATTAGTTTTACAGTCACACAAGGGAACAGCAACATTGTGTTTTAAGTTTTGATTAAAGCAAAAATGTGTCCATTGGTGAACACAGAGGAGACTGCATTTTATATGGTTTTCAGATTGTTTATGTAGACGTCAGCCTCGAAGTTAACTGATATAGAACTGTTTGGAGTTTATTTTGCCTTTGCTTGTCTTTTTATCCCTGCTGCTACTGAAAATTTGATTTGTTCTGTTCTTTGTTTAAATGATCCCTGGCCCAATGAAAATGCCTGTGCTTGTGGATCTTGCTTAGAAATGGCTTCTTCTTTGCACTGTAGAGGTTCAGCTGGCAACGGCGGATGGCACGGTGGATTGTGTTCACTGACGATGGTTTCTGGAAGTATTCCTGAGCCCATTCTGTGATTTCCTTTACAGTAGCATTCCTGTTTGTGGTGCAGTGTCATTTAAGGGCCCGGAGATCACGGGCATCAAGTATGGTTTTACGCCCTTGACCCTTATGCACAGAGATTGTTCCAGATTCTCTGAATCTTCGGATGATATTATGCACAGTTGATGATGATAACTGCAAAGTCTTTGCAATTTTTTCGCTGGGTAACACCTTTCTGATATTGCTCCACTATCTTTCTGCGCAACATTGTGGGAATTGGTGATCCTCTACCCATCTTGGCTTCTGAGAGACACTGCCACTCTGAGTAGCTCTTTTTATACCCAATCATGTTGTCAATTAACCTAATTACTGTTAATTGGTCTTCCAGCTCTTCGTTATGCTCAAATTTACTTTTTCCAGCCTCTTATTGCTACTTGTCTCAACTTTTTTGGGATTTGTTGACACCGTGAAATTTGGAATCAACATATTTTTCCTTTAAAATGATACATTTTCTCGGATTAAACTTCTGATCTGTCATCTATGTTCTATTCTGAATAAAATATTGACATTTGCCATCTCCACATCATTGCATTCAGTTTTTATTCACAATTTGTTTAGTGTCCCAACTTTTTTGGAATCCGGTTTGTACTTAAATTAGACAAAATTAATACTTTCTGAAAATGTAATTGTAATTTCTTTATTTTCAGTGTATCTGTTAAGAAAGTTGAGCAAATAAGTAGTCCTGGGTCAGACCAAATGTTGAGTGGGATAATTGGAAAGCCCTCCATTTGAGGCATTTGGTGGAAGAATCCTATATTTGCCATCCACGTTGCAGGTGGTTGGCATTGGCCCCATTTTAAGAGACATCCAGTAGTATATTTTTTTGCTAGGATTTATTAAATATTGATATATAAGTACATCCTTATTATAATGGATATCAAACAAGTATGTATACAGTAGGTGGACAACCAGACTGCTCATTACCGTCGTGCTCACCACCGTGGAAACACGGCAGCGGCCAAAATAAACCAGGAGCATTTCAAAATAATTCGTGAAATGACCGCCAGGTGGCGCAAATTGACATTTTCCGTCGTCTCGGTTTTTAAATATATTCAGAGCTTAGGTCATAATAAAGTCAAAACAATATGTTGTAGCGAAGAAATACTACAATTATAATAATTTACACGTTCAACAAGCATGAAAAACTATAAATATAAAAAAATATGAGTTAGAAAACATTGGTTTTATTTTGTTTAGACAGACTCTCTGTTTTTATCTGTTTAGTGTTATTATTAAAGAAAACAGCACAAACAACAGCACTAGGGCTTTTTAAAAGATTTTATTTCGATAATACTTACAGTTGTTAAAGTTTAAGACATCAAGATTTAAATATAGAAATAACTAAAACAAATAGAGCAAACTTCCAGAATAGATAATAAAAAAATAAATCAATAAAAAAGATGTATGTAGTATAATCGGGGCCTCTCATTACATTATTTGCTCCCACTTCGTCTGGCACTGAACCAAAATATATTGTCTTACATTTGTGAATAAAATATCATTGTTTTTTTCAGAGATTTATTTGTGCAAAATAATATTTATGCAATATAATTACAGGCTCTGGATTCGTTTTTCGTTTGCAGTATAAAACCAAAATACATCTAACTATTTTTGAGAGATTTGTTGTAAAAAAAAAAATCTGTTTTTTTTTTCAAATATTTTGTCTGTACAAAATAATATTTATGCAATATAATTACAGGCTCTGGATTCGTTATTCGTTTGCAATATAAACCAAAATACATTAACCATATAATATAAACCAGAATATAAACCAAAATATTTAATTTGTTGTATTAAATATTTATGCCGTCTCATCAAGGATCCAGAGATTTCGTTGTACTAAATAATATTTTTGCTGTATAACCATCTTAATTCGTTAACCGTAGATTTTTTTCTGCGATTCAGTTGTACTGAATGATGTTTATGCAGTATAATCAAGATCTCTTATTTCGTTATTTGTTCGCATTTGGCTTGCACTTGCTGCATTGCACACTACTGAGCATCCAAGCGTGGCAACGCATGCTTGGTTTAAGTTGGACATTGATGCACATATTGTAAATGAATGTGAATTGTAGGGCATTATATTCCTGCCACAATTCTCACAGCTGCACAGTATGTATTGAAATAATAACACTAGTGTTTTTCTTTACTGAATAGGCAGAGCCTCTGAATACAGTGCGCCGTTTTAACGGGGGTGGGAAACAGCAGGGAAACTGACTGGCCATTTTAATAATTCATTGATACGTTGATGTCTTTGGTTTCGGCTGTGAGTGGATGCGCTGTAGTAATCCACGTTTTATACAAATTACATAAGCTGATTTTCCCCCCATTAATTTATATAAAAGCAGACATTTCGCTTTCTGTGTCTGTATTTCAGTCATGATATACTAACATATTTTTGCCGTGTAGTGCGCGCGCAACATCTCACGGGCGAGCCTCCACACAGCAGACCAAATCGTCATTAGCGTGCCCCTCCCCCAAACAGCGCAGCGAGGAGCATGTACATTTAAACAGGTTTTACAGGTGTGCTTTGCAAAGTTAGACACATACAAATGCAAATAATACACCTCCCCAAGTGAATAGCTGTTCTCACCTACAGTATACACTCGGAGAAACTAAAATCACCACTGTTCATGGTTTCAGCAAACTGGGGAGGATCTTGGATGTTGCTTCAGGCCTCTTCTTAAATTTGTGTAAATTTAAAATCTTCTGAATTATAAAATTGACATTGTTACAGTTTGTAATCCCTGGAATGAGATTTTTCTTACCATAACATGTAGTGTTATTAATCACTCTACGCTGTTTTTAATTACTTTTAATTTTAGATTTTATTTATAAATAAACAAACCAAATAAAATTATTCCATGTGTATTTACCCTTTGTAAAATAGCATAAAAAATGATGGGTCGTGTATCGAGCGACTAAAAACAATACAAGGCACGTTATGATAAGGAAACTTTCTATCTCTTCCATTCCAGTGATTAAAAAATGGTAAAAATATCAATTTTGGAATCCACAGACGCTCAAACAGCAAAAGAACATGATAATAATAATCAAAAGAGTAATATTATTCTTTTTGCTGTTTATGTCCACCATTTAATAATGATTTAATTATCAATAATTAAAGCTGTTCACATCGCACGCTTTCACTTTAAAAATGCAGTGTTTAATCAGCAAGTATATGTCGCCTCTCTTTATGATTGATAAATATTCTGACTGAAACAAATCTGCTCGTGTCGGCTCATATCGGGAGCATTTTTGATGAAAGAGGAGAGTAGAAGGGGAAAACTGAAAGTGTGTACAAACAACAGCACAATGCATGTGTGTGAATGGCTGAAACGTGGTTGTGAATAAACCTTTTAATGAATTTAAAACGTTTACGTGATCCCGCAGCGCTTGTGCTGTCTTTAACTTTGCCGAGTTTTGATCTAAAGTCAGATGAACGCGCGCGCCGATATGAGAGATTAGATATCTCTTTCAGCAAACACATATTATAGGTGTTAAATAAGCGCTGTCTATGCGGCGCTGTGAGAAACGCACGCCGATGTGAGCCGCTGTATTTCAGTCATGATATACTAACTCTACCTCTCACGGGCGAGTCTCCACACAGCAGACCATTTACTTACAGTACATCTAAACTGAGTCATTTACATAAATCACTGATCACATTTAAACAATTTATTCATACAGATGTACATGTTTTATAGGTTTGTTACTGAAGAACTGTGGCAGCGGGCACACCTAAAAATAAATGCAGGATTATTTTTTTTTATAGTTTTATATAAATAAAAATGCTTTTATAAATGTGGGCTACTGTTATCTACTTCAAATATTTGTTAAAACAGCCAGGAAATCACTCCGACCATTTTAATAATTCATTGATAAATTTGTGATTCCTTTGGTTTCGGCTGTGCTGAAGGTGATCATGTCATCTCGTCGTCTCCGCAGCAGTGAGCGCGCCTATAATTCACTTCTCATACGAATTACAAACCGGATTCCAAAAAAGTTGGGACACTAAACAAATTGTGAATAAAAACTGAATGCAATGATGTGGAGATGGCAAATGTCAATATTTTATTCAGAATAGAACATAGATGACAGATCAAAAGTTTAATCCGAGAAAATTTATCATTTTAAAGGAAAAATATGTTGATTCCAAATTTCACGGTGTCAACAAATCCCAAAAAAGTTGAGACAAGTAGCAATAAGAGGCTGGAAAAAGTAAATTTGAGCATAACGAAGAGCTGGAAGACCAATTAACAGTAATTAGGTTAATTGGCAACATGATTGGGTATAAAAAGAGCTTCTCAGAGTGGCAGTGTCTCTCAGAAGCCAAGATGGGTAGAGGATCACCAATTCCCACAATGTTGTGCAGAAAGATAGTGGAGCAATATCAGAAAGGTGTTACCCAGCGAAAAAATTGCAAAGACTTTGCAGTTATCATCATCAACTGTGCATAATATCATCCGAAGATTCAGAGAATCTGGAACAATCTCTGTGCGTAAGGGTCAAGGGCCATTACTGGACCATACTGGATGCCCGTGATCTCCGGGCCCTTAAATGACACTGCACCACAAACAGGAATGCTACTGTAAAGGAAATCACAGAATGGGCTCAAGAATACTTTCAGAAACCATCGTCAGTGAACACAAATCCACCGTGCCATCCGCCGTCGCCAGCTGAAACTCTACAGTGCAAAGAAGAAGCCATTTCTAAGCAAGATCCACAAGCACAGGCGTTTTCATTGGGCCAGGGATCAATTAAAAATTTAGTGTGGCAAAATGGAAGACTGTTCTGTGGTCAGACGAGTCACGATTCAAAGTTCTTGTTGGAAATGTGGGACGCCATGTCATCCGGACCAAAGAGGACAAGGACAACCCAAGTTGTTATCAACGGTCAGTTCAGAAGCCTGCATCTCTGATGGTATGGGGTTGCATGAGTGCGTGTGGCATGGGCAGCTTGCATGTCTGGAAAGGCACCATCAATGCAGAAAAATATATTCAGCTTCTAGAACAACATATGCTCCCATCCAGACGTCGTCTCTTTCAGGGAAGACCCTGCATTTTTCAACAAGATAATGCCAGACCACATTCTGCATCAATCACAACATCATGGCTGCGTAGGAGAAGGATCCGGGTACTGAAATGGCCAGGCTGCAGTCCAGATCTTTCCCCTATAGAGAACATTTGGCGCAACATAAAGAGGAAGGTGCGACAAAGAAGGCCCAAGACGATTGAACAGTTAGAGGCCTGTATTAGACAAGAATGTGAGAGCATTCCTATTTCTAAACTTGAGAAACTGGTCTCCTCGGTCCCCAGACGTCTGTTGAGTGTTGTAAGAAGAAGGGGAGATGCCACACAGTGGTGAAAATGGCCTTGTCCCAACTTTTTGGGGATTTGTTGACACCATGACATTTTGATTCACCATATTTTTCCCTTAAAATGATACATTTTCTCAGTTTAAACTTTTGTTCCGTGATTTATGTTCTATTCTGAATAAAATATTGACATTTGCCATCTCCACATCATTGCATTCAGTTTTTATTCACAATTTCTTTAGTGTCCCAACTTTTTTGGAATCCGGTTTGTACATAATCTAATAATTTTTTTTCATTAGTTTATATTAAAGCAGATATTTCTCTTTCTATAAGTATATATTTTTCACGTCTGTGAGGCGAGAATACACAGAGTTTGGGTTCATTTTCTGGTGCCAAAGTTCACCAAAATCAGAACCCCGTTTACTTTATTTATTTAACAAAATCACAAAGTTTTTTCGTCATTGTGATTGCACCTAAATAAAAGTAGAGTCTTATAAAAGCTACAAATTTAAAGAACACAAAATATAAGATGACACAAGACCCTACACGTGTAGCTTTTCTAATTACACATAATAAAAAGGTCCAGTGTGTTAACGTTTACGTTGCTTAAATTCGATCCTAAAAAAACTGAATTTAATTTTAATTATAAATTTGTACTGTAATGTTACTACTGTAATTATGAATTCGTTTAATTACAATGTTTCACTTTATTTTATCTGCAACGACGTGCAGCTGTGGACGACCTGCGCCTTATTAAGCCTGGAGAGAATGAACTGATGCCTGAGGCGTCAGTCTATAGTTATATAGCGCCACTCAGCGGTAAAAGCCAGCAAACGCACAAACCCGAATGCTATAGCCGTAGGTCATGACGGTAGAAGTCGCATACTGCTTGTGCACCCACTGTATGTATATACAGTATATAACATCAAGGAAAAAAGGAACCGCACACAAGAGCTAAATGATATCCGAAAACTGGTATTGAAAATAAATACTGAAACAATATAGGCCATAGATTTGAACAAACAATGGGAGACAAACGTTTCGGGTCTAGCCTATCAGCGTTCCCAAATTGACTTTTTTTACGCACCGAGCGAAGAAA
Organism: Channallabes apus; assembly: GCA_030522415.1. Lineage (NCBI taxonomy): Eukaryota > Metazoa > Chordata > Actinopteri > Siluriformes > Clariidae > Channallabes > Channallabes apus. Next base: position 3,705,597 of record CM060110.1, read on the forward strand.
CTGAATTAAGACATAGGTGCAGACACCCTATCTATCTCACCTATATAGTATATAGCCATGCTTACCATACACATGCTTTATATAAAACTGTTCTCTATTCTTACACAACAGAACCTGGATCAGGATTCCTCTGACCTCGACTGTGACAATGGCTCAGAAGTGGTGGGATTAGTGTAAGTAATCTACTAATAACTACTACTACTAATAATAATCTACTATGTCTGACAGCACTTCCTCTAAAACTTCTCTATTCTTACACAGCAGAACCTGGATCAGGATTCCTCTGACAACAGATCTGAAGATGCATATGATAGTGATGACATTACAGTAAATAATTTTAACAGGGCCGTGATCTCACATATGATTTTCGTGTCTTCAAACTTGAACTAGTTTGCTTTCCTAGCTTTTTTTTTTTTAATTAGCCAAAGCCTTATTTTTACCCTGTATACAACAATGCCGCATCTGACTCCGTTGAGGGAAACAACGGAGTCATCAATCTTCAGCTTTGCGGACAGTGTTGACTTTGGTGTGTTTGAACCACTGTGGCAGTCTTTTACTGACTCTGAATCCATTGGCAGTGGAGAAGAATTTCCCATGACAGACAGGACTGACAAGTCACTAAATGAAGAATCACATTTGGATGATAATGAAAGGCTTCCTCCATTAAATGATGAGCCACTTTACACAGGCTCACAACTAACCAAAGCTAAGAGTTTTTTGCTTATACTTTCATATGCTTTGAGACACTCACTGGTGTGGCCCTGTCTGATCTTTTACAGGGCAGGAAACGGGTTTTTGATGTGATGAAATTCAAAAGGAAATGTATGTTAGTTGATCTGCCACATTATGTCAACCTTTATGCATGTCATGTATTCCACCACATTCCAGTTTGGAGGACTGAAATGCCATGTTGAGGATGAAATGTCATGTGGAGGAATAAAATGCTGAGATGAAATGTCATGTGGGTAAATAAAAAATGGACTTTATGCTGCTGTTAATGATAATTTCATTTATAATACTCTGTCACTTCATTTTATAATATATGAATAAATACATGGCCATATATGGTCTATCCATATGGCTAAATAATGTAAAATACAATTTATGTCATGCAAAATATGGTTTGGACCTTGCTTATCTCATTAAAAAAAAAACTTTGTTTCAATAAACATACATGCAGTAATGTAATACAGTTTTGTTTGCACAGCAATGTATTTTAAAATATATGAATCAATATATAACAATAGGTTATCCATCTGTAAGAGCCATATCAGATTTGTTATGTAAGATGGATCTGCAGAATTTGTTGTTGTGCTTATTTTATTTTATCTGTTTTATTTCATTTCATTCATTCATTCATCTTCTATACCGCTTTATCCTGTATTTAGGGTCGCGGGGACCTGGAGCCTATCCCAGGAGACTCGGGGCTGTCACGCTCCGGGTGTAACGGGCTGTTCTTATCGCCGTGGGCATATTAATGGCAGGCATAAACGCAGGGGGGTTGGATTAACATAAAATGTCTTTATTCAAAAACATACTCAAAACCAAATAAAAACACTGGCTCTGAAAGCATACCATCACACACATACTGGGAATTCGGGATCAAAACCCCCACAGGGGGACACGGAACAAAACCCATTCAAGGGAACTTAAACACACTCAAGGGGCACCAGAAACGTCTCGGGTTACATTTCTGTAACCCTGTTCCCTGAAAGGCGGGAACGAGATGCTGCGTGAAAACGCTATGGGAACCAGTTTGTCGCGTTGCCGGTCGTTGAAGCATGCTGTGAAAACACGCCAAAGTTTTTGGCTATATATAACCTCGACAGGTGACGTCATCTGATTAGATGTAGGTGGAGGTTATAAAAACAGGTGAGCCGGCAACGACCTCAGATTAATTTGTCTGAACAGCCGTCCGGTCACGTGGTAGTGCGGCATTGCGACGCAGCATCTCGTTCCCGCCTTTCAGGGAACAGGGTTACAGAAATGTAACCCGAGACGTTCCCTAGCAAGGCTACACTCGATGCTGCGTGAAAACGCTATGGGAACAAGAATACCAACGCCACCGCACTACAGGTGTCTGGACCCCAAGGTTGTGTAGCGTGTGCGCACAAAGCCAAGAAGGTCTCAGAGCTATGCCTGGGCAGCTAACTCGGGGGCAGTGAGCCCGGAGTAGCATGAACATCCAGATTTATAAATGTAAGAAATGTGTGTGGGGAGGAACCAACACTTCGCGCCACACAATTACTGCAGGGGATACCTCCTGCTGGTGAGACTGGGATGATCACCCTGGTTGGGTGAGCCCTGCTTCCCAGAGGCGAAGTGAACCCACGCGCCTCATAGGAGAGGGCAATATGCATCTCTCACCCAGTATAGTGGCGCTCTGACTTACGCCACTAGCTGATGCGGTGGACGTGAATCTGAAAAGCAAATACTGGATAGTAAGTGAAGTTTCTCCTGCTCCGAAGCTGTAAAAGGCGGAGGACAGAAGGCTTCAAACAATGCAGCTAAGAAAATCCTGAGGGTACTAGGGCACAAGCCCAAGGACAAGCTTTTACTGCAGAAACTCCAGCACTGAAACATTTTGGCAGTGGACTGGGTCTACCTGCTTGGCACACACTTGTTGCAGGGGAATACCTCTTGCTAATCCAATAGCTGAGGCGATCCCCTGGTTGAATGAGCCCTGATTCCTAGAGGCGAAGTGAGCCCACGCGCCTCATAGGAGAGGGCAATAGCATCTCTCATCCAGAGCATGAAGAAGTTGCTCTGACCTACGCCACTAGCTGATGCGGTGGACGTAGATCTGAAGAGCACAAGCTGGACACAGCAAGTGAAGTCTCTCCTGCTCCGAAGCTGTAAGCGCGGAGGACAGAAGGCTTCAAAAGCAATAGGGTGCCTGTTGGGTTTATAGTTTAGCTTTTGGAAGATAGTTGAGAGAGGATGCAGTTACGCACGTCCTGAAAGTGCTAGGGCATAGACCCGAGGACGGAAACTCCAGCACTGAAACAATTCGGCAGTGGACTGGGTTTACCTGCTTAGCAGAAACTTGCTGCAGGGGAATACCTCTTGCTAGTGCAATAGATGAGGCAATCCCTTTGGCTGAAAGAGCCCTGATTCCTAGAGGCGAAGTGAGGCCACGCGCCTCATAGGAGAGGGCAATAGCATGTCTCATCCAGCACATGTAGAAACTGCTCTGACCTACGCCACTAGCTGATGCGGTGGACGTAGATCTGAAGAGCACAAGCTGGACACAGCAAGTGAAGTCTCTCCTGCTCCGAAGCTGTAAGCGCGGAGGACAGAAGGCTTCAAGAGCAATAGGGTGCCTGTTGCGAGGAGGGAAACTCCAGCACTGAAACAATTCGGCAGTGGACTGGGTTTACCTGCTTAGCAGACACTTGCTGCAGGGGAATACCTCTTGCTAGTGCAATAGATGAGGCAATCCCTTTGGCTGAAAGAGCCCTGATTCCTAGAGGCGAAGTGAGGACACGCGCCTCATAGGAGAGGCCAATAGCATGTCTCATCCAGAACATGTAGAAACTGCTCTGACCTACGCCACTAGCTGATGCGGTGGACGTAGATCTGAAGAGCACAAGCTGGACACAGCAAGTGAAGTCTCACCTGCTCCGAAGCTGTAAGCGCGGAGGACAGAAGGCTTCAAGAGCAATAGGGTGCCTGTTGGGTTTATGGAGCTTTCTGAAGATAGTTGAGAGAGGATGCAGTCACGTACGTCCTGAGGGTACTAGGGCACAGACCCGAGGAGGGAAACTCCAGCACTGAAACAATTCGGCAGTGGACTGGGTTTACCTGCTTAGCATATACTTGCTGCAGGGGAATTCCTCTTGCTAATGCAATAGATGAGGCAATCCCCAGGGTTGAAAGAGCCCTGATTCCCAGAGGCGAAGTGAACCCACACGCCTCATAGGAGAGGGCAATAGCATCTCTCATCCAAAACATGTAGAAGCTGCTCTGACCTACGCCACTAGCTGATGCGGTGGACGTAAATCTGAAGAGCAGTAAAAGGCGAAGCATATCTTAGAAGCCAAGAGGTCCGCCTTGCTACATGAAAATCTCTCCCTGACTACTTTGGAGTGGGGTTCCCATTCCCTGTGTGTCAGAGATAGACTGGACAGTACTACTGCTCCCGCATCCATGCTGGAATGTAAATCGCTCTGAGGGACAGGAACCTGGTGCGCTAGCTGTTATCGGCGCGAGCACCCTGGCGATAATATATGAGACTGCCATAGTGTTGTCCCCCGCACTAGGACATGGCAGCCTCTCAACTGCTGGAGGAAGTGCTTTAGGGCCAGAAATAGAGCCATCATTTCGAGGCAATTGCTGTGCCATGCGAGAAGATAGCCTCTCCAGCTCCCTTGGGCTGGACAGTCATCAGAGACCGCACCCCAGCCTATGAGGGAAGCATCTGTCGTTAGCCTCAGCGACGACAAGATGAACTTAGAGTGGGACCCAGAGTAGAGACCGGGGTCTGAACCACGTAGAAAGGGTACGAAGCACCTGGCGCGTAACCCATATTGGGGATTGGCCCTAGTGATATCCCCTGGTTCTTAGCCACAACTTAGAATGCTCTCATGTGCAGAAGGTCCAAAGGTGTCACCGTGGATACAGCTGCCATGAGAGCTAGGATGTCTGAAAGTGATGGTCACTTTCTGGTCTAGCTTGTTTTCCTTGAGGGTGTTGATAATGGGTTCGATACGAGCGGGAGACAGCTGTGCCCGCTTACGACGGAATCCCATATAGCACCCAATGTGTTGTCCTCTGCACAGGAAAGAGCACGCTTTCGTGGCGTTGGGGACAGAGATGAGCTAGGACGACATGCTGATGTCGAAGCACTAGCCACCGGATGCCCTGGGACTCCCGTAAGAGCCAGGGCTAAATCCGTGCATTTTGTATGTGTGCGGGTGAGCTAGACCAATGGAAGGACCCGATACTGGTAAGCTTCGCCCCCGAAAGCGAACCTCAGGATCTCCCTGTGTTGTGGCAATGTTTCTGTATGAAAGTAAGCGTCCTTAAATCGATTGTCAGAAACAATCGCTTGGTAGGGTTGAGAGCAATCACCTTTACAGTCAAAAACTGAACTGTATTCATTGATTTTCAGGTAGCGGGAGAGCCCGCAGAATCTGAAATATTGGATGCAGCCCCCGTTCCTCTTGGGAACCAAGAATACCGACTGTAGTAGCCTGACTCACTGTCTGGTGGGGGAACATGTTCCATGGCCCCCTTCCCCGGCAGCCTGTCAGCAGATGCGCACTTTCTGGTTTCATGGAAGTGGAGGCCACGCCATTGAAAACACAGAAGGTGAAGTAAGAACTGAATCCTGTAGTTCCTCTCTCCAGTGCTTAGTACCCAAGGAGATATACTTGGCAGTAGCTTCCACGCTGCCAGTTTCTCATAAAAGGGCAAAAGTTTCGGCAGCTTGGTTAAACGGGGGGGAGGATGTTAGATGTTCGGCATCCTGAAGCATGGCAGGAAAAACCGAAGAACTAACAGCCTATTGGAGACTGGTGTTGCCCGAACACCAGTGGTGGCGGAGCAAAACACCGACCTCCTGGGGGTGCCAGGGAGAACACATATTCGTTAAAAAGGAATTCTGGGTGCCTTTCCCTATTGGGGGGGGGCACCCCCATTTATTTTATTTTATACACACATATGTATATATATATATATATTTTAAATCAGTCTGACCTCCTGTGTGCAGTGCAGCACCAAGCTGACCCACTGCCTGAAAAGCTTTTCCCTCTAGGGCAGATAAAAGTCTACACAGCTAGAAAGGAAGTATAAGCTTACCAGGGAGGATGATGTCCCAGGAGAGAGATAGCCTGTGAAGCGTCTCTGCTATCTGGGCGTCATCATACAATCCCGCGTTTCCATATCGACTATATTTAAATGAACAAATAAGTCGATGGCATGAAAAACACAGCATGAATACAGCCTACTCCATGAAAGGGTTAACTCATATGAAGAGAGCTGAGAGGGGGTGGGGGGGGGAGAGAGCGCGTCATTGAGGCTCTGCCCCCCGGCCACCCGACAGAAGCTGCCGTCTACTGCTTGTTTTAGTGCTTAAGGCTATTTTCATCTCCGGTAAAAAAGAGAGGAATCCTCGTGATGACAACGCGGAAGAAAGGAGTTTTCTTACCTCCGTCTGCCGCAGCTCTGTCAGATGCACGAGTTTTAAGCCAGGAACGCGCGGCGGCTCGCAGCTTCTCACGGAATGCGCGGCGCGCGCAGCACTAGTCGGAGCAGTGTAGAGATCGCACTCCGATATGGATTATCACACACGGAGGGATTAAACTCGTCAAATCGGTGAGTTAAACACCTTCTTATTTTGCTGGTTTATCACAAGCACGCTTCACAACTAGGCTCTGAAGACAAATGATCTGAGGTCGTTGCCGGCTCACCTGTTTTTATAACCTCCACCTACATCTAATCTGATGACGTCACCTGTCGAGGTTATATATAGCCAAAAACTTTGGCGTGTTTTCACAGCATGCTTCAACGACCGGCAACGCGACAAACTGGTTCCCATAGCGTTTTCACGCAGCATCGAGTGTAGCCTTGCTAGGGAACATAACACACTCGGACTCTGGGAGCTGGTACACATAATCTCCATCTGTGGTGAGATACCATCTCTGTAACATGTGGGCTCTAATACCTGACACATACAATAACATACAGTGACAAGAGCTCAGTGTTGTGACACAGGCTCTGGGATACAGGCTCTAATACCTGGAACATATAGTGACATATAACAAACAGTAACAGACTCAAGACATACATAGACGGTATAACCCAAGCTCGGTTAGGTGGTAACTAAAGCAGGGCTCTACGAGCGGCACCCACACTCGCCATAGCGCATCACGCATGCACGCTCCTATGAGTGACCAACGCTCCGTCCTAGGAGCTACCCATACACACACGTTCACCTCGATGAGCGGCACTCTCTCCCACATGTATAGCTAACACATGGAAAACATACACACCCATACTCACCTACGCCCATCATACTCACACCCACACAAACCCACACTCCTATGAGCGGCCTTACACAAACACACACCTAACAAACACATGCATATCATACACACCTATACTCACCTAAGCACATCACACATACCCACACACGTAAGCCACGCTCCTATGAGCGGCCCTACACACACACACACACACACACACACACATGCAAAACCTACACACCTATACTCACCTAAGCACATCACACATACACACTTAAACCCGTACTGAAACCACGCTCCTATGAGCGGCACTACAGGCACACGCCAACCCGGCTAAGAGTCGCGCTATACCCGCGCACACACACACACACACACACACACAGAACAAACACTCATACACATTCGTAGAGCATACCCAGGAGTCGAGCTTAGGTTACATACCGGGAGAGTCTCCAGAGACCGGGGAAGGGCACTAGGAATTGGTGAGAGACACAAACGACTTGATAAGGGCACTAGAAACACAGGGGTAACCATCAGAGCTTCCAGACACGTAACTAAGGGTGAAATCAAAGAAACACATAATTACATTCACACAGAAAACACATTCTCAGAGCCAGTCTAACACAAAGTGAAATTAAACAAAACAAAAGCCCACTAGACAATCACAATGCTCGACCCAGTTTCCCAGAGCTAATAGCTTTTTATACAAGTTCTAATGAGCCACCTCAGCACAGGTGAAACTTTATCATCACCTGACCGAGGAGCCTTCTGGGAAACTTGGTCTTCTAACAAAAAACTACAGAAACCAAAATTCAGCCACAGTGCCCTCTAGGGGCAGTCCCTTACAGGGGCATGAGGCACGGTATACCCTGGACAGCGTGCCAATCCATCGCAGAGCACACACACTCATTCACACACTATGGTCAATTTGGGAATGCCAATTAGCCTAATCTGCATGTCTTATTTCATTTATTCTATCTTATTCTGTTCATTAGTAAAGCATTAAGCATTACGTTTATTACATAAGCCATAAGGTTTAAATTTGTTAGTTAAGCATCCATTTTGACAATTGTAAGTTGGTCTGTGATGTCATTCCACTATGACATGTACAGATGTCGCCTTTAAGACTGCGCGTGTTTTCCCGCGAGAGGCCGCAATTTAGCGCGCGGCGTGCCGCGACTTGCCGGAGGCAACATTCGGGAATTTAAAATAAATGTGTTGTGCTTCACTGAATATCCGCCAGATGGCGCATAGAAGGACTTTATCTAAAAGCCGGTGGTCCGGGAAAGTCAGTTTACATTTACATTTAGGCATTTGGCAGACGCTCTTATCCAGAGCGACTTACATTTTTATCTCATTATACATCTGAGCAGTTGAGGGTTAAGGGCCTTGCTCAAGGGCCCAACAGTGGCAACTTGGTGGTTGTGGGGTTTGAACCTGGGATCTTCCGAACCGTGCCTTAACCACTGAGCTACCCCTGGCCCAGTTTCCCTATGTTTCCCCGGTGGCGCGCAGATTCAAATCATGACGTCACTCGCAACCTAACGCTGAGTAGGCGAACGAGGATTTTAACAGATTTTCTCTCGTTTTAAAGTGTTTTTACGAACTTTTTGAATTAAACAAATAACCTATGCAAAATAATCGAGTGTCTTTTCGCTTTTTTTTTTATATATTTGAAGATAATTCATACGTTTTAAGCCGCTGCAAAAGGCTGGTTTGCTGGGCGAGTACTGACATCACGACTACTTTTATTACACGTACATTTGTTTATTTGTATATGTATGTTGTTAATATAAATTTTTTAGAGATTGTGTGTGCGTGCACGGAGAGTTTGTGTTGATAAGTGTATGTGGATAAGTTGATAAGTGTATCAGAAAGCATTAAAATGTTCATTTGAATTAAAATGACACACACACATCTGTATATACAGTATATCAATTACATATATATCAATTATATCAATTTCACTGAAGCCTATCCCTCGCCATATGACAATTCGCCATTCATTCTCGCATTGATAATCAGCGATATTTTTTAAGGAGATTTAGGGATTTATCTCTACTTAATTTTCTAACGTTTTAAGAAAATTCATTAGTTCGTTCATTCTATTTGAAGCTTCGGATGTTTTTTTGTTTTTTTTTAGATTAGTTCTGAACTCGCTTCCGTGAAACTATCGCTAAAACAATGTACTGAGCCCTCCTGAGGATATAAAGCTTTATTATTGTGTTTCAATAAATAATCAGATCTACCACAGCAGGTAATAAACTATGGTGTGTCATAACCGAAGCAAACACCACGATTATGCCTCGTTTCGTTCGACGGGAACGTGGTTCACTTGGCCGCGGTGTATTATAAACCTGTGGAATGTTTCACTGTTTATGTTCACATAAGAGGAATAAAAGCGAGTGAAATGTGGAAATGATGTGTGGCAACTCAATGAGGACTAAACCAAAGATTTCGGTAACTCCACTGAGTGTAACATCTGCATAGTGACACTGAACATCTTCACTTTTCCGTTTACCTCTGAAAAAAAAGCTGTATTTTGTTTGTTTATATTTAGAGTTTTTAGAACAGTAGAAGAAGTACGCGCACGCACGCACACACATACACACGCGCGCGCACACACACACACACAGACACACCTCCCTTGAGCGCTGCGTCTGTCGGATTTCAGCGGTCACGGGGTGGAAAGACTTTGAAGCAGTTTATATATGAATCTAAGCTTGAACTTTTGGCTTGAACAATTTGGCATTTTCATTTAGGGGTGTACTCACTTTTGTTGCCAGCAGTTCAGACATTAATGGCTGTGTGTTGAGTTATTTTGAGGGGACATCAACTTTACACCATTATACAAGCTGTACACTGATTACTTTACATTCTATCAGAGTTTCATATCTTAAGCGTTGTCCCTTGAAAAGATATAATAAAATATTTACAAAAATGTGAGGGGTGTACTCACTTTTGTGAGATACTGTATATTACAAGTTGATAAACTGATCCGCGGTAGCGGAAAAATCCGCTGAAAAAAGTGCACTGCAACTAACACGACAAACACCGTTTCCCATGCAGTGTTTTATTTGTGACGACTTGGCATAATGTTAACTTAACATTAACGGCCACAATTAGCATATTGTTTAGCTGTACATTTACTAAATGAGCACTGTGCCTAGTCCGAATTGTATATTTTTGTATAATCAATATCCATTCTGTTCTAAGTGTCTTAATTAATTTTAAATACAATTTTGAACCTTTTTTTATTCCTTGTTTTTATTGTTGTGATTATTTTTTGATAGTTTTACTTTCTTTATGTAAAGCAATTTGAATCACCATTGTGTATGAAATGTGCTACAGTATAAATAAACTTGCCTTGCAGTGTCCTAGATAAATGGACATAAGATAATTTTTCAGTGACTTAAACGCCAAGTAAGTACAAGTTCACATATTAAGGAAATTTGGCTTTAAGAATGGGTGCTTATGAAAATACTAATGTCACAATATCAATCACAGGCAAAGGAGACAGAAATTATTGAGGGACAGGTAGACCAGGGTCAATCAGATGTACAGTGTTGGGTAAGTGTGGTGCTTTTATTGAAGGGATAATGACAGATTTTTTTACAATTTTTGGGGGGTGAACAATTTCTTTAATGTTTTTTGAGTTGTGGCTGTTTAGTAGAAAGTAATAGGCTCACCAATTTACAATATGATCTTTCAATTTAAAGCAAGTGTAATGTAAACAAGTTAGTTATTATGAGTATGGAAAACATCTTTTCCTGCATTTTTTTCTGCTTCAGGAGTCAGTCTGTTCTGAGACAGTGAGAGTAGAGGAAGGGGCAGATTCAGGACGAGGAGGGAGCCGGAGACAGCAGAACAAAGAGATGATATTGCCAGCACCAGCACAGGGAGCACAGTTTTTAGTTTAGATCTCATGTTTACATTTTATTGTATGTTGATGGCTTGACTGTAAACAACATAAACAATGCAATAAATAGTTTTGAAGAAAAATCTGCTTTGTCATTGAACCTGAGAAAAACTTTGAAAATAACCATAATGGTGCAGTCTCCGTGCTACAATAATAATGATAGAAGCAAAGTTTTTCACTGTGGGGACATATCTTTATAAGTACAATTTGACTGTATTATATGTGTCCCCTTCAAAAATTGCTCATGAGAAATTTTATATTTATTGTCCCCCCCTACTGTTAAATGAAATTTACGCCCATACTTGAGGCATCCTGGAGGCAAGGGGCGGGTGCTCAAGCACCCGCCGCCCTCCCCCCTCTGCACGTGCCTGTATGTGTGTGTGTGTGTGTCTTTACTGTAAAACGTGAAAGCACGCTCAGTTACAGCTCAGTCCCTCTTCTCACCTTTGATAGGTGAGAAGTTAACAAACCGGTTTCGGATGGGGGAATTGGCACAATTCAGGGGTTTAAAACTATTTAACAAGACCGAGACGTCTCTGCCTAAAATGTATTTCTCCAGCAAAGCATAGAATAAATAGAAATAAAATGCTTAATATTAATAATATTGATCTTAGCTGGATGGTCTAATTCTCAAAACCGTTTAAGAAAGACTTAACACACTATAACTAGAATATTTACAAAACTGAAAGGTTGTCTTATGAATAATAAAAAACAACTCATAACTCAAAAAGATCATATGTTTTTATTTTTTTTTAGATCATAGACATGAATTAACTATATATATATATATATACACTGGACACAAACAGCAAAAAACATGATGAAAAGCAATAAAGTGCTTAGGGCTTTTCATATTTTTTGCTGTTTGTGTCCAGCATTGAATAATTATTTCATCCATTATTTGACCACGGCTGGGAATAAGAGCTGGAATGTGATTGTGAATTTATATATATGTGGCAACACTGTAATCTGACAATTATCAGGTATAAAATTTCTCTAACTCGATTACGCCACCCCGAGGTTAACCGGGGAAATAACACCCATAAAGGACGAAGGTTCACTAGGCTAGAAGAACATGAGAGACAAGGGTACAAAAGTACAAAACTTTATTGCAATTTTACTTTTAAAACAAATTAAAATATTTTAATATACAATATCAACAAGGGCAATCACATGCAATATATGAAAAAAGGGACACGGCACTCTGTGTACACACAACAATAATGAAAAAAAAATAACAATCCAAACGAAATAAACCACAGAAGAATTCGGACAGGCGTCGTGGCAACAAGGGCAGACTAAAGGAGGTGCTAACCTTACAAGTACACTTCACACCATTTCACTCAAAGGAAAACATGAATCCCAGCTACACTGCACTCCACACACTGTTACTACCCTCAGCACTACAAACTAACCTTCCCCCAACCCAGCCATGCCCGAAGTCAACAAACACGAAATACAAAAAGGACACCCAAATCAACAATAGAAAAACAATATAAATAAAAAGCAGAAAAGGAAATAAAATACAAAATTATATGTAGCTCGGACAGCTCGCCGTGATTATCCTCTAAAGTCTGAGCTATATTACAATCTTCACAGACTCACGAATGCAGAGAGCCAAAGTCCATACTAGCCTCCAACCGATAGCCGAGCAGCTCCGAGCTACCAATCACATCACAACACATACAAAATAAAAATAAAAATAAAAAACAACAGAGGAGAAAACACAGGAGAAGAAACAGCAGAGCCGTCCTCAGTCAAATGCGGAGGGCCAATACTTCCACCATCACGAGACTCACCGGCACTTCAGACACCCGTAGCTCGCCGGCAAATAGTTGCACCACATGAGTTGTAGGGCTGCTCACAGCTCACCATGAGCCATGCAGGATAACGCATGCACAAAGAAGGCTCCACGGCTAAGTGATAAACACCGGTTAGCATCACCCAACGGCAGAACGCGCAGCATGTAAGGAGCGGATATCTACCCAACAACAAGTGGACAGTCTGACTCCAGCAGATATAAGGAAGCCAATGCGCACACTTCTGGCCGTGCGCACGCCGTGAAGGCGGTCACAGTCGTGACGTATGCCAGGTAAGATAAAAATCCAGCACCACATCAACACCTAGAGAACCAGGATCAATCCTGGGTAATTAACTTACGGCACCCTGCCCTGATAGTCCAGAACCCACAGGGGCCTCGACAGCAGCATCTGCCCCAAACACCCATAAACTGTTGCCACAATGAGTCCCCAGTGTCACCCTAAATAGGTCAACACACATGCTCGGACTCCTGCCCTTTTACCGGACAAGTACTAGGGGCAACACAAACGGCAGCCTTCTCCAATAGCGTTGGCTTCTGGATGCTAGCTGACATGACTTAATTACTTCGTATTCTGATGGCAAAATTCGACCTATACCGCTGATGAACCAACACTGAATCCAACAACGGTATCTCATGCGACATTAAATCTGACTGATATCGCCGCAACGCCCTGACCTCACTTTACTCTTTCAGACAGAACAGACAAATTAACAGCTTCAATTTGAGCTTGGATTGGAATAACTGCTTCTGTGACTTGAGGATACATTGACACCTTCACTGGCTCGTCCCCAGGACTGTACCAAGGGCAACTCTAACGAGCACAGCCGAAACCAGCAGTCCCGCTGGCAACCCGGATACTGGAGGCTAAAACAAAACAGTCCCCTCTGCATACGGTGCAGAGCATACAGCAAGTACAAGCTTTAATATCCCACCTGAAACACGACACGACTTACGACCACACAATCTAACCTTCCCCGTACCCACTACTGAGAACTGACCCTCAGCTAGATGGCAGTGTTGCAACACCTGTAAAACTAATTTTGGGGCCCCCACTGAAGAGGAACAATCAACCAAACCAGGACCATACTGACCAAAAAGCTCCTGGTATCGTCGACCAATCAATCGATTGCACATCTCAATGTTCAACTCCAGGCAGCCGCTGTACGAAATTGACAACCCATTACTGTACAAAATTGACAACCCATTGGCTGCATGGAGCTGGAACCACGGGCATAAGTTTAACCAACCTACACCCCATAATCGAAAGTGCATTGGAAAGTAGCTTTCAGTAACGGTGGACACTACAGACCCAGTGCCAACCAAACAAGGCAATCGAACACTACCAATACGGACAAGAAGATGTGGGCAAGATGATAACCAACGAGATGAGGCAATACCTGAGCTGTTGTTCAACCCAAACACGCTTCGACTCTGCAACGCGATGGGGACTAGTTTCCCGACGGCACAAGTGAGTCAGACTGTGCACCAGTAGTTCGCGTTGTAACAGTTAACAGAAAACGAGCAGGTACACGCTCCCCATCGCACCCTCTTGCGAAATTATCCGCTCCTAGCTGAGCTACCATCTCCCTTAACTCGCACAAACCCTCCTCCATCCTTGCAGCACAAACCTCACTCACTGCTCGAAGAAGGCACACCGGACGGCGCTGCCGTCTCTCCTCCGGCTCAACATCTCCACAAGGTCAATCCCAAAGCGAAAACATTAAACACAAAAAGTAATCAAACCAACCAAGGTTAAGTACACAGAGCACTCAAAATACAGATGTACCCACGTCTCTCAAAAAACAGGAAGCCTATCCTGCCGATTACGCCAGAATGTGGCAACACTGTAATCTGACAATTATCAGGTATAAAATTTCTCTAACTCGATTACGCCACCCCGAGGTTAACCGGGGAAATAACACCCATAAAGGACGAAGGTTCACTAGGCTAGAAGAACATGAGAGACAAGGGTACAAAAGTACAAAACTTTATTGCAATTTTACTTTTAAAACAAATTAAAATATTTTAATATACAATATCAACAAGGGCAATCAAATGCAATATATGAAAAAAAAGGGACACGGCACTCTGTGTACACACAACAATAATGAAAAAAAATAACAATCCAAACAAAATAAACCACAGAAGAATTCGGACAGGCGTCTTGGCAACAAGGGCAGACTAAAGGAGGTGCTAACCTTACAAGTACACTTCACACCATTTCACTCAAAGGAAAACATGAATCCCAGCTACACTGCACTCCACACACTGTTACTACCCTCAGCACTACAAACTAACCTTCCCCCAACCCAGCCATGCCCGAAGTCAACAAACACGAAATACAAAAAGGACACCCAAATCAACAATAGAAAAACAATATAAATAAAAAGCAGAAAAAGAAATAAAATACAAAATTATATGTAGCTCGGACAGCTCGCCGTGATTATCCTCTAAAGTCTGAGCTATATTACAATCTTCACAGACTCACGAATGCAGAGAGCCAAAGTCCATACTAGCCTCCAACCGATAGCCGAGCAGCTCCGAGCTACTGTACCAATCACATCACAACACATAAAAAATAAAATAAAAATAAAAAACAACAGAGGAGAAAACACAGGAGAAGAAACAGCAGAGCCGTCCTCAGTCAAATGCGGAGGGCCAATACTTCCACCGTCACGAGACTCACCGGCACTTCAGACACCCGTAGCTCGCCGGCAAATAGTTGCACCACATGAGTTGTAGGGCTGCTCACAGCTCACCATGAGCCATGCAGGATAACGCATGCACAAAGAAGGCTCCACGGTTAAGTGATAAACACCGGTTAGCATCACCCAACGGCAGAACGCGCAGCATGTAAGGAGCGGATATCTACCCAACAACAAGTGGACAGTCTGACTCCAGCAGATATAAGGAAGCCAATGCGCACACTTCTGGCCGTGCGCACGCCGTGAAGGCGGTCCCAGTCGTGACGTATGCCAGGTAAGATAAAAATCCAGCCTTAAATACCATCAAAACCATTCTGATAGGCTATCGTAGGTGACAAATCACTTACTTGTGAGCCAATGAAACGACTCCATCACCCACATTGCCACATATATATATATATATATATATATATATATATATATATATATATATATAGAGAGAGAGAGAGAGAGAGAGAGAGGTGTTTTGCTGGCAAAAAACATTTTAGGCAGAGACGTCTACTCTGCCTTGTTAATTGTTTTTAAAACCCCCAATTGTACGAATTCCCCCATCAGCGAAATCATGAATGAAAGGTGAGAAGAGGCATTATAATACAGTGGGGGTTCTGTGGGTCTCCAAACTCAGAAGGTTACGTGTCAGCCGATAACTGCTCCTTTGATCTTCTGGTTACAGCGGGGCGCCGACTGCTGATGAGTAGCCTGTACAAGCCAAGCTCTTCCCCAAAAAATAATGTGAATGTCTGCAACAATCACTAACCATTAAAATGTTTTTTGTAATTAATCACGAATATATAAATTGTATTTTCTTTACACATAATCAAAGAAACAATCAAAGAAATCAAGTAAAAGTTACATAATTATATTTAATGCACAAATTAGATTTATTTAAAATAGCCAAGTAAAGGTAATTAATTCCCAGATAGCAGACACACTTCGCAGAGATAATGCTCCCTAATGCATGTTACAATGACCAAATATGATAAATAAATAAACCACACTCTCAGCTAACAATAAAACAGATTCGTTTATTATTTTTTTTATAAAAAATACATTTAATATCAAACAACCATTTGATTAATTTATAGAAAAACGAGAAAACAGTAACTTACAAATGAGGTCTCAATTTGAAAAGATGTACAAAACATAAAACACCACAAATAAGTATTAATCATAGAAACAAAATTAAACACTAACAGAAACGTTTTGTACTTTATGATTTTTAAATATGACCGTTAGATCCGGTTGGTCAGGAAACTCCTGAAGTCAGATGCAGACACACTTTCAGGCACAAACTGCTGTGAAAAAAATAGAGATAGATATTCAATTAAAATTCATGATACTTAATTTAGCAAATGAACAATATTTATACTTTGTTCCTCTCGCTTCACACAACTCATGAGAACAGACCGAAACCAGAACCGTACCGGAGATTAAGGAAAAAGTGAGAAGCAAGAATCATGTGTGGAAAGATTAAGCATGTAGGGTCACAGGATGACTCGACTTCTTTTTCTTGTCTGCAATGCGATTTAGACAAATTAGAACTGCTGTCCATACTTCATGAACATATGTACAGGTTCTTTACAGTTGAAATTTAACTTGTAACTTATTAATAAAATTCGGATTCAGAAAAAAAAACGTTTATTGCTAGTGCTCTTTTACCATTTAATGCTTTAACACACACGACTCAGTTTGTTCAGAAATGGCATCTAACTGGCGAGGCTTTGTCTGAAGACGCCGTTTTCACTCGGGGTGGGGGTAAGAAACACACATCTCGGTGTATTAATCCGCGCGCTCGGTTCGTTATTATTTTATTTATTTATTTATTTACCACAGGACCCCTGGGGGGCTCCGTAGGTTCAGGTTTTTACACGAAAACGGTGTTTTGTGAATCTCCACACTATTAAAAACTGAAATATTGCTAATTGTACGTCCTGAAATTAAGATGAACATTAATTGGGAGTCATGAAAGCGAGAATCACATCCAAAACAGAAAGCTAAACTTACCTCGAACACGACAAACTCCAGCTCCAGCCACCCCGTGTTGTACCTCCATGATGATTCCCGACCGACTGATCCACAGCGCGGGCACAGCGTCTCCAAACACGCATGCGCAGTTTAATTTGGACACATTTTCGGGCTTCAGTAGACACACAATACTTCAGACTGAAACACGACTGCCCCCTACAGGTAATGAAGGGCATGTTCACAGCTTGCCGCACACAGCCGCGCAAAGCCGCGGCAAGTCACGGGATCCCTTTTCTCGAAACGCGCGTTTTTAATGGCGACATCTGTACACTTATCACGAATTGCATTTTATAGGAATGTTACATATGAGACACGCACACAAACACATACTTATATAATATATGCACATACAAACACATACACATTGTTAATTCATGTCTTCTGATGATGGCGACACATTTTTACGTTTTAAATAAGACATGTTGGCATATTCACGAATCAGGACATTCGCATAGTTAACACTATCAGATAACCTACTATCAGGAAATTAAATTAATTTCAAGACCATTTAAACCGCGGCATGGCCATGTCTTTCATTATTTTGTACCTGTTAAGACATTACAAAAACTATATAAGAAACGTTTAAAGCACGAATTTGGGCATCTCATTTCATCATTATGAAAATAACATGAAGCACATATACACAATTTCAATATGAAATATCTGTTGTAAAACAAAATAAAATTCATGTTTGCTACAGCATTGGAAACAATATTGTTTTAGGTTAACGGTTAACCTTATACACAATTCATTTGTACTTGGTCCGACTTTTAGATAAAGTCCTTCCATGCGCCATCTGGCGGATATTCAGTGAAGCACAACACATTTATTTAAAATTCCTGAACGTTGCCTCCGGCAAGTCGTGGCACACCGCGCGCTAAATTGCGGCCTCTCGCGAGAAAACACACGCAGTCTTAAAGGCGACATCTGTAATACTTCCTTTCAAGCTGTATAGACTTTCAGTCTTCCAGACATACCACGCTGACCGGCTGAGAGACCTGAGCACTGGCGGGGCTCTTCAGATAGGGCGTATTAGAATTACGCCAGGCCACAGACCTGTCTCTGCATGCAACAAAAGCAGACGTCTCGTGCTATCGGCCGTTTTATGGCTGCAATGGATTTCGCGCGGAGGCACTTGTGGTTGAATCTCAGTGCACTATACATCCAGTAACATTGAGAAGGAGTTGGTCAACCTGCTCAGCAAAATGGATCATTTTGTACCATGTGTGCTGTTTGTAGTAATAAAATGCCCTGGGCATCTTAATATTGAAAAAGAGACCTGGAATGAACAACCAGTCCCTTTTTACTTCAATAATAAATACAACAGAGAAGTGAATGAAAGAATTAATAACTAGAACAATCCCAAGTTAAAGAGAAAAGGCCCTACACTCTTGGTCCTTGGTCTACAGAGAGATTTTCACCCTATTCCATTAAGTGCCCACAACAAATAAAATGTGGGCTCAGTGAACATTTGCCTGCAAAAGCTGGGTAAGCTCAAAGATTCTCAATCATACAATGTTATTCTTATTAAAATGGGTGGAACTCATACTCTGTGCATACTGTATACTTCTCACTTTCCAGTGCTTACCTTGGGTACCATAGTTTACAAGTGTTGAGTGAACTAGTGGATGAATTTAAGGACATGTTTAATAAAAAGACATATCATTAGCCAAAATGACATAAAACCTTTCCTGGTGTAATTAGGAATTAGCTAAAATGAATGATGGGATTGTAAATGAGTTTTCCAGTACTTGGTCAAGCCCAAAGCCTCTGCCATTATAATGACTTCTGTCATGACTCCTTCTAGTAAAGCACACACACTGAGGAACGCAAGTGCAGGAAATGACAGTCTTTATTATTTAGTCCCGTTTTGATTTGAACAAACTTAACGATATCCACAAAAAACATAAAGTATGACCCGAGGGCCCTTCTCCAGGTGCGGTCTGCAGGCGGAAACACAAGAACTAGATACTAGAAACTTAAAACACACTGGGAATAACTTTGGACTGCAACAGAACCACGTAGGGATCAGCCCGAACGCGAGAAGCTGCCTTGCTTCCGCTACCTCGCCTGCAGATACCGCCTTAGACCTGGGAGAGAGAGAGAGAAGAGATGACACAGTTAATGTCCAACAGCGTGCACAACGGTGACCAGACATTGTGGTGTGGGTTCGGCTGGGTTAAATAGTGGGACACACAAAGTAGACACAGGTGATTCTTATTTAGTGGTAATGAGAGACAATGACATACATAGACACACTAGGGGGAGACAAAGCTACAGGTCAGTAATCCGGTGAACCTGATCTCCGGGGCTGAGGCGGATCGGATGTTACAACTTCAGGAAGTCTGATTTCTCATGTGACCTGTATGTGCTTCTCCATAATATCAAAATGTTTACTGTTTTTCATCTATCATCTGATTTTACTAGCAGTACCTCAACTCACTATCACAGAGTATTGCATGTTGTTTTTGTTTGCATACTTTCCAATGCACTTTACACAGAAACACAGAACTGCTTCAACCAAGAATGACATATTCTGTGCACATATACTACCCCCATGCCTCACCATACACCTGACTGGAAAACACTAGGAAAATGAAAAAAAATAAAAATACTTACAAGACATGTGACATGGGAAAACAATGCTCTTAACCACACAAAAATGAATCTGTTAAAATACAGTTGTACAGTCATGTAAAATAATAATAATAAAGCAATAAAGCATGATGTAGATTTAATACAGGGAACTGAAACAGTGGTGATCACCCCAAAGTCAAATTTTATGTTCTGTACACCACAGTATCCCCTTAAACCTGAGGCCATTGTTGAAAATATTTGTGTTTAATTCTTTATTGAAAGCTGGTGTCACAGTACGTCCCTGTCAACTAGCAGAACAAGGTCACAAAACAAGCTAGGGTTAGCGCTCCAATTTGTGCAATTTGTCCTATTTGTATAGCATTTTAAACTTTGAATCCAAGAAGTAATGCAAGTAGTGAGAAGTTCCAACAACCCCTCAGTGCAGTCTGGGTCTTAGTCTTAGAAATGAAGGCAATGTCATGCCTCCTTCTTGAAAATAGGGGAAAATAGTCAGAACCAGATCCATTCAGCAAAATGGAACCACTAATAATTAATTCGAATAAGAAGGAGAGATAGCATGATAAGTGAGCATTATAATAATCTTAAAAGGTGTGCAGGGAAGTGGGGATGTGCCCTATCATTAGACATTGCTGATAATATGATGGACATACACATAGCTCATGCTGGATATGTCATGCAATGTCCTTGAGATGATTAGATATTTGTTAAAAATATTTTAAGGCAATTCCACATATGTGGTCCCTTGGCAATATGGGGGCATTTGTGTAGAAGTACAGTACAAATAAAAAAAGATTAAAAAGAAAATGGTTAACCTGATTTAGGATGGTCTAAATGCACCACATATTTAGACATCACCATTCGTTCAAAAGGTGGGTCCTCTAAGTGTAGTGTATGGCAAATACTACAAAAATAATGATGGCAATTGTCCTTTCATGGGACTACTTACTATAATCATGGCATTGCGGGTGTGTGAGTGCAACTTTACCCAGATATTTTTACTGGACATGTTCATGTTTTCCAGCATATGTAGTTAACAGTGTGTCAGTGCTAACGGATGATCCAAGGATGCCAGACGTAGAGGTATTGCGTAAATTTCAAGGTTACACCCTAACAGCCCCGTGGACGAGCCCGGGGGCAAAAATAGGCTAGTCACAATTAATTGATGGGGGAACAGCAGCCATGAACAAGATAAATGAGTTAGTATATATGTTACTGGCACTGGAAATGTTAATAACAAACTTAAGCAGGTAAAAGAGAGAACAATTCAAAATAGAATTGGTTTGGAATTTTACTGGCTTAGAAGGATGGCGTGTGTGAGCTGCTAAACACCTCACATTGTTTTTATGTATCTGATAATCACCAGAATATCAGAGACATCATTGACCAAATTTAAAAAAAGCATTACAGAAACCTACAGATGTTTCTTGGATCTCTTGGTTACCAAAGCTTTGGGAAGGCTGTGGTTGTTGGCTATCTCATAGTGTTCTACTGATTGTAATTATTGTCACTGGGAAGACCACACTCCTGCCTGGCCTCCAACACCAGGGTCTGTATTAACAAAGCTTCTTAAGCATAAAAGATGATCCTAGTGAAGAAATTCTAGGAAAATTCTTAGACAAAATGGTGGAAAGAAGAAATATTCTCCAAGAACTAAACGTAAAAGTAAACACTGCTCTTCTGTATATTTAAATTTTCTTTTTTTTAACTTCCTTTCATCTCTCTTGGATTGTTGGCTATACTGTACCGTCCAAAAGTGCAACTTAAATAGACTGTCCTACACTCATGTAAATTGGTAAAAGGTGAGCTGTTTTGCTCCCATCAGTGTGAAATGGATTAGAAGTAATAAAATCAGTATGATAAATAAATGTAAGAACTTAAATATAGTAACTACTGTGGTGAAATTGGTTGCTTCAAATGTATACACATTTTCAATATTTGGCTGTTTAATCAACTTTAAGATATTTAGCCTATAACAGAAAAGTAGATAGTAGTCATGATTATACAATTTCTTTATAAACAAACATTATGATTTCACTATCTATTTTATTATCATATATTCTATTTTCACAAAGAGAGCATTTCAAGATCTTTACAT
Organism: Channallabes apus; assembly: GCA_030522415.1. Taxonomy (NCBI): domain Eukaryota; kingdom Metazoa; phylum Chordata; class Actinopteri; order Siluriformes; family Clariidae; genus Channallabes; species Channallabes apus. The sequence goes on from CM060110.1 coordinate 3,727,729, forward strand.
ATTTTTTTATCACAGTCCTTGAATAAATGCATCCACACCTCCTTACTAAGATAAAGGGTTTGTACTTTCCTTACTCAGAGAAGCATCCTAAATCACTTTTAGTGTAGGACTTCCATCTAGGACATTTTAACCTAAGATAGGAGCTCTCTGAGATAATTCTAAGAATCTGTGTTAATACGGGCCCAGATGACTATTACCCTAATCCTGAGATAGAGATGAAAGGTCCTGTATAAATTCTTAGAGGGTTATGAGGCATGTACATGATTTGAGTAGGTTGCAAAATTTTCTAAAAAGTCTTCTATGTGCATTAGAGTGTTAGTGATGATATTGTAAAACACAAGGGTGGAGAGACAAATGTCTGATAAATTAACCCAATGTACTGCTTTAATGGATATGTTATTAAAAGATGTCAGCATATTTTTTTTTCAAGTTGTCATAAAATAAAAAAAAAATGAAAATTGCAATAAAAAAAACTAATTTTAATTGTGTATTAATTGTGCCACATGTAGAAAGACAAGGCAGAGGAAGGAGCCACTGATTGATAAGGTGAAGAAATCTGTTTTTAGAAAGATGGGGAAATCAATTCCTTGTATGTGATTACAATATGTTGTCAGAGATTTTTGTGTATAAACCAAAATGGCTGAAAAAAAGAAATCACCTTTCTTCATTCTGCAACTGTTTGCTGTATGAGACTGGTTCTTCTGCAGAAGTTTTAATAAATCCTTGTTATTTTGCTTTTCCCCTTTGAATGACAATTACTAATTACCACAATACTTAGTACTCATTGCTGTAGTGCAATTTCACTGCATAAAATACAAGATTATTGTCTTTATTATTATCCTGATGTTCATAAAAAAAAAAATAAAGAATGTCAATAAAGCAAAGAATTTCACTTATATCTCAACTATTGTGGCCACCAATGCATTCCTCTGACGTTTATATTCCAAGAGAAACTCGCAATGCAAATTGTGGGTCTGAGGTCACATTCTTGAAGTGCAAATGTGGTTTCAACCTGGGGCCAGTGCAGCCTTTGGGCAGTCTTGGTTTACATTCCTTATTGTTGGTATTTCAGCAAATACAATAAGATGTAACACTTCTAGTTATTCATGAAATATTTTAGATTAATTTAAAATAAATGAAAATATGAATATACATTTTACAGAACCTTTAACTAGCAGCAGACTATTTCTTTTTAATTATTTATCTCAAAGCCTTGAGTCACCATGTTCTACATGTTATTTGGGGCTGACCCAAATTATGCTGTAACATTGATACATTTTAATACTTATATATTATTTACAATTACTAACAGACTCTAGATCACCTATGTCTTAATTAATTAATTAATTAAGAAGGGTGGGAAGACCCTCTGATAGGTTTAGCATTACATAGTTTACCATCAATTTCTTGACTCTATTTTGCACATTGTCCTTATACTGTTAAAACTACTTTCCATAGAAATTCCGTTAGTTAGCAATGTTGTTTTTCAAGTTTTCAAGATATAAAAGCATTTAGGTTGTGATTGGTCCTTAGAGCCTTTGACCTCATGGGCTTGGCATAATTACAATACATATGTGGTTATATAGTCCATTCCCTGCTCTGTATTGGACACTTTGACACTGCCACTGGGATGAGAACACTGCACACCTTAATAATAATAATATTATTATAATATTCATATAAATATAATGATAATAATATATATTAATATATTGTTAAATATAATATCAATAAATCACTTGCCACCTGTCTCAATGAGCTGGACTACTTAGCAAGTCTTTGTGTGAATTATTCTACACAGATAGCCCTTACTATTATTTAATATATAACATGATTATTACACTACAGAAGAATCACTAAAATGTTCTTACTTAAAATGTACTGAAAATGTATTGTCATAAAATCTTGCAAAATATATTTTTTATCAAGTACAGATTTCGTATATTTTCCTGGAGTAATACTTGTGGAGACATGCCACAAAACAGTTTCAATTATTTATTCATTTTTGTACATTTAATGTAAAATTCTTACATTGGGGATTGTCCTTTTTCTGTCTACGGCGCTAGAGTTTTCTGTCTAGAGTTCTCATGACTAAAAACAATGGATTCTTGATTTGTGGCATAATAGGGAGACAATAACTGTACACCAAACCATACCATATTCAAGGTTCTGGTCAACGCCAAGGACACTTCTTCTCATTCATCCATTTTAAAACATGACTGGGTACTCACGTGGTGGAACTGGATATCATGATTAGAGATGTTCCGATACCATTTTTACCCTCCCGATACCGATTCCGATACTTGGGCTCAGGGTATCGGCCGATACCGAGTACCGATCCGATACCTGGGTGTGTATCTGTACAGTGTATATATACAGTGTATATATATATATATATATATATATATATATATATATATATATATATATATAGCATTTCTTTTTTTTAAGTAAAATACTACTAGCCCTGTGTAACGGGTTGGACCCTAAGTGCACGGGCGACACCATGAAACACGGACACGAGGCGAGGTCTTACAGGAAAAAGGGTAATTTATTTAGAAAAATGGGGAAGGAAAGGGTTAAAGGCTCAACGCGGGAGTGAAGGTGCCGCGGGAGCTCGTGCAGCTCGTTCACGCGCTCCTCTCGTGGAGATCAAAGGCGCCCCCCTTTTTAAAGTCTCTGGGGCGCATCACATCGCCCCGCTCTTGTGCTACTGTCTCTCATAAAATCCACCGCGTCGCAAAGTCCAGCTTCCCAACAGTCAGAACCCGAGCTACACTCCCCGCTGTGTTTTACGCCGATAGCTCATGGGCCGTTGCCTGATTCTGCGGCCCTGCTACTTCACATACCTAAAGGGGGGGGAGGCCACCTAACTAGTGAGCGAAGAGCGATATCAATTTGGACGCACGCCCATCACAGGCGCACGCCGTGACACTCTGTAAGTAAGCTAAGCTAGCAAAGCTAGTGGGCATAAATAGGTTATGTTTAGGAAAATGGTATCGGATCGGTACGTGGACTCAAGTACTCGCCGATTCCGATGACATTTTTTTGGGGGAATCGGCAGCATTTCCGATACCAGTATCGGAATCGGAACAACCCTAATCATGATCAATACCGGCGAGTTGTTAATATCTCTAAAATGTTTAATGCCTATTCATAAACAATGTACTACTTTTCTGTTGGACAGCCACAAGTGGCTCAGAAATCACTTCAAGTAATCAGACTGCTGTGAATTCAACTTCGACGAACACGACTTTAACCCAGGGCACAACTACAAACACCTCATCATCGAACATATCAACAACGAGCACAAATAATGACACGTCATCATCAACGCCAAGTACAGCCAGTAACACCTCATCATCAACCACATCAACCCCGGACACAGCCAGTAACACCTCATCATCAAATACATCAACCCCAAGTACAGCCAGTAACACCTCATAATCAAACACATCAACCCCGAACACAGCCAGTAACACCTCATCAACAAACACATCAGATCCGAACACAGCCAGTAACACCTCATCATCAAACACATCAACCACGAACACAGACAGTAACACCTCATCATCAAACACATCAACGCCAAGTACAGCCAGTAACACCTCATCATCAAACAGATCAACCCCGAGCACAGCTAGTAACACCTCATCATCAAATACCTCTTTATCAAACAGCACAGCTAGTAAAAACTCATCATCAAACACATCAACCCCTAACACAGCCAGTAACACCTCATCATCAAATACCTCTTTATCCAACAGCAGAGCTAGTAACACCTCATCAAGCACGTCAACACCAAGTACAGCCAGTAACACCTCATCATCAAACACATCAATTTCGAACACAGCCAGTAACACCTCATCAACAAACACATGAGATCCGAACACAACCAGTAACACCTCATCATCAAACACATCAACCACGAACACAGCCAGTAATACCTCATCATCAAACATATCAACCCCAAGTACAGCCAGTAACACCTCATCATCAAACACATCAATTTCGAACACAGCCAGTAACACCTCGTCAACAAACACATCAGATCCGAACACAGCCAGTAACACCTCATCATCAAACACATCAACCCCGAACACAGTCAGTAACACCTCATCAACAAATATCTCCTTATCCAACAGCACAGCTATTAACACCTCATCATCAAACACATCAAATCCGAACACAGCCAGTAACACCTCATCATCAAATACCTCTTTATCCAACAGCACAGCTAGTAACACCTCATCAAGCACATCAACACCAAGTACAGCCAGTAACACCTCATCATCAAATACATCAACTCCAAGTACAGCCAGTAACACCTCATCATTAAACACATCAACCCCGAACATAGCCAGTAACACCTCATCATCAAATACCTCTTTGTCCAATGGCACAGCTAGTAACACCTCTTCATCAAACACATCAACCCCAAGTAGAGCCAGTAACACCTCATCATCAAATACCTTTTTATCCAACAGCACAGCTAGTAACACATCATCATCTAACACATCAACCCCGAACACAGCCAGTAACAACGCATCATCAAATACATCAACTCCAAGTACAGCCAGTAACACGTCATCATCAAACACATCAACCCCGAGCACAGCTAGTAACACATCATCATCAAATACCTCTTTGACCAACGGCACAGCTAGTAACACCTCATCATCAAACACATCAACCCCAAGTACAGCTAGTAACACCTCATCATCAACCACATCAACCCCGGACACAGCCAGTAAGACCTCATCATCAAATACATCAACCCGAAGTACACCCAGTAACACATCATCATCAAACACATCAACAACGAACACAGCCAGTAACACCTCATCATCAAACACATCAACCCCAAACACTTCCAGTAACACCACATCATCAAACACATCAACCCCAATTACAGCCAGTAACACCTCATCATCAAATACCTCTTTTTCCAATGGCACAGCTAGTAACACCTCATCATCAAACACATCAACCCCAAATACAGCCAGTAACACGTCATCATCAAACACATCAACCCCAATTACAGCCAGTAACACCTCATCATCAAATACCTCTTTATACAACAGCACAGCTAGTAACACATCATCATCTAACACATCAACTCCAAGTACAGCCAGTAACACCTCATCATTAAACACATCAACCCCGAACACAGCCAGTAACACATCATCATCAAATACCTCTTTGACCAACGTCACAGCTAGTAACACCTCATCATCTAACGCATCAACCCCAAGTACAGCTAGTAACACCTCATCATCAAATACCTCTTTATACAACAGCACAACTAGTAACACCTCATCATCAACCACATCAACCCCGGACACAGCCAGTAACACCTCATCATCAAATACATCAACCCCAAGTACACCCAGTAACACCTCATTATCAAACACATCAACCCCGAACACAGCCAGTAACACCTCATCATCAAACACATCAATCCCGAACACAGCCAGTAACACCTCATCATCAAATAGATCAACCGCAAGTACACCCAGTAACACCTCATCATCAAACACATCAACCCCGAACACAGCCAGTAACACCTCATCATCAAACACATCAACCCCAAACACAGCCAGTAACACCTCATCATCAAATACATCAACCCCGAACGCAGCCAGTAACACGTCATCATCAAACACATCAACCCCGAACACAGCCAGTAACACCTCATCATCAAACACATCAACCCCAAACACAGCCAGTAACACCTCATCATCAAATACATCAACCCCGAACGCAGCCAGTAACACGTCATCATCAAACACATCAACCCCGAACACAGCCAGTAACACCTCATCATCAAACACATCAACCCCGAACACAGCCAGTAACACCTCATCATCAATCACATCAACCCCGGACACAGCCAGTAACACCTCATCATCAAATCCCTCTTTATCCAAGAGCACGGCTAGTAACACATCATCATCTAACACATCAACCCCGAACACAGCCAGTAACACCTCATCATTAAACACATCAACCCCGAACACAGCCAGTAACACCTCATCATCAAACACATCAGCCCCAAACACAGCCAGTAACACCTCATCATCAAACACATCAACCCCAAACACAGCCAGTAACACCTCATCATCAAACAGATCAACCCCGAACACAGCCAGTAACACCTCATCATCAACCACATCAACCCCGGACACAGCCAGTAACACCTCATCATCAAATACCTCTTCATCCAACAGCACAGCTAGTAACACATCATCATCTAACACATCAACCCCGAACACAGCCAGTAACACCTCATCATCAAATACCTCTTTGACCAACGGCACAGCTAGTAACACCTCATCATCTAACGCATCAACCCCAAGTACAGCTAATAACACCTCATCATCAACCACATCAACCCCGGACACAGCCAGTAACACCTCATCATCAAATACATCAACCCCAAGTACACCCAGTAACACCTCATCATCAAACACATCAACCCCGAACACAGCCAGTAACACCTCATCATCAAACACATCAACCCCGAACACAGCCAGTAACACCTCATCATCAAATAGATCAACCCCAAGTACACCCAGTAACACCTCATCATCAAACACATCAACCCCGAACACAGCCAGTAACACCTCATCATCAAACACATCAGCCCCAAACACAGCCAGTAACACCTCATCATCTAACGCATCAAGCCCAAGTACAGCTAGTAACACCTCATCATCAACCACATCAACCCCGGACACAGCCAGTAACACATCATCTAACACATCTACCCCGAACACATCCAGTAACACCACATCATTAAACACATCAACCCCAATTACAGCTAGTAACACATCATCACCAAACACATCAACCCCAAGTACAGCCAGTAACACCTCATCATCAAATACATCAACGCCCAAGTACACCCACAACATGAAATACCACTTTATCCAATGGCACGGCTAGTAACACATCATCTAACACATCAACCCCGAACACAGCCAGTAACACCTCATGATCAAACACATCAAACCCAAACACAACCAGTAACACCTCATCATCAAACACATCAACCCCAAGTACAGCCAGTAACACCTCATCATCAAACACATCAACCCAAAGTACAGCCAGTAACACGTCATCATCAAAGACATCAACCCCGAACACAGTCAGTAACACCTCATTATCAAATACCTCTTTATCCAACAGCACAGCTAGTAACATATCATCATCAAACACATCAACCCCGAACACAGCCAGTAACACCTCATCATCAAACACATCAACCCAAAGTACAGCCAGTAACACGTCATCATCAAACACATCAACCCCGAACACAGCCAGTAACACCTCATCATCAAATACATCAACCCCGAACACAGCCAGTAACACCTCATCATCAAACACATCAACCCCGAACACAGCCAGTAACACCTCATCATCAAATACATCAGCCCCAAGTACAGCCAGTAACACCTCATCATCAAACACATCAACCCAAAGTACAGCCAGTAACACGTCATCATCAAACACATCAACCCCGAACACAGCCAGTAACACATCATCATCAAACACATCAACCCCGAACACAGCCAGTAACACCTCATCATCAAACACATCAACACCGAACACAGCCAGTAACACCTCATCATCAAATACATCAACCCCGAACACAGGCAGTAACACCTCGTCATCAAACACATCAACCCCAATTACAGCCAGTAACACCTCATCATCAAACACATCAACCCCAATTACAGCCAGTAACACCTCATCATCAAACACATCAACCCCAATTACAGCCAGTAACACCTCATCATCAAACACATCAACACCGAACACAGCCAGTAACACCTCATCATCAAATACATCAACCCCGAACACAGGCAGTAACACCTCATCATCAAATACATCAACCCCGAACACAGGCAGTAACACCTCGTCATCAAACACATCAACACCGAACACAGCCAGTAACACCTCATCATCAAATACATCAACCCCGAACACAGGCAGTAACACCTCGTCATCAAACACATCAACCCCAATTACAGCCAGTAACACCTCATCATCAAACACATCAACCCCAATTATAGCCAGTAACACCTCATCATCAAACACATCAACCCCGAACACAGCCAGTAACACCTCATCATCAAATACCTCTTAATCCAACAGCACAGCTAATAACACCTCATCAAGCACATCAACCCCGAGTCCAGCTACAAACACAACTTCAGTGCCTGAAAATACAACTGCTATTTTTAACTTTATCTTCAGTGTAGATGCGGATGGCTTATTTCACTAGTTTTGACGCGTAGCTAATGTCTTAAAGTTTCACTCACATGACAGAAGTCCGATCTCTTTGTCTTTTGTCGTTTATTTGTCAGCATCAAAGAATCAACACTTCATACAGTCGTCTTGAGTAAATCCACTGTTATTACAGACACCAGTTGCTGCATCTTGCAAATCTCTGAGTTTTACAACAACCTGTTTGCTGTATCTTGTAGATTACAATCTTGGCTTGGGTATCTAACAACACTCTTGTTGTTTCTTACTTTCCCAGCTTACGTTAGCTTACGGTTACAACAACCTCGTTGCTGTATGTTACATTTCTAGCTTACCGGGAGCTCTCATTAGCTGACGGTTACAACAACCTCGTTGCTGTATTTAGCATTTCTAGCTTACCGGGAGCTCTCATTAGCTGACGGTCTAAAGCTTGTGTTTCCGTAGCCTTCCAAATCTATACTGAGCTTTCTAGCATATCACAGTCACACAAATGCATGTAATAGTAGAATGACATCACAGACCAACCTACGATTATCAACTTATGATGCATAACTAAGAAATCTATAAAGCTTATGGCTTATGTAACAAACTTAATGCTTAATGCTTTACTAATGAATAGAACAAGGTAGAATAAATGAAATAACAGCAAGTAAAATAAAATAAAATAAACACAACAACAAATTCATAAAAAGTGCGATATGGCACTTACATTCCAGCCCCTAATTGACAGGCATGGAGACTGACAATTACAATTTTGTGTTTTTTTTTTTTTTTTTGATAAAGCTATGAAATCAAACATTTTTACCCTTTTAAACGTTTTAAATCTTTTAAGTGTGTAATATTTATCTCAGGTGTTTACATTTGCATATCAAATCTCATAACATATTACCACACATTTAACAGTCCATTTCACATATGAGGCACAGCTTGTCGATGGGTCTTTCCAGAGTGTTGGTCTTAGTTTTAACTAACACACGTTTCACCAGTCCCCCTTTGTTGGGGAACACTTTCGTGATTCTTCTCATGACCCATGCATTTCTTGGAGATGACTCATCAGTTATTAAAACTATGTCTCCAATCGAAAGGTTTTTTTTGTTTTGAAACCACTTTTGCCGCCCCTGGAGCAAGGGCAAGTATTCACGTACCCATCGCTTCCAGAGCAGGTCTGATCGATGCTGGATCTGCTTCTCCCTGCGACGTGCATAGATGACAAATCCAGGTGGCAGGTTTGGCTGTTTTTTCATCAGCAGCGGGTAGTTTGGTGTCAGAGGTTCCATTTTAGGCGAGCAGCTGTTTCTTTTCACAGATGCCTTTCGTTTTTGCTGTGTGCGAATTCCCTGTTTGAATTCTGCTGCTGCTTTACCCTTTTGCAACGTGAGAAGTTCTTCCTTGAAGTTTTGTCTTTGAGTGAGCTTAATGATTACGTTTTCTGCTTTTGTTAGTTCTTGAACTGTTAGCGACTTGTGATTTTCTGTCTTTGGGTTATCTACTTGTATTTTAACCCTTTCTGTGTTTTGTTTGAGCATGTCTCTGATGCGAAGGATCCAGGCAACGGATCTTTTTAACTTGTGCCAGTCAGAGTGATGATTAATCAGTTTACTCACTGTGTCTGTGTCTGTGCATTTTGTAATGCTCACAATATTCACTAGAGCTGAGAGCTTAACTTCATCAGCGTTTTCATCAAAATTTTCTTTTATTGATGTGTCATGAATATTTTCAGGCCATTTGCACTCTGCTTCTTTGAGGAGGGAAGGACCTTGGATCCAGTTGACATTTTTCATGAACTTTTCACAGGATACCCCCCTGGAGGCAAAATCAGCTGGGTTTTGTGAGGTATTAACGTACCTCCATTGCTGTGACTTGGTTGACTCTCTTATAATGGCGATTCTGTTGGCCACGAAGGTTTTAAAACGAAGTGTTTCGTTATCAATGTATCTCAAAACAGTTGTACTGTCGGTCCAGAACATAGAGTCCAGCAATTTCAATTCTAGCTGTTCTTTCAACATTTTGTCATTTTTTACAGCGACCACTGCCGCAGTCAGTTCCATTCGTGGAATGGTGGTTTGTTTCAGGGGTGCTACTCGGGAGTTCCCCATCATGAATGCACAATGTGTAAGTCCATCAGCGTTTACTAACCTGAGGTATGAGACAGCTCCGTATCCCATTTCACTTGCATCCGAGAAGTGATGGAGTTGTGCTGTAGCTGTAAGTCCGAAGTCGGCTGGTTTTATGGACCTTGCTATGCTGAACTTGGACAGTCTGTGCAGCTCTTGCAGCCAGGTTTTCCACGCCGTTGCAAACTGCTCGGGAATGTCATCATCCCAGGCAAGTTTTTCTTTACATAACTGTTGCATTAGGATTGTAGCTGGCAGTATGGCAGGTGGGAGAAAGCCTAACGGGTCGTATGTTGAGCTAGTGATTGACAGAATTCCTCTTCTTGTCACAGGTCGTTCCTTTAAGCTAATCTTAAACTTGAACATGTCTGAGTTAATGCACCACAGCACCCCCAGAGCTCTCTCTATGGGCAGTGCATCGTTACTCAAGTCTAAGTCTCTCATGTCTTTGATCCTTTCACTCTCGGGAATGACTGTCAGTAGGGCACGGCTATTGCTTGCCCATTTAGTGAGGTTAGACCCTCCGCTTGTGCAGAGACTTGTGAGATCATTGTATAGGGCGACTGCTTGGTCATGACTCGAAACAGATTTCGGGCAGTCGTCTACATGAAAGTTTTTAAGCACTGTGTTAACTGTCACAGCAGATGCATTGCTGCAGTTTTCTTCTACTGTCATTCTGAGGGCGAAGTTAGCACCACTGGGCAACAATTTTGCACCGAACAGATGAACTACCATTTTATTTTCAACTAAGTCTTGGTTCACATCTCCATTCGGCCACCATAGGAAGCGCAGCAGATCAGTGTCCTTCTCGGGGACTTTCACGTGATAGTACATGGCTTCTACTGTGTCCTTTTTCTTGGACTTTATTTTAACGGGCACAATGGGGAGGATGCAATTACCTCCAGCCCCAGTGAGCGCATTTGATTCGTGACTCTCTGCCGGTGGTGTATTTTTTGTGTCACTTTCGGTTTCATTCTCGTCAGCGCGTGTACCTGGCTGCGCCGTGACTTGCACTGCGCTGTGTAACATGCGCGGATGTGACTTTGAACACAATGAACATACAATTTTTTTGGTACAGTCTTTCCACAAATGACCCGTTCTTAAACATCCGAAACAGAATCCGTTTCTTTTTAAGAATTCTACTTTGTCTTTGTGTGTCTTATCATTAAATTGGAAGCAATCATCTAAGATATGCTCCCCTTTGCAATGTGCGCACGGTTTAGTGAAGGCGCTGACAGGTAATGTACCGGCATTCTTCATTGTAATCAATTCTTTGTGAATTTTACCAACCTGTCCGTCCTCGGTTGCGACGCTGACCCTGGGTTTTCCTTGGCCCGTTTGTTTGGGTCCTTGAAGGGATGTGTGACAGGGTTTTCCGTCGCTGATTGCAGCGTCCAAGTCCGTAGAGTGTGCGCTGCTCAGGTGCGCGTTGCTCAATTCAGTGACCGCGCTCTCGTTCGCAGGCTGCGCTCGGCTGTTGCATGTTGAGTTGGAGAGGTGAAAGTGCGCGCTGCTCGGGCGCGCGCTGCTCGATTCAGTGAGTGCGCTCTTGCTCTTGGACGATCGGCTGTCGTATTTGCGATCTTGACGTTTATTTCCAAATCTATCCTGCAACAGACTCATTGCCTCTGCATAACCACACTGATCTGGCATAAGCTGACAGCTCATAACGAGGTCTCTAGCCTCTCCCTTAGTGAACTGCTCAAGATAACACAGCTTATCAGCATCACTATCTGTTTTGTCAACAATAACATGTTTGAATGCTTTCATGAAGGACGTAAACTCAAGAGGGTCACCATGAAACACAGGAACATTGCGCTGAGGTAAAAAGGATTGCCTTTGGCATTTCATGAGCATTGCTGTGATGTCAGCCTGCTGTTGCATCATGCTCTGTGACTCTAAAGTATACATGTCATGGCGGGTGTATTTATTGTCTTGGGTAGACCCTTCATTTAAAGTACTTTTCAATTTTGGTTCAAAACTTACTGGTACGCTAGGATGGGCTGTCCTATGACGCGATGGCAGTCCGAAGTCTTCTATCGACGCGCGGCTCCCGTAAGGTTCGTTGTATTCCAGTTTGGGAGCGCGTGCGCCACTTGGTTCGTTGAGGGTGCTCTCTCGTACCGGTTTTCGGCGGCTGTCATATTCAGGTTTGCGGCCCGTCCAAGGCGGGCTGCTCGAGCGCATGCAGCTCGGGTTGATGACTCCGCTCTTTGATGCAGGCTGTCGTGTTTCACAACTCTGATAAACCTGTAATTCAGCGTCTACAACTGCGAGCGCAGTTTCTACTTCCAACCTTTCTTTATCAGCTTTTAGTTGCTCTGCCACAGCCTTTAATTCTGCTTCTTTTGCCTTTACTTGTGCTTCCTTCTGTTCTAACGCCCGCCGTTCTGCTAAGGCTGCTGCTTTAATCAACAAGGCTGCTCTGTTGGCTTCCGCTTTCTTTATTAGGGCTGAGGATGATGTAGAAGTTACAGACCTTTTGGATGCTGCCGTTGTCTGTGACACGCTGACGCCCGGCGAGACACCTTCGCGTAGTCGCGACGTCACAGAGTGGTCCTTGGTGTCCTTGGTGTCCGCTTTCCAGCGACCCACCGTAGATATGAATTCTGTGCGGCCTTGAGCCTCAGGTGCGCCGCAAGCGACCTGATCGCATCTGTGTTCGTCTTTACGAGTGTACACAAGCACATCAACGTTACTTCTCATGAAGTTCTCTCTTCTGCACTCAGTTTCAACGATGTCTAACTTACGTGCATAGTTCATAGGTGTCTTTAATGCATTAGACGTTGCATTCAGTCGAATTCGCTTGCCTTTTCTTGCATCCAGCGCCTCGTTGAGGTTTTTTCTGTTCGTCTCGTGGAGCGCCGTTAGGCTCCCCAGCCAAGTGCTGGGAGCGTCGTCCTCGTTGTTCGGCATGGTGAAGTTCGATGGCTATTCTCTTTCACTTTCCATTTCAGCGTTCACTTGTTTTCGTTCAAACAGCGGAAAAGCTTTAGACTTTTGTAGATGCGGATGGCTTATTTCACTAGTTTTGACGCGTAGCTAATGTCTTAAAGTTTCACTCACATGACAGAAGTCCGATCTCTTTGTCTTTTGTCGTTTATTTGTCAGCATCAAAGAATCAACACTTCATACAGTCGTCTTGAGTAAATCCACTGTTATTACAGACACCAGTTGCTGCATCTTGCAAATCTCTGAGTTTTACAACAACCTGTTTGCTGTATCTTGTAGATTACAATCTTGGCTTGGGTATCTAACAACACTCTTGTTGTTTCTTACTTTCCCAGCTTACGTTAGCTTACGGTTACAACAACCTCGTTGCTGTATGTTACATTTCTAGCTTACCGGGAGCTCTCATTAGCTGACGGTTACAACAACCTCGTTGCTGTATTTAGCATTTCTAGCTTACCGGGAGCTCTCATTAGCTGACGGTCTAAAGCTTGTGTTTCCGTAGCCTTCCAAATCTATACTGAGCTTTCTAGCATATCACAGTCACACAAATGCATGTAATAGTAGAATGACATCACAGACCAACCTATGATTATCAACTTATGATGCATAACTAAGAAATCTATAAAGCTTATGGCTTATGTAACAAACTTAATGCTTAATGCTTTACTAATGAATAGAACAAGGTAGAATAAATGAAATAACAGCAAGTAAAATAAAATAAAATAAACACAACAACAAATTCATAAAAAGTGCGATATGGCACTTACATTCAGAATAAATGAAACCTTCGATTCAGCACTGGCCAATAACAGCTCTCCACAGTTTGCAGACAAAGCTAAAATTATCCGTAGTCAGGTATGTTTAATTGATAATGCCCTTATATTTACAATTTCTTTGATTCTTGTAACAAAAGACATTTAACACCCTTGAGATTTGATTGTCTAAATTGTGCACTCACTTCATTTTTTTCAGTTCAGTTTATTTAAATTATATGAATATTAAGGAGCCACCTTCAATGCATTAGGGTGCAATAAAATTTCAGTAGATTATTTATTTACTCATGGATCCATTTATTTATTAATTTTTATGACATACCAAGTTATTATTGTGATAGCACTACTGTTGATACTGACCTAAGTCATTTCTGATTTTTCTTAGGTTGAACCTTTGTACTTTAAATCCTTTAAAAACTTCATACGCATGGGAATTGTACGGTTCTGGTAAGATGGGATAAGTGGTCTTAAACATTTTTTTCTTTTTTGATTGCTCAACATTGTTTTTTACTATCTCTATGTTTGTCTTCCTGCAGGAATGGTTCTGTTGGGACAGAAAGCTATCTTTATTTTAATTCTAGTGGCCCAAATATTACTGAATCCCAAGTGCAACAAACTATTCTGAGTGGAATTAATGACATTACTTTTCCTGTTATTTCAACCTCCCTCAATGTCACTCAGATTCTTGGTCAGTATAAACTTGCACATGCTACAGTGTGTTACTTATTTACAATGGAAATATGATTTACATATATGAAGTAAATACTGTATTTACTTAGTATTTGTGCTGTTATTGCTATGTACATTTTTGTATTTTTCAGGTAATTCTATGGCACCAGTGATCGCCAGCACACTTTCCATGATCTCAATGTCTCTTCTATCACTTCTGCTTTCACTATCATTGGATTTCTAACTCTAGACCATGGTCAGAGGGTAGCTCAGTGGTTAAGGCATTGGACTACAGTTCAGAAGATCCCAGGTTCAAACCCCACAACCACCAAGTTGCCACTGTTGGGCCTGTGAGCAAGGCCCTCAACTGCTCAGATGTGTAATGAGATAAAAATTTAAGTCGCTCTGGATAAGACCGTCTGCCAAATGCCTAAATGTAGACCTGATCATTAAACATACAAAATCTATACATATAATGAAATTGTAATTTTGTTGTGTACAAAGGTCAAAATATGAAAGATATAAAAAAAATAATATACAAATAGTACAAATAAATTTTTATCTAAATTAATCAATTAATCTTGGCTTTTAATAGATGATTAGGTGTTGCTTCTCTGTGTGAGAATGGAAACCTGCACATACACTAGCCCTTTCTGGGACAGACTGGACTCCCTTGATTTAGAATCACTGCTAAGAAAGATGTAATCACCATGAGGTCATGGCTTGCCAAGGTTGGAGTAAGAGACCTTGACCTCAACCCCACTGACCATTAATTGTACCCAAAGACTTACCCAGCATTAATGCTTGTGTCCCAATGCAAAAACTAAAAAATAAATCCCCCCAGCCATACTCCATACAGCCAAAATGTATTGAAAAACCTTCAAAAACATGTGCAGGCTCTATGTACAGTAAAAAGGGGAGCAAATCTGTGTTAGTGCCCATGGTTACAGAATTAACTGGTCATACTCTTTTCGTTTTTTTATAGTGCCTGACTCTGTGGAATTAGAGGGGTCACTGCATTCTTGGTAATTTCTTTCTTTGTTACAGAAGTAACTTCAGTTTCTTCTAGCCATGCTACCCCTTAAAGAAAGGTCAGTAAGAGCCCTGGTAGTTCCATACACCTCTTTACTCTACACAGACCAAACTATAACTTTCTCTTACTACTATAAAAATCCTAAATATAAACAAACAAAATACAGCTTTTTTTTCTCAGAGGTAAACGGAAAAGTGAAGTTGTTCAGCTGTTTACTGTCACTGCAGCTTCTTCAAAGTCTTCCCACTCTGTGACCGCTGAAATCCGACATGACTCCACGTTAGGCTACGTCTTGAATCATTTGTATACCGACGGTGATTGGATGTTTCCCGAGGGCTCAGGGGAGTGTGTGTGTCTGTGTGTGTGTGTGTGTGTGTGTGTGTGAGTGCGTGCGTGCGTGCGTGTATTTCTTCTACTGTTATAAAAATTCTAAATATAAACAAACAAAATACAGCTTTTTTTTCCAGAGTTAAACGGAAAAGTGAAGATGTTCAGAGTCACTATGCAGATGTTACACTCAGTGGAGTTACCGGAATCTTTGGTTTAGTTCTCATTGAGTTGCCACACATCATTTCCACATTTCACTCGCTTTTATTACTCTTATGTGAGCATAAACAGTGAAACATTCCACAGGTTTATAATACACCGCGGCCAAGTGAACCACGTTCCCGTCGAACGAAACGAGGCATAATCGTGGTGTTTGCTTCGGTTATGACACACCATAGTTTATTATCTGCTGTGGTAGATCTGATTATTTATTCAAACACAATAATAAAGCTTTATATCCTCAGGAGGGCTTTCCTTTTTGTTATAATATGAAGCCCCTAGATGGACAAAGGAGGAGAAAAAACGGCAGAAAAAAGTAATGCCAAAAACTTTGGGTTATAATGCGAAATATGACTTGCTTTTTTTCTTCTGCCATTTTTTTCTCTTCCGTTGTCCCCTTAAAGATTCAGTAGTTGGTTTTCTCAGTTGAATATGAAAAAAAATATCGCTGATTATCAACGTGGGAATGAATGGTGCATTGTCCAAGTGCAAGTTTATCTTGGAGCTAAACTATTTGCTTTGAGTGAAGGCGCCATCTAGCGATCATTGTGTGTCAGCAACAGCTTCCCATTCAAAACAATAGGCGGTCAAACGACCGCTGAACCACGTTATAAGTAGGTGACACTGGCGCGGCGCTTCTAGTGTTAAAACATAAGGAATGAACCTGAGGTCACCTGAGAATTTGTAATAAATAAATAAATAAATAAATAAATAAAAAATTTCACTGTGGGTATTGTGGGTAAATTATTGGGTAAACAATCTCTGAAACTCACTGGTAACTAATTCTAATTCTAAATATTTTTCCGTATTATAAATTTCTGTTTGTATACATGAATTGTCAAGCTGCTAAAATAATTTTATTAATATAAACATTGTCCAAAATAACATGTCAGAGAACCAGGACTACTGGGACTTTTAAGTTATTCAGTTGTTTCCACTGTATGGCCTGTGTGCATCATGGTCATATGATCCACAAGCTGTCAATCATTCAGTTCATACAATAGTCACAACAGAATAAGCTTCCACGATAAAAATTTAATGAAACAAACATTTTGTATTAACATGAGGTGTGTGTAGTAAACATGCAATTTTAGTGTACCATGTGTATATGTGAAGACAAACCCATATTACTTAACGTCTGAATCATTACCCATGAATCTCTTATTGTGTGAATCACTCTGGTACACAAACATTCACTGTAATAAAGTGGCAAACAGTATATCTAAGTGTGAATTAACATATCAGCCACAACATATGTGCAACTGAACAACACTTATCAATATGTTTGCCTTCTGTTATGTGGTTATTTGGAATCTGTATACTGGTAAGAGTTGTAAGTACTGTAGAATACCAACATGTCTCTCTTTTTCAGTCTTCTCCTTTTTTTATTTTATTGTTTAAAAATTTTGAGCTACTTTAAGCTTTAAAGATAAACCAAAATCAGTGTTTAATAATTCAATATATATACTTTGGCAAATATTTGTGTTATACATTACAGTGGGAGCCACGCCAAATAGCCGCGACCGTGTAAATGACATGCAAACGTCGTGTGACTGCCCTATGCACGCTGTAATCCCCCCTCCCTTTTCTGCCAGAAAGGCGTGTCAAGATTTCACAGTAAACACGCCCATTCAAGCGCTATTTATTCATTTACCTGGTGCCACCACTAGATGGCGCTTCGTTCTCAATAACACGTTAAAACAAGCCAGCTGCGCTTAGTTGCAATCATGTGATCTTAACAACCCGCCTCCACCCCCGCCGAACTGACGCTTTCAAACTACAGAGACGAAGATGGCGGCTTAACGGACTATTCGTGGTAAGTGATGTTTTATTTTATAAAATGTGTTTGGGGTAGTTTACAGTTTATTTCCCAGTTTAGTTTTTTATTGGCCGTTTTAAATATCACTGGCAGCACCAGCAGCGGTCAGATGTGACTTTAGAGAACTTAATGATCTGTTTACCAAGTCTGGAGTTAATATTACAGCTTACTGTCAGTGTCACACACTCACAATGTCACTCCACTTTACCTCAAAAACATGCTCAAGCTTCGACAATACTATTAATGTCCCTATTACAAGAGCTGCACTACCCGATGAAGAGTGTTTGTGTTCTCTGTAAATACTGAGAGAATCTCACTGCGTGTTGTCTGGATAAATTCAGCGCTTATTTATTCTCTGGTTAAGAGTTAATCTGCAGGTTATTTCTGTGACTGTAATATAATGTGATGCAGTTGATGAGGGACACAGACTGAGGGGAGCTGTACAGGAGCTAGTAACGCTCATAACCCGGTTTATATTTTATACACTTTGTCCGGGACTTTCCGCGGTAGCGCGAGCGCTTAGTTAACAAGCTGAATAACAACACAGAAGTGTTTATCAGTTAGGAGGAGGAGGAGGGGGGAGGTGTGTGTGTGGGGGGGAGGTGTGTGTGTGTGGGGGGGGGTGTATGAGGGGCTTCAGTAAGTTATAGTTTTGCATCAGGGATGAACTAATGCTCATATACGAGTGTTATATCGCTTAACTTATTTGAATGAAAAGCGTTAAGTAAATTCTCGGTTAATTTAATTCAGACGATAATGCAGACAGTCACTGGTTAACACTAACACTGTTCACTGGTTAACATTAGCACAGGCAGTTTATTTACATTCCAGAATTCCAAAAACAGTATTTTACACACTCTGTGGTAAATAGGTTTATTAATATATTTTATATTTATTACAAATATATGTTCTGTAAAGTTTATTTATCTTTGTCTTGACTAAATTCTCCTGTTGTCTTTAAGCAGAGCTCCGCTGTGGAGGATTGGGGGGTCAGACGGCTGACGGCTGGACTTTTGGAGCTACAGGACTGGAGGAGCCTGAACAAGCTGTTGAGGGAGCTGTAGGAGGGATGACGTCACAGTCCGACAGCTTTAGAATGATGTTTGGTCAGGTTTACTGTATATTCTGAACATAGAACTGCAAAACGTCTGATACAGTACTTTGGGGGAAACAAAGACTTAAACTGTTCCATCTTTAATAGTTTTTAAAATGGATATTTTAATATAAAAGAACTATAGATAGAGACTTATAAGCAGCTTGTATCCGAGTAGTTTAATGAACTTTAAGCAAAAAGACAACATGTATTCACCTGTTTTATACAAATTACTGTTTAACTTTGACTAGTTTTGGAAGAATAAATTGAATTGTTAAAGTCATGTTTGCGTGTTTAAATTTTTGGGGATTGTTTGGGTATTTAAAAAAACGTTTAGTTGAACCAACAACTTCAATGGGCAAAAAATGGGACACAACTTTGTTTTAAATAGTCAAAGAGTTGGGCTGAAAATAATAATAATATAAATTTTGTGTGTTTTAAAGCCAATGGAGAAATTCAGGAGCGGACACATAGGCTACGTTTACACTGCCAGGTAAATGTGACCCAATTCCGATTTTTTGCTCATATGTGACACATATCGGATATGTTCTATGTCCATGTAAACAGGAAAAAAACGCATGCATTCCGATATTTCGAGATCGGTTTCAGGCCTCCTTCATATGTGGAAATAAATCGGATATAAATCAGATATGTGCTAATGTGATTGTCGTGTCGAGTCATTGTGTTCTGTACGTCATTAAAACAGCGACTTCTTCGCGGTTTAATGACGTAATGTTATTCTCCGGTGGAAGCGCGTGTGGAATTACAACATCGCAGGTGACATGGAAGAGGAAAAGAACAACCCCCCCCCCTCCAACACACATGCCTTGTGTTAATGCTTATTTGGGCTGAATAACATTAAATCAGTATTTGATGAATAAAGCATATGTGCAGGCTGCAATTATGCCGTTTTTCTCTCCTCCTCCATTTTAAAACCATGGTGCGTGAACTTTGCATATATAGCAGAGCGTTAAGCATATTTCACCTTCATCTTTCTTGGCTAGTGTGTAGCGCAAGAACCTCCCTTTAAGTACAGATGTCGCCCTTAAAACCCTGCGTGTTTTCCCGCGGGATGCCGCAATTTAGCGCGCGGCGTGCCGCGTCTTGCCGGAGGCAACATTCGGGAATTTTAACTAAATGTGTTGCGCTTCACTGAATATCCGCCAGATGGCGCATGGAAGGACTTTATCTAAAAGCCGGACCAAGTACAACAATGAATGTAAGGACGCGGATGAACAGTGCTGAAGCGAACATGAATTTTATTTTGTTTTATAATAGATCTTTCATGATGAATGAGTGTATATGTGCTTCACATTATCAAACACAGGCAAAGGAGACAGAAATTATTGAGGGATCCACTGAAAAAAGTAAACCTAGTTTAATGTGTTTTTTTTCTCATTCCATTAGTAAAAAAAATAATTTGCTCTTTTTAACTGAAGTGTCTAATTTATGCTTATGGGTGAATCTTTTTTTTTTTTTTTTAGTATAATGCTGTTTACAGCAGGAAACCAAAGTGAAATATTTCATTTTGATCAAGGTACTCTTATTATGTTGAGTGTGATTTGCGCATGCGCAGTCTTTAGACCATAGTTTTGCCGGTATAATTTTATTTCCGCCTCAAACCGGAGCATGACGTTGAAACAAGTAAGGAAGGATATCAGAACCTGTATTTCAGTTACTGTTAGTTAAAGCCCCTGATTAAACTTAAATCTAATCCATTCACAAAGGACATTTCTGCTTCAAACCGTGTCTCATGACCTCATGACGCAGCATTTTCACGGACTGAATCACATGCGGGTGGAGATTCTCAAAGAAAACTCCTTTAAACCAGGTAAGAAAGCAAACTCATGTCATTTCTATGTTAAATGTATCTCTTCTATGAGCAAATTCATGATTTATGTCAGGAACAACTACTTTGTAGATTGAGTTTTGTGTCCGTGTTTGCTACTGTAGCTAAAACCACCTATATTACCTGCATTAGCTAACTAACGTGGTGATTTTCAAAAACACCGGAGTTTATACAGTAAGTCAGCGGCACCGAAGAAAATAATTATATTTAAGTACCGTTGGTTAACGATGTAAAAATTAATAGGAAAGTGACGTAAACCTAGAACAAGCTAATTTGGAGTGAGTGCTGTTTGTAGTGTACTGCTTTCTATACTTTATACACACTGTAATTAAGATTTGCTAACATAAGAACTTGAGCCAGTCCAATTTTTGTTTTTACCTTTTTTTTTTTTTTTTTAAAGATCAGTAATGAGTTTCTGAGAATTATATCTGCTCCACTTCAAGCAAGATTACTGGTTTCCTTGGACAAGCAACACTACAAACTAATTGAGATCATCAGAAACTAGGGAGGAACCCGTCAGAGAGAAGACCAGAGATATCATCTTCATCTTCAAGTTCTTGATCTGGTATGTATGGTACGGTTCAGGACCAGGGAGGGAGCCGGAGACAGCAGAACAAAGAGATGATATTGCCAGCACCAGCACAGGGAGCACAGTTTTTAGTTTAGATCTCATGTTTACATTTTATTGTATGTTGATGGCTTGACTGTAAACAACAAACAATGCAATAAATGTAAAAAAATATATATATTTATTGTCTCTTTCCAGGACCAGGCATATCGTTCAATTATTTTTTGGCCAAATAGGCAGTCGTAACAAGAGGTGAGGGCGCGCGCGTCATCACATGTGCTTACCCGACTCTGCGTTCACCGTAAACTTCAATATACATAGACGTTTATATTTTTGTTTATTTGTATATGTATGTTATTAATTTTACTTTTTTAGAGATTGTATGTGCGTGCACGGAGAGTATGTGTTGATAAGTGTATGTGGATAAGTTGATAAGTGTATCAGAAAGCATTAAAATGTTCATTTGAATTAAAATGACACACACGTCTGTATATACAGTATATCAATTACATATATATCAATTTCATTAGTTCGTTCATTCTATTTGAAGCTTCGGATGTTTTTTTTTTTTTTTTGGTTTGGTTAGATTAGTTCTGAACTCGCTTCCGTGAAACTATCGCTAAAACAATGTACTGAGCCCTCCTGAGGATATAAAGCTTGATTATTGTGTTTGAATAAATAATCAGATCTACCACAGCAGATAATAAACTATGGTGTGTCATAACCGAAGCAAACACCACGATTATGCCTCGTTTCGTTCGACGGGAACGTGGTTCACTTGGCCGCGGTGTATTATAAACCTGTGGAATGTTGCACTGTTTATGCTCACATAAGAGGAACAAAAGCTCAATGAGGACTAAACCAATGATTTCGGTAACTCCACTGAGTGTAACATCTGCATAGTGACACTGAACATCTTCACTTTTCCGTTTACCTCTGAAAAAAAGCTGTATTTTGTACACATAGACACACACACACAGACACACACACATAGACACACACACACACACAGACACACACACTCCCCTGAGCCCTCGGGAAACATCCAATCACCGTCGGTATACAAATGAGTCAAGACGTAGCCTAACGTGGTGTCGTGTCGGATTTCAGTGGTCACGGAGTGGGAAGACTTTGAAGAAGCTGCAGTGACAGTAAACAGCTGAACAACTTCACTTTTCCGTTTACCTCTGAGGAAAAAAAGCTGTATTTTGTTTGTTTATATTTAGAATTTTTATAGTAGTAAGAGAGAGTTATAGTTTGGTCTGTACTGTTGTTCGCACCCTTGTAGAGAATAAATAAATGAATAACACCTTCATATCCCCTCTCAAGAGTGTCATAGTCCATTGTTAGTTTTAATGATCTGGCTGAAACTAATTATCACTACATAAGTACCCTAACACCATTGATCATGAGTCTCAGCTGAACCTAATTCTATACTTGTAACAGAAAATGTACGTAGATGCAGATTCCAAATGTGTATTTATATGATAGATTGATAGATAGATAGATAGATGTGTGTGTGTGTGTGTGTGTGTAGGCTCTACGCAGGGGCAAGAGAGGGCAGCGCACCCTTAAATGTCTGCACATGTTAATATATTCCTAAAATGTATATATTACAAGTTGATAAACTGATCTGCGGTAGCGGAAAAATCCGCTGAAATAGGACAGGCACACTAACCCGCACACACACACATACACACGCGCGCGCACACACACACACACACACAGACACACCTCCCTTGAGCCCTGCGTCTGTCGGATTTCAGCGGTCACGGAAAGACTTTGAAGCAGTTTATATATGAATCTAAGCTTGAACTTATCAGCATTGTAAATATATAATATTTTTCAAATAAAATCGCTATTACTTTGACCCTGAAGTTTAGTTTAGCACACACAAAAAAACAGAAAAGTCATTTCTGGTAAATCAACGGAATGTGTAGTTTATTTACAGTAATTCATTAAATTATGAATATACATTGTACAGTACACGGTAAACACGGGAAAGATTACAAAATGAAAAAACAAACAGTGTCTACTTTATAAACAGCTTAGTATGTGCGTCGAGATGCTGAAATCCCTTGCATGGTTTTGCTTCCAAGTGGAGAGATATTTGACCGATAGCCTAGAACAAAAGATCTATAGGTGTGATCACAACCCCCTCCGACCGACCGTGCCATCAATCACTGACCACCTCAGAAGTTCCCTCCAATGTATGGCTGCAATACTTGTTTTGCAAGTATTTTTAACACCATTCAAAGGCTTCAAAGGGGCAGTTATCGGCTATGACACGTTGAAGGAGAACTTAATAGTTCTCAAAAATAGTGTAAATGTCTGCAACAATCACTAACCATTAAAATGTTTTTTTTTTGTAATTAAACACGAAAATATTAATTATATTTCCATATATATACATACACACACACACACACACACACAAGGGCGTAGGTTTGCTACCTATGACTCCAACTAATACCCCATCCCCCAATCCCCTTTTTTCCCCAATATCTTATTTTGTATTCAACAAAATAAAGAAAATCATTAAAGTTTGGAACCACTTAAGGAGTAAATAGTGAGTAAAGTTTTTTTGAGGGTGAACAATGGCTTTGACCCTAACTCTTCCCCTCTGACTGCACTAGGACCGGACAGCATTGCCACCTGATGAAATAGCGTGACAAAAAAGTGAAATGTCAGTTCAAAACTTTTGCCAAAAACACTAATGAATCACTTACATCCTCAGCCTATCACTCCTCATAATGCTAAATATTAGTATAATCAACATGTATAATACACGCACACATATTATATGTTATATACTGTATAATCAACATTCAGATTGACCTCCTGTGACCTCGCCTCTTCACCTGAACTACAACATGGCTGATCTGCTTCTGTCCCCTAATTGAAAAACATTGAGGGATTCCTTATGAGCATGGACAGAGAATGCCTCAGCCTATTATTGGTAACAATGTTAAATCTCAGGACAACTACAGTGGCTTGCAAAAGTATTCGCCCCCCGTTAATCTCTCTTATTGGAATGTGTGATAAACATCGGCGCATGTCCTCTGACGTAACATGGACACACAGGAATGTAAATGAACACTGCATTTATGACCCAAAAAATAAACGCTTTGAGATGATTTATTTGCCGTATGGTGTGTTTATTTGAATATGTTCAGTAAATTTATTAATTACACTCAAAGTGTCAGCGAAACCGGTTTGCAAATAATTTGTGTGTGTTAGGTGATGTGAGAGTGGGTTTTTCAAACTTGCAGTAAAACATTTTTGGGGGCAGTTTTTGATTCCCCCTTATCTAAGTACTGTAAAAACTTATATAGTCTTGGGTTAAAAAGTCTGCATTTCAACATGCATCCCCCACCTCCAAAGACTAAGCTCCTGTTGGTATAGCTCTTAAGGTCACTGTGGCATGCAAACCCCCTGACCACAATAAGGTGCCAATCCCTCAGGGGGGGAGGTGAAAAATACAAATTAAATTAAATAAATTATCCTTAATCCAGATTTTATCAATCAACGACATAATATTTATCTTAGCTGGATGGTCTAATTCTCAAAACCGTTTAACCTAAAGAAAAACATAACACACTATAACTAGAATATTTACAAAACTGAAAGGTTTTCTTATGAATAATTAAAAAAAACATTATAACTCAAAAAGATCATATTATGTTTATATATATATATTTTATAGTAGCTGAACAGCTCTCTTCTCTCCAATCCACTCATACACCACAGTCTCCTATTTCTCTGTGCGCGCGCTGCAGCCTGTGAATGAATACACGCAGCGGAGGTTTTACATATTTAAAACGTAAAAAGGTGTCTCCATCATAAATAGCCCTGAATTAACTATATATATATATATATATATACATGTTTTGTGAGATTTTCCCTTACTTGGTTTTATCAATTTATATTACTCCCTATAATAATGTAAACATTGCTAATTTATGTTTTGGAAAGAAACTTAAGTAATTATTTCATCTATATCTTTCATAAATCACACAACTAAAATATAATTAAACAGTTTATTCACCAACATTACCAAATATTTGTGACATTCACAGTCTAGATCCAAGTTGTCTTTTTAATAAAAGTGCATTCAGCTAAATTTTGCATCCATAGAAAAAAACTGCACGGCACCAGGGCCTGAAATACTTGTTTTAAACAAAATTGTGTAAAATAATAAATAAATAAAATACAGCATTCATTTAGAAATAAAATGCAGCAGAAAATACTTTAAACAAACTGTAGAATAAACGTTAAAACGTAATAGCCCTCTGAAGCAGTGAAGTTGCAACTTTCAAATCAGCACTCTGGACTAGTGCACTTAAAAGTATGCCATTGAAACCTTAATGCATGAAAACATTTTAAGCTGAACATGTAAACACAACATGTAAACACTTGTAGTCAAGCCAAATCAAATGTTTTAAGATAACTTCATCTTTAAAGCTTGCACTTTTGGTGATAGCTTAATCCCATCAAGTTCTAGAAGAACTTTCTGAAAATAGCCTCTCCTTCAAGGATTATGGATACACCAACCGGTTCTTCCCCTTCAACAGCACGGACGACAAGGATTTTAAGAAGGTGTCACTTCGTCTGTCCCCCTGCATAAAATGTACAAGAAAATAAATCATTTATTTTGAGAAGCAAAAAAAATCTGAATTGCTTCAACCTGTGCTGACTTCATTGAGAAAAAAATAACAATAAAAATAAATGATAATAAAAAAATGACCATCACTTCATATACTTCATATTGTTAAACTTGGGTTAAATTGCTTTATCTTGCATCAGTAAAACATGGCATGAGATGGCTTTACAGTGTCAGGAAATCCTATGATGAATGCTGAGTTTGTATTTAAAAGGGTTAGTCCAAACATGAAAATTCGTTCAATAATTACTCATATTTATATATTCTTTTGCATTTATATGCTTCTGTCCAAGGCGGCGCGGTGGTGTAGTGGTTAGCACTGTCGCCTTGCACCTCCAGGGTCTGGGTTCGATTCCCCGGCCAGGCTCGATTCCCGTCTCTGTGTGCATGGAGTTTGCATGTTCTCCCCGTGCTTGGTGGGTTTCCTCCGGGTACTCCGGTTTCCTCCCACAGTCCAAAGATATGCAGGTTAGGCTAATTGGCGTTCCTAAAATTGCCCGTATTGTGTGATTGGGTGTGTGATTGTGTATGTGTGTGTGCCCTGCGATCGATTGGCACCCTGTCCAGGGTGTACCCCGCCTAGTGCCCGAAGTCTCCTGGGATAGGCTCCAGGTCCCCCGCGACCCTGAACACAGGATTAAGCGGTATAGAAGATGAATGAATGAATGAATGCTTCTGTCCAATACAACAAACACTATATTCAAGGTATTAATAAATTGTATAATTAATAAGAAAACAATGCTTTACCAGGCAATCATCAAAGAGATCCTCTTCAGATTCACGTCTCATCTTTACGCTTTGTTTCTGTGAAAATATTTACATTGTATCATTACATAATCTTTTATTCGTACAACTACATTTAGGCATTTCTTCATCTTTTGTAAGTTTGCCTTTATCCAAAGCAAATTACAAAAGAGGAAGGCGTCAAGCATGTCAAGCAGTGCTACTAACACAAAGTTTCTGACACCGTTAGAAAATACAAGATAGAACAGTGAGGGATTAAGGAAAAAGTGAGAAGCAAGAATCATGTGTGCAAAGATTAAGCATGTAGGGTCACAGGATGACTCGACTTATTTTTATTGTCTGCAATGCGATTTAGACAAATTAGAACTGCGGTAAAGCCAGCCGCGGTTCAGAAGAACACGGTCAAGCCAGCCGCGATTGATTTTAGTGTGCGCACATATTACAGTGATTACGGTAGTTTCAGGACCGCCACAGAGACAACGCGCTTTCAGAGCGCTTTTCATTTAGACGCCCAGGACTGAGAGATAATACAACATGCTCGTCAATTTTTACTTGCTTATTTATTTGCATTTCTGCTTTAATATCCGTGTTATTTATTGGTGACTTTGACGGTTGTCTGTTACAATATTTTTCTTAAATATTCACCATTCAAATAATTGTTTTATGTAGATAAGTTACAGCAGAATTCGTAGAAAACAGACAAAATAATGTATTTAGTCTTTTTAAATACCAGAATTGATTTTTATTTTGTTTTACTGTTCAAAAGTAGCAGTTATTCTTCAATGAATGTTTTCTATAATGAGGATTAACGTCTGCTTTGGAAGAGAGGTCAAATAAACAAATGTTCACAATGGGGAAAAAAAGTTAAATAAAATGCCTTTATTTCACTTCAGAGACCTATGAAAAAATTAATTCTAGTAAGTATAAAACGCCATGGTCAGTTTTTATCCCATATAATGTACACACATTATATGATAAAAAAAAAAAAGTAGAAAAAAACAATGATCAGTTCTTATTCAGGACGTCCCATACTATATACACACCACATATGAAACTATTTTACTGCAGCATTTTTGAGATATTGGACATTATTACACTTTAAAGGGGTATAAAGACCCCATTTCTAATAAGTAGAAAAAAACAATGATCAGTTCTTTTTCAGGACGTCCCATACTATATACACACCACACATGAAACTATTTTACTGCAGCATTTTTCAGATATGGGGCATTCTCTCTGTGTTGTTCATGAAACTACCGTAATCGCTGTAATATGCGCGCGCACTAAAATCAATCGCGGCTGGCTTGACCGTGTTTTTCTGAACCGCGGCTGGCTTTACCGCAGTAAATTAGAGCTGCTGTCAATACTGTATGAACATATGTACAGGTTCTTTACTCGTAACTCATTAATAAAGTCCGGCTTCAGAAAAAAAACGTTTATTGCTAGTGCTCTTTTACCATTTAATGCTTTAACACACACGACTCAGTTTGTTCAGAAATGGCATCTAACTGGCGAGGCTTTGTCTGAAGACGCCGTTTTCACTCGGGTTGGGGCTAAGAAACACATATCTCGGTGTATTAATCCACGCGCTCGGTTCGTTATTATTTTATTTATTTACCACAGGACCCATGGGGGCTCCGTAGGTTCAGGTTTTTACACGAAAACGGTGTTTTGTGAATCTCCACACTATTAAAAACTGAAATTGCTAATTGTACGTCCTGAGATTAAGATGAACATTAATTGGGAGTCATGAAAGCGAGAATCACATCCAAAAAAGAAAGCTAAACTTACCTCGAACACGACAAACTCCAGCTCCAGCCACGCCGTGATGATTCCCAACCGACTGATACACAGCGACTCCAAACACGCATGCGCAGTTTAATTTGCACACATTTTCAGCTTCAGTAGACACACAATACTTCAGACTGAAACACGACTGCCCCCTACAGGTAATGAAGGGCATGTTCACAGCTTCCCGCATGCAGCCGCGCAAAGCCGCGGCAAGTCACGGGATCCCTTTTCTCGAAACGCAGGTTTTTAATGGCGACATCTGTATGCGCGATGTTTCAGATGGTATGGCGAGTGTAAACACGTGAATCGGATATGAGTCATAGTTTAAAGAACGTGTAAACAGACGGTCAAAAAAATCAGATATAGGCAACAAATCGGAATTAAGCATCGAGACCTGCAGTGTAAACGTAGCCATACACACCCCTCTCCATCCACAAATGCTTTAACTGTTGTCTTGTAAATCGTTGATTAAACCCATGAACACAGCTGTTCAGCATCAGTCCTAAACACAAGTGCAGTTCTGTTTTTGTCTTTAACTACAATACTTCAATACGTTAATAATTAATTTATTTTGCTGAATAAGGTAATAAGCAATATTTAAAATAAACCAAACCAGTAAGTTAAGTAAATTAAGTGTTCCATAAATTAAAAGTACTGTGTATAACCAAGTGCCCTAGCAAACACACAGCTACAGTTTACAGTACAGACAAAGAGTGTGTGCGCTGGGGGGATTGGAAGATGAATGAGGATCTCATTTACAAGACAAAAGACCGTCAGAGGTGTGAATGTGCACCTCCGCTTTGCTCTTCGGTGTGTGTGTTTGTGTTCTACTGTAGGTTCCTAGGGGTGCATTCTTAAATTCAGTCTGTCTGAATCTTTATAAATGCCAAATTGGGAAAATCATGTTTGAGAAAACGACAACAACAATTAAACACTTGATCATTTGCGTCTGTGTTATTTTGTGCTTAAGTGACCCATATTTATTTTTTCTTAGTTTAAAAAAATGCTTTGGGTTTAAAGAACTTCATTAAAAGACAAACGTAGGAGAAGTGGAATGTGAGAAACCTCAATGGAGAAAGTACTGACTCCGCCCACTGCACACCTGATGAATGCAGGAGCACACACACATTGTGGCACTTTAACCGTTAGTGCATCAACATTGTCTTGTAAATAGCTGATTAAACCTATGAACACAGCTGTTCAAAAGAAATACTAAACAGTCACATGGTCTATTTTGTCCGCAAGTGAAATACATCAATACGTTAATAATTTACACGTAATAATTTACACATGATAACATTAGTGCAGAAGGATCTGAAGAGACTTGTCTCTATTACATCATGACTTTGAGATGTCTACAGTATATTCGAACCATAGACAGTGTTTATTTTGCTGAGCATTAAAAACAGCCATGTTTAATAAAATAGTGCATCTTTAATAAGTCATATTCGTTTCGAGTCAGAAGTAAAATTAATGAAAGACTGCAAAGCCCCGGAAACTTGATCCTGAACAGCCACAGGCTGACCTTAACAATTATAGTTGATTGTTTTTAGTATATATTTTTAAATGTTTAAATGAACGTTTCAGAGTATATAATTTGTCGTGTCATCTGTTTACAGCGTTGACTGATTTTGTGATTGAGACTCATGAGTTACATTGAAATCATTTTTATTAGTAGTAAGCCAGGTTTTAGTAACCTTGGATCACTATATAATTTAAGCCCTCTCTTGCGCACGCACTCTCACGCTCTCTCTTGTGCACACACACACACACATACAGTATACTGTACACACACACACAAATAGCACATGAAATCGCGTAAAACCAAATGTAACTTGGATAAAAAATATATAAGCAGTAAAAATACAGTAGTATCCTGTAGGTCAGTGGTTCCCAAACTTTCAAGCCCGCGACCCCTAATTGAAGATCAACAAGATCTCGCGACCCCCACTATCAAAAACAAGCAATAAACATAAGTTGTTCCCAGTATTTTGACTACATTTACTATACATCTAAATAATTTTGGCTTACCTTTCAATGGGAAGGGTGTACTTGTTTTTGGCAGCACAAAAGCTTCATTCGTGGCCAGATGGTGGATACAGATACCCGCATATCATCTTCGACATCATGACGTGAGCTGTATTTGTTTTTTATATGTAACAGCGGAAAAATACTGCTCACACAAATATGTAGATCCAAATAGAAGCAGTACATCCATTGCTGCACGGGACAACTCGTGTATTCGGTTGCTACCGCCAATTAGTGAATTCTGATACTGACTGCACTTTATGAATTCTTCCTCATATTTCCGACGTTTCCTACTTTGGTCTGACGGGGTCTTGCTCTTTCGCTTGGTCGATGTACATGGTTCCGATGACTCAGACAAACAACTTAGATTTGCGAATAACAAATGTATCCATCTCGGCAGTTGCGGTTTTCACATGCAGTTGTGCGCTGTAGCAATAACTAGCGAGTCAGTCGCTGCACAGTGATGTCATATCTATGAGTCGCAATTTTTTTTAACACTCAATTTAAACACTCAAACTCAATCAGTAATATCTTTACAAATCAGAAAATACAGTGGTGTGAAAAACTATTTGCCCCCCTCCTGATTTCTTATTCTTTTGCATGTTTGTCACACAAAATGTTTCTGATCATCAAACACATTTAACTATTAGTCAAAGATAACACAAGTAAACACAAAATGCAGTTTTTAAATGAGGGGTTTTATTATTTAGGGAGAAAAAAAATCCAAACCTACATGGCCCTGTGTGAAAAAGTAATTGCCCCCTGAACCTAATAACTGGTTGGGCCACCCTTAGCAGCAATAACTGCAATCAAGCGTTTGCGATAACTTGCAACGAGTCTTTTACAGCGCTCTGGAGGAATTTTGGCCCACTCATCTTTGCAGAATTGTTGTAATTCAGCTTTATTTGAGGGTTTTCTAGCATGAACCGCCTTTTTAAGGTCATGCCACAACATCTCAATAGGATTCAGGTCAGGACTTTGACTAGGCCACTCCAAAGTCTTCATTTTGTTTTTCTTCAGCCATTCAGAGGTGGATTTGCTGGTGTGTTTTGGGTCATTGTCCTGCTGCAGCACCCAAGATCGCTTCAGCTTGAGTTGACGAACAGATGGCCGGACATTCTCCTTCAGGGTTTTTTGGTAGACAGTAGAATTCATGGTTCCATCTATCACAGCAAGTCTTCCAGGTCCTGAAGCAGCAAAACAACCCCAGACCATCACACTACCACCACCATATTTTACTGTTGGTATGATGTTCTTTTTCTGAAATGCTGTGTTACTTTTACGCCAGATGTAACGGGACACACACCTTCCAAAAAGTTCAACTTTTGTCTCGTCGGTCCACAAGGTATTTTCCAAAAAGTCTTGGCAATCATTGAGATGTTTTTTAACAAAATTGAGACGAGCCTTAATGTTCTTTTTGCTTAAAAGTGGTTTGCACCTTGGAAATCTGCCATGCAGGCCGTTTTTGCCCAGTCTCTTTCTTATGGTGGAGTCGTGAACACTGACCTTAATTGAGGCAAGTGAGGCCTGCAGATCTTTAGATGTTGTCCTGGGGTCTTTTGTGGCCTCTCGGATGAGTTGTCTCTGCGCTCTTGGGGTAATTTTGGTCGGCCGGCCACTCCTGGGAAGGTTCACCACTGTTCCATGTTTTTGCCATTTGTGGATAATGGCTCTCACTGTGGTTCACTGGAGTCCCAAAGCTTTAGAAATGGCTTTATAACCTTTACCAGACTGATAGATCTCAATTACTTTTGTTCTCATTTGTTCCTGAATTTCTTTGGATCTTGGCATGATGTCTAGCTTTTGGGGTGCTTTTGGTTTACTTCTCTGTGTCAGGTAGCTCCTATTTAAGTGATTTCTTGATTGAAACAGGTGTGGCAGTAATCAGGCCTGGGGGTGACTACAGAAATTGAACTCAGGTGTGATAAACCACAGTTAAGTTATTTTTTAACAAGGGGGGCAATCACTTTTTCACACAGGGCCATGTAGATTTGGAGTTTTTTTTCTCCCTTAATAACGTAAACCTTCATTTAAAAACTGCATTTTGTGTTCAATTATGTTATCTTTGACTAATAGTTAACAGTTTTTGATGAGCAGAAACATTTCAGTGTGACAAACATGCAAAAGAATAAGAAATCAGGAAGGGGGCAAATAGTTTTTCACTCCACTGTATTTATTCATAGCATTTACTTGTAATCAGGCCTGGACTGACCATAGGGCATACCGGGCAATGCCCAGTGGGCCGACGCACATTTTTGGGCCACGCGCAAGCCCCCCCGGTCTAATAATCTGAACGCGCGCGCACCCAACTCCAAGGCTACGTTTACACTGCCAGGTAAATGTGACCCAATTCCGATTTTTTTAGGCTACGTTTACACTGCAGGTCTCGATGCTTAATTCCGATTTGTTGCCTATATCTGATTTTTTTGACCATCTGTTTACACGTTCTTCTAACCATGACTCATGTCCGATTCACGTGTTTACACTAAATCGGAATTGGGTCACATTTACCTGGCAGTGTAAACGTAGCCGTAATGTTATTTTCCCGTGCAGCGCGTGTGGAATTATAACATCGCAGGTGACATGGAAGAAACCCTAACCCCTCCGCATGCTCTGAATGCGCGCGCAACCCCCCCCCTCCCCGGCCGTTGCTCTGAACTAAATGCCCGGGCCATTTTTTGGTCCCAGTCCAGACCTGCTTGTAATACTGAAAAGTGTGTATTATAATCACAAAAAAAAAATATTTTTTATTCCCTCTCGCGACCCCTTGAAATTATTCCGCGACCCCCAGAGGGGTCGTGACCCCCAGTTTGGGAACCACTGCTGTAGGTGATTCCTGTCCTGTGATAACAGGCACTAACCCTCTAGACCGGTTTAGTTGTTTTAGTATATTGTTTTCAAGTGTGAATGTTTATGGGGATTAAATCTGTCTTTGCTGCTGCATCTATTCACAGTTGTGATAAGTGATTAATGCCCTGTAAGGATTTCTTGAATTTTGGTAGACCCCCTTTGGTCTACTCAGTGCTCAGCCTGTATTTTGCTTCCCGTCTGGTACCAGGGAACCCCTTAATAATACACAAGTCCGTGCTTAGTGGGACGTTCAAAGTTTATTGTGGAAGACAGAAGTATATATGCGCACACACACAAAGAACCAAAGTAAAGGTGGGTTCAAGAGTGTTTACATCTGGTCTGGAATGTTTAGAAAAGATAAGGTAAAGAAAAACATAAAATTGGGAGTAGTTCTGCATTTACGAGCGTTCAACAGTTTTACAACCTTTAACATAAACTACTATAGGATGTGTTTATTGAAAGTGTAGCTTGTGTCGAGGTAAAAGAAAGAAAAAACATTCTGTTCTCATGCACACAGAATATCATGAAACACACTAAAAATAAAATATTCCCTACAGTTCCCCCCTTTTATTCATAAGGAACATCGTTGAATAAAACTCAGAACTTTCAAGAAGTCGCCGGCGGATAATAGGTCATTTGACGTGGCGCAGGAACAACCTGAAACATACTTATACAAAAGATTTTGCACACAGCGAAGAATGCATGGACCTAAAAGACACAACATGTCTGAATCATTGGTATATCGCTTAGCGGTCCAATTAGCGAATCGCCAAAAAACATTATCATGTGGATGAGGTTGCACTATGTACAACAATCTCTCATTCAAGATTAAGAGGACAAAAAGAAACTTCATTCTAAGGCAGGAGAGGTTACCACCATACTCCAAGTGCTGTTCTATAAACTCTACAGAATGAAGTGTGACCAAAAAAATACACGAAAATATGACAGGTTGAGTGCAAACTCGTGTGTGTGAAAAATCTTGTTCACAATGTCAAACATATAAATAACTACTAGTGGTGAACTATTGCCTTTCTTGATGCTACAGTGCTCAGAGTGCGGTCACGCCCAATCTGCATTCGTCCCACCTTACGAGGCGCTAAGACACCACCAGGAATGGTAAACTAATAGCAAAAGTAAAGTCGTCCCGTGGCAACCCAAGACAATCCCTCTGTGTCACGTGACGGGTTGGTCATCACTGCAGCACGTCTTTAGTCTAGGAAACAAAAAAAATTACAGAGAAAGAAAGATAATAATACACAAACATTTATTCATCCTTTGATCTCACGCCGACAGGACATCTCTTCAGCCTAGTAGCATGGATCCACTGTGGAAAAAGATCAATTAGGATAGCAGTACGAGTAATTGTGATTATTTCTGCTGGTCCGTCATATTTACAATCTCCCAGTTTTCTGGGGGTCAAAGATTTTACCAGAACAGTGTCTCCCACATTAAAAGGATGTGTGGGTTTTGTTGAGGGTACTGGAGTCACATAAGCAATTTGTTCATAATGTTTAGTTAGAGTATCTATTAGAGCAGCAGAATATTCAGCAATATGTACATCAAGATCAGTTGTTCCTATCGCGTGTTTACCTTTCCTCCATGGCACGGGAAAAGGTCTGCCAAATATAATTTCATTTGGTGACATGTGCACGTCTTTTCTTGGTGTCATGCTCATTTCAGCTAGAACAGCAGGTAACAAATCAACCCAGTTTTTACTCCCAATAGTTTGCATTGCTTTAGTCAATTTTTGTTTCAGTGTCCTATTTGTTCTTTCTACTATACCTGATGACTGTGGTTGATAAGGAATGTGAAAATGCCAGGACAGTGAAAGATATTTACACAAATTATGTGTTACCTGTGATGTAAAAGCAGTGGTGTCAAAAGTATTCACATTCATTACTTGAGTAGAAGTATAGATACTAGGGTTCAAAAATACTTCTTTAGAAGTTGAAGTATCAACCCAAGCTTTTTACTTAAGTAAAAGTTTAAAAGTACTGGTTTCAAAACTACTTAAAGTATAAAAGTAAAAGTACCGTGAGGGGCGACAAAAGCATTAAAGTCTCGCTTTCTGGTCATGCAACCGGGGGGGGGGGGGGGGGGTGGCGTTGTGCGCGTTCTGATTATGTGGCGGGGGGAGGGGCGTTGTGCGCGTTCTGATCATGTGACCGGAGGGGTTGCGCGTTCTGATCATATAAATAGAGTAACGAGGATATTTTTAAAAAGTAAGGAGTAGAAAGTACAGATTGTTGCTTAAAAATGTAAG
This sequence comes from Channallabes apus, assembly GCA_030522415.1. Taxonomy (NCBI): domain Eukaryota; kingdom Metazoa; phylum Chordata; class Actinopteri; order Siluriformes; family Clariidae; genus Channallabes; species Channallabes apus. The sequence goes on from CM060110.1 coordinate 3,763,755, forward strand.
GAGTAGAAGTAAAAAGTCGGCTGAAAAATAATTACTCCAGTAAAGTATAGATACCCAAAATTTCTACTTAAGTAAGGTAATGAAGTATTTGTACTTCGTTACTTGACACCTCTGTGTAAAAGGTGTTCCTTTATCTGAGTCAATAACATGAGGAACGCCATAACGAGGTATTATTTCTTTCGCTAAGACTCGGGTCACCACCTTCGCATTCTCTCGAGCACACGGGAAAGCTTCCACCCACCTTGAAAACTTGTCTACCAAAACCAGAAGATATTTGAATGGGCCACAAGCAGGCATATGTGTAAAATCAATTTGCCACTCTGCAAACGGAGCAGTAGGTAAGGGAAGACTTTGGTGTTTACCTAAACCCTTTGTCACATTATTCTGAGCACATACCAAACATCTAGATATTAATAAATCAATTGCTCCAAGCATGTTAACTATGCAAAAGAGTTTTTTCATATCTTCCTTAACCCCCCTTCGTGCACGATGTGTAACACCGTGGAACTCGTGCACTAGGAACGGAAGACAATGAGACGGCAGGCACAAACGGCCATCAGCACAAAACGATAAACCATCAGAAGCAACATAGGCACCCTGAGCTTGCCAAAAAGAGGAATCATTCGGCGTGGCTGAAGCTTGCAAAGACAATAAATCTACATCGGGAATCAAAGAGCTAGCAAGAAAAGATGTATTGATCAAATCAGAACCAGTCAGGAAAGAAAATCTGTTTTTGAGCTGCTTGTTTAGCAATACGTTCAGCTAGCGCATTACCTCACACTTCCATAGAGTCACCAGAAGAATGAGCCTTTGTTTTTACAATAGCGAGAGTACTAGGTAGATGGCATGCGTCTATTAAATCCTGAAGAAGAGAAGAATGAGAAATAGGCTTACCCTCACCAGAATGAAAACCCCTGGATTGCCAGATGCGTCCAAAGTCGTGAGCGATACCAAAAGCGTAACGAGAATCAGTGTATATAGTGACATCTTTTCCTTCAGAAAGAACACATGCATGAATTAGAGCAAAAAGTTCTGCTGCCTGAGCAGATGAAAAAGGGAGAGAGTAAGCTTCAATGGTTATATCTGGCAGTGCACACACAGCATAACTACAGAGAAATTTCCCATCATATGGTTTTGAACAGGAACCATCTACAAACAAAGTGTCACCAATTGTTAATGGAGTAGAAGATAGATCAGGACGTATACTAGTGGAGTGAATAATCTCTGAACAGCAGTCATGATCAGTATCTACTAGCGTGTCGTCCTGTGCATTGATCAAGCGTGCCAGAGCATATCCGAGGGTGTCAAATGAAGAGGTGGATTTTATCTCTAAGTTACTTGTAGAACACAGGATAATCTCATACCCAGACCGTCTCTGAGCCGTCATGTGTTGTGTTTGAAGGTTCTGTAGCACTTGTTTAATCTGATGTGGAGAATACAAAATTAAAGGATGAGAGAGAACAATCTTTTCAGCATCTTGTACCATCACCGCACAGGCGGCCACAGCCCTGAGGCAGGCGGGCAAACCTTGTGCCACAGCATCTAAAGTTTTAGATAAGAAAGCACATGGTCTCATCCCCCCCCCCATGCTCCTGTGCCAATACAGCAGAAGCGGTGGCCCCGTGCTCACACGTGTAGAGATGGAACGGTTTTTGATGGCAAGCCCAGTGCTGGAGCGGAACATAGGGCCTTTTTCAGTTCCTTGTATGCCTCAATCATGTCAGCAGTCCATGTCAGAGGCTGTTGGAGCGGATCGTTGTGTGAGATGGCTGTCCTGATGCGTTTATCGTAGAATGAGCAGTCAGGAATTCACTGAAGACAGTAGTTGACCAGTCCCAGGAAAGCCATGAGAGCATGTTTAGTGGTGGGATGTTTAGTGTCGAGAATTACCTGGATTCGTTCCTTTGAGAGCCTTCTTTGGCCTTGGGAGAGTTCAAAACCCAGGTATTTTACAGTGTCTCTGCAAAACTGTAATTTAGTCTTTGATACCTTGAAACCCTTCTGCGCCAGGTGTTTCAGGAGACAAATGGTAGCTTCTTCATAGAGGGCAGGCGAATTGGCGGACACAAGTAGATCATCTGCGTAAGATACAGTGGGTGCACAAGCAGTATGCGACTTCTACCGTCGCCGGTGTATGGCGTCAGCATTTGGGTTTGTGTGTTTGCTGGCTTTTACCGCTGAGTGGCGCTATATAACTATAGACTGACGCCTCAGGCATCAGTTCGTTCTCTCCAGGCTTAATGAGGCGCAGGTCGTCCACAGCCGCACGTCATTGCAGATAAAATAAAATGAAACATTGTAAATAAACGAATTCATAATCACAGTAGTAACATTACAGTACAAATTTATAATTAAAATTAAATTCAGTTTTTTTATGATCGAATTTAAGCAACATAAACGTTAACACACTGGACCTTTTTATTACGTGTAATTACAGTAGAAAGGCTACACGTGTAGGGTCTTGTATCATCTTATATTTTGTGTTCTTTAATTTTGTAGCTTTTATAAGACTCTACTTTTATCTAGGTGCACTCACAATGACGAAAAAACTTTATGATTTTGTTAAATAAATAAAGTAAACGGGGTTCTGTATTGATTTTGGTGAACTTGAGCGCGTCAGAAAATGAACCCAAACTCCGTGTATACTCGCCTCACAGACGTGAAAAATATATACTTATAGAAAGAGAAATATCTGCTTTAATATAAACTAATGAAAAAAATTATTAGATTATGTAATTCGTATGAGAAGTGAATTATAGGCGCGCTCACTGCTGCGGAGATGACGAGGAATCACTAATTTATCAATGAATTATTAAAATGGTCAGAGTGAGTTTCCTGGCTTTTTTAACAAATATTTGAAGTAGATAACAGTAGCCCACATTTATAAAAGCATTTTTATTTATATAAAACTATAAATAAAAAAAATTATAATAATCCGGCATTTATTATTAGGTGTGCCTGCTGCCAAAGTTCTTCAGTAACAAACCTATAAAACATGTACATCTGTATGAATAAATTGTTTAAATGTGATCAGTGATTTATGTAAATGACTCAGTTTAGATGTAAGTAAATGCTCCTTGCTAGGGACTGACATCGGCGTGCGTTTCTCCCAGCGCCGCATAGCGCTTATTTAACACCATTAATATGTGTTTGCTGAAAGAGATATCTAATCTCTCATATCGGCGCGCGTGTTCATCTGACTTTAGATCAATACTCGGCAAAGTTAAACAGCGCACAAGCGCTGCGGGATCACGCAAACATTTAACGTATATTGACTAAAAGGTTTATTCACAACCACGTTTCAGCCATTCACACACATGCATTGTGCTGTTGTTTGTACACACTTTCAGTTTTCCCCTTCTACTCTCCTCTTTCATCAAAAATGCTCCCGATATGAGCCGACACGAGCAGATTTGTTTCAGTCAGAATATTTATCAATCATACAGGGAGGCGACATACTCGCTGATTAAACACTGCGTTTTTTTTAAAAGTGAAAGCGCGCGATGTGAGCAGCTTTAATTATTGATAATTAAATCATTATTAAATGGTGGACATAAACAGCAAAAAGAATAATATTACTCTTAATGATTATTATTATCATGTTCTTTTGCTGTTCGAGCATCTATGGATTCCAAAATTGATATTTTTACCGTTTTTTTAATCACTGGAATGGAAGGGAAAGGTTCCTTATCATAACGTGCCTTGTATTGTTTTTAATCGCTCGATACACGACCCATCATTTTAATGCTATTTTACAAAGGGTAAATACACATGGAATAATTTTATTTGGTTTGTTTATTTATAAATAAAATCTAAAATTAAAACATTGTAGAGTAATTAAAAACAGTGTAGAGTGATTAATAACACCTACCTAATAATAAAGCGACAGCCCTTAGAGAAGCGGTCCACTACTACCAAGACTATCGTGTACCCTTTTGACACTGGCAAATCCGTGACAAAGTCCACCGCGAGGTGGGACCACGGTCTATTAGGTGTGGGCAAGGGCATTAATTTTCCAACTGGCAACCCTCGGGGACTTTTAGTGGCTGCACAAATAGCACAAGACGAAACGACTGTTTTCACTGTTTCGCGCATATTTGGCCACCAGAACTTTGGTTCCAGTAGTTTTAATGTTTTAGCTTCGCCGGGATGTCCGGATGAGAGATTTATGTGGGTGTCCCCTGTCACTCGTTCTTGTAGTGCGTCCGGCACATAGGTTCGACCCGGGGGACAGCCCGGTGTCACGGGGTCGGACCGTGCCTCTCGGGCTATCTCCGTGTCGAAGTCCCACGTGATCGGGGCAACTACGAGTGACGGGGGCAGAATAGGCTCCGGCACCGATGGTCGGTCCGGCGACGCAAAACAGCGGGAGAGAGCGTCCGCTTTGATATTTTTCGAACCGGGGCGATATGTAATATGGAAATCGAAACGAGTGAAAAACAGTGCCCAGCGGGCTTGACGAGGGTTTAGTCTCTTAGCTTGTTGGAGGTACTCCAGGTTCCGATGATCGGTCAGTACCGTGAAAGGATGTTCTGCTCCCTCCAACCAATGTCGCCACTCCTCTAACGCCGCTTTGATTGCTAGCAGTTCGCGATTACCGATATCATAATTGCACTCGGCAGGTGTCAATTTCTTCGAAAAGAAAGCACAGGGGAATAATTTCTCTGGGTGGCCATGACGCTGTGACAGCACCGCCCCTAGTCCTACCTCTGACGCGTCGACCTCCACTACGAAGGGCTTACTAGGGTCGGGAAGTTTTAATATGGGCGCTGATGTAAATGCTTGTTTTAGACGCTGAAATGCGTGGCGCGCGTCCAGCGTGAAGGTGGTTAAGCGCTTTGGTTTCCCTTTTAATAAATTAGTGAGCGGTGCTGGCAACGTACTGTAGCCCCTAATAAAGCGCCGGTAAAAATTGGCAAACCCAAGGAAACTTTGTAGCGCCTTCACTGAGGTGGGTTCCGGCCATTGTAGAACCGAACTGACCTTGGCGACGTCCATCTGAACCCCCAGTGGCCCTATGCGGTAGCCTAGAAATGCGACCTCCTTTTGGTGAAACTCACACTTCTCCGCCTTCGCATAGAGCCCATGTTCCCTTAGGCGACGGAGGACGGCAGTCACATGACCAACGTGCTCGTGATATGACCGCGAGTATATCAAGATATCATCTAGATACACTATAACATAACGGTTTAACATATGTCGGAACACGTCGTTCATGAACCCCTGAAACACCGCAGGTGCGTTTACCAGTCCATAAGCCATTACATTATATTGATAATGCCCTGATGTCATGCTAAACGCAGTCTTCCACTCGTCCCCCTTGCGAACACGAACGAGGTTATAGGCGCTGCGGAGGTCCAGTTTAGTGAAGATGGACGCGCCGCGGAGCAGGTCGATCGCGGCCGGTACCAGAGGCAGTGGGTGCTTATATTTTATTGTGATGGCATTGAGTCCCCTATAATCAATGCAGGGTCTAAGGCCCCGGCCTCTCTTTTCGATGAAAAAAAAAACGGCCGATGCGGGTGACGTGGAGCGACTAATGAGTCCCTGCTGGAGAGCCTCACTCACGTATTCCTCCATCGCCCTGGTCTCGGTCAGGGACAACGGGTAAACACGGGAGCAGGGCGGTGCTTTCCCCGGCAGGAGGTCAATAGTGCAGTCCCACGGGCGAAGAGGGGGAAGTCGTGCAGCTGCCCTAACACTAAATACGTCTGAAAATGCAGTGTACTCGGATGGCACTAGGGTCGACACTAGGGCGCGGGGACTTTCTACTGTAGTAGTTTGGACCATCAATGAGGATGGCAAGCATAATTTAGCACATCGCGGGGACCAGGAGATGATGCAAGAGGCTGCCCAATCAAAATTAGGGTTATGGGCGCAGAGCCATGGGAGGCCCAGCACGACGGACTGACTCACCTGGGGGAGAACATAGAATTTTAACTCCTCCGTGTGGCCGGGGAAAGTTAATCGTAGGGGCACGGATAGCATATAAACTGGCGATTGATTTAATGGTTTGCCATCCAGAGCTTTAATCTCGATCGGGGTTGGAAGCTTCGACACTGGAGCATGTAGCGAGGAAAGAAGAGAAAGTGAGATAAAGTTCCCAGCCGACCCGGAATCTATTAAGGGGGAAACAGACACAACATGATCATTATACGATAAAGTGGCATTAACACAAAATGACTGAGTGGTGCGTGCTGGTGTGCATGGAGTTACTTTTATGATAGGGCAGTCTTTTATTAGGTGTCCCCCTCCTCCGCAATACAGGCACAAGCCTGTCGTGAATCGGCGGCGTCTCTCTTGCGCGGACAGCCGGGAGGTGCCCACGTCCATGGGTTCCACAGGTGCTCTGTCGTGCGACTCTGTAGGGCTCCTAGGGCGGTTGGAGCGGTGGCGTGGCTCGAGCCTGCCCCCTGCCGTCTGTGTCGAGGGCTGCCGTTTTTGACTGCGGAGATGTTGGTCCAGCTTAATGGCCAGCTGGATACTGTCATCGAGGTCCATCTCTGCATCTCTGCAGGCAAGTTCCAGCTGGATGTCCGGTTGCAGTCCATCTCGAAAACGGGCGAGCAGGCTCTTCTCGCACCACTCGCTTTCAGCAGCCAGGATTTTAAATTGGACCGCATATTCCGCCACGGTGGCCTGTCCTTGTCTTATTCTCATCAGTTTTTGTTCTCCACTCCTTCCCTGATCAGGGTGGTCAAACACCGCGCGGAATGCCCGTAGGAACCGCCCATAGTCGCACGTCTCCCGGCCCCCCGTGCTCCACATGGCCGTAGCCCAGTCCATGGCTGGCCCTGTGAGCCGTTGGGTGACGAATCTAACCTTTCCTTGGTCATCCAGGTCGGGATAATCCACAAAGTAAAGCTCACAGGCCAGGAGGAATTTTTTGCAGCCTTCGGGGTCCCCCGCGTATCTCTCCGGAGGCGCCGCTCGTGGAGGGGATCGTGCGCGGCGCGGGGACCCCGTAGGGGGGGGCGACTGCCCGGTGGCGATGTCCCGGACACTATGAGCCAGGTCATTAATAGCTCGGGCTAGGCTGTCCATCTGCCCCTGCTGCCTGCGGATGTAATCCATCATCGGCACCGTGTCTCTCGGCAGGGGCATTCCTGCTGCGTTTCGATGATTGGTCAGGTCATCTGTCATGTTTCACTCTGGATGAAGCACACACACGTCAACGCAAATGCAGGAAGGTACAGTGTTTATTTCTTTCTTTTCTTTTCAATCAAACAAAACGTCTTTTTAAGCTCTTTCACAGATAATTCACTTCGCCCAGCGTTCACTACGCTGATTGCCAGGCGCGGCCTGCAGGCGAGTTAACACAAAACTTTTACTCACAACGGAAGAATGTCATCTGACAAAAACATAAACACAAAAAAGCCTCTCTGTGTCCTCAGAGGATATTACTCGAACGGCGAAGCTGTCCCGCTTCGCATGTCCTCGCCTGCAGATACCGCTTAAGCCTGGAGGAGGAAGACAGACACACATGTGTTAGTAGGTGATGATATAATGGTGACCAGACAGCGTGGTGTGGGTTCGGCTGGGTTTAAATAGGGAGACAGGTGAGGTGTGCGCAGGTGATCTGAGTTTATTAATCATGGTGAGTATTGACATACGTAGACACACTAGGGGGAGACAAAGCCACGGCTCAGTAATCCGGCGAGCCGGATCTTTCTCTCCGGGACTGAGGAGGCTCGGGCGTGACATAAAGAAAAACACTATTGTTATTATTTCAATTCATACTGTACAGCTGTGAGAATTGGGGCAGGAATATTATGCTATATGATTCACATTCATTTACAGTACTAAAAAATTAACTCGTTGAATGAACATAATTAAATTATGGAAAGAATTTCCCGTCAAACGCTTGCTTGCTTCTCAACAAGCTTGGATGCTCAGTAGTGCAAATCAAGTGGAGTCAAATGCAAACCAAAGTGCGAACAAATAACGAAATAAATATTATTTTGTACAGACAAATATCTGAAAAAAAAATTTTTACGACAAATCTCTCAAAAATCGTAAGATGTATTTTGGTTTATACTGCAAACGAAAAACGAATCCAAAGACAAAAAAGACAGACCAGACTGTGGTGGACGTGAGGCCTGAGCTGGAAAAGCGTGGCACAGAAATTGAGGCGCTGAAACAGCAGCTGCGTGTCTGCAAGGCAGAGATTGGTACCCTTCGGAGTGAGTTGGGAGTTTGCAAGGCAGAGAAGGATGCTCTTCGGAGTGAGTTGCGAGTTTGATGAGACGGCATAAATATTTAATACAGCAAATTAAATATTTTGGTTTATATTTTGGTTTATATTATATGGTTAATGTATTTTGGTTTATATTGCAAACGAATAACGAATCAAGAGCCTGTGATTATATTGCATAAATATTATTTTGTACAGACAAATATCTGAATTTATTTTATTTATTTATTTTTTTTAACAAATCTCTCAAAAATAGTAAAATGTATTTTGGTTTTATACTGCAAACGAAAAACGAATCCAGAGCCTGTAATTATATTGCATAAATATTATTTTGCACAAATACTGTAAATCTCTGAAAAAAACAATGATATTTTATTCACAAATGTAAGACAATATATTTTGGTTCAGTGCCAGACGAAGTGCGAGCAAATAATGTAATGAGAGGCCCCGATTATACTGCATACATCTTTTTTATTGATTTATTTTTTCATTATATATTCTAGAAGTTGGCTCTATTTGTTTTAGTTATTTCTATATTTAAATCTTGATGTCTTAAACTCTAACAACTGTAAGTATTGTCGAAATAAATTTTTTTTAAAAGCCCTAGTGCTGTTGTTTGTGCTGTTTTCTTTAATAATAACACTAAACAGATAAAAACAGAGAGTCTGTCTAAACAAAATAAAACCAATGTTTTCTAAATCATATTTTTTTATATTTATAGTTTTTCATGTTTGTTGGATGTGTAAATTATCATAATTGTAGTATTACTTTGCTACAACATATTGTTTTGACTTTATTATGACTTAACCTCTGAATATATTTAAAAACCGAGACGACGGAAAATGTCAATTTGCGCCACCTGGCGGTCATTTCACGAATTATTTTGAAATGCTCCTGGTTTATTTTGGCCGCTGGCGCTTTCCACGGCGGTGAGTGCGACGGTAATGAGCAGTCTGGGTGTGCACCCACTGTAGGACAACAGAATCAATGGGGAGAGTTAGATCACCAAGTGCATCTCTTACTACAGCCGAAAAAACAGCCGGTGAGTCAACACAACCCTGAGGAAGACGAGACCAGGTGATCTGACGCCCCCTGTGGGTGAAGGCGAACAATGGCTGTGTCTGCTCTTCCACAGGAACACTGAAGAAGGCAGAGCAAAGGTCAATAACAGAGAAATGAGAATGATGAGACAATGAATAGAATAGAGGAGACAATGGACAGCACATCAGGCACAACAGGTGCTACAGGGATAATTATGTCATTTATTTTTCTCAGATCTTGTGTAAATTTCCACGTACCATCAGGTTTCAGTACTGGATTAACAGGTGTGTTATAAGAACTTACACATGGTTTAACCACACCCTGCTTGAGCAATGTGCTTAAAATTTCATCTATTCCCGAGGCCTTGGCCTCAGAGAGTGGATATTGTTTGATGTACACAGGTTGCAAGTGTTTTAATTTAGGTTTATAAGGAACACAGTGTACTAACCCCACCTCATCCTTATGTTCAGCCCACAGACTGCTTGGCACACATTCAAGGGCAGCAGGAAGAGAGCTGTTCTGTGAAGAAAGGAAACAATTATTTACACGCATATTTGTGAGGTGGGAAAAAGGAACTGAATCAGGCACTTCAACAGTGAGTTTTGCGCCAGAAAAGGACATGTGTCGTCTGCTCATTAAATCGTGACCTAGCAGATTAAAAGAACAATCAGGCATACAGACAAAACAATGAGAGAGATTAATTCCCTTATCTAAAGGACATGTTACAGTTACCTGAGGAGTGAAATAATTTCGTTGAGCAACCCCTTCAAATCCCACAGAGCTGATACTTTTATTCGAGAGTGGTCCCTCATAATCACCTAAAGACGACATTGTAGCTCCCGTATCCACCATAAAAGAGAATACAGAACCATCTATCCACAATTCTATAATGGGCAACTCATTAACTTGAGGTGACTCGAAAGTACAAAGTAACATCGCGGAGCTGGAACTCTGTGGGCATCCCTATGCATCATATGCTCCTACCTGCATCCCTGAGAAGGGATTGGGTCTATATTGCTGTTGTTGTTGTGGTTTTACTCGCTGTGCTGGCTGCTGTGAAGGATTAGGAGAAAACACCTCATTAGCATCATGCCACTGATCATCATCCAATCGATTGTACACATTTTGTCCTCTACGTCCCTCATCAAGGGCCTTTGTGCGACATTCACGAGCCCAATGACCTTCTTTATAACAATAATAACAATAACCAGATCTACGGGGTGCACTCTTACCCTGCAGACCTCCTCTACGTCTTCCATGGCCTCCTCGGCCTCCTTTTTTCCACCTCTATATCCTTCACTCTCCACAAACAAACATGCCACTTGTCTGTTTTCTAAAATACCGTCTCCTTCCAGTGTTCTCACACACTCACCTAATTTTTTTATAGTTGTTGTAGAACGGTCTGACAATTGAAACTTTAAAATCTTCATGATGTCTGGTCGACAATTATTCAAGAAGGTGGTAAGGAAAAGTGGGTTAGGGTTTTCTTCAGGGAGGGGAATACCACCCAAAAGGGTCCAGGTCTCTCGAAACCTCTCGAGAAACCTGGATGTAGTCTCACTCTTTTCTTGTCTACAATTAGTTACCTGTGACAGATCCTGACTAGCTTGTTGACATGCAAGAAGATAAGTAGTTAGCTCATCTTTTAAAAGTTTCATAGCCTCATTAGAATTACCCCAAAGAAAATCATATTCCTTCTTTTTTCGTCTCCCCCCACCCTCTACGTCTTCATGTTTCACCACTACAGTCCATGTGTCTTTTTCAGGGTCTAAACATTTTACCGTCTTTATCAAATCAGCCTCATCGTACCCATCTCCCAAAACTGACTGCAAAATAAAGCGATAATCCGCACCCACGAGCTGACAGTGCCTAGAAGCCTTTATCAGCATATCAACAAAATGCAAAGGTTTGTTGGGAGAAGGGAGCATCTTAATAATGTCCTTCAGCGTGCTTACGGATGGTGGAAGGATTTTTGGACCCTTTGGTCCCATAGAGAGAACAAACGTGTTTTCTTGTTGAGGTTTGGGGCGAGACCTCTCATCCGGACCTTCATCGTCCGAGTTATCAAAATCCTCACTATCAGTATCCTCGGGATCATCCGAAAGAGGGCTGTCAGGAGTTCGTCCTGACACCTTCTTGGGAGTCTTTCCCTTTCCTGAGGCACACACTTCCGACGAAGGTCAGCACGGTTTTGTGGGTACGGGGGAGACAGGCACAGATGGGCAGCTCACAAAAGGATTAGTGGGATTAAATTAGGATAAATTTTCTCAATAATTTGTTGGTTAGATGCTGATGTTACTATGTCCGCATGATATGGAGGAGGGATCGGAAAGGTTGAATGAATGGGCGGCTGGAATTTAGTTTCGGATGTGACCTTTGGAATCTTTTTCTTCTGTATTTTAGTTTCTTATATCTCTAAGTATTTATCCCAAAGAGCTTTCATTTCTACCCATTTTTGACAACATGATCCCATGTAACGATAATCCCTTCCTGGGTCACCCATATCCTCATATATCTGAGAGTAAGCAGAGGCTAGATATTCAGGCTTAAAAGTACCTCCGCGTGGATAGGTTAAAAATTGAACTTGTGGTTCAGTCCACCCTGATAAATTATCAAGCCTATTCATCCAGTCGCGTCGAACCTCTTCTGGGTCCGGCTTTGGATAAGTAGTTGTGTTCTTATTACCCATTTTATAAATGTGAATTAACCCGCGACAGAAAGAACCAATATCTTCAACAAACAACACACAATACAACAACAAAAGACAACAAAAAGAGCTCAACAAAGACAACAACAAAGAGCGGGCAACAGAATACAGCTTCCACACTATACTTCAGTTCAAGGAACTTTTCAGAAGCGAGCGCGCGCTATACTGGCATAAAAGCCACAAGACAATCCTCCCCCGTACTATACATGGTCCAGATACCAAAAACCAGGGAGCGTGCTTGCTCTATCCTTATAGAGAAAAATAAAAAAGCAGCACTCACCTGATTAGAGGTATCCCGGACAGAGCCCCCAAATTGTAAGGATTTCTTGAATTTTGGTAGACCCCCTTTGGTCTACTCAGTGCTCTGCCTGTATTTTGCTTCCCGTCTGGTACCAGGGAACCCCTCAATAATAATAAGTCCATGCTTAGTGAGACGTTCAAAGTTTATTATGAAAGACAGAAGTATATATACGCACACACACAAAGAACCAAAGAAAAGGTGGGTGCAGGAGTGTTTACATCTGGTCTGGGATGTTTAGAAAAGATAAGGTAAAGAAGAACATAAAATTGGTAGTAGCTCTGCATTTACGAGCGTTCAACAGTTTTACGACCTTTAACATAAACTACTATAGAATGTGTTTATTGAAAGTGCAGCTTGTGTCAAGGTAAAAGAAAGAAAAAACATTCTGTTCTCACACACACAGAATATCATGAAACACACTAAAAATCAAATATTCCCTACATGCCCCATCAGATTTTTGATTTGGGACGTTATGCTGGTTAAATGACTAAAGATACACTGATCCGTATGGGCAGATATTTGTTCCAGATATTATGCGCCATTAATCAATTTGTTATGCCAATTTGACTATCAGCGAAAACATAAAAAATATAACGAAAACAAACCCAAGGAGAAGTTAAATTTTAAGCTTTACTTTGCAGCAAAATATTATCTATCAGTATATTAAACGGAAATAGATCAAATATACTAGGTAAAATACTGTACACAGCCCGCATTTGTATTCAGTACCTACAACCACAGGTATACAGTGGTGTGAAAAACTATTTACCCCCTTCCTGATTTCTTATTCTTTTGCATGTTTGTCACACTGAAATGTTTCTGCTCATCAAAAAACGTTAACTATTAGTCAAAGATAACATAATTGGACACAAAATGCAGTTTTTAAATTAAGGTTTACATTATTAAGGGAGAAAAAAAACTCCAAATCTACATGGCCCTGTGTGAAAAAGTGATTGCCCCCCTTGTTAAAAAATAACTTAACTGTGGTTTATCACACCTGAGTTCAATTTCTGTAGTCACCCCGAGGCCTGATTACTGCCACACCTGTTTCAATCAAGAAATCACTTAAATAGGAGCTACCTGACACAGAGAAGTAGACCAAAAGCACCTCAAAAGCTAGACATTATGCCAAGATCCAAAGAAATTCAGGAACAAATGAGAACAAAAGTAATTGAGATCTATCAGTCTGTTAAAGGTTATAAAGCCATTTCTAAAGCTTTGGAACTCCAGCGAACCACAGTGAGAGCCATTATCCACAAATGGCAAAAACATGGAACAGTGGTGAACCTTCCCAGGAGTGGCCGGCCGACCAAAATTACCCCAAGAGCGCAGAGACGACTCATCCGAGAGGCCACAAAAGACCCCAGGACAACATCTAAAGAACTGCAGGCCTCACTTGCCTCAATTAAGGTCAGTGTTCACGACTCCACCATAAGAAAGAGACTGGGCAAAAACGGACTGGAGTGGCCTAGACAAAGTCCTGACCTGAATCCTATTGAGATGTTGTGGCATGACCTTAAAAAGGCGGTTCATGCTAGAAAACCCTCAAATAAAGCTGAATCACAACAATTCTGCAAAGATGAGTGGGCCAAAATTCCTCCAGAGCGCTGTAAAAGACTTGTTGCAAGTTATCGCAAACGCTTGATTGCAGTTATTGCTGCTAAGGGTGGCCCAACCAGTTATTAGGTTCAGGGGGCAATTACTTTTTCACACAGGGCCATGTAGGTTTAGATTTTTTTTCTCCCTAAATAATAAAACCCCTCATTTAAAAACTGCATTTTGTGTTTACTTGTGTTATCTTTGACTAGTTGTTAAATGTGTTTGAGGAGCAGAAACATTTTGTGTGACAAACATGCAAAAGAATAAGAAATCAGGAGGGGGGCAAATAGTTTTTCACACCACTGTATATAAATTACAGATGTTACTGTGTCTTTAAGGATTATTAAGGATGTCTTGAAAAATCTAATTGACATTTTATTTGTCACATACACAGTACGATATGCAGTAAAATGCTTATAAATGTTTATAAAAGGCTCAAACTCTGTATTACTTCACCTGTACTGCATTATAAGTACCATGCACTAACCGATTGCGCCACTGGAGCCACACAGTAGTTGCGCTTGTCAGAAGTGGGATATATTGCAATAAGTATTTATATTCATTAATTTATTTATTTATTTAAAATAGCATAAGCATCATGGGTTGTGAATTGAGTGGTTAAAAAAATCTGTTTTATTAATCGTTTTTTTTTACCACATCACCTATTTATGAAACTATGTTGACAATGTAAGAACTGCCTATACATTGAGCATACATACATATACATATGTATACATACAAGCAGTCAATGCTCCACCTGGCGGGAGTATACAGCATTGCAACCATCTTTTTAGAAAGCGCATGCGGGCGTTTATTGGGTGGGGCATCGTTAACCGCGTCATCGCGGGGGATCACTTTCTGTGCACGGATCGGGCATTGACCTGTCATGGTTCTGTCATGAACCTGTCATGCTCCAGGCGGCTGTTTGACGTGGCTTCCACTGTACATCACAGAGTGACGTCACAGCAGTCACACCTTCAAACAGGTCAAGCCAGTCATGTACAGTAAGTATCTGAACAACCTTGTCAAAATGTAGGTACTGTAAGTAAAGCACTTATTAGCATCTTTAAGATAGATATTCAGTGTGAGCTTCATAGCAGCAACACATTCAAACAACGCATGTAAAAATATTAATTATATGAAATATATGTAGGCAAAATACATCTTTGGTTCATTTAGATCTTCTAAAAAAGTGTTTAATCCTAGTGTGATCTTCACCACAATCAGACATTTAGATTGTTCCAGCAGTTTAGGATATGTCAATGTAGATTATAAGGGAAGTCGTGTGACAGTTACAGTATAGTGGGCAACACAGCCAGCTCACAACTACAGAAATATATCTGAATTATTTTTGTGTGCATGTGTATGTAATGCTCTCTGTATTTTTAAGGCTCAAATAGAGCCCTCTTTTTTGAAAGAGGGCTCTTGATGTCAATTGACGATCATATTAACCCTCTGAGGTCGGAGGTGATTTTGGGGCCCTTGAGATGTTTGGACATGCTCTGATAGTTGTGCTTTTTTCAGCTACTTATAATATATTATTGACCAACCTGTATTTTTTCTTGTAATCAGTACAAACTGTTCTACAATAATACGTGACCAAAATGAATGTATGTGTTTGCATTGTTTAGGAAAAAAATATTATGTGTGGTTAGTAAGTTTTGTGAAAAAAAGTAGCTGAAATAAGGCCATGAAACTCATACAGACAATTTGTTCACAAGACATTGTTTCACAAGGGCTGGTGGACTAGTGTTTTTGCTTCAAAATGATGTGAAAATTATCTTGTTTACTTGCTCACAGAAAACAATATAGTGTTTAACACTTTTTAAGTCACTTTTTGAGTGTAAAGGGTCTATGCGAGAAGGCGTGATCTATCATTACTAATGCAGTGATTCACACATGAGAAGACAAAGGCCTGCATACTGATCTGCATAATGAGCCATCAGACAGGTATGTGACTGAGAGAGGAGAGTTACAAGAAAGAATCTGAGGATGAAATAAGTTTATATATTTTCAGTGTTTAGGTTATTTGAGAATGTATTTGACACACAAAAAAATCTTGAGATTCACTTGCGAGTTCAGTTAAACAGTTTATTAGGATCAATCAAAGTTGACTTTTTAGCACCATTACTGCAGTCACTATAACAGAAAATATAGCTAACAATAATATATAAAATTATAATATAGAAAACAACAACAGCTCTTTGTAATTACCAGAACAAATGACTTTACCAATACTGTACTACATTTTTTCTACAATACACTACAGTTTACTATGATGAATATATATATATAATACAATTATATTATAGTATTATATAATATATATTCATATAATATAGTTATATTTAACTAACATCTATGATATACTGAATGTGCACTTACTCATGGTTTTCCAGGGAACTCGAAACTGAACACTTGCGTGTCTTTCTTGTGTAAGGGGCCAGGGGTAGCTCAGTGGTTAAGGCATTGGACTACAGTTCAGAAGGTCCCAGGTTCAAATCCCACGACCACCAAGTTGTCCCTGTTGGGCCCTTGAGCAAGAGTATAAAGGCCCTTAACACTGTACACAGAACACACAAAACATTGTACACAGATGTACAATGAGATAAAAAAAAAATGTAAGTTGCTCTGGATAAGAGTGTCTGCCAAATGACTAAATGTAATGAGCCAATACAGGATAATCTGTACAACTCCTTACTTTCATATGGATTACATAATAACAGATTATTTGTTTTCACTGTGACTTGCATCATTTAAAAGTAGACCCTTTAAGCTTTCTATAGATATATTCCTCATGTCTGTGTGTGCAGGGTTTGCAGAGTTTCAGTTCATTTTAGTGACGTGTTTCAAAAAGATTTTCGCGGAGACTGAGACGGCTGAAAGCGCACACGGTTTATTTTGATTATTTTATTAATGCACAAAGTTTTATTTTTAACATGTGTGCATGCAAAAAAAGTAGACACTTTACAGATTCAATTAATATATAGATCAAAACTGAAAGTGTAATTTAAGTTCTTATTGGCGTCATCAGGGGAAAACGCCTCAAAACGCATATATGCGTTCGCGGACCTCAGAGGGTTAATGCCAATCAAGCACTTGAATGCCACAGACTACTTTAGTATTGTTTCTTACCACATGTCTCCCTTCACCAAACTGTTTTCATAACAGAATAGCCCTGCCCAGTATCAGAAAAGTGCCTCTTATAAAGTGTTTGGTGAGTGTAGGAATTCTGTGTGCTATATAAAAACATGTTCTTGTCTTGGTCTAACAATGCCGTAAACACTGTGGGGTCATAGACAATTCTATTGATGTATCATTATGCTTATAATTAAAGCCTATAATTAACACTGTAGATCATCAGTGTCCCTCTCTCCTCCTTGATTCCCTGAATCTCTTCTCTACCACTACATAAAACTTGCATATAACACAACATGTACTGCATTTATGTACAACACCATGTGAGCGAGTACGTTGCGCGTAGGTGGGTTAGTGGGCTTTTGCAAACCATACAAAAATACGCTATTAGATACCTGCTGAACTATACTTACACAATAAGTACCAGAAATTCACTCAAACTAGATAAATATATTATAGTTTACAATAGTAACATTCCTTATGAGATAAACACACTAGAGTCCGATGTAACAGAATGAAATTTAGCGTTTTAATGTCATCTAAATGACCTTTAACTAAATGAATGAATGATGTGTACAGTGTGTTCAGACATGAACACAAGCATTCAGTGAATGATGAATAAACTCTGCAAAAACTAAAAGATTACAGTGATCGCGGAGAGAAATCTTTAGGAAGAGCTGAGCATCTATTTATCTGTTCGTGTCTTGTTTAAGTTAAAATTAATAATAACTAGAGAGTGAAAATTTCTGTAGAAATTTTAAGTGTGCCTAGGCTGCCGGGTCAGTGCTAATGTGTTCGGCACCGTCGACGGAACTATGATGTCCAAGCAGAGGCCGGTCTCTATGTTAAGCCTATGGGTCTTCTTGAGGCATTTTTGGGGGGATTTTGGGAGCACCTCGCGACGACCCCCTAACCAAAAGTAATAGCACACCATTCCCGAGCGAGCCGCACGGAACGGTGTAACATACGGGAGGGTTTTCTCAAAGCTGCAGGGCAGGGAATACTGCAAAATTTTAGGGAATAATAAACCAATTGGCGGCGGCAGTCGTGAAAGCAGGGGACGGATAAAGCTGTATAGACAATGAGTTACAGATGTCACCATTAAAAACCTGCGTTTCGAGAAAAGGGATCCCGTGACTTGCCGCGGCTTTGCGCGGCTGCGTGCGGGAAGCTGTGAACATGTCGTTCATTACCTGTAGGGGGCAGTCGTGTTTCAGTCTGAAGTATTGTGTGTCTACTGAAGCCGAAAATGTGTGCAAATTAAACTGCGCATGCGTGTTTGGAGTCGCTGTGCCCGCGCTGTGTATCAGTCGGTTGGGAATCATCACGGAGGTTACAACACGGCGTGGCTGCAGCTGGAGTTTGTCGTGTTCGAGGTAAGTTTAGCTTTCTTTTTTGGATGTGATTCTCGCTTTCATGACTCCCAATTAATGTTCATCTTAATCTCAGGACGTACAATTAGCAATTTCAGTTTTTAATAGTGTGGAGATTCACAAAACACCGTTTTCGTGTAAAAACCTGAACCTACGGAGCCCCCATGGGTCCTGTGGTAAATAAATAAATAAATAAAATAATAACGAACCGAGCGCGCGGATTAATACACCAAGATGTGTGTTTCTTACCCCCAACCCGAGTGAAAACGGCGTGTTCAGACAAAGGCTCGCCAGTTAGATGCCATTTCTGAACAAACTGAGTCGTGTGTGTTAAAGCATTAAATGGTAAAAGAGCACTAGCAATAAACGTTTTTTTTTCTGAAGCCGAACTTTATTAATGAGTTACGAGTAAAGAACCTGTACATATGTTCATACAGTATTGACAGCAGCTCTAATTTACTGCGGTAAAGCCAGCCGCGGTTCAGAAAAACACGGTCAAGCCAGCCGCGATTGATTTTAGTGCGCGCGCATATTACAGCGATTACGGTAGTTTCATGAACAACACAGAGAGAATGCCCCATATCTGAAAAATCCTGCAGTAAAATAGTTTCATATGTGGTGTGTATATAGTATGGGACGTCCTGAATAAGAACTGATCATTGTTTTTTTTCTACTTATTAGAAATGGGGTCTTTATACCCCTTTAAAGTGTAATAATGTCCAATATCTGAAAAATGCTGCAGTAAAATAGTTTCATATTTGGTGTGTATATAGTATGGGACGTCCTGAATAAGAACTGATCATTGTTTTTTTCTACTTATTAGAAATGGGGTCTTTATACTCCTTTAAAGTGTAATAATGTCCAATATCTCAAAAATGCTGCAGTAAAATAGTTTCATATGTGGTGTGTATATAGTATGGGACGTCCTGAATAAGAACTGATCATTGTTTTTTTCTACTTTTTTTTTTTTTATCATATAATGTGTGTACATTATATGGGATAAAAACTGACCATGGCGTTTTATACTTACTAGAATTTATTTTTTCATAGGTCTCTGAAGTGAAATAAAGGCATTTTATTTAACTTTTTTTCCCCATTGTGAACATTTGTTTATTTGACCTCTCTTCCAAAGCAGACGTTAATCCTCATTATAGAAAACATTCATTGAAGAATAACTGCTACTTTTGAACAGTAAAACAAAATAAAAATCAATTCTGGTATTTAGAAAGACTAAATACATTATTTTGTCTGTTTTCTACGAATTCTGCTGTAACTTATCTACATAAAACAATTATTTGAATGGTGAATATTTAAGAAAAATATTGTAATAGACAACCGTCAAAGTCACCAATAAATAACACGGATATTAAAGCAGAAATGCAAATAAATAAGCAAGTAAAAATTGACGAGCATGTTGTATTATCTCTCAGTCCTGGGCGTCTAAATGAAAAGCGCTCTGAAAGCGCGTTGTCTCTGTGTCGGTCCTGAAACTACCGTAATCACTAATATGTGCGCACACTAAAATCAATCGCGGCTGGCTTGACCGTGTTCTTCTGAACCGCGGCTGGCTTTACCGCAGTTCTAATTTGTCTAAATCGCATTGCAGACAATAAAAATAAGTCGAGTCATCCTGTGACCCTGCATGCTTAATCTTTGCACACATGATTCTTGCTTCTCACTTTTTCCTTAATCCCTCACTGTTCTATCTTGTATTTTCTAACGGTGTCAGAAACTTTGTGTTAGTAGCACTGCTTGACATGCTTGATGCCTTCCTCTTTTGTAATTTGCTTTGGATAAAGGCAAACTTACAAAAGATGAAGAAATGCCTAAATGTAGTTGTACGAATAAAAGATTATGTAATGATACAATGTAAATATTTTCACAGAAACAAAGTGTAAAGATGAGACGTGAATCTGAAGAGGATCTCTTTGATGATTGCCTGGTAAAGCATTGTTTTCTTATTAATACCTTGAATATAGTGTTTGTTGTATTGGACAGAAGCATATAAATGCAAATGAATATATAAATATGAGTAATTATTGAACGGGCGGCGCGGTGGTGTAGTGGTTAGCACTGTCGCCTTGCACCTCCAGGGTCTGGGTTCGATTCACCGGCCAGGCTCGATTCCCGTCTCTGTGTGCATGGAGTTTGCATGTTCTCCCCGTGCTTGGTGGGTTTCCTCCGGGTACTCCGGTTTCCTCCCACAGTCCAAAGATATGCAGGTTAGGCTAATTGGCGTTCCTAAATTGCCCGTAGTGTGTGATTGGGTGTGTGTGTATGTGTGTGTGCCCTGCGATGGATTGGCACCCTGTCCAGGGTGTACCCCGCCTAGTGCCCGAAGTCTCCTGGGATAGGCTCCAGGTCCCCCGCGACCCTGAACACAGGATTAAGCGGTATAGAAGATGAATGGATGAATGAATAATTATTGAACGAATTTTCATGTTTGGACTAACCCTTTAAATACAAACTCAGCATTCATCATAGGATTTCCTTACACTGTAAAGCCATCTCATGCCATGTTTTACTGATGCAAGATTAGTGCTAAAGCAATTTAACCCAAGTTTAACAATATGAAGTATATGAAGTGATGGTAATTTTTTTATTATCATTTATTTTTATTATTATTTTTTTCTCAATGAAGTCAGCACAGGTTGAAGCAATTCAGATTTTTTTTGTTTCTCAAAATAAATGATTTATTTTCTTGTAAATTTTATGCAGGGGGACAGACGAAGTGACACCTTCTTAAAATCCTTGTCGTCCGTGCTGTTGAAGGGGAAGAACCGGTTGGTGTATCCATAATCCTTGAAGGAGAGGCTATTTTCAGAAAGTTCTTCTAGAACTTGATGGGATTAAGCTATCACCAAAAGTGCAAGCTTTAAAGATGAAGTTATCATCTTAAAACATTTGATTTGGCTTGACTACAAGTGTTTACATGTTGTGTTTACATGTTCAGCTTAAAATGTTTTCATTCATTAAGGTTTCAATGGCATACTTTTAAGTGCACTAGTCCAGAGTGCTGATTTGAAAGTTGCAACTTCACTGCTTCAGAGGGCTATTACGTTTTAACGTTTATTCTACAGTTTGTTTAAAGTATTTTCTGCTGCATTTTATTTCTAAATGAATGCTGTATTTTATTTATTTATTATTTTACACAATTTTGTTTAAAACAAGTATTTCAGGCCCTGGTGCCGTGCAGTTTTTTTCTATGGATGCAAAATTTAGCTGAATGCACTTTTATTAAAAAGACAACTTGGATCTAGACTGTGAATGTCACAAATATTTGGTAATGTTGGTGAATAAACTGTTTAATTATATTTTAGTTGTGTGATTTATGAAAGATATAGATGAAATAATTACTTAAGTTTCTTTCCAAAACATAAATTAGCAATGTTTACATTATTATAGGGAGTAATATAAATTGATAAAACCAAGTAAGGGAAAATCTCACAAAACAAAATGATAGTAATTTCATAAAATTAAGGTTCCTGCAACTTTACTTGATTATTTTAAATAAATCTAATTTGTGCATTAAATATAATTATGTAACTTTTACTTTATTTCTTTTATTGTTAATTTAATTAAGTAAATTTTACCTGACAATTACGGGTGAGTTTTACTTAGGCTGAATCACAATTCTATTTTCTTCCCCTTGTCCCTTGAAACGAAGTGGAAAGGGGAAGGGTATAAATATTTCCCCTAAGAAATGGGACAACACTGTTATACGTCATCATACGTTGTCGTTGGTTCCTAATGTTACGTCAGAGGACATGCGCCGATGTTTATCACACATTCCAATAAGAGAGATTACTCACTCCCAAAGGTTTTTTGCGCCGTATTTCGATTTTTAAAAAAGTTGCTCATTTTCACCACGAACACGGATGAGTCTTCGGGTTTCCTCAGCCGTCCATATACAGAATATAAATTACAAAACTGTGGTCACGTTGCAATAAGTAAGAATAGTGTAAGCAAAACAATAGTGTATGGCCGTAAGCAAAACAAACAATGCGTTATCAAATGCTCGGCAAAATGCCGTGCTACTGAACTTTCATATTTGTTTGTAGCATGCAGTAAAGTGTATGTGACATAAAAATATATCTTTGTAATATTGTGCAATATGTGCTATCCGCTAGCAAACTTTAGCGATTTTTTTTGCAAACGTTTCTTTACAGAACATCACCATAAACACAAGACTAAAGGTAATATACATATAATGAAAACTTGTCATAAAAATCTTTATTAATGGCAAAAATGACTTAACATTTATGGGTCTGTTTGCTCGAGTGAGCAGCCATGTTGAAAACTTCGCTTAGCCCTTCGTTTGAAGTGAGGTCCTGAAAAATCTTCGTTTGGAGGGCTATCTGGCCCTTCCCCCCTCCCCCTACACCTCCAACCAAAAGAGAAATGAGACACCACTACCCCTGCACGTGAACGCGTCAAATGGAAGGGTAGGGGGAAGGGTTGGGATTCAGCCTTAATATTGGAGCAATAAAATTTACTTAAAATCTGTGTCCAAATTGTTATGAGGATTTTATCAAGTAAATCTTACAAGTTCTTTTTTTCAGTGCATGGGTGAACACGATGTTTTAAGAATTTAATTATATA
This sequence comes from Channallabes apus, assembly GCA_030522415.1. Taxonomy (NCBI): domain Eukaryota; kingdom Metazoa; phylum Chordata; class Actinopteri; order Siluriformes; family Clariidae; genus Channallabes; species Channallabes apus. The sequence continues at coordinate 3,786,710 of CM060110.1, forward strand.
TATATATATATATATATATATATTTATTGTGTGTGTGTGTGTGTGTGTGTGTGTGTGACCGGTGCAACTCACACGTCCTATTCCATTGTCATTCATACTGCCGTAGTTTTTAGAGCCCTAAAAAAGCATTCGCTAGTAAGTAAGTAAATAAAAGACAAATGAATAAATAGTTTTAAATTATATATATACAGGGGCGTAGATTTAGGGTGGACGGAGGGGATGTGTCCCCACCAATATCCTCCGACCATTGAAATGTCCCCACCAATAATTTAATCCACTTTTTTTTTTAAATCGTTCTGTCAACATTAACCTAGACACGCAGAAAGGGATAAATCACGTTCTCTCCTTGAGTCCTCCCGCCCCCAAAACACATATGAACATTTTGATTGGCTGTGCCTTTCCCTGCCATCATGTGATAGACGATTGGCTGCGTTCAGACACAAGCAGCGCCAAATGCAATGGACTCACATTCAGTACAGCAGGCCAGGATATAGTCTGTGAATACGGACGTAAAACTAACAGCAGATTAAACAGCTAAATGTAAAAGTATAAATATGATCCCTGTCAGTCTCCTAATCTAGTGACTGTTTGTCAGAAATCAGTATTTTGAAAGAAATTGATAAACTAATATACTAATATTGCCATATGGCTAGAATTTTGTTGACACCAATAGACAATCCACTTCAGAAAAATAGTTTTTAAAATGCATTCACTTACTTGGCGAACATTAATGATTTGATTCGAGGTTTGCACACTAAGACTCAGAAAAAGTTGATAAAATGATTGCTGTTTAAATGGCATGTGTTTATCCTGTTTTGTCAGGTAACCCCACACGGAAAGAACCTATATAAACATATATGTTTTAATATAGGTTTTGATATAGGTTTTTAATATATGTGACATATATAAAATTGGCCGTTTTCCTATATTATATGTGCATATATGTGTGCATATATGAACCTATATAGTAATACAGTATATGTGACATATAAAATTGGCCGTTTTCCTATATTATATGTGCATATATGTGTGCATATATGAACCTATATAGTAATACAGTATATGTGACATATAAAATTGGCCGTTATCGTATATTATATGTACATATATGCACATATATAGGTACATATATGCATGTATATATATGTGTGCATATATGCACCTATATGTTTACCTAGATTAGTAAAAAAATCCATAGCTGCTAGACAACATAAATAAAAGCCCAAAATGTAGAAATTAATTTTTTATTTTCTTAAGAACAATCAACTAGTAAAAGAACAAAAACATGACAAAAAACTGAACAGGAAGAAAAAAAATATATTTTGTGGATCTTCCCAGCTCCGTGAGCTTTGAATTGATAGATGTGCCTATCTGCCTTCGGGTGGCTGCCGGCCACTTCTTCAATGTAGCATCTAGAGAAGACAAAAATAATAAGACAGTATAATAATAATAAATGATTATTTATTAAAACTTCAGACGACAACAATTAGTGCCACGAGGTTATTTGCAACACTATATGTTCTACAAAATAGAGGACTACACACCCTACAGCGCAATACCCCAGAAATGTGGCTTTAGAAGAGGAAAGGTAGGATTAAGAAGTGAGCAAGCGATGAATTAGTATTATAGGTACCAAGCAGATACAGTAACAATAATGGGTGCCCTACCTTATGCAGTCTCCATTGATGGCTAATAAACATTGATACAAGTAGGCTATGGTTAAAGTGGTGAACTTATAAAGTCTTAAATGATTTGTTTTCCCTTCTCAACGCATTATGCATTTACTCACCAATAATGGCTACCTTTTTAATTTGGTCAAGTCTCCAATTCGAAGGAGCCCAGCAGCAGATTCCGTACCATGGCAGTAGCAGAGGTGGCAAGGCGGGCTGCTCTTCACGCTTCTGCCTGGCAAAACACCCCAGAGCCCTTTATAACTTCAATCTGAAAAATAATTTCACATCACAATATTAATTTATTGGCAACTTTTAGAAACTTTTCATGTTTAATACTGATTCTTATGTTTAGCTTCCCAATAGTTAATAGGATTTTATGTATAAATGCAGATTAATGATAAAGATACATGCAGGGTAAAACTGCAACAGGAACAGTACAAAATAAAAACTGAAAAAAGACGGACATTCAGAGTAAAACAGTGCAAGATAAAAAAAAAAAAACTGTACAAAACATACATGCAGGGTAAGCATTGGTGGGAGCAATGTCCAAGCAGTGTAGAGAAATATTTCTGTACGACTTCATTGTTTTGTGCTGTGTAGTATAGTATTGTAATAGCTGATCAGAGTGATCAACTCCCCATGTGCTGGTTGTACGCAGTCACAGGAAATGTCTTTGTAGTCCATGTACCTTGTAATTTCACCCTCATCTTCACCGCGTCTACTGTATAAGCAGAATGGATGGTAGAACAGGTAGATACTTCTCGTGTGTCCATCCACTTCACAAATACAAGAGGTCCATCTGAACGGAGCTTGCGTGTCCTGATGTGAGGGGCTGGTGAAGGCAAGGGTGATGCAGACACATTCCTAAAAACAAATAAATAAAAAAATGTTAACCTATACTGTTCAGAGTAAATGGATGTGCAATTAATATGGATGCACAATATATACAGTACAGAGATGACCAAAAATGTATCCACACTTCAACATGAAAAATATACACCTCTCTTCTGTAGGTCACATGACAGCATCAATGATGGTGATAGATAATACTACACACTGCAGCCAGAATTCAATTTGAGTTTTAAAAAAGGCCATAGATAACAATTGTGAAAGTGTGTATACATTTTTGTGCCCCTCTGTATTTTTGATGGGCAATAGGCTGGGCAAATATCTGTTGATGGACAACAGACCATGTAGTGGATCTCAAACATTTACAACTGAGACATTAGCAAACACCATCCATTGGACATTACACACATATTGAACACATTCTAAACAATTACATCTTATCAGGCATTTGTAAATACATGCTAAACAAAAGGGATTATATACATTTACACCAAAGAAATATTCATAAGCATCACTTAGCTACATAAGGCAGTATTTTAGCCACCTGGAACTAGCTTGTTTGTGCTAAATAACATTACTGATAGCAGTGTTATAAGCTAACCAAAATCCCACATGGAAAGAACCTATATGAGGATATATGCGCATATATGAAACCTATATGCAGTATATATGTGCATATATCCACACCTATATGAGGATATATGCGCATATATGAAACCTATATGCAGTATATATGCGTATATATGCACACCTATATGAGGATATATACGCATATATGAAACCTATATGCAGTATATATGCATATATATGATAATATATATGCGTATATATGCCACATATAGGCAACATTGAGGTGCATATATGTGCATATACAGGCCATATAGGTCTCCTGTATTGCTTCTTTATATCCACATATAAGCCCTATATGTACATACAAGATATGTCTCCTTTCGCAGGATCTAGTCATTTTAGCTCATATCTCACTTTGGCAACTGTCATACATGATGCCTAGTTCATATTGTCTATTATCAAGGCAATAACTAAGAACTAACTTTAAAAAAAATGCAAAAAACGTATGTGCGAACACATTAAATTGGTATCCTAATTGCCCACATACAGTATATGAGGATATATGCACATATATGAAACCTCAGTCTCCGTGAAAATCTTTTTGAAACACGTCACTAAAATTAACTGAAATGAGAAATGTTGTTGGTCTTTCGGCTGCTCCCGGCAAGGGGTCGCCACAGCGGAATATCCAGTCCGCACTACAACTTGGCACAGGTTTTACGCCGGATGCCCTTCCTGATGCAACCCTCCCATTTTATCCGGGCTAGGGACCGACACTGCATCCAGTGGCTGGGGTGTGGGCACTGGCTGGAATCGAACCCGGACCACTGAGCCACCAGTGAAATGAGAAATATATCTATATATCTTAAAGTGTCTACTTTTAAATGATGCAAGTCACATTGAAAACAAATATTCTCAGTTTATGTAATCCGTATGAAACCAAGGAGAGGCACAGAATTTCTGTGGCACTTATATGCTAATAACTCGAGGCAGGACACGCCCACACGCCAATCACACGGAAATCAGTCCGGGTAATTTACATACTAGGCCACGCCCCCAGACACCGGCCTGATCAACACACACACACACACACAGAGACAGGTTTGAAAACACTCAGATTCAGTGAGTTTTCTGCACGTTTTGGAAGATGGCACGCGCTTACACATCCGAGGAAACTCCTGGAAAGTAGGAGGAGTTTACATTTACCTCAGAAGAAGACTGTGTGACTCCGATGCCGAACAGGAGCATTTTGAACAGAGAATAGACCCATGCTACACTGGGTAAGTTATTAAGTCTTATATAACTCGTATTCTGATAATATTAAACTAATATTAGTAAATATTTTCCTCACTACAGCTAGCTCTTGTCAGCTTGTGCGACATGTTGGCTTTCAATGCCATTTATATAGTTTAGGTAAATCATGCTAACATGCTGCCTCATGTAGCACAAACATGATATTTCCCGGTGGCTAAGCTAATGCCTTATGGAGTTTACAGATGTTTATAAATGTTCTAATGTATTTCACCTTGTTTTGGATAGCTTTAGATTATGGTTGCTAATATGTATTTGGCTCTGTTTTGGTTAGCTTATAACACTGCTATCAGTAATGTTATTTAGCACAAACAAGCTAGTTCCAGGTGGCTAAAATACTGCCTTATGTAGCTAAGTGATGCTTATGAATATTTCTTTGGTGTAAATGTTTATAATCCCTTTTGTTTAGCGTGTATTTACAAATGCCTGATAAGATGTAATTGTTTAGAATGTGTTCAATATGTGTGTAATGTCCAATGGATGGTGTTTGCTAATGTCTCAGTTGTAAATGTTTGAGATCCACTACATGGTCTGTTGTCCATCCACAGATATTTGCCCAGCCTATTGCCCATCAAAAATACAGAGGGGCACAAAAATGTATACACACTTTCACAATTGTTATCTATGGCCTTTTTTAAAACTCAAATTGAATTATGGCAGCAGTGTGTAGTATTATCTATCACCATCATTGATGCTGTCATGTGACCTACAGAAGAGAGGTGTATATTTTTCATGTTGAAGTGTGGATACATTTTTGGTCATCTCTGTACTGTATATATTGTGCATCCATATTAATTGCACATCCATTTACTCTGAACAGTATAGGTTAACATTTTTTTATTTATTTGTTTTTAAGAATGTGTCTGCATCACCCTTGCCTTCACCAGCCCCTCACATCAGGACACGCAAGCTCCGTTCAGATGGACCTCTTGTATTTGTGAAGTGGATGGACACACGAGAAGTATCTACCTGTTCTACCATCCATTCTGCTTTACAGTAGACGCGGTGAAGATGAGGGTGAAATTACAAGGTACATGGACTACAAAGACATTTCCTGTGACTGCGTACAACCAGCACATGGGGAGTTGATCACTCTGATCAGCTATTACAATACTATACTACACACCACAAAACAATGAAGTCGTACAGAAATATTTCTCTACACTGCTTGGACATTGCTCCCACCAATGCTTACCCTGCATGTATGTTTTGTACATTTTTTTTTTTTTTTATCTTGCACTGTTTTACTCTGAATGTCCGTCTTTTTTCAGTTTTTATTTTGTACTGTTCCTGTTGCAGTTTTACCCTGCATGTATCTTTATCATTAATCTGCATTTATACATAAAATCCTATTAACTATTGGGAAGCTAAACATAAGAATCAGTATGAAACATGAAAAGTTTCTAAAAGTTGCCAATAAATTAATATTGTGATGTGAAATAATTTTTCAGATTGAAGTTATAAAGGGCTCTGGGGTGTTTTGCCAGGCAGAAGCGTGGAGAGCAGCCCGCCTTGCCACCTCTGCTACTGCCATGGTACGGAATCTGCTGCTGGGCTCCTTCGAATTGGAGACTGGACCAAATTAAAAAGGTAGCCATTATTGGTGAGTAAATGCATAATGCGTTGAGAAGGGAAAACAAATCATTTAAGACTTTATAAGTTCACCACTTTAACCATAGCCTACTTGTATCAATGTTTATTAGCCATCAATGGAGACTGCATAAGGTAGGGCACCCATTATTGTTACTGTATCTGCTTGGTACCTATAATACTAATTCATCGCTTGCTCACTTCTTAATCCTACCTTTCCTCTTCTAAAGCCACATTTCTGGGGTATTGCGCTGTAGGGTGTGTAGTCGACTATTTTGTAGAACATATACCCACACGGAAAGAACCTATATAAACATATATGTTTTAATATAGGTTTTGATATAGGTTTTTAATATATGTGACATATATAAAATTGGCCGTTTTCCTATATTATATGTACATATATGTACATATATGCGTGCATATACAGTATGCATGCATATATGTACCTATATAGACATATATAAAATCGGCCGTTTTCCTATATTATATGTACATATATGCGTGCATATATGCGTACATATATGTACCTATATAGTAATACAGTATATGTGACATATATAAAATTGGCCGTTTTCCTATATTATATGTGCATATATGCGTACATATACAGTATGTACCTATATAGTAATACAGTATATGTGACATATATAAAATTGGCCGTTTTCCTATATTTTATGTACATATATGCACATATATAGGTACATATATGCATGTATATATGTGTGCATATATGCACCTATATGTTTACCTAGATTAGTAAAAAAAAATCCATAGCTGCTAGACAACATAAATAAAAGCCCAAAATGTAGAAATTAATTTTTTTTATTTTCTTAAGAACAATCAACTAGTAAAAGAACAAAAACATGACAAAAAACTGAACAGGAAGAAAAAAATATATTTTGTGGATCTTCCCAGCTCCGTGAGCTTTGAATTGATAGATGTGCCTATCTGCCTTCGGGTGGCTGCCGGCCACTTCTTCAATGTAGCATCTAGAGAAGACAAAAATAATAAGACAGTATAATAATAATAAATGATTATTTATTAAAACTTCAGACGACAACAATTAGTGCACGAGGTTATTTGCAACACTATATGTTCTACAAAATAGAGGACTACACACCCTACAGCGCAATACCCCAGAAATGTGGCTTTAGAAGAGGAAAGGTAGGATTAAGAAGTGAGCAAGCGATGAATTAGTATTATAGGTACCAAGCAGATACAGTAACAATAATGGGTGCCCTACCTTATGCAGTCTCCATTGATGGCTAATAAACATTGATACAAGTAGGCTATGGTTAAAGTGGTGAACTTATAATGTTTTTTTCCCTTCTCAACGCATTATGCATTTACTCACCAATAATGGCTACCTTTTTAATTTGGTCCAGTCTCCAATTCGAAGGAGCCCAGCAGCAGATTCCGTACCATGGCAGTAGCAGAGGTGGCAAGGCGGGCTGCTCTCCACGCTTCTGCCTGGCAAAACACCCCAGAGCCCTTTATAACTTCAATCTGAAAAATAATTTCACATCACAATATTAATTTATTGGCAACTTTTAGAAACTTTTCATGTTTCATACTGATTCTCATGTTTAGCTTCCCAATAGTTAATAGGATTTTATGTATAAATGCAGATTAATGATAAAGATACATGCAGGGTAAAACTGCAACAGGAACAGTACAAAATAAAAACTGAAAAAAGACGGACATTCAGACAGTGCAAGATAAAAAAACAGTGCAAGATAAAAAAAAAAACTGTACAAAACATATATGCAGGGTAAGCATTGGTGGGAGCAATGTCCAAGCAGTGTAGAGAAATATTTCTGTACGACTTCATTGTTTTGTGCTGTGTAGTATAGTATTGTAATAGCTGATCAGAGTGATCAACTCCCCATGTGCTGGTTGTACGCAGTCACAGGAAATGTCTTTGTAGTCCATGTACCTTGTAATTTCACCCTCATCTTCACCGCGTCTACTGTATAAGCAGAATGGATGGTACAACATGTACATACTTCTCGTGTGTCCATCCACTTCACAAATACAAGAGGTCCATCTGAACGGAGCTTGCCTGTCCTGATGTGAGGGGCTGGTGAAGGCAAGGGTGATGCAGACACATTCTTAAAAACAAATAAATAAAAAAATGTTAACCTATACTGTTCAGAGTAAATGGATGTGCAATTAATATGGATGCACAATATATACAGTACAGAGATGACCAAAAATGTATCCACACTTCAACATGAAAAATATACACCTCTCTTCTGTAGGTCACATGACAGCATCAATGATGGTGATAGATAATACTACACACTGCTGCCATAATTCAATTTGAGTTTTAAAAAAGGCCATAGATAACAATTGTGAAAGTGTGTATACATTTTTGTGCCCCTCTGTATTTTTGATGGGCAATAGGCTGGGCAAATATCTGTTGATGGACAACAGACCATGTAGTGGATCTCAAACATTTACAACTGAGACATTAGCAAACACCATTCATTGGACATTACACACATATTGAACACATTCTAAACAATTACATCTTATCAGGCATTTGTAAATACACGCTAAACAAAAGGGATTATATACATTTACACCAAAGAAATATTCATAAGCATCACTTAGCTACATAAGGCTGTATTTTAGCCACCTGGAACTAGCTTGTTTGTGCTAAATAACATTACCGATAGCAGTGTTATAAGCTAACCAAAACAAAGCCAAATACATATTAGCAACTGTAATCTAAAGCTATCCAAAACAAGGTGAAATACATTAGAACATTTATAAACATCTGTAAACTCCATAAGGCATTAGCTTAGCCACCGGGAAATATCATGTTTGTGCTACATGAGGCAGCATGTTAGCATACTGTAACTTACCTAAACTATATAAATGGCATTGAAAGCCAATGTGTCACACAAGCTGACAAGAGCTAGCTGTAGTGAGGAAAATATTCACTAATATTAGTTTAATATTATCAGAATACGAGTTATATAAGACTTAATAACTTACCCAGTGTAGCATGGGTCTATTCTCTGTTCAAAATGCTCCTGTCCCACACGGAAAGAACCTATATAAACATATATGTTTTAATATAGGTTTTGATATAGGTTTTTAATATATGTGACATATATAAAATTGGCCGTTTTCCTATATGTGCATATATGTACATATATGCGTGCATATACAGTATGTGTGCATATATGTACCTATATAGACATATATAAATTTGGCCGTTTTCCTATATTATATGTACATATATGCGTGCATATATGCGTACATATATGTACCTATATAGTAATACAGTATATGTGACATATATAAAATTGGCCGTTTTCCTATATTATATGTGCATATATGCACATATATAGGTACATATATGCATGTATATATATATGTATGCATATATGCACCTATATGTTTACCTAGATTAGTAAAAAAATCCATAGCTGCTAGACAACATAAATAAAAGCCCAAAATGTAGAAATAAATTTTTTATTTTCTTAAGAACAATCAACTAGTAAAAGAACAAAAACATGACAAAAAACTGAACAGGAAGAAAAAAATATATTTTGTGGATCTTCCCAGCTCCGTGAGCTTTGAATTGATAGATGTGCCTATCTGCCTTCGGGTGGCTGCCGGCCACTTCTTCAATGTAGCATCTAGAGAAGACAAAAATAATAAGACAGTATAATAATAATAAATGATTATTTATTAAAACTTCAGACGACAACAATTAGTGCCACGAGGTTATTTGCAACACTATATGTTCTACAAAATAGAGGACTACACACCCTACAGCGCAATAACCCAGAAATGTGGCTTTAGAAGAGGAAAGGTAGGATCAAGAAGTGAGCAAGCGATGAATTAGTATTATAGGTACCAAGCAGATACAGTAACAATAATGGGTGCCCTACCTTATGCAGTCTCCATTGATGGCTAATAAACATTGATACAAGTAGGCTATGGTTAAAGTGGTGAACTTATAATGTTTTTTTCCCTTCTCAACGCATTATGCATTTATTCACCAATAATGGCTACCTTTTTAATTTGGTCAAGTCTCCAAGTCGAAGGTGCCCAGCAGCAGATTCCGTACCATGGCAGTAGCAGAGGTGGCAAGGCGGGCTGCTCTCCACGCTTCTGCCTGGCAAAACACCACAGAGCCCTTTATAACTTCAATCTGAAAGATTATTTCACATCACAATATTAATTTATTGGCAACTTTTAGAAACTTTTCATGTTTCATACTGATTCTCATGTTTAGCTTCCCAATAGTTAATAGGATTTTATGTATAAATGCAGATTAATGATAAAGATACATGCAGGGTAAAACTGCAACAGGAACAGTACAAAATAAAAACTGAAAAAAGACGGACATTCAGAGTAAAACAGTGCAAGATAAAAAATAAAAAAAAAACTGTACAAAACATATATGCAGGGTAAGCATTGGTTGGAGCAATGTCCAAGCAGTGTAGAGAAATATTTCTGTACGACTTCATTGTTTTGTGCTGTGTAGTATAGTATTGTAATAGCTGATCAGAGGGATCAACTCCCCATGTGCTGGTTGTACGCAGTCACAGGAAATGTCTTTGTAGTCCATGTACCTTGTAATTTCACCCTCATCTTCACCGCGTCTACTGTATAAGCAGAATGGATGGTAGAACAGGTAGATACTTCTCTTGTGTCCATCCACTTCACAAATACAAGAGGTCCATCTGAACGGAGCTTGCGTGTCCTGATGTGAGGGGCTGGTGAAGGCAAGGGTGATGCAGACACATTCCTAAAAACAAATAAATAAAAAAATGTTAACCTATACTGTTCAGAGTAAATGGATGTGCAATTAATATGGATGCACAATATATACAGTACAGAGATGACCAAAAATGTATCCACACTTCAACATGAAAAATATACACCTCTCTTCTGTAGGTCACATGACAGCATCAATGATGGTGATAGATAATACTACACACTGCTGCCATAATTCAATTTGAGTTTTAAAAAAGGCCATAGATAACAATTGTGAAAGTGTGTATACATTTTTGTGCCCCTCTGTATTTTTGATGGGCAATAGGCTGGGCAAATATCTGTGGATGGACAACAGACCATGTAGTGGATCTCAAACATTTACAACTGAGACATTAGCAAACACCATCCATTGGACATTACACACATATTGAACACATTCTAAACAATTACATCTTATCAGGCATTTGTAAATACACGCTAAACAAAAGGGATTATATACATTTACACCAAAGAAATATTCATAAGCATCACTTAGCTACATAAGGCAGTATTTTAGCCACCTGGAACTAGCTTGTTTGTGCTAAATAACATTACCGATAGCAGTGTTATAAGCTAACCAAAACAGAGCCAAATATATATTAGCAACCATAATCTAAAGCTATCCAAAACAAGGTGAAATACATTAGAACATTTATAAACATCTGTAAACTCCATAAGGCATTAGCTTAGCCACCGGGAAATATCATGTTTGTGCTACATGAGGCAGCATGTTAGCATGATTTACCTAAACTATATAAATGGCATTGAAAGCCAACATGTCGCACAAGCTGACAAGAGCTAGCTGTAGTGAGGAAAATATTTACTAATATTAGTTTAATATTATCAGAATACGAGTTATATAAGACTTAATAACTTACCCAGTGTAGCATGGGTCTATTCTCTGTTCAAAATGCTCCTGTTCGGCATCGGAGTCACACAGTCTTCTTCTGAGGTAAATGTAAACTCCTCCTACTTTCCAGGAGTTTCCTCGGATGTGTAAGCGCGTGCCATCTTCTAAAACGTGCAGAAACCTCACTGAATCTGAGTGTTTTCAAAGCTGTCTCTGTGTGTGTGTGTGTTGATCAGGCCGGTGTCTGGGGGCGTGGCCTAGTATGTAAATTACCCGGACTGATTTCCGTGTGATTGGCGTGTGGGCGTGTCCTGCCTCGAGTTATTAGCATATAAGTGCGACAGAAATTATGTGCCTCTCCTTGGTTTATACGGATTACATAAACTGAGAATATTTGTTTTCAATGTGACTTGCATCATTTAAAAGTAGACACTTTAAGATATATAGATATATTTCTCATTTCAGTTAATTTTAGTGACGTCTTTCAAAAAGATTTTCACGGAGACTGAGGTTTCATATATGTGCATATATCCTCATATACTGTATGTGGCCAATTTGGATACCAATTTAATGTGTTCGCACATAAGTTTTTATGCATTTTTTTAAAGTTAGTTCTTAGTTATTGCCTTGATAATAGAAAATATAAGCTAGGCATCATGTATGACAGTTGCCAAAGTGAGATATGAGCTAAAATGACCAGATCCTGCCATAGGAGACATATCTTGTATGTACATATAGGGCTTATATGTGGATATAAAGAAGCAATACAGGAGACCTATATGGCCTGTATATGCACATATATGCACCTCAATGTTGCCTATATGTGGCATATATACGCATATATGCAGCATATATATTATCAAATATATGCATATATACTGCATATAGGTTTCATATATGCGCAGATATCCTCATATAGGTGCGGTTATATGCGCATATATACTGCATATAGGTTTCACATATGCGCATATATCCTCATATAGGTGCGGTTATATGCGCATATATACTGCATATAGGTTTTATATATGCGCATATATCCTCATATAGGTTCTTTCCATGTGGGTAGTGTTGCAAATAACCTCGTGGCACTAATTGTTGTCGTCTGAAGTTTTAATAAATAATAATTTATTATTATTATTATACTGTCTTATTATTTTTGTCTTCTCTAGATGCTACATTGAAGAAGTGGTCGGCAGCCACCCGAAGGCAGATAGGCACATCTATCAATTCAAAGCTCACGGAGCTGGGAAGATCCACAAAATATATTTTTTTCTTCCTGTTCAGTTTTTTGTCATGTTTTTGTTCTTTTACTAGTTATAATATAAAAATTAAAAAATTTTATTTCTACATTTTGGGCTTTTATTTATGTTGTCTAGCAGCTATGAATTTTTTTGACTAATCTAGGTAAACATATAGGTGCATATATGCACACATATATACATGCATATATGTACCTATATATGTGCATATATGTACATAAAATATAGGAAAATGGGCAATTTTATACGTCACATATACTGTATTACTATATAGGTTCATATATGCACGCATATATGCACATATAGGAAAACGGCCAATTTTATATATGTCACATATATTAAAAACCTATATCAAAACCTATATTAAAACATATATGTTTATATAGGTTCTTTCCGTGTGGGATGGAGCCAAAATACACATTAGCAACTATAATCTAAAGCTATCCAAAACAAGGTGAATATAAACATCTGTAAACTCCATAAGGCATTAGCTTAGCCACCGGGAAATATCATGTTTGTGCTACATGAGGCAGCATGTTAGCATGATTTACCTAAACTATATAAATGGCATTGAAAGCCAATGTGTCACACAAGCTGACAAGAGCTAGCTGTAGTGAGGAAAATATTTACTAATATTAGTTTAATATTATCAGAATACGAGTTATATAAGACTTAATAACTTACCCAGTGTAGCATGGGTCTATTCTCTGTTCAAAATGCTCCTGTTCGTCGTCGGAGTCACACAGTCTTCTTCTGAGGTAAATGTAAACTCCTCCAACTTTCCAGGAGTTTCCTCGGATGTGTAAGCGCGTGCCATCTTCCAAAACGTGCAGAAACCTCACTGAATCTGAGTGTTTTCAAACCTGTCTCTCTGTGTGTGTGTTGATCAGGCCGGTGTCCGGGGGCGTGGTCTAGTATGTAAATTACCCTGACTGAGTTCCGTGTGATTGGCGTGTGGGCGTGTCCTGCCTCGAGTTATTAGCAGATAAGTGCGACAGAAATTCTGTGCCTCTCCTTGGTTTCATACGGATTATAATATTTGTTTTCAATGTGACTTGCATCATTTAAAAGTAGACACTTTAAGATATATAGATATATTTCTCATTTCACATTTCAGTTAATTTTAGTGACGTGTTTCAAAAAGATTTTCACGGAGACTGAGGTTTCATATATGTGCATATATCCTCATATACTGTATGTGGCCAATTAGGATACCAATTTAATGTGTTTTCACATAAGTTCTTTGCATTTTTTTAAAGTTAGTTCTTAGTTATTGCCTTGATAATAGAAAATATAAGCTAGGCATCATGTATGACAGTTGCCAAAGTGAGATATGAGTTAAAATGACCAGATCCTGCCATAGGAGACATATCTTGTATGTACATATAGGGCTTATATGTGGATATAAAGAAGCAATACAGGAGACCTATATGGCCTGTATATACGCATATATGCACCTCAATGTTGCCTATATGTGGCATATATATGCATATATGCAGCATATATATTATCATATATATATATGCATATATACTGCATATAGGTTTCATATATCCTCATATAGGTGCGGTTATATGCGCATATATACTGCATATAGGTTTCATATATGCGCATATGTCCTCATATAGGTGCGGATATATGCGCATATATACTGGATATAGGTTTCATATATGCGCATATGTCCTCATATAGGTTTGGTTATATGCGCATATATACTGCATATAGGTTTCATATATGTGCATATATCCTCATATAGGTGCGGTTATATGCGCATATATACTGCATATAGGTTTCATATATGCGCATATATCCTCATATAGGTGCGGATATATGCGCATATATACTGCATATAGGTTTCATATATGCGCATATATCCTCATATAGGTTCTTTCCATGTGGGACAGAACCTAAACACCTGTGCTGTATATCAGACAGCTGTGAGGGTTGCCCACTAGAGGGCAGTGTTTTTAGGTTGTAGTTTTTGTTCCTAGACTCAGTTTCCCAGAAGCCTCCTCGGTCAGGTGACGTGGATGCTCACCTGAACTGAGGAGGGTCATTAGCACTGTTATAAATACCTGTTTGTTCTGGGAAACTGGGTCGAGCATTGATTTCTGTTATGTGGGTTTTGTTTTGTTCTTTTCTGTTTTAGTTTAAACAGTATGGTTGGCCTTTTGGTTTCAGGAGCACTTTAAGTTAAGTTTGTATTTGCTTTGATTTAGTTTATGTCTCTTTGTCTCTGTGTCTCCTAGCAGGATTAGCCTCTAGGAGAATTAGCCTTTTGTGTTTACCCTTTTGTGTAAGTAACCCCCATTGCATGTTTAGCTAGTAGTCTGTTTCAATACTAATGAGGGTGATACTAACATTTTTAGATCTTAGTCTGTCTAGTCTTCGTGTCTGTCTAGTCTCATTGTCTGCTTAGCTCTTAGTCTGTTTAGGTACTAACATCTTTAGCCACTAACCTTTAGAGTTCTTAGTCTGTTTCATACCTAGTCTGCTGTGTACCTTGTCTGTTCATTCCCTTGTGTCTCAGGCTACTGGCTGGTGTAGCCATTAGTCTGATTAGCTATGAGCTAGCTTAGCAGCTAATGTGCAGCTCAGCCAGTAGACCTAGCCAAGCCTGTCTTGTGTGTGTTTATCCCTTGCATGCATAGTCCCTAATGTTTAGTCCGTTAGACTGTTTCGTGTGTCTTGTCTTGTCCAGTTTGTATCCCATGTCTGTATTGTGAATCAATGTATGTAATCCCTAGTCTTATGTTTAAGTGTTTATGAGTTCTGTTACAATATGCTCCCAAGTTTAAGCCAACTTCCTTATTTCATGTTTTGTTCATGTTTTCATTTTATTATTAAAGACTCTTTGCGTTTCACTGCATCCCCTCTGCATCTATGCCTCAACACCCAGCCCACAGTCCAACACCATAGCAGAACGTGACAACAGCGATGGAGAGAGTGTAGATTACACACAGGTGCTCTCTAGTCATTAGCACTCATCAGGCAATGTCTATGGCCAACTGACTGCACTCAGACCAAAGGGGGCTGAATAATTACACACCCCACTTCAGTTATTTATTTGTAAAAAAAAAAAATATTTGAAATCATGTATGATTTTTGTTCCACTTCTCGCGTGTACACCACTTTGTATTGGTTTTTCACGTGGAATTCCAATAAAATTGATTCATGTTTGTGGCTGTAATGTGACAAAATGTGGAAAAGTTCACGGGGGCGAATACTTTTGCAAGCCACTGTAGTTGTCCTGAGATTTAACATTGTTACCAATAATAGGCTGAGGCATTCTCTGTCCATGCTCATAAGGAATCCCTCAATGTTTTTCAATTAGGGGACAGAAGCAGATCAGCCATGTTGTAGTTCAGGTGAAGAGGCGAGGTCACAGGAGGTCAATCTGAATGTTGATTATACAGTATATAACATATAATATGTGTGCGTGTATTATACATGTTGATTATACTAATATTTAGCATTATGAGGAGTGATAGGCTGAGGATGTAAGTGATTCATTAGTGTTTTTGGCAAAAGTTTTGAACTGACATTTCACTTTTTTGTCACGCTGTTTCATCAGGTGGCAATGCTGTCCGGTCCTAGTGCAGTCAGAGGGGAAGAGTTAGGGTCAAAGCCATTGTTCACCCCCAAAAAAACTTTACTCACTATTTACTCCTTAAGTGGTTCCAAACTTTAATGATTTTCTTTATTTTGTTGAATACAAAATAAGATATTGGGGAAAAAAGCTGAAAACATTGACTTCCGTAGCAGGAAAAACAAATACTATGTAAATCAATGATTACAGGTTTTCAGCATTCTACAAAATATCATCTTTAGTGTTTATCAGAAGAAAAAAAGAACAGCCTGGACAATATTGATGTCAAACAAATATGCCAGCAGTTTATTTTTGTTAACGAGAGGCGAAGGCATGTTTTTGTCTCCTTCATATAGGAGCAATAGGCATTGAGCTGTTGTGTGGTACTCTACCTAGTAGTTCATGTTTAGATGTAATCTACTTTTATATATATACAGATGATTGAGATGTTTCATTTGCACTAGGGCTCAATAAAGAATAGTTTTTATTTTATTAAAGACTATCTTTTTGTCAGTTATGAAACATTCCTTTAACTTTACACTATTCCATAATTTAACTTAATGAATTGCATTTCGAGTGGATTAATATAAAAAGAAGCATTGCTAGTATTAATGTAAAGTGATTTCGCACCATATTAAGAAAAACATGTATTCAGTGGACATGTTGGGGTGGGAGGTTGGTAGGTGGATGGGGCAGGGGGTTGGGGGTTGGTGGGTGGAAAAGGGGATTGGGGGATGGGGTATTAGTTGGAGTCATAGGTAGCAAACCTACGCCCTTGTGTGTGTGTATGTGTGTGTATAAATGGAAATATAGTTAATATTTTCGTGTTTAAATATAAAAAAAAAACATTTTAATGGTTAGTGATTGTTGCAGACATTTACAATATTTTTGAGAACTATTACGTTCTCCTTCAACATGTCGTAGCCGATAACTGCCCCTTTGAAGCCTTTGAATGGTGTTAAAAATACTTGCAAAACAAGTATTGCAGCCATACATTGGAGGGAACTTCTGAGGTGGTCAGTGATTGATGGCACGGTCGGTCGGAAGGGGTTGTGATCACACCTATAGATCTTTTGTTCTAGGCTATCGGTCAAATATCTCTCCACTTGGAAGCAAAAACATGCAAGGGATTTCAGCATCTCGACGCACATACTAAGCTGTTTATAAAGTAGACACTGTTTGTTTTTTCATTTTGTAATCTTTCCCGTGTTTACCGTGTACTGTACAATGTATATTCATTTTTTAATGAATTACTGTAAATAAACTACAAATTCCGTTGATTTACCAGAAATGACTTTTCTGTTTTTTGTGTGTGCTAAACTAAACTTCAGGGTCAAAGTAATAGCGATTTTATTTGAAAAGTATTATATATTTACAATGCTGATAAGTTCAAGCTTAGATTCATATATAAACTGCTTCAAAGTCTTTCCGTGACCGCTGAAATCCGACAGACGCAGGGCTCAAGGGAGGTGTGTCTGTGTGTGTGTGTGTGTGTGTGCGCGTGTGTGTGTGTGTGCGCGTGCGCTGCAGCATGTCCTATTTTCAGCGGATTTTCAGATCAGTTTATCAACTTGTAATATATACATTTTAGGAATATATTAACATGTGCAGACATTTAAGGGTGCGCTGCCCTCTCTTGCCCCTGCGTAGAGCCTACACACACACACACACACACACACATCTATCTATCTATCTATTATATAAATACACATTTGGAATCTGCATCTACATTTTCTGTTACAAGTATAGAATTAGGTTCAGCTGAGACTCATGATCAATGGTGTTAGGGTACTTATGTAGTGATAATTAGTTTCAGCCAACACATCATTTCCACATTTCACTCGCTTTTATTACTCTTATGTGAGCATAAACAGTGAAACATTCCACAGGTTTATAATACACCGCGGCCAAGTGAACCACGTTCCCGTCGAACGAAACGAGGCATAATCGTGGTGTTTGCTTCGGTTATGACACACCATAGTTTATTACCTGCTGTGGTAGATCTGAATATTTATTCAAACACAATAATAAAGCTTTATATCCTCAGGAGGGCTCAGTACATTGTTTTAGCGATAGTTTCACGGAAGCGAGTTCAGAACTAATCTAACCAAACCAAAAAAAAAAATAAAACATCCGAAGCTTCAAATAGAATGAACGAACTAATGAAATTGATATATATGTAATTGATATACTGTATATACAGACGTGTGTGTCATTTTAATTCAAATGAACATTTTAATGCTTTCTGATACACTTATCAACTTATCCACATACACTTATCAACACAAACTCTCCGTGCACACACACACAATCTCTAAAAAATTTATATTAATAACATACATATACAAATAAACAAATGTAGGTGTAATAAAAGTAGTCGTGATGTCAGTACTCGTCCAGCAAACCAGCCTTTTGCAGCGGCTTAAAACGTATGAATTATCTTCAAATATACAAAAAAAAAGCGAAAAGACACTCGATTATTATGCATAAGTTATTTGTTTAATTCAAAAAGTTCATAAAAACACTTTAAAACGAGAGAAAAACTGTTAAAATCCTCGTTCGCCTTCTCAGCGTTAGGTAGCGAGTGACGTCATGATTTGAATCTGCGCACCACCGGGGAAACATAGGGAAACTGACTTTCCCGGACCACCGGCTTTTAGATAAAGTCCTTCTATGCGCCATCTGGCGGATATTCAGTGAAGCACAACACATTTATTTTAAATTCCCGAATGTTGCCTCCGGCAAGTCGGGGCAAGCCGCGCGCTAAATTGCGGCATCCCGCTGGAAAACACACAGGGTTTTAAGGGCGACATCTGTAGCTCTAAGCTGTAAAAAAGATGGAAATAAACCATTATTATTACAACATACATTAAATTAGACAGTTCTGAGCTGTAAAAAAAAATTATCCGTATTTGTTATGATCCGTATTTGTTACAATGTAAACCCTGGAATTTGAAGGAAATAAACTGTTTTTATAACAACATAAACATGTTAATTAGACAGTTATAAACTGTGGCATACATGAACTGTATCAGTCAGGATTTAGACCTCATCACAGCACAGAAACAGCACTCGTTAAAGTACAGATGTCGCCATTAAAAACGCGCGTTTCGAGAAAAGGGATCCCGTGACTTGCCGCGGCTTTGCGCGGCTGCGTGCGGGAAGCTGTGAACATGCCCTTCATTACCTGTAGGGGGCAGTCGTGTTTCAGTCTGAAGTATTGTGTGTCTACTGAAGCCCAAAATATGTGCAAATTAAACTGCGCATGCGTGTTTGGAGACGCTGTGCCTGCGCTATGTATCAGTCGGTTGGGAATCATCACGGAGGTTACAACACGGCGTGGCTGCAGCTGGAGTTTGTCGTGTTCGAGGTAAGTTTAGCTTTCTTTTTTGGATGTGATTCTCGCTTTCATGACTCCCAATTAATGTTCATCTTAATCTCAGGACGTACAATTAGCAATTTCAGTTTTTAATAGTGTGGAGATTCACAAAACACCGTTTTCGTGTAAAAACCTGAACCTACGGAGCCCCCATGGGTCCTGTGGTAAATAAATAAATAAATAAAATAATAACGAACCGAGCGCGCGGATTAATACACCGAGATGTGTGTTTCTTACCCCCACCCCGAGTGAAAACGGCGTGTTCAGACAAAGCCTCGCCAGTTAGATGCCATTTCTGAACAAACTGAGTCGTGTGTGTTAAAGCATTAAATGGTAAAAGAGCACTAGCAATAAACGTTTTTTTTCTGAAGCCGGACTTTATTAATGAGTTACGAGTAAAGAACCTGTAGATATGTTCATACAGTATTGACAGCAGCTCTAATTTGTCTAAATCGCATTGCAGACAATAAAAATAAGTCGAGTCATCCTGTGACCCTGCATGCTTAATCTTTTCCACACATGATTCTTGCTTCTTACTTTTTCCTTAATCCCTCGCTGATCTATCTTGTATTTTTCTAACGGTGTCAGAAACGTTGTGTTAGTAGCACTGCTTGACATGCTTGATGCCTTCCTCTTTTGTAATTTGCTTTGGATAAAGGCAAACTTACAAAAGATGAAGAAATGCCTAAATGTAGTTGTACACTGTAAAATGCGTGTACCCTGCCTAGTGCCCGAAGTCTCCTGGGATAGGCTCCAGGTCCCCCGCGACCCTGAACACAGGATTAAGCGGTATAGAAGATGAATGAATGAATGAATGTATTCAGTGGACATAGTTGGGGTGGGAGGTTGGTAGGTGGGGTTGATGGGTGGAAAAGGGGATTGGGGGATGGGGTATTAGTTGGAGTCATAGGTAGCAAACCTACGCCCTTGTGTGTGTGTGTATATATATATATATATATATATATATATATATATATATATATATATATATATATGGAAATATAATTAATATTTTTGTGTTTAATTACAAAAAAAAACATTTTAATGGTCAGTGATTGTTGCAGACATTTACACTATTTTTGAGAACTATTAAGTTCTCCTTCAACGTGTCATAGCCGATAACTGCCCCTTTGATCTGCTGGGTACGGCGGGGCGTCGATTGCTGATCAGTGTGTGTAAAGTACGCTACTTTACACTGATCAGCCGTCAACGTCCCACCATACCCAGCACATCAAAGGGGCACACTCATAAACTCTCCGTGTGCACACACATAAACTCTCCGTACACACACACACACACACACATACACGATTTATAGATAAAATGCAGACATAAACACGCCACCCCCCCCCCCCCCCCCCCAGGAAAACAACAAACACAAATATATAGACTACAGTACTCGCTCCGTGCGCGCTCCGATGTGAGCCGATTTATTCAAGTCATAATTAGAGAATAGAGAGATTAATAACAGAGGAAGACCAAAGAGGAGA
This sequence comes from Channallabes apus, assembly GCA_030522415.1. Classification (NCBI taxonomy): domain Eukaryota; kingdom Metazoa; phylum Chordata; class Actinopteri; order Siluriformes; family Clariidae; genus Channallabes; species Channallabes apus. The sequence continues at coordinate 3,808,052 of CM060110.1, forward strand.
TTTATGGATGCAGTGAGAGAGGACATGAAGTTAGTTGGTGTGAGAGAAGAGGATGCAGAGGATAGGGTTAGATGGAGGCAGATGATTCGCTGTGGCGACCCCTGAAAGGTTAACAGCCGAAAGACAAAGAAGAAGAAGAGATTAATAACAGAGAAAGCATAATAAGATGTCTATACAGTAAATAAAAAGAAAAGTATCAAATCCAACTATTAAAGTCTGATTTTATTGCTATCATTAACCATTTATGCTATATATTTATTTATTTTATTTTACATTATTTTTTATATATTATATTTACACAATGCCTGCTCTGAAGGACTTTATCTAAAAGCCAGACTGACCAAGTGTCTAATTCACTGCTGAAGTAGTTAAATATGCTTATTCTGTAGATACGTATATAGGTTACATTTTAAAAGTACAATCGCAAGTAAATTACAAACTGAATGTAATCTAAAATATGAATAAACCAGTATTAGACACAGATATACGATATGGTAGTATATACAATGAAAAAGCTATTTACACGAGTGCTCAAATGTAAAGCAAACGCAATAATTAATTTATTGTGTATATTTAACTTCATTCAGCCATTTAAGTTATATGAAGAATAACGTTCCTAACCCACTATAATTTTAATCTTAAATAAAGTTGGCCTAATACAATATTGTTTCCAATGCTGAAGCAAACATGATTTTGTTTTAGTCTATTCACTGAATACAATGCGACCCACATCACCTCTTGGTGAAGACCCACAGAAACCGTTACTGTAATCCCCCTTCTCACCTACAGTATCCTTGGTGTGAAGTTATCAAACCGGTTTCGCTGATGGGGTAATTCTGCTTCAAGCACTTTCCGATGCTGTTGCTAGGAAATTCCACCCCACAGCCCTCAACAACAAGCAAATAAGAGACATAATTAACGAACTTCTTAGAAAGAAAAGATTGACTTTTCCTCTTTTCTAAAAAAAAAATAATTCATGAATACTCTTGCTTTTGTAAAGATTTTGAGTGACCATTTGCCATATACAGTACTGCCTGCTTTATTATAAATGTAAAAAAACTTTATTGCAACTAAATTGTGTGTGTGTGCCTTATTGAATATTTAATAATGCTTCCGGAACATTGTTGTCCATACGTTTTACAGTATGTACAGTATATTGAAAACAGTGAAGCATAAAACACAAACCGAAAGGACAAATTAAGGAATGTACGAAACATTAACACCTTTACCGTGTTCAAATAAATACTGTAGAGTTACTGCATTATGTTTCAAGACATCCTTAATTTAAATAAAATTTCCCTAATTATATGTCCACAAATACTTTGACAACATACACATATCAACTTATCCACATAAACTTATCCACACAAACTCTCCATGCACACACACACACAATCTCTAAAAAATGTATATTAATAACATACATATACAAATAAACAAAAATATAAACGTCTATATTGAAGTCTACGGTGAACGCAGAGTCGGCTAAGCGCACGTGATGACGCGCGCGCCCTCACCTCTGTTACGGCTGCCTACAGTATTTGGCCAAAAGAACTATAATAATTGAACGATATGCCTGGTCCTGGAAAGAGACATCAACAGTCCGGCGCTGAGAAACGAAAGAACCGAAAGGAAAAAAAAGGCCTAAGATGAAGCCTGTGCATCAATTCCAGAAATAAATGAGTTGGCTATATTACTTAATGTAAATATTCTACTAAATCTAACCTGAAATTATAAACTTGATATAAACCACTTTTGAATGGTTGAGCAAATTACCTTTTTTTAAGTTGCATCAAAAAGATTTAAGGCATTCATAATTTAAATATAAAAGCATAAAAAAACTTAATTACATATTGATTTACACTCAAAACACATTTCTTTATATAAACATTTATTGTGGAATGAACATATTTTCATCCAAAATGTTAATAAGATTTTTTTTTTCAAAATGTATAAACACCAACAGTCATTCAACACTGTTAACTGAATTTGAAATTGAGAGGGAAAAAAAAGATGTCTGCATTTATCCACAAATTTAATTTTGCAATGGGTACATTTTGTCCTTGTCAAACCTGCTGAAGAAGAACCAAACTAAATACTCTGCGACTAAAATAAATTACTCCATAAATTTATGTGTGTGCCCTGCGATGGATTGGCACCCTGTCCAGGGTGTACCCCGCCTAGTGCCCGAAGTCTCCTGGGATAGGCTACAGGTCCCCCGCGACCCTGAACACAGGATTAAGCGGTATAGAAAATGAATGAATGAATAAAATTACAAATAGTAACACTCAACTTTGCAACATACATTTATTAATTGGACTGAAAAGAAAATTAGAAAATGTTCCTGAAACAAAATCAGCAGAGGTAAAACATGGAACATTCATGTGCGACTGATGGAAACTCAATAAGTCACAATCCCGATTTCCTGTGGAGGCTGAAGTCAGTCCTCTTCCTACCTGAGGACAAACAGGGCCATTGTGCACCTCACAAGTTCTGCCTGAGCTTCATCTTTCTGAACAACCTAATAAAAGAAAGGACATTTGTTAGACAATTGCTCTATTTGGCAAAACAGTGTCTGATGTATGCATGTAAAATCACTTAATGCTCCCTATGAGTGAAAAAAACACCTAGGATTATGGTGCAGCATGATAAATGTAATTAGCTCAATGAATACGCCAAAATAACTGACATACATATACACACATTATGTATTAATGATAAAGTTTATCATTTTAAGTATTAATTTCAGGAGGTAATCACCTCCAGGCTCTAGGGACATAAAAACAAACATAGTATTGTTGGTTATGTTAGGCTTGTAAAGCGTGAAAAAATGAACATGGCAGACATTGAAACCTGTATTCAGACAGCATACACTAACCTGTGAACAAGTTAAACTAAAGTTTTATTCTGCTAGTTATGTTTTAATTTAGTGCATCACAGCCAACTTGATGTGGATGCCTTGCTCAGGTCCTGTGGCTTCCATTCACAAGATTACATTTGACACCAAGCTAATTTCTGCTTTTGAGCGAGTACATACCAGATCAAGAACTTGAAGATGAAGATTATATCTCTGGTCTTCTCTCTGACGGGTTCCTCCCTAGTTTCTGATGATCTCAATTAGTTTGTAGTGTTGCTTGTCCAAGGAAACCAGTAATCTTGCTTGAAGTGGAGCAGATATAATTCTCAGAAACTCATTACTGATCTTAAAAAAAAAAAAGAAAAAGTAAAAACAAAAATTGGACTGGCTCAAGTTCTTATGTTAGCAAATCTTAATTACAGTGTGTATAAAGTATAGAAAGCAGTACACTACAAACAGCACTCACTCCAAATTAGCTTGTTCTATGTTTACGTCACTTTCCTATTAATTTTTACATCGTTAACCAATGGTACTTAAATATAATTATTTTCTTCGGCGCCGCTGACTTACTGTAGAAACTCCGGTGTTTTTGAAAATCACCACGTTAGTTAGCTAATGCTAATGCAGGTAATATAGGTGGTTTTAGCTACAGTAGCAAACACGGACACAAAACTCAATCTACAAAGTAGTTGTTCCTGACATATATCATGAATTTGCTCATATAAGAGATACATTTAACATAGAAATGACACGAGTTTGCTTTTTTACCTGGTTTAAAGGAGTTTTCTTTGAGAAACTCCGCCCGCAGCAGAAGGTGATTCAGTCCGTGATAATGCTGCGTCATGAGGTCATGTGACACGGCGAACTTTGGTTTGAAGCAGAAATGTCCTTTGTGAATGGATTAGATTTAAGTTTAATCAGGGGCTTTAACTAATAGTAACTGAAATACAGGTTCTGATATCCTTCCTTACTTGTTTCAACGTCATGCTCCGGTTTGAGGCGGAAATAAAATTATACCGGCAAAACTATGGTCTAAAGACTGCGCATGCGCAAATCACACTCAACCTAATAAGAGTACCTTGATCAAAATGAAATATTTCACTGCTGTAAACAGAATTATACTAAAGTAAAAAAAAAAAAAGATTCACCCATAAGCATAAATTAGACACTTTAGTTAAAAAGAGCAAATTATTTTTTTTTACTAATGGAATGAGGAAAAAAAAAACACATTAAACGAACGATAGCTAGGTTTACTTTTTTCAGAGGATCCCTCAATAATTTCTGTCTCCTTTGCCTGTGTTTGATAATGTGAAGCACATATACACTCATTCATCATGAAAGATCTATTATAAAACAAAATAAAATTCATGTTCACTTCAGCACTGTTCATCCGCGTCGTTACATTCATTGTTGTACTTGGTCCGGCTTTTAGATAAAGTCCTTCCATGCGCCATCTGGCGGATATTCAGTGAAGCGCAACACATTTATTTAAAATTCCCGAATGTTGCCTCCGGCAAGTTGCGGCACGCCGCGCGCTAAATTGCGGCATCCCGCGGGAAAACACGCGCAGTCTTAAAGGCGACATCTGTAGTAAATGACCTTCTATTGGCCTCTGATCAAGGTTATGTAACTATACTTATATTACTCGACCTCAGTGCAGCTTTTGACACCACTGATCATGCTATTCTTCTTCGCAGATTAGAAAATGCAGTAGGAATTAAGGGGACAGGCCACTCCTGGCTCAGATCCTATTTGACAAACCGTTATCAGTATGTAGACTTAAATGGTGATTATTCTGCATGCTCTCTAGTGAAGTTTGGTGTTCCACAAGGTTCAGTTTTAGGCCCACTGCTTTTTCCCTATGCATGCTTCCTCTAGGCAACATAATCCGTAAACATTGAATTAGTTTTCATTGTTATGCTGACGACACACAGTTATATGTGGGGCCAGGGGTAGCTCAGTGGTTAAGGCAATGGATTACTGTACAGAAGATCCCAGGTTCAAATGTCACAACCACCAAGTTGCCACAGTTGGGCACTTGAGCAAGGCCCTCAACCCTCAAATGCTCAGATGTGTAATGAGATAAAAAAAATGTAAGTCGCTCTGGATAAGAGCGTCTGCCAAATGCCTAAATGTAAATATGTCTCGGCAAAACCAGATGAGAAAAACCAGCTTACTAAAGTTGAGCAATGTGTGCAGGATATAAGAAATTGGATGCTAATTAACTTCCTTCAGCTTAATTCTGATAAGACAGAAGTTCTAGTCATAGGACCGCATTCAGCTACTGTAGAAGTAAGATTTTAGATCACACTGTAACTTTAGATGGTCTTTCTATTCCATCAAGTGCAACAGTAAAAGACCTCGGTGTGATTATAGATTCCAGCCTTTCGTTTGAAGCTCAAGTAGATAATATTACCAGGATAGCATTCTGTCACCTCAGAAATATTGCCAAGATAAGAAATATACTGTCGCTAAACGATGCAGAAAAAACTAGTCCATGCTTTTATCACCTCTAGGTTGGACTATTGTAATGCCTTACTGTCTGGTTGTTCAACTAGATGCATAAACAAGCTTCAGCTAGTCCAGAATGCAGCAGCAAGAGTCCTCACTAGAACCAGAAGATACACTCTAAACCCGGATTTTGTGTTAATGAAACATTTTAAGTGGTCATTACTTACTCTTTTTTGTTTTAAAAAAATCGGTGTCATTACTAAATCCAATTAGCTGTTTGTACTATTCAGAAGAAAAAATTGTGCGGAGACAATAGAGACACCTCGATACATTATGTTTTTGCAAGGGGCTCAACAGTGGCGGCGGAGCTGGAACGGAGCTCGGCACCAGCACGTCGTCCTCGACGCCGGGAGGCGGCAGCACTAGAGCGCCGCTCGGCGCCGGCACATCGTCCTCGAAGCCGGGAGGCAGCGGCAGAGCAGATGCGAGGCTCAGTGGCTGCTGAAGAGCTGGCGCGATGACCTCGAAGCCTGGAGGGGGCGGAAGGATGACGCTCTCCATGTCGCACGGCGGCTGAATAGCGGAAGTAGTCCTCCACGCTGAGCAGTGGTGGCGGAAACGCGTCCTCGTCGCTGTGCGGCAGCGGCACGTAGTCCCTCCCTGTTGGTCACAGGCAGTGGCGGAATGGGGAGTGCGTCGTCCCAACGGGGCGCCTCGCCCAATGGGGAGGCGAGCTGGCGGTTCAAATAAAGACCTTTATTTTACCTTTTTAATGTACACAAAAGTAAACAGGCTCTTTCCTGAGCACTTAATCGTCCTTATTTTAATCATATAACAAAACCAACAACAGAAACATAATTAAGGCAACAAAAGCTAGACTCCTGACTGGGCTTCAGTCAGGCTATTTATACTAAAATAAACATAATTATCTTTCCTCGGTTCAGGTGAGCGGCTACGTCATCTGACCGAGGTGTACCCTGGGAACTGAAGTTTAAATCAAATGCAGAACAGAAAGCAAACTACAAACAAAAGCAAACAGGCGTTTTGGCGCCCTCTAGGGGTTAACCCTTACATCTGGCTGTTGGTGCGAGCGCATCGCGGATTTTTGAAAGCAGCGTGTATCTGTTTATGCGTGTCTGACAAAAGCGATAAAAAGTCCGGACTGATGTTGAACTCTAAAATGTTAACGTAGTGTTAACCCTGTTGGTTCAGTTAGGCTACATTATAAATTAGCTTTTTCTGTCTGGTCACCATTTCTAATGTTATCTAGTGTTTCCGTATGTATCTGTAGTCTCTGTATGTTCACAGTTTAGCTACAACGTGTGTTGTAGCTAAACAGTCGGCATAAAGTTTTATTTCTGTCAGTTCATTTCATGCATGTGCACGTGCATAATGCTAACTTTCCTAACACATAAAGCTAAAGTTACACGAGTGATTATTTTTCTTATTTATATTAGTAATTTAAACTATTTGAATGCTAAGAATTACATCTGCAGGTTTTACTAAACATTTTCGTATGCTTTGTTTCAGAGGTTCTAGAGAAGATGCAGTGGAAATGTAAGTTTTGTGAATTTACATGTGACAAACGGAGTCATCTATTAAAACATTATAGGGTAAAACATGGAAGCTACAGCAGAACTGTTCCATTTCCTTGCCTGCATCAAGATTGCTTGTGCACATTCAACTCTATTAATGCTCTTAAAGTGCACCTATCTAACATTCACTCGAAAGCCCACGATACTCAGCTGTGTTAAACTGTCCAAGTAACTATTCACTGTGTTATGTGACTTTTCTGTACCCTGTACAGAAGGGGATTTGTTCACTCACCTACGCAATACACATTTAAAAGTTAATCAAAGAGTCCAGTGTCCATATAAAGAATGTGACTTTAATACTGATGTGTACACCACATTTAATGCACATAGAAGCAGAAAGCACAGAACAGACAATTGGAGGATGTTCAGGCCAGAATTAGTCTGTGGTGGTGTAATTAATTCTGGCAATGAAATGGCCAAAGTAGAACATATGCCTCCAAATGACCCCCCTGATTTAGAGGACAGTGAGGATTCTACCTGCGAAGAGGTGTACAATTTACAGACACAGTTGGAGAACAACCTCGCAGCTCTTTTTTTAAAGATGTAAACTGTCCTTCATATTCCGGAGAGTTCCATACAAGACATCATACAACAGTTAGTAGAGATATGTGAACTGTCCCAGCCACTGCTCCATAATTCAGTCAAGGAAATTCTAAAACAATACACAGATATAGATGATTCAACTATGAGACAGGTAGTCAAGGCTGCCTCAGACAGCAATGTTTTAACAAGATTTTGTGCAAAGAAAGTATATTATTGGTAAAGAAAAACAATGTAATGCTGTATATGTTTCGATAAATGAAATGCTCCAGAAAATGTTGAACAGAGCAGACATTTTAGACAAAGCTCTACCACTACAGAATCATGTTCCACATGAGTACAACATATACATAGATGGTTCAAACCCTAAAGAAAACAGCATGCTTAAAGGGGAGGAGTTCAAAATTGCTCTTGGGCTCTACACAGATGATTTTGAAGTGTCCAACCCTTTAGGAACGTCAAAAAAGAAACACAAAATGAATGCGGTTTATTGGGTTCTAGCTAATCTGCCATCAAAATACAGGTCTACACTTCATTCCATTCAGCTTGCTCTATTATGTAAAGCTTCTCATGTAAAGGAATATGGCTATGCTAAAATTTTCCATACTCTGATAAAAGATCTGATTTATTTAGAGCAACATGGTATATACAGTATGTTGAGAAACTGGGAGCTTGTATAAAAGGCACAGTGTCATATGTGGCTGCTGATAACTTGGCTGCTCATTCTTTGTCAGGATTCTTTGAGAGCTTTATGGTGGACAAGTTCTGCAGGTTCTGCTTAGCAGCAAGGAGTGACATCCAAGACACTGACATTTCTTCAGGCACCTTTGAATCCAGGACTAAAGAAAGTCACAATCAGGATGTGCAGGAGGTACGACAAGATCCTATTTTAGCTAAACAGAATGGTGTGAAAGGAGAATGTGTGTTGACAAGCAGTCTGGAGCACTTTCATGTTGTTCATGGATACCCCCCTGACATTCTGCATGACCTTTTGGAAGGTATTGTACCTGTGGAGTTATCACTTTGCATTTCAGACCTGATTTCTAAGAAATATTTCAGTTTGGAAACACTAAACCATGCTATAAAGAAATTTCCATATGCCTTTAATGACTTCACAGACCAGCCTCAGCCTATTGCCAATGCCTTCTCTACCAAAGGTACCATAGGGGGAAATGGCCACGAGAACTGGGCTCTAATCAGACTCTTCCCACTTCTCATTGGACACAAAGTACCTGCATGGAACATACTGTTGCTCCTCAAAGACATCGTTGAGTTGGTGGTAGCAACAAAACACACTGAAGAGTCAATCCATTTTCTTGATTGCAAACTTTTAGAACACAGGGAGCTGCTGCAAACTACATTTCCTGATTTCAGATTACGCCCAAAACACCACTTTATTTACATTTAGGCATTTGACAGACGCTCTTATCCAGAACAACTTACTTTTTTTTTATCTCATTATACATCTGAGCAGTTGAGGGTTAAGGGCCTTGCTGAAGGGCCCAACAGTGGCAACTTGGTGGTTGTGGGGTTTGAACCTGGGATCTTCTGAACCGTAGTCCAATGCCTTAACCACTGAGCTACCACTGGCCAGTGAGCATTATTGAGCATTACCCTGAGATGATAAGGGCATTTGGTCCTCTTTCAGCTGTCTGGACAATGCTTCGAGGGAAAGCATAATTATTTTTTTTTAATTATTCGGAATGCACATAATTTTAGAAATGTAGCTCTTACACTGGCCGTTAAGCATCAGAAAATGATGACTTACTTTTTAGACTCAAGCTAATTTTTCAATCCAGCAGTTGAAATGGACAGGGTTACTTCATCATCAATTACATCTTTCCCTGAGAATGTCCAAAAAATTTTCTCCCAGAGAGATCCTCAGCTTGCATCAGTTCTTGTTGCATCTTCAGTCTCTTTAGATGGAATAAAATACTCTGCTGATATGATGGTCTCTGTTGGTTCATGTTCAGGTCTCACTAAATTCAAGAAGATCAAAAAGATTGTGGCCATAAATTCTAAGATCCTCTTTGTCTGTAAAGAGATGACTGCATGGTATCATGAGCATTTCAGATCATTTAAGCTCTGTGATAGCACTAACTCTTCTCTGTCTGTCGTGCATCCAATGGAGCTTAATGATGTTTTCCCTCTTCCAGCTTACAGATTTGGAGACATTTTAATACTGACACTCAGACTCTATATTCTGTGTTAAACAGCAAAAAGTGTGGCAAGTGCAGTCATTCTTAGCCTAAATAGCCACAGTTCAGTTTTTTCAAAGAAGTGCCAAACATTTTCTTGTTATTTATGTAAATATTTATGTAAATCAGTCTTCCCCTAATTCTCATTTTGCTCATTCATTTCATATTTGAAATGAGGACATGCATATTTTTAACATGCTTTTTTTGTGATGCAGATGGCAGAAAAGATGACATTGAGGGTCATTCTCACTGAGGCAGATATAAGAAAGCTCATCCTGAATAGGAGGCCTGATACAGTGGAGGAACTGATAAGCAATATTAAAGAATTGCTGGGACGTGACTACAAATTCAGTTTCCAGTACAAAGATCTTGAATTTAATCATGAACTATGCAATCTGACTGATATTGCTGATCTTCCAGAAAAACCAACAGTCAAAGTTATCCCCATACTCGAGCTGGTTCCTGGCTCAGCATCTGCAGAAAGCTTGGATGACAACCTCATCCAAGCTTACAGAGATCCTCTCACAGACATCTCATGAGTGGCAAGCACAGTGGCCAGAATTATTTGATATTCCATGTTTCTCCGTTCATGTGGAGTATAGACTCAGGCAAGCAAATTTTCTGTATCTTAGTGAGGGGACTCTACTTAAAGTAACAAAAGATCTTAAACATGAGATTCTCGAAAAATTGAACATGTATGGCTTCACAGCATACCCAAACAATGGTCAATTTGAAAGCGTTGCAGCTGCACTGATCAACAAGGACCCCTGTCTCCAAGAAAAGGGCTCAACCAGTCACTGTAGTGGTTGGAAGAATAGTTTGCAATATAAAATGGCTAATTACAGGTCAAAGCTCAGACAATCCCGTTGTCTTGATGTTGTGGTAAATGCTGGTAAACGTAGATGTCATTCAACCCCAGGAAAACCAGCTAACAAAAATCTAAAGAAAGCAAAGAAAGGCGAACTCAACTACTTGCCAAATTTCCAGAGGGATTTGATCAGACAGGTCTTGAGTATGCACGTGAAGTCTTGGTCGAAGAAATGCAGAAAAGAACACCAAATGGACAACTTGTGAAGGGGAAGATGGGCCTTACCTTTGCACTTAGAAGAAAAGAGGTGGTTGGGTCCGAGCCTGCCATAAGCCTGATGGTGGAACGCTGGCCTGCTCTTTTTACAGAAGACCAGGTATGTTTAAGAACTTATTAACTTATAACTTCTCTTTCTTTCTATAATTATTTTGTCATTGTTCTTTGTCACTTACACAGTCTTATGCTCTCACAGATTACTTTCTTCAGATGAATACAACATCTACAGTTATGTAGTTAGACCATATATTGCAAGTATACAGGACCACTAAAGTTGCCCTTCAGAAACCACACAAAGCGAACACAATGCACACAGCAACAGTTGATGAATAATCAGTTATAGTCATTTTTGTGTCACCTGAATTATTTCATATACATCTGGGACAAACATAAGGCTGTGCAAAAGATGAGCTAATTTTCAAGTATCACTTTAATCTTTTGTCACGCACAATGCAGGTGCATCTAACCACAGTGTAATTTAGTTTAGAAATAATAATGTTCTGTATTTTCTCTTATTTTGGGGGTGTTCATGGAGTTCAGCAGGATTGTGGGAAAAAACCTCAAGCAGGAATTTAATGAAAGTATTGATCGACACAGTCTTCGTCTAATTGAGATCTTTCGATCTAAGAAAGGAAATGTCGGACAGCTGTTGACAAAGCTTTTACAACAAACTAAGGTTTGTCCATATTATTACTGCATTGTTTTTTTTACACTTCAGTTGTTAAAAATGTCACAAGTGATACTACATTGGTTGTCTAATTAAATTGTCCAACAAAACTGTGCATTGTTTATTCTGCTGTCTTCTAGATAATTTCCTATTGTTATAGCTATTTATCCTCTTATTTTAAACTACCCAACAGACTCAACAGAGCCAACTGAAATTAGGTCACTGGTGCTCAGAGGACTGCCGATTCTTCTTGGTGACAAACCCACGGACGTCTTCAAAGCATGCTTTGTAAGTAACTTATTTTCTCATGTTATCACAAATACATGTAGTACATGAAGTACCATGAAAACATAGGCATTTTATTAATAGATAGTCCTTGTATTTTATAAACATTTATATATGTAATAAACTTAATGCTTACTTCTTAACTAATTAATAGAATAAGGTAGAATAAATGAAATAACAACAAATGAAATAAAATAGACACAACAAATTCATAACAAGTACGATATGGCTCTTACATTCCAGCCCCTAATTGACAGGTATGGAGACTGACAATTACAATTTGTTTTGTTTTTTTGATAAAGCCATGAAGTCAAACATTCTTAAACTTCTAAAACGTTTTAAATCTTTTAAATGTGTAATATTTATCTCAGGTGTTTATATTTGCATATCAAATTTCATAGCAGATTAGCACACATTTAACAGTTCATTTCACATATGAGGCACAGCTTGTCGATGGGTCTTTCAAGAGTGTCAAGAGTGTTAGGCTTAGTTTTAACTAGCACACGTCTCACAAGTCCCCTTTTGTCGGGGAACACTTTCGTGATTCTTCCCATGACCCATGAATTTCTTGGAGAAGACTCATCAATTATTAAAACTATGTCTCCAATCGAGAGGTTCTTTTTCTCTTGAAACCATTTTTGCCGTTTCTGGAGCAAGGGCAAGTATTCACGCACACATCGCTTCCAGAATAGGTCTGATAGGTACTGAATCTGATTCCACCTGCAACGTGCATAGATGTCTTCCTTTTTGAAAAGTCCAGGGGGCAGGTTTGGCTGTTTTTTCATCAGGAGCAGGTGGTTAGGTGTCAGAGGTTCCAGATCTGTGGGCTCTTCCGAGACAGTAGTGAGGGGTCGGTTATTTATTATCGCTTCTACCTCACACATGAATGTATGCAGGCTCTCGTCAGTTAATGTTTGTTCTTTCAGTACTGATCTCAAGATCTTTCTAAATGACCTGGGCCCGGTTTCTCGAAAGCTTCTTATCTCTAAGTAGTTCTTAAGTCGTACCTTAACCTCTCTCTTAACTTAATGGCGCATTTCCCGAAACGTTCTTACGCTAAGTATCTCTTAGCTACGTCAGACGTTCGTAAGGTTGGTCTGGACCAACCTTAACTCATACTTAGCGTAGTTTCAGCTCTAGACGCTAGTGGCCGCCACTGAGCAGCAGTCTTTATAAACCAGCGGTGTATGCAAACACATTATGGCACGTAATCAAAGTCGTATTAATGATGGAATATACTGTAGGCCTGTTTAAGAATTTTATTTTATTTGATATCAGAACTAATAGAGTGCCTTTTAATTAGCCTATTTCATAATGTGACTAACGCATTAAAATTGCCAATCACAATTAATATTAAACATGTGGCGAACAATTAGGCAGCGAGCGTGGTGTTGTGTTAAACTGAAGACGGCGCGGTCCGTGGAGCCGTGTGGGTCATGTACATGTTTCCTTTAGACAAAACTTCAGCCCTTTTCATATTTTCCCCGTGGTCGTTATTAAAAAAATATATATATAAATAAAAGTTTTGCCTTCCAAGGCAACAGATTATGGAGCTTCTTGAGCTGCTCAGACCTGCGCGTGCCAGACCAACCCGTCGTACTTACTGTACTTACTGTACACTCCCCGTCCCGATGTCCAGCTGCTCGCTGCTTTTTGTTTAAAATATGTTTCATTGATCATTAGCCATTATCCATGACTTTATGAGTTTTTCTTTTGACACGTTTTATTTTTATGAAATTTGATTTAGTTAAATGAGAAAATAACATTGGGAGATTCAAACCCCGCATCCATTCATTTTTTCTGGGTGATTGTAATGTTTAATACCCCTACAGTATTCACTCATGCGGTTTGACTCGCTGTGAGATGCGGTGTGTTATACCCCTATCTCACCTGCACGGTCTCGCGCTGTGGCCGTAGGCTTGATCATGATTCACCCCGAGTTTTTGCGCTGTGGTTACGTTTCCATCTTTCCGCGTGAAAAACTCAACGTTTAATTTTTTGCTGGTCCTCGCGGAAGCTTGCAGACTTTGTAGAACTTCGCGGAACGTTAAAGGAACGTCGTGGGCAATCGCGGCAGCTCACGGAGATGAGTCCGGCCACACAGGTGAGAGAGGGGTATTAGACACCACACAGGTGAGAGAGGGGTATTAGACACCGTGATCCGCCTCGAGTGACCGGCGCCCGACGGTCCGCGAAGAACTACAAGGTCCGCGAGCTTCCACATGTTAAACATGTTTATTTTTTTTGCGTGGTAAGATGGAAACGTAATAACAGCACCAAAACTCGCGCCGAATCATAATGAACCGCACTTACGGCCCCGCGTAGGTGAGATAGGGGTATTAAACCTCCACTCTGTCATCTCATCGTATTCATTCCATAAGTGCGCTATACAACCCCAACAACTGACACTTCACATTGTTTCTGAAGCTGGTGAAGAGTGTTATCAGCTGTTTGTCCATCAACTATGATTGGATACCCGGTTCGTTTCACGGCCACATGTTACATGAAAATATTATATATTATATTATTATATTAATTAATATTAATTTATATATTTGTCTATTATGGCATGTTATTGTTAAGTTAACACATGTCGAAATAAACGCTATTAAAAGAATTTAGTGCAATGTTTAATTTGCATAGAAAGTGCCGTCTTTCTTAACACTGTCATGCAAAAGGAGTGAAAAATCGATTCCAGAGCCACCGATGTCCACTAATTCAGGACCTTCACTGTAGACAGCGCCGCGTAACGTCGGACGTAAGAGGCAGCGACTTAAGAAGACTCCTAAGAGACAGTTCGAGAAATACACTTAGAAAAGTTATCACTTAACGTAAGATATATCTTAAGAGTCTTCTTAGCGCGCGAATAGTGTGCGTTATCGAGAAACCGGGCCCTGATCTGTCTTTCCCATATTCCACCAAAGTGAGATCCAGAAGGCGGGTTGAATGTCCACTTCTCAGGGAGTTTTTCCTTGCCACCGTAGCCGTCACCCTTGGCTTGCTCATCAGAGAAATTTCATTCATTCGTCTCATTATTATTATCTGCACATTTTTCTCACACATCCACACTTCCAATTATTTTCTTTTCTATAATTATTATTATTTGTTTTTATTTATTTATTTTCTATTATTATTATTATATATATTTTTTTTGTTAAATTTCTTTAATTTTTGTGAAGCTGCTTTGAGACAATGACCATTGTTAAAAGCGCTATATAAATAAAATTGAATTGAATTGAATTGAATTGTATGTTCCTTTGAGTGAGGAAGCTTTCAATTTGTGACTGATTCCATTGCTGAATAGCCTCGCGCAGTTCAGTCTCAGTGCCTATGAAGTTTGTTCCATTGTCACTTCTCATAACTGACACCTGACCTCTCCTGCTTATAAAGCGTCGCATGGCATTCACACAAGAGTCTGTGTCAAGCGAATGAGCAACTTCAATGTGCACGGCTCTTGTTGTCAGACAAGTGAAAAGTACGCCATATCTTTTAACGTTACTTCTGCCACGTTTGACCTCGAAGGGTCCGAAGTAGTTTACTCCCACATTAGTGAAGGGTGGGTGGTCTGGTATTATTCTGTCGAGTGGCAATTCTGACATTTTTTGCTCACATGTTTTAGCTCTAGACTTTCTGCATATCACACACCTGGAGAGAAACTGTCTTACGAGTGAGTTAGCAGTTGGAATCCAGTATTTCTGCCGCAATTCTGAAAGCATGTAATTTCTGCCACTGTGTCCAATCTTGTCATGAACGTCTCTTAATATTAACGTTGTGATATGTGAGTCTTTAGGTACAATGACTGGGTGTTTACCGTGCTCTGGCATTGCGGACCTGCCGAGACGTCCTCCGACTCTCAGCAATCCATCCTGTAGTACTGGGTCCAGTTTGGACAAGCAACTGTTTCTTTTTACAGATGCCTTGCGTTTTTGCTGTGTGGGAATTCCCTGTTTGAATTCTGCTGCTGCTTTACCCTTTTGCAACGTGAGAAGTTCTTCCTTAAAATTTAGTCTTTGAGTGAACTTAATGATTTCGTTTTCTGCTCTTGTTAGGTCTTGAACTGTTAGTGACTTGTGATTTTCTGTCTTTGGGTTATCTACTTGTGTTTTAACCCTTTCTGTTTTTTTTTGAGGATGTCTCTGATGCGAAGGATCCAGGCAACGGATCTTTTTAACTTGTGCCAGTCGGAGTGATAATTAATTAATTTACTCACTGCGTCTGTGCTTTCTGTAATGCTCATAATGTTCACTAAAGCTGAGAGCTTAATTTCATCATCATTTTCTTTCATTGACGTGTCATAAATGTTTTCAGGGCATTTACACTCTGCTTCTTTGAGAAAGGAGGGACCATGGATCCAGTCAACGTGTTTCATGAACTTTTCACAGGATACCGCCCTGGAGGCAGAGTCAGCTGGGTTTTTTGAGATATCAACGTACCTCCATTGCTGTGGCTTGGTTGACTCTCTTATAATGGCGATTCTGTTGGCCACAAAGGTTTTAAAACGATGTGTTTCGTTATCAATGTATCTCAAAACAGTTGTACTGTCAGTCCAAAACATAGAGTCCAGCAATTTCAATTCTAGCTGTTCTTTCAACATTTTGTCATTTTTTACAGCGACCATTGCCACAGTCAGTTCCATTCGTGGAATGGTGGTTTGTTTCAGGGGTGCTACACTGGAGTTCCCCATCATGAATGCACAATGTGTAAGTCCATCAGCATTTACTAACCTGAGGTATGAGACAACTCCGTATCCCATTTCACTTGCATCTGAGAAGTGGTGGAGTTGTGCTGTAGCTGTAACTCCGAAGTCGGCTGGTTTTATGCATCTTGCTACGCTGAACTCGGACAGTCGGTGGAGATCTTGCAGCCAGGTTTTCCATGCTTTTGCAAACTGCTCGGGAATGTTATCATCCCAGGCTAGTTTTTCTTTACATAACTGCTGCATTAGAATTTTAGCTGGCAGTATGACAGGTGCAAGAAAACCTAAGGGGTCGTAAATCGAACTGGTGACTGACAGGATTCCTTGTCTTGTCACAGGTCGTTCTTTTAAACTAATTTTGAACTTGAACATGAGTTAATGCACCACAGCACCCCCAGAGTTCTCTCAACCGGGAGTGCACCTTTACTCAAGTCTAAGTCTCTCATGTCTTTGATCCTTTCGCTCTCGGGAATGACAGTCAGTAGGGCACGGCTATTGCTTTCCCATTTAGTGAGGTTAAACCCTCCGCTTGCACAGAGACTTGTGAGATCCTTGTATAGGGCGACTGCTTGGTCATGACTCGAAACAGATTTCAGGCAGTCGTCTACATAAAAGTTTTTAAGTACTGTATTGACTGCCACAGCAGGTGCATTGCTGCGGTTTTCTTCCGCTGTCTTTCTAAGGGCGAACTTAGCAACACTACAGTGGGAGCCACGTCAAACAGCCGCCTGGAGCATGATGGATCCATGACGGAATCATGAGGGCACCATGCACGCTACAGTATTTTACATTACGGTGTATTTTACCTAGTTCCATTTAATATACTGATTGATAATATTTTGCTGCAAAGTGAAGCTCAAAATGTACAGTAACGTCTGCTTGGGTTTGTTTTTGTTATATTTTTGATGATG
This sequence comes from Channallabes apus, assembly GCA_030522415.1. Taxonomy (NCBI): domain Eukaryota; kingdom Metazoa; phylum Chordata; class Actinopteri; order Siluriformes; family Clariidae; genus Channallabes; species Channallabes apus. The sequence goes on from CM060110.1 coordinate 3,825,336, forward strand.
TTATTTTTTTCACTTATAGTCAACACGTTGCATAAGAAAGGCAATTAATGGCGCATGCAACCTGGAACAAATATCTGCCCATATGGATCAATATTTCTTTTGTCATTTAATCATGCATAATGCTCCCCCGTCAAAAAATCTGATGGGACATTAATCACTTATCACAACTGTGAATGGATGCGGCAGCAGAGACAGATTAAATCCCCATAAACACTTGGAAACAATAGTAAAAAAGTTCCAGAGGGTTAGCGCCTGTTATACTAATGTATTTTTACAGATTTTTTTACTGCTTATGTTTCGTTTGGTTTTACGCAATTTCATGTTTGTGTGTGCGCGCGCGAGAGAGAGGATACTCTGACAAGAGCAACTTCCTTGTGGCTCCCATGGTGCAATCGGTTAGCACTTGATATTTATAAAGCAGTCCAGGTGAAGGAATGCCGAGTTCGAGCCTCGCCTGAAGCACCCAAAGCATTTTACTGCATATCGTACTGTGTATGTGACAAATAAAATTTGAATTTGAAAGTAAAGCTTAAAATTTTTTCTTCTGCTTGGGTTTGTTTTCATTATATTTTTGATGTTTTCGCTGATAGTCAAATTGGCATAACAAATTGATTAATGGCGCATAATATCTGGAACAAATATCTGCCCATACGGATCAGTATTTCTTTAGTCATTTAACCAGCATAACATCCCACATCAAAGATCTGATGGGGCATAAATCACTTATCACAACGGTGAATAGATGCAGCAGCGACAGATTTAATCCCCATAAACATTCACACTTGAAAACCAAACTAACAGAACTAAACAGTTCTAGGGTGTTAGTGCCTGTTATCACAGGACAGGAATCGCCTACAGGATACTACTGTATTTTTACTGCTTATATATTTTTTTACCCTAGTTTCATTTGGATTTCCTGTGTTATTTGTGTGTGTGTGTGTGTGTGTGTGTGTGTGTGTGTGTGTGTGTGTGTGTGTGTGAGTGCAAGAGATAGTGTGAGAGCGCGTGTGCAAGAGAGGGCTTACATGGTGATTTGTCCAAGGTTACTAAAACCTGGCTTACTACTGTACCTATAACAATTATTTAAATTTAACTCATGAGACTCAATCACAGATGACACGACAAATTATATACTCTGAAACGTTAATTTGAACATTTAGAAATATATACAAAAAACATAAATACTAATGTTATCATGGTGTAAATTATTAACATATATATGTTTTATATATATATATATATATATATATATATATATATATATATATATACTCACACAAACTAAATATATATATATATATATATATATATATATATATATATATACACACACAAACACACACACACACACAGTATAAAAGATTAGGTCCTGCCCTTAATTAATTCATATTATAATTACTTTTACATAGTATAGTTACTAGACTGACATGACCAAAACTAGCTATTTCATTTAGCCTCTCTAAAATCAACCTATCTATCATTTATAATCAGAAAACATAAAACATATTATGATCTGTTCAATAGCCCATCTGTTTTAATTTAGTTTGTATTTTTTTATTATTCATAAGACAACCTTTCAGTTTTGTAAATATTTTAGTTATAGTGTGTTAAGTCTTACTTTAGGTTAAACGTTTTTGAGAATTTGACCATCCAGCTTAGATAAATGTTATGTCATTGATTGATAAAATCTGGATTAAGGATATTTTATTTTATTTCTTTAATTTAAATTTTTTAGTTTCCCCCCTGAGGGATTGCCACCTTATTGTGGTCAGGGGGTTTGCGTGCCTCAACACAATTCAGCAAATACAATACTGTTACTATAAGCCCAGGGAAAAAACAGTGCTCGAACATGATGCCCCCTTCAAATTTCTGACTGCGCCACCTCCCCCCATATGGTCTGGTCTAGAACGGCCCTGCCTCTTTTGTCTTGTAAATGAGTATTCCCAGTCACTTTCCAATCCCCCCAGTGCACACTCTTTGTTTGTTTGTACTGTAAACTGTAACTGTGTTTGCTAGGGCACTTGGGTATACACAGTACTTTAATGTATGGAACACTTACTTAACTTACTGGTTTGGTTTAAATATCACTTATTAGCTTATTCAGCAAAATAAATTCATTATTAACGTATTGAAGTATTTTAGTTAAGGACAAAAACAGACCCTGCGCTTGTGTTTAGAACTGCTGAACAGCCGTGTTCATAGGTTTAATCAATGATGGATGAATGGAGAGGGGTGTGTGTGTGTGTGCGCACGCTCCTGCATTTCTCCGTTGGCTTTAACACGCACACCCATCCCCCCGCCAAAAACACACACACACACACAAACACACACACACACACACACACACACACACACACACACAGACAGAGCAATTAACAACATGTCATAGTCCGTATTCTCCATTGAGGTTTCTCACCTTCCACTCCTAAGTTGCTCTTTTGGAGTTCTTAAAACCCAAAACATTTATTTATACTGAGAATAAGATATTATGGGTCACATAAATCACAAACACATATACATATGATCAAGTGTTTAACTGTTTTCATTTGTTTATATGACCAATTATTATTATGATTTTCAGCCCAACTCTTTGACTATTTAAAACAAAGTTGTGTCCCATTTTTTGCCCATTCAAGTTGTTGGTTCAACTAAACGTTTTTTAAATACCCAAACAATCCCCCAAAATTAAAGAACGCAAACATGACTTTAACAATTCAATTTATTCTTCCAAAACTAGTCCAATTACTATTTTAAAAGTTAAAATAGTAATTTGTAAAAAACAGGTGAATACATGTTGTCTTTTTGCTTAAAGTTCATTAAACTACCCGGATACACCAGCTGCTTATAAGTCTCTATCTATAGTCCTTTTATATTAAAATATAAATTTTTCAAATATCAAAACTATTAAACATGGAACAGTTTAAGTCTTTGTTTCCCCCAAACTACTGTATCAGACATTTTGCAGTTCTATGTTCAGACTATACAGTAGACCTGATCAAACATCATTCTAAAGCTGTCGGACTGTGACGTCATCCCTCCTACAGCTCCCTCAACAGCTTGTTCAGGCTCCTCCAGTCCTGTAGCTCCAAAAGTCCAGCCGTCAGCCATCTGACCCCCCAATCCTCCACAGCGGAGCTCTGCTTAAAGACAACAGGAGAATTTAGTCAAGACAAAGACAAACTTCACAGAACATATAGTTCTAATAAAAATAATATATATTAATAAACCTATTTACCACAGAGGGTGTAAAATACTGTTTTGGGGATTCTGGAATGTAAATAAACTGCCTGTGTTAATGTTAACCAGTGAACAGTGTTAGTGTTAACCAGTGAACAGTGTTAGTGTTAACCAGTGAACAGTGTTAGTGTTAACCAGTGAACAGTGTTAGTGTTAACCAGTGAACAGTGTTAGTGTTAACCAGTGACTGTCTGTATTATCGTCTGAATTAAATTAACCGAGAATTTACTTATTGCGCTTCTCATACAAATAAGTTAAGCGATATAACACTCGTATATGAGCATTAGTTCATCCCTGAAGCCAAACTATAACTTACTGAAGCCCCTCATACCTCCCCCCCCCACACACATACACACCTCCCCCCCCCACACACATACACACACACCTCCCCCCTCCTCCTCCTTAACTGATAAACACCAGTGTTTTTATTCAGCTCTTTAACTAAGCGCTCGCGCTACCGCGGAAAGTCACGGCCAAAGTTTGTAAAATATAAACCCGGTTATGAGCGTTACTAGCTCCTGTACAGGTACCCTCAGTCTGTGTCCCTCATCAACTACATCACATTATATTACAGTCACAGAAATAACCTGCAGATTAACTCTTAACCAAAGAATAAATAACCGCTGAATTTATCCAGACAACACGCGGTGAGATTCTCTCAGTATTTACAGAGAACACAAACACTCTTCATCGGGTAGTGCAGCTCTTGTAATAGGGACATTAATAGTATTGTCGAAGCTTGAGCATGTTTTTGAGTTAAAGTGGAGTGACATTGTGAGTGTGTGACACTGACAGTAAGCTGTAATATTAACTCCAGACTTGGTAAACAGATCATTAAGTTCTCTAAAGTCACATCTGACCGCTGCTGGTGCTGCCAGTGATATTTAAAACGGCCAATAAAAAATTAAACTGGGAAATAAACTGTAAACTACCACAAACACATTTTATAAAATAAAACATCACTTACCACGAATAGTCCGTTAAGCCGCCATCTTCATCTCTGTAGTTTGGTAGCGTCAGTTCGGCGGGGGTGGGGGCGGGTTGTTAAAATCACGTGACTGCAACTCAGCGCAGCTGGCTTGTTTTAACGTGTTCTTGAGAACGAAGCGCCATCTAGTGGTGGCACCAGGTGAATGAATAAATAGGGCTTGAATGGGCTTGTTTACTGTGAAATCTTGACACGCTTTTCTGTCAGAAAAAGGAGTGGGGATTACGGCGTGCAAAGGTAATTCACACGCCATTCACACGTCAGCCACACGGTCGCGGCTATTTGGCGTGGCTCCCACTGTAGGAGACGATTTTGCACCGAACAGATGAACTACCATTTTATACTCAACTAAATCTTGGTTCACGTCTCCGTTCGGCGACCATAGGAAGCGCAGCAGATCTGTGTCCTTCTCGGGGACTCTCACTTGATAGTACATGGCTTCTACATCTGCCATCATGGCAATTTCTTCTTGTCTAAAGCGTGTGAGCACGCCAGTGAGTGAGTTTGTTAAGTCTGGTCCTTGTAGGAGCTCACTGTTTAGTGACACTCCTTGATAACTGGCAGCACAGTCGAAAACCACCCTCAGCTTATTCTTTTGAGGATGATAGACGCCATGATGCGGTATGTACCACACCTGACTGCCTTGGCGGTTAACGTGATGTGTAGGGACCCTGACTGCATGACCCTTTTTTAGCATGTCATTCATGACGTTTGTGTACTCCTCGTGAAAGGAGCTGTTGCTGCTAAGTTTTCGTTTAAAGTTTAATGCTCGTTGCACAGCTGCACTTCGGTTATTTGGCATTTGAATGACTGCCTTTTTTAGTGGAAGGCCAATGTGGTAGTAATTATTTATGAACTGCAATGAGTTATTCATGGAGTCTAAAAACTGATAGTCTTCCTGTGACCACTCGGCCTTATCATCACAATTTCGTTCAGGAAAATTGTGGTTGAACTGCTGTATCAGCATTTGTTTCAATTCGAGGTTCTGTTAACTGTAACGCTCGCTGGTTCGTCGGGTTCTCGGAGAGGCCCGTTCACAATCCATCCAAGAGCGTTCTGCACCGCGTATGGCCCTTCATGCTTGCTATTGATAACTCGCCGTGGTTCTAGGAGTTTATGCTCTTTATTTCCTATGAGAATTTCGATTCCAGCGTTAATCTGGGGCAATTTTACATCACTAGGGTAGGACCATTGGTCGATGTTGTGCTGTTGTGGAATACTTTCCACTGTAGCTGGGATATTCTTTTGTGTGAAGACGTTGGGAAGTTCAATAAAGGTGTTTTCTTCCAGGCTACTGATCTCCAAATCACTGAGCATGTAGCTTTCTACTAGTTTTGTGGAGTTCATGGTGCTCAGCCGTATCTTAACTCTTCTGCCTTGTACATTTAATTGCCTTGCTAATGACTCTGTACAGAATGTGGTGGAACTGCCTTGGTCACTCAAATGCATACACTTCTGCAATTTTGTCACTTTTCTTGGACTTTATTTTAACGGGTGCTATGGGGAAGATGCAATTACCTCCAGTCCCAGTGAGCGCATTTGATTCGTGACTCACTGCAGGTGGTGTATTTTTTTGTGTCACTTTCAGTTTCATTTTCGTTGGCGCTTGTAACTAACTGCGCTGTGTCTTGCACTGCTCTGTGTAGCATGCAAGGATGTGGCTTTGCGCACAATGAACATGTTATTTTCCTGGCACAGTCTTTCCATAAATTACCCTTTCTTAAACATCCGAAACAGAATCCATTCTTTTTTAAGAATTCTACTTTGTCTTTGTGTGTCTGATCGTTAAATTTTACGCACTCGTCTAATATGTGGCAGTTTTTACAATATGTGCACGGCTTAGTGAAAGCGCTAACAGCTAATGTACCGGCATTCTTCATTGTAATCGAGTCTTTGTGAATTTTACCACCCTGTCTGACCTCGGTTGCAAAGCTGACCCTGGCTTTCCCTTCCCTTTTTTGTTTGTGTCCTTGAAGGGATGTGCGACCGTGTTTCTTATCGCTGGTCATGGCGTCCAGGTCGGCGAAGAGCGGGTCGGAGTACAGTCTGGTTTGTTGATCGATGGAGTCCACCAGCTGGGCGAACTTGGCTCTTGTCCCGTAGTGCTCATAGTGCTGGCGTGCGCACGACTTCCACCTGTCAATCAGCTTGTAGGGCAGTTTCGTGAGAATGGTGTTCATGCAGTCGCTGCTGTTCAACTCGTCCATAGATTCACAGTTTGCCGTTGCGTTTTGGCAAGTTGTCAGGAAAGAGGAGAGAGCGCTTAACGCCCTTCCGTCGTCTGTCTTTATATTTGGCCAATTAATTGCCTTTTGCTTATAAGCTGCTGCAATTCTCAGCTCATTTCTGAACCTGTCGAGTAGCAGTTTCTTTGCTCTTGCATACCCATCTGTCATGTGCATGCAGCTCGTTACAAGGTCTTTGGGTTCCCCTTTGGTGTACAGTTCAAGATATGACAGCTTATCGATGTCATTGTCAGTTTTAGATTCAAAGGACAACATGAAGGATTTGAATTGGAGCGGGTCTCCGTAAAAGAGAGAAAGGTCGTGCCGAGGCAACGAGGACAGCATTTGGCTCCTTGCGAGCATTTCTGTGAGTTCTGCCTGACGTTGCATTTGGTGATGCATTGTGTCAAGTCCATGACGTAAGTAATCATTATCTCGAGTGTCCCTTAAGGAGTTTGTCTGTTGTGTGTTTGCGCTTATGGGCACACCTGAGTGCGCTGCCTCGTGGAGCGTGGGCATTTGAGAATATGATGTATCAAAACTATGACTTATGCATTCATTGTTTACGGTAGGACATTCATTTAGAGTACTTGCCATTGTAGGTCTGACACTGATGGGCACACGTACATGGGCTGCCTGTAAACGTGGTGGCAGTTCGTAATAGTCCGTCGACGCAATGTGCTCGTAAAGTCCATTGCATTCGGAGTTTCGAAAGTGCAAGCTGCTCAGTTCATTGACTGAGCTCTCTCTCACCGGCTGTCGTCAGCTGTCATATCCATTGTTGGGGAAGTGCGCGCTGCTCAAGTAGGCACTGCTCGATTCGATGACTGCGCTCTTTGTTGCTAGCTGTTGTCCTTCGCGATCTTGACGTTGAAGCACTCTTAATTTGGCATCGTGCATAGCGAGCGCTGTTTTGATTTTCAGCCTTTCCCTTTTTGCCTTTAGTTGTGCATCCTCGATTTCTCGAGGATAACTCGAGCCGTTCGTCCAAGGTTGCTGCTTTGGCCAGCAGAGCTGCTCTGCCGGCTTCTTCTTTGCGGCGAGATAAGGAAGCCGCGGATGATACGCTTCCTTGTGGCTCAGTCGCCGCAACTTGTGACACGCTGTCTTCTGCCGAGACTTCGTCCTTGTCCTCTTCGCTTAACATCATGAAGTTCAAAAAAATGAGAAAGTCTCTTTCGGTTTCAACAGGTACTTATCTTCTCTTAGACAGCAGATAAGCTTTTGACTTTTTGTAGATGCTGACATATTATTTCACTAGTTTTGACGCGTACAGTAGCTTTGGTTCAAAGTTTCACTCACACGACAGAAGTCCGATCTCTTTGTCTCTTGTAGTTTATTTTGTCAGCATCAAAGAATCAACACTTCATACAGTTGTCTTGAGTAAATCCACTGTGGTTACAGACATCAGTTGCTGTATCTTGCAAATTTCTGGCTTTTACAACAACTTATTTGCTGTATCTTATGCATATAACAACACTTTTGTTGTATATATCTGCTTACGGGTAGTTTACGGTTACAACAACCTAGTTGTTGTATCTTATAAATTACATTCTTAGCTTACGGTCAAAAGCTTGTGTTCCCGTAGCCTTCCGCATCTAAACCGACTTTTCTATCATGCTATAGTCATACAAACACATGTCATAGTGGAATGACATCACAGACCAACGTACGATTGTCAAAATGGATCCTTAACTAACACATTTAAAGCTTATGGCTTATGTAATAAACTTAATGCTTACTTCTTAACTAATGAATAGAATAAGGTAGAATAAATGAAATAACAACAAATGAAATAAAATAAACACAACAACAAATTCATAACAAGTACGATATGGCTCTTACAACTAATTTAATGTGGTCAACTCAAGGTTAAAGTTTCAGAGGGTTGCCTCAGGTTTTAATGCTTATTCAGTTTTAATGCAATTTCAGTCATTCCCTTGGATATAGCATATTGTTGAATACTGTGTGTTCGTGTTCTTCTAAAAAGAAGTATGATTGTTAACAAGCGAAAGGGTTTGCTAATGCAAAAAATGTCTTTTGGTTGAAGAGTTAAGTACAACTATGTCAACAATAAAAAAAAGACATTGAAATGTTGTTGATTATTTCTTTAAAATATTTTTATTAACATTTTAAAATTAAGATTATCATAAATTTCTTAAATATAACAATTATCCCAACTTAAAATATTTAATAAAAAAATTAGTAATGTGAACTAATGATTTTTAGTAAAGACTACTAATGCAAGCTTAATTTGTCTGCTATCCCTACTAAAAATTCTATGTTAATACAACTCAATCTGATTAGTTTCACCCTGATTAAAATCTAAAATTGTTTAATGCAACGGGTTTACAAGCATTTTATAGTAAGGTCAACTAATTCGGGTTAACAGTGTATGAGCACATCACCCCTATCTTATCCTCACTTCATTGGCTCCCTGTGAAATTTCGCATTGATTTTAAAATACTACTCTTGACATATAAAGCATTAAATGGTCTCGCGCTGCAGTATCTGAGCAAACTGCTAGTGTCTTACGATCCGCCACGCTTACTTCGATCAAAGGATGCAGGCTGCTTGTCAGTACCGTGTATTATGAAAACTACAGCTGGGGGCAGAGCTTTTTCTTACAAAGCCCCAAAATTATGGAATAGTCAAATAGTGTTCGGGACTCAGACACAGTCTCAGTGTTTAAGTCTAGGCTAAAAACCTATTTATTTAGCCAAGCATTTTTATAAATAGATTAGCCTTAGGTAAAGGAGCAGATCTGGGGGACTCCTGGACGTAGAGTATTATGGTGAACTGGTATGTTTAGATGCTGTCTTCCTCACTCTCATTTGATCACTCAGGTTTGTTGACGGTGAGGTGATTGTTTGCTTTACATCTCAGTTCCCCCTTTTACTCTTTCTCTCTCTCTCTCTCTGTCGAGCTACACATGTCATTCCTGAGCTGCCAGTGATCCAGACTCCCTCTGCCGTCCGTACCTGTCTGACTCATCCTGGTGCCCCGCTTCTGCTTGGAGATCTCGTCGCATGGATGCCCCGTGTGTCTCTTTGAGATGCGTCTGGTGTCTGGGGATGATTCTCTCTACCTAGAAGACGGTTCTGGCCTCGACTGGTGTTGGCAACTGTTTCTCTGGTTACTTGACAGTTCGATAGTTCAGGACAGGAACTTCCTACAAGTCTACCTGAGTCTCCAATAACTACCTGGACTCCATTTTAACATCAATTAACAGCAACTATTATAGCTGAACTGGCTGCCGCCTAACACACTGTATGAATGCAGATCATTTCCTGCTATCTGTTTCGCCCAGATGAGGATGGGTTCCCTGTTGAGTCTGGTTCCTCTCAAGGTTTCTTCCTATTACCATCTCAGGGAGTTTTTCCTTGCCACTGTCGCCCAAGGCTTGCTCACCAGGGACTATCTGACCATTTTGATTCATACACATTCACATTCCATTCAAACTTAAATAATTCTTCTGATTGTGTAAAGCTGTTTTGAGACAATGTCAGTTGTTAAAAGCACTATACAAATAAAATTGAATTGAATTGAATCGAATTTTATGTTGTTTACATTCTTCAAGTTCTTTAAGTTCTTCAGGTTCTCTAAATGTTGATTCTAAATTAATTGGTGCTTAAAGCTCAATACAAACGTTCATTTGAAAAAAATAAATAAATAAAAACATACATTTCTAGAGTATTTCTCGAATATCCTCGAGAAATCGAGGATGCACAACTAAAGGCAAAAAGGGAAAGGCTGAAAATCAAAACAGCGCTCGCTATGCACGATGCCAAATTAAGAGTGCTTCAACGTCAAGATCGTAAACATACATTTCTAGAGTATTAAGTCATCTAATTTCTTTGACATTTCTGTGTCTTTTTAATAATGTGGGTACCTTACCATCCTTTTGCTCCACTTAGGGCATCTCTGTCTCTCTCTCTCTCTCTCTCTCTCCCACTTTCTCTTTCTCTCTCTGTCAAGCTACAAATGATACCCCTGAGTTACCACTGATTCTGTCCCCTTCTGCCCTATATATCTGCCTGCCTTTATGGCTTTGGTCTGTACTTATACAAACAGTTTTGTTATGCCTTATTGCTACAACACAAAAATGACCAACATTTTTTTCACTACTACCATGATGAATGAAAAAACTTTTTTTTAATCATATATGTTAAAACAATTTATTTCAAACCTGAAAAAAGACAACATCTGTTATGACTCTGTGACAGCAAGGCTGTGTCACCTGAGCTGTACACTAATGAAGATGAGGTCCACTGTCTCTGTCCACTTTGGTCTCTGCTCAGCACCACTTGTCTCATCTGCTCTGCACAAATCAGTGTGGTACTGATGATGTCTTCGTGTCTATCAATCAATCAATCAATCAAATTTTATTTATATAGCGCCCTACAACAACCTAAAGATGCCCAGGGCGCTTTCCAGTATAAAAGCAAAGACACAACAAACAGCAAAAAAACAATTATTGAATCAATGCCTATACTGTATATCAAAAGCTAGTCGAAAAAAAGATGTGTCTTCAACTGTGATTTAAAAACACACAACTCTGTAATGCTTCGAAGCTGTCCCGGTAGTGCGTTCCATAATTTTGGGCCCTGGACGGCAAATGACCGGCCTCCAAACTTTTTATGTCTACCGAGCGTCAACCCACAAAACCGTGACATTCACTGATACAGCTTTTGCTATCATAGAGCATTGTTTCAATAAGCCTGCATTATTTCTATTTGACTGCTTAAGGACATTTAGGACCAGGCAAGACAATAAGTTATCTAATGGTTTAGAATAATTGGTCAGGCATTAGTGATAGTGTCTGTAGGTGATTTGTGAAATTGTGACAGCCAGTTAAGTTTGCTGGCAACTTCAAAAATATACCCTTAATCAAGGGAAAGTGCCACTGAATGAACCCGATCATGGACCTCAATTAGATTTCATGCCATGAGGACACTTTCTGCTATTCTTAGTGGACTATGCCATGTAATAATTTGGTCATCTTCTTCATCATCTCCAGTGTTGGAACCTGAAAAGTAATTGATCAAGGAAGTATTTTGTTGAAGGTACATCACAGAGGTACAATCCTCTGTAACCACGGATTGCAAGTAACCTGGTTTACAAGCATTCTGCAAGATGAGCAAAAGTTTTTTAATGAATTGTTAAACGAACGAGCCTTGATTTACAAGTACCAAATATCATTGAGTATCATGTGGCATGCATGCGCTTCTTGTTTTGACAATGAGCATCATGTGATCACGACTGAGCCAACAGTTCTTCTTGCTCTCCAGCTGCGGAATTGTGCGTAATCATGTGCGCAACCATGCTTGCTACTCAGTTGCTGTCGTTGTTGGACTATTTTTTTTATTATGAATAACCACCATCATATTATGAATAACTGAATTCATTCAGCATTTCTGTGAAAGCATCATTTTATCACACTAGCTGGGAGGCTAAAAGAGATAGAAGTTACATTGCTAAGCATTTGGATTTTACTGTTAAGAAACTATTAAGAGTACGTTTATACTAATTGATGAATACAAACCTAAATCAAATTATCAAAACTCATCAACATTCATTCAAGACCTGGACATCAGCATGGCCCCATATATATTTTTAACAAAGACTGCAAAACAATATTTAAATTCTCAGAATCAAATATACAAATGTCAGGGTGAACATTTTTAAGCATATAATTTTATAGAAGGACTTTTAATACAACTTTACAAAAAAATTATTTTATCACACACATGTTAAAATTGTTAATGTCCTCTGTCCTGCATTGTGGTTTATAATATAATATAATATAATATAATATAATATAATATAATATAATTAAAGAGTCTCATTAAACTGAAGGTAGAATTTTCAGTAAAATAAATAAAACTAAAGCTGGACAAATTTACAAAAGTTACAATATAAAATATAATTAGTACAAATACATAAATTACATAGGATTTAAAGAATGTACAAAATATAATTTTAAGCTGTGTGGTATAAAATAAATTACATACTGTATATGGGTAAGAATATGGTATGTGAGTATGATAGCAGCAGTATAATTCAGGCATGAAGTATGAAAATAAATTATGTGTGTGTCAGCAGCATTGTTCCAAAGTGCAAGTTATTTAAATGTAATAAATGCCACATCATAAACCTGATGTATAGGCAGGAATGTAGGGTGTGTGTGCTAATTGTGTAACGGACAGAAAGGCAGATCCAACTACTTTAGTCTTACAAGATTTTCTGGTTAAGATGCCAAACAATCTGCTCTACTCTACTAAGCTCCTCCTTAGTCTTGCTGTGTTGGTCTTCAGGGAGCAAAAGTGTTTTCCGGACTGTAGCAGAGAGAACATCCATTGTTGGGGTGACGGCGGCTCTTCACCATCTTGCTTGGTCCAGCACCACTTGCTGTAGATTTAGTGCAGGTTAAGCCCAGATGATTAACCTGTTAAGTGCATGATCTGAGCTCAGGACTTGATCATATTATTACTATTATTAGTGGTGCTTGAAAAGCATCATTATTGTTATCTTGCAAACTTATTATTATTATTTTTTTTATTATTATTCTTCCATATTAAAGTTCGGTGCGTAACTAGTCCCGCACCGTTTGTCGTAGAACCATGAATGGGGTGTCAGATCATGCGGGTTAATCAGGGAATGGGGTGCTATAACTTTTCTAAGGGGTGGGTGGTTAATTGCCCCCACCACCCCGAAAAGTCCCATAGATTAACATGGAGGCCAAATTTTGACGGATTGTGGCGCAGAGAGGGAATTTTGTAGAAATGTGAAATTCACCACATTTGAAGAGGTTTGCAACCTGTGTCAAAGGATACCCTGCACAAAGGTATAAGTTCTACCCCCGGGGCAAGAGAGGTCCACAAAGTTGCCCCATTGACTTTGAATGGGGATTTTGATGAATAATTAGTTTGTCATAGACCCGTTAATGAGGTGTCATTTGTTTTCTGATTTATTTGAAAACTTTGTCTTGAAAATAAAATTATTTCTTTTTTTTCCCTGTTTCATTTTTTTTCCATTGCTTGCTAATTGTGGTTAAAGGTAGGTGACATTCATTTGGAGTGTTAAAGTACAGTGTGACCTACAGAAGACCCTTTGAGAGACATAGAATTATAACTATCATTTTCTTGACTTTATTTTGCACATTGTAGAGCAGGAACTTCCATTTGTTATTAAAAGTTGTTTTGCAGGTTGTCAAGGTAAATAAGAAGCAGCCAAACTGTGATTGGCTTAAAGGAACTTTTGACATCATAGGCTTTGCGTAATTATGATGCATACAGTGTTACATCCTCTGGTTAAATAGCCTACTTACCTGTTCTGTATGGTACACTCTGAACAATGAACAACTGCTACGTGAAGACACTGGTAAGTCATAATTTTCTTTTATCCCTAGTGATTCCATGAAAAATTATCAGATTGAAAGATGATAGAAAAGTATACCAAACTTCACGAAGACAATTATTATTACTTGTACAATTTATAAAAATAATGAACTATATAGATAGTTAAATAAACAAATGCAGTGTTTCTGGGAGCATGAGGAATCATATTCACACATGAACAGGACACCACAGTGTGTGTTTAATTTAAATGTAAGCATTTGGCAGATGCCCTTATTCAGAGTGACTTACATTTTTAGCTCATTATACATCTAAGCAGTTGAGGTTTAAGGGCCTTGCTCAAGGGACAGGGACAACTTGGTGGTCGTGGGATTTTAACCTGGGACTTTCCTAACCGTACTCCAATGCCTTAACCACTGAGCTACCTCTTACTCCCAAACTCCCCTCTAATTAAATATAAAAGTGACTTTAGGTGACTATATAAAGGTGTCAGCCAGTGTACATATAATGTTTATGCATGACTGTTGTATATATACACACTACCGTTCAAAAGTTTTAGATCACTTGCAAATTTCTTTGTTTTTGTTTAGTGATTTATTTTCTACATTCTGCAACAATACTGGGGATTTCAAAACTATAAAATAACACATATGGAATTAGGTAATTACGTAACAACAAGAAAAGCAACAGTTAGTTGTTATTGTAAGACACAGAGGTCGGCCTTTCTGTAATAGTTCTTGCAAGAACAGTATTGTGTCAAGTGCATTTGCAAAATCCGTCCAGCACCATAATGAAACTGGCTCTCACGAAGGCCGTCCCAGGAGGACGAGACCAAAACCTCCCTCTGCTGCAGACGAGAAGTTCATTTAGAGTTATCAGCCTGAAAAATGACCAATTAACAGCAGCTCAGATTAGAGGCGTTATGAAGTCTTTACAGAGCAGAAGTAGCAGAAACATCTCAATATCAACTGTTCAAAGGAGATTCATGCATTTTTTGGATGCCTTCAGCTTTACAATGTAGAAAGAAAGAAACATCAGGAACCATCATGGAGTTAGAAAGTTCTAAAACTTTTGAATGGTAGTGTGTGTACATGATATGTGTTTTTTATATGTATGTTTTTAAAGAACATTTGTATAAACATGTACTTATTTATAGGTTATGAACAGCATAATGGACTGGAGGATTATACTGGCAATTTTATGTCTGATTAGTAAGTGTATTTATTTTTATTTTAAATTCTATCTCAGTTTCTTTAGTCACTAATATTATCCTACTCAACCTATTATCCTACTGCTATTATTTAATATATTACACCATTATTAAACACTACAGAACAATCACTGTAAATACTCTGTTAAATTAATGAATTGTGTTACATAATACATTATATCAAAATACTTAGACAGCTGTCAAAACGAGGGCTTGAAACCACAACAAAACATTAATTATCAGTGCCACACCAGCACAAATCAACATATGCAAAACAAACATAAAGGAATGATAGACTTGTCAAACTTGTCCAAGCTTGTATACTTGTACTATGTGTTGAGTGTTTGGTACTTTATAAAAAGAGTTATCAATGTCTAATTTCAAATACAACCACAGGGGGCACAATCCAGTGTCTTCTAGTGTCAGTCCCAAGTCTATATAAATGCAGAGGGTTGTGTCAGGAAGGGCACTGATGTAAAACATTTGCCAAATCAATGATGCAATTCACAAATATCAGTTCCATACCAGACTGGTCGCTGCCCAGGTTAACAACGACTGCCATCAGTACTGTTGACCTACAGGGTGCCGTTGGAAATGGGGCTACTGTTGGTTGAAAAAGGAGAGGAGGAAGGCGTGTTCGAAAGCAGAGAGACAAGAGGAAAGGCAAGAGTTTAGGAGTGATAGTAGGGACTTTTTAATTTTGGGATAATGACAGGGAAGGCAAGAGAGTTGGTTGATATGATGCAGAGAAGGAAGGTGGATATACTGTGTGTCCAAGAGACCAGGTGGAAAGGTAGCAAAGCTAGAAGCTTAAAATCAAGGTTCAAATTGTTTTACAAGGGTGTGAATAGGAAAAGAAATGGAGTAGGAGTTATTCTGAAAGAGGAATTTGTAAGGAATGTTCTAGAGCTGAAAAGAGTATCAGACAGGTTGATGAGTCTAAAGCTGGATATTGAAGGGGTGATGTTCAATGTTGTTAGTGGCTATGCCCCACAGGTAGGATGTGATTTGAAAGAGAAGGAGAAATTCTGGAGTGAGTTAGATGAAGTGATGCAGAGCATCCCCAGAGGAGAGAGAGAGGTTAAATTAATGTAATTAATGTGATTGGTGCAGACTTCATTGGACATGTTGGGGAAGGGAATAGAGGTGATGAAAATGTGATGGGCAGGTTTGGTCTTCAGGACAGAAATGTAGGAGGACAGATGGTGGTGGACATTGCAAAGAGGATGGAAATAGCAGTAGTGAATACTTTCTTACAGAAGAGTCAGGAACATAGGGAATATAAGAGTGGAGGCAGAAGCACTCAGGTGGACTACATCTCGTGTCGACGTTGTAACCTGAAAGAGATTAGTGACTGCAAACTGTCGGTAGGGGAGTGTGTAGCCAGACATCACAGAATGGTGGTGTGTAAAATAACCCTGGTGGTGAGGAAGGTGAAGAGGACAAAACCAGAGCAGAAGACAATGTAGTGGTGGCTGAGAAAGGAAGAATGTTGTGTAGTCTTCAGGGAGGAGTTACAGGTTAAGGGTTGTCAGGAGGTGCTGCCAGTTGACTGGACAACTACAGCCAATGTGATCAGGGAGACAGGTAGGAGGGTACTTGGGGTATCATCAGGTAAGTGAAAAGTGGATAAGGAGACTTGGTGGTGGAACGAGGAAGTACAGAAGTATATACAGGTCCTTCTCAAAAAATTAGCATATTGTGATAAAGTTCATTATTTTCTGTAATGTACTGAGAAACATTAGACTTTCATATAGTTTAGATTCATTACACACAGACTGAAGTAGTTCAAGCCTTTTATTGTTTTAATATTGATGATTGTGGCATACAGCTCATGAAAACCCAAAATCCCTATCTCAAAAAATTAGCATATCATGAAAAGGTTCTCTAAATGAGCTATTAACCTAATCATCTGAATCAACTAATTAACTCTAAACACCTGCAAAAGATTCCTGAGGCTTTTAAAAACTACCAGCCTGGTTCATTACTCAAAACCACAATCATGGGTAAGACTGCCGACCTGACTGCTGTCCAGAAGGCCATCATTGACACCCTCAAGCAAGAGGGTAAGACACAGAAAGATCAAGGTGCCAGAATCTGGAGGAAGACTGGGGAGAGGGAAATGCCAAAATGCATGAAGTCCAGTGTCAAGTACCCACAGTCAGTGATGGTCTGGGGTGCCATGTCAGCTGCTGGTGTTGGTCCACTGTGTTTTATCAAGGGCAAGGTCAATGCAGCTAGCTATCAGGAGATTTTGGAGCACTTCATGCTTCCATCTGCTGAAAAGCTTTATGGAGATGAAGATTTCATTTTTCAGCACGACCTGGCACCTGCTCACAGTGCCAAAACCACTGGTAAATGGTTTACTGACCATGGTATTACTGTGCTCAATTGGCCTGCCAACTCTCCTGACCTGAACCCCATAGAGAATCTGTGGGATATTGTGAAGAGAAAGTTGAGAGACACAAGACACAAGAATCTGCAAAAGGATTCCCGACCAAGTATTGAGTGCAGAACTGAACATAATTATTTGAAGGTTGACTTTTTTTGTATTAAAAACACTTTTCTTTTATTGGTCGGATGAAATATGCTAATTTTTTGAGATAGGGATTTTGGGTTTTCATGAGCTGTATGCCACAATCATCAATATTAAAACAATAAAAGGCTTGAACTACTTCAGTCTGTGTGTAATGAATCTAAACTATATGAAAGTCTAATGTTTATCAGTACATTACAGAAAATAATGAACTTTATCACAATATGCTAATTTTTTGAGAAGGACCTGTACAGAGAAAGAGGTTAGCAAAGAAGAAGTGGGACACTCATGAAGGTAGTAGACATGAGTACAGGGAGATACAGGGTAAGGTGAAGGTAGAGGTGGCAAAGGCCAAACAAAGAGCATATGAGGACTTGTATGCTAGGCTGGACAGTAAGGAGGGAGAGGTGGATCTGTACAGGTTGGCGAGGCAGAGAGATAGAGATGGGAAGGATGTGTAGCAGGTTAGAGTGATTAAAGATAGAGATGGAAATGTACTGACAGATGCCAGGAGGGTGATGGGAAGATGGAAGGAGTACTTTGAGGAGTTGATGAATGAGGAAAATGAAAGAGAACAAAGAGTAGAAGCGGTGACTGTTGTGGAGCAGGAAGTAGCAAATATTAGTAAAAGTGAGGTGAGAAGGGCGTAAAAGATGATGAAGTGTGGAAAGGCTGTTGGTCCTGATGACATACTGTACCTGTGGAGGTGTGGAAGTGCTTAGGAGAGGTTACAGTAGAGTTTCTGACTAGTTTGTCTAACAAGATCTTGGAGAGTGAGATGATTGCAGAGGAATGGAGGATAAGTGTATTGGTGCCGATTTTTAAGAACAAGGGAGATGTGCAGAGCTGTGGCAATTACAGAGGTATAAAGCTAATGAGTACTTTAAGTACTCAGGGTCAACGGTTCAGAGCAATGGAGAGTGTTCAAAGGAGGTGAAGACCCGGGTACAGGCAGGTAGGAATGGGTGGAGAAAAGTTTCAGGTGTGTTGTGTGATAAAAGAGTATCAATGAGAATGAAAGGAAAGGTGTACAGGACAGTGGTGAGACCAGCAATGCTCTACAGCTTAGAGACAGTGGCATTGAAGAAAAGACAGGAGGCAGAGCTAGAGGTAGCAGAGCTGAAGATGTTGAGGTTCTCTTTGGGAGTGAGAAGGATGCAAAGGATCAAGAAGTTCATCAGAGGGACAACCCATGTTAGATATTTTGGAGATAAAGTCAGAGGGAAGATTGAGGTGGTTTGGACATGTTCAGAGGAGAGATGGTAAATATATAGGTAGAAGGATCCCAGGCAGGAGTTCTAAAGAAATACCCTAGAGATACTCTAGAGAGAGGAGATTTATGGATGTAGGAGGATACAGATGATAGGGTTGGATGGAGGCAGATCATACAGTGGTCACCTAATCGGAGCTTCGCGCGCTCGGCGACAGCATTTGGGTTTGTGCATTTGCTGGCTTTTACCACTGACTGGCGCTATATAACTACAGACTGACGCCTCATGCCTTAGTTCATTCTCTGCTGCATTAATGAGACGCGTTCCATTAGAACTACACGTAGTAGCCGATAACATCAAGTGAAACACTGTAGTTGACCGAATTCATAATCACAGTACTAAAATTACAGTACAAATGTAGAATTCAAATTAAATCAAATCTTATTAGGATCAAATTTAAGCACAATAAATATTAACACAGTGAGATTTTAGATTTTATCACGAGTAATTAGAAAAGAAGTGTGTAGGGTTTTATTGAAATATAAATTTCTAAACCAAAACTATAATCAGTCACTGTAAATACTGTATCACTTACAGCTGTAGCAGTCTCATTTAGCCTGTTTATTGGCCCTAACATGTTAAACATGTTCTGTTTCCTATAGTGAATGTACAGCATTTTACATTGGATGCATTTCTAAAAAAAAAAAAAAAAGAAATGATTGAAACTCTCCATGAAAAATTTTCTCAGGCACTCTCACAGTGCAACTGGACTTCGTCAACAACACTAGCCAATGGTTGATATTTTTTCGCTTGTTAATGAAACCATTACTTTTCTGTTTGACAGCCACAAGTGCTGCGCAAAACACTTCAAGTAATCAGACCGCTGTGAATTCAACTTCAACGAACATGACTTCAGCCCTAAGCACATCTACAAACAACTCCTCAAACACGTCAACCACGAACACAGCCAGTAACACCTCATCATCAAACACATCAACCCCTAACACAGCCAGTAACACCTCATCATCAAACACATCAACCCCGAGCACAGCCAGTAACACCTCATCATCAAACACGTCAACCACGAACACAGCCAGTAACACCTCATCATCAAACACATCAACCCCGAACACAGCCAGTAACACCTCATCATCAAACACATCAACCCCTAACACAGCCAGTAACACCTCATCATCAAACACATCAACCCCGAGCACAGCCAGTAACACCTCATCATCAAACACGTCAACCACGAACACAGCCAGTAACACCTCATCATCAAACACATCAACCCCTAACACAGCCAGTAACACCTCATCATCAAACACATCAACCCCGAGCACAGCCAGTAACACCTCATCATCAAACACATCAACCCCAAACACAGCCAGTAACACCTCATCATCAAACACATCAACCCCGAACACAGCAAGTAACACCTCATCATCAAACACATCAACCCCGAACGCAGCCAGTAACACCTCATCATCAAACACATCAACCCCAATTACAGCCAGTAACACGTCATCATCAAACACATCAACCCCGAACACAGCCAGTAACACCTCATCATCAAACACATCAACCCCAAACACAGCCAGTAACACCTCATCATCAAACACATCAACCCCGAACACAGCCAGTAACACCTCATCATCAAACACATCAACCCCGAACGCAGCCAGTAACACCTCATCATCAAACACATCAACCCCGAACACAGCCAGTAACACCTCATCATCAAACACATCAACCCCGAACGCAGCCAGTAACACCTCATCATCAAACACATCAACCCCGAACACAGCCAGTAACACCTCATCATCAAACACATCAACCCCGAACGCAGCCAGTAACACGTCATCATCAAACACATCAACCCCACTTACAGCCAGTAATACCTCATCAACAAACACATCAACCCCAAACACAGCCAGTAACACCTCATCATCAAACACATCAACCCCAATTACAGCCAGTAACACCTCATCATCAAACACATCAACCCCGAACACAGCCAGTAACACCTCATCATCAAACACATCAACCCCAATTACAGCCAGTAACACCTCATCATCAAACACATCAACCCCGAACACAGCCAGTAACACCTCATCATCAAACACATCAACCCCAATTACAGCCAGTAACACCTCATCATCAAACACATCAACCCCGAACACAGCTAGTAACACCTCATCATCAAACACATCAACCCCAATTACAGCCAGTAACACCTCATCATCAAACACATCAACCCCAAACACAGCCAGTAACACCTCATCATCAAACACATCAACCCCAAACACAGCCAGTAACACCTCATCATCAAACACATCAACCCCGAACACAGCCAGTAACACCTCATCATCAAACACATCAACCCCGAACACAGCTAGTAACAGCTCATCATCAAACACATCAACCCCGAACACAGCTAGTAACAGCTCATCATCAAACACATCAACCCCGAACGCAGCCAGTAACACGTCATCATCAAACACATCAACCCCAAACATAGCCAGTAACACCTCATCATCAAACACATCAACCCCGAACACAGCCAGTAACAACTCATCATCAAATACATCAACTGCAAGTGCAGCCAGTAACACCTCATCATCAAACACATCAACCCCAAACACAGCCAGTAACACCTCATCATCAAACACATCAACCCCAATTACAGCCAGTAACACCTCATCATCAAACACATCAACCCCGAACACAGCCAGTAACACCTCATCATCAAACACATCAACCCCGAACACAGCCAGTAACACCTCATCATCAAACACATCAACCCCGAACACAGCCAGTAACACCTCATCATCAAACACATCAACCCCGAACACAGCCAGTAACAGCTCATCATCAAATACC
The DNA here is from genome assembly GCA_030522415.1 of Channallabes apus. Classification (NCBI taxonomy): domain Eukaryota; kingdom Metazoa; phylum Chordata; class Actinopteri; order Siluriformes; family Clariidae; genus Channallabes; species Channallabes apus. Next base: position 3,846,984 of record CM060110.1, read on the forward strand.
TCTTCATCTAACAGCACAGCTAATAACACCTCATCCAGCACATCAACCCTGAGTCCAGCTACAAACACAACTTCAGTGCCTGAAAATCCAACTGCTATTTTTGCCTTGACCTTCAGCATTAATGAAACCTTCAATTCAACACTGGCCAATACTAACTCTCAAGAGTTTGCAGTCAAAACTAAAATGATCCGTAGTAAGGTATGTTTTATTGATAATGCCCTTATGTTTAAACTTTAAAAAGGCAGTTTTTCATTTTGTTGGCAAGTAATATGACCTGATTTTTTCACTTGATTTTAATTAAATATAGAATTACTGAGAAACCAAATTAAATGCGTTTGTATTTGGGCGCAATGTTTTTAAATTTTAACATTTTAAAGTTTAGTATGTTCAATATTTATCTATTATTTATAAACTGCATCTAGTAATTAATGTGTATAGGACAGTGGTGAGACCAGCAATGCTCTACAGCTTAGAGACAGTGGCACTGAAGAAAAGACAGGAGACAGAGTTGGAGGTAGCAGAGCTGAAGCTGTTGAGGCTCTCTTTGGGAGTGACAAGGATGGATAGGATCAAGAATGAGTTCATCAGAGGGACAACCCATGTTAGATGTTTTGGAGATAATGTCAGAGAGGCCAGATTGAGGTGGTTTGGACATGTTCAGAGGAGAGATTGTGAATATATCGGTAGAAGGATGATGAGGTTGGAACTGCCAGGCAGGAGGTCTAGAGGAAGACCAAAGAGGAGATTTATGGATGCAGTGAGAGAGGACATGAAGTTAGTTGGTGTGAGAGAAGAGGATGCAGAGGATAGGGTTAGATGGAGGGAGATGATTTGCTGTGGCGATCCCTGAAAGGGAACAGCCGAAAGACAAAGAAGAAGAAGATCTAGTAATAAATGTGACTTGTTTTCCAGGGTGTTTAACAAAATTTGATACTCACCCGATTCATTTAAATTTTATTTTATTTCTTAAGGTTGAACCTTTGTACTTTAAGGCCTTTCGAAACTTCGAACGCATGGAAATTTTACGATACAGGTATGACAGAATATATGTTTTTTAATATTTATTTCTTTGTGAATTGCTCACTGAATTTAATCCTTTATATCTATATTTTTGTCTCTGCAGGAATGGTTCTACTGTGGTAGACAGCAACCTCAACTTTAATTCGAGTGGCCCAAATGTTACTGTATCTGATGTGCAAAACACTTTTATGAATGGACTGAGTATCTTGAATTTTACTGTTATTCCAAACTCCATCAATGTCTCCCAGACACTTGGTCAGTATACACTTGCACAGGCTTGTAACTGTGTTACATAATTTTAATAATTTAATTATTATTTATTATTAATTTAATTTATTTATTTATTTATTTTTTGCATCTAAAGTTATATACATGTTTGCATTTTGTAGGCAATTCCATCACCAGCTCAATTTCCACAATCAAGATATCTCTTCTATCAGTTCTGCTGTCACTAGTATTGCATTTCTTGCTCTTGACCTGATCATCAAGCATACAGAATAATTTATAGATTTATACTTGAAATCCAGGGAAAATGGGAAAATATTTTTTTTTATAAACTAAGGTATCTTTAAATGAGAAATACAAATATTATGAATTGTTAAACTGGAGAGTAAATGATGTCTGAATTTGTCTGAAAATCTCTTCACATTCTGTTCTACAATTATTGTATTTCAGCTATACTTATTTCTCTTTTGTAATTAATAGTATAAATTTATGTTTATCTAAATTTATCAGTTCATTTTGGCTATAAATAGACTACTAGGTGTTGCTTCTGTGCGTGTGGAAACCTGCACACACACCAGCCATTTTTAGGACAGATTGAAATCTTTGATTTCAACAAAGTTCCAGCCTGCAAAAACCAATTTAAGGGGACACCAGTACCAGCCCTGACACCCCTGCCCTTTCCCCTTGAATAGCTGTGTATATATTTGATGTATATTTTATACCAACACAAAAAGATATTAAATATTCATCAGCTCCAATGACCTTATCTTTTTTTATATTGTCTTGTATAATCCTTTGTTTATTGACTTTAATATTCAATTAAATTAAATTCAATTTTATTTATATAGCGCTTTTAACAATGGTCATTGTCTCAAAGCAGCTTCACAAAAATTAAAGAAATAAAAAAATAAATAAAAAATTAATAATAATAATAATAATTATTATTATTATAGAAAAGAAAATAATTGGAAGTGTGGATGTGTGAGAAAAATGTGCAGATAATAATAATGAGACGAATGAATGAAATTTCTCTGATGAGCAAGCCAAGGGTGACGGCGACGGTGGCAAGGAAAAACTCCCTGAGACGGCATTAGAAAGAAACCTTGAGAGGAACCAGACTCAACAGGGAACCCATCCTCATTTGGGGGATAACAGATAGAAATGATATAACATCTTGTGTGTTGTGCAGGTGAAAATTCAATATGACAGAAATTATTTAAATTGACATGAAGGCCAGTTCAGCATAGGGACTACTATCAACACTTTGTCAGAGTTAACCAAAAGGTCTGATAGCAGATGTCCAAATTCTTTAAGAAAATCGCCATATGGCCCCGGGGGTCTGTACACGGTGGCCAGGGTAAAATATAGCAAGGGTTTATTACGTATTTCATTGAGTGCAACATTAATGATAAGCACTTCAAATGAATTAAACCTGGGCCTTATTTTCTGGGTAACAGTGAGTACATCATTGTAGATAGTGGCGACACCACCACCGCGACCAATTAGACGGGGCTCATGCTTATAGAAATATCCTGACGGAGTAGACTCATTCAGACCAAAATATTCATTTGGTTTAAGCCAGGTTTCGGTGAGACAGAGTGCGTCAAGGCAATAATCTGAGATAATTTCATTAACAATAAGTGCTTTAGGCGCAAGGGATCTAATGTTGAGTAGTCCAAACTTTAGAGGTAGATTTTGACTACTTATTTTGCCTTTTTCCGGTTTTATGGTTATCAGATTGTTTCGGGCAAATTTAACAAATTTATTCTTTTTTCTCAGTATTCGGGGAACAGACACAGTTTCTATAGGACAAGCTATGTGTGTGCGTCTATCACTATGGTGAGTTGTGATGTGGCTAATATGTTTGGAATCTACAGTATGACTTACCGCCAGTCAGAGAGGACCGCTGCTCCAGCTCTGCTAGGGTGTAGGCCATCGGTGTGATAGAGCCGCTCCCAGAAAACATTCCAGTTATCAACAAAGCGTAATTTCTGTTGTTGACACAAAGATTGTAACCATTCATTAAAGGCAAATAATCTACTGAACTTCTCGATTCCTCGCTGAAATGTGGGAAGCGGTCCAGATACGATGATCCTTGTCGTGGGTGATGTGCTGCGGACCTTCTCGACCAGGCTCCTGAAGTCCTTCTTTAGGATCTCCGTCTGCCTCAGCCTGGTGTCGTTCGTGCCGGCATGAAGAACCACAGCTCCAATGTTCTTCCTCAGGGCAGCAGGCACCTGTGCAGCAACATCAAGAACACGTGCACCAGGTAAACAGCGTGTGTGCACCTTACCTTTAGCCGTGGTAGCACGCACGTGACGAACGATGGAGTCTCCGATGACCAGGACGTCGTGTGCCGTCTCACGGAGAGGAGCGAAGCGGTTTCGGGTCGAGATGTCGAAGACGGGTGGTGGCGGAGGGGGAGAGGTCCTCGCCTGGGGCTTGGCGTGCTTCTTCCGCTGCTGCTGTATCCAGGGTCCGTGGTATCCCGGCGCCGGGGTGAAGGAAAACTGGGCGGGCTGCGTCCTTGGTGTGTTGGGCCTGGGCAGAGAAACATGCGGGGTTGAGGTTGTCGGAGAGATTGTGTCACGCCGAGAATTTACCTGGGACAGGTGAGCGTCGGTCCGTGACGATTCCAGCGTGGCTTTCCGCTGCTGTAGCCAGGCCAGCTTCACCTGTAGCTCACGGATCAGCTTCTCCACGGCCTCCAGCTCCAAATCCACCGAGTGCAGCTCCGATGTCTCCTCACCTGCACTCAGAGGCAGAATCACAACCGACATGGTGTCTAAACACGGAAAATAATCGGTGTGAAGAAGCGTAATCAAACTTTACAAACAAACGTTATAGCCGGGCTAACGGGCTAGCGATGCTAATGCCGGCTAAAAGCGGTGTGCTGCAAAACAATTAAAACTTAACGATATAACACGCGTTTCGAGTAAATATATTATAAGATACTTATCCGTTTTATGTACATTCTTCGTAAGGGGACGAAAAAGTTTAAAAGTTGGTCAGTATGGCGGAGCTCGGAAAAAAGCAGCATCTCAGCGTCCTCGTACAAGGGTTGCCAGATCAGTCAACAAGGGTTGCCAGAACTCAATATGTAACCTATCTTGGGTTAATCTTGCCGAAAATGTACAAGTGTAAGAAATGTAACAGAAGATGTGTAATTAAATTCTACTGCATTACATTATGTTATACTATTTGCATCATTTACTTTTTGTGTTGGTTTGCATTTTCTGTTAGCACTTTAGCCAAGTATACAGGGAGTTTGACCACATTGTCACACAGGGTGTCAATACAGAGTAGGAGCTAGTCAGCTAGTTCAAATAATTTTAGTTATCAATGCTAATGTACAAATGAGGCTGTTCAACTCAGCTTACACTTTTTTACACTCATTTACAACCATTTATCCAATAAAGGCCAATACAAAAATTGCTATTGTAAACAGTGCAGCAAGCAACACTGGCATTATTTTTCCCTCTAACATAGGCAGGAAATGTGATTTAACACAAGAAGCGTCGGGCCAGTGTGACCTACTTATAACACGGTTCACGGTCGTTTTGACCGCCTATTGTTTTGAATGGGAAGCTGTTGCTGACACACAATGATCGCTAGATGGCGCTTTCACCCAAAGCAAATAGTTCCCGCGTTGATAATCAGCTGTATTTTTTTTTTCATATTCAACTGAGAAAACCTACTACAGAGTCTCTAAGGGGAGTCACTAAGTCTCTACTTGATTTTATAATGTTTTAAGAAAATTAATTAGTTTGTTCATTCTATTTGAAGCTTCTGAACTTCTCTGATGTTTTTTTTTGTGTGACAGTGCTTTAGATTAGTTATGAATTCGCTTCCGTGAAATTATCGCTAAAACAATGTAATGACCCTCCTAAGGATATAAAACTTTATTATTGTGTTTGAATAAATCAGATCTACCACAAACTGAACAACTTCACTTTTCCGGTATGGTAACATAAGCACCGAGGATACCTGTCGCTGCTGCTGCGGAAATATTACGCTACTGATATTAAATATAGAATATTTATTGAAACAAAAACTAATACCATTATAAAATATATAATTGGTATGTGTTTCGTCTGCCGTGTGGGAGTCACGGGTTCGATTCCCAGCCAGTGACCAACAACAATAATGCTGAGGGTTTCTAAATTAAGTTGAAATGTAAATTATTGTGTCCTACTTATATGATGTCCTCGATAATCCTTCATCTTCTGTACCGCTTTATCCTCTATTCAGGGTCGCGGGGACCTGGAGCCTATCCCAGGAGACTTCGGGCACAAGGCGGGGTACACCCTGGACAGGGTGCCAATCCATCGCAGGGCACACACTCATACGCACATTCACACACTCATTCACACACTACGGTCAATTTGGGAACGCCAATTAGCCTAACCCGCATATCTTTGGACTGTGGGAGGAAACCGGAGTACCCGGAGGAAACCCACCAAGCACGGGGAGAACATGCAAACTCCATGCACACAGAGACGGGAATCGAGCCTGTCCGGGCAATCGAACCCAGACCCTGGAGGTGCAAGGCGACGGTGCTAACCACTACACCACCGCGCCGCGTCCTCGATAATGATTATAATAAATATCTAAATAATTTTTCAAGTTACATTTTTTTCACAGCGCTACAGTTCGCTACTCAGTTGTGTGTCCACGAAGAGGTGGGTATGTATAGCTCATAGGTGTATGTACGCGCATTTCATATGTAGTGGTTTGAGCAGTAAGTAGTATACGTAGTATAATAAACACTGCCTTTTGCAAAGTGAAAGTGAGTGCCGTTGATCAAAAGGCTGATAAACGCGCGCGCAGATATGAGCAAATTTATCGATAAAACTGCAAACATACTCCCACTGAAATGCAACAAACAAATACAGTATATAGTCTATTCGCTGAATACAATGCGACAGTGCGAGCCGAACACCCGCAGCCCCCCATTACTGTAATGCTTTCATTCACAATAGGTGTGAAGTTACCAAACCGGTTTCGCTGATGGGTGATGGTTTCGAATAAGTTCTTGTCCTGTTGACAGGAATCCACTATAGTAAAAGCATGTCCATTTACTTAGAGCTGTTCATTTACGATAAAAAAAATTAATAAATATAAAAAAAACATATGATCTGTTCTATAGCCCATCTTTTTTATCGAACAGCTCTCTCTCTCTCTCTCTCTCTCTTTATATATATATATATATATATATATATATATATATATATATATATAGTTACAGTGTGAGTTGCGAATTAGAACATCCAGCTAAGATAAATGTTATATGTTATGGTGTTGAAATAAATAAATAAGTGAGTAACACATTCCATAGCCCATTATTAGTTTTAGTGATTTGGCTGAAACTAATTATCACTACATAAGTACCCTAACACCATTGATCATGAGTTTCAGCTGAACCTAATTATATACATGTAACGGAAAATGTAGATGCAGATTATAAATGTATAAATATGCAGCGCCCCCTGAATTAAATGTCGGCACATGTTAATATACTCACAAACTAAATATAAAATCTAAGCTAAGTGTTACATTTTTAAGTTCTTGTCCTGTTGACAGGAATCCACTATAGTAAAAACCTACAGTAAATTTGACTATATACATTTACTTAGAGCTGACAAAAAATATATATATAAAAAAATATAGCCCATCTTTTTTATCGTAAATGAACAGCTCTCTCTCTCTCTCATATATATATATATATATATATATATATATATATATATATATATATGTGTGTGTATATACACACATATATATATATATATATATATATATATATATATATACAGTGGTGTGAAAAACTATTTGCCCCCCTCCTGATTTCTTATTCTTTTGCATGTTAGTCACACAAAATGTTTCTGATCATCAAACACATTTAACTATTAGTCAAAGATAACACAAGTAAACACAAAATGCCGTTTTTAAATGAGGGGTTTTATTATTTAGGGAGAAAAAAAATCCAAACCTACATGGCCCTGTGTGAAAAAGTAATTGCCCCCTGAACCTAATAACTGGTTGGGCCACCCTTAGCAGCAATAACTGCAATCAAGCGTTTGTGATAACTTGCAACAAGTCTTTTACAGCGCTCTGAAGGAATTTTGGCCCACTCATCTTTGCAGAATTGTTGTAATTTGAGGGTTTTCTAGCATGAAGAGCCTTTTTAAGGTTATGCCACAACATCTCAATAGGATTCAGGTCAGGACTTTGACTAGGCCACTCCTTCAAAGTCTTCATTTTGTTTTTCTTCAGCCATTCAGAGGTGGATTTTCTGGTGAGTTTTGGGTCATTGTCCTGCTGCAGCACCCAAGATCGCTTCAGCTTGAGTTGACGAACAGATGGCCGGACATTCTCCTTCAGGATTTTTTGGTAGACAGTAGAATTCATGGTTCCATCTATCACAGCAAGCCTTCCAGGTCCTGAAGCAGCAAAACAACCCCAAACCATCACACTACCACCACCATATTTTACTGTTGGTATGATATGCTGAAATGCTGTGTTACTTTTACGCCAGATGTAACGGGACACGCACCTTCCAAAAAGTTCAACTTTTGTCTCGTCTGTCCACAAGGTATTTTCCCAAAAGTCTTGGCAATCATTGAGATGTTTTTTTAGTAAAATTGAGAGGAACCTTAATGTTCTTTTTGCTTAAAAGTGGTTTGCGCCTTGGAAATCTGCCATGCGGGCCGTTTTTGCCCAGTCTCTTTCTTATGGTGGAGTCGTGAACACTGACCTTAATTGAGGCAAGTGAGGCCTGCAGTTCTTTAGATGTTGTCCTGGGGTCTTTTGTGGCCTCTCGGATGAGTTGTCTCTGCGCTCTTGGGGTAATTTTGGTCGGCCGGCCACTCCTGGGAAGGTTCACCACTGTTCCATGTTTTTGCCATTTGTGGATAATGGCTCTCACTGTGGTTCGCTGGAGTCCCAAAGCTTTAGAAATGGCTTTATAACCTTTACCAGACTGATAGATCTCAATTACTTTTGTTCTTATTTGTTCCTGAATTTCTTTGGATCTTGGCATGATGTCTAGCTTTTGAGGTGCTTTTGGTCTACTTCTCTGTGTCAGGTAGCTCCTATTTAAGTGATTTCTTGATTGAAACAGGTGTGGCAGTAATCAGGCCTGGGGGTGACTACAGAAATTGAACTCAGGTGTGATAAACCGCAGTTAAGTTATTTTTTAACAAGGGGGGCAATCACTTTTTCACACAGGGCCATGTAGATTTGCATTTTTTTTTCTCCCTTAATAATGTAGACCTTCATTTAAATACTGCATTTTGTATTCAATTATGTTATCTTTGACTAATAGTTAACGGTTTTTGATGAGCAGAAACATTTAAGTGTGACAAACATGCAAAAGAGTAAGAAATCAGGAAGGGGGCAAATAGTTTTTCACACCACTGTATATACATATATATATCGTTACAGTGTGCGTTGCGATTTAGAGCATCCAGCTAAGATAAATGTTATGTTGTTGAAATAAATAAATAAATGAGTAACACATTCCATAGCCCATTGTTAGTTTTAGTGATTTGGCTTTAAGTACCCTAACACCATTGTTCATGAGTTTCAGCTGAACCTAATTCTATACATGTAACGGAATATGTAGATGCAGATTCCAAATGTATAAATACGCAGCTATCTGCGCTTTGATGACAAGAACACAAGGGCTGCCCGATTCTGGGTGGCCGCTGATGTTGGAACAAAATACATGTTGAACGCAATTCCCTATCTAGGGAAAGACGACGTTATCAGACACCGTTGTAATGCGCATTGTGCAGCCTTTCCTGGGGAAAGGAAGAAATATAACAACAGACAATTTCTTTACTTCGTTATCACTGGCAAACAATCTTTTGGTGAATAAAACCACCATTGTTGGCACAATGAATAAAATCAGACGAGAAATGCCCCCTTGTATACAGGCACAGTCTGAACGATATTCGACCAGGTTGTTGAAGGCTGGAAAGGCCATGATCACGATTTACCAGGCAAAACGAAAGAAGAATGTATGCGTTCTGAGCACAATGCATCAGGCAGTTTCAACTGATAATTGTGAAAGGAAACTGCCTGAAACAATAATTTCCTATTACAACAGCACTAAAGTTGGCATTGATGTTATGGATGAAATGGCGCGGCTGTATTCAGTAAAGGGAGGCACCCGGCGCTGGCCTGTGGCTTTGTTTTACAACCTCCTAGACCTGGCGCCACAGTGCATAAATGTGACCATAAGCAGGAGGAGATTTAGGACCAGAATCTGGAGTTGGTAAAGGAGCTATGTGTGCACCAGAAAACGGCAAGGGCAGAAGGGGCAATGGCATGCAAGCGACCTTTACTTGAAACTCCTTCTCCACCTGCGAAAAGGAGGCAGTGTCAAATTGGCAGATGTCCAGGGAACAAAACGTCTCGGGTTACTTTGCTGTAACCCTGTTCCCTGAAAGGCGGGAACGAGATGCTGCGTTGAAAACGCTATGGGAAACATGTCGGCGGCTGTGAAGCATGTGTGTACAAACACGCCAAATTTTGGCTTATATAACCTTGGTCAGGTGACGTCATCTGATTAGACTCAGCTGCAGGTTATAAATATCGGTGAGCCGGCGACAACCCCAGATTCATTTGTCTGAATGGACGTCCGGACACGTGGCAGTGCGGCATTGCGACGCAGCATCTCGTTCCCGCCTTTCAGGGAACAGGGTTACAGCAAAGTAACCCGAGACGTTCCCTTTCAAGGCTACACTCGATGCTGCGTTGAAAACGCTATGGGAACGAGAATACCAACGCTGCCACACTGCAGGTGTCTGGACCCCAAGGTTGTGTAGCATGTGTGCACAAGGCAGCGGAGTCTCAGAACTATGTCTGGGAGCTACGTGGACATCCAGACTATAAATTTTACAAATGTGTACGGGGAGGAAAAAAACCTGCCGCATCACACACTTGCTGCAGGGAGTACCTCTTGCAGGAGCAATAGATGAGGTGACCCCTCTGGTTGAATGGGCCCTGACTCCCAGAGGCAAAGTGAGCTCATGTGCCTCATAGGACAGGGCAGTAGCATCTCTCATCCAGTGACAAGGTATGTGTAGTGGCGGATGCACCCCCCCCCCCCCCCCCCCGGTTGCGGCCTCCATAGCATACAGAAAGTTGCCCTGACCTTCGCCACTGGCTGGTTCGGTGGACGTAGGTCTGAAGGGCACATACTAGGCAAAGTAGGTGGTGATGCAGAATTGCCTTGACTGCCCAGGGGCAGGTCCAGGCAAGATGGGGAGACTGACAAGTACGCAGATCTCCAATCCTCTTGAGAGAGGAAATGGCCATAAGAAAAACCATCCTAAGGGTCAGAGGCCTGTCAGGTGCTGACTCTAGTGGCTTCAATCAGAGCGTGGCAGACTGAAATAGCGAATGCCTACATTCTGAGGGTACTAGGGCACAAGCCTGAAGACAATTCTCTTAGAGAAACTTCAGCACTGGAGCAATTCAGCAGAGGACTGGGACATCCTGCTTAGCACACACTTGCTGTAGGAGGGATACCCCTTGCTAGTGCAATATATGGGGCGATCCCCTTGGTTGAATGAGCCCTGATTCCTAGAGGTGAAGTGAGCTCATGTGTCCCATAGGAGGGGGCAATAGCTCTCTCATCCAGTATAGTGGCTGAGGCACCGAAGGTTGCGGTTCCAAACATGTAAAAGCTGCTCTAGTTTACGCTACCGGTTGATGTGGTGGACGTAAATCTGAAGAGCGTGTACTGGACATAGTCAGTGAAATCTCTTCTGTTCCGAAGCTGTAAAGGCGGAGGACAGGATGTTTCAAAAACAATATCAGACGATAGTTGAGTGAGAATGCAATTAAGTACGTCCTGAGAGTACTAGAGCACAAGCTCGAGGACAAACTTTTTTTTTTTTTTTTTTGCAGCAGCAGCAGCAGCAGTTCCAGCACTGAACACTTCGGCAGTGAACTGAGTCTACCCGCTTAGCACACACTTGCTGCAGGGGAATACCTCTTGCTAGTGTAATAGATGAGGCGATCTCCTGGTTGAATGAGCCCCGCTTCCTAGAGGTGACGTGGTACTGTGAGGCTCATAGGAGAGGGCAATAGCATCTCTCACCCAAAGGGCACATACTGGACACTGTAAGTGAAGTCTTTCCTGCTCCGAAGCTGTAACAGGCGGAGGACAGAGGCTTCAAGCTATATGGGCTGAAACACTTCGTATGTACGAATCTTTCACATACATTCATTTCTGAGGGAATAAGCTCTTCTAGGAGAGGGAGCCCTAGAATAGTCTTAATTACGCTGGCTGGAAGACCAGCTTGACTTAGACTCCCGGAAGCAGCGTTATCAGGAAAAATTAATAGAGACGTACCTGGGTCGCTATTAATAGAGACGTAAGGGCCAAGGTGTCTAGACCCAGGAGTGGGGCTGGAAAAGTCAGAGAGCAGCAAAGGGGACATTTGCTGGTCTTACGAGGTAAAGAGGTCCACCTCTGCTAGCTGAAATCTCTCCCAGATTGACTGACTACTTCGGGGTGGAGTTTCCAATCCCCGTGTGTCAGAGCTTGATTGGACAGTACAGATGCTCCTTATTTATATGCCCTGAAATGTAAATCGCTCTGAGGGAGAGGAATCTGGTGCGCTAGCTGTTTAGTGGCGCGAGCACAGTCTGCCCTGGCGATAATATGTGACTGCAATAGTGTTGCACACCCACACTAGGGCATGGTAGCCTCTCAATTGCTGGAGGAAGTGCTTTAGGGCCAGAAATAAAGCCCCTAAATTTCGAGGCAATTGATGTGCCGCGCGAGATGAAAGTCTTTCCAGCTCCATGGGGCTGGATGGTCATCCAAAACCGCATCTTACCCCGTGAGGGAAACGTCTGTTGTTAGCCTCTGTGATGACAAGACGAACTTAGAGTGGGACCCAAAGTAGAAACCGGGGTCTGAGCCACATAGGGAGGGTACGAAGCACCTGGTGCGTAACTCTTGTTGGGGATTGGCCCTAGATTGAAATTCCCTATCTTAGCCACATCTGGAGTGCTCCCATGTGCAGACGGCCCAAAGGTGTCACTGAGGATACAGCTGCCATGAGAACCTTTGCTGGTCTAGCTTGATTTCCTTGTCTCGATCTTAGAACCAAAAATGAGCTACAGATGTCGCCTTTAAGACTGCGCGTGTTTTCCCGCGGGATGCCGCAATTTAGCGCGCGGCGTGCCGCGATTTGCCGGAGGCAACATACGGGAATTTAAAATAAATGTGTTGTGCTTCACTGAATATCCGCCAGATGGCGCATAGAAGGACTTTATCTTAAAGCCGGTGGTCCGGGAAAGTCAGTTTCCCTATGTTTCCCCGGTGGCGCGCAGATTCAAATCATGACGTCACTCGCTACCTAACGCTGAGAAGGCGAACGAGGGTTTTAACAGTTTTTCTCTCATTTTAAAGTGTTTTTATGAACTTTTTGAATTAAACAAATAACCTATGCAAAATAATCGAGTGTCTTTTCGCTTTTTTTTGTATATTTGAAGATAATTCATACGTTTTAAGCCGCTGCAAAAGGCTGGTTTGCTGGGCGAGTACTGACATCACGACTACTTTTATTACACCTACATTTGTTTATTTGTATATGTATGTTATTAATATTAATTTTTTAGAGATTGTGTGTGTGCGTGCACGGAGAGTTTGTGTTGATAAGTGTATGTGGATAAGTTGATAAGTGTATCAGAAAGCATTAAAATGTTCATTTGAATTAAAATGACACACACACGTCTGTATATACAGTATATCAATTGCATATATATCAATTTCATTAGTTCGTTCATTCTATTTGAAGCTTCGGATGTTTTTTTTTTTTTTTTGGTTTGTTTAGATTAGTTCTGAACTCGCTTCCGTGAAACTATCGCTAAAACAATGTACTGAGCCCTCCTGAGGATATAAAGCTTTATTATTGTGTTTGAATAAATAATCAGATCTACCACAGCAGGTAATAAACTATGGTGTGTCATAACCGAAGCAAACACCACGATTATGCCTCGTTTTTCGTTCGACGGGAACGTGGTTCACTTGGCCGCGGTGTATTATAAACCTGTGGAATGTTGCACTGTTTATGCTCACATAAGAGGAATAAAAGCGAGTGAAATGTGGAAATGATGTTTGGCAACTCAATGAGAACTAAACCAACGATTTCGGTAACTCCACTGAGTGTAACATCTGCATAGTGACACTGAACATCTTCACTTTTCCGTTTACCTCTGAAAAAAAGCTGTATTTTGTTTGTTTATATTTAGAATTTTTATAGTAGTATAAGAGAAAGTTACAGTTTGGTCTGTGTACTGTAGTTCGCACCCTTGTAGAGAATAAATAAATGAATAACACCTTCATATCCCCTCTCAAGAGTGTCATAGTCCATTGTTAGTTTTAATGATTTGGCTGAAACTAATTATCACTACATAAGTACCCTAACACCATTGATCATGAGTCTCAGCTGAACCTAATTCTATACTTGTAACAGAAAATGTAGATGCAGATTCCAAATGTGTATTTATATAATAGATAGATAGATAGATAGATAGATAGATAGATAGATAGATAGATGTGTGTGTGTGTGCGTAGGCTCTACGCAGTGGCAAGAGAGGGCAGCGCACCGTTAAATGTCTGCACATGTTAATATATTCCTAAAATGTATATATTACAAGTTGATGAACTGATCTGCGGTAGCGGAAAAATCCGCTGAAAATAGGACAGGCTGCAGCGCACGAGCACACACACACATACACACGCGCGCACACACACACAGACACACAGACACACCTCCCTTGAGCCCTGCGTCTGTCGGATTTCAGCGGTCACGGGGTGGAAAGACTTTGAAGCAGTTTATATATGAATCTAAGCTTGAACTTATCAGCATTGTAAATATATAATACTTTTCAAATAAAATCGCTATTACTTTGACCCTGAAGTTTAGTTTAGCACACACAAAAAACAGAAAAGTCATTTCTGGTAAATCAACGGAATGTGTAGTTTATTTACAGTAATTCATTAAAAAATGAATATACATTGTACAGTACACGGTAAACACGGGAAAGATTACAAAATGAAAAAACAAACAGTGTCTACTTTATAAACAGCTTAGTATGTGCGTCGAGATGCTGAAATCCCTTGCATGTTTTTGCTTCCAAGTGGAGAGATATTTGACCGATAGCCTAGAACAAAAGATCTATAGGTGTGATCACAACCCCCTCCGACCGACCGTGCCATCAATCACTGACCACCTCAGAAGTTCCCTCCAATGTATGGCTGCAATACTTGTTTTGCAAGTATTTTTAACACCATTCAAAGGCTTACAAGTTCCATTTAACATATAATGATGTCTCCACATGTTAATATATTCCTAAAATTTATATATTACAAGTTGATAAACTGATCTGCGGTAGCGCAAAAATCCGCTGAAAAAAGCACAGGCTACAGCGCACGCGCGCACACACACAGACACACACACACACACACACACAGACACACCTCCCTTGAGCCCTCGGTAAACATCCAAGCACTGAGGCACGCAAATCCCCTGACCACAATAAGGTGGCAATCCCTCAGGGGGGAAGATGAAAAATACAAATTAAATAAATAAAACAAAATAAAATATCCTTAATCCAGATTTTATCAATCAACGACATAATATTGATCTTAGCTGGATGGTCTAATTCTCAAAACCATTTAACCTAAAGAAAAACTTAACACACTATAACTAGAATATTTACAAAACTGAAAGGTTGTCTTATGTATAATAAAAAAACCTCATAACTCAAAAAGATCATATTATGTTTTTATATATATATATTTTTAGATTTTTTTTTATAGTAACTGAACAGCTCTCTTCTCTCCAATCCACTCCTAAACCACAGTCTCCTATTTCTCTGTGCGTGCTCTGGAGCCTGTGAATCAATACACGCAGCGGAGGTTTTGTATAGAGATACAATAATTTTACTGCTGGAAAATCAGCATTTTATCTAATTTGAAATATAAACCTAATATTATCTGTTACTTAATATATTTTCTTTAAAAACAGTGTTTTTTTATATCATAAATATAATAATCCATAATTATGTGGGTATCCATATTAGATGGCTTTTAGTGAAATAAAACTGTAACTTACTTTAAAACTAAACATGGTCCCTAAAACGGAGCTCTGGACACAGAGCTACAGACCCCACTGTAACCCCCTTACCCAGTTAGCTAGCAGTTAATGACCACCACTACTTGTGCAGTTCATAAAAGGACAGGTAATGTTTGTCGCGCTGTTGCACAAACAGCACGCTCATTTATTTAAGAGAGAGTTTATGAGAGTTTATGAGTGTGCTGCTTTGATGTGCTGGGTATGGCGGGGCGTCGACGGCTGATCAGTGTAAAGTAGCGTACTTTACACACACTGATCAGCAGTTGACGCCCCGCCGTACCCAGCACATCAAAGGGGCAGTTATCGGCTATGACACGTTGAAGGAGAACTTAATAGTTCTCAAAAATAGTGTAAATGTCTGCAACAATCACTAACCATTAAAATGTTTTTTTTTTGTAATTAAACACGAAAATATTAATTATATATATATATATATATATATATATATATATATATATATATATATATATATATATATACACACACACACACACAAGGGCGTAGGTTTGCTACCTATGACTCCAACTAATACCCCATCCCCCAATCCCCTTTTCCACCCACCAACCCCCAACCCCCTGCCCCATCCACCTACCAACCTCCCACCCCAACTATGTCCACTGAATACATGTTTTTCTTAATATGGTGCGAAATCACTTTACATTAATACTAGCAATGCTTCGATTTATATTAATCCACTCGAAATGCAATTCATTAAGTTAAATTAAGGAATAGTGTAAAGTTAAAGGAATGTTTCATAACTGACAAAAAGATAGTCTTTAATAAAATAAAAACTATTCTTTATTGAGCCCTAGTGCAAATGAAACATCTCAATCATCTGTATATATATAAAAGTAGATTACATCTAAACATGAACTACTAGGTAGAGTACCACACAACAGCTCAATGCCTATTGCTCCTATATGAAGGAGACAAAAACATGCCTTCGCCTCTCGTTAACAAAAATAAACTGCTGGCATATTTGTTTGACATCAATATTGTCCAGGCTGTTCTTTTTTTCTTCTGATAAACACTAAAGATGATATTTTGTAGAATGCTGAAAACCTGTAATCATTGATTTACATAGTATTTGTTTTTCCTGCTACGGAAGTCAATGTTTTCAGCTTTTTTCCCCAATATCTTATTTTGTATTCAACAAAATAAAGAAAATCATTAAAGTTTGGAACCACTTAAGGAGTAAATAGTGAGTAAAGTTTTTTTGGGGGTGAACAATGGCTTTGACCCTAACTCTTCCCCTCTGACTGCACTAGGACCGGACAGCATTGCCACCTGATGAAATAGCGTGACAAAAAAGTGAAATGTCAGTTCAAAACTTTTGCCAAAAACACTAATGAATCACTTACATCCTCAGCCTATCACTCCTCATAATGCTAAATATTAGTATAATCAACATGTATAATACACGCACACATATTATATGTTATATACTGTATAATCAACATTCAGATTGACCTCCTGTGACCTCGCCTCTTCACCTGAACTACAACATGGCTGATCTGCTTCTGTCCCCTAATTGAAAAACATTGAGGGATTCCTTATGAGCATGGACAGAGAATGCCTCAGCCTATTATTGGTAACAATGTTAAATCTCAGGACAACTACAGTGGCTTGCAAAAGTATTCGCCCCCCCCCCCCCCCCCCCCCCCCGTGAACTTTTCCACATTTTGTCACATTACAGCCACAAACATGAATCAATTTTATTGGAATTCCACGTGAAAGACCAATACAAAGTGGTGTACACGCGAGAAGTGGAACGAAAATCATACATGATTTCAAACATTTTTTTTTTTACAAATAAATAACTGAAAAGTGGGGTGTGTGTAATTATTCAGCCCCCTTTGGTCTGAGTGCAGTCAGTTGGCCATAGACATTGCCTGATGAGTGCTAATGACTAGAGAGCACCTGTGTGTAATCTACACTCTCTCCATCGCTGTCTGATATACAGCACAGGTGTTTAGGTTCTGTCACCTGACAAAACAGGATAAACACATGCCATTTAAACAGCAATTATTTTATTTCACTTTTTCTGAGTCTTAGTGTGCAAACCTCGAATCAAATCATTAATGTTCGCCAAGTAAGTGAATGCATTTTAAAAACTATTTTTCTGAAGTGGATTGTCTATTGGTGTCAACTAAATTCTAGCCATATGGCAATATTAGTATATTAGTTTATCAATTTCTTTCACAATACTGATTTCTGACAAACAGTCACTAGATTAGGAGACTGACAGGGATCATATTTATACTTTTACATTTAGCTGTTTAATCTGCTGTTAGTTTTACGTCCGTATTCACAGACTATATCCTGGCCTGCTGTACTGAATGTGAGTCCACTGCATTTGGCGCTGCTTGTGTCTGAACGCAGCCAATCGTCTATCACATGATGGCAGGGAAAGGCACAGCCAATCAAAATGTTCATATGTGTTTTGGGGGCGGGAGGACTCAAGGAGAGAACGTGATTTATCCCTTTCTGCGTGTCTAGGTTAATGTTGACAGAACGATTAAAAAAAAAGTGGATTAAATTATTGGTGGGGACATTTCAATGGTCGGAGGATATTGGTGGGGACACATCCCCTCCGTCCACCCTAAATCTACGCCCCTGTATATATATAATTTAAAACTATTTATTCATTTGTCTTTTATTTACTTACTTACTAGCGAATGTTTTTTTAGGGCTCTAAAAACTACGGCAGTATGAATGACAATGGAATAGGACGTGTGAGTTGCACCGGTCACACACACACACACACACACACACACACACAATAAATATATATATATATATATATATATATATATATATATATATATATATATATATATATAAAATTAAATTCTTAAAACATCGTGTTCACCATGCACTGAAAAAAAGAACTTGTAAGATTTACTTGATAAAATCCTCATAACAATTTGGACACAGATTTTAAGTAAATTTTATTGCTCCAATATTAAGGCTGAATCCCAACCCTTCCCCCTACCCTTCCATTTGACGCGTTCACGTGCAGGGGTAGAGGTGTCTCATTTCTCTTTTGGTTGGAGGTGTAGGGGGAGGGGGGAAGGGCCAGATAGCCCTCCAAACGAAGATTTTTCAGGACCTCACTTCAAACGTAGGGCTAAGCGAAGTTTTCAACATGGCTGCTCACTCGAGCCAGCAGACCCATAAATGTTAAGTCATTTTTGCCATTAATAAAGATTTTTATGACAAGTTTTCATTATATGTATATTACCTCTAGTCTTGTGTTTGTGGTGATGTTCTGTAAAGAAACGTTTGCAAAAAAAATCGCTAAAGTTTGCTAGCGGATAGCACATATTGCACAATATTACAAATATATATTTTTATGTCACATACACTTTACTGCATGCTACAAACAAATATGAAAGTTCAGTCGCACGGCATTTTGCCGAGCATTTGATAACGCATTGTTTGTTTTGCTTACGGCCATACACTATTGTTTTGCTTACACTATTCTTACTTATTGCAACGTGACCACAGTTTTGTAATTTATATTCTGTATATGGACGGCTGAGGAAACCCGAAGACTCATCCGTGTTCGTGGTGAAAATGAGCAACTTTTTTAAAAATCGAAATACGGCGCAAAAAACCTTTGGGAGTGAGTAATCTCTCTTATTGGAATGTGTGATAAACATCGGCGCATGTCGTCTGACGTAACATTAGGAACCAGCGACAACGTATGATGACGTATAACAGTGTTGTCCCAT
Organism: Channallabes apus; assembly: GCA_030522415.1. Lineage (NCBI taxonomy): Eukaryota > Metazoa > Chordata > Actinopteri > Siluriformes > Clariidae > Channallabes > Channallabes apus. The sequence goes on from CM060110.1 coordinate 3,866,134, forward strand.
TTCTTAGGGGAAATATTTATACCCTTCCCCTTTCCACTTCGTTTCAAGGGACAAGGGGAAGAAAATAGAATTGTGATTCAGCCTAAGTAAAACTCACCCGTAATTGTCAGGTAAAATTTACTTAACTAAATTAATAAAAGAAATCAAATAAAAGTTACATAATTATATTTAATGCACAAATTAGATTTATTTAAAATAATCAAGTAAAGTTGCAGGAACCTTAATTTTATGAAATTACTATCATTTTGTTTTGTGAGATTTTCCCTTAACTTGGTTTTATCAATTTATATTACTCCCTATAATAATGTAAACATTGCTAATTTATGTTTTGGAAAGAAACTTAAGTAATTATTTCATCTCTATCTTTCATAAATCACACAACTAAAATATAATTAAACAGTTTATTCACCAACATTACCAAATATTTGTGACATTCACAGTCTAGATCCAAGTTGTCTTTTTAATAAAAGTGCATTCAGCTAAATTTTGCATCCATAGAAAAAACCTGCACGGCACCAGGGCCTGAAATACTTGTTTTAAACAAAATTGTGTAAAATAATAAATAAATAAAATACAGCATTCATTTAGAAATAAAATACAGCAGAAAGTACATTAAACAAACTGTAGAATAAACGTTAAAACTTAATAGCCCTCGGAAGCAGTGAAGTTGCAACATTCAAATCAGCACTCTGGACTAGTGCACTTAAAAGTATGCCATTGAAACCATAACGCATTAAAACATTAAGCTGAACATGTAAACACAACATGTAAAGACTTGTAGTCAAGCCAAATCAAATGTTTTAAGATAACTTCATCTTTAAAGCTTGCACTTTTGGTGATAGCTTAATCCTATCAAGTTCTAGAAGAACTTTCTGAAAATAGCTCAAATGTGTAGCGCAGTGCTCGGAGCTATTGCCACATTCTTGCAAAATTTCCTCTCCTTCAAGGATTATGGATACACCAACCGGTTCTTCCCCTTCAACAGCACAGACGACAAGGATTTTAAGAAGGTGCATACTGGCATCATTTCGTCTGTCCCCCTGCATAAAATGTACAAGAAAATAAATAATTTATTTTGAGAAACAAAAAAAATCTGAATTGCTTCAACCTGTCCTGACTTCATTTCACAGAGAAAAAAAAAATAATAATAATTGATAATAAAAAATGACCATCACTTCATATACTTCAGATTGTTAAACTTGGGTTAAATTGCTTTAGCAATAATCTTGCATCAATAAAACATTGTAAAACATGGCATGAGATGGCTACACTCCATAGATTACTCTGCACCTTTACAGTGTCAGGAAATCCTATGATGAATGCTGAGTTTGTATTTAAAGGGTTAGTCCAAACATGAAAATTCGTTCAATAATTACTCAGATTTATATATTCATTTGCATATATATGCTTCTGTCCAATACAACAAACACTATATTCAAGGTATTAATACATTGTATAATTAATAAGAAAACAATGCTTTACCAGGCAATCATCAAAGAGATCCTCTTCAGATTCACGTCTCATCTTTACGCTTTGTTTCTGTGAAAATATTTACATTGTATCATTACATAATCTTTTATTCGTACAACTACATTTAGGCATTTCTTCATCTTTTGTAAGTTTGCCTTTATCCAAAGCAAATTACAAAAGAGGAAGGCATCAAGCATGTCAAGCAGTGCTACTAACACAAAGTTTCTGACACCGTTAGAAAAATACAAGATAGATCAGCGAGGGATTAAGGAAAAAGTGAGAAGCAAGAATCATGTGTGGAAAGATCAAGCATGCAGGGTCACAGGATGACTCGACTTATTTTTATTGTCTGCAATGCGATTTAGACAAATTAGAGCTGCTGTCAATACTGTATGAACATATGTACAGGTTCTTTACTCGTACAGTGGTTACAAAATCGGAGCGTCGTATGTAACGTCGCCGCTGCATTACGGGATGTGCATTTGCTGGCTTTTACCACTGAGTGGCACTATATAACTACAGACTGACGCCTCATGCCTTAGTTCATTCTCTGCCTCAATAATGCACGTAATAGCCGATAACATCAAGTGAAACACTGTAGTTGACCGAATTCATAATCACAGTACTATAATTACAGTACAAATGTAGAATTCAAATTAAATCAAATCTTATTAAGATCAAATTTAAGCACAATAAATATTAACACAGTGAGCCTTTAGATTTTATCACGTGTAATTAGAAAAGAAGTGTGTAGGGTTTTATTTAAATATAAATTTCTAAACCAATAAGATCAAATAACACCAAGTTATTATTATAACAGGCTTACTTCGTCACTTATCAAAGACGTACACTTGCTTTCAAAGAAGTCGAGTGGCTTATTAACGTCTCTGGTGTGCATTGTCTCTAAGTGGCCGCTTGGTGTAGCGGTTAGAACACTCGACTAGTGATCTACAAAGCGCCGGCTCGAATCCCGAGTGATGTTTTAAAATTGTTTTATTTTAAAACTAAATAAAATGTTTTAAGTGCGCTTAAGGTAGAGTCTTATAAAGGCTATGTAGACTTATATAGTTTTATTATATATTTTTTGCACATTAATCTGAGTCCTCATCTGTTAGATCTGTTTAGTTTTTTTTTCCTGCCGGGACGAATGCGCGGTTCCATCCCTTTCCCGCCTATTCAGGGAGCCTACGGAGTGAGCGATTAACCATAGTCGAATCGATTGGTGTGCGTCCAACTCACGTTACTCGTGTGCTATTAATGCCGGCTGGTGATAATTAACGTTAATATGATCTCGGGCTTGCTCACGATGCTCAACATCTATAAAAATAGCAAAGTATTGTGTATAGAGTGATAAAAAAAACTATCTAACGCATGTTAGAAAATATAATTTCCTGCATTTTTTTCTGCTTCAGGAGTCAGTCTGTTCTGAGACAGTGAGAGTAGAGGACGGGGCAGATTCAGAACCAGGGAGGGAGCCGGAGACAGCAGAACAAAGAGATGATATTGCCAGCACCAGCACAGGGAGCACAGTTTTTAGTTTAGATCTCATGTTTACATTTTATTGTATGTTGATGGCTTGACTGTAAACAACATAAACAATGCAATAAATTTATAAAAATATATATTTATTGTCCCCCCTGCTGTTAAATGAAATGTACGTTATTTTACGTTAACGTTGCGTTATTACATTATTAACGTCGACAGAATAAAGTAAAGTTTTATTTCTGGAATTGATGCACGGGCTTCATCTTAGGCTTTTTTTTCTTTCGGTTCTTTCGTTTCTCAGCGCCGGACTGTTGATGTCTCTTTCCAGGACCAGGCATATCGTTCAATTATTATAATTCTTTTGGCCAAATACTGTAGGCAGCTGTAACAGAGGTGAGGGCGCGCGCGTCATCACGTGTGCTTAGCCGACTCTGCGTTCACCGTAAACTTCAATATAGACGTTTATATTTTTGTTTATTTGTATATGTATGTTATTAATATTAATTTTTTAGAGATTGTGTGTGTGCGTGCACGGAGAGTTTGTGTTGATAAGTTTATGTGGATAAGTTGATAAGTGTATCAGAAAGCATTAAAATGTTCATTTGAATTAAAATGACACACACACGTCTGTATATACAGTATATCAATTACATATATATCAATTTCATTAGTTCGTTCATTCTATTTGAAGCTTCGGATGTTTTTTTTTTTTTTTTTTTGGTTAGATTAGTTCTGAACTCGCTTTCGTGAAACTATCGCTAAAACAATGTACTGAGCCCTCCTGAGGATATAAAGCTTTATTATTGTGTTTGAATAAATAATCAGATCTACCACAGCAGATAATAAACTATGGTGTGTCATAACCGAAGCAAACACCACGATTATGCCTCGTTTCGTTCGACGGGAACGTGGTTCACTTGGCCGCGGTGTATTATAAACCTGTGGAATGTTTCACTGTTTATGCTCACATAAGAGGAATAAAAGCGAGTGAAATGTGGAAATGATGAGGACTAAACCAATGATTTCGGTAACTCCACTGAGTGTAACATCTGCATAGTGACACTGAACATCTTCACTTTTCCGTTTACCTCTGAAAAAAAAGCTGTATTTAGTTTGTTTATATTTAGAGTTTTTATAACAGTAGAAGAAGTATGCGCGCGCACGCACACACATAGACACACACACACACACACACACACACAGACACACCTCCATTGAGCCCTGCGTCTGTCGGATTTCAGCTGTCACGGGGTGGAAAGACTTTGAAGCAGTTTATATATGAATCTAAGCTTGAACTTATCAGCATTGTAAATATATAATACTTTTCAAATAAAATCGCTATTACTTTGACCCTGAAGTTTAGTTTAGCACACACAAAAAACAGAAAAGTAATTTCTGGTAAATCAACGGAATGTGTAGTATTTACAGTAATTCATTAAAAAATGAATATACATTGTACAGTACACGGTAAACACGGGAAAGATTACAAAATGAAAAAACAAACAGTGTTGTTACGACCTTTGATGGAAATTTTGTCTAGGAATTAAAAAGGAGTAACATTGAGATGATCAAGAGAAAAAGCCTAAGTAGGTGGCAAGAGAAACGAGGGACACTCAACTTAGCACCACAAAAGATTTATTGCTCCCAACTAGGAACATCTACAAACATTTAAGAAACCATAAATTATAAACAATAAATTGTATAACCAAGACAAACGGGAGAGGGAACTAGAAGTGGCGCTAGAAACTCAAAGAAATAAATATAACAAAAGAATCCCCACTGTCTCCTCCCGGTCCTCTAAATAAGCAAATAAAAATATGAAAAAAAAGTCTTCGGCGCAAATGCGCCCTAAACTTACTCTACCTAAAGAAAACACAAAAATACACGTTTAGCGCACTTCGCTATACTAGTGTATCTAATACATAAAAGAAATTCCTACGTGCAAGGTGTATGTCACGTGACTTGCTAGGCTGTTCCACATCTCCGTTGTCTGAAAGACGACAGTTAGTTTGAGTGGAGCTCAGGTGGGCTAATAGTGGCAAAGGTATTCGTTCAACAAGAACACAGATATCAGCAAACACAAACTTTACACAGATCAATCTAAAGTTTGAGTAATCTCGCAAGTGGTTAAAACAGTAGCAAACAGTCAAAACACCACAACATAACAGTGACACGCCAAGTCAAGCAGCCTCCATCTTCCCGTTGCCGCTTCCGTTTTAAAGGCATCGGAGCAGATCGCAATTGGCGGAGATCACACGACGTCACACTTGACCAACGATGATTGACAGGCATATCCACCAGTAGTGTCCTGAAGGTAGGCGGTACCTAGAAGCGCTAAACAGAACCTACACAAGAAAACAGTTCGTAACACTCCCCCACTTAAGAATAAACTCTTTTGGAAAAACAAAAGTTTATACCCTTGAAAGAGCATCCGCTAAGACGTTTTCAACCCCCCTCTTGTGTCTTATATCCAAATTGTAACTCTGCAAAAAGAGTGACCAGCGCGTCAATCTCTGATTATGATTGTACAATTTAGAAAGAAAGGTCAAAGGACTGTGGTCCGAAAAAACTACCAACGGTTGCACACTATATCCTACATAAACCTCAAAATGTTGTAATGCGAAAATGAGAGCAAGCGTCTCCTTTTCAATGACTGAATAATTTAACTGATTCTTGTTAAACTTCCTAGAGAAATAACTTACTGGATGAGCTATACTCTGCTCATCATCCTGTAATAAGACAGCACCAGCACCAACATTACTTGCATCCACCTCAAGCTTAAGTGGACGTTCTAAATCAGGGGCTGCAAGAACCGGTGAACTACTCAATAGTGTTTTCACACTCTCAAATGCATATTGGCATTCTGCATTCCACACAAAAGCAGTAGAAGGACTTAAAAGTGAAGTTAAAGGACTAACCACAGACGAAAAATTTCTGCAGAAGCTGCGGTAATATCCAGCCATTCCGAGAAATCTTCGGAGTTCACGTCGAGTCGTGGGAACTGGGAACTTCGATATAGCCTCAACTTTCGCTTCAACTGGTCTAACTTGACCATGCCCTACCTCCTTTCCCAAATACATCACCTTAGCTTGACCAAACTCACACTTGGTCAAGTTAAGTGTCAAGGAAGCACTTGCAAAACGCTCAAATACAACACGTAAGGACTTCATGTGTTCATCCCAACTCCTGGAATAAACAACAACATCATCCAAATAAGCACTACAATTAGGAATGCCAGCTAAGACGGTGTTTACCAACCTCTGAAAGGTAGCAGGTGCGTTTCGGAGTCCGAACGCCATGGCCGTATATTGTGCAAACGAATCTGGAGTGATAAAGGCAGAAATGTCAGAAGCTCTGGGTGTAAGTGGAACTTGCCAGTAACCCTTGAGCATATCTAATTTACTTACAAACTTTGCATATCCCACATTATCCACGCAATCCTCCATTCTGGGAAGTGGATAGTTATCAGGAACCGTAAGCGAATTTACCTTTCTAAAATCTGTGCAAAACCTAAAAGAACCATCTGGTTTTGGTACCAAAATACATGGGGAACTCCATGGACTAGAACTAGGCTTAGCAAGATTGTTCCTCAACAAGTACTCAACTTCTTGTTGCATAACTGAACGCTTAACCGCATTCACTCTGTATGCATGCTGTCGGATCGGTCTAGCATCTTTAACGTCAATATCATGCTGAATGACATTAGTTAACAGACACTCAAATTCAGAAATGAGCCTCACTAGATCATTTTTCTGATTAATAGACAAATTCGTTAAATGTGAATCAAGAGCTTTCAATATTTCGGAATTGCACAACCTCACCGTCGTCTGAGAAATATTCTGAAAGATTACCCCATCTTCTTCAGCATCAGTAACGGACTTTTCTGTCACAACTGAAACAGAAATAACAGCAGTGTCTGTAAGTCCGTCATTCACATCAGTTTGTGACCTCGAATGATAAAATTTCAGCATGTTTACATGACAAACGCGAGTTTTTCGTTTTCGATCAGGAGTACAGATAACATAATTAGTTTCATTCAATTTCTCTTTCACTACATAAGGGCCGAAAAATCGAGTCGACAGTGAAGAACCCGGAATAGGCAAGAAAACCAGAACTAAGTCACCAGGCTTAAAAGATCGCATAACAGCCTTTTTGTCAAATGTTCGTTTCATGCCTTTTTGCGCATTGGCAAGAGACTCTCTTGCGACTGAGCAAGCTGTATGTAAACGCTTCCGAAACTTCGTTACGTACTCCAGTACATTCATTTTCAAACTGTCTTTTTCCAAAATTTGGTCTTTTAAAACTTTCAATGGACCACGTACCTGGTGTCCGAAAACTAGTTCAGCTGGACTAAAACCCAGCGACTCTTGAACGCTTTCTCTGATAGCGAACATCAGCATGGGAATGCCATCATCCCACTCATTACCAGTCTGCATACAATATTTACGCAACATCGACTTTAACGTTTGGTGAAAACGTTCCAGGGCGCCTTGGCTTTCTGGATGGAACGCAGTGGAAGTACGATGTGTAATTCCTAAGATCTGCATGACTTGATTAAAAAGCTTGGACGTAAAATTTGTGCCTTGGTCGCTTTGCACCACTTTAGGCAAACCAAATGTCGAGAAAAACTTAACTAGTGTCTTGACAACAACAGGTGCAGTGATTTTTCTTAAAGGAATTGCTTCAGGAAATCGGGTGGCTAGACACATCACTGTTAGTAGAAATTGATTACCACTTTTTGACTTTTTTAAAGGACCTACGCAGTCAATGAGGACATGTTCAAATGGTTCACCAAGAACTGGTATTGGATTTAATGGTGCTGGAGGAACAACCTGATTTGGCTTTCCTGCAATTTGACATACGTTACAAGATCGACAATAGAACGTTACATCCGTTTTTAGTTCAGGCCAGAAGAAGTGCTTTAAAATCCGGTTGTAAGTTTTTCTTATGCCCAAATGACCCGACAGTGGATGGTCATGTGCTAAGCACAACACATGTGGGCGATATGGGACAGGAACCACAACCTGATAAACATCCCATTCGGCTTGGTCAGGTGATGAACACCACTTACGCATCAACAAGTCGTTTTCTAAAATATAGGCGCTTTGTTTCGTCTTAGCCAAATCGTGCGGAATTACAGATTTAAAAAGTGTAGTCAAGGTTTCATCTTTTTTCTGTGCAGTGATTAATTTCTCTCGTGTGATTTTTAAAATCAACGAATTCGTGTCATTTAAATAAGTACTTTTCACCCTTTCTGGTTTCTTTTTCTCACAGTCCAAATTTTCCTCTCCGTCTATGACAGAAGAAAAGAAAGAGTCACTCAAAGCAACCTCTTTACGCGACTGTGCACGAGTGACAGCGCAGGCAGGAAAAACATGAGGATAAGCTTCACCAACCTCATCAGATGCGCATTCTGTCGGTTTGTCCAGTACTTCCAATAATGGCATCACTTTCCCTCCGGCTAAATCATTGCCTAGGATTAAATCTACGCCTTTCATCGGCAGTGAAGTACAAACTGCAACACGGACAAATCCAGAACACAAGTCACTTTTTAAATGCAGATTATGCAAGGGCCTTTTTACACATCCCATTTCAATTCCTTGCACTAATACACTGGAATGACATGAAGTCTTATCAGAAAATTTCATTGCACTTTCAACAATAAAACTTTGCATAGAACCTGTGTCACGAAGCAATGTGATCTCTTTTTGATCATCATCACGACCAGTCAAAGAAACTAACCCCTTAAGAATAAAAGGAAGGAATGTTTTATCCACCTCCACTTTGGAGTGTACAGCTACAGTCTGTTTACACGTCTTTACAAAACCTACCGGTTTAGCTTGTGAGTTTTGTTTTCGTTTAAGCCGGGGACAATCCACAACAACGTGTCCTTTCTTGTGACAATAAAAACAGTCACGATCCTCACTGACTCTTGGTGCATTGCTTTTCGAGCGCACGAATTGCGTGTTAGATAAAGAGGGAACAGCAGGTGCATTTTCCAGACGTGAATGAACAAAGACATTTTTGTGGGTTAAAATGAATTCGTCAGCAAAAACAGCGGCCTGTGATAAAGAATTTACCTTTTGTTCGTTTAGGTAAACAACCACTTTCTCCGGTAAGCAATTCTTAAATTCTTCCAGGAGAACCAGCTCACGCAACGAATTAAAATCTGCAACATTGTTAGCTACACACCACTTATCAAAAAGCGTGCCCTTCTCTCTAGCAAATTCCACAAAAGTTTGACTAGAAGTTTTTCTGAGCAACCTAAACTTCTGTCTGTACGCCTCCGGAACTAGTTCATATGCACGAAGTATTGCTGATTTGACTGAATTATACTGCAAACTTTCTTCAAGTGACAAAGTGGAGTATACCTCTAAAGCCTTCCCCACAAGTTTACTCTGTAGTAACAGAGACCAGAATTCGAGTGGCCAATGTAAAGAAGTCGCAATCCGTTCAAACGCATTAAAATACGAATCAACTTCTGATTCTCTGAATTGTGGAACAAGAGCAATGTGCTTACTCACGTCAAAATTGGAACGAGGTGAGATCGACACCGAAGAAACATATGAAGGAGAAACTGGATCTGGCTGATTAGCCTCCGCATCCTTCTTTGAAGCCTCCAAATCGAGCTGGCGCAGCCTCACTTGCGTCTCAGCCTCGATTTCAAGTTTGCGTATCTGCAAACGTAGATCAAGTTCAGCCTGACGGGTGTGCTCTTGGGAATCATAATATAGACGTGCCAAACGAACTTTCAGCCGCGCATCATCTCGTGAACCCTCAAAAGGCGGAGAGAACGGTTCAAAAGGTGGCAGTCCAATACCAGCATCTGCAACGGCCTCCACCCCTGCATCTGCATCAGTTCTGCCACTACCTACGTTCTTATCTCCTAACCCAAAAGAAGCAAACACCTCATCACCAGGTTTTTGATGATCAGCCGCCTCCTCCATTTCAATATTTGGCGTGAAAAGTACATTAAGCTCAAGTAACTGTTCCGTTATCTTTTGCTTAATTTCGGCTTTACGATCCTGCTTGTTAATTATAACTTTAAAATGATCAGCCACCAAAAACAAGTCCTGTTTCCGACAAACGTTAAGCAGCTCCAGCGACGGACTCTTAACAAATTCCTCTAAACTGAACATTTTTACATTAAAGTGTCACGTGCTCAAAAGTGCTACAAAAACTGCTACTGTACTTACTATGACACCTTACTCAACAGCCAACCAATTCTTTTTCCACCACCGTAGCTATATCCTTGGTCATTTTTGTTTACGTCCCACGGGTTTAACATCCATCCGGTAATATCTATCCCAAAACAATCTTAAACGATCGCGGATGAGCCCCCATTAAATGTTACGACCTTTGATGGAAATTTTGTCTAGGAATTAAAAAGGAGTAACATTGAGATGATCAAGAGAAAAAGCCTAAGTAGGTGGCAAGAGAAACGAGGGACACTCAACTTAGCACCACAAAAGATTTATTGCTCCCAACTAGGAACATCTACAAACATTTAAGAAACCATAAATTATAAACAATAAATTGTATAACCAAGACAAACGGGAGAGGGAACTAGAAGTGGCGCTAGAAACTCAAAGAAATAAATATAACAAAAGAATCCCCACTGTCTCCTCCCGGTCCTCTAAATAAGCAAATAAAAATATGAAAAAAAAGTCTTCGGCGCAAATGCGCCCTAAACTTACTCTACCTAAAGAAAACACAAAAATACACGTTTAGCGCACTTCGCTATACTAGTGTATCTAATACATAAAAGAAATTCCTACGTGCAAGGTGTATGTCACGTGACTTGCTAGGCTGTTCCACATCTCCGTTGTCTGAAAGACGACAGTTAGTTTGAGTGGAGCTCAGGTGGGCTAATAGTGGCAAAGGTATTCGTTCAACAAGAACACAGATATCAGCAAACACAAACTTTACACAGATCAATCTAAAGTTTGAGTAATCTCGCAAGTGGTTAAAACAGTAGCAAACAGTCAAAACACCACAACATAACAGTGACACGCCAAGTCAAGCAGCCTCCATCTTCCCGTTGCCGCTTCCGTTTTAAAGGCATCGGAGCAGATCGCAATTGGCGGAGATCACACGACGTCACACTTGACCAACGATGATTGACAGGCATATCCACCAGTAGTGTCCTGAAGGTAGGCGGTACCTAGAAGCGCTAAACAGAACCTACACAAGAAAACAGTTCGTAACAAGTGTCTACTTTATAAACAGCTTAGTATGTGCGTCGAGATGCTGAAATCCCTTGCATGTTTTTGCTTCCAAGTGGAGAGATATTTGACCGATAGCCTAGAACAAAAGATCTATAGGTGTGATCACAACCCCCTCCGACCGACCGTGCCATCAATCACTGACCACCTCAGAAGTTCCCTCCAATGTATGGCTGCAATACTTGTTTTGCAAGTATTTTTAACACCATTCAAAGGCTTACAAGTTCCATTCAACATATAATGATGTCTCCACATGTTAATATATTCCTAAAATTTATATATTACAAGTTGATAAACTGATCTGCGGTAGCGGAAAAATCCGCACGCGCACTCACACACAGACACACACACACACACAGACACACCTCCCTTGAGCCCTCGGTAAACATCCAAGCACTGAGGCACGCAAATCCCCTGACCACAATAAGGTGGCAATCCCTCAGGGGGAAGATGAAAAATACAAATTAAATAAATAAAACAAAATAAAATATCCTTAATCCAGATTTTATCAATCAACGACATAATATTGATCTTAGCTGGATGGTCTAATTCTCAAAACCGTTTAACCTAAAGAAAAACTTAACACACTATAACTAGAATATTTACAAAACTGAAAGGTTGTCTTATGTATAATAAAAAAAACCTCATAACTCAAAAAGATCATATTATGTTTTTATATATTTTTTTAGATTTTTTTTATAGTAACTGAACAGCTCTCTTCTCTCCAATCCACTCCTAAACCACAGTCTCCTATTTCTCTGTGCGTGCTCTGGAGCCTGTGAATGAATACACGCAGCGGAGGTTTTGTAAACTGTAGAGATACAATAATTTTACTGCTGGAAAATCAGCATTTTATCTAATTTGAAATATAAACCTAATATTATCTGTTACTTAATATATTTTCTTTTGATGATGACCATAACAGCCTACTGCATTTCATTATTTATAATAACACAAAAACAATATTACAATATTTGATATTTTAATATAAACTCGGTATCATTATACTCCTTGTGTATGTGTAAAATACATTTGATTTGTTATATTTTTTATTCTGATAGTGTGCTCAATTTGTTTCTAGTAATTTATATATTTAAATTCGGATGCCTTTTACTGTTACAAATTTAACTCTTTGCAAAATAATAAAAATGTGTCTTGCTGTACAAGCCCTTGTGTTGTTGTTTGTGCTGCTGTTCTTTAATAATACCAATAATCAGATACAAACAGTCTGTCTAAACGAAAATTAAGCAATGCTTCTTAACTCATCATTATGTGGATATTTTTCATATTCGTTGGATAAAGTATGTACTGTAATGATTTGGTCTACTCTGTACTGTATGTGCGTGAGAGAGAGGGGTGTCGCGGTCGTGAAACAAAGGCTCATTTCAGCTCATTCAGTTTCTCTGAATGGATAGGTGAGAACAGCTGATTCACGGTGAATAATTTGCATTTGAGTGTTGCCAAGTGAAAAGAAGACAAACATCAAGACGAACAACATATAAAACTGAGACAATATTTTAAAAAGAATCGCAATCAACCTGAACAGGTAAGCTGGAATAAAATCAGTAGCAGCATTAACTAAAGTAATTAGTAATTATTAGCTGCTACTGATTTTATGGACTCATCACGGTTAAATACGTTGGTCACATGCCAGCTGTATAAGCCGGTTAAGGGACTCATTACGGTTGTATATCGTGCTCTGAATAATAATTTTTTTTGTTTGCTGTTTGTTTGCTGAGTAAAATTAAAATAGAACAATTTTTTAAAACAGCATCATCCAGGATTCAAACCGACGCTTTGTAAATCCCTGACCGAGCGCTCTAACCGCTACACCAACCAGGCACTAAGAGACAACACACCTCCGTGGCGTTAATAAGCCACTCGCCTTCTTTGAAAGCAAGCGTTAAATAAGTAACGAAGTAAGCCTGTTATACAATTATACTATTTGCACGTGTATTTTATCTGTTTTAAACTTGGTGTCATTTGATCTTATTGGTTTAGAAATGTTTGTAAAAAAACTATTGTTATCAAAAATGTAACAGATGTAACACCGGACTTCATTACCCACAATGCATCTCCCGCACTGGACTACACTGCCGTAAACAGCTGTCGTAAATCAAAACTCCCGGTACGGCAGATGGCCACCACTTTTCATCAGTATAATGACACACACACACACACACACACACACACGCAGCAGCAGCAGACCGAGCCGTCACTCCCCTAAATTTAAAGAATACAAACTGGTTGCGTGCGAGTTTGCTGTTTTTTCTATAGTATGCTGAAGCAAAATCAAAATACAACAATTTTTTTTATTTTAATTTTGCTATAATTAAAATAAAAATTTTTTAAATATCATCCCTCGGGATTCGAACCGGCGCTTTATGTATCACTGACCGTGTGCTCTAACCGCCACACCAAGCAAGCACTTAAAGACGATGCACCCAAGTAACGTTAAATAAGGCAAGGTTAATAAAGCAAGCTCTGGATAAGTGACGAAGTAAGCCTGTTACAATAATAACTTGGTGTTATTTGATCTTATTGGTTTATAAATTTATATTTAAATGAATAGTAAACGTGGCCGATTTCGTTATAATTTTGTTTGATGAGTGGGGCTTGAAAATTCTCTTGAAAAATATGGTCATTTATTTCAGTTAATAAATCTACTATAATTTTTTTTTTACTCATTATTGTACAGTACACATTAATAGCTCTGGTTCAGATTTTTCATGTTTGTTGTGGAAATTACCATCACTGTTGTATTTACTGCGATGAATGAAAATGTCACTTTGCGCCACCTGGCGGCCATTTTACGAATGACTTTGAAATGCAACTGATTTATTTTGGCCGCTGTTGCCTTTAAACGGCGGTATACGCGGCGAGATCGCCATTCCAATTTTGTAACCACTGTACATTGAAGGGAACTTCTGAGGTGGTCAGTGATTCATGGCACAGTTGATCGGAGGGGGTTGTGATCACACCTACGGGTCTTTTGTTCTAGGCTGTCGGTCAAATATCTCTCCACTTGAAATGCAAGCTGTTTTAACAGTAGACACTGTTTATTTTTGTCATTTTGTAATCTTTCTCGTGTTTACCTTGTACTGTACAATATATATTTGTTTTTTATGCATTACTGTAAATAAACTACAAATGCAGTTGATTTACCAGAAATGACCTTTCTGTTTTTTGTGTGCAAAACTAAACTTCAGGGTCAAGTAATAACGATTTAATTTTAAGAGTATTGTATATAAATTAAATCGCTATTACTTGACCCTGAAGTTTAGTTTTGCACACAAAAAACATATATATATATAGCATGCATATTTATACATTTGGAATCTGCATCTACACTCCCTGTTACATGTATAGAATTAGTTGCAGCTGAATCAATGATCAATGTTGTTGGGTAAGTTATGTTGTGATAATTAGTTTATTAATAATAATTAAAAAAAAAAACTAACCTGGATGTTCAAATTCTCAAAAACGTTGAAAAACAATTCTCAACAAAGGGAAGTTGTTCAGCTGTTTAGTGTCACTATGTCATAAACAGTGAAACATAAATAAAACAAAATAAAACATCCTTAATCCAGATTTTATCAATCAACGACATAACAGTTATCTTAGCTGGATGGTCTAATACTTAAAAATGTTTACCCTAAAGTAAGACTTCTCACACTGTAACTAGAATATTTACAAAACTGAAAGGTTATCTCATGAAAAAAAAAAAAAAAAACATAAGTTAAAGCAGATATTTAGATTTTTTTTAATCGTAAATGAACAGCCCTAAGTAGATAGATATTGTCAAATTTACTATAGGCTTTTACTATAGTGGATTCCTGCCAAAAGGACAAGAACTTAAAAATGTAACGCTTAGCTTAAATTTGGTTTATGATAATCTTATAGTAGAAAACACGAGGTAAATTAGACTATATTCATTTACTTAGGCGTTTACTATAGGCTTTGTCAACGGTAATTTGTCTTCAGTCTGTCGAATTCAGCGGACGTGGACTCATCGCTGTGCTTGTTGTAACTGAAAAAAGTGGAGGTGTGTGTGCGTGTGTGTGTGTGCGCACACGTACGTCTTGTACTGTTATAAAAATGAAAAATGTAAGCAAACAAAATACAGCTTTTTTTTCTCAGAGGTGAACGAAAAAGTGAACCACGTTCCCGCCGATTAGGCGCATGGTCCGTTGTCTAGCAACACTGAACGAAACGAGGCATAATCGTGGTGTTTGCTTCAGTTATGACATAGCATAGTTTATTATAGACAGACAATAAACTATGCTATCTGATT
Source organism: Channallabes apus (assembly GCA_030522415.1). Classification (NCBI taxonomy): domain Eukaryota; kingdom Metazoa; phylum Chordata; class Actinopteri; order Siluriformes; family Clariidae; genus Channallabes; species Channallabes apus. Next base: position 3,881,608 of record CM060110.1, read on the forward strand.
TATTCAAATTTAATATTGTTTTAGCGATAATTTCACGGAAGCGTGTTCAGAACTAAATCACTGCTCCTGCTCCATCGGCACTCACTTTCACTTTTCAGGAGGCAGTGTTTATTGTTTACTGTATTATTTATATATTTATTATAATCATTATCGAGGACATCATATAAATAGGACACAATAATTTACATTTCAACTTAATTTAGAAACCCAATTAGCATTATTGTTGTTGGTCACCGGCTGGGAATCGAACCCGGGTCTCCCACATGGCAGGCGAAACACATACCCCCAGAAACCCTTAGTATTATATAGCATACATCTTGTAAATCAATCGAATCATTTTCGATAAGTTATAAATGTTTCAATAAGTTATATATTTTATAATGGTATTAGTTTCTGTTTCAATATATATACAGTGGTGTGAAAAACTATTTGCCCCCCTCCTGATTTCTTATTCTTTTGCATGTTTGTCACACAAACTGTTTCTGATCATCAAACACATTTAACTATTAGTCAAAGATAACACAAGTAAACACAAAATGCAGTTTTTAAATGAGGGCTTTTATTATTTAGGGAGAAAAAAAATCCAAACCTACATGGCCCTGTGTGAAAAAGTAATTGCCCCCTGAACCTAATAACTGGTTGGGCCACCCTTAGCAGCGATAACTGCAATCAAGCGTTTGCGATAACTTGCAACGAGTCTTTTACAGCGCTCTGGAGGAATTTTGGCCCACTCATCTTTGCAGAATTGTTGTAATTCAGCTTTATTTGAGGGTTTTCTAGCATGAACCGCCTTTTTAAGGTCATGCCACAACATCTCAATAGGATTCAGGTCAGGACTTTGACTAGGCCACTCCAAAGTCTTCATTTTGTTTTTCTTCAGCCATTCAGAGGTGGATTTGCTGGTGTGTTTTGGGTCATTGTCCTGCTGCAGCACCCAAGATCGCTTCAGCTTGAGTTGACGAACAGATGGCCGGACATTCTCCTTCAGGATTTTTTGGTAGACAGTAGAATTCATGGTTCCATCTATCACAGCAAGCCTTCCAGGTCCTGAAGCAGCAAAACAACCCCAGACAATCACACTACCACCACCATATTTTACTGTTGGTATGATGTTCTTTTTCTGAAATGCTGTGTTACTTTTACGCCAGATGTAACGGGACTCGCACCTTCCAAAAAGTTCAACTTTTGTCTCGTCGGTCCACAAGGTATTTTCCCAAAAGTCTTGGCAATCATTGAGATGTTTTTTAGCAAAATTGAGAGGAGCCTTAATGTTCTTTTTGCTTAAAAGTGGTTTGCGCCTTGGAAATCTGCCATGCAGGCCATTTTTGCCCAGTCTCTTTCTTATGGTGGAGTCGTGAACACTGACCTTAATTGAGGCAAGTGAGGCCTGCAGTTCTTTAGATGTTGTCCTGGGGTCTTTTGTGGCCTCTCGGATGAGTTGTCTCTGCGCTCTTGGGGTAATTTTGGTCGGCCGGCCACTCTTGGGAAGGTTCACCACTGTTCCATGCTTTTGCCATTTGTGGATAATGGCTCTCACTGTGGTTCGCTGGAGTCCCAAAGCTTTAGAAATGGCTTTATAACCTTTACCAGACTGATAGATCTCAATTACTTTTGTTCTCATTTGTTCCTGAATTTCTTTGGATCTTGGCATGATGTCTAGCTTTTGAGGTACTTTTGGTCTACTTCTCTGTGTCAGGTAGCTCCTATTTAAGTGATTTCTTGATTGAAACAGGTGTGGCAGTAATCAGGCCTGGGGGTGACTACAGAAATTGAACTCAGGTGTGATAAACCACAGGTAAGTTATTTTTTTAACAAGGGGGGCAATCACTTTTTCACACAGGGCCATGTAGATTTGGAGTTTTTTTCTCCCTTAATAACGTAAACCTTCATTTCAAAACTGCATTTTGTGTTCAATTATGTTATCTTTGACTAATAGTTAACGGTTTTTGATGAGCAGAAACATTTAAGTGTGACAAACATGCAAAAGAATAAGAAATCAGGAAGGGGGCAAATAGTTTTTCACACCACTGTATTCTATATTTAATATCAGTAGCGTAATATTTCCACAGAAGCAGCGACAGGTATCCGAGGTGCTTATGTTACCATACCGGAAAAGTGAAGTTGTTCAGTTTGTGGTAGATCTGATTTATTCAAACACAATAATAAAGCTTTATATCCTCAGGCACTGTCACACAAAATAAAAAAAACATCCGGGATGCTCAGAAGCTTCAAATAGAATGAACGAACTAATTAATTTTCTTAAAACGTTATAAAATTAACTAGAGCTAAATCCCTAAATCTCCTAAAATTTATAAATTAATAAATATAATATATAAATATATAAATATATAAAATATCGCTGATTATCAATGCGGGAATGAATGGCGAATTGTCGATATTTCACGGAAGCATATTATATATGGAGTGAAACCTGAGATAGTTCCATATAGTCACTGAATGACGCATAGATAGTATGCGCGATCCCTTGCGCCATCTGCTGAGAGTAATGAGAATCGCAGGTTGGAAAATGCAGGAAACGTCACGCTGCCGCGTAGCTGTCAGGAATTTCACGTAAATAAGAGCAAAATAGCTTTATACTGGTTTTTACTGGTGCGATTTAGAAAATTTAAGCATGCTGGGTGATTAAGCTCACAGATCTAGGAAAAGTCATGAAAGGAGGGTCCTGGATTTTGATCGAGTGTGAAGTTTTTTTTTTTTTTTTTTTCCCTCTTGTGGTCAAAATGACCATGCTCGGCGCTTCTAGTGTTAAAGGTTTACGTAGCAGAAAGGAAGGTTCATTTTTATGTATGCTATTTCCCCTCACTCAATCACTTTCTTTTAAAAATGGGCATTTATGTTTATTATATATTAGTGGTGAGTGTCACTTCAGTGCTTGGGTTTTAGTCTAAAATGCACTCTGAATTGGAAAAACAATTGTGTGCTGTTTGAAATCTTGTCCAGCATTTGCAAGACTATAGTCGAGCTCTATGGACATGTAAATAATCAAAACATAAGGAATTCACTTGAGCTAAATTTAGAATGGTTGAGGTGTTTGAAAACATGTTTTCAGTATTTGTAAAGACTTCTTACTTTGTCATCTGGAGTTATTGTAAATTAATGACAAAAAGACAATATAACTCATTCCTAATTAACTCTATAAGAACAATATGTGCAAAAAATCAAAGGGATCTGAATACTTTTCAAACTCACTGTGGATGCCTGTAGACTCTCTGTATTAATGAATTGCCATGCTGTTAAAATGATTTTATCAATAAACATAGTATAAAAAAGAACATTGTTTAAAAGAACATGTCAGAGCTCCTGGGTGTTTTAAGTGATTGAGTTGTTTTAAGTGATCTACCAATGACCAATCATTGAAGTTGTACAACAACAGTCCCCATCACCCATATATAATTGAGTTTAAATAGAGCCCACGTTTTGTATAAAAAATAGGTGTATGTAATATGCATACAAATTTTAGTGTGCTATGTGGACACTGTGAAGACACACCCATATCATGTAACGTCTGAGTCATTTACTGTGAGTCACTTATTGCACCACGCCAGGACATATCGGTTTCACTGTGAAGTAAATCTGTGTCATTTAAATGACACAAATTTGCACAAGCACCTTAAAAATGTTTTGACAGCTAGAACAGAAAAACCTGTCTCTCTTTCAGAGTTTTTCTTTATGTCAAATATCATTGTCTAAAAATAGCAGTTCAGCTACACTTTGCCAAAGATTTATTTGTCACACATTCCATCAAAGGGTGACTTCACAACAGTCACATCTTCAAACAGGTCAAACCCGTCACATTGCATAGTGGAACAACGTTGTCAAAGTACTATTAGGGGAAACACATTCTTGCATCTTATACAAATAGAGAAATACATTCACTTCCAGCATTGTCCTCATAGCAGTCACGCCTTCAAACCGTTCATCAGGAATGTGATGATAAGAGAAACCTTGTCAATTGGATGGTACGCAAAATACATTATGTAAATCTTTATTCAGATCTTTCAGATAGTCATTCAAACCTAATGTATAATCTTGTATTACAATCAGACCTAAAAAATTCAGATTGAGATATAATACTATTGAACAATGAGAAAAGAGTGTGGTACAGTGGCAAGGTGGGTATTACTGCTGCCTCACACCTTTTGTTACCATCTGAGTTTAACATCTTACCCAGTATCTGGGGGAAGTAATCTGAAAGTAAATATGCACATGTGATCCATGTTACATAAAATGAATTTAAAAGTTAAATTTATGACCTTCTTTGACACAAAACTCTGGCTGCAGTGAGACTCTTGACTGCAAGTGGCAATCCATTCATTGTTAATGATCTATTAAATGGCAGAAACTTTTGTAAGATGCCTTGGATAAGAGCGTCTGCCAAATGGCTAAATGTAAATGTAAATCTAAGTACTGTAATAATTTTTAAATAATGTACCTTTCTATGAAAAAACATGATACCTGGAAGCATATTACTAACTCAGTCTAAGACTCATTAGACTGTTAACTTAAAAGGCCCCCAAAACACAAAGGTCGAATGGAGTGCACCCGCCTAGAGGGCAACTTTGACAGATCAGTGTTGCCATGTTACTGGTGACAACCTTCTTGTGATTGTAAGTAAAAGGACTGCTTTTTCATTGGTGTCACAAACTTATCTGTATCACTGACATTTGTTCAATTACATTTTTGCTAACTGTCTTTATTCTCCATCTTTAGTGTAATGTAACTGGCAAAACAAACAATGCAACTACCAAGGGAATATTTTAGCTATTAAATTAAACATAAAAAAAGTCAAACAAATCCACAGTCAACAGAAATATGTACATTCCAGTGTGACGTGTGCTCATGAAGAGAAGTAGCAACTGAAAAATATTTTTATAACACATATTTTATATACTGTAGACATCTCAGGTATTACGGTATGCAAAGTGGTCGGGTCTGTCATCAGATAACAGTCCGTTCTGTAGGTGAGCCATATCAGGGATAAGTCATGGAGAGTACTCCCTGTTCCTTAGAACTTTGTGTTTGATGCTTTTCTGTTGACACGAGTACATATTGTATTATGTTTCACGGTGTTCAGTTTGGTCCTTAATTAGTTGTATAATTTAGGCTCACTGTTTTCTTTGGTTCTTTGTCTTGTATTTGTTGTCTACATGTTATTGTTCCATGTTTAGATAAATGCTTTTTGTCTACCCTACTGGTCTACTTCTGTTTTCTGGATATGGCTTCAATTAATCTGAAGTTACACATACCCGTCATGATAAATCTTATGCGTCTTTGAAGACAGAACATGAATATGAAATACAAGGTGTAGTGCTGCAGATTGACACTTTCCAAATTTTACTGAAAAAAGTATTTGCATTTTACTGAAAATATTGTTGACATTCTAAAGGCAGTGACCGATGAGATCCATTCTAAACATCAGTAGATACAGGTATAGCGTTTTTGCCTGCCACACAATCTTGAGGAAAATGTCTTGCATGATGTATTTCAAAGTCATAATTTATGAATTTTTTAAGTCAGATGTTGATGAGCTTTCCACTGTTCTATGCAAGAATAATCTACTGGCTTTGTAAAACCAACTACAAAGGATGCAACTGCATTGAAAAACACAAGCAGTACTATCACTCTGATTTTATTGTTGTAGAGACAGTTGACTGTAAACTAGATGCCCAGTGGAAAAGAAAACAATCTTTAAAACTAGCTGTAAACTACTGTAGCTGTCTCATAAAGGCGTCTTAAACAACTTAAATCTATGTGAATAGAATACCCACTGGCTGTTCACTAACAGTAAAGAACTTAAGACACCATAAACAAAATCCTTTTCAGTTGGGTGAAGGTTCCAGATTTCTGTCATTTGTGACTAAAATTGCAGCATTATGCTGACACCGATGTGTATGCATTGTATCGCACATGGAACCACACTGTTAAAACACCTAAAGAAACGTGCAGGACGTTTCCTCTAAACAGGCTGTCTGTTTTTCCATAAAACAGGAATGTTTGTGTAATTGGTCAAACAGATGAACTATATATATATATAGATGACATTTAATGTAACTGAAACTAGGTTAAGAAGTTTGCACAAACAGAACAATGTGCAAAGTTCCAGAAGTGAAAACATATATGCCATAATATGCAAATTTGTGTGAATGTGCAAATATGCATTAATGTACAATGTGTAATGTGATGTCTCCCATCCAAATGTGACGTGGCAACATAGCTTACAGCACCTTATGGTCGCTGAATGTCCAGGTGGATGTCCAGGTGGTGCTTTGAAAATACTGTGGGCTTTATAGATCATTTGAAGACCTTTTAGGGCAAAGCTGGCCTGTTAGGGCGGGACGGTGTCCATCCCACTCGGGAAGGTGCTGCTCTCATTTCCTGTAGTATAGCTCATAGTCTCAGTGGAGGTCTAGTTAATCGGTGACAATCCAGAGCCCAGGCCAGGGAGCAGACAGACAGGCTAAACCAACTGTCTGCTAGCTGCATAGAGTCGTCACTCAGGGTTCACCTTATTGAGACTGTGTCTGTTCCCCGATCTAATCAAAAATGTAGAAAGACTCAGAAAGTCTGTTTAAATAATCTAATTAACATAAAGACCACAAACTCGGATCATACTGAATGTGCAGCCGGCACCTCTGATCTGAAACTAGGATTGTTAAATATTAGATCTGTCGCATCAAAAGCGGTTATTGTTAATGAAATTATCACAGATCAGGTGTTTGATATACTCTGTTTAACTGAAACATGGGTTAAACAGGACGAGTATGTAGCTCTAAATGAAGCTAGTCCTCCTGGAAACAGCTACATACACCAGCCTCGGTTAACTGGTAGAGGAGGAGGCGTCGCAGTTATTCATAATGATAATCTGTCTATCGTACAAAAACACCGACACAAATTTAATGCGTTTGAAGTTCTCTATAGTAACATAACATGTGTAGCTACAAATATGAAGTCAGCTCAGTCGATTCCACTAATTATAATTTACAGACCTCCAGGGCCATATTCTGAATTTCTTAGTGAATTTGCAGATTTCCTCTCAAACCTAGTAATTTCTGTAGACAAAGTGTTACTTACTGGAGATTTTAATATTCATTTTGAGAATCCATAAGACCCTCTGAGAACAGCATTTATGTCCATACTGGACTCAGTAGGCGTAAATCAGTATGTAGTAGGACCCACTCATAAAGCAGGTCACACTTTAGATTCAATAATATTCTTCGGATTAAGTATAAAACAATTATTCACAATTCCACCGTCTGATGTTATCTCAGATCACTATGTTGTCTCAATAAAATTCTGTCACAGTTATAATGTACGCAGCTCTGAGCTACTGTATTAAACGTACATTCACATCAACTACCACACAGAGCTTCATCAGTAATTTCCCAGAGTTACCAAGTTCGATTAGATCACCGTCTGACCCCACAGAACTCGATCAGGTGACTGAATATTTAGAGTCGACGTTACGTTCCCTTTCAAAAGATACACTCGATGCTGCGTGAAAACGCTATGGGAATGTTTTTTTTTTAATTTATTTATTTGTTCCACTGGTTGTGAAGCACATGTGTGTCAAACACGCCAAAACTTTGGCTTATGTAACCTCGGTCAGGTGACGTCATCTGATGGGGTGCGTCTGCAGGTTATAAATAGGACTGAACCGGAAACATTCCTCAGGACTTTTTGTCTTCAAAAACTGCATTGTGTGTGCATGTGCGCAAGCACTTTTCAAAGCAATAAGAAAGTGAAAATAGTATCTCATTAATCACCAGAGTTCAACAAGAGATGCGTGCCTCCGCGTGAAAGATATCTCGCAGAGGGCGATCTCCACACTTTTTGTTTTTAGTGTTTCGGAGAAGAGCACGCTATCCACTTCTCAAGCGCGCTCCGGCGCTTCTTGTAAAGGGGTGGAAGAAACTTCCTCTCCTGCTTTCATGGAAATGGAAACTATCACTTCAGAGCGCTCCTCTAGTGATGAGCGAGCATATCAGGAGTTATTAGAGGTGGTAACATGCAATGTCGAACGCTTACACCTCGATTGGCTGTAGGAGCAAGAGTCCCCCAAGTGCTCAAAATTAGACGACAGGTTTCTGTCGGGTGGCCAGAGGCAGGGGCCTCAATGGCGCTCTCTCCCCTTTTTTGGCGATCTTCATGACGACTTAACCCATTCATAGAAGATGCCATATTCATACTGTGTTTTTTCAAATTAAATTAAATCTTATTAGGATCGAATTTAAGCAAAGTAAATGTTAACACACTGAGCCTTTAGATTTTATCATGTGTAATTAGAAAAGCTACTCGTGTAGGGATTTTTGTCAAGTTATATTTTGTGTTCATTAAATTTGTAGTAGATTTATTAACTGAAATAAATGAAACTAAATGATCATAAAAATACAAACTTTGTCAGGACGTGCTACTGCGTCAGCAAATGTCGATGTGTTTTTGCGTTATTATAAGAATTAAATGGAGTAGGCTGTTATTATCATCATAATGTTCTTTAATCAATAACTTAAAAAAAACTTTTTAACAAATAAAATTTTTATTTCAGTAGCACCTCTGTTGCGCTGTACCACCCCCTGCAAAAACCTTACAAGATACAAGTGAAACATTAAATGAATTTAAAATTACAGTACAAATTTAGAATTTAAATTAAATATAGGCATTTCTTAGTTCCAGCGAATTTGAGCAAAGTAAATGTTAACACAGTGAGCCGTTATATTTTACCATGTGTAACACTCGCGTAGCCAGAAAACTCCGGGTGTGTATCAGAAAAAGTGGGTGAGCCACAGGTGTTGTCAGATTAATGGGAAAAAACAACATAATAAAACTATATAAGATACATAGCCTTTATAAAACTCTACTTTTATTTAAGTGCATGCACAATGACGACAAAACCTCATGATTTTGTAAAATTATAAAAGCAAATAGGGATACAGCGCTATTCTGTATCGGTTTCTGTGAACTTGAGAACCGAAACTCAGTAAATGAATCGAAACTCCGTGTATACTCGCCTTATAGACAAGAAAAATATATAATTACAGAAAGCGAAATGTCTGCTTTTATATAAACTAATGGAAATTTCAGGTCATGTAATTTCTATGAAACGTGAATTATTGGCGCATCCAGTGCTGCGGACATGATCACCTTCATCACAGCCAAAACCAAAGACATCAACTTATCAATGAATTATTTAATTGGGCAGATTGAGTTCCCTTTCAAAAGCTACACTCGATGCTGCGTGAAAACGCTATGGGAACATCTTTCTGTGTTGCCGGTTGTGAAGCATGTTTGTATCAAACATGGCAAATTTTGGCATATATAACCTCGGTCAGGTGACATCATCTGATGAAGCGCACCTGCAGGTTATAAATAGGAGTGAACCGGAAACATTCCTCAGGTCATTTTGTCTTCAGGCCTTTTTTCTTTCTGCGTGGGTGTATGTAAACCAGCAAAATATGAAAGTGTTTAACTCACCGATATATGAGTTTCAAGTAAGATATGTCTCTCCGCGTTGTAAATCCATCTCGGAGGGCGATCTCCACACTTACTGTTTCAATTAAAGTGCTTCGCGTGCAGATCGCATTCTTTAAAGTGAAGCTGCAAGCCGCGGCGCATTCCATCGCTTCCGCGGAGATGGAAATAGCCTCCAAGGGATGTCATCCTAGCTCATCTTTGTTCCCTAGGATTGAGACTCAACTCCACGAAAAGCGTGCTCTTTCCTGTTGTAATGGAAAAATCATATTTTTCAGAGGACAACATATTTGGGTGTCACATGGGATTTGATCATAAGCGGGCACAGCTGTTTCCCGCTCGTGTCAAATCCATTCTCAACACCCTCAAGGAAATCAAGCTAGACCTGAAAGTCGTCCCCTGCAGTTCCCCTGCAGCAAGTGTGTGATGCGGCAGGTTGGTCCTCTCCGCACTCATTTGTCTGATTTTATATTGTGGATGTTCATGCTACTCCGGGCTCACGGGTCCTCGAGTCAGCCTCCCAGAGCTAGCTCTGAGTCCTCTTTGGCGTTTGTGCGAACATGCTACACAAGCTTGGGGGTCCAGACACTTGCAGTGCGGCGGCGTTGGTATTCTCACTCCCATAGCGTTTTCACGCAGCATCGAGTGTAGCTTTTTTGAAAGGGAACGTCTCGGGTTACTTTGCTGTAACCCTGTTCCCTGAAAAAGCGGGAACGAGATGCTGCGCTCCAATGCCGAACTACTTGCGTGACTGGACGTCCTTGACAAAATTGATCTGAGGAATGTTTCTGGTTCACTCCTAATTATAACCTGCAGGTGCACTTCATCAGATGACGTCACCTGACCGAGGTTATTTATGCCAAAATTTGGCATGTTTGAAACACACATGCTTCACAACCAGCAACACAGAAAGATGTTCCCATAGCGTTTTCACACAGCATCTTGTTCCCGCTTTTTCAGGAAACAGGATTACAGCAAAGTAACCTGAGTCGTTTCTTTGCTGTTTCCCCCCCCCCCCCCAACACATTCAATAACATTAGTCTACTTCTGCCAGTGCAGTGTTTCTTAACCCCACCCGAGTTAAAACGTTGTATTCAGAGAATGGTTGGCCCGCGAGAGGTTGTTAGCACGCGGTCCACTACACAGTAAAAATATGTTAGTATATTATGACTGGAATGAAGCGGCTCACGTCGGCGTGCGTTACAGTGGCTTGCAAAAGTATTCGGCCCCCTTGAACTTTTCCACATTTTGTCACATTACAGCCACAAACATGGCTGTAACGGGGAACAGGGGTAGCTCAGTGGTTAAGGCATTGGACTAAGGTTCGGAAGATCCCAGGTTCAAACCTTACAATCACCAAGTTGCCATTGTTGTCTAAGAGAATATTGGGAGCAACAACACCATGAAGTCCACAGAACACACCAGACAGGTCAGGGATAAAGTTATTGATAAATTTAAAGCAGGCTTAGGCTACATGAAGATTTCCAAAGCCTTGAACATACCACGGAGGACTGTTCAAGCAATCATTCAGAAACGGAAGGAGTATGGCACAACTGTAAACCTACCAAGACAAGGACATCCACCATTAACTCACAGGCCGAACAAGGAGAGCGCTGATCAGAAATGCAGCTCAGCTGGTGGGAAGATGGAAGCAGCCAAATACAGGGCAATCTTGGAAAAAAACCTCTTGGAGTCTGCAAAAGACTTGAGACTGTGGCGGAGGTTCACCTTCCAGCAGGACAACGACCCTAAACATAATGCCAGGGCAACAATAGAATGGTTTAAAACAAAACATATCCATGTGTTAGAATGGCACAGTCAAAGTCCAGATCTAAATCCAATCGAGAATCTGTGGCAAGATCTGAAAACGGCTGTTCACAAACACTGTCCATCTAATCTGCCTGAGCTGGAGCTGTTTTGCAAAGAAGAATGGGCGAGGATTTCAGTCTCTAGATGTGCAAAGCTGGTAGAGACATACCCTAAAAGACTGGCAGTTGTAATTGCAGCAAAAGGTGGTTCTACAAAGTATTGACTCAGGGGGCTGAATAATTATGCACACCCCACTTTTCAGTTATTTATTTGTAAAAAATGTTTGGAATCATGTATGATTTTCGTTCCACTTCTCACGTGTACACCACTTTGTATTGTTCTTTCATGTGGAATTCTAATAAAATTGATTCATGATTTGTGGCTGTAATGTGACAAAATGTGGAAAAGTTCAAGGGGGCCGAATACTTTTGCAAGCCACTGTATATAAGGTGACACGACCATTTTTATTTCAGTCATAATATTCATCTACCATAAAGAGTGGCGACATTTGCAAAGCAGACAAAATGTAAAATCATTACCCCAGAAAAACACCAGAGCACAAATATATACTTGCTGATTAAACACTGCATTTCTTGTAAGTGAAAGAGCGCACAATATAAGCAGATTTATTTTAGCCATTCCGACAACATAAACAGCAAAAAGCATGTTTTTGCTGTTTATTCCATAAACAGCAAAAAGCATGAAGATTATTATTTTCCTGATTATTACTATCATGTTCTTTTGCTGTTTGAGTTCAGCGTTTAAATTTTATTTATTTGTATAGTGCTTTTAACAATTGACATTGTCTCAAAACAGCTTAACACAATCAAAAGAATTGTTTAAGTTGGATGATTATTTGAAACTGAAGCGCTTTGTGATTCATGTCACAAGTCATTTTATCATACAAAGATTATTACGTTGTGCTCGGACAACTGAGCTTCTATGGATTCCAAAATTGTCATTTTTACCGTTTTTTAATCACTGGACTGGAGGAGAAAGTTTCCTTATCATAACATGCGTTGTATTGTTTTTAATCGCTCGATACACAACCCATCATTTTTTATAAAATCTTAAATTAAAACATTTTAGAGTGATTAAAATCAGTGTAGAGTGATTAATAACAATACAACAAATGTTATGATAAGAAAAATCTTATTCCCGGTATTAAAAACAGTAACAATGTCAATTTTAGAATGTAGAATCCTGAAGATTTTAAATTTACACAAATTTAAAAACAGGCCTGAAGCAAAATCCAAGATCTTCCGCACTTTGCTGAAACCATGCACAGTGGGGAGGGGGGGGGGGTGGATTTTAGTTTGTCAGAGTGCATAGGTGATAACAGCTGATTCACCCCTGGGGAGGGTGAATTATTTGAATTTGAAATGTTGTCTGAAATTGCAAAGCACACACAGTAACACTGAAAAAACAACAACCCAAAGGCCTTGATTATACTGCATAAATATTATTTAGTATAACAAAATTCTCCCTAGCCCTTGAAAACTTGCGTGCGGTTGATCGCTGATTAGACTATGTAGGAAAGTAAAAAGGTGAATTATGATGTCGGATCAAACTTAATCAAAAAAATTATTGATTAAACGTATGGTGAAAAAACTGTTGTCACCAAAAATGTACAGATGTCGCCATTAAAAACGCACGTTTCGAGAAATGGGATCCCGTGACTTGCCGCGGCTTTGCGTGGCTGCGTGCGGGAAGCTGTGAAAATGCCCTTCATTACCTGTAGGGGGCAGTCGTGTTTCAGTTTGAAGTATTGTGTGTCTACTGAAGCTGAAAATGTGTCCAAATTAAACCGCGCATGCGTGTTTGGAGACGCTGTGCCCGCGCTGTGTATCAGTCGGTTGTGGATCATCACGGAGGTTACAACACGGCGTGGCTGCAGCTGGAGTTTGTCGTGTTCGAGGTAAGTTTACCTTTCTGTTTTGGATGTGAATCTCGCTTTCATGACTCGCAATTAATGTTCATCTTAATTTCAGGACGTACAATTAGCAATATTTCAGCTTTTAATAGTGTGGAGATTCACAAAACACCGTTTTCGTGTAAAAACCTGAACCTACGGAGCCCCCCAGGGGTCCTGTGGTAAATAAATAAATAAATAAATAAATAACGAACCGAGCGCGCGGATTAATAAACCGAGATGTGTGTTTCTTACCCCCCACACTTCGTGAAAACGGCGTGTTCAGACAAAGGCTCGCCAGTTAGATGCCATTTCTGAACAAACTGAGTCGTGTGTGTTAAAGCATTAAATGGTAAAAGAGCACTAGCAATAAACGTTTTTTTTCCTGAAGCCGAACTTTATTAATGAGTTACGAGTAAAGAACCTGTACATATGTTCATACAGTATTGACAGCAGCTCTAATTTGTCTAAATCGCATTGCAGACAATAAAAATAAGTCGAGTCATCCTGTGACCCTGCATGCTTAATCTTTCCACACATGATTCTTGCTTCTCACTTTTTCCTTAATCCCTCACTGTTCTATCTTGTATTTTCTAACGGTGTCAGAAACTTTGTGTTAGTAGCACTGTTTGACATGCTTGATGCCTTCCTCTTTTGTAATTTGCTTTGGATAAAGGCAAACTTACAAAAGATGAAGAAATGCCTAAATGTAGTTGTACGAATAAAAGATTATGTAATGATACAATGTAAATATTTTCACAGAAACAAAGCGTAAAGATGAGACATGAATCTGAAGAGGATCTCTTTGATGATTGCCTGGTAAAGCATTGTTTTCTTATTAATTATACAATTTATTAATACCTTGAATATAGTGTTTGTTGTATTGGACAGAAGCATATAAATGCAAATGAATATATAAATCTGAGTAATTATTGAACGAATTTTCATGTTGGGACTAACCCTTTAAATACAAACTCAGCATTCATCATAGGATTTCCTGACACTGTAAAGGTGCAGAGTAATCTATGGAGTGTAGCCATCTCATGCCATGTTTTAAAATGTTTTATTGATGCAAGATTATTGCTAAAGTAATTTAACCCAAGTTTAACAATCTGAAGTATATGAAGTGATGGTCATTTTTTATTATCAATTATTTGTATTTTTTTTTTTCTCTGTGAAATGAAGTCAGCACAGGTTGAAGCAATTCAGTTTTTTATTTTTTTGTTTCTCAAAATAAATTATTTATTTTCTTGTACATTTTATGCAGGGGGACAGACGAAGTGATGCCAGTATGCACCTTCTTAAAATCCTTGTCGTCTGTGCTGTTGAAGGGGAAGAACCGGTTGGTGTATCCATAATCCTTGAAGGAGAGGAAATTTTGCAAGAATGTGGCAATAGTTCCGAGCACTGCGCTACACATTTGAGCTATTTTCAGAAAGTGCTTCTAGAACTTGATGGGATTAAGCTATCACCAAAAGTGCAAGCTTTAAAGATGAAGTTATCTTAAAACATTTGATTTGGCTTGACTACAAGTGTTTACATGTTGTGTTTACATGTTCAGCTTAATGTTTTAATGCGTTATGGTTTCAATGGCATACTTTTAAGTGCACTAGTCCAGAGTGCTGATTTGAATGTTGCAACTTCACTGCTTCCGAGGGCTATTACGTTTTAACGTTTATTCTACAGTTTGTTTAATGTATTTTCTGCTGTATTTATTTTATTTCTATACGAATGCTGTATTTTATTTATTATTATTTTACACAATTTTGTTTAAAACAAGTATTTCAGGCCCTGGTGCCGTGCAGTTGTTTCTATGGATGCAAAATTTTTTATATATAAAAAATAAAAAACAGATATATATACTATAGTTATCTGTGTAAGAGCCATATCGTACTTGTTATGAATTTGTTGTTGTGTTTATTTTATTTAATTTTATTTGTTGTTATTATTCTACCTTGTTCTATTCATTAGTAAAGCATTAAGCATTAAGTTTGTTACATAAGCCATAAGCTTTAAATTTCTTAGTCATGCATCCATTTTGACAATCGTAAGTTGGTCTGTGATGTCATTCTACTATTACATGCATTTGTGTGACTGTCATATGATAGAGAGTTCAGTTTAGATGCGGAAGGCTACGGAAACACAAGCTTTAGACCGTCAGCTAACGAGAGCTCCCGGTAAGCTAAGAATGTAAGATACAGCAACTACGTTGTTGTAACCGTAAGCTCCCGTAAGTGGATATATACAGCAAGAGTGTTGTTATATTCGTAAGCTAAGACTGTAATTTACAAGATACAGCAAACAGGTTGTTGTAAAAGACAGAGATTTGCAAGATGCAGCAACTGGTGTCTGTAATCACAGTGGATTTACTCAAGACGACTGTATGAAGTGTTGATTCTTTGATGCTGACAAAATAAACTACAAGAGACAAAGAGATTGGACTTCTGTCGTGTGAGTGAAACTTTAAGACAAAGCTACGCATCAAAACTAGTGAAATAATATGACCGCATCTACAGTACCTGTTAAGACATTACAAAAACTATATAAGAAACTTTTAAAGCACGAATGTGGGCATCACATTAAATCACTATGAAAATAACATGAAGCACATATACACACGTTCATTATGAAATATCTGTTGTAAAACAAAATAAAATTCATGTTTGCTTCAGCATTGGAAACAATATTGTTTTAGGTTAACTTTATACACAATTCAGTTGTACTTGGTCCGGCTTTTAGATAAAGTCCTTCCATGCGCCATCTGGCGGATATTCAGTGAAGCACAACACATTTATTTTAAATTCCCGAACCTTGCCTCTTCTCGCGGGAAAACACGCGCAGTCTTAATGGCGACATCTGTAACAGATAAGGACTCATGTCCATCAATCTGATATACAGAATGCTGGAGAAACTCCCAGGTGGGAAGACACTGCTTTGTGTAGTTAACATCAAAGACAAAAATAAATAAATAAAATAAAAATCAACAACTTCCACTGAGTCTGGAAAGCAGAGTACAGGATGCGTCACACAGCCGCGATATACTATTCTATAACCATATTATACCAAAGATAGAAGTGTATTTTTTTTTAGTTATTCTTAGTTATTTAAATTTTTTTGTTTTTAAATGTAACATTTTTTATAACAATAACAATAAACCGATACAAACAGAAATTATATAACAGTTAATTTTTTGTACAAATAAAACTGTTAGCTAGTGAACTAAATTAGCTAGTCTAAATAATAAAATTTTTTACAAGCCCTTGAGCTGTTCTTTGTGCTGTTTTCTTTAATAATGAATGACGATAGAAACAGAGAGTGTCTAAACAAAATTAATTGCAGCCGTTTTGCAAAATGTCCCTTTGCACCACCTGGTGGTCATTTCACAAATTACTTTGAATTGCGAATTATTTATTTTGGCAGATGCCGTTTGGCCGCGACAGAGTTGACATTCCCCTTGAGTAACCACTGTATATTTTAAGCTTTGGAACCGGACAATTTAATTGATGCAGATGTTAAAGCATGTCAGATCGGAACCTAGAATACTTTACTCCCCTTGAAGAGAATGAACTAATTTCACTCAACTCTTCTGCAAATTCATCAACCTGTATATTAGATCCTATACCGACACATTTTCTTAGATAGTACCAGTAATAACAGAACCGCTGTTGAGAATAATTAATTCCTCACTCAGCATTGGTTATGTTCCAAAATCTTTTAAACATTAAACCGATAATTAAAAAGTCTGACCTCGGCCCCTGTCAGCTGTCCAATCACAGGCCAATATCAAACCTCCCCTTTATCTCTAAGATTCTGCCCTCTCCTGGCTCAGATCCTATTTGACTGATCGCTATCAGTATGTAGATTTAAATGCTGTCAAGTCAAAGGTCTGAGGGCCTTTTTCACCACAGTGTCATCGTGATAGGACCATGGCAGTTCCTGCATGATGTGAACACTGAGGTAAGTGAAGCTGTCCACTCTTTCCACTGGACTCTGGTAGTTCCTTGCTGCTTGGTACTGAATGCCCATATCAACTCCTTTGTCTTACTTATGTCTCATTGTTGTCAGAGATCAGGCCCACCACCATGGTGTTGTCTTGATGATGGTAGTCAGGACCAGTGTTTGGGGGATGTTACTTTTTAAAGTAACTAATTACATTACAAAAATACCGTCATTAAATAGTAATCAGTTACATTACAGCATTACTTTCTGATAAAAGTAACTAGTTCGAGTAATTTTCCACTGCAGAAAATGAAAACTCCTTTGTGATTCCTCATGCATGTTGTTTTAGTCAACACCTTTATAATTATTCATCACTCAGCAAAGTTTGGCCCATAATCTGTTAACTACTAATACCCCTATCTCACCTACGCGGATTCATGCGGTGGCCGTAAGTACAGTTCATCATGATTCACTGCGAGTTTTAAACTGTAATTATGTTTCCATCTTTACGCGCGTCAGTCCTTGTATAGTCAAAATGCATAGGTGCGATATAACAGCAGGAATAACTGAGAGGGCAGGTTATCAGGGGCGGGACTTGTAGGATGACTTACACACACACACACACACACACACACACACACACACATCAACAGATTGGGAATGACTGCTGTCTGGCTCACGGATTACATAAACTGTCTTAATAACAGAATAAATTTTTTTAAAAATGACTCAATAACTGTACTTAAATTCTTTGGGACAGGAACAACGATGGACTCTTTAAAGCATACAGTATGGGGATTACTAATTGGGATAAGGAAGAGTTGAATATTACCATGAACAGCTGGTCTTCTCAGGATCTGAGGACATGACCTGGGATGCTGTCTGTTCCTGCTGCTTTCCTGGTTTTCTCCCTAATGAAGGCTATAAAATCATGCCTAAAAGACCTAAAATCATGTTCAGAGATGATGAACATAACCGTAGAAGGTGTTCTGCCTGCCTGCCAGAGACATGTCCGTATTTGTCATACCAGATGTCGATGAATTATAGTCTGTTACTGATGTTTATTACAATGTTAATTAATAAACATTTGTCTGCACTTGCATCCGGTCTCTACTCCATGAATGACAGAATGCAACACCAAATACCAAAGGATGTAGTGGACTAAAGAAAAAGCAATGAAGCTGGGCTGGGCATGCCCATGTTTGCCTCCATGATTTTCCACAGACAGAGCTACTGAAACTAATGGACATACTAAGTGGACATACCAGCTGCATTTCCTCTGCTCATCTGCTATGCCAGTTTTATAGGTAGGGCTTGGAATATTCTAAATCTTGGAAGTAGTAGTGGATGATGTTTATGCAATCCAGGCTCACTAGACTGGCACATAACTTCTAACTTCTCAGCATTCCAACGTGGGACATATAATGGTGTTCAATGATGACAGAATCATTTCTTGTTCCAAGCTATGAGATTTCTGAACCATGCCCTGTCATGGCTTATGCTCTGTACTGAAGATATGCCCTTTCCTGCCTGAACCATAACCAAAACATTTTGTTCTGACCTAGCATCTGTACCAAGCTCTAGATCAGATTCACTGTTTGTGCTACCAATGACCAGCTCCAAATCAGTAATGAAGCATTATGAAATAAAGTAATAACTTAGACGTGCATCCTGTTCTTGATTTCAGTGGGTAGAACTTGATTTCAATTGTAATTAACTCAGACTGCACAAAAGATGTGCAAAGGTGAGCTACTCGAGTGCTCCTGCAGGGCTCTGATTGGTTGAATGGTGAGGTCGCATCTGATTGGCTAAAGAGTACGAGTGATGTATTTTTGAGACTTTGCTCTGAGACTTTGAAGGTCTCAAAAATACACACACACAAATCCAGCAATATTCATGTGTAAGTCGATTTTCACATGCACAATCCATGATGCACTCATAAATATTAAACATTCAAACATTTTTACACAGTTGTACATACATGTATGTGAATTGTATATTATGAATATATATATATAGTGCTGTGAAAAACTATCTGCCCCCTTCCTGATTTCTTATTCTTTTGTATGTTTGTCACACTTAAATGTTTCTGCTCATCAAAAACCGTTAACTATTAGTCAAAGATAACATAATTGAACACAAAATGCAGTTTTTAAATGAAGGTTTACATTATTAAGGGAGAAAAAAAAGTTCACATTTACATGGCCCTGTGTGAAAAAGTGATTGCCCCCCTTGTTAAAAAATAACTTAACAGTGGTTTATCACACCTGAGTTCAATTTCTGTAGTCACCACCTGGCCTGATTACTGCCACACCTGTTTCAATCAAGAAATCACTTAAATAGGAGCTACCTGACACAGAGAAGTAGACCAAAAGCACCTCAAAAGCTAGACATCATGCCAAGATCCAAAGAAATTCAAGAACAAATGAGAACAAAAGTAATTGAGATCTATCAGTCTGGTAAAGGTTATAAAGCCATTGCTAAAGCTTTGGGACTCCAGCGAACCACAGTGAGAGCCATTATCCACAAATGGCAAAAACATGGAACAGTGGTGAACCTTCCCAGGAGTGGCCGGCCGACCAAAATTACCCCAAGAGCGCAGAGATAACTCATCCGAGAGGCCACAAAAGACCCCAGGACAACATCTAAAGAACTGCAGGCCTCACTTGCCTCAATTAAGGTCAGTGTTCACGACTCCACCATAAGAAAGCGACTGGGCAAAAACGGCCTGCATGGCAGATTTCCAAGGCGCAAATGCCTTTTAAGCAAAAAGAACATTAAGGCTCGTCTCAATTTTGCTAAAAAAACATCTCAATGATTGCCAAGACTTTTGAGAAAATACCTTGTGGACCGACGAGACAAAAGGTGAACTTTTTGGAAGGTGTGTG
Source organism: Channallabes apus (assembly GCA_030522415.1). Lineage (NCBI taxonomy): Eukaryota > Metazoa > Chordata > Actinopteri > Siluriformes > Clariidae > Channallabes > Channallabes apus. The sequence continues at coordinate 3,901,642 of CM060110.1, forward strand.
TCCCGTTACATCTGGCATAAAAGTAACACAGCATTTCAGAAAAAGAACATCATACCAACAGTAAAATATGGTGGTGGTAGTGTGATGGTCTGGGGTTGTTTTGCTGCTTCAGGACCTGGAAGGCTTGCTGTGATAGATGGAACCATGAATTCTACTGTCTACCAAAAAATCCTGAAGGAGAATGTCCGGCCATCTGTTCGTCAACTCAAGCTGAAGCGATCTTGGGTGCTGCAGCAGGACAATGACCCAAAACACACCAGCAAATCCACCTCTGAATGGCTGAAGAAAAACAAAATGAAGACTTTGGAGTGGCCTAGTCAAAGTCCTGACCTGAATCCTATTGAGATGTTGTGGCATGACCTTAAAAAGGCGGTTCATGCTAGAAAACCCTTAAATAAAGCTGAATTACAACAATTCTGCAAAGATGAGTGGGCCAAAATTCCTCCAGAGCGCTGTAAAAGACTCGTTGCAAGTTATCGCAAACGCTTGATTGCAGTTATTGCTGCTAAGGGTGGCACAACCAGTTATTAGGTTCAGGGGCAATTACTTTTTCACACAGGGCCATGTAGGTTTGGATTTTTTTGCTCCCTAAATAATAAAACCCCTCATTTAAAAACTGCATTTTGTGTTTACTTGTGTTATCTTTGACTAATAGTTAAATGTGTTTGATGATTAGAAACATTTTGTGTGACAAACATGCAAAAGAATAAGAAATCAGGAGGGGGGCAAATAGTTTTTCACACCACTGTGTGTATATATATATATATATATATATATATATATATATATATATTTTTTTTTTTTTTTTTTTTTTTTTATGCACGTGAATGTGTTTTTTTGTGAATATATATATTTTTTTCATGCACGTGAATTGGGTAGGTGAACATTGTGTCTTTTGTGTGAAGTATTTTTGAGACCGATCTGACTCCAAACACGTGTGCTATACGTGCTGCTTAAAAATTCTGACTCCTAGTTAATTGAGAAGTGACAGGGATGATTTTATAAATCATCCAAGATAATACTGTGCATGATGAAACTAGTATTCAATTATTGGTGCATGGCTTTTCTACAGTATAATAAAGGATACCTGATAATGAAATTAGTGGTTGATTGTTCAGCATTAGGTTTTGTTTACATAATCAGTCTCAAGTCAAAAGAAAGGTTAAAGTCGTATGGAAATCAATTTGCGTCACTTTCCCGGCTTAAAAGGGCAGGTGAAGTAAAGAGTTGTGTTTACACTCTAAGCTACTGAAGAAATGTCAGCCTTCAAGTTTTGGTATTACAGGTAGAGGTTTTGTGTTGCTCATTGTTTAGCTTAATGTTAAAATTGACTGAATTTACTTTTTTGTTTTAATATAACTTTCAGGTTATAAGCACCACAATGGGCTGGAGGCTGGTGTTGGCTATTTTATGTGTGATTGGTAAGTTTTTTTTAATTTTGCTTGCCCTCCTGATAATATGAATTCTATCCAGTTTCTGATCCTGACCCAAATATAACAACCTCAGTCAAAACTATATAATACCACCGCAAATTCTAGCCAAATCACAGACTCAATGACTATCGATATCGGTATCGATTCAATGACTGCAAGGTGCCCGGGTCCTGTGGCTGCAAAGCACAGAAATCAGCACCCCTCCACATACAGCTCCATACAGTAATTTATAAATACAGTAGAGGGTGCTGTTTGCTAGTTTAAACTTGTAACATGAGTATTCATCAGTATTATGTAAACTTGGCTTTTTCTGTCATTTAGTTTGTTAGGGAGGCTGATGCACCCTGTCCTTACAGATAAGCCTGCACTAAACCAATTAATTAGGATTATTTTTCTGTTTAGGTTGAACCATATTATTTCAAAGCCTTCAACAATTTTCTTTAGATGAATAAATATAATTTCGGGTAATAAATAATATATTAAATCATTACAATAAATCTCATTACAATAAAAAAAATTTCACAAATATTTTTATTTACTTTTGGGATTTTGGAATTTTAACCTGTACCCCTGGTAATATTTTGTAGCAAGGGTTCAATTGTGACAGATTTCAACCTGATTTTAATGCTAATGGCACCATTATAACAGTTTATAAAGGAATAAACATCACTATTAATGCAAAAGCAGAAACACAAGCATGAAATTAATTCCAATGATTCTGGAGATATTTGAATTCTAATAAAACTTCTTCAACAGGGACAAATTCCTCTTCAACAAATGAAATTTCAACTGAAAACAGAGCTACAAACATCTCTTCATCCCCAAACACTGCTACAACCACTTTATCAAATATATCTTCATCCCTAAGCAAAGCAACAAACAATTCTTCATTAAACACATCATCATTCATAATCACAGCAAAAAACATTTCTTCATTAAACACATCTTTATACCAGAGTAGAACTTCATCCCTTAATAGAACTTCAAACACTTTATTCATTGCATCTGTAGCACTGAACAAAGCTACAAACACCTCATCAACAAACACTTCTTCATCTCCAAGCCAAACTACAAACACTTCTTTGGTAAACACAACTTTATTCCTGAATAAAGCTGAAAACATTTCTTTATTAAACACATTTGTATCCACAAGCAGGAACACAAACATTACTTCAACAAACACATATTCATCCCTCAGCAAAACTTCAAACACCTCTTCATCCTCCAATAATGCTTCAAACACTTCAACAGACACATCTTTAACCCTGAACAAAGCTACAAACATTTCTTTATTTTCATTCATAATCACAGCCACTGTAGATGCGGAAAGATTTTGACTTTATGTAGATGCGGTCACATTATTTCACTAGTTTTGACGCGTAGCTTTGTCTTAAAGTTTCACTCACATGACAGAAGTCCGATCTCTTTGTCTCTTGTAGTTTATTTTGTCAGCATCAAAGAATCAACACTTCATACAGTCGTCTTGAGTAAATCCACTGTGATTACAGACACCAGTTGCTGCATCTTGCAAATCTCTGACTTTTACAACAACCTGTTTGCTGTATCTTGTAAATTACAGTCTTAGCTTACCAATATAACAACACTCTTGCTGTATATATCTACTTACGGGAACTTACGGTAACAACAACCTAGTTGCTGTATCTTACATTCTTAGCTTACCGGGAGCTTACAGTCAAAAGCTTGTGTTTCCGTAGCCTTCCGCATCTAAACTGACTTTTCTATCATGCGATAGTCATACAAATACATGTCGTAGTAGAATGACATCACAGACCAACTTACGAGTGTCAAAATGGATGCATAACTTAGAAATTTAAAGCTTATGGCTTATGTAACAAACTTAATGCTTAATGCTTTACTAATGAATAGAAGAAGGTAGAATAAATGAAATAACAACAAATAAAATAAAATAAAATAAACACAACAACAAATTCATAACAAGTACGATATGGCACTTACATTCCAGCCCCTAATTGACAGGCATGGAGACTGAAAATTACAATTTTGTGTTTTTTTTGATAAAGCCATTAAATCAAACATTCTTAACCTTCTAAACGTTGTAAATCTTTTAAGTGTGTAATATTTATCTCAGATGTTTACATTTGCATATCAAATCTCACAACACATTACCACACATTTAACAGTCATTTCACATATGAGGCACAGCTTGTCGATGGGTCTTTCCAGAGTGTTGGTCTTAGTTTTAACTAACACACGTCTCACCAGTCCCCCTTTGTCGGGGAACACTTTCGTGATTCGTCCCATGATCCATGAATTTCTTGGAGATGACTCATCAATTATTAAAACTATGTCTCCAATCGAAAGGTTTTTTTTGTTTTGAAACCATTTTTGCCATTTCTGGTGCAAGGGCAAGTATTCACGCACCCATCGCTTCCAGAGCAGGTCTGATAGATGCTGGATCTGCTTCTCCCTGCGACGTGCATAGATGTCTTCCTTTTTGACAAATCCAGGGGGCAGGTTTGGCTGTTTTTTCATCAGCAGCAGGTGGGTTGGTGTCAGAGGTTCCAGATCTGTGGGATCCTCCGAGACAGTAGTGAGGGGTCGGTTATTCATTATCGCTTCTACTTCACACATGAATGTATGCAGGCTCTTGTCAGTTAATGTTTGTTCTTTCAGTACTGATCTCAAGATCTTTCTAACTGACCTGATCTGTCTTTCCCATATTCCGCCAAAGTGAGATCCAGAGGGCGGGTTAAATGTCCACTGTATGTTCCTTTGAGTAAGGAAGCTTTCAATTCGTGACTGATTCCATTGCTGAATAGCCTCGCGCAGTTCAGTCTCAGCGCCTATGAAGTTTGTTCCATTGTCACTTTGCATCACTGACACCTGACCTCTCCTGCTTATAAAGCGTCGCATGGCATTCACACGAGTCTGTGTCAAGCAAATGAGCAACTTCAATGTGCACGGCTCTTGTTGTCAGACAAGTGAAAAGTACGCCATATCTTTTAACGTTACTTCTGCCACGTTTGACCTCGAAAGGGTCCGAAGTAGTCTACTCCCACATTGGTGAAGGGTGGGTGGACTGGTATTATTCTGTTGAATGGCAATTCTGACATTTTTTGCTCACATGCTTTAGCTCTGGACTTCCTGCATATCACACACCTGGAGAGAAACTGTCTTACGAGTGAGTTAGCAGTCGGAATCCAGTATTTCTGCCGCAATTCTGAAAGCATGTAATTTCTGCCACTGTGTCCTATCTTGTCATGAACGTCTCTTAATATTAACGTTGTGATATGTGAGTCTTTAGGTACAATGACTGGGTATTTAACGTGCTTTGGCATTGCGGACCTGCCGAGACGTCCTCCGACTCTCAGCAATCCATCCTGTAGCACTGGGTCCAGTTTGGACAAGCAACTGTTTCTTTTTACAGATGCCTTGCATTTTTGTTGTGTGGAAATTTCCTGTTTGAATTCTGCTGCTGCTTTATTCTTTTGCAATGTGAGAATTTCTTCCTTAAAATTTTGTCTTTGAGTAAACTTAATGATTTCGTCTTCTGCTCTAGTTAGGTCTTGAATTGTTAGAGACTTGTGATTTTCTGTCTTTGGGTTATCTACTTGTGTTTTGACCCTTTCTGTGTTTTGTTTGAGCATGTCTCTGATGCGAAGGATCCAGGCAACGGATCTTTTTAATTTGTGCCAATCAGAGTGATGATCAATCAATGTGCTCACTGCGTCTGCGCATTTTGTAACGCTCACAGTATTCACTAAAGCTGAGAGTTTAATTTCGTCATCTTTTTCATCAAATTTTTCTTTTATTGATGTGTCATGAATATTTTTAGGCCATTTGCACTCTGCTTCTTTGTGAAAGGAGGGACCATGGATCCAGTTAACATTTTTCATGAACTTTTCACAAGATACCCCCCTGGGGGCAGAGTCAGCTGGGTTTTGTGAGGTATTAACGTACCTCCATTGCTGTGACTTGGTTGACTCTCTTATAATGGCGATTCTGTTGGCCACAAAGGTTTTAAAACGAAGTGTTTTGTTATCAATGTATCTCAAAACAGTTGTACTGTCAGTCCAAAACATAGAGTCCAGCAATTTCAATTATAGCTGTTCTTTCAACTGTAAGTGCCATATCACACTTGTTATGAATTTGTTGTTGTGTTTATTTTATTTTATTTTATTTGTTGTTATTTCATTTATTCTACCTTGTTCTATTCATTAGTAAAGCATTAAGCATTAAGTTTGTTACATAAGCCATAAGCTTTATATTTCTTAGTCATGCATCATAAGTTGATAATCGTAGGTTGGTCCATGATGTCATTCTACTATTACATGCATTTGTGTGACTGTCATATGCTAGAGAGTTCAGTATAGATTTGGAAGGCTACGGAAACACAAGCTTTAGACCGTCAGCTAATGAGAGCTCCCGGTAAGCTAGAAATGCTAAATACAGCAACTAGGTTGTTGTAACCGTCAGCTAGTGAGAGCTCCCGGTAAGCTAGAAATGTAAAATACAGCAACGAGGTTGTTGTAACCGTAAGCTAACGTAAGCTGGGAGCATGAGAAACAACAAGAGTGTTGTTAGATACCCAAGCCAAGATTGTAATCTACAAGATACAGCAAACAGGTTGTGTTGTTGTAAAACTCAGAGATTTGCAAGATGCAGCAACTGGTGTCTGTAATAACAGTGGATTTACTCAAGACGACTGTATGAAGTGTTGATTCTTTGATGCTGACAAACAAACGACAAAAGACAAAGAGATCGGACTTCTGTCATGTGAGTGAAACTTTAAGACATTAGCTACGCGTCAAAACTAGTGAAATAAGCCAACCGCATCTACAAAAAGTCTAAAGCTTTTCCGCTGTTTGAACGAAAACAAGTGAACGCTGAAAGGGAAAGTGAAAGAGACTTTCCCGGTTTGTTTGAACTTCATGATGTTAAACGACGAGGACATTGAAGAAGTCTCGGCAGAAGACAGTGTGTCACAAGTTGCGATGGCTGAGCCACAAGGAAGCGTAACGTCCGCTCGCTATGCATAGTGCCAAATTAAGAGTGCTTCAAGGACAACAGCCAGCAACAGAGAGCGCAGTCATTGAAACGAGCAGCGCCTACGTGAGCAGCGTGCACTTCCGCAACAATGGATATGGCAGCCGACGACAGCTGGTTAGAGAGAGCTCAGTCATTGAACCGAGCAACTTGTACTTTCAAAACTCAGAATGCAATGATGAACTTTACCAGCACGTTGCGTTGACGGAACATTGCGAACTGCCATCACGTCTACAGGCAACCCATGTAAGCTTGCCCATCAGTGACAGACCTACAATGGCAAGTACTCTAAATGAATCTCCTACCGTAAACACTGAACACATAAGTCATAGTTTCGACACATCATATTCTCAAATGCCAACGCCCCATGGGGCAGTGCACTCAGGTGTGCCCATGTCCTTAAGGGACACCCGAGATCATGATTCTCTATGTCATGGACTTGACACAATGCATCACCAAATGCAACGTCAGGCAGAACTCACAGAAATGCTCGCAAAAAGCCAAATGCTGTCCTCACTGCCTCGGCACGAACTTTCTTCCTTTCACGGAGACCCGATTCAGTTCAAATCCTTCATGTTGTCATTTGAACGCTTTGTTGAATCCAAAACGGATAACGACATCGATAAGCTGTCATATCTCGAACTGTACACCAAAGGGGAACCCAAAAACCTTGTAACGAGCTGCATGCACATGACAAATGGGTATGCAAGAGCAAAGAAACTGCTGCGTGACAGGTTCGGAAACAAGCTGAGAATTGCAGCAGCTTGTAAGCAAAAGGCAATTAATTGGCCAAACATAAAGACAGACGACGGACAGGCGCTAAGCGCCTTCTCCTCTTTCCTGACAACTTGCCAAAACGCAACAGCAAACTGTGAATCTGTGGATGAGTTGAACAGCAGCGAGTGCATGAACACCATTCTTACGAAACTGCCCTACAAGCTGATCGACAGGTGGAAGTCTTGCGCACGCCAGCATTACGAGCGCTACGGAACAAGAGCCAAGTTCGCCCAGCTGGAGGACTTCATAGATCAACAAGCCAGACTGTACTCCGACCCACTCTTCGCCGACCTGGACGCCATGACCAGCGATAAGAAACACAGTCGCACATCCCTTCAAGGACACAAACAAAGAAGAGAAGGGAACGCCAGGGTCAGCTTCGCAACCGACGTCAGACAGGTTGTATAAAAACCACAAAGACTCGATTACAATGAAGAATGCCGGTACGTTAGCTGTTAGCGCTTTCACTAAGCCATGCGCATATTGTAAAAAGGACCATATCTTAGACGAGTGCATAAAATTTAGCGATCAAACCCACAAAGACAAAGTAGAATTCTTAAAAAGAAACGGTTTCTGTTTCGGATGTTTAACAAAGGGTCACTTGTGGAAAGACTGTACCAGAAAATTGTATGTTCACTGTGTTCAAAGCCACATCCGCGCATGTTACACAGTGCAGTGCAAGACACGGCGCAGCCAGTTACACACGTTGATGAGAACGAAACCGCAAGTGACACAAAAAATACACCACTCGTAGTGAGTCACGAAGTAAGTGCGCTCACTGGGGCTGGAAGTAATTGCATCCTCCCCATAGTACCTGTCAAAATAAAGTCCAAGAAAGGTGACAAAATTGCAGAAGTGTATGCATTTATAGACCAAGGCAGCTCCGCCACGTTCTGCACAGAGTCATTAGCAAGGCGACTAAATGCACGAGGCAGAAGAGTTAAGTTACGGCTGAGCACCATGAACTTCTCAAAACTAGTAGACAGCTACATGCTCAATGATTTGGAGATCAGTGGCCTGGAAGAAAACAATTTTATTGAACTTCCCAACGTCTTCACACAAAAGACTATGCCAGTTACAGTGGCAAGTATTCCACAACAGCACGACATCGATAAGTGGCCATACCTTAGTGACATAAAACTGCCCCAGATTAGCGCTGGAATCAAAATTCTCATAGGAAATGAAGAGCACGAACTCATAGAACCTCAGCGAATAATCAATAGCAGGCATGGAGGGCCATACGCGGCGCAGAGTGTTCTCGGATGGACTGTAACCGGGCCTCTCCGAGAACCCGGCAAACCAGTGGCCGTTACAGTTAACCGAACCTCCATTGAAAGTGTAGAACAAATGCTGATAGAGCAATATAACCATGATTTTCCCGAACGAAATTGCGATGACAAGGCAGAGATGTCACAAGAGGATTATCAGTTCTTAGACCTTGTTAATAACTCCCTGCAGTTCATGGACAATCACTTCTACATCGGCCTCCCACTTAAGAAAGCGTCAGTTCAAATGCCCAATAACCGAAACACAGCTATGCAACGTGCCTTAAACCTTAAACGAAAACTCGGCAGCAACAGCTCCTTTCACGAGGAGTACACAAACTTCATGGGTGACATGATAAAAAAGGGTCATGCAGTTAGAGTCCCTACACCTCACGCAAACCGCCAAGACGGTCAGGTGTGGTACATACCGCATCATGGCGTCTATCATCCTCAAAAGAATAAGCTAAGGGTGGTCTTCGACTGTGCTGCCAGTTATCAAGGAGTGTCACTAAACAGTGAGCTCTTGCAAGGACCAGACTTAACAAACTCACTCATTGGTGTGCTCACGCGCTTTAGACAGGAAGAAATTGTCATGATGGCAGATGTGGAAGCCATGTACTATCAAGTAAGAGTCCCCGAGAAGGACACAGATCTGTTGCGCTTCCTATGGTGGCCGAACGGAGATGTGAACCAAGACTTAGTTGAATACAAAATGGTAGTTCATCTGTTCGGTGCAAAATCGTCGCCTAGTGTTGCTAACTTCGCCCTCAGAAAGACAGCAGAAGAAAACCGCAGCAATGCTTCTGCGGTGGCAGTTAACACAGTGCTTAAAAACTTCTATGTAGACGACTGCCTGAAATCCGTTTCGAGTCATGACCAAGCAGTCGCCCTATACAATGATCTCACAAGTCACCTCACTAAATGGGCAAGCAACAGCCGTGCCCTACTAACTGTCATTCCCGAGAGCGAAAGGATCAAAGACATGAGAGACTTAGAATTGAGTAAAGATCACTGCCCATTGAGAGAGCTCTGGGAGTGCTGTGGTGCATTGATTCAGACATGTTCAAGTTCAAAATTTGTTTAAAGGAACGACCTGTGACAAGACGAGGAATCCTGTCAATCACCAGTTCGATTTATGACCCTTTAGGGTTTCTCGCGCCTGTCATACTGCCAGCCAAAACTCTAATGCAATAGCTATGTAAAGAAAAACTAGCCTGGGATGATGACATTCCCGAGCAGTTTGCAACAACATGGAAAACCTGGCTGCAAGAGCTGCACCGACTGTCCGAGTTCAGCATAGCAAGGTGCATAAAACCAGCCGGTTTCGGAATTATAGCTACAGCTCAGCTCGACCACTTCTCGGATGCAAGTGAAATGGGGTACGGAGCTGTCTCATACCTCAGGTTAGTAAACGCTGAAGGACTTACACATTGTGCATTCATGATGGGGAACTCCCGTGTAGCACACCTGAAACAAACCACCATTCCACGAATGGAACTGACTGCGGCAGTGGTCGCTGTAAAAAATGACAAAATGTTGAAAGAACAGCTAGAATTAAAATTGCTGGACTCTATGTTTTGGACTGACAGTACAACTGTTTTGAGATACATTGATAACGAAACACTTCGTTTTAAAACCTTCGTGGCCAACAGAATCGCCATTATAAGAGAGTCAACCAAGCCACAGCAATGGAGGCACGTTAATACCTCACAAAACCCAGCTGACTCCGCCTCCAAGGGGGTATCTTGTGAAAAGTTCATGAAAAATGTTAACTGGATCCATGGTCCCTCCCTTCTCAAAGAAGCAGAGTGCAAATGGCCTAAAAATATTCATGACACATCAATAAAAGAAAATTTTGGTGAAAATGCTGATGAAGTTAAGCTCTCAGCTTTAGTGAATATTGTGAGCATTACAAAATGCACAGACACAGACGCAGTGAGTAAACTGATTAATCATCACTCTGACTGGCACAAGTTAAAAAGATCCGTTGCCTGGATCCCTCGCACCAGAGACATGCTGAAACAAAAAACAGAAAGGGTTAAAACACAAGTAGATGACCCAAAGACAGAAAATCACAAGTCTCTAAAAGCGCAAGACCTAACAAGGTCAGAAAACGAAATCATTAAGTTCACTCAAAGACAAAATTTTAAGGAAGAACTTCTCACGTTGCAAAAGGGTAAAGCAGCAGCAGAAGTCAAACAGGGAATTCGCACACAGCAAAAACGAAAGGCATCTGTGAAAAGAAACAGCTGCTCGCCCAAACTGGAACCCCTGACACCAAACCACCTGCTGCTGATGAAAAAACAGCCAAACCTGCCCTCTGGATTCTTCAAAAAGGAAGACATCTATGCACGTCGCAGGGAGAAGCAGATCCAGCATCGATCAGACCTGCTCTGGAAGCGATGGGTACGTGAATACTTGCCCTTGCTCCAGGGGCGGCAAAAATGGTTTCAAAACAAAAAAAACGTTTCGATTGGAGACATAGTTTCAATAACTGATGAGTCTTCTCCAAGAAATTCATGGGTCATGAGAAGAATCACGAAAGTGTTCCCCGACAAAGGGGGACTGGTGAAACGTGTGTTAGTTAAAACCAAGACCAACACTCTGGAAAGACCCATCGACAAGCTGTGCCTCATATATGAAATGGACTGTTAAATGTGTGGTAATATGTTATGAAATTTGATATGCAAATGTGAACATCTGAGATAAATATTACATACTTTTAAAGATTTAAAACGTTTAAAAGGGTAAAAATGTTTGATTTCATAGCTTTATCAAAAAAAAAAAAAAACACAAAATTGTAATTGTCAGTCTCCATGCCTGTCAATTAGGGGCTGGAATGTAAGTGCCATATCGCACTTGTTATGAATTTGTTGTTGTGTTTATTTTATTTTATTTGCTGTTATTTCATTTATTCTACCTTGTTCTATTCATTAGTAAAGCATTAAGCATTAAGTTTGTTACATAAGCCATAAGCTTTATATTTCTTAGTCATGCATCATAAGTTGATAATCGTAGGTTGGTCTGTGATGTCATTCTACTATTACATGCATTTGTGTGACTGTCATATGTTAGAGAGTTCAGTATAGATTTGGAAGGCTACGGAAACACAAGCTTTAGACCGTCAGCTAATGAGAGCTCCCGGTAAGCTAGAAATGCTAAATACAGCAACTAGGTTGTTGTAACCGTCAGCTAGTGAGAGCTCCCGGTAAGCTAGAAATGTAAAATACAGCAACGAGGTTGTTGTAACTGTAAGCTAACGTAAGCTGGGAGCATGAGAAACAACAAGAGTGTTGTTAGATACCCAAGCCAAGATTGTAATCTACAAGATACAGCAAACAGGTTGTTGTAAAACTCAGAGATTTGCAAGATGCAGCAACTAGTGTCTGTAATAACAGTGGATTTACTCAAGACGACTGTATGAAGTGTTGATTCTTTGATGCTGACAAACAAACGACAAAAGACAAAGAGATCGGACTTCTGTCATGTGAGTGAAACTTTAAGACATGAGCTACGTGTCAAAACTAGTGAAATAAGCCAACCGCATCTACATTCAACATTGTCATTTTTTACAGCGACCACTGCCGCAGTCAGTTCCATTCGTGGAATGGTGGTTTGTTTCAGGTGTGCTACACGGGAGTTCCCCATCATGAATGCACAATGTGTTAGTCCATCAGCGTTTACTAACCTGAGGTATGAGACAGCTCCGTATCCCATTTCACTTGCATCCGAGAAATGTTGGAGTTGTGCTGTAGCTATAACTCCGAAGTCAGCTGGTTTTATGCACCTTGCTATGCTGAACTCGGACAGTCTGTGCAGCTCTTGCAGCCAGGTTTTCCATGCCGTTGCAAACTGCTTGGGGATGTCATCATCCCAGGCAAGTTTTTCTTTACATAACTGTTGCATTAGAGTTTTGGCTGGCAGTATGACAGGCGCGAGAAACCCTAAGGGGTCATAAATCGAACTGGTGATTGACAGGATTCCTCGTCTTGTCACAGGTAGTTCCTTTAAACTAATTTTGAACTTGAACATGTCTGAGTTAATGCACCACAGCACCCCCAGAGCTCTCTCTATGGGCAGTGCATCTTTACTCAAGTCTAAGTCTCTCATGTCTTTGATCCTTTCACTCTCGGGAATGACAGTCAGTAGGGCACGGCTGTTGCTTGCCCATTTTTAGTGAGGTTAAACCCTCCGCTTGCACAGAGACTTGTGAGATCATTGTATAGGGCGACTGCTTGGTCATGACTCGAAACGGATTTAAGGCAGTCGTCTACATAAAAGTTTTTAAGCACTGTGTTAACTGCCACAGCAGGTGCATTGCTGTGGTTTTCTTCTGCTGTCTTTCTGAGGGCGAAGTTAGCAACACTAGGTGACGATTTTGCACCGAACAGATGAATTACCAATTTGTATTCAAATAAGTTTTGGTTCACATCTCCATTCGGCCACCATAGGAAGCGCAGCAGATCTGTGTCCTTCTCGGGGACTCTCACTTGATAGTACATGGCTTCTACTATTGTGTTCTTTTTCTTGGACTTTATTTTAACGGGTACAATGGGAAGGATGCAATTACCTCCAGCCCCAGTGAGCGCATTTGATTCGTGACTCACTGCATGTGTTGTATTTGTTGTGTCACCTTCAGTTTCTATTCTTTGCGTGCTCGTAACTGACTACGCCGTGGCTGGCATGGCTATGTGTAGCATGTGTGGATGTGACTTTGAACACAATTAACATATAATTTTTCTGGTACAGTCTTTCCACAAATGACCCTTTCTTAAACATCCGAAACAGAATCCGTTTCTTTTTAAGAATTCTACTTTGTCTTTGTATGTCTCATCATTAAATTGGAAGCAATCATCTAAGATGTGCTCCCCTTTGCAATGTGCGCACGGTTTAGTGAAGGCGCTGACAGGTAATGTACCGGCATTCTTCATTGTAATCGAGTCTTTGTGAATTCTACCAACCTGTCTGTCCTCGGTTGCAACGCTGACCCTGGGTTTTCCCTGACCCTTTTGTTTGGGTCCTTGAAGGGATGTTTGACTGGGTTTTCTGTCGCTGGTTGCGGCGTCCAGGTCCGTAGAGTGCGCGCTGCTTAGGTGCGCGTTGCTCGATTCAGTGACTGCGCTCTCGTTCGAAGGCTGCGCTCGGCTGTTGCATGTTGATTTGGAAAGGTGAGAGTGCGCGCTGCTCGGACGCGCGCTGCTCGATTCAATGAGTGCGCTCTTGTTCGCAGGCTGCGCTCGGCTGTTGCATGTCGAGTTGGAAAGGTGAGAGTGCACGCTACTCAATTCAATGAGTGCACTTTTGCTCTTGGGCGATCGGCTGTCGTATTTGCGATCTTGACGTTGAAGCACTCTTAATTTGGCATCATGCATAGCGAGCGCCGTTTTGGTTTCCAGTCTTTTTTTTGCTTTTAGTTGTGCCTTTTCCATTTCTAATCGTGCTTTTAGTTGCACTTTCTCCATTTCTAATTGGAGACGTTCGTCCAGGGTTGCAGCTTTTGCTAACAGACCTGCTCTGTCGGCTTCTTCTCTCTTTAGTCGGGCTGAGGATGATGTAGAAGTTACAGACCTTTTGGATGCTGCCGTTATCAGTGACACGCTGACGCCCGGCGAGACATATTCGCGTGTTCGCGACGTCACATAGTGGCCCTTAATGCCCTTGGTGTCCGCTATCCAGCGACCCACCTTAGCTATGAATTCTGTGCGGCCTTGGGCCTCAGGTGCGCCGCAGGCGACCTGATCGCGTTTGTGTTCGTCTTTATGAGTGTACACAAGCACATCAACGTTACTTCTCATGAAATTCTCTCTCAGCTTCCCGTATTCGGGTCTGTACTCAGTTTCAACGATGTCTATCTTATGTGCATAGTTCATAGGTGTCTTTAATGCAGTAGACATTGCATTCAGTCGAAATCGCTTGCCTTTTCTTGCATCCAGCGCCTCATTGAGATTCTTTCTGTTCATCTCGTGGAGCGCAGTTAGGCTCCCCAGCCAAGTGCTGGGAGCGTCGTCGACGTTGTTCGGCATGGTGAAGTTCAAGGCGCCCTATTCTCTTTTACTTTCCCTTTCAGCGTTCACTTGTTTTCGTTCAAACAGCGGAAAGATTTTGACTTTATGTAGATGTGGTCATATTATTTCACCAGTTTTGACGCGTAGCTCTGGTTTAAAGTTTCACTCGCACAACAGAAGTCCGATCTCTTTGTCTCTTGTAGTTTATTTTGTCAGCATCAAAGAATCAACACTTCATACAGTCGTCTTGAGTAAATCCACTGTGATTACAGACACCAGTTGCTGCATCTTGCAAATCTCTGACTTTTACAACAACCTGTTTGCTGTATCTTGTAAATTACAGTCTTATCTTACGTATATAACAACACTCTTGTTGTATATCTCTACTTATGGGAGCTTACGGTCACAACAACCTAGTTGCTGTATCTTACATTCTTAGCTTACCGGGAGCTCACGTTAGCTGATGAGCTGACGGTCAAAAGCTTGTGTTTCCTTGGCCTTCCGCATCTAAACTGAACTCTCTACCATATGACAGTCACACAAATGCATGTAATAGTAGAATGACATCACAGACCAACTTACGATTGTCAAAATGGATGCATAACTTAGAAATTTAAAGCTTATGGCTTATGTAACAAACTTAATGCTTAATGCTTTACTAATGAATAGAAGAAGGTAGAATAAATGAAATAACAACAAATAAAATAAAATAAAATAAACACAACAACAAATTCATAACAAGTGCGATATGTCTCTTACATTCCAGCCCCTAATTGACAGGCATGGAGACTGACAATTACAATTTTGTGTTTTTTTTGATAAAGCCATTAAATCATCAAACATTCTTAACCTTCTAAATGTTGTAAATCTTTTAAGTGTGTAATATTTATCTCAGATGTTTACATTTGCATATCAAATCTCACAACATATTACCACACATTTAACAGTCCAAGAAACAGTCCAACACAACAACAAATTCATAACAAGTACGATATGGCTCTTACAGCCACAAACACTACAACAAACACAACTTTATCTCTGAGTAAACCTACAAACACTTCATCAAATACATCTTCATTCCTAAGCACGATTACAAACACTTCATCAATAAACACATCTTCATCCCCGATCCAGACTACAAACAGATCTTTGTCAAACACAACTTTATCCCCAATCAGAAGCACAATTATTTCTTTATTAAACACATCTCTATACCTGAACAGAACTACAAACACATCTTCATCAAACACATCGTCATCCCATAGCAAAGCTACAAACACTACTTCATCAAACACATTGTCATACATAATCACAGCTAAAATCACTTCTTCAACAAACACATCTTCATTCCCTACCACAACGACAAACACTTTTTCATCAAACACCTCTTTTTCTGTGATCAGACCTACAAATACTTCTTCATTAAATAATTCTTTATCGGTGAGCATACGTAGCTACAAACACATCTTTATTAAACACACCTTCATCTACGATCAGGAGCACAAACAATTCTTCATTAAACACATCTTTACCCCTAAACAGAACTACAAACACTTCCTTAACAAACAAATATTCATCCCTGAGCAACGCTACAAACACTTCTTCATCAAACATATATTCTTTCCTGAACACCATTACAAACATTACTTCAACAAACACATCTTCATCCCTGATCAAAAAATCACACACCTCTTCATCCTCCAGTAGAACTTCAAACAATTCTTCATCAGACACATTGTCATCCCAGAGAAAAGCAACAAACACGTCTTCATCGAACACATCATCATTCATAATCCCAGCTAAAAATACTTCTTCATTAAACACATCTTTATACCATAGTAGAACTTCAAACACTTCTTTCACAAACACAACGTCATCCCTTAATAGAACTTCAAACCCTTCATCAATCACATCTTTAGCACTGAGTAAAGCTACAAACACCTCATCAAATACATCTTCATTCCTAAGCACGATTACAAACACTTCATCAATAAACACATCTTCATCCCCTAGCCAAACTGCAAACACATCTTCGTCAAACACAACTTTATCCCCAATCAGAAGCACAAATATTTCTTTATTAAACACATCTTTATCCCTGAAAAGAACTTCAAACACTTCTTCAGCAAACACATCTCATTCCCTACCACAACTACAAACACTTTTTCATCAAATACTTATTTATCCATGATCAGACGTACAAACACTTCTTCATTAAACACATCTTCACCCCTAAACAGAACTACAAACACACTCTTAACAAACAAATATTCATCCCTGAGCAACGCTACAAACACTTCATCAAACACATATTCCGTCCTGAACACTGCTACAAACATTACTTCAACAAACACATCTTCATCCCTGAGCAAAAATTCAAACACCTCTTCATCTTCGAGTAGAATTTCAAGCAATTCTTCATCAGACGCATCTTTAACCCTGAGCAAAGCTACAAGCATTTCTTTGTCGAACACATCTTCATTCATAATTGCAGCTCCAAACACTTCAACAAACACAACTTCATCTCTTAGTAAAGCTACAAACAATTCATCAAATACATCTTCATCCTTGAGCACAATTACAAACACTTCATATATAAACTAATTTTTATCCCCCAGCTGAACTACAAACACTTCTTCATCAAACACAACTTTATCCAGAATCAGGAGCGCAAACATTTCTTCATCAAACACATATTATTTTCCGAACACTGCCACTAATATCACTTTAATAAAAACATCTTCATCCCTGCGCATCTTCATCAAACATCTCTTCATCAAAATTTCAAACGTTACTACATCAAACACTTCTTTATCTCCAAAGTGAACTTCAAACACTTCAACAAACACATATTCTTCCCTGAACAAAACTTTAAACACTTCTTCATCAAACACATCATCATATATAATCACAGCTAAAAACACTTCTTCAACAAACACACCTTCATCCCCTACAAACAGTTAATCAAACACATCTTCATCTCCAATTAGAATTTCAAACTTTTCTTCAACAAAAACATCTTCATCCTTGAGCTCAGCTACGAACACCTCTTTAACAAACACAACTTCAAACCCAATCACAGCTACAAAAACTTCATCAAACACATCATCATTGCTAAGCAGGACATCAAATACTCCTTTAACAAACACATCAATTGCAGTTTCATACACTTCTTCAAAAAACATCTTCAGTCCCAGAGAAAACTGCAAACATTTCAACAAGCACATATTCATCCCCTATTCTTAATATAAAATCTTAATTTCCAAGCAGATATACAAACACTTCTTCATCAAACACATCTTCAAGCACAATCATAGGTCAAACATCCCTTCAACCACAACTTTAGTTGCTACAAAATTCAAGTCTTCAACACTAATGGACAATTTTTATATAGTATCACCACACTCAGAGTTTGTAGCAAAAGCTATACAAACTCACAATCTGGTAAGTCATTGGATTTTATGCAACACACTTTCTCCAATTTTATATGAATTCAAAGTTAATGCATTGATTAGTTTTTGAACTCAATAATTTTTTTTTCAGCTTAGACCAATTTACAAACTAGATGTCAGAAACTTCCTCTGCATGTCGGTTCCTACAGTAGTTTCATGTGAGAGATGATTTATAAACACATTGCTCTGAATATTTTCTTTGTTATTGATTATTCTGAATTTTAACCTATATTTACAATCTCTTTTTAGTCTGGGATTGATTGTGACAAGCTCCATCCTTAAATTTAGTGAGAGCAGCACCCTCCCCTCTGAGTCTGCAGTTCAAAAAAAGCCTCTTTATTGCTGTTAAAATTAACACAAAGTTTCATGAATATCCTGATGCAAGATTTTTTTCCAATTTGTAACAAATAATGTGTGCTTACCACACAGGATGCTGTGCTGCCTGCCAGTGTGTGAATAGTTTAGAGTGTAGAATTATAAAGGAAAAACAACATTTTATCACCTCAAATGCAAACATATATAAATGAAAAAAAAAAAGACTTTAACATATGGATTTTTGAGTCAGTATAACGATACATCAGTTGCCATGTGAAGAATTGTGATATACTATATACTGTAACTGAACCTTTTTTTCTTTCCATCACTAATATATAATTAAAGTATATTAGAAAATTAATATCTGATTTGTCCCTATAAATATTCTAATTAAAATTTTGCCTGTTACACAACTGTGCACAACTTCAAAAACGACTTCAGTGGCAAAGAATATAATACTTGTCTGGAATTTAAAACATATTAATGTTAAGAGAATATGTGTGTAAAAATAATGTTTTTTTTAAATTAAAAACAATGGTTAAAACCATGGAGTTCCTTCCCTAAATTGTTTATGTGATTTTTTATGCACTATAATTAATAAGTTGAAAGTAAAATTGTATTTGTTTCTCTTTTTTTTTGGGGGGGGGGGGGGGGTTCCAATTTTTCTCCCCAATATTAGTCGTAGCCAATTCCTCCCCGTCGCTAGGGGGCTCCCTCATTAAGGCTACCACTACCATTCAGTCGGGAAGGCGAAGACTATCACGTGTTTCCTCCGAACCGCGTGACGTCAGCCGACCGCATCTTTTCGAACTGCTCGCTCACACACCAATAGGGGCGGAATAACACACTCGGAGGAAAGCATTAGCCGCTCCTTCCATGTGCGCGAGCTCACAGACGCCCCTGATTGGCTGTAGAGCCGTGATTAATGTGGGAGCACAATTACCTCTCATCCCTCCCCCCTGAGAGAGCTCGGCCAATGAGCTCTCTCTGTGCCTCCGGCTGTGAGAGGAAAACAGCATCACCCGGGGTTCGAACTAGCGATCTCCGGATGATAGGGCGAGCGCTTTTACCACTCCCCACTTGGAGGCTGTTTCTCTGATTGTCTGAACAAAAGAATTAACATTAGAAGCGGCGAGCACCGGTCATTTGACCGCAAAGGGGGAAAAAAAAAACTTCACACTCGATCCTCCTTTCACGACTGTCCTAGATTTGTGAGCTTAATCACCCATTTTTAAAATCCCATTTTTCTCTTATTTACGTGAAATTGCTGACAGCTATGCGGCGGCATGACGTTTCCTGGCTTTTCCAACCTGCGATTCTCATTACTCTCAGCAGATGGCGCAAGGGATCACGCATAACATCTATGCGTCATTCAGTGTGTATATGTAACTATCTCCGGTTTCATTCCACACATGCAGTTTATATATATATATATATGCATGTGTTTAAAGATCTGGTCCAGCCATTAAGAATGCGCGTTTCGAGAAAAGGGATCCCGCGACTTGCCGGTATTAAATACAACCCATGAAAATCAGTTATAGTTTACTTAAGTTTATGAGTTAGCAAACAAAATACAACATAATGGGTATATTCTACCTATACTATCTATTTTTTAAAGGTAATGACTGCAACACTAAAGAATAAGGAAAATATACTCCAAAATATTAGACATGGCACCATAAAGTGCGCATGTGTCAACATTCAGGAGGGAGTCGCTGGAACCACACAGCTGTGGAACCACGATTAGTTGAACTACAGGTAAGTTTTTATTTAACATGTTGAAATCATAATGAATGCATATCTTAAATTGTTTGAACAGTAAAATCTAACAGATGATTAGTAATTTGCGCGCTTTCCTGTCTCTGTTGTAGACACCACAGTCTAGTGTTAAATTGACCAGTTAGAGCACATTGACAGTACCTGCACCTACGATTGCGTGTAAACATCAACATTAATGACAGAATTTTCATTGTTGTTAACATTAACTGTTACATGGCTGAAATTCTTGTACAACGGCGAAGCTGCTGCATGTAAGTGGTTGAACGTGCACTTTGACAGGTGTAATCTCAGCCGCTCGCGGAATTACGGATATGATAAATTATCATATATCATCTTTCAGAGAGATCGCCCTTAACATCGCAAGGGGGAGGAATGTGTAAAATTTACATTTGTTCATATTTAATAATTTCTGAATGTAGAACTACATTTAAAATATAACAACACTTATATGAATGTGCAAAGCCTCCTTCATTGACCCGCGCTTTTAGGTGCCAATTTGTCATAATATAATATAACATATTTTTGCTGTGTATTAAATTTTTTTCTGTGTATTGTGTAAGAATTGCATTTCAATTAATGTTTCATGGTGCACCAGATGGCCAGTCCTCTACTGCTCAAGAGTATAGTATATACTTGTAGGGAATATTTAATTTCTAGTGTATTTCATGATATTATGTGTGCACGAGAACAGAGTGCTTTCTTTCTTTGACCTCGACACGCTGCCCTATCAGCAAACACATTCCTTAGTATAATCTATGTTCAGGTCGTAAAACCGTTGGAGGCTCCTAACGAAGAACAACTCCCAAGCTCCTGTTTTTCTCCATGATTATCTTTTATAAACATTATGGACCAGATATAACCACCTACTCTTTCTTTTGATACTTTTGTGTGTGTGTGCATATATATACTCCTGTTTTCCACAATAAACTTTGAACGTCTCACTGAGCACTGGTCTGTGTGATTCATTGAGGGGTTCCCTGGATCCAGGCGGGACAGCAGAATACAGGCAGAGCACTGAGTAGACAAAAGGGGGGTCTACCAAAAACCAAGAAATCCTTACAATACTATATAAGAGTGTAGAATATGCAATGAAAAAGCTATTTACACATGAGTGCTCAAATGTAAAGCAAACGCAATTATTAATTTATTGTGTATATTTAACTTCATTCAGCCATTTAAGTTATATGAAAAACAACGTGCCTACCATGATTTTGTTTTAGTCTATACGCTGAATACCACATGACAGCGCGCTCTGAGGTGACACCCACAGTTACAGTAATCCCTCTTCTCACCCTTTATTCATGATAGGTGTGAAGTTATCAAACCAGTTTCGCTGATGGGGGGAATTGAAGAATTATAACTATTAAATCCATTACATTTTCTATTCTTTTTGGGCAGGGTTCTATTGTTTTTTCAGGACTGTATACAACATGAGATCTAATTAAATTTAACCACCAAATTATACTTTGCAACAAAACTGTTGCAAGTACAGTTATTTATTTCCATTGTTTATGTTAATGTTGGCTATAGTATACTGTAAATATCCAGTGTAATTTACATTTATGTAGATAGCGTAAAAGGCATTTTACATTTGCTATAACTCAATTCATTCAATTCTGTCATGTTTTCTTCTGCGTCGAGATTGGTGTGTGAGCGTGGCATAATCGCAGAGGCGAGCTGGCGGTTCAATAATGTCCTTTATTCAAGATAAATACACAAAACAAAAGTAAAGCTCTTTTCTGAGCACCTATGAATCTTTATCTTGAATCTAATCACTCTCAGAAAAACACAACCAACATGACAAATCAAAATTACAACAACAAAAGCTAGACACCTGACTGAGCTTCAGCCAGGCTATTTATAATAAATTAACTTAAGTATTTTCCTCATCTCAGGTGAGTGCTTCCCTCACCTGACCGAGGTGCAGTCTGGGACACGAAGTCCAACTCAAACCAAACTACAAACAAAACAAACAGAAATAAAACAAACCAAACCACTGGGCATTTAGGCGCCCTCTAGGGGTTAACCCTTACAAATTCAGTGTAGAACCGCCACTGCCTAGAACTTTTTTCCGCATCACAATGAACTGAAGCTCAGCACATCAACACGTCTTCTTGTTTTAATCTGTAATGTTTAAGTGGAATACATTTTGCATATATGCTTAAATATTCCTTTTTATTTATGGACAAAAGGCTGATAAACGTGTGCGATTTATCTATAAAATGCAGACATATTCCACCAGAAAGTCACCTCTCGCAATAACGCAGATCAAACATAATACACCATAGTATGAACTGTCTGCTATATTTTATATTTAATAAAACTGTATTGAAACAAAATAATGTATTTTCTTTATTTAATATCGCTTCCGGAACATTGTTGTCCATACATTTTATGTATATGGAAAACAGTGAAACCTAAAGATAAACAGAAAGGATGAATAAAGGAATGTACAAAACATTAACACCTTTACCGTGTTCAAATGAATAAAGAGTTACTGCATTATGTTTCAAGACATCTGTTACATGCAGGTGTGTATGTGTGTGTAGTGCACGTATGGGCGCATGCGCAACGGCTGGTGGCGGCACGTGCGCGATCTCTCCCCCTTTTTCTCTCTCTCACTTTCCTTCTCACAGGAAGCCCCGCCCCGATTGAACGTGCCGTGACGTGTGTCGAGATTGGTTGGCCCTGGAGCAGCACGTCCATTTAAGCTGGCGGATGAAAGCCGGAAGTGCGCGACTTATACCTTTGTGTGTGACTTATGTGCTCTAAAGATTGTTTGTTGATTGATTGATTGATTGATTGCTTGGTTGCTTGGTTGATTGGTTCTGTGCTGGATTGAAGAGAGAGACTGTTGTGTCGCGCCCTGTGTTCTCTCTCATTTTCTTTTGTTCTTTTTTTTGTGTTTGTACACGTGGATGGAAGTGTTCCTCCCGCGAGTGTATATAGTTTTCTTTGTGTAAATATTGTATATATTATTAATTCATTTTTTCTTTGTTTTTGTATATAGTTAAAGGAAGCAGTAGGGGTTGGGCACCATTTTTGTTGTTCCCTGTTTTCTCCTGTTTTTTTGTTGTATTAGTTAGGTAGTTAGTTTAGTCTTTGTATTTTGATTTATATTCTTTTCTTTGGTAGTTTAGTTAGTTTGGAGGAAGGAGAAAGGGGTGGGGTTTTGTTTATTGTTTTGGCCTTGGCTCAACCCTGAAGCCTAGAGCTTCCTGTGTGTTTTTGTGAGTGTGTGTGTACAAAAATAAAAGACCACGCACACTAAAATCGTGGTTGCAAGGTTTATTTATTTATTATTAATTATTTTCTTTGTTGCATCCCTGGACCCTAGACCGGGGGTCGTAACAACATCCTTAATTTACATTTTTCTCCTAATATATTGTTACGGGGTGTGGAGTGGAAATCCGTACCAAGAGATGTTTTACTGATTATAAGAGCCCTGATGCCAAACAATGTAATTGATACAGATGTTAACCTAGCCATGTCAGATTCAAACCTAGAATACTTTACTCCTCTTGAAGAGAATGAACTAATTTCACTCATCTCTTCTGCAAATTCATCAACCTGTATATTAGATCCTATACCGACACATTTTCTTAAACAGATAGTACCAGTAATAACAGAACCGCTGTTGAGAATAATTAATTCCTCACTCAGCATTGGTTATGTTCCAAAATCTTTTAAAGTAGCAGTTATTAAACCAATAATTAAGAAACCTGACCTCGACCCCTGTCAGCTGTCCAATTACAGGCCAATATCAAACCTCCCCTTTATCTCTAAGATTCTGGAAAAGATAGTAGCGGAGCAGCTATGCTCATATCTACATAGAAATGGCATACATGAACTGTATCAGTCAGGATTTAGGCCTCATCACAGCACAGAAACAGCACTCGTTAAAGTAGTAAATGACCTCCTATTGGCCTCTGATCAGGGCTGTGTAACTATGCTTGTATTACTCGACCTCAGTGCAGCTTTTGACACTATTGATCATGCTATTCTTCTTCACAGATTAGAAAATGTAGTAGGAATTAAGGGTACAGCCCTCTCCTGGCTCAGATCCTATTTGACCGATCGTTATCAGTATGTAGACTTAAATGGTGATTATTCTGCATGTTCTCTAGTGGAGTTTGGCGTTCCGCAGGGTTCAGTTTTAGGCCCACTGCTTTTTTCCCTTTACATGCTTCCTCTGGGCAACATAATCCGTAAGCATGGTATTAGTTTTCATTGTTATGCTGACGACACACAGCTATACGTCTCAACAAAACCTGATGAGAAAAACCATCTTACTAAAGTTGAGCAATGTGTGCAGGACATAAGAAATTGGATGCTAATTAACTTCCTTCTGCTTAATCCGGATAAGACAGAAGTTCTAGTCATAGGACCGCATACAGCTAGAAGTAAAATCTTAGATCACACCGTAACTTTAGATGGCCTTTCTGTTGCGTCAAGTGCAACAGTAAAAGACCTCGGCGTGATTATAGATTCCAGCCTTTCATTTGAAGCTCATGTAGATAATATCACCAGGATAGCATTCTTTCACCTCAGAAATATCGCCAAAATAAGAAATATATTGTCGCTAAACGATGCAGAAAAACTAGTTCATGCTTTTATCACTTCTAGGTTGGACTATTGTAATGCCTTACTGTCTGGTTGTTAAACAAGCTTCAGCTAGTCCAGAATGCAGCAGCGAGAGTCCTCAATAGAACCAGAAGATATGAGCACATCACCCCTATCTTATCTTCACTGCATTGGCTCCCTGTGAAATTTCGCATTGATTTTAAAATACTACTCTTGACATATAAGGCATTAAATGGTCTCGCGCCGCAGTATCTGAGCGAACTGCTAGTGTCTTACGATCCGCCACGCCTACTTCGGTCAAAGGATGCAGGCTGCAGGATGCAGCTTTTTCTTACAAAGCTCCAAAATTATGGAATAGTCTTCCAAATAGTGTTCGGGACTCAGACATAGTCTCAGTGTTTAAGTCTAGGCTAAAAACCTATTTATTTAGCCAAGCATTTTTATAAATAGATTTGCCATAAGGTAAAGGAGCAGATCTGGGGGACTCATGGACGTAGAGTATTATGGTGAACTGGTATGTTTTAGATGCTGTCTTCCTCAGTCTCATTTGATCACTCAGGTTTGTTGACGGTGAGGTGATTGTTTGCTTTACATCTCAGTTCCCCCTCATGTTTGTGTTTCCTTCTGGCTCTCCCTTTTAGTTATGCTGTCATAGTTAGTCCTGCCGGAGTCGCTGCTTGCACTCTACAGTAAATATACATTCACATTAGACATTGTGACTGTGACCATACCTAATTGCAATCTCTCCTCCTCTTCTCTTCCTCCCCCTCTTTCTCTTTCCTCTCTCCCCCTGTCTCCCCCTTTCACTCTTTCTCTCTCTCTCTCTGTCGAGCTACACATGTGGTTCCTGAGCTGCCAGTCATCCAGACTCCCTCTGCCCTCCGGACCTGTCTGGTCCATCCTGGTGCCCGGTTTCTGGTTGGAGGTCTCATCGCATGGATGCCCCGTGTGTCTCTTTAGGATGTGCCTGGTGTCTGGGGATGATTCTATCTACTTAGAAGATGGTTCTGGCCTCGACTGGTGTTGTCAGCTGTTTCTCTGAGGACTTGACAATTCGATAGTTCAGGACTGGAACTTTCTACAAGTCTATCTGAGTCTCGAATAACTACTGGACTCCATTTTACATCAACTATTATAACATCAATTAACATCAACTATTATAGCTGAACCTAACACTTAACACTGTATAAATGCAGATCATTTCCTGCTATCTGTTTCACCCAGATGAGGATGGGTTCCCTGTCGAGTCTGGTTCCTCTCAAGGTTTCTTCATATTACCATCTCAGGGAGTTTTTCCTTGCCACTGTCGCCCTCGGGCTTGCTCACCAGGGACTATCTGAACATTTTGATTCATACACATTCACATTCCATACAAACTTAAATAATTCTTTTGATTGTGTAAAGCTGTTTTGAGACAATGTCAATTGTTAAAAGCGCTATACAAATAAAACTGAATTGAATTTAATTGAATTGACGCAGGGCTTTAGAGGGGGTTCAGTGAAATAGGAGTTATGAGAGAGTTAAAGTAAGACTTATCACACTGTAACTAGAATATTTACGAAACTGAAAGGTTGTCTTATTAATAATTAAAAAAAAACCTAAGTTAAAGCAGATGAGCTATAGAACAGATCATGCTTTTTTTTTTTTTAATATTTTGTCTTTCTTTTGTTGTTGTTAATTTTTTATAGTAAATGAACAGCTTTAAATAGATGAATATAGTAAAATTTTCTATAGGCTTTTACTATAGTGGATTCTTGCCAACAGGTCAAGAACTTAAAAATGTAATGCTTACACACAAAAAAAATTCTGGGTTGTTTTTTCTACCCAAACGCTGGGTTGCCTCTGTTGGGTCATTTTTCTGAGTTATTTACAGAGATAGTTTTTGTGTAACCCAGCTGCTGGGTTGAAGTTTGCTTGGCCTCTCCCTCACCGGTGGATTAAGTGGCTGTCACTCAGTTTTGTGTCTCTTGAGCTCCCACACCGCTGATGACGTTTCATCCTCCTCGGAAATTTAAGGGAAAATGACGTTAAATATAAGGTCAGTATACACATGTTCACTCACCTAAGTTCAATTTAATTCAATTTTATTTGTATATCGCTTTTAACAATTGACATTGTCTCAAAGCAGCTTTACACAATCAAAAGAATTATTTAAGTTTGTATGGAATGTGAATGTGTATGAATCAAAATGGTCAGACAGTCCCTGGTGAGGAAGCCCGAGGGCGACAGTGGCAAGGAAAAACTCCCTGAGATGGTAATAGGAAGAAACCTTGAGAGGAACCAGACTCGACAGGGAACCCATCCTCATCTGGGTGAAACAGATAGCAGGAAATGATCTGCATTTATACAGTGTGTTAGGTGGCAGGCATTTCAGCTATAATAGTTGATGTTAAAATGGAGTCCAGGTAGTTATTGGAGACTCAGATAGACTTGTAGAAAGTTCCAGTCCTGAACTATTGAATTGTCAAGTCCTCAGAGAAACAGCTGACAACACCAGTCGAGGCCAGAACCATCTTCTAAGTAGAGAGAATCATCCCCAGACACCAGACGCATCCCAAAGAGACACACAGGGCATCCATGTGACGAGATCTCCAACCAGAAACTGGGCACCAGGATGGGTCAGACAGGTCCGAAGGGCAGAGGGAGTCTGGATCACTGGCAGCTCAGGAATGACATGTGTAGCTCGACAGAGAGAGAGAGAGAGAGAGAAAGAGTGAAAGGGGGAGACAGGGGGAGAGAGGAAAGAGAAAGATGGGAGAAAGAGAAGAAGATGGAAGAGAAAGAGGGGGAGAAAGAGAAGAAGAGGAGAGATGGCAGTTAGGTATGGTCACAGTCACGTATAATGTGAATGTATATTTACTGTAGAGTGCAAGCAGGGACTCCGGCAGGACTGACTATGACATCATAACCAAAAGGGAAGCCAGAAGGAAACACAAACATGAGGGCTCCCTGAGATGTAAAGCAAACAATCACCTCACCGTCAACAAACCTGAGTGATCAATGAAGTGAGGAAGACAGCATCTAAACATACCAGTTCACCATAATACTCTACGTCCATGAGTCCCCCAGATCTGCTCCTTTACCTTATGGCAAATCTATTTATAAAAATGCTTGGCTAAATAAATAGGTTTTTAGCCTAAACTTAAAGACTGAGACTGTGTCTCAGTCCAGAACACTATTTGGAATACTATTCCATAATTTTGGAGCTTTGTAAGAAAAAGCTCTGCCCCCAGCTGTAGTTTTCATAATACGCGGTACTGATAAGCAGCCTGCATCCTTTGACCGAAGTAGGCGTGGCGGATCGTAAGACACTAACAGTTCGCTCAGATACTGCGGCGCGAGACCATTTAATGCCTTATATGTCAAGAGTAGTATTTTAAAATCAATGCGAAATTTCACAGGGAGCCAATGTAGTGAAGATAGGATAGGGGTGATGTGCTCATATCTTCTGGTTCTAGTGAGGACTCTGGCTGCTGCATTCTGGACTAGCTGAAGCTTGTTTATGCACCTAGCTGAACAACCAGACAGTAAGGAATTACAATAGTCCAACCTAGAAGTGATAAAAGCATGAACTAGTTTTTCTGCATCGTTTAGCAACAATATATTTCTTATCTTGGCAATATTTCTGAGGTGAAAGAAATATGTCACATATGACTGAAAAATTATTACTATACAGTATGTAACATTAATTACTGTTACCGTGTTAAGGTTACACACAAACTTTCCGGCTGGTCTGAGGTACTGGATGATAATTTAGCTGAGAATAGCTGCTAGCCAAAGAACCCCACCTGTGTATGAAAGAAACAGCTAAGATGTCTGAGCTTTCTCTGTGAAATGTTTTCAGGGATACAAAGATGGTGATGTCATGAATGAACGCTAAACTGTTAACTGTAGTGCTAGCATGACGCACGCATTTAGTTATGTTGCTAGCGTTAGCAACCACATTAACATCAGAAGTTCCTTAATCTCAATGCTTGAGACCATAAAATGCTGGTGTGTTACAAAACACTGACCTTCTCACAAATATGCAGACCTGCCAACCCTCCTGTTTTTCACCAGCTAGTAATTTACTCTGCTGTCAAATTATAACAATATTTTACACCTTTCCCCCTTTGGCAAGTATGTATTATTTTGCATGTAAGCTAACCAGGTAGCCCTCTTTAACCAAAGTTAAAATTAACCAACATCTGGGTAGAACATTTGACCAATTTATGTGGTAGAATTAACCCAGAATTATAGTTAAATATGACCAAGCATTTGGGTTGAATATTTAACCCATCTTGCTGGGTTAAACAAATAACCTATTTTTCTGGGTTAAATTAACCCAGCATGTAGTTAGTCCAATATTTACGCAGCATCTGGGTTAAAGATAACCCAGACTGGGTTGTTTTTAACCCAGTATTTTTTAGGGTGTAGCTTAGATTTGGTTTATGATAATCTTATAGTAGAAAACACAAGGTAAATTTGACTATATTCATTTACTTACGCCTTTACTGTAGGCTTTACGTAGGGATCTGTCAGACAATGGTAATTTGTCTTCAGTCTGTCGAATTCAGCGGACATGGATTCATCGCTGTGCTTGTTGTAACTGAAAAAAAACGCTGCAATTTCTTCAAAGTCTTTCCACTCCGTGACCGCTGAAATCCGACACGACCCTACGTTAGGCTACGTCTTGACTCATTTGCATGCATACAGTGATGGGATGTTTACCGAAGGCTCAGGGGAGGTGTGTGTGTGTGTATGTGTGTGTGTGTGTGTGTGTGTGTGTGTGCGTGCATACTTCTTGTACTGTTATAAAAATTCTAAATATAGTTTTTTTTATGAACATTATTTATGAAGACTCGAGTTATCTCGATATGGCTCTCTGTACACACAGTATCTAAATTTAATGAATAGTCTCAAATGAACTACATCTGCCACCATGTTACACAATTATTTATGTTTGACATTTTTTGCATTGGTTAGTTTTTAAACTTAATTTAACCACTTTTCTCAGGTTGAAGCAATTTACAAACTAGCCTTCAGAAACTTCCTCTACATGGTGATTCATAGGTTCAGTTTCAGGTGAGAGATGATTTTTAAACACATTACTCTAATCATATTTTTGTACTTCTGATTATTTTGAATTTCAACCTTTATTCACAAATATATATTTCTTTCTTTAGTTGGGGGTTGATTGTGAAGTTGTGAAGTTCCATCCTTGAGTTTAGTACCAACGAAAACCTCCCCTCTGAATTTGCAATTCAAAACACTCTTGTTACTGTGGTTAAAAAGAACCCAAAGTTAAACATCATTCTAAATTCTAGTAAAGTCAACCAGATTACAGGTAAATATACATTAGGCACAGTAGGCATGGGGGGGGGGATCAGAAACCACATGATACGATATTGTCGCAACATCCATTTACTGATCCGATTTGCATTGTGATTTTGTTAGTTTAGATTGCACCACCTGCAGGAAGATAGAGGAAAAACAACATAATAAAACAATTACAAATAATTTTGAACCCAGTGGGATGATACATGAATTGTCACACAAAAGAATTGCAACACATAACTGAGTATTTGTTTACAACCATATCTACTATACAGTTTAAGTATATTGCATTTTAGTAACTGATTTGTACATGTGAATTTTCTAATTAAAATTGAACCTCTAACACAAAAGTGATAAGCACAACTTCAACAAACACATTACAGTGGTGATGCGATGGAGGCTCTACAGTATCTACAAAGATCAATGGACATGATCAGTTTATATTGGTATTGATGTTGTCATTTGCTAGATTATTGTATGGAGTTGCCTAAAAAATGCTTACATACTTCGACCCTGCCCACCCGTACTGTATCTGGGTATTTTTAAACAGACATTTGCAAAACAAATGTAAAAACGTGTACTTGTTTTGGTAATTGAAAACAGAGTTTTTAGAAAACTCCTTCCAAAGTGAAGATTATCCAAAACTCTGTTCCCTTTCAAGGCTACACTCGATGCTGCGTGAAAACGCTATGGGAACCATTTTGTCCAGTTGCCAGTTGTGAAGCATGTGTGCAAACACGCCAAAATTTGGCTATATATATAACCTCGGTCAAGTGACGTCATCTGATTAGATGCAGGTGGAGGTTATAAATACAAGTGAGCCGGCAACAAAACTCAGATCAATTTGTCTGAACGGACGTCCGGTCACGTGGTAGTGTGGCATTCGGACGCAGCATCTCGTTTCCGCCTTTCAGGGAACAGGGTTACAGCAAAGTAACCCGAGATGTTCCCTTTTAAGGCTACACTCGATGCTGCGTGAAAACGCTATGGGAACGAGAATACCAACGCCGCCGCACTACAGGTGTCTGGACCCCAAGTTTGTGTAGCGTGTGGCACAAAGCCGAGAAGGTCTCAGAACTATGCCTGGGCAGCTAACTCGGGGCATTTTTTCAATCCCCATAACAACTAATGAACTACTAAAACATACAATATTTTCTATGATGTATAATTAAAAAAAGAAAAAGAAAACCCAAATAACCAAAAATAATGCCACATATCTTTCAATAAACATTCCATAAATATGATAATTACTTCAAATTATGTGGATGATTAACCTAGATAACACAAATATACAGATTATTATGAGCACAAAAAAAAAACTGCCATCTCACAAGCTCAACAATTTAGAGAAGGGGCCTCATCACACAATTACTGAAACAGAATAAACATAGCTCCCTCTAGTGTGTGGAAGCCAATATTACATCTTCCATACACACATATATATATATATATATATATATATATATATATATATATATATATATATATATATTAGGGCCGGGACTCTATTTTAAAAAAATCTAATTAATTAGAGGCTTTGTAATTAATTAATCGAAATTAATCTCATTTTATTCGCATATAAATATTTGACCTTATTTTATATATTGATACTTGAGGCTCGATATGCTGTGGTGATATGCGAATTCCTTGTTGCATAGCTTGCACACAACCATGCTCTTATCGATGCTTCCGTCCATTAATTTTTTTGAACAAAATTTCCCATCCACAGTGTAATATATTTGAGTTTGATGTTAATTCACTGGCGGGCCACCAGGGGGCAATACGGCGCTGTATACTATATGTGTCGTGTGCACTGAATGCAGTAAAAGAAGAATACCGTTTTCTCCATTTCTCCATTTCTTTTCCTCTAGTTGTCTCACACAAAAAGCAAGTTATATTATCGATGTTAGTTGTGCATATTGATGCAAACATAACACACAAGACCAACCAAAGCGCCTCATCAGCTTCTGTGTCCATGTTCACTGTGGTTTGTTTTTGTCTGAACCCTAGTTGCTGCTCCAGTATAATCGGTCCGCCGAAACTCATCCAGTGAGAAACGTTCCGTGCAAAAATAAGTGCGATTAAAATGCGTTAAAAAAATGTATGCGTTATTTTTGTGTAATTAATTAATCTAAATTAACGCGTGAATGCCCCGGCCCTAATATATATATATATATATATATATATATATATATATATATTCATTCATTCATTCATTTTCTGTACCGCTTTATCCTTATATACAGGGTCGCGGGGGCCTGGAGCCTATCCCAGGAAACTTAGGGCACAAGGCGGGGTACACCCTGGACAGGGTGCCAATCCATCGCAGGGCACACACACACACACACTCATTCACACACTACGGGCAATTTAGGAACGCCAATTAGCCTAACCTGCATATCTTTGGACTGTGGGAGGAAACCGGAGTACCCGGAGGAAACCCACCAAGCACGGGGAGAACATGCAAACTCCATGCACACAGAGACGGGAATCGAGCCTGGCCGGGGAATCGAACCCAGACGGTGCAAGGCGACAGTGCTAAACACCACACCACCGTGCCGCCATATATATATATATATATATACAGTGGTGTGAAAATCTATTTGCCCCCCTCCTGATTTCTTATTCTTTTGCATGTTTGTCACACAAAATGTTTCTGATGATCAAACACATTTAACTATTAGTCAAAGATAACACAAGTAAACACAAAATGCAGTTTTTAAATGAGGGGTTTTATTATTTAGGGAGAAAAAAATCCAAACCTACATGGCCCTGTGTGAAAAAGTAATTGCCCCCTGAACCTAATAACTGGTTGGGCCACCCTTAGCAGCAATAACTGCAATCAAGCGTTTGCGATAACTTGCAACGAGTCTTTTACAGCGCTCTGGAGGAATTTTGGCCCACTCATCTTTGCAGAATTGTTGTATTTCAGCTTTATTTGAGGGTTTTCTAGCATGAACCGCCTTTTTAAGGTCATGCCACAACATCTCAATAGGATTCAGGTCAGGACTTTGACTAGGCCACTCCAAAGTCTTCATTTTGTTTTTCTTCAGCCATTCAGAGGTGGATTTGCTGGTGTGTTTTGGGTCATTGTTCTGCTGCAGCACCCAAGATCGCTTCAGCTTGAGTTGACGAACAGATGGCCGGACATTCTCCTTCAGGATTTTTTGGTAGACAGTAGAATTCATGGTTCCATCTATCACAGCAAGCCTTCCAGGTCCTGAAGCAGCAAAACAACCCCAGACCATCACACTACCACCACCATATTTTACTGTTGGTATGATGTTCTTTTTCTGAAATGCTGTTACTTTTACGCCAGATGTAACGGGACACGCACCTTCCAAAAAGTTCAACTTTTGTCTCGTTGGTCCACAAGGTATTTTCCCAAAAGTCTTGGCAATCATTGAGATGATTTTTAGCAAAATTGAGACGAGCCTTAATGTTCTTTCTGCTTAAAAGTGGTTTGCGCCTTGGAAATCTGCCATGCAGGCCGTTTTTGCCCAGTCTCTTTCTTATGGTGGAGTCGTGAACACTGACCTTAATTGAGGCAAGTGAGGCCTGCAGTTCTTTAGATGTTGTCCTGGGGTCTTTTGTGGCCTCTCGGATGAGTTGTCTCTGCGCTCTTGGGGTAATTTTGGTCGGCCGGCCACTCCTGGGAAGGTTCACCACTGTTCCATGTTTTTGCCATTTGTGGATAATGGCTCTCACTGTGGTTCACTGGAGTCCCAAAGCTTTAGAAATGGCTTTATAACCTTTACCAGACTGATAGATCTCAATTACTTTTGTTCGCATTTGTTCCTGAGTTTCTTTGGATCTTGGCATGATGTCTAGCTTTTGAGGTGCTTTTGGTCTACTTCTCTGTGTCAGGTAGCTCCTATTTAAGTGATTTCTTGATTGAAACAGGTGTGGCAATAATCAGGCCTGGGGGTGACTACAGAAATTGAACTCAGGTGTGATAAACCACAGTTACGTTATTTTTTAACAAGGGGGGCAATCACTTTTTCACACAGGGCCATGTAGATTTGGAGTCTTTTTTCTCCCTTAATAACATAAACCTTCATTTAAAAACTGCATTTTGTGTTCAATTATGTTATCTTTGACTAATAGTTAAATGTGTTTGATGATCAGAAACATTTTGTGTGACAAACATGCAAAAGAATAAGAAATCAGTAGAGGGGGCAAATAGTTTTTCACACCACTGTATATATATCCTGCAGAAAAGCAGCATTCTGACCATCTGTGGCTAGTTTTAATAAGCAGAGGAGGAGATTTTTTTTTTGGCTTAAACAACATTAGTGATAGAGAGTAAATCATTAGTGGATTTCCTGGTTATGTTTCCCACTACACATCTTAATGGCGCTATATTGAGTTCACCATTCAGCAAAAACTGAGCGCATTCAATGAACAGTGCTCTTTTAGTGTGGTTATGCCTAAAAGTACTAATATAAATGAACAAACTAATATAAATGAAACCCAGAACTTTCATATTACTAGATGGCTGCTGTAAATCCTGAAAAGCTAATGGTTTGGATTTAGCTAGCTCTTTCTAGTTTCATAGTTCCACAGTTTGATATATGCAGCCATACGGGGGAGAATCGACTAGCATTTTTGATTCCAATACTGAAAACAAATAACAAAACCAAAGAGAGTAACAGACAGATCTAAACTTCAAAGAGAACTACAGACAGAAAATAACTTGTGAAAAAAGTGCAATAATATCAGCAAAAAGAACACATTAAGCGAAAAAATGTCATAAGAGGAAGTAGCTAGCTTTCTGCCTAGAGTTGAGAATCGTCAGAGGGTATCAGAAATAAAGGACCTTTTTATGTCTATCTTTTATTAAAAGTAAATTATTTACATTTTCGTACTGTATCTAGCTAATCAGCTATTCCAGTGCACACAAGCAGCCTCATTGTTAGAAACGTCATTATTATATGACGGGGCATTTGACAGCCACATCATGAGATGTAATGATAAATGTAAGATGCGAGTATAAAAGTGAGTGTGTAAGAATGATTATTTACACATTCAGAAGATGTTCTCATGTAATGGGTTTATTATTGTGGAACTTAAAAGGGACCTGAAATAAAACTGAAAACACTTATCTTCTATACCGCTTTATCCTGTATTCAGGATCGCGGGGACCCAGAGCCTATCCCAAGAGCCTTAGGGCACGAGGCAAGGTACACCCTGGCCAGGGTGCCAATCCATCGCAGGGCACGCACACACACACACACACACACACACACACACACCCATTCACAAACTATGAGCAATTTGGGAATACCAATTAGCCTAATCTTTGGAATGTGGGAGGAAACCGGAGTACCCGGAGGAAACCCACCAAGCACGGGGAGAACATGCAAACTCCATGGACACAGAGACAGGAATCGAACCCGGACCCTATTAGCGACAGTGCAAACCACTGCACCACCATGCCGCCTCAAACTGAAAACAACAACAAACAAAGCTGCTTCATCTCCTTGAAACAGGGTGGAACTTTGGAAACTGAAATTAACTTTGTTCTCACTTGTTTATTTTAAATTATTTTCTTAATGTATTTTTTTTCAGTTCGTTTTTGTCATGTGCCTGTTTAATTTTACCATTTGTTTTGTTTTCCCAGTTATATTCTCTATTAATGTTAATTCATTAATGCTAAAATAGTTGCAATAGTTGTTGTTAGCATTTGCCATAGGTGATAGATTAGATAGATTTAAAAAGAAATTATAATATAACCTAATATAATATATACACTAACAGTGTACTAATAATACGCTACTAATGTTATCTCATTTTATATTATAGTCCTGTTCTAACCTTAATCAAGTAGAAAACTGTAGGAAACACAAGAGCGTACATGACTCGTACACACAGAGCGCAAGAAATAAGGAGAAACAAGAAATAATCTGTAATGCACAGAGAGTGTAATGGAAAAGTGCAGAAAGTACTTTACTAAACTAAGATTAAAAGAGACACTTAGGAAAAGTTATAGAAACAACTTTCAGTTCTGTTTTTTCCCGGACACAGAGCACAGACGGCCAGACTTAATTTTAGAATTTTAGAAAAGCTAAGAAACAAAGGATTTATAATCAAATTCATTAC
Organism: Channallabes apus; assembly: GCA_030522415.1. NCBI lineage: Eukaryota > Metazoa > Chordata > Actinopteri > Siluriformes > Clariidae > Channallabes > Channallabes apus. The sequence goes on from CM060110.1 coordinate 3,937,698, forward strand.
TATCCCTTAGTGCTATAACTAACACTGTCACTCCATATTACACTAAATAACCAAAATCCATCTATAATTGTTAATCTATATACGTGGTGTGGTGTGAAAAAGTGTTTGCCCCTTATTATTTTCTTATTTTTTGCATTTTTGTCACTCTTTAATGTTTCAGATCAACAAATTTAAATATTAGTCAAAGATAACACAAGTAAACACATCGTGCAGTTTTTAAATAAAGATTTTTATCATTAAGGGAAAACTAAATCCAAAACTACAGTGCATAGCCCTGTGTGGGGAGAAAAAAAAAGTTTCTCAAAAAAGTGCATTTTATATATTATTATTATTATTATAAAAAAAATTTCCACACAACGTTTATAGCTGTGACGTTTGGACTGCGGTTCCACTTGACTTGTCAGTACACGTGATATACAGTGGGGTCGTCCTCCGAGGATGAACAGCAGCAGCAAGGGGCCGAGCTGAGCTGGCGGACACAAGGGGGCAGTGAGTGATAATAGGATTACGATCCTCCGCCCCTTTAAGTGCCTTGCTCTTGGCCTTATTATACTTTTCCTGTTATTGAGTCACATTACATTCATGCCAGAACAGAAAGGCAGCTTAAGTCAACTCAGTGTTTCGAGAAACTATGATCAAAGTTAAATGCAGTGAGAATGGAAATAGCTGTAAATTAATCCTGCCATCATAGTTCTTATTTAAAACTCAACCAAAGCTCAACCAAAGCTTCCATAACCAAGAAGATCAGTGTGGTCAGTGTGTAACATTTCAGACAGCCGTAAAGGAAAACCTGGTAAGCCAAAGAAATCGAAAGACAGACAGGATAAGGTTACTATCTTAACAATCTGCTTTGCGCTATAGTCAAGAAGTTTAAATCAAAAGTGAAAACTCAACTTGTATACCCTTATCTCTCAAATTTCACAAACTAGCAAGAGCTATTGTGCTTTGTGAACAGAGGCAATGTCAGGGAGGGCATCAAATGATCTCTACAACTAGGGATCCACATTGGGGAAAAATGTAATAATAAAAATCATGACCACGATTCTTTAATACAAGTGAATGAGTCACAGTCATTGCTGAAACTCAGACAGTGTAAAACAAAACACTATAAATTAATGAAGTAATGTTCCATTACTTTCATGACAAAACCACGAGAGTAAAACCATATCTCACACTCACTGTCAAATTAAACACATGACACTACACTAAAAAGAATAATCATTATACAGTATATACAAATGCATGCTATGTGGTAAGTACTGTAGTTGGCTGAGTGTCCAAAAAGTACAGTTATTTTGATTTATTATTTTGATCTTAAGATTGATAAGATCAAAATAAGATTGAACTTATTTAAATTCAACAACATTTAAGATTCACTTTAAGGGTTCTGAAATAAAGGAAAGGAACTTTTTGTTATTACTGGAAAGTTACAATTCCTGTGTATCCAGCATATTTTTTTTTAAATGAGGACAATATTAGTAACTAACTCTTCTGCGCATGCGCGAGCGTGCAGCAGCTTGGTGCAGTTGCTCTCGGAATTCTCGTGTGTTTTTTACTTTTTATTATACTTTCCTTCTCTTATTTATTTATAACTTTATTCTGTATTTAACAAGTAAGGTCGCCCTTTCAAACCATGCGTTTTGAAAGTGTTCTTGTTCTCAGTTACGCAATTTTAATTACACTTTCGGCGCTCCGGGTGATCAGCGCGCAACAGCAAGGAGGCGGCTCCTTTGTTTACAACAGGGAACAGCTGATCGCACTGAAGCCGGCCGGCATCAGAGATCCGACTCTGTATAGGACTTTAAACATTCCGGATGAGATACGGAGGAGGACGATAAGGGGATGCAGAGGTGGAAGGAAGCGGCGCAGAGGAGCCAAAGAGGAAGAGAAACGCGCGGCGCATAAGGAAAGGATGAGAAAGTACAAGCCGTATGTCCCGTCTCTTATCATGGGCAACGTGAGATCTCTGGACAATAAGATGGACGAGTTGACAGCTTTGTTAAAGACTGAAAACATCTTCCGCGAGTGCAGTCTGATGTGTTTTACTGAGACTTGGTTACATAGTGATGTGCCAGACTCTAATATTACACTGGACGGCTTCAGCGCGATACGGAGCGACAGGACGAGGAGAGAGAGCGGTAAGAGGAAAGGAGGGGGGCTGGCTGTTTACATCAACAACATGTGGTGTAACCCCGGTCATGTGACTGTTAAGGAGCGCGTTTGTAGTCCAGATATTGAACTGTTGGCTGTCGGACTTCGTCCATATTATTTACCAAGAGAATTCTCACATGTGATAATAACTGCTGTGTACATTCCTCCATCCGCGAATGCCGCTGCCGCGTGTGACGTCATTCACTCTGTAACTGCCAAACTCCAGACTCGACACCCTGATGCCTTTCTCCTGATCTCCGGTGATTTCAATCACACATCACTGAACAAGACTATTCCCACTTTCACCCAGTACGTGGATTGTCACACTAGGGGGGAGAAGACACTAGACCTGCTGTATGCTAATGTCAAAGGTGCTTACAGTGCTGCAGCACTTCCCCCCCTGGGGAGGTCGGATCACAACCTAGTCCACCTCATGCCTATATACAAACCCCTGGTTCAGAGACAGCCTGCTAATGTGGGGAGTGTAAGAAGATGGTCAGAAGGTGCCACTGCTACGTTACAGGATTGTTTCGAGGCTACAGACTGGGAGGTTCTCAGTGCATCATATGGAGAGGACATTGATGGAATGACGGACTGCATCACGGAGTACATTAACTTCTGTGTTGACACCTGTGTACCGATGAGAGATATTCGCTGTTTCCCCAACAACAAACCCTGGGTCACCAAAGACATTAAAGCGTGTTTAAATGAAAAAAAAAGTGCCTTTAGGTCTGGTGATAAGGAAGCAGTGAAGAAGGCTCAAAAAATGCTAACCGGGAAAATCAAGGAGGGGAAAGAGGCATACAGGAGAAAACTAGAACAAAGGCTGAAGCAAAACAACACGAGAGAGGTGTGGAGGGGCATGAGGAGTATCACTGGCTATAAGACAAGCGGCCAGGCTATTGAGGGGAATAGGGAACGTGCAAACGACCTCAACACTTTCTTCAATAGATTTGATGTCCCTATGTCTCACACTCCCCCCGACTTCAACCCAAATCCACACATTCCTGCTCCTATGTCCTCCCCTACACAGAGAACAGTCACAGTCACTACTCCTGCACTCCCAGCAATCAACATCTCAGTGGATCAGGTTAAACATGGCCTGAGTAAGATCAGCCCTACAAAAGCTGTAGGTCCGGATAAGATCAATCCGAGAGTCCTGAAATCCTGTGCTCCCCAACTATGTGGTGTCCTCCAGTACCTCTTTAGCCTGAGTCTGTCTCTTCAGAAAGTCCCTGCACTGTGGAAAACATCATGCATTGTGCCGGTACCCAAAACACCACGTCCCTGTGCCCAGAACGACTACAGGCCGGTTGCTTTAACATCGCATATTATGAAGGTGTTTGAGAGACTGATCCTGGATACACTTCGTCCCCTGGTGAAGTCCTCTCTGGACCCTCTTCAGTTTGCCTATCAGCCGTTCATGGGTGTTGATGACGCCATAATACACCTGCTACATCGCACCTACTCTCACCTTGACAAGCCTAGGACCTCCGTAAGGATGATGTTCTTTGACTTCTCCAGTGCCTTCAACACCATCCAACCAGCAGTACTGGGGGAGAAATTAAGGAACATAAACATTGACACCCGCTTGGTTTCCTGGATCATGGACTACCTGACCTGTCGCCCCCAGTATGTCCGACTAAAGAACTGTGTGTCAGAGACTTTGATCTGCAGCACTGGAGCTCCCCAGGGGACGGTACTGTCTCCGTTTCTTTTCACCCTCTATACATCCGACTTTAGATATAACTCAGAGTCATGCCACCTGCAGAAGTTCTCTGACGACTCTGTGGTTGTTGGGTGTATAGAGGAGGGTGACACCTCGGAGTACCAGTCTGTTGTGGATGACTTCGTTTCCTGGTGTGAGCGTAATCACCTACAACTCAACATCAGGAAAACAAAGGAGATGGTGGTAGACTTTAGGAGAAGCAAGACCCCTGTGACTCCTATATCTGTCAAGGGGGAGATAGTGGACATTGTCTCCGATTACAAATATCTGGGAGTTTATCTGGACAACAAACTTGACTGGTCACTCAACACAACGGCACTCTACAAGAAAGGTCAGAGTCGATTGTACTTTCTTCGAAGGCTCAGGTCTTTTAACGTCTGTAATACCATTCTACAGATGTTCTATGAGACCGTTGTGGCGAGTGTCATTTTTTACGCTGTGGTCTGTTGGGGTGGTAACATTAAGGTGTCTGATAGGAACAAACTGGACAAGTCAATTAAAAAGGCCGGATCTGTGCTAGGCATGGAGCTTGACTCGGTGGATGTAGTAGCAAAGAGGAGGATTCTGTCCAAAGTACAATCCATTGTGAACAATCCTTCTCACCCGCTATACAGTGTTTTGGCTGAACAGAGGAGCAGTTTCAGCCAGAGACTGATTACTATCAAGTGTTCCACTGAGCGTCACAGGAGATCCTTTCTCCCAACGGCCATAAAACTTTACAACTCTTCTCTGTAACTCATACACACATGTATGTGGATTTTTTTCACTGACTGGTATACAACAGGACACTAATACTTACCCTTTTTTTTTATTTTTATTTTTTTTATTTTTTTTATTTTTACCTTCCTTAGTTAACAACTGTGAGCACCTGTAACCGAGCATAAGCAATTTCCCTTTGGGATTAATAAAGTTCTTTGAATCTTGAATTGAATCTTGAATCTTGAATTAGAGAATTATAATCTTAAGTCCCATGAAGAAAAATAACGATTTGCATACCGTCAGAACCGCTGCACAGACGATGCAATCTCTCATCTCCTCCACACATCACTCACTCATCTGGACACTAGGAAAGGGAATTATGTTAAAATGCTCTTCATCGACTACAGCTCTGCTTTCAATACCATAATTCCCTCCACACTCACCACCAAGCTGGAGCACCTGGGACTGAGCTCATCTATGTGTCTGTGGATCTCCAACTTCCTGACTGGCAGACCACAGGCAGTAAGGATGGGTGGACATGTCTCAGCCTCACTCACTCTCAGCACTTACAGTTCTGAGCCCCCTGCTGTACTCCTTGTACACCCACGACTGCGTGGCCACTACCAACTCCATCGCCATCATCAAGTTTGCTGACGACACTGTCGTGCTGGGCCTGATCACCAACAATGATGAGTCGGACTACCTAGAGGACATTGGAAATCTGGAGAACTGGTGCCAGAGGAACAATCTCCTCCTGAATGTCAGAAAGACAAAGGAGCTGATAGTGGACTTCAGTACAAAGCAGGAGAGGAACTACCAGACCCCCGTCATCAACAGGAGCCCAGTGGAGAGAGTGGACAGCTTCAGATACCTCGGTGTTCACGTCACGAAGGACCTGTCATGGTCCAGTCACATCAACACCGTGGTGAAAAAGGCCCGACAGCGTCTCTACCACCTCAGAAAAAAAGAGAGACTTCAGATTGCCCTCTAAGGTGCTCAGGAATTTCTACTCCTGTACCATAGAGAGCATCCTGAAGGGTAACATCACGACCTGGTTTGGAAACAGCACCATGCAGGACAGACGAGCTCTGCAGAGGGTGGTGCGATCAGCTGAGCGCATCATCCGCACCAAGCTCCATGACCTGCACTCGATCTACAGCAAGCGGTGCTGGACCAAAGCCAGGAAGATGGTGAAGGAACTCAGCCATCCCAACAATGGACTGTTTTCTCTGTTGCGGTCTGGGAAGCGATTCCGCTCCCTAAAGGCCAACACAGAGAGACTGAGGAGGAGCTTCTTCCCGCAGGCGATAAGGTCTCTCAATCACACCACCACACAGGATTAACAACATCTTTTTAAACTCCCAACATTGACTGGACAATCATGGACACATTCACACACACTCACACTACATATTTATATATCTGGACCATTGCACAAGACACTTTAATAAGTCACTCTTTATGCGTATTTGCACAACCACTGCCACTTTCAAATATTTCTATATTTCTATATTTTGTAATATTTTTTTATCATGCCCTTATTTGTACAGTTTATTTTTAATAGTTAAATTTATTTTCTTTAGTATTTCTTTTTATTCATATTTATTCCTTACGTACAAGTTTTTATTTTATTTCTTAAGGTCACTGGCAGTCGTATAAGCATTTCACTGCATTTCGTACTGTGTATGACTGTGTATGTGACAAATAAAATTTGAATTTAGTCAAATTTCAAATTCCAAAGATGCCATTGTATACTACTGCTGTACTTCAAATGGCCAGCATATATTAGCAGAACAGCTGTGACTGGCTCCCACATGCTTCTGAAATTGTAGGTGTGGCAATGTAATGATACAGTATGTGCCTCTCTACACTCTTATAGTTAAAAATCAGACTTACTTGTTTTGGGTTTTACCTCTATGACACTGCCACTGGACTGAGAACACTCCTCTCATTCTGGACCTCACCTACCTGTGGAGACAGGTAAGTTATTTTATTTTCTCCCTTGTCATATTATGTAGAATGACCATACTGAAATATCAATACAATGCATACTTTACTGTCATTATGATCATTAAAGAATAATTCCCTTAGTTCATATACATATATATCAAATGTGGTTTTGGAAGAATGTAAAAACAATTCCTATAAGCCAATTAACTTATAAACCTTGTGGAAAGCCTTCACAGAAGAGTTGAATCTGTTACACTACAAAGGAGGAGGGGGCAACATCATACAATGGATTAAGAATCGGATGTTAGTCAAGTTCATATGCATGTGAAGGTAGGCAAATTAATACTTTTGGCTATATATATATATACATATATATACATATATACATATACATACATACATATATATATATATATATACATACATACACACATATATATATATATATAGGTCCTTCAAAAAAAAAATTGCATATTGTGATAAAGTTCATTATTTTCTGTAATATACTGATAAACATTAGACTTTCATATATTTTAGATTCATTGCACACAACTGAAGTAGTTTTAGTTTTGAAGCCTTTTATTGTTTTAATATTGATGATTGTGGCATACAGATCATGAAAATAATGAACTTTATCACAATATGCTAATTTTTTGAGAAGGACCTGTATACAGTATATATATATATATATATATATATATATATATATATATATATATATATATATATATATATATATATTAGTGCTAAACCTTTGTTAAAAAAAAAAACCACTTGTTAGTGAGACTCATCAGTGAGACTTTGTTAAAGAGCATACAGACTGGACTTCGGAGTGATGGGAAAAAGGTCATGATCTAATGAGTCCAGATTGAGCTTATTCCAAAGCAATGGGCATGCCAGGGTAAGAAGGGAAGCACATGATGCGAGGTGTTATGATCTGGGGTTGCTTCAGTTACTCAGGTCTAGACTCAGCAACGTTATGTGGCAATAAAATTAAGTCAGATGACGACCTGAAGGTACTGAATCAACAGGTTATCACATCTACTGAGCTTTTCTGCGCAGATGGCATGAACATATTTTTTTAAATAATAAAATATTTCATTTAAGCAATACTTTTAATCCTTTTAAATTTTAGGTTATAAAAACCACAATGGACTGGAGACTGGTGTTGGTTCTTTTGTGTCTGATTGGTAAGTCTTCTCATCTAGCTTTTCCCCCTAATAATATAACAGTCAATAAATATGCAGTTTTTCCTAACATTTACATATTTGGCAGACACTCTTATCCAGAGTGACTTACATTTTTAGCTCATTACACGTCTGAGCAGTTTAGGGTTCAGGGCCTTGCTCAAGGGCCCAACAGTGGCAACTTGGTGGTTGTGGGGTTTGAACCTGGGATCTTCCGAACCGTAGTCCAATGCCTTAACCACTGAGCTACCCCTACCTCCTAACGAGCTGTATAATTATGAATTTAAAGATGCAGATGTGTGACATCAAAAGAACTTGGCTACAGAGTTCATAAAATGTATTATATTAGCACTGACAACTAATCTGTAGCCACAGTGGACTATTTAAACTTGGCACAGGTTTTACGCCGACTTAAATCTCTCATTTTATCAGGGCTTGGGACTTGCACTACATCCAGTCGCTGGGGTTTGAGCATTGGGTGGAAATCAAAGGTGTGCCTTCAGCATGGCAGAAAAGAAATGATACCACTGAGCCACCAATGCCTAATTATGTTTTTAAGAAAAGAAAGACCTTCTGATTCTAGCAGCTGTCTTTTGACTTATGTTTTCAAGAAGGTGCTGCCATCATTCTCCATTCACTTCACTGATGAATGTCAGTGATAACATGCCAAATTCCTTATGTACATCTTTCCTCACACCCCAGAAGCGTTTTGGACTTCAGTTTGGTTCAAACCCCACCACTGCTAAACTACCAGTGTTGGACACTTACACGCCCCTACTTGTAATAAAACACTTGCCAGCTGATATCCAGATAACCATAGACTTGTCTAACCTGTTATGAACTATTTACTAAAAGAAATATCTTAAGTTGGCACTTGTAGCTACTGTATATTCAGACCAAAGGAATGGAAACTGTCCATTTAGAGCTTAAGCTTAACAAAACACAAGCAGCACAGTTCCATAAAACAGAGGAACCTCAGTTATGCCTGAATCTGAGGCTGAACTTAAGAACGACATATTTTTATTATACTCTTTACAGTTACTTTTTTTTTTTTCGATTAGCCTTACAATTATTTTAGAAGTTAATCTAACAATAAATTTCTTGGATGATTAATACTCACTTCGACACAGCATGCACAGCACTATTTTATTAGTTTTTTCTTTAGAAAATTATCACACATTGGACCAACACGTTCTGCTTGGAAGAGGAAACAGATTAATGTCACCACAATATGTAATAAAGTTTTGGTTACACTTCAAAAATGGAATCCTGTTCCTCAAAAATATGAAAGACACAATGTCAGTAATGTACTGCCACAGTCAGAAGTTTAGTAAAGTGGCCAAACAGTAATACCAAATAACTACAAGAAGTTGCTTTGTAGGAGTTTTCTGTGCAGGGTGTGATTGCTATATTGATTAACTAATGTATGTAGTGTCATAAAGAACTTTTTGTACAGTCAATGTGTAATATTGTTAGAATAAAGCTAAAGTTGGGATTTCCCCATCAAGATGTTGGCAGATGCTCTTACAAAAGTGCTTTGAAGTTTCTGTGATTAGATAGATCCTTACACTTTTTTACGATCTAAGCTAACTTACAATCTTATTCAATTGATATTCAAAGTTTCCTACATTGGTATGAACCAATCATTCACATTTTTTATTTGTAATGTAAAAAGGTGACCACACTGTGTGTTTTAATAGAGTACTGGTACTGGGAATGGGAAGTCTGATGACATTCTGTGAAATTTGCCATGCTGGGTGCTACTGTAGGTGCTTTGTTTTTCTATAAGCAACACATTGTTTATTGTCCTAGCAGTCAGGTGCAGGTAGCCTGCTGCACTTGGTCATGCAACAATGTCTTACCATATTTATGTATGCAAATAAAATTAAATAGGAATAATAGTACAGGAAGAGATGCAAATATGCTATGTGCACCTGACTGTTATCGCAGATGAAAATGAAACATCCAATACGGGAAATTTCACAGAAAGCTCTGTGGTGTAACATCATGATCGGTTTCCCTATACATGGAGTCTTGTAGTGACATGCAGTCAAAAGAAAACGCTGCCAGGTGTCTTAAAAGTGTTCCCATGTTTTACAGTAAATATATTTCTTTGCTTGTTTTATATTATACATGTCACTTACAATTGTTTTACATGTGTAGTTATTAGAAAACCAAAATGTCTACTGTCACTAATTGTCATATAATATTATAAGTACTGCTGAAAATACAGGTATCAAATAAAGCAATACATAAAGTAGTAGTACAGTGGAACCTTGGATTACGAACATAATTCATTCCGTAAGTGGGCTTGTATTTCAAAACACTCGTAAACCAAAGCAAATTTTCTCATAAGAAATAATAAAAAAAATTAAATTATTCATTCCACAGCCCCAAAAAATTAATATCTAAAAAATTATTAATACAAAATATAAAGTAAAAATAAAAAAATTAACCTGCACATTACTTAAAAAAAAAAAAAAAGTAAAAATAAATCCCGACAGATAAGTTTCCGTTTATGCACGGAAGGCGCTGTGTGTGTGTGTGTGTGTGTGTGTGTGTGTGTGTGTGTGTGTGTGTGTGTGTGTGTCACAGTACATGGCCAATAAACCATGAGAAATATAATGCTCACGATTTACCAGGCAAAACAAAAGATGTATGCGTTCTGAGCACAATGCATCAGTTTCAACTGATAATGGCGAAAAGAAAATGCCTGAAACAATTTCCTACTACAAGAGCACTAAAGTTGGAGTTGATGTTATGGATCAACTGACGCGGCTGTATTCAGTAAAGGGAGGCACCCGGCGCTGGCCTGTGGCTGTGTTTTACAACCTCCTATAGACCTGACGGCAATTAATGCACATATTCTATACTGTATAAACATGCATGAATGTGACCATAAGCAGGAGGACCATTTATTCTGGAGTTGTTAAAGGAGCTATTTGCACACCAGAAAACCGGCAAGGGCAGCAGTATACTAAGTTGTTTATATGAATTAATGTAAATAAACTACATACAGTAACTATGAGACGCGCACACATACATACATACACAAACTCTCTGTGCCCATGCAACTGTACAGAGTAGCGAACTGTAGCGCTGTAGGGAACTAGTGAACAACGGATCTTCACTTTAGTGGAAAAAGGGAATGAAAAATTATCAGTCATTACATATCGCTGAAGCGAGAAAAATTTGTCTTGAAAAATTATTTATATATTTATTATAATCATTATCGAGGACGACATCATATAAATAGGACACAATAATTTTCAAATTTATTTTAATTTCGAAACCCTTAGTATTATATAGGCTTGTAATCTGTAAAAAAAAATGAATAAATAAATAAATACATCTCCGTACATCTTGTAAATTAATCGAATCATTTTCGATAAGTTATGAATGTTTTAATTGGACTACGGTTCGGAAGATCCCAGGTTCGAACCCCACAACCACCAAGTTGCCACTCTTGGGCCCTTGAGCAAGGTCCTTAACCCTCATGTGCTCAGATGTGTAATGAAATAAAAATGTAAGTAGCTCTGCATAAGAGCGTCTGCCAAATGCCTATATGTTAATGTTTTAATTCGTTATATATTTTAGAGTTTTTGTTTCAATAAATATTCTATATTTAATATCAGTAATGTAACATATCCACAGCAGCAGCGACAGGTATCCGAGGTGCTTATGTTACCATAACGGAAAAGTGAAGTGGTTCAGCTGTTTAGTGTCACTATGCAGATGTTACACCCCGTGTAGTTACCAAAATCGTTGGTTTAGTTCTCATTGAGTGGTCACACATCATACAATACCAAACGAAACGAGGCATAATCGTGTTTGCTTTGGTTATGACATAGCATACTTCATTATCTGTTGTGGTAGATCTGATTTATTCAAATGCAATAGAATGAATGAACTAATGAATTTTCTCAAAACGTTATAAAATTAATTAGAGCTAAATCCCTAAATCTCCTTTTAAAATATCGTTGATTATCAATTCGGGAATTAATGGCGAATTGTCGATATTTTCACGGAAGCATATACACACACAGGTCCTTCTCAAAAAATTTGCATATTGTGATAAAGTTCATTATTTTCTGTAATGTACTGATAAACATTAGACTTTCATATATTTTAGATTAATTACACACAAACTGAAGTAGTTCAAGCCTTTTATTGTTTTAATATTGATGATTGTGGCATACAGCTCATGAAAACCCCTATCTCAAAAAATTAGCATATTTCATCCGACCAATAAAAGAAAAGTGTTTTTAATGCAAAAAAAAGTCAACCTTCAAATAATTATGTTCAGTTCTGCACTCAATACTTGGTCGGGAATCCTTTTGCAGATTCTTGTGTCTTGTGTCTCTCAACTTTCTCTTCACAATATCCCACAGATTCTCTATGGGGTTCAGGTCAGGAGAGTTGGCAGGCCAATTGAGCACAGTAATACCATGGTCAGTAAACCATTTACCAGTGGTTTTGGCACTGTGAGCAGGTGCCAGGTCGTGCTGAAAAATGAAATCTTCATCTCCATAAAGCTTTTCAGCAGATGGAAGCATGAAGTGCTCCAAAATCTCCTACTTGACACTGGACTTCAGGCATTTTGGCATTTCCCTCTCCCCAGTCTTCCTCCAGACTCTGGCACCTTGATTTCCGAATGACATGCAAAATTTGCAACCTGTAGCCCAATTCCTGCACACGCCTGTACACGGTGGCTCTGGATGTTTCTACTCCAGACTCAGTCCACTGCTTCCGCAGTGAAGATCGTGGAAAAGTCATGAAAGGAGGGTCTTGAATTTTGATTATGTGTGAACTATTATTCCCCCCCCCCCATTGTAGTCAAAATGACGGGTGCTCTGGGCTTTTAGTGTTAATGGTGATCAATAATGCAACCAGAATCAGTATTCCAACTACAGACATTTACATATTCTTTTGATTACCTACCTGGGCTGTTATATTCATGCATCACTGGAATTAAATCGACGTTAGCATGCAAGTGCGCTTCGTATTTTAATGGGCTTTCTATGAATCAATAGCTTTTTTTCTGTTTTACAGGTGGATGTGTTTTAGAGGTTACATCAAGTAATCAGAATACAGTAAATACTTCTTCAACAAACACATCTGTATCTGTGATCGCATCCACAAACACATCTTCATCCCCCAGTAGAATTACAAACATTACTTTATCAAACAGCACTTCATCCTCGAGCACAACTACAAACACTTCAGCACCAAACACATCTTCATCCTTGAGCACAATTACAAACACATCAACAAACACATCTTCATCGTTGAACAGAACTACAAACAGTTCTTCAACAAACACAACTTCATCGTCAAGCATAATTACAAACACTTCATCAACAAACACATCTTCATCCTTGAACAGAACTACAAACACATCATCACCAAACACATCTGTGTCCCCAATCCAAACTACAAACACTTCCTCAACAAACATATCTTCATCCCCAAACACAGCTACAAACACTTCATCAACAAACACATCTTCATCCTTGAGCAGAACTACAAACACATCTTCAACAAACACATCTTCATCCGCAAGCACTGCTACAAACAGTTCAACAAATACATCTTCATCCCCGAACACAGCTACAAACACTTCATCAACAAACACATCTGCGTCTCCAATCCAAACGACAAACACTTCCTCAACAAACACATCTTCATCCTTGAGCAGAATTACAAACACTTCAACAAACACATCGTCATCGTTGAACAGAACTACAAACACATCTTCAACAAACACATCTTCATCCTCGACCACAACTACAAACACTTCCTCAACAAACACATCTTCATCCTTGAGCACAATTACAAACACTTCTTCAACAAACACATCTTCATCGTTGAACAGAACTACAAACACATCTTCAACAAACACATCTTCATCCCCAAGCACTGCTACAAATACTTCTACAACAAACACATCTTCATACCCCACCACAACTACAAACAGTTCAACAAACATATCTTCATCCCCGAACACAGCTACAAACACTTCATCAACAAACACATCTTCTTCCCCAATCCAAACTACAAACACATCTTCAACAAATACATCTTCATCCCCGAGCACAACTACAAACACTTCATCAACAAACACATCTTCATCCTTGAGCACAACTACAAACACTTCATCAACAAACACATCTTCATCCTTGAGCACAACTACAAACACTTCCTCAACAAACACATCTTCATCCTTGAGCACAATTACAAACACTTCAACAAACACATCGTCATCGTTGAACAGAACTACAAACACATCTTCAACAAACACATCTTCATCCTCGACCACAACTACAAACACTTCATCAACAAACACATCTTCATCCCCAATCCAAACTACAAACACTTCCTCAACAAACACGTCTTCATCCTTGAGCACAATTACAGACACTTCTTCAACAAACACATCTTCATCGTTGAACAGAACTACAAACACATCTTCAACAAACACATCTCCATCCCCAAGCACTGCTACAAATACTTCTACAACAAACACATCTTCATACCCCAGCACAATTACAAACAGTTCAACAAACATATCTTCATCCCCGAACACAGCTACAAACACTTCATCAACAAACACATCTTCTTCCCCAATCCAAACTACAAACACATCTTCAACAAATACATCTTCATCCCCGAGCACAACTACAAACACTTCATCAACAAACACATCTTCATCCTTGAGCACAACTACAAACACTTCATCAACAAACACATCTTCATCCTTGAGCACAACTACAAACACTTCCTCAACAAACACATCTTCGTCCCTGACCAGAACTACAAACACTTCATCAACAAACACATCTTCATCCTTGAGCACAACTACAAACACTTCTTCAACAAACACATCTTTATCCCCGAGCACAACTACAAACACTTCATCAACAAACACATCTTCATCCCCAATCCAAATTACAAACACATCTTCAACAAACACATCTTCATCCCCAAACATAACTACAAACACTTCATCAACAAACACATCTGCGTCCCCAATCCAAACTACAAACACTTCTTCAACAAACACATCTTCATCGTTGAACAGAAATACAAACACTTCATCAAAAAACACATCTTCATCCCCAGTCCAAACTACAAACAGTTCATCAACAAACACATCTTCATCCCCCTTCCAAACTACAAACACTTCTTCAACAAACACATCTGCATCCCCAATCCAAACTACAAACACATCTTCAACAAATACATCTTCATCCCCGAGCACTACTACAAACACTTCATCAACAAACACATCTTCATCCTTGAGCACAATCACAAACACATCTTCAACAAACATATCTTCAACCCCAAGCACTGCTACAAACAGTTCAACAAATACATCTTCATCCCCGAACACAGCTACAAACACTTCATCAACAAACACATCTGCGTCTCCAATCCAAACTACAAACACTTCCTCAACAAACACATCTTCATCCATGAGCACAATTACAAACACTTCAACAAACACATCGTCATCGTTGAACAGAACTACAAACACATCTTCAACAAACACATCTTCATCCTCGACCACAACTACAAACACTTCATCAACAAACACATCTTCATCCCCAATCCAAACTACAAACACTTCCTCAACAAACACATCTTCATCCTTGAGCACAATTACAAACACTTCTTCAACAAACACATCTTCATCGTTGAACAGAACTACAAACACATCTTCAACAAACACATCTTCATCCCCAAGCACTGCTACAAATACTTCTTCAACAAACACATCTTCATCTTTGAACAGAACTACAAACACAACTTCAACAAACACATCTTCATCCCCAAGCACTGCTACAAATACTTCTTCAACAAACACATCTTCATACCCCAGTACAACTACAAACAGTTCAACAAACATATCTTCATCCCCGAACACAGCTACAAACACTTCATCAACAAACACATCTTCTTCCCCAATCCAAACTACAAGCACATCTTCAACAAATACATCTTCATCCTCGAGCACAACTACAAACACTTCATCAACAAACACATCTTCATCCTTGAGCACAACTTCAAACACTTCATCAACAAACACATCTTCATCCTTGAGCACAACTACAAACAATTCCTTAACAAACACATCTTCGTCCCTGACCAGAACTACAAACACATCATCAACCAACACATCTTCATCCTTGAGCACAACTACAAACACTTCATCAACAAACACATCTTCATCCCCGAGCACAACTACAAACAATTCATCAACAAACACATCTTCATCCCCAATCCAAATTACAAACACATCTTCAACAAACACATCTTCATCCCTGAGCGGATCTACTAACACTTCATCAACAAACACATCTGTGTCCCCAATCCAAACTACAAACACTTCCTCAACAAACACATCTTCATCCTTGAGCACAATTACAAACACTTCTTCAACAAACACATCTTCATCGTTGAACAGAACTACAAACACATCTTCAACAAACACATCTTCATCCCCAGTCCAAACTACAAACACTTCATCAACAAACACATCTTCATCTCCAAGCCGACCTACAAACACTTCTTCAACAAACACATCTTCATCCCCGAGCACAACTACAAACAGTTCATCAACAAACACATCTTTACCCCCCTTCCAAACCTCAAACACTTCTTCAACAAACACATCTGCATCCCCAATCCAAACTACAAACACTTCATCAACAAACACATCTTCATCCTTGAGCACAACTACAAACACTTCCTCAACAAACACATCTTCGTCCCTGACCAGAACTACAAACACTTCATTAACGAACAACTCTTCATCCATGAGCACAATTACAAACACTTCATCAACAAACACATCTTTATCCCCGAGCACAACTACAAACACTTCATCAACAAACACATCTTCATCCCCAATCCAAATTACAAACACATCTTCAACAAACACATCTTCATCCCTGAGCGGATCTACTAACACTTCATCAACAAACACATCTTCATCCTCAACCACAACTACAAACACATCTTCAACAAACACATCTTCATCCTCAACCACAACTACAAACACTTCATCAACAAACACATCTTCATCCCCATTCCAAACTACAAACACTTCCTCAACAAACACATCTTCATCCTTGAGCACAATTACAAACACATCTTCAACAAACACATCTTCATACCCAAGCACTGCTACAAATACTTCTTCAACAAACACATCTTCATACCCCAGCACAACTACAAACAGTTCAACAAACATATCTTCATCCCCGAACACAGTTACAAACACTTCATCAACAAACACATCTTCATCCTTGAGCACAACTACAAACACTTCCTCAACAAACTCATCTTCATCCCTGACCAGAACTACAAACACTTCATCAACAAACACATCCTTATCCCCGAGCACAACTACAAACACTTCAACAAAGACATCTTCATCCCCAAACATAACTACAAACACTTCATCAACAAACACATCTGCGTCCCAAATCCAAACTACAAACACTTCTTCAACAAACACATCTTCATCGTTGAACAGAACTACAAACACATCTTCAACAAACACATCTTCATCCCCAAACATAACTACAAACACTTCATCAACAAACACATCTTCATCCCCAGTCCAAACTACAAACACTTCTTCAACAAACACATCTTCATCCCCGAGCACAACTACAAACAGTTCATCAACAAACACATCTTTATCCCCCTTCCAAACTACAAACACTTCTTTAACAAACACATCTGCATCCCCAATCCAAACTACAAACACTTCATCAACAAACACATCTTCATCGTTGAACAGAACTACAAACACATCTTCAACAAATACATCTTCATCCCCGAGCACAACTACAAACACATCTTCATCCTTGAGCAGAACTACAAACACTTCCTCAACAAATACATCTTCATCCCCAAGCACAACTACAAACACATCTTCATCCTTGAGCACAACTACAAACACTTCATCAACAAACACATCTTCATCCCCAATCCAAATTACAAACACATCTTCAACAAACACATCTTCATCCCTGAGCAGAACTACAAACACTTCCTCAACAAATACATCTTCATCCCCAAGCACAACTACAAACACATCTTCATCCTTGAGCACAACTACAAACACTTCATCAACAAACACATCTTCATCCCCAATCCAAACTACAAACACTTCATCAACAAACACATCTTCATCGTTGAACAGAACTACAAACACGTCTTCAACAAATACATCTTCATCCCCGAGCACAACTACAAACACATCTTCATCCTTGAGCAGAACTACAAACACTTCCTCAACAAATACATCTTCATCCCCAAGCACAACTACAAACACATCTTCATCCTTGAGCACAACTACAAACACTTCATCAACAAACACATCTTCATCCCCAATCCAAATTACAAACACATCTTCAACAAACACATCTTCATCCCTGAGCAGAACTACAAACACTTCCTCAACAAATACATCTTCATCCCCAAGCACAACTACAAACACATCTTCATTCTTGAGCACAACTACAAACACTTCATCAACAAACACATCTTCATCCCCAATCCAAATTACAAACATATCTTCAACAAACACATCTTCATCCCCAAACATAACTACAAACACTTCATCAACAAACACATCTTCATCCCCAAGCCGAACTACAAACACTTCTTCAACAATCACATCTTCATCGTTGAACAGAACTACAAACACATCTTCAACAAACACATCTTCATCCCCAAGCACTGCTACAAATACTTCTTCAACAAACACATCTTCATACCCCAGCACAACTACAAACAGTTCAACAAACATATCTTCATCCCCAAGCACAGCTACAAACACTTCATCAACAAACACATCTGCGTCTCCAATCCAAACGACAAACACTTCATCAACAAACACATCTTCATCCTTGAGCACAACTACAAACACTTCCTCAACAAACACATCTTCGTCCCTGACCAGAACTACAAACACTTCATTAACGAACAACTCTTCATCCATGAGCACAATTACAAACACTTCATCAACAAACACATCTTTATCCCCGAGCACAACTACAAACACTTCATCAACAAACACATCTTCATCCCCAATCCAAATTACAAACACATCTTCAACAAACACATCTTCATCCCTGAGCGGATCTACTAACACTTCATCAACAAACACATCTTCATCCTCAACCACAACTACAAACACATCTTCAACAAACACATCTTCATCCTCGACCACAACTACAAACACTTCATCAACAAACACATCTTCATCCCCATTCCAAACTACAAACACTTCCTCAACAAACACATCTTCATCCTTGAGCACAATTACAAACACATCTTCAACAAACACATCTTCATACCCAAGCACTGCTACAAATACTTCTTCAACAAACACATCTTCATACCCCAGCACAACTACAAACAGTTCAACAAACATATCTTCATCCCCGAACACAGCTACAAACACTTCATCAACAAACACATCTTCATCCTTGAGCACAACTACAAACACTTCCTCAACAAACTCATCTTCATCCCTGACCAGAACTACAAACACTTCATCAACAAACACATCCTTATCCCCGAGCACAACTACAAACACTTCAACAAACACATCTTCATCCCCAAACATAACTACAAACACTTCATCAACAAACACATCTGCGTCCCCAATCCAAACTACAAACACTTCTTCAACAAACACATCTTCATCGTTGAACAGAACTACAAACACATCTTCAACAAACACATCTTCATCCCCAGTCCAAACTACAAACACTTCTTCAACAAACACATCTTCATCCCCGAGCACAACTACAAACAGTTCATCAACAAACACATCTTTATCCCCCTTCCAAACTACAAACACTTCTTTAACAAACACATCTGCATCCCCAATCCAAACTACAAACACTTCATCAACAAACACATCTTCATCGTTGAACAGAACTACAAACACATCTTCAACAAATACATCTTCATCCCCGAGCACAACTACAAACACATCTTCATCCTTGAGCAGAACTACAAACACTTCCTCAACAAATACATCTTCATCCCCAAGCACAACTACAAACACATCTTCATCCTTGAGCACAACTACAAACACTTCATCAACAAACACATCTTCATCCCCAATCCAAATTACAAACATATCTTCAACAAACACATCTTCATCCCCAAACATAACTTCAAACACTTCATCAACAAACACATCTTCATCCCCAAGCCGAACTACAAACACTTCTTCAACAATCACATCTTCATCGTTGAACAGAACTACAAACACATCTTCAACAAACACATCTTCATCCCCAAGCACTGCTACAAATACTTCTTCAACAAACACATCTTCATACCCCAGCACAACTACAAACAGTTCAACAAACATATCTTCATCCCCAAGCACAGCTACAAACACTTCATCAACAAACACATCTGCGTCTCCAATCCAAACGACAAACACTTCCTCAACAAACACATCTTCATCCTTGAGCACAATTACAAACACTTCAACAAACACATCTTCATCGTTGAACAGAACTACAAACACATCTTCAACAAACACATCTTCATCCCCGAGCACAACTACAAACAGTTCATCAACAAACACATCTTTATCCTCATTCCAAACTACAAACACTTCTTCAACAAACCCATCTTCATCCTTGAGCACAATTACAAACACTTCTTCAACAAACACATCTTCATCGTTGAACAGAACTACAAACACATCTTCAACAAACACATCTTCATCCTCAGTCCAAACTACAAACACATCTTAAACAAACACATTTTCATCGTTGAACAGAACTACAAACACATCTTCAACAAACACATCTTCATCCCCAGCACAACTACAAACAGTTCATCAACAAACACATCTTTATCCCTAGTCCAAACTACAAACACATCTTCATCAGACACATCTTTACCCCTGACCACAACTACAAACACATCATCACCAAACACATCTTCATCCTTAAGCAGAACTACAAACACTTCATCACCAAACACATCTTCATCCCCGAGCACAACTACAATCACATCTTCAACAAATACATCTTCATCCCCAAGCACAACTACAAACACTTCTTCAAGAAACACATCTTCATCCTTGAGCAGAACTACAAACACATCTTCAGCAAACACATATTCATCCCCTAGCACTGCTACAAACACTTCTTCAACAAACACATCTTCATCCCCAGTCCAAACTACAAACACATCTTCAACATACACATCTTTATCCCTGAGCACATCTACAAACACTTCATCACCAAACACATCTTCATCCTTGAGCAAAACTACAAATACTTCATCCACAAACACATCTTCATCCCCAATCCAAACTACATTCACATCTTCAACAAATACATCTTCATCCCTGATCACAACTACAAACCCTTCATCAACAAACACATCTCATCCCCAATCCAAACTACAAACATATCTTCATCCCCGAGCACAATTAAAAACACTTCATCAACAAACAACTCTTCATCCCCAAGCACTTCTACAAACCCATCTTCAACAAACACATCTCCATCCCCGAGCACAATTACAAACACTTCATCAAACACATCTTCTTTCCTGATCATTGCTACAAACACCACTTCAACAAACACATCTTCATCCCTGAGCACAATTACAAACACTCCTTCAACAGACACATCTTCATCCCCAAGAACATCTACAAACACTTCTTCAACAATCACATCTTCATCCCCAAGAACATCTACAAACACTTCAACAATCACACCTTCATACCTGAGCACAACTACATCACGGAGTACATCTTCATTAAACACATCTTTATCCCTGACCACAGCTACAAACACTTTTTCAACAACCACATCTTCAAACCCTATCACAGCTAACAACACACTTTTACCAGCAACAAGTAGTAGTCCTGCAGTTGTAGCTGCCAAATTCAAGTTGGTCTTCAGCATCAATGAAAACTTTTATCCACCTCTTGCCAATAAGAAATCTACAAAGTCAGACAAAGCTCAACTAATCCGCAAACAGGTTAGTCATTGCAGTGTATTACCATCAGTTACAGTTTAATTTCTTGATTTATTCTTTCATTCTCAACTCTAAAGTTGATGTTTACTTTGTGAACATTTGTTTTCTTGACAAGGCTTTCTGTAAATACAGTGTATTTGCTGAACTGACACAAATATGTATAGATGTGGAGCTTATGCATTGTTTTCTTTTTTTTAACTCTATTTAATTTTGAGTAATTTTCCTTTTTTCAGGTTGGACCAATTTACAAACGATACTTCAGAAACTTCCTCGACATAGTGATTCATAGTTTTAGGTAGGAAATTATTTATAAATACATTTCTCTGAATATATGTTTTACTTCTCATTATTCTCAATTTTAACCTGTATTTACATTTACTTTTTTTAGTCCGGGACCAATTGTGACACATTCCATCCTTGAGTTTAGTGACAATGGCCGCCTCCCTTCTGAGTCTGCAATTTGAAACATCCTTGTAGCTGCCAGTAAAATCAACCCAAAGTTAAACATTATTCTAATATCTATACAAGTCAACTAGATTCCGTGCTACATATTTTTTTCTCCCATCATTAGTATACCATGTAAGAATATTCTATTTTAACAACTGATTTGCACATGTGAATATTCAGATTAAAATCAAGCATCTAAGGACAACTTCAACAAAGACTTACAAACTCAGTTTTTTTTATTTTATTTATATATATATATTTTTTTTTTATGATGGGCAAGACGTTCCTGCTTTTATCTGCTTTTCAGATTCTATAAGTAATAAATGGAAAGCAAATTTATATTTTATTTATCTTATTTTATGACCCAAAAATAGAAAGGAAGAAAAGCATTTTGTGGAAAACAATAAACTGTACAATTTTAATGCACAACCTTCCCTAACTGCATGTTTATATTACAATTTCACCACTGCGAGAAAATGAGTAAAGACTATTTATCTATATTGTTGCTAATGAACTCTGATAATGTGGTATAGCACATGTTATTTCTCCCCTAAGTAGTCAACACAAAAAGGACTAATGATTTTTAAAGCCATACAATGTGTACACAGATCAATTTAAAACACATAAAAAATAAACAATTTACTAATTATTTGAACAGTTATGTTTGCAAAAGTGTTTTTCTCATATTGGTGCTAATAATATTGCATTGTGCACTAAATTCAGAAGCTAAGAAAGTAATACACAAACAAAAATAGCAATAACAAATTTAAGAAGTTTCCTACTATATTCTCTGATTAACTTGTTCGTGTTTGAGTCGGTTCTTTGAATCAGTTGGTAGATATCTTTGTGTAATATATATATATATATATATTTTTTTTTTTTTAATTTTTTTTTTATCCCCAATATTTAAGTGTGACAAATATGCAAAAAAAATTTTTATTAATTATATGAGCCTGAATTGTCCACAATGCCCTTGACCACATACAGGTTGATGTTCACTTTTATTTGCCTCATAGTAAGTCCAACTATGATCAGATAAATCTTTGTTTTTACACCAAAACAGTCTCATACTGTATAATTCATAAAAAAAAAAAAAAAAAAAATTATATATATATATATATATATATATATATATATATATATATATATATATATATATATTATTTTGTTTGCTGCATTGTAATTAGTGTGTTACGACCCCCGGTCTAGGGTCAAGGGAAATTATAAATTTGTAAGAAATAAATAAACTTGCAATCAAGATTTCGTGCGTGGTTTTTATTTTCACACACACGCACATACACATACAGGAAGCTCTGGGCTTCAGAATTGAGCCAAGGCCAAAACAATAAACAAACGCCCCCCCCTATCTCCACCCTCAAACTAACTAAACAACCAAAGGAAAAGATTATAAATCAAAATACAAAAACTAAACTAACTACCTAGCTATTTACCAAACAGGAGAAAACGGGGGACAACAAAAATGGCGCCCAACCCCTACTGCTTCCTTGAAACTATATACAACAAGAAGAATAAACAATATATATACACAATATTTACAATGAGAAAATAAAACTATATACAATAGCGGGAGGAACACTTCCATCCACGCTTACACAAAGAACAAGAAAGAAAACCCAAAACAACAAAAGGGAAGGAGAGAGGGCAGGGCGCGACACACACAGGCTCTCTCCAACCAAACAAACAAACAATAACACACACCAGTCAATCACTCAACCACTCAATCAAACAATCACTCAATCAATCAATCAATCAATCAATCACACTCCAACACTCCAACAACCAACCAATAACCAACAATCAATTTGAGCACGTAAGTCACACCAAAGTATAAGTCGCGCACTTCCTGCTTCCCCTCGCCAGCTTAAAAGGTCGCGCAGATCAATGGTCAGCCAATCGCGGCGCACGTCACGGCACGTCCAATCGGGGCGGAGCCACCTGTCAAAAGGAGAGCGAGAGAGAGAGAAAGGGGGGAGAGATCGCACACGCGCTGCCACCCGCCGTCGCGCATGCGCACATACATGCACCACACACATATATACGTGCACTACACCTCTTAAAGTGCAAATTTCGGATATGCATGAATTACATTTTAAAATACAGTGGCAAGAAAAAAAGTATGTGGACCATTTGGAATGTCATGGTTTTCTGCATTTGTTTGTCTGGGCACACCCGAAAGATACATCCAGCCATGACGATGCCTTATACTTATGTTGGAAAGTGGCTGATGACATCCAGAATGATATCATATTGAGTGACATCAGCGTTGGGGTTGTTTTAGAGGTCTTAACGTGCTCAAAAGGCACGCAGGTTGTGTGGTGGCACAGATGCTTGCACCTATTATTATTATTTTCCACCTCTGCCCCCTGAACCTGTCTGACTTGTCCTGGTGTCCCGCTTGTGGTTGGAGATCTCGTCACATGGATGCTCTGTGTGGTCTATCTGGTATGCATGTGGTGACTGGAGACGTTTCCACTTTACCATGAAGATGGTCCTGGCCTCGGCATATGTAGACAGCTATTCTCTGAGGACTCGTGACTGCAGTCGCTTGATAGTTCAGGAATGGAATTTCCTACAGTCTACCTGAGCTTCCAATAACAAAATGCACTCCATATGAACTTAAACACATCTCCTGTTATACTGAACTTCCAGCCTCCTAACACACAGTATGACTGCAGATCAATCCCTGCTGTCCATTATCACCCAAATTGGTTTCCTGTTGCGTCTAGATCCTCTTGAGGTTTCTTTCTTCTGCCATCTCGGGCAGTTTTTCCTTCAGCATCGTCGCCCTTGGCTTGCTCATAAGGGACATTCTGATTATTTTGATTCATACACATTTTATACATTTTATCCAAATTTCCATAATTTTCTAATTTAATTTGTCACATAGAACAGTCATACACAGTACGCTGTACTAGTAAAGAAATGGAGTAGGAGTTATCCTGAAAGAGGAGTTTGTTAGGAATGTTCTAGAGGTGAAAAGAGTATCAGACAGGTTGGTGAGTCTAAAGCTGGATATTGAAGGGGTGATGTTCAATGTTGTTAGTGGTTATGCCCCACAGGTAGGATGTGATTTGAAAGAGAAGGAGAAATTCTGGAGTGAGTTAGATGAAGTGATGCAGAGCATCCCCAGAGGTGAGAGAGTTGTGATTGGTGCAGACCTCAATGGACATTTTGGGGAAGGGAACAGTGGGGATGAAAATGTGATGTGCAGGTTTGGTCTTCAGGACAGGAATGTAGAAGGACAGATGGTGGTGGACTTTGTAAAGAGGAGTAAAATGGCAGTAGTGAATACTGTCTTCCAGAAGAGGCAGGAACATAGGGTGACATAAGAGCGGAGGCAGAAGCACTCAGGTGGACTACATCTTGTGTCGACGTTGTAATCTGAAAGAGATTAGTGACTGCAAAGTGTTGGTAGGGGAGAGTGTAGCCAGACAACACAGAATGGTGGTGTGTAAAATAACCCTGGTGTTGATGAAGGTGAAGAGGACAAAGGCAGAGAAGAGGACAAAGTGGTGGAAGCTGAGAAAGGAAGAATTGTTGTGTAGTCTTCAGGGAGGAGTTGAGACAGGCTATGGGTGGTCAGGAGGTGCTTTCAGTTGACTAGAAAACTACAGCCAATGTGATCAGGGAGACAGGTAGGAGGGTACTCGGTGTATCATCAGGTAAGGGAAAAGTGGACAAGGAGACTTGGTGGAGGAATGAGGAAGTCCAGGAGTGTATACAGGGAAAGAGGCTAGCCAAGAAGAAGTGGGACTCTGATAGGACTGAAGAGAGTAGACAGGAGTACAGGGAGATGCACCGTAAGGTGAAGGTAGAAGTGGCAAAGGCCAAACAAAGAGCATATGAGGACTTGTACGCTAGGCTGGACAGTAAGGAGGGAGAGGTGGATCTGTACAGGTTGGCGAGGCAGAGAGATAGAGATAGGAAGGATGTGCAGCAGGTTAGAGTGATTAAAGATAGAGATGGAAATGTACTGACAGATGCCAGGAGGGTGATGGGAAGATGGAAGGAGTACTTTGAGGAGTTGATGAATGAGGAAAACGAAAGAGAACAAAGAGTAGAAGAGGTGACTGTTGTGGAGCAGGAAGTAGCAAATATTAGTAAAAGTGAGGTGAGAAGGGCGTTGAAGAGGATGAAGAGTGGAAAGGCTGTTGGTCCTGATGACATACCTGTGGAGGTATGGAAGTGCTTAGGAGAGGTGGCAGTAGAGTTCCTAACTAGTTTGTTTAACAAGATCTTGGAGAGTGAGAGGATTCCAGAGGAATGGAGGAGAAGTGTATTGGTGCCGATTTTTAAGAACAAGGGAGATGTGCAGAGCTGTGGCAATTACAGAGGTATAAAGCTAATGAGCCATACAATGAAGTTGTGGGAAAGAGTAGTGAAACCTAGGTTAAGGGCAGAGGTGAGAATTTGTGAGCAGCAATATGGTTTCATGCCTAGAAAGAGTACATCAGATGCAGTTTTTGCTTTGAGAATGCTGGTGGAGAAGCAGATGAGGTTAGATCGGAGTCTCCATGGACTATGATGTTTGTAGATGACATTGTGCTTTGTAGCGAGAGCAGAGAACAGGTGGAGGAAAATTTGGAGAGGTGGAGGTACATTCTGGAAAGCAGAGGAATGAAGGTTAGCTGCAGCAAGACGGAATACATGTGTGTGATTGAGAGGAAATCAATAGGAACGGTGAGGCTACAGGGAGCAGAGGTAAAGAAGATGCAGGATTTTAAGTACTTGGTCAATGTTCCAGAGCAACGGAGAGTCTGGAAAGGAGGTGAAGAGACGGGTACAGGCAGGTTGGAATGGGTGGAGAAAAGTTTCAGGTGTGTTGTGCGATAAAAGAGTATCAGCGAGAATGAAAGGAAAGGTGTACAGGACAGTGGTGAGACCAGCGATGCTCTACGGCTTAGAGACAGCGGCACTGAAGAAAAGACAGGAGGCAGAGCTAGAGGTAGCAGAGCTGAAGATGTTGAGGTTCTCTTTGGGAGTGACAAGGATGGATAGGATCAAGAATGAGTTCATCAGATGGACAACCCATGTGAGATGTTTTGGAGATAAAGTCAGAGAGGCCAGATTGAGGTGGTTTGGACATGTTCAGAGGAGAGAGTGCGAATATATCAGTAGAAGGATGCTGAGGTTGGAACTGCCAGGCAGGAGGTCTAGAGGAAGACCAAAGAGGAGATTTATGGATGCAGTGAGAGAGGACATGAAGTTAGTTGGTGTGAGAGAAGAGGATGCAGAGGACAGGGTTAGATGGAGGCAGATGATTCGCTGTGGCGACCCCTGAAAGGGAACAGCCGAAAGACAAAGAAGAAGACAGTCATACACAGTATGATATTCAGTGAAATGCTTATACGATCGCTTGTGACCTTAGAATCAAGATTATCAGTAAGAAATAAATTATTGACTAGAATAAGAATAAAATATAGAAAGCAGAAAAAAAGAAAAAAAATTTAAATATAGGATATAAAAAAATATATTTTTAAAAATTTAGCTGTACATATGGAAAATTAATTGTGTAAAGCTGCCTTGCGGCAACTGTTAAAATCATTATACAAATAAAACTAAACTAAATTGAATTGAATTTTCAATCATCTGCTTCTTTTTGGGTTCTCAACATGCTGACACACAGGTTGGAATCTGCGGCCATACTGCCAGACCTGTGAGTCTGGGCCCTGAGTATGGGATGGATTTTTGAAATCTCAAATGATTCTGCCATGACAATGACATAAAACACACAGTACACACACTACTCACACATATACTACACACACTACACACACACAACACACACAACACATCCTACACACACCCTACAGTACACATCCAACAAAAAGGATGTATCACCTGTGCCATTACGATCACCGCCACATGGCCCATGTGATATTTAAACATTGAGGATGCAAAAAGATACATCACATTGAGTGACATTAAAAATCTAGGGAGGTAAAA
The DNA here is from genome assembly GCA_030522415.1 of Channallabes apus. Lineage (NCBI taxonomy): Eukaryota > Metazoa > Chordata > Actinopteri > Siluriformes > Clariidae > Channallabes > Channallabes apus. Next base: position 3,965,868 of record CM060110.1, read on the forward strand.
AAATGTTTGGAATCATGTATGATTTTCGTTCCACTTCTCGCGTGTACACCACTTTGTATTGGTCTTTCACGTGGAATTCCAATAAAATTGATTCATGTTTGTGGCTGTAATGTGACAAAATGTGGAAAAGTTCAAGGGGGCCGAATACTTTTGCAAGCCACTGTACTTATCGTTTTAAGGTTCTTGAGAAATAGTTTGTTCTGACAGAGCATGTTTTTCTTGTAGAGCATTACATTTTCATTTATTTCCTCTATTACTGGTTGGGTTGCCCGGAACTTTACGTGACTATTGCAGCTTGGGCAAATTTTTTTCATTGTTTAAATAGTTTCATACTGTTCTAACTTGCAGCATTAGTAATCTCAGGTATGTGCCCTCATGCTGGCTACAGACGTTTCTACATTTTGATTTAATCACATGCTCCTGCCAACAATCTGTACTGAAGTGAAACAAACTGATGCATTGAGTTGGTTTCTGTTTTACAGCTGCATGTGCTACAGACACTTCCAGTAATCAGACTGCAGTGAATATTCTTTTTTAGCAAACACAGTCTTAACAGAAATTCTGAGCACAACTAAAAGCACTTCTGTAGTAGCTGCAGTATTCAACTTGGTGTTTAGCATCAATGAACCTTGTAGTGTGTCACTGGCCAATACCAGGTCTCCACAGTTTACAGGAAGTTTTTAAAGTATCTGTAATCAGGTCAGGTTTCATTTTGAATACTGCCAGATTGAAATGGAATTCTTCTAAACTTGACGATGTTTGTCCCCTTAATAGACTAAATGTCAAATAAGATGTAACGTTTCTCCAGTGGCTTTCGCTGCAAACAATGTATCTTCTGATGTCTAATGTGAATGTCTGATAATGTTTAATGTTTATTACAACTAGCACACCATGTGATGCGATATTATTTATTTATTCCTTAGCGATTTTATAAAAATACATGCATTAGGCTTTTTTTGATATTTAACTACACACTCACTCAATCATCTAATACCACTTTATCCTGTTATTCAGGGTCGCGATGGGCCTGGAGCCTTTTCCAGGAGACATAGGACATGAGGTGGGGTACACCCTGAACTGGATGCCGACCCATTGCAGGGCACACACATACACACACACGTACTCTCACAATCATTCACACATTATAGGCAATTTTAGGGAAAGCCAGTTAGCCCAATTCTTGATCTGTCTGGAAACCAGTGTACCCAGAGGAAACCCATCAAGAACGGGGAGAACATGCAAACCCCCCACACAGAGGTGGGAATCGAATCTGAACCCCAGAGGTGCAAGGCGACAGTGCTAACCACCAGGCCACTTTGTCGCCCTTTTACACCTATATAGTCCTATATATAATAAATAAAACATACAAAGCATTTTCAGTCTGCATTTAGGAACAAGTAAACTAATTTTTTTTTTAAGGTAAACCATATTACAAATGAAACTTCACAAACTTTATACTGGTGACTATTTATACTTTCAATTGACACATAATATATGTGGAAACGTTACTCTAAAGCTTTATTTTCTTTCATTTTGATAAGATAAAGTAGGCACCATGCCAACTCTCTCTAAAGTAAAAAAAAAAAAAAGTTAATCCGGGGACCAGCAACTAAATGTGAACAATATTATAAAATCTATAAGAAAAAAAATCACTTAGCTAACTGAGCACAGCTACAAATATTTCATAAATAAATCAAACTTTAATCCTGAGCACAGCCACAAACACCTTTTCAGTAAACACTAGTTCACTGAAACATCAGCATCAATGAATTCTTTACTCCAGCTCTGGGCCCGGTTTCTCGATAACGCACACTATTCGCGCGCTAAGAAGACTCTTAAGATATGTCTTACATTAAGTGATAACTTTTCTAAGTGTATTTCTCTAACTGTCTCTTAGGAGTCTTCTTAAGTCGCTGCCTCTTACGTCCGACGTTATAAGGCACTGTTTACAGTGAAGGTCCTGAATTAGCGGACACCGGTGGCTCAGAAATCGATTTTTCACTCCTTTTGCATGACAGCGTTAAGAAAGACGGCACTTTCTATGCAAATTAAACATTGCACTAAATTCTTTTAATAGCGTTTATTTCGACATGGGTTAACTTATCAATAACATGCCATAATAGACAAATATATAAATTAAATCACCAAACTGTCGCTAATATTTTCATGTAACATGTGGCCGTGAAATGAACCGGGTATCCAATCATAGTTGATTGACAAACAGCTGATAACACTCTTCACCAGCTTCAGAAACAATGTGAAGTGTCAGTTGTTGGAGTTGTATAGCGCACTTATGGAATGAATACGATGAGATGACAGAGTGGAGGTTTAATACCCCTATCTCACCTACGCGGGGCCGTAAGTGCGGTTCATTATGATTCAGCTCGAGTTCTGGTGCTGTTATTACGTTTCCATCTTACCACGCAAAAAAATAAACATGTTTAACATGCGGAAGCTCGCGGACCTTGTAGATCTTCGCGGACCGTCGGGCGGCTACTCGAGGCGGATCACGATGCCTAATACCCCTCTCTCACCTGTGTGGCCGGACTCATCTCCGTGAGCTGCCGCGATTGCCCACGACGTTCTTTTAACGTTCCGCGAAGTTCTGCAAGCTTACGCGAGCACCAGCAAAAAAAATAATCTAACGTTTAATTTTTCACACGGAAAGATGGAAACGGAATCACAGCGCAAAAACTCGGGGTGAATCATGATCAAGCCTACGGCCATAGCGCGAGATCGCGCAGGTGAGATAGGGGTCTAACACATCGCATCTCACAGCGAGTCAAACCGCATTTTTTAAATAACGACCATGGGGAAATATGATAAGGGCTGAAGTTTTGTCTAAAGGAAAAATGTACATGACCCACACGGCTCCACGGACCGCGCCGTCTTCAGTTTAACACAACAGCACGCTGTATCGCTGCCTAATTGTTCGCCACCTTTTTAATATTGTTTAGTGATTGCCAATTTTAATGCATTAGTCACATTATGAAATAGGCTAATTAAAATGACTTTTGAACTGAACGCAAACCTGTGCAGGTGATGAAACTTTCTAGTGCACTATATGCATGAGCATTTCTATGAATACAGGAAGTAAAAAGATAACAAATAGAAGAAAAAAAAAAAAAAAAAACAAAGCTAAAAGTCACCTCTATTAGTTCTGATATCAAAATAACATTCTTAAACAGGTCTACAGTATATTCCATCATTAATACGACTTTGATAACGTGCCATAATTTGCTTCCATACACCGCTGGTTTATAAAGACTGCTGCTCAGTGGCGGCCACTAGCGTCTTGAGCTGAAACTACGCTAAGTATGAGTTAAGGTTGGTCCAGACCAACCTTACGAACGTGTGACTTAGCTAAGAGATACTTAGCGGAAGAAAGTTTCGGGAAATGCGCCATAACGTTAAGAGAGATGTTAAGATGTTAAGAGAAACTAGGCCCTGGTCAATAATAAATCTACAGAGTTTGCAGCAAAAGCTAAATAAATCCTGCAATTCGTTAGATTCTACTAATTATGCTATTTGTTACAATTTACTTCATTAATTTGAAACACAGTTTAATACATTATTAATTTAAGGTCAGTTAGTCCTTAAAAACAAATTGATTAAGATTTTTTCTTCAATTGAGTGAATGATGATTTGCATGGTGATTCCTAGTTTCAGATGAGAAATAATGTATACAGTCATGACACTGAATAATGTATGTTTTTTTTTTTATTTTAATATTTTTTTTTGGGGGGGGGGGGGGGGGGTTGTGACAACCCTTGCATCTTAATCTGCAATCACAAACAATCTTTAGTTTTGTTACCAGGAGCTATAACAGTCATTAGCAGAGGTGGGCTGTTTTCATGTGCATATACAGTAAAGTAGTAATGATGGTATGAAAGTTCTATTACATCTACAGTACCGTTCAAAAGTTTTAGAACACTTTCTAACTCCATGATGGTTCCTGATTTTTATTTCTTTCTACATTGTAAAGGAATGTTGAAGGCGTCCAAAAAAACTGCATGAATCTCCTTTGAACAGTTGATATTGAGATGTTTCTGTCATGCACACTCAGCCACGACCGGCATTAGGACCCGGAAGACAGTCGCGAACCTGAAAGCATAAAAGGAAACAAGATGGCGCCGCACATCGCTCTGTCATTGAGTTATGCCCAGGTCTTTTCGGAATCGTTCCAGTATATGTGAGTACTCACTTTCTTGGCTATCTTTTCAGACTGAGTGTGTGTTTATAGGACTAGGGTTAGATTGTGTCTTTCCTTTGCTCATTGAGTGTTAAAGTCCTTATAGCAAATCGCGTGATTATCCTGCCCGCTCGTGTTTATCCGCGTTTGAGTTTACCATTCACGCTACAGGGCTAACTGCTAAAGCTATCTGGTCATCCCGGTTTGTTCGTGACAGTTTCTGCTACTTCTGCTCTGTAAAGACTTCATAACGCCTCTAATCTGAGGTGCTGTTAATTGCTCATTTTTCAGGCTGATAACTCTAAATGAACTTCTCGTCTGCAGCAGAGGTAGGTTTTGGTCTCGTCCTCCTGGGACGGCCTTCATGAGAGACAGTTTCATTATGGTGCTGGACGGATTTTGCAAATGCACTTGACAATACTGTTCTTGCAAGAACTATTACAGAAAGGCCGATAGCGCGATCATCATTCTAGTCATCCCGGTTAGTTCGTGACAGAATGACAGAGCCAAGAGCAGTAAACCCAGCGGATCACGGCCGCCTCCGCGATGTGGTTGACCAGCATGCTTTGCTCATCAATATGCTAACCGCGGAGCTCGATTCTCTGCGCCGGAGTGTCCGGAGGTCGCGGAGCTTAGGCAGGAGAACGCGGGCCTCCGGGCGGCGGTTGATGGGCTGGCTAGTGGCCCGCCCGCCGCGGCGGTCGCGGCGCCGCACCCCCCACCCCCCTTCTGACGTTTTTTTAGCTCTTCCAGACAAATGGGATGGCACGGATGGGAAATGCAGTGTGTTTTTAACATCGCTGGAACTGGTGTTTGAGTTCAATGCCACCAAGTACTCCACCGACCGGCTGCGCATTGCACTCCTCGTCTCGTTGCTATCAGGGCAGGCAGCAGAGTGGGCCACGGACACAGACACCGCGCACTCCTATAATGAATTCACCCGTAAGCTCAAGCTAACGTTTGAACATCCCGCGGGCGAGGTGGAGACCGACACAAAGCTCTACCACCTGTGGCAGGGAGGACTGTCCGTGAGTAAATACACTGCCGAGTTCCGGACCCTCGCCATCCAGACCTCCTGGGGAGACGCAGCCCTCCGGACTTCCTACTTCGAGGGGCTGGCTAGTCGCATCAAAGACGAGCTAGCCGGACGAGAGCTCCCAGCCACACTGGAGAGGCTAATCCAGCTAGTCCTCCAGATCGACCAGCGCCTCCTATCCCGTCCGAGGCCAGCACCTCGAACCCTGCCGCCACCATCCACTTACGCCTACACTGCACCAAGGCCACCAACCACCGTCACCACCGCTCTTCCTGGACGTGTCGGATCTCCACCCCCTGCCGTGGTTGACACCGGAGCCGGGGAACCCATGCAGCTAGGGCGCGCCTCCCTGACCGTGGCTGAACGCGAGAGACGTTACCGCGAGGGACTGTGCGCCTACTGCGGCTCAGCAGCGCACCATCGAGCGACCTGCCCGTCCCGTCCGGGAAACGCCCAAACCCTTTGAGAGAGAGGAGAGACTCCCCGGGTACCATCCATCTCTCCGCTACCACCGATAACACCGCCACTCGACTCACGGTCCAGGTAACCCTCCATCTTGGCCACAGACGGGTCAGAAGTACCGCGTTCATCGATTCTGGTGCCGCGGGTAACTTCATTGACTCAACGTACGCCAGAGGATTGGGGGTAAAGATTGAGGCGTTATCCCAGCCAGTGAAAATCACCTCAGTCGACGGGCGGCCCCTCTCATCCAGCCCCATCACCCAGCAGACTCCACCCATCACTCTCATCCTCGGCCAACATCAGGAGTCCATCCAATTTCACCTTACACCCATCTCCTCTCCACCCATCATCCTCGGCTACCCCTGGCTCTTACAGCACGACCCACTCATCTCCTGGTCTCAGAACCGGATCCTTCAATGGGGGCCGACCTGCACCGACTTATGCCTACAGGCCCAGGCTGGGACGTGTCCCAGGGAGTCCGAGGCCCCCGACGTCGACATCCACGCCATTCCGCCACCATATCGAGACCTGGCTGAGGTGTTCTGCAAACGCCGGGCCAGCCATCTACCACCTTATCGACCTTACGACCTAGCCATCGAACTCCAGCCAGGCTCCAGCCCCCCCCGCGGCCATCTCTACTCCCTCTCCACCAGCGAGACCCAGGCTATGGAGGAGTATGTCGCCAGCGCCCTGTGAAATGGCACCATCAGACCCTCCTCCTCGCCGGCTGCCGCGGGGTTCTTCTTTGTAAAGAAAAAGGGGGCAAACTTCGTCCGTGTGTCGACTATCGGGGGCTTAACAAGATCACCATCAGAAATCGTCACCCTTTGCCTCTTACCAACTCAGCCCTGGACGCCCTCTCTGGTGCCAGCATGTTCACTAAGTTGGACATCCGGAGCGCCTACAACTTGGTGCGCATCAGAGAGGTTGATGAGTGGAAGACGGCCTTCATCACCCCTACCGGACACTATGAGAGCCTGGTCATTCCATTTGGTCTCTGCAACGCACCCTCGGCCTTCCAGTGTTTCGTCAACGACGTCCTCAGGGACATGCTAGGCCGATGGGTGTTCGTCTATCTAGATGACATTTTAATATACTCACGCACCCCCGAGGAACACACAAAACACGTTCGAGCTGTCCTTAAGAGATTGCTCGCCCACCAGCTGTACTGTAAGTTGGAAAAGTGTGCTTTTCACGAGCACTCCACCACGTTCCTGGGTTTTGTTATCTCGCCCCAGGGTGTGGCCATGGACCCGCAGAAGCTGGAGGTTGTACGTCACTGGCCCCTACCCAGGACAGCTCATTGAGTGTGAGAGTCCTTATAGCAAATCGCGTGATTATCCTGCCCGCTCGTGTTTATCCGCGTTTGGGTTTACCATTCACGCTACAGGGCTAACTGCTAAAGCTATCTGGTCATCCCGGTTTGTTCGTGACAGTTTCTGCTACTTCTGCTCTGTAAAGACTTCATAACGCCTCTAATCTGAGGTGCTGTTAATTGCTCATTTTTCAGGCTGATAACTCTAAATGAACTTCTCGTCTGCAGCAGAGGTAGGTTTTGGTCTCGTCCTTCATGAGTGACAGTTTCATTATGGTGCTTGACGGATTTTGCAATACTGTTCTTGCAAGAACTATTACAGAAAGGCCGACCTCTGTGTCTTACAATAACAACTAACTGGTGTTTTTCATGTTGTTACGTAATTACCTAATTCCATATGTGTTATTTTATAGTTTTGAAATCCACAGTATTGTTGTAGAATGTAGAAAATAAATCACTAAACAAAAACAAAGAAATTTGCAAGTGACCCCAAACTTTTGAACGGTAGTGTGTGTTATTTCACAACCACATTATGGAGTAATGTATTTGTGAAATTATGGAGTATATCTACATTATGGAGTATTTTTTTATTATTTCAAAGCAGTACATTTTGGAAGGAGAAATGAATGGCATAATGCTATATTAGGCTGCACTAGAAAAGTAAAAAAAATAAGACAACAATTAAATAGCAGCGAAACTGAGGTGTAAATGCAACATTGAAAACAAAATGACCCTGCAAAAATAAAAATTGCACCACAATCAATAAATTACATTTTTGAGTATAAGGCAAAATTATCAGTCAACTTAATTGTACAGGACTTAGGTTTAGTTATATTGTTTTGGAGACAGTGACTACATTTTTGTGAGGGAATTTTCTTCCTATATAAGAAATCAATTCTACCCTCTTCCATGTGGATCTAATATTAACATGTTAAATCTTCCATGCTGCTCCCTTCCTGCATCCATTCTTAAAAGGTATGAACGCTCCCATGCTCACCTTCTCTCCATCTCTCCCACTTCCCCCTTGTTACGTCCCAGTCTAGGGTTGGGCTGTACAGCAAAGGATTGGATCGGGTTCTATGTTAAACCCTATGTAGAATGTGGAACACAATGGTGTAATATAACAGAAAGACCTAAATAGAAACTGTACATTAGCTTACAAACAAGCGAGGGTTGTTCATTTACATAAAGCACATGCAAATAAAAGATACAGACACCACACCAGGATCAGCTTCAGGGTGCAACAGGCCAAAATAAACAAAAAGGTATCTGTAGTTTAGAAGCTAGTTTATCTACTGAACAAGACAAAACAAATACAGGTACCTTACCATATGGAAATGTTTATTTAAAAACACAAGTGATTCTTATATGTTCCAACAGAATATTATAAGGGACATATATGTTGTAAAAACCACATATGCAAAATGCATAATATTTATGTGTTTTCAGTCATATATGTTATATATGTCCTACACATGACTAAAGCCTTATTGATTTTTATGATGCAAAAACATAGTGAAAGAATGCTAATTTAATATGAATGTCCACCACATCTCTTGATATGTGTATAAAACCGAGCAGATTGCCAGTCAGTATAAGGCTGTACTTAGAGCCCTTGCTCTTATCTTGTCCTAAGTGTAATAGCCCTATGCCTATAGTCAATCATACTGTATACTGATTTTTAGATGAAACACAACATTTAAACTACACACAAGCACATAGTTTGATTACAAAATTATTTATTAGAGTGTGTTCTATAACAATAAATTTACATATTTCACATATCAGTTTTTCTTTCAAATCCAACATCACCAGATTTCATTTTCATTTGACATTTTCTATATCACAACTTTATCACAGTATTAAGTATAGTATATACAACTTTTCAAAAAAAATCATCTCCAACATAGTTCATGTCACATTTACAAAAATAACCTTCTGAAGCCATTTTTTAACCCCTCATTTTTTTTAATCATTAGGTTACAGTAGGTCACTGTTCTGGAAACATATTTGTCTCAGCTTTATTTACAGTAATATGTTCTGATTTGTTTACAAACAACAGGCCCAGACTGTTCACAATTAATGTAGATACACGGTCTCACAATCTCGTTGCTGTAAACTGCTCTTTCAAATCCTGTAGGAAAATGAACTGTCTTCATAAAAGCCAATGATATTTTGACAGTACATCCTCGAACCAGCTTCTGCACTGTACAATTAGCAAATTTGCCAACTGCGTATAGGTGATGTTGGTCATCACTGACACAGAGAAAATATGATACCTTGAAAATACTGCCATCTTTCAGTATCACAACAGAGTTGTTCCGTTTCTTTGTCTTGGTATATGTTTGGCTATGAATGACTTCTCCATTGACAACTATTCTGTTATAGTACCTGCCAGTAGAGGTCCTGGGGACATCTAGCAATGCATGCAATGCATTCATATCATTTTCAGACAATGGCCTAATCTTTGGCACTCCAAGTGCAGTCACCCTGTCATATCTAGCATAGTTCCTTACATGATGTTTACTGGAGGTCATGTCAGTGTAGAATGATTTCATTTCAGGTGAGACATCATCAGATAAGCAGGCCTTAGCTATGCGTGGCAATGCACGAGACCATGCTACTCTTTTGCAAATCTGCTGAGGCACTGCATTACTGCTTTTTACTTGCTTGAGCAAGTAGCCATTATAGTTCTCAAACATGAAAGCAGACTGGGCCCAGAGAGGACCCAAATTCTCAACGCTCTTAGTCAAATGCAGGAGTGAATGCACATTGTATGTCATCTGATCTTCACCGTACAAAGACTGAACTGATTTAGCATACAGCTCAAGAGCCTCATGAGCATGGTCAGTATCCTCTTGGCTAATGTCTGAACCTAGCAAAATGTTCACACCCTCCACAAGTAAAGCCCAGTGACAAAGATACTTGTTTGGAAGTATCCCCTTCAGGACTGGCAAACTGTAATATAAAAGCCAGTTATGCCATTCATGAGCTTTCCAAAACCTTCGCTCGACAATGGACCTTGGAATTCGGGAAAAAATTCTTGGAGGCTTGATTGCTAAAAGATTTCCATCCACTCTTACGGTGTTCAAACCAATATACCATGGTTGACTGCAGCTTTTGGAATCAAACCATAAAGTGGCCATTTGCCGGCAAACACCCAACAACACACAATGCATGTAATCAGGGACCATGCCATTGATCAGGTCAAAATTGGGTAAGTCCACAATTGGAGATGGCCCTTTTATGCCCAAAATGCTTTGTTCATTGTGTTTGGCAATTTTACCTATTTGCACAGTTGTATTGTGATCTCTAAGTTCTGGCAAATCCCCCAAACTAGGATATACTCGCACAGTCCCATTGCCTTTTCTCACTTGAACACCTGGATGAAGACAGTGCCCACACCCATACTTTCCATTAAACTGTTTGAAATTTTGCAGTAAAGGTCGTGCAACAGCATCACATATAGCACATAATGCATAGACCTTTGCGGGTTTGATTGAGTGATCTACTGGATCCTGCCACTGAAGTCCTGTTTGTCCAAGACTTTTGCATTCTTCCACAAAAGGTTTGAGGAAGCTAATGATCAATGGTTTAGATGAGCCAAACCACAAGGCACATAGTATGACATTTTTATCTCTTTCCTCTGGGGGCACTTCATTAACAGAGCAAAGTAAGGGCCAGATACTGAATTTAGATGAGTGAAAAACAGGCACTCCATCACAATTGAATGACAGGGAAAAGAAAGAATCGTTAACGGATTTCAGATATTTGTACAACTTCCCATCAGAAATATCTGTTATTCCATCTCTGTTTTGGTCATTGTAAATGTTTGTAATAGGTTCATTCTCCAAAAGAGCTTTAAGTTGATCCCTCAAAGGTATACAAATAAAAAAATTACCAAACTCTAGACTTTGTCCCACAGTTTGTGTTGATGAGCAAATCTGACATTTTAATTCACTGTCCTTAGACACTGAAAGGCCAATGTAAAATCTGCAAACACCACAGTAATGATGGTATTCTGATTTGTCTACAAAATCCTTAAAAGCCTTCTCTAGCATGTACTTGCTACGTGGGATGCTTGCAGCATCCCCACTACATAACCTTAAAAGCTTCAGTAGGTCCTCTATTAAAGCCCCTGTTACATTGTGCTTCAGGCAAAATGCAAGGATGTTCAGCCAACTGGTATCTGTGACATGGGCATTTGAGGAACCTGAAGTGGCATGGTTGGTATTCTATAACAAATGGGAAAGAATGAAAAAATACATTAAATGTTGATATTCTTATTTTTAAACTCATTAACAATGCATTATGCTATGTACTGAATTGAGTATCTTATCTCAAATTCAGTTATCTCTACACATTTAGGGACAATGTATGTAACACAGTGTAAAACATATTATATATACTGATTTACATGTAGTCAAGTGTACATTTCTTATTTACCTGTACTGTACTTCTGATGAAGTCCCCTCTTCTGTAGTCTCTGGTGAATGTGACATAGGACTGTCATCCTAAGAAAAACTAAACTTAACATACATACTTTGAACTATCAATAGCAAATATAACAACCAAAATGTATACAGTAGAAATAGAACTAAAATAGAAATAGGTCATTTTACCTGTATTTCATTGGATATAGACTGCCCTGTCCTCAGTGGTAGATTGTCCTGGATGGGGTGAACAAAATGAACTGATAAAAGTGAATATGAAAGAGGATATTATTTAAGAAAAGCAGATTCAAGTATTAAGAGTTGTTTTTTTTCAAAGCAAGAAATCTCACATTAGTGTTTGGTGATTGTGACTGTCCTTTCCTTTCAGGGATGTGCGACATATCCTATACGAAGGAACGACACAGGTTTAAATAATAAAAGCCTTTGGTTATCTTCAGTATCCAAATGCTTACTGACAGCAATTGGAAAACATTTAAACTAAATGTTTAAATTTAAACTAAATGTTTAACCTTTTTTTCTATGGATGGTGACTCTCTTGTGGTTTCTGGTTGTAACAGTATATTTTCCTAAAAGAGGGGACAACATTATTCAATTATGTAAAAGAAGAAGAAGAAAAAACAGGCCTATATCAATAAATTAATACAATTTGCTCTGAATTTGCAATTTGGAGTTCTGTGGGGGTGGATTCTTCATTCCCATTTGGTGATTGTAAAACATTCTAAGACAGGGCAAAATGAAATATACAAAAGAGTGACACAACAGAACAGTCCATTTAAAGGTGTATAAAGTAGAGTTTATTTTTAAAAGAAGAACATTTAATTTCATTTCATCTTCTATACGGCTTCATCCTGTATTTAGGGTCATGGGAACCTGGAGCCTATCCCAGGAGACTCAGGGCACGAGGCAGGGTACACCCTGGACAGCATGCCAATCCATTGCAGAGCACACACACACACACTCATTCACACACTATGGTCAATTTTGGGAACGCCAATTAGCCTAAGCCTGACTGTGGGAGGAAACCGGAGTACCCGGAGGAAACCCACCAAGCACGGGGAGAACATGCAAACTCCATGAACACAGAGACGGGAATCGAGCCTGGCCAGGAATCGAACCCAGACCCTGGAGGTGCAAGGCGACAGTGCTAACCACTACACCACCGTGCCGCCAAAAGACGAACATGTTTATTTAATTGTTCCCTATAAAACTTGCTTAGGACTTACATCGTTAGTGCCACCCTGGAACGTCTCCGCTTCCAAGTCATGTAGATATTTTTCGATTTTCCTGCACAGTTTCAGACAAAACATTAGAGAGACAGAGAGAGACAGCTTCACAACTCTATACTACTTTACCATTAGTCTAGATGAGTGGTTCTCAACCATGGTCAGAAATTAATAATTACAATTTTAATTAATACATTTAATCTTAATCTTTTCCATTAAGAGGCAATATTTGACCCCTTGAACTAATTTCCAATTTGCCATTTTTTTTTTTTTTTTACATTTGTAGATTTGGCAATTTAAATAACCACCTTATTAATAGCATCCATATAATATTTAATGTAAAATACTTAAATTTAACCAATTAATTCAATCAATCAGAATACTGCAAACTGTTACCAATAACAACAAGCTGTTTAAAACAAATTGTACGTTTAAAAAATGAAAAACTATTACTGTTGCAAAAATATATCAAAATCGTTATTGTCAATTATTGCTTGTTATTGTAATAATGATTATTAATGTCGATTAATAGAACACATGAAAACATTTTGTGTTTCATTGTTTATGATACTGCGGTAAAGTCCGTTTGATGTTAGATGTTCGTTTGATATTCAGCTTTCTCTGTGATATGTGATATACTGCTCTTGTGATATACTGCTGGGATAGACAGAGACATATCACAAGAGGAAATATGGGTAAATGTGCAATGGATTTGTTGTTTAATTGATTATTGTGGCAATAATTGATTACAATGACAATAAATTAATATATCTGTAAATAGAGGGGTTTAACTTGGGGAAAAAGCTCTTGTGACATGCAGCTGGGATAGAGTCATGTATGTAACCAGATTGTTTAATTGATTATTGTAAAAACAAATTGATTATGCATACACTTCAGCTGCAGCACAGCTGTGTAAGTGGCATCTGCCAATATCCCCTAATGACTGACTGTACTGTCCGTTTTCTACGTTTTCACAGAGTGCATGTAATTTTTACATCCCTAAGCCGCACACAGCGCAGCTCCGCCGTTAACGGTGTTTATAGCAACTTGAAAATGTCAAAACAAGACAGTTCCTTTTTGAAGCACATTTAAGGCATACACGTGAACATATCACAAGACTCAATATTCGTTCCAAACTTTCCTGTTGCATGTAGAAGGGCGGCAAAATATCAAACGAACATCGAACATCAAACGGACTTTACCGCAGTGTTTAACATGAGGGAATTCATGTCGTTGGCGCGTATAAGCTCAACAGAAATGTGTGTAATAGGTTAGTTCAGCGCTGCAAAAAAGAAATAAATAAAAAACAATATGATGAGCAGATCTAAATGTAATTCCGAAAACTGGCAGTTTTAATTCATTTTCACATTTCATGTTAATCGCGACAGATTTAATTTAATCGTGCAGCAATTTTTGCCCATTTATCTTAATTTTGTGGGGCCTTTTTGTTTATTGTGATGGAATTATTACCATAAGCCCTCAGTAATTTCTGACCCTGTTCTCATATTTTTTATTTTATCTACATTTATTTTACCTTGTGTGATTGGGTGTGTGAGTGTGTGTATGTGTGTGTGCCCTGTGATGGATTGGCACCCTGTCCAGGGTGTACCCCGCCTAGTGCCCGAAGTCTCCTGGGATAGGCTCCAGGTCCCCCGCGACCCTGAACACAGGAGTAAGCGGTATAGAAAATGAATGAATGAATGAATATTTTACCTTTTTTTCCACCTGGTCCGTGTGCGATGAGGAATATTTCTTTCTTCTTCTTGGCAATTGTGAAAGTAGTACGCTTTTCGTTTCAGCATTTGTTTAGCATGTGTTCTGGATACTGTATAATTTAAAAGTAGCCTTTTACCTGCTTAACGTTACATATAAGCAAGTATATTATATAAAATACGCTGATTGGTTGCTGTTTGAATTTCTTCGCGGGATCCAATGAAAAGACAGATTACTGGCTCATTCGTACAAGCAGGAAGAGGACGGTTAAACCGCGCGCGGGACGTCGCTTCAACAGCTCTGGATTTACAGATTGCTTTAGGAGTTATTAAGGTGGGAATAATTTTCACTTGTAGTAATTACTCAGGCAGCAGTTTGATTCAGATTTATGCATTTAGCAATTTGTGAGGAAAGTAGATGTTTTTTTTTCTTTTTTTTTCCGAATTTGTTAATGCTAATCTGTCGGACAATTCACAACAGTTAGTTTGCTACCAGCTAACGTTAGTAACTGGAGCCATATTTAATAACACTCTGCAACAACTTTGACAGCCCTTAGTGTATTTAGCTAGGTTATAGCTGGATTAATTTATTTTTTGTTTATGTTGTGTTGGTATTTTACCAATAAAATTTAGCTACTTATATAATATCTTTAAAATATCGTCTATTGTAGGCCTACTTTTCTTCCACAAGCGTTGCAGCTAACTTGCATGCAGGAGACGTGTTTAGTTGATAGACAGTAGCATTATGTCTGCCATTATGTCAGTCAATCAAACTCGCAAGACACCTTGTCAATAATGAAATCGCATTAAATGCCGTAATTCAAATTTATTAACAGCAACTCTCTTTTAATTTCCAAGCTGTGATGAGAAAGTTTGCAGTGGTCCAGTGGTCCAGTGGTCCAGTGGGGAGGATGCTGGGATGTATAGTGAGGTGAAAACCGAAGCCATACGTAAATATGATGACACCAAGATGGATGACGATGGATACCCACAAACTGACTATTCAGCTGCTGTGGAGTGACAGAAAGGGAAAAAGCCAAAACATGGCTGGCCGGTGTACATGGCCTCTATCAAGTTTGTGAACAGTAAGCAGAGACATTAAAATGCATTTTGTTTTCACCGTCTCATTCCCATTAAATAATGTGAAGCTATTGTGATGTGCGAAGTTGTTATAGCAGCTGTGTAACTACCATTGACAGTAATAGGCACAGGAATAATTAAATGCAGTTAATTTAAAACATTGTTTTCTCTACTGTAAACTGCCTTAATCTGATCTCTCTTCCCACTTTGAACTACTTTACAGACAATCGATTTCATACTAATGCTAAGATTAAGGAATTTCTGGGGTTGGAGTCTGATGAAAGGAACAAGCTGCCTAAGAAAAGGGCCTCACTCCCACCAACAAGATATAAAGATTCAGATGAAACTGATGTTGAGAATTCACTGGTAGGACTGCGTTCAATTGTAACTGAATGAATTTCATGCATATAATCAGAGGTGGAAAGTAACGAATTACATTTACTCGCGTTACTGTAATTGAGTAGCTTTTTTGTGTATTTCTACTTTTTAAAGTAGTTTTAAAAATCTGTAATTTTACGTTTACTTAAGTACGTTTTGTTTGAAGTATTGTAATTCGCTACATTTTAAATCATATTCGCTACTGAGTAAAAAATAAATGAATGAAAATGATAAAATAATAAAAATATTATGCTTTATATAAATGCTCCGTTGCGCTCGCGTGTGTGTATCATGTCCTGGTCGCGCACCGCTCCAGACTCCACTCCTGGTTTTCTGACATCGGCATCACCTGACCTTCCACACGGTCGCTTCCGCCCTGAGTGACGTCATCGACTAGCGCGACCAAATATAAACCGGAGAGAGACGCGGGAAAGATGAAAGAGGTTGTGATTTTGGCGTTTTGATATTTGGTTGTGTATTCCGGTTTTGACTTTTTGCCTCCAATTGACTTTGATTATTGCTTTGTCCCTTTGGTTTGGTTGGTCTTTGTATATATTTGTAGATAATTTCACTGTTTTTGGTTTAGGGAGTCCGGGAAGGTACCTGTATTTTTGTTTGTGTGTGTGGTTTTTTTTTTTGTTTGTTTTTTGCAGGTAATCTAGCTACTAAATATAAATACCATTTTGTTTATTATTTTGGCCTGGGTCCAACCTGAATCTGATCCTCCTCCTGGTGTGTGTGTGTGTGTGTGTGTGTGTGTGTGTGTGTGTGTGTGTGTGTGTGTACAAACCTCATTATTTCATCAGTTAATGATTGGATCTAGTTCTTTCTGCCATATACCACCATTTCCATACAGTTTAAAATAGAACCCTGAACCAGTCTTTTGCTGTATGACCCTAGACTGGGACGTAACACCATATTTAAGTGACCACTTTGATTTTCAAGCACAAGAAAGACAACAGCTTTATTATGCAAAGGTGTTCCTTCAGTTAAAAACAACTAGTTTGAGATTTTATATCTGCTCATCTTTTTTGAACTACGCTAGAATGCCTCATCCCACCCCGCTGTTAAAAAAAAAAAAAAAAAGTAACTCGGTAACTTTTACTCTGAGTACATTTTTTAATGAGCTACTTTTTACTTTTACTTGAGTAGATTTTTATAATTGTAACTTTACTTGTACTTAAGTAAAATTTCACTGAAGTAACAGTACTTGTACTTGAGTACAAAATTGTATTACTCTTTCCACCTCTGCATATAATCACACACCATGTACTTAATTACTGAATTGAATTGTTTGCAGATGTTTAAAAACAAAACAAGATATGTGGTATTTATAAACCTAGGTCCTATTGTTAGTTAGAACAGTGAACCTGACAGTGACAAACAGGCTATGCAAAGGAAGCATACAAAGGCAAGACAACAAAGTAACCTGCTTGTTTTCGCATCTGACTATGCCCAAAATGAGGATGGCTTTAAAGGGTTACTCCGCTCCAAAATGAACATTTATCACTTACCCCCATATCAATCCAAACCCGTAAAAGCTTAGTTCGCCTTCAGAACACAATCTAAGATATTTTGGATGAAAACTGGGAGGCTTGTCACTGTTCCATTGACTGCCAGGTAAATACCACTGTCAAGTCCCAAAAAAGTATGAAAGGCATCGTCAAAATAGTCCATCTGCCATCAGTGGTTCAATCTGAATTTTCTGAAGTGACGAAAATACTTTTTGTATGGAAAGGAATTATAAAAAATGACTTTATTCAACAATTTTCTGGGACTTGACAGTTACAAGCCTCCCAGCTTTCATCCAAAATATCTTAGATTGTGTTCTGAAGATGAACTAAGCTTTTATGGGTTTACAACGACATGGGGGTAAGTGATTAATGACATAATTTTAATTTTGGGGTGGAGTAACCCTTAAAATCTCCTTTGAGATCTGTCTCCCTCCCCTTCAGATTCTCTCATTTAGCATCCTATACTATGTGTACATTTATAGACGTAAGAAGACAAATCCGTATCATCTCCATATCCTCTCCAGGGTTATAAACCTTTAATAACATTTTTAGCCTAGTGAGTTGTAAAAGTAAGCATTACGATTATGTCATATTGACTGGCACACTTCCATTGTATAGCCTTTTCTTAGCTTGTAGCTGGATATAAACTCTACGTACTCTATGTACTCCACGTAAATTGAATGTTTTTGAAGAATTAATGTATTTCTCCATGGATATTTGGTCTAGTCTCAGTAAAGAGCTCTTCAGACTTTAAAAGTACATTGAGAATTCTAGACCTTCATGGAGAAGATTTTTATCCACTTACACTGGATTCATGTTACAGTAGGTAAAAAATTGTTGAAAATTGTTTCTTGTTCTTTACAGACCAAAAAGAAAAGGACAGTGATTCCCAAACCACAACGAAATGTTGCCCAAAAGATAGTTGATGACTATCAAGCCACAACCTTGACAGATACTCAAAAGAAGCTGAAAGTAATGGAGGAAGAAAACCAAAAATTGAGAAATGACAATGAAAAATTAAGAACAATTAGAGGCACGTATTGCACTTAGTTTACTGTTGTGGTGAATCATGCAATTAACCATTGCATGGTTTGGGGGTTTAAATTTTTTTAACTGGTTTTGTGCTTCAGACTTTTAAATTACTGTTGAACTGTCATTTTGTTTCAATAATATTAATTAACTTGATATGTTAAGTTGAGACAAATAATTTAGTTGGTATATAATAATAATAATTGGTAATGATAATAATTATTGGTAAATGCATTTTTATGAAGAACCTGAAACCTATCCAACCTCTATAACATTTGGTATTACATGGCTTTGTAAAATTCACCATTGACATTGAATTCATCAGCTAGCATGACCATATGTACACATGGGAGGTAGTTGAGTAGGTATAAGAGATTGTTTTATATCTTCTGTTTTATTTTGTTGCTAGATTTACCAAATCTGATTAATGAAGTGAAGACAGCCCTGAAGTCTCAGTGTTCATCAACATCATCATTCAGCTCTGACTTGGAAAGTGGACCAAGTTTGCCACAGAGTATTGCACAGCCCTCTCCTGTGGCCTTACCCTCACCGAAAGTTTTATCCACAGAACAGGTAATGTACTAGCTTATCTAGTCAATAAATACTGCACTTTCAATGAATCATTTGGTTGTCAGCATCTGTATGAAACTATTGTAGTCCTTGACAGCACTGCATAATAAATTGTTTTCGTACTGTTCCTAAAAACAGGTGGAAATTTCTCCTGGATCTAATGTATTCGTAGACAGACTGGCTTGGGCTGTGGCTCAGAATGCAAACTCTGCTTCCTGTTTTGTGAGAACACTCCTGACTGCAGTGTTCCCAATTGATCCCTGGAGGAACATCCAGGGATTCAAGGCCACAACGTCAGGCTCTTGACAAAAAGAAAGTGGGTGCTATCTACAGTAAGTGTGAAATCAGTTCAATTGAATTTCTTTGATCCATGTTATATTGCCGCACTATGGGGTTTATTATTATTATTATTATTATTTTTACTTATTATTATTATTATTATTATTATTATATCCAAAGTGATCCACTATGAGTAAGTTTATGCTAAGTGTCTTGTTCAGGACCACAATAGTGGTAATCAATTTCAAACTCACAACTTTCTAAACACTAGACCACCCACCTCCCCCAAGCTGCTGTTGATCTGTTTAACTTGATAAGTAGTCATTAACTGTGGTCCACCTT